>OX578148.1:124857919-126195419 GCA_951213105.1 Amaurobius ferox
AAAGGAACACGTAATTTTCAGTTTTAATTCAATTTTTGTTTTCCTTTGGTGAGTCGACGTAGTTACAAAGGCAACTTGACAAAAATGCGAAACACTAAAATATCTCAAGAACGATTACTCTTAGAGTAATGGGGGTGGGTCATATTATTTTATCAAAAATTACGTATCAAACAAGAATTTAATTGATGCATTTGAGCATACATTTATTTAAGTCTTCGAAGATTTTTGTGGGCTGTTTCGCAATAAGACAGGTTCTTATTTTTCCGAATCGTACCAAAATATAACCAGCACCAAGGTAACCCACAAGCGACTTATCTACCACATTGTGTGATGTTTGGCCAGTTAGTTTTTTATCTACGGTTAATATATGCATGTTTTTGCGGGTCATTTCGCAAAAACAGCAGGCCTCTTTCTATCTAATCAACATAATCTAATCCCCCAAAATCTAATCAACACCAGGGTTACCCTTGAGTGACTTACTTATCAAATTTTATGAAATTTCATCAAATAGTTTTTGATCTAGAGTGGATATATACATTCTACAAACTGACACACAGATAGTCGCACAGACATTATGCTAGAATGGTAATTTCGCGTTCTAGATGTTTCAAAACGCGTAGATCCGTCGAAAACACGAGTTGCGATTTTCGACATGATTCCAGAATTTTCCCTATACATTACCATGTATTGTAGGGAAAGTAAAAAAACGAAAATGAATTTTCATGTACTATCTTCTAAATTAAGCTTACTTATTTTTATCAGAGAAAATGCTTTAGTTACTAATTTTGTATTTTTTCAGAACATTATTTTTAATGTTACCTTTTAGTTTTTTAGAAAAGATTTTCAGTTTGAGCAACACATAATATTATGTGATGACTATACCATTATGCTGTTGAATAATATTAATTAAGTTAAATATTCACGAAACAGACAAATAAAACTTACTTTTGAGCATTTAACAGTCTTAATATAACCTGGGTCTAAATCTGTGTTATCCCTTATATTAATCGGATCAGAATCATCTGGTTCTGAGATTTCATCGAGCAAAGAATAATTGGAAACACGAGGTGGCGTCATGCTTTATGGATCTGTCATTTTGTTGCTAAAAAACAAACACACTGTTGCTTACGAATGGGACTACTACTGCCATTTGTTGTTGACTTTAAGATTAAATTTGTATTTTATCACGAAGAATAATCAGTAGTTTTACCTGGGGTGAAGTGAGGTAATTTTTTTTAATTTGAGAGCTTATCGTTATATTCTTCGGAGTCTTTCATTTATCATTTTGAATATTACATGCGTAAAAACTATCGTTTAAAAGTAATTAATTTTTAAAGTTGTTTAAAAAATTTCATTTTCCAACAAGGCAATGGTTTACTCGCGTCAATAAATGAGAGGTAGTAAATAAATCAAAAATAATATAAACTATATTTTAGTACAGCAAAATCCAAATTATCACTCTAGCTCCATTGAGAATGTTGTAATAAAAATTTAACATCTATTGTAAGAAATTCTTTTAATGTAATCCACCAAAATGTGGGTCTACTTATATATTTTCACTTCAAATATCTACACAGAAAAAATTATTTCAAAACATGTGTTCTTTTTAAGTCGTTTCCGTACGACAATGCATTTACAATTACACACACATACACACGGACGTTGCACAAATGTACAATTGCAATAATATTAAATATAAATGTCCAATGAAGCCTTTTAATTTGAAAACATTGCCATTAAATTTTATAAATTTCTACTATTGAAAGAAATAGTCCGAAGAAAATATTTTTATTTACACAAAACTTGAAATATAAATAAATGAATGCTATTGGATCCTTAGCATTTTTATTAACTTTCACAAGGAAGCGTCAAAAAGGCATTTCGCACTAGAAGGGAAACTATGGATTTGCACCAAATGCATCCCTAAAAGCAGTTTAAAATAGTCTTTAAACGAAGGAGCACAATGAACATTTGCAAAGATGAATTTCAGTCTGCCGTGAAGTGAAGCAAAAAATCGGGTTAATCTTTGGAAAAGATTTATCATGCATCTAAAGTAATTTTTATTTCTTTTTCATACTATAAAATTGTTGGAAAAAATCAATACATCGCGATTCACGTTCCCGTGAACGGGCGTTTATGCAAATTTAATATGAACGACTCTTCCCGTTCACCGGCGTGAACCGTGACGTTTTTCAACATGAGGTTTCATGCAAATCAGTTCTCAATGCGTACGCTTCTGATTTGCATATCCGGGGGCGTTTCCGGAGCTGTCCATTCTCGGATATATAGGGCAGAGGTTTCTTGAAGCAATCAGAGATCAATTAGATTGACATTCGATCGATCAGATGACGATCGATTAGACACTGATAGTCTGATGCAGGCAGACAGAAATGTTATTGACAGAAGCACTGCGGGATATCGTTTGACGACGGTTTTTAAGTCGAAACGGATGCAGATGTGGTCAGTTCAGGCCAGCGTGTATTGAACGTTAAATTTACTTACAAACGTTCGGAAGTCGCTTTAAATACTTTTTGATGTTCTATCCTTTGGTTTCCCTTTGCCAAGTGTGATGCCTTCAATGGTGGCTGCAAATACACGCAAGTGATAGAGGTAGTATAGTTATTTTTTTACCAATGTTTCAAGAAATCTCTGTCTAGTCATTTACAACTGCAAACTTTTTTGTACATAGTATATTTTGATGTTTTACGGCATGGAAAATTACCAGGTACGTGTAATATGCCGAGTTATGTTTTCACAAAATAAAGTGAACGAAGTTTTTCTTTAAAACTGGACTTGTGTGCTTTCATGACCCAGCCAACACTTATTGACTCTATGCCAGTGCGTACCTTGCTATCATCAAATTCAAATTTTTAAATTTTCCAATAAAAATATCGTATAGAGAAAGTGTGGTTTTCACAAACATTTTCGATTTCGGCATACACACAGACGTTGCACAAATGTAATAATAATAAATAGAGAAGTCCAATGAAGTCTTTTCATGTTGAAAATTTGCCTTTGAATTTTGTAACTTTTTTTAAAGGAGGTATCTAAACAAAGGAATTCTTTTCAGGCTATAACTTGAAATATCCTTAAAAATTTGATTAACTTCCACAAAGAAACGTCAAAAAAAGCATTTCGAGCTATAAGGGAAAATATGGATTTGCAGCAAATGTGTCCCCCGAAGCTGTTTAAAAAATTTTTAGAACCACCGAGCACAATAAAAATATGTGAAGTTGATTTTTTGTCTACAATGAAGTGAAGTAAAAAAGCGGGTTAATCTTTGAAAGAGTTACTTTGTTATATGTTTAAAAAATTCTTGATTTACTTTGTTTGGGGACTTTCTGAACAAGTTTTGACTATGTTTAGACAGATGCCCGCCTGTCTGTTTGCATGGGGTCGATTTCTTGTGTGAGATATAGCTGCCAATAATATCAATAAATTTTCATGAAATTTTTTGTTTGGCTTTGGTAACAAAAAATCTGGAACTATATAGAATGTTTTGAAACTCGAGTGAAAACTTTGAAATTTATTCGAAATTTTATATTTTATTAACATGCCAGCATAGGCTACAAAATTTGACATCGCATTTCATAAAAAGGGTTATTTATGCTTCAAAAATCACAAAACGTAACAGTTTCAGTCATTGCAGTAGCAGGGGGCAGCGCATGTACCCCTCAGAGGGGTACACTGTCAAATCTGGTATCAATCGAAACAATTTTTGAAGCCCTTTAAAATGAGAGGTATTATGATATAGTTGTGCTCATTCGGACCAACAGATTTTTTAAAATTTTACTTGTAAAATTTGCAAAGGGAAAAAAATCACAAGCTACTTAAAAATGGATTCTGGTATGAGAAAGTCGAGTTCAGTCACATTGCAGTTAATATTATTTGAATTTTCATTAATGCTCATTCCATGTTTTTCAGGATAACTTATATCATAATACTATACAATATTGTACTTTATAGAAATAATAGAACAGGGTAATATAATAGAACAGAGTAATATTGCGAGAACTATTGGGCCTAGCGAATAACTTTTTGATCAAGTATATAGAAATCCATTACACGGTAAATCTTGCTTTGAGTTTCTTTACGAAAAAGAAAATGTCCGAAAATTATGTTGTTTTCTTTCAGGTAACAGTTTTCGGACCAAGTAAACTTTTAATAAGAGATTTCCTAAACACAGACGTTTCACTCATAATACTCATAAACCTACAAAATTTTATGAAATTTGGTTAATTAGTTTTGAGTTAGAGTGGACACACACGCACAGATATGTCACGCTAAAAATTGTTTTTTTTTTCGAGTTCTAGATGTCCCAAAAAGTATAAATTCGTCGAAAACTCGAGTTGAGATTGACACGATACCAATATTTTCCCTATACATTACCATCTATGGTATGGAAAACAATACGTCACTTTTTTCTGTCCATTAAAGGTAATCACGTCTTTTCACTGGGATTCACATCGAAGCAAGATTAGCTTTTATAAATCTTGACGACTGAAAACATAGAAATCGTCTAGGTTCTTTACAGACGTGAACTAAACTGAAGCTTTTTGAGTCCATTCTAGCCGCTTTTTTACTAGTATTGTCTGTTCTACCGTATTTTTCTAAAGAAATAACTAAATATTTTCTATAGAAATAACACTTTTATTAGGTACCAGCAATAACTTCTGAGAGCACAAATAATAATAATAATAATAATAATAATAATAATAATAATAAGAGTAATAAATAAAAAATAAAATAAAATAAAATAAAAAATAATAATAATAATAATAATAATAAGAGTAATAAATAAAAAATAAAATAAAATAAAAATAATAATAATAATAATAATAATAATAAGAGTAATAAATAAAAAATAAAATAAAATAAAAATAATAATAATAATAATAATAATAATAAGAGTAATAAATAAAAAATAAAATAAAATAAAATAAAAATAATAATAATAATAATAATAATAAGAGTAATAAATAAAAAATAAAATAAAATAAAAATAATAATAATAATAATAAGAGTAATAAATAAAAAATAAAATAAAATAAAATAAAAATAATAATAATAATAATAATAATAAGAGTAATAAATAAAAAATAAAATAAAATAAAATAAAAATAATAATAATAATAATAATAATAAGAGTAATAAATAAAAAATAAAATAAAATAAAATAAAAATAATAATAATAATAATAATAATAATAAGAGTAATAAATAAAAAATAAAATAAAATAAAATAATAATAATAATAATAATAATAAGAGTAATAAATAAAAAATAAAATAAAATAAAATAAAAATAATAATAATAATAATAATAATAAGAGTAATAAATAAAAAATAAAATAAAATAAAATAAAAATAATAATAATAATAATAATAATAAGAGTAATAAATAAAAAATAAAATAAAATAAAATAAAAATAATAATAATAATAATAATAATAAGAGTAATAAATAAAAAATAAAATAAAATAAAATAAAAATAATAATAAAATAAAATAAAAAAAATTCAGGATATAGATAAAAATATAGAAATATAGACGGTCCTACGCGTTATAATTTATTTAATTTAATTAAAAATTTCATGGCAATAAAAGTGTATTTTCAATTAAGTTATAGTATCCGAATATTATACAAACGAATATACACACATAAATAAACATTCTTCAAGATGTCATCAAAACGCTATCATGAAGTCTCCAAAAGTACAGCTGCGGAAATTAAAATTCAGCAGTCGTTATTCGTGTATCGTTCATAGTGGGACCAATTTAAAGATACCATTCGATAAGGAATAACATCCTCTACAAATCCATACACAGAAAATTCATACATAAAATTTCTCATGTATAAAATATATATATACATAGAATTAATAATTTCTAAAGGCAACACCCAAATTTGACGCCAAATTTGAAATCTATATCAAAGTGTAATCTCGGGTACAGAAATTTGAATTCTTTCGTCCAGCCGTTTCTGTATTTTGTAAAAACATGTAACGTTTTGACAATCAAGTGTTAGATTAGATTTCCAGACTATATCTTTTGAAACAATCTTTCTATCACGCTCATTTTTACTTTCCCTGTAAAACATGGTAATGTATAGGGAAAGTATTGGAATTGGGTCGAAAATTGCAACTCGAGTTTTCGCCGGATCTACACGCTTTGGAACCTCTAGAACACGAAAAAACTACTTTTAGCTTGACGTCTGTGCGTGTGTCTGTCTGTCTGTCTGTGCAATGTATATAACCACTCTAACTCAAAAATTAATGGACGGAATTTCATAAAGTGTTATAAGTAAGTCACTTGTGGGAGACTCTGGTGCTGATTAGATTTTGGTACTTTTCGACATAAAACAACCTGCCTTTTTCTGCGATATGGCCGGCAAAAATTGTATGTATCCACTCTAGCTAAAAAAGCTAATTGACCAAATTTCACAAAATTTGGTAGATAAGTCACATGCAGTTTTTCCTGGTGCTGATAAGATTTTTGTAGGATTCGAAACACAGGAATTCGCCTTTTTTTACGAAATGGTTCACAAAAATCGTCAAAACCTAAAATAAAAGACTACGTAGGTCAAATGTATCAATTAGATGCTTGTTCTATACGTAATTTTAGATGTTGAAGGTAATGAGACAAATTTCATCCTTCTAGGGCTAACCGTTTTTGAGATATTTTAGAATTTTCGCTATGCCGTCTTTGAAAGTACATGCAGTCACCAAATGAAAACGAAAATTGAATTAAAAGTGCAAATTCAGTGTCATTTAAAAAAATTATGGTTATTTTGTGTAAAAAAAGCTCAATTTAACGAATTATTAAAGAAATAACGAGAAAATTAATTCGAGTCTGTAAGGAAAGTCATGTGCTGCCCACATTACATGTTTTACTCTTTCTTTGTATGTCATGAATAAAACGTAACTTCATCGTTTGATTCAAGTTAACACAATTAAAATGGGATAAGTTGATGCTATGCATTATCTTACCTAAATTACATCTAATTTATTATTACTTTCCTTATATACATAATGTATAAGGAAAGTATTTTACTTTCCTTATATACATAATGTATAAGGAAAGTATTGTGACGGGGTCGAAAATTCAAATTCGAGTTTTCGACGGGAGAGCACGTTTCAAGCATCCCTGATCACGAATCAAACATTTTTGAAGTGATGTCTGTGTGTGTGTGTGTGTGTGTGTGTGTGTATGTGTGTGTGTGCATGTGTGTGTGTGTGAAAGTATGTGTGTGTGTGTGTGTCAGTGAGTCTGTGGAGACGATAACTGACGAACGAATGGACCGATTCGAACCAAATTTGGTACAAAAATCACAATCCGTAAACACTGGAAGCCTATTGTTTTTATACGCAATCGAATGTTCAGAACCCCCCTAAATTTTCGATTGAAATTTTGAAAAAATCGTCAAAAAATTAAAACCGCTAATAAAGTTACGCAAATAGGCATTTCTTATGTAATTTTTCATGAGAAAACGATTGACATAAAACTTAGAACGCTAACATGAACCGTTTTTGAGACATTGTACATTTTTTTAAAAATTATGAAAAATTGATATAAAATAAAAACAAAACATTTCCTATTGAGAAACATGTTCACTTTTCATATGTAATACTAAGGCTCCTCTATATACGAGCTGACTCATCAAGCATATTGAAGCCCACCGTAGCTGGAAACGCAATCCATTAGCATTAGCTCTATTCGTATTTCCACTTTAGGAAGTATTATTGAAATAATTATGGATGGTTATTTTGCACCGAACTGCTCTAATCATTCTAGAAATGATTTTAGGTTATTTCGTTTTTCTAGAAACGAAAAAAGAAGAAAACAATGGCTAATAAATAATCGGCGCGATAATTGGATACCCGATACTGGAGCATACTTATGCGAGGTAAGTTCTACAATATTCTAATTGAAACTTCTTTTTTTATATAAATTATTTATTTTAAACACTTATTTTATAATTTCTGTAACTGTAATATGAGTTATTAATAATTTTTAGTTGTTATAGTCTTAGGACACTTGGTTTGTAATGTAAACATCACCTTGAATGCATTATACTGTCTTCCAAGCCTAGAAGAAAATAGCTTCAAATTATATATATATATAATTTGAAGCTATATATATATATTAAAGATTTATTGCTGTTACACCAATATCTTTCAAGTTTTATACACTTTGTTGTATTTTTAGATCATAATGAATCACAGAATTGGTGAATCCTACTATCAACAAACTGTTGCCAAGTGGGAAACTTGCCATGTTATAGTAATTATGCAAACATAAGCTAAAATGGTAAATAAATCGAAATACGTTTATCATAATAGCTACTTAATGAACAACTATTGTTTGAAAATCTTTGGTGAAAAAAAGCCGAGCTCAGTAGAGTTATTATTAGTATTTTCCTCTTTAAATACATAGTTAACAAACTTTCAAATATGTGAGGCAAACATTCATACATGCTATTAAAAAAACCTTTTATGATTAACGTATTTCGATTTATTTACCATTTTAGCTTATGCTTGCATAATTACTATAACATGGCAAGTTTTCCACTTGGCGACAGTTTGTTGATAGTAGAATTCACCAATTTTGTGATTCATTATGATCTAAAAATACAACAAAGTGTATAAAACTTGAAAGATATTGGTGTAACAGGAATAAATCTTTAATATATATATGTATAATTTGAAGCTATTTACTTCTAGGTTTTGAAGACAGTATAATGTCAAGGTGATGTTTACATTACAAACCAAGTGTCCTAAGATAAGACTATAACAACTAAAAATCATTAATAATCCATATTACAGTTACAGAAATTATAAAATAAGTGTTTAAAATAAATACTTTATATAAAAAAAGAAGTTTCAATTAGAATATTGTAGAACTTACCTCGCACAAGTATGCTCCAGTACCGGGTATCCAATTATCGCGCCCACTATTTATTAGCCATTGTTTTCTTCTTTTTTCGTTTCTATGAAAGCGAAATAGCCCCAAACCCTTTCTAGAATGACTAGAGCAGTTCGGTACAGAACAACCACCCATAATTATTTCAATAATACTTAATAAAGTGAAAATGCGAATAGAGCTAATGCTAATGGATTGCTCTTCCAGCTATGGTGGGCTTCAATATGCTTGATAAGTCAGCCTGTAGTAGAGGAGCTCTATGTAATACCATGCGATCAATTGGATGACATCATTCTCGTGGATCTAGCTCGTTCCATTCATGAAAAAAGATACTTTAAGTAATACTTTTTTATTTGAACGCCAATACTCATTTATCTGCTGTAAGAATAACTTATTTTTCCGTCCATCACGCTTGGCGAGATTTTGACGACGGATGTGGTGGAATATCGCCAACTTGGTGACTTTTTAAATATTGCTAGATTAACGAAAATCTCGCCAAATGGATAAAAATGTCGCCAAATCAATGAAAATGACGACCAATTGTCGAAAATTCAATATCTTGGAAAGAATATTAGTATCTACTATAAGAAAAATCTATTTTTTTTTACTGTAAAAGTAGTAAATTCACTACATTATATAAGGAAAGTCATGTGTAGCCCACATCAGATTTTTTCAGTTATAATTCATGATGTAATAGTTTAGCATTATATTTAGAAAATAGAAGTCTAAAAAATCTTTCGTACACATTTTTTACTAAGTGGTAAGCAAAAACCGCCAACATCTAAAATAAAAGATCACATATGCTCAAACGTACCAATAAAATGTTTGTAATATACGTAATTTTTGACGGGGAAAAGAGTAATACCAACCCGATTACTCTAAGACTAATCGTTCCTGAGATATTATAGTTATCACATTTTTACTTTCCTTATATACATAATGTATAAGGAAAGTATTGTGACGGGGTCGAAAATTCGAATTCGAGTTTTCGACGGGAGAGCACGTTTCAAGCATCCCTGATCACGAATCAAACATTTTTGAAGTGATGTCTGTGTGTGTGTGTGTGTGTGTGTGTGTGAAAGTATGTGTGTGTGTGTCAGTGAGTCTGTGGAGACGATAACTGGCGAATGAATGGACCGATTCGAGCAAAATTTGGTACAAAAATCACAATCCGCAAACACTGGAAGCCTATCGTTTTTATACGCAATCGAATGTCCAGAATTCCCCTAAATTTACGAATGAAATTTTGAAAAAATCGTCCAAAAATCAAAACTGCTAATAAAGTTACGCAAATAGACTTTTCTGATGTAATTTTTCATTAGAAAACGATTGACATAAGTTTTAGAACGCTAACATAAACCGTTCTCGAGATATTGTACATTTTTCAAAAAATTATCAAAAAGTCATATAAAATAAAATAAAAATATCTCGTATTGAGAACCATGTTCACTTTTCATATGTAACACCATGCGATAAATTGGGTGACATCATTCTCTTGGATCTAGCTCGTTCCATTCCTGAAAAAAGATACTTTGAGTAATACTTTTGTATTTGAACGCCTATAGTCATTTATCTGCTGTAAGAATAAGTTATTTCTTCGTCCATAACGCTTGGCAAGATCTTGGCGACGAATTTGGAGGAATGTCGTCAACTTGGCGACTATTTGAAATTTTGCCAAATTAACGAAAATCTCGCCAAATGGATAAAAATGACGCCAAATCAATGAAAATGACGACTAATTGTCGAAAATTCAATATCTTGGAAAGAATATTAGTATCTACTATAAGAAAAATCTATTTTTTTACTGTAAAAGTAGTAAATTCATTACATTATATAAGGAAAGTCATGTGTTGCCCACATCAGATTTTTGTTACTTTTCCTTTGAAAAACTATCAGTTACCAAATAAAATAAAAAAATTTGATGTGGGCAGCACATGACTTTCTCTGCAGACTCCTATTTACGCACTCTTTATTTCTTCAAAAATTCATTAAATTGAGTTTAATCGCACAAAATAACAGCCATAATTATTTTAAATTACACTGAATTTGCACTTTTAATTCAATTTTCGTTTTCTTTTGGTAACTGGACTTATTTTTAAAAGGTGGCGTAGCGAAAATGCGAAAAAAGTAAAATATCTCGAGAACGAATAAACCTAGAGTAATGGGGTTTGTCTTATTCTTTTCATCGTCAAAAATTACGCATAAAATAAGCATTTAATTCATATATTTGAGCATACGTAGTCTTTTATTTTTATATTTAATGATTTTTGCAAGCCATTTCGCAAATCAAGACAGATTCTTATTTTCCGAATCGAACCAAAATCTAATCAGCACCAGGCGAACCCCCAAGAGATTTATCTACCAAATTTTGTGAAATTTGGTCAATTAGGTTTCCAGCTAAGTTAGGTTTCCAGGTAAGTTTGGCAGGCCATTTCGCAAAAAAGGCGTGTTCTTTTATTTCGAATCGAACCAACATCTAATCAGCACTAGGGTCACCCACTAGGGACTTACCTACTAAATTTTATGAAATTCGGTCAATTAGTTTTTACAGTTAGAGTGAATACAAAATTTGCACAGACAGACACACATATATACAGAAGTCAATCTAAAAGAGTTTTTTCGTGTTCTAGAGGTCCCAAAACGTGTAGATTCGTCGCAAACTAGAGTTACCATTTTCGGCACCATTCCAATACTTTCCTTATACATTACCATGTATTGCAAGGAAAGTAAAAATCAGATGTGGGCAGCACATGGCTTTCCCTGCAGACTTATATTCACGTTCTCTTTATTTTAATTAAATTTAATTCACTTTTAATTTAATTTTCGTTCTCATTTGATAACTGGACTTATTTTCAAAGATGGCGTAGAGAAAATACGGAAAAACTAAAATATCTCAAGAACGGTTAGTCTTAGTGTAATGGTGTGGGTCTTATTCTTTTCTTCGTTAAAAATTACGTATTAAACGATCATTTAATGGATATATTTGAGCATGCGTAGTCCTTTATTTTAAATTTTGGCGATTTTTGCGGGCCATTTTGCAAAAAAAAGGCAGGTTATTTTTTTCCGAATCGTACCAAAATCCAATCAGCACCAGCGTTACCTACAAGCGACTTCTCTACCAAATTTTGTAAAATTTGGTCGATTAGATTTTTAGCTAGAGTGAATACAAGCCATTGCGGACCATTTCGCAAAAAAAGGCGGGTTCTTTTATCCCGAATCGTATTCAAAACTAATCAGCACCAGATCCGCCCACAAGTGATATACCTACCAAATTTTATGAAATTCGGCCAATTAGTATTTTAGTTAGAGTGGATACAAAATCTGCACAGACAGACAGACACACACACACACACACACATACGTCACGCTAAAAATAGTTTCTTCGTATTCTAGAGGTCTAGAGGTCTTGTAGATCCGTCGAAAACTCCATTTGCGATTTTCGACATGATTTCAATACTTTCCCTATACATTACTATGTATTGCAGGTAAAGTAAAAATACTGAGAAATTTTGCATGGTCATATAAAATGTCCTTATGAATTAATTTCCGTCAAAATATATAAAGATTGCTATTCAAAAAATTTTAATATTAAATTAATAGTTCATATAACATATTAAAATTATTTAAAATTATGCAGATTTTGTTTAGGTCGATAAATGGTAACGTAATCAAAACTATGATGTGGACAGAATATGACTTTCCCTGCAGACTCATATTCACATTATTTTTATAATAATTCATTAAATTGGGTGTAATTGTTCAAAATAACACTGAATTTTCCCTCTTAATTCAATTTTCGCATAAAAATTTGGGAACTTGGCAATTCTCCTTTACTGAATATTATAAAACACTTTTCTAGAAATTACCAAGAGACATGAAATCTGGGTGATACCACTGGAAATTTTGAATTTTGTGCGCGAGTTAAGGTGAACTCGGTCCCTGGTGCAAATTTACATATGAAGATGTTATTTCTTCTCAACTGGCATCTTTCTATTTGCTCTACTATAAAAGATGACAGAATAACGACGGGTACGCTGACTTTTTTTTTCAGCATCTGCACATCCGTAACGATCACGAAAGTTGAAGTTTTGAAGAAAGCATTTTGCTTCTAAACTTCTTTAAGTTGTTTGTCATTGAACTGTAGAATTTTCTTACTGACCTTTACAGAAAACAATAAAACGCATTTGAAAATGAAAGGGAAAATACGAATATGTATCAGAACTCAAAAGCGCCCTGATGTATTTATTCCTCGAAGCGGTTTGAGATATTTTTAGAACAGAGCGACGCATTAAAAATATAAAAATGTTCTTTTATAAAATAAGAAGCTGTTTTCAATATTCATTCTAAAGATGTGATATGCTAGCAAAATAGTTTTATGATTTTACTATGTGAAGATTCGTTCTTTGATAAACTTGCAGGGTTGAATGGAAACTCATCTTGCAACATGGTATTTTACTAGTATATAGTGAAAATGTTACATTTATTCAAGATAAAAGTGCGTTTGGAAACAACTGGCGTAAAAGTCTGCATTGGACATTTTAAAACATAGATATATGGTATTTTAAAATGCTGTACCTTTACCAATGTTGCAGAATATTTTAATAAGAAATTAAATTTTAAATGACTATTAGTTCACCTGAGCAATTATTTAGGGGTATAATACTTTTGTTAACAAATAGTTTGGAATTAAGACGTGTGACTCTAGATTTAGACTTGGGAACAACCAACTGAAATACGGGTACCCCTAGAAAATGTAGCAGTTTAATTAGGCACTTAATATTAACTTGCGCACGTCTTGCATAATAATGGAAGTTGAGTGTGTGAGTATGTGTGCAAGCATCTGTGTGTGTGTGTGTGTGTGTGTGTGTGTGTGTGCGTGCGGACAGAGGTAAGTCAAGACCTGAATAGGTGCACCCCGGCGTTATTACTTTCCTTATATACATAATGTATAAGGAAAGTATTATGACGGGGTCGAAAATTCGAATTCGAGTTTTCGACGGGAGAGCACGTTTCAAGCATGCCTAATCACGAATCAAACATTCTTGAAGTGATGTCTGTGTGTGTGTGTGTGTGAAAGTATGTGTGTGTGTGTGTGTGTGTCAGTGAGCTGTGGAGACGATAACTGACGAACGAATGGACCTATTCGAGTGAAATTTGGTACAAAAATTACAATCCGTAAACACCGGAAGCCTATTGTTTTTATACGCAATCTAATGTTCAGAACCTCCCTAAATTTTCGTTTTCCATTAGAAAACGATTGACATAAATTTTAGAACGCTAACATGAACCGTTCTCGAGATATTGCACATTTAAAAAAAAATTATCATAAAGTCATATAAAATAAAAAAAAAAATTTCCTATTGAGAAACATGTTCACTTTTCATATGTAATACCATGCGATAAATTGGGTGACATCATTCTCGTGGATATAGCTCGTTCCATTCATGAAAAAATATACTTTGAGTAATACTTTTGTATTTGAACGCCAATAGTCATTTATCTGCTGTAAGAATAACTTATTTCTTCGTCCATAACACCTGGCGAAATTTTGGCGACGAATTTGGTGGAATGTCACCAACTTGGCGATTTTTTTTAAATGTTGCTAAATTAGCGAAAAAGTCGCCAAATGGATAAAAATGGCTCTAAATCAATGAAGATTTATTGATGATGACGACATGGAAAATGACGACATATTGACGAAAATTCAATATCTTGGAAAGAATATAAATAACTAATATAAAAATAATCTATTTTTTTTTACTGTAAAAGTAGTAAATTCATTGCATTATATAAGGAAAGTTATGTGCTGTCCACATCAGATTTTTTTAAAATTCAAATTCATTTTCAGTGAATATTTAAAATCTGAAATCACGATTTTCCGTCATTTTGTCAAATTAAATCTATTCTTTCTTCGCTGCCGGAGATTCGCAAACAATTGAGCAGTTTGGCAAACATTTTGTCTGGAGGCGAAATAATAGTTGATCACACCAATTGCATTTATATTTTTCGGTTTTCTAAATCTGCGAATTCAAAAGATGTCGTCCGCATTTCACTTTTTCATGCTCTAATATAGTATACAGAAAGTGTTGTTTCAAATTCGAGATTTTGATGTCAATATATTTGTTTTAAAACCTCCTGAGTACTTTTTGACTATTTTTAGAGTGATGTCCGTTTGTCTGTTTGTATGGCCGTAGTGGATTTCTTGTGTGCACCGTAGCGGCATCTAATATTAATAGATTTTCACAAAACTTTGTATACAGCTTTGTTATCAAAAAATCTAGAGATAGATAGAATTTTTTTTTAATTCGAGGCGAAAGTATTTGATTTTTTGTTTTGATATGGCAATTTATCATTACAGCACAAAATTTGACATCACGCATAAAAAGGGTTATTTATGACTCAACGATCACGAGACTTTCATTATTGTTGTGAAAAATAGCCCCTATGCAATTTTTATTTTTGTGACTTTATTAGCCAACTCGAGGACAAGTAAGCCCTTCTCTCCAATGGTGTCCATTGTTAAATATAGTATCAATCGAAAGATTTTTCCAAGCCCTTTAAAGTAAAGGGTAACACGTTATATTTGTAATCATTTGGACCCACGGTGTCGATTTTTAAATTTTATTCATGTAAAATTTTGGGGGGGAGGGGGTCGCTTATGACGTCTATAGTCCGCCCCCCGAGGGGTACATTGTCAAACTTGGTATCAAGCAATATATTTTTCAAGCCCTGTAAAATGAAGGGTAACGTGCTATGGTTTTAATCATCTGTATCAACGATACAGATCTTTAAAGTTTTTCTTGAAAAATTTACAAAGAAAAAAAAATCACAAGGCTCTTAAAATGGATTTTGGTATGAGTCAAACTGGTAAAGTGATGTTGAGTCCCATTTTAGTTAATTTTATGCTTCTAAAATATAACATAGTCGATCATATTAGTAGAATAAATGTTTCAATAGCAACAACGTAAAATTCGGGTAAAACTTTGGCCGTGAAAGTTATTTTAACTGATCTCTTCCTTTATTGTGGCTAATAACCACGGTCTGCCCTATATATTTGGGAACTTTAAATGCCAAACATTCTATTTTTCTATAGTAATACACACTATTTCATTTTCTACTGTGACATTAATGTGCGTTGCGTTGTTATTGTTTATTAACTTTCTCGAATATTTTTATTTCTTTTTAGTAATTATACGGTTTCATTTTGCTAAAGGGATTAAATTAACAGATAACGTAAATGTGGTGCCGATGTGGTGGCCGAGCGGTCAAAGAGGCAGGCGTTTCCTCGTGATGGCTCGGCTGCCAGATTGCGGGTTCGAGTCCCGCCTGCGGGCATGGATGTAATGTCTTATTTGGGGCAGAAGCCAGACTTCTACCTTCGGGTGCCCCGGGTCATTAGACTAAACAGAAGCAGTGCACACATTATTCCTTAAATGTAATGTTAGGGACATGACAACAACAACAACAACGTAAATGTGGTATTTAAACTGAATTTTTAAGCAAAGATGTGTACTCATCTTCACCTAATCTGTAGGTATGAATTTTATTTGTAGGAAAACAATGTGTAATAAAATGACTTTAATTCTATTTTACTTAGTAAGACTGTTAGGACGTATCCGCTGAAATCGTTGATGTATTATCAGAATACAAGGATGAGACTGAATTTTTTGAATAACTAATCGACGCATTCACAATTCACATTTTACTCGTATCCCGTCAACTTATTCTGAATGACCGTCATATATAATTTATGTGTAAAGAGCTAAAACAATCTATGCAACTCTTGAAATTCTTAACTAAACTACAAAATTCGAGAAGTTTCCACCAAATTTGTAATTGAGGTCACCAAGTTTTCCAAAGTTAAGCGACTCAGATCTTTAAATAATAACAATGGTTGCCTGTAAATATCGTTTTACCCTGGCGACAGGGTAAAACGAGAAGATTTCATTACGATCCGCTGTATAATGCATATGGAAAGTACTGGAATGAGATCAAAAATTAGAACTCAAGTTACCAATGGATAGAAAAGTTTTGGATACTCTGGAATATTATTTTTAACGTAGTCTCTACCTGTCTTTGAGAGTGCGTATTCTACCTTCCCCTTATTGATGGAATGATTTCGCTTGACAGTACTGAATAGCTGCTACTTTACAAGAATACAAATTATTATATGTCCCAATTTCTAAATTATGTTTGGTAACTAAGTCACTTTTGACAAAGCTGTCATCATTACACAAAATAGAGTTTGAGCTGCAGCAAGGTCTTACAATGGTCTACGCATTGTGTAGACCATTGTAAGACATTGCTGGAGCTCGAACTCATGTTTATAGTCGATGTAGTGTTTATAAAACATGTTTATAGTCTCAAAACTAAGTCCTCTCATTGCAATTCCAGCCCAATGCATTGTGAATTGACGTCAACCAGCTACGTAGCAGAACTCTTCTTTTACTACTTATTTATTGCTACTGAAGTTTGTAAAATTATTTAATAAAACCCAGCTTTCCTTTTGTTACTGTAGTATCTGCTATTTTGTGATGTTGATACACATGGAATTGTTCTATCAATGCTGGTTGCTGCTGGTGATCAGTGTTGCTGGTGATAGTAAGATTCCGAGTTACTAAAATACTCCATTAGAAATTTTGCGATAATAAATCTTTGCGACATCATTTCAAGTAGAGCTGGTTTGTTAATTGGAATCAAATGAGTTGTAAAACTCTTATTTAATTCGTTATCTCCAACAATTGCAAAGTTCGTACAAAAATAAGTTTGCAGCAAGGGCTATTCGGTGCAGATGAACTGCCAAGTATTGCGAAATCAGATCGATATAGGTTACTTCCCTAGGAGCATGATCCCAAGTTATGAAAACCCCTGTCATCAGTTGATATTTTATCTGTGAATTTCCTTTTCAATCATACTAATTTCATGACACTCCTATGTTATCCAAATATGCTATTCCGTTCATAAAATAAACAAGTTCTTTTGCATCAACCTAATGGACATCAACCTATAATGGGCATCAACCATCTTTTGCATCAACCTAACTGACTGCGCCACTTAAAAAAACATTTGACGCGTTATCGCCAAATTTGCTCTCAACAAATATCGTCAAACCAGCTACAATATTGAAATAGACGATAGGAAAAAGGCAATATATCTATCTATTTGTCCGTGTTTTGAGAAATTAAGGCGACTTTTTGAAAAATTGGCCAATTTGACGTTAATTTAATGTCTGTTGAAAATCAAATTTAATTTCTTTGATTATCCCTGTTGCTTTGCGAGAAATACGAATTTAATATTTCTGTTAGGGCGTCGTATAGTAAATAATGGCATAGATCGGGTGTGATCCGCCTGTGCAGATATTTTAGAAGCGGGAGGGCTGCAGGTGGGCGAATGGGAGGAAACTCTATGAATAAATTCATGCCCCCCCCATATTTGACGAGTTCAGCATTCAGTTAATTTAATATCTCACTTAAAGGTTTTATCGTTACAATACAGCACAAATAATGTTAATAAACAATTCATTCACGGTTCATATTTCATGAACGTACATATTTCTTCTGGCGCCTTGTCTAAGGACTATAGTTCTTTATTGGGAAATATCTTATTTCCAAGACATTTGCTACATGTTCTAACAAAAACAGAACAGAAATTTTGCTATTGTGGAATTATTTTATTCGTTCTAATATTAGCCAGAGAATATTTCAGGAACGCCCATTGATAATGTACAAGATGCGAGACAAAATGGCATTTGATACTTCAATGAAGTTCATAGTTCGAAAAAATTTATTTTTCACAGAGCGGTAAAATTAGATTCAAACTGGAGACTTTTAAGGGGAAATGTTTTGAAAAACATTTTTCCCATTGCAAAAGGAATTCGAAGTGCATTTTATAAAATATTTTTAGTTTCATTTTTATGTTATTCAGAGTTTTGATACTAGGTTTCAGATATCTTGTTTAGAAGAATATACTTTGTATAAAATGTGTTTGAAAATAACAATATATATCTGCGAGAAAATAACAATATATATCTGCGAGTGGGTCTTTACTCGGCGGTTTAATAAAATGTAATTTGTATAGAATTGGTATTAGAAGGGAAAATACGTACACACGTTCTCGTTTGCAAGTTGTTCTAAACATTTTCTTAACACGTTTAAAAAGTCTATACTATCAAAAGTTGATCGAGTATTTATGTGTGTATGTATGCATGCATATATATATATATAAGCGGTATTCCAAAACCCCTACTGGGCTTTGAAGCTCGCGGTGCTTTTAAAGCTTAGCTATCAAAAGGCCCCAAAACTTTCAAAAATTCTAAAAATTTAATAGATTTTAAATATTTGTAAAACGTAATCTTTGTTAACGTTTAATAATTTGAGGGTAAAAATTGGGAGGCGTGAAAAAGTTATATCCTCATACAAAACTAAAAATAGAACCATGGTATTTTTTTTGAACGGGAGACAAGTAAATTTTTAAGACACTCTAGAAGCCGGAATTTTAATAAAGTTGATAGTTATTTTTCTATAAAAATTTTTAAAAATCCCGAAAAGCCTGCTGCAACTCATTCAGAACAAAGACACCATTTTCCTTTATATTCCCTCTTTATGTTTATTGCTTCATGGAGATCGGACACAGACAGTTGTTACCAGGGTTACTAGCAATAAAGTTACAACTTTTTAAAATCTCGGGTTTTACAGATAAACATTTTAAATATAAAATTGTAGCATTATAAGCATTCCCTGAAAAAAAAATTACGGTTTTTCGATAAAAACATGGATAGCTATTTATTAAACTTTTACACATATTTTAAGTCTTGCTCATTGTTTTTAAAACGTTAATAATAAGGGAACTGAAAGAGATAGGTGAGGGCTGTGAGAAGAGGCGGGGGCTGAGAGGGGGCTGGGGGCTGAGAGGGGGCTGGGGGCTAAGAGGTGGCTGGGGGCTGAGAGGGGGCTGGGAGCTAAGAGGGGCTGGGGGATTGAGAGGGGGCTGGGGGGTTGAGAGGGGGCTGGGGGTTGAGAGGGGTGTCGCCCGAAAGGGGGATGGAGGCTATTTAAAATCTGAAGTTTTTAAAAAGGTAATTGTTAAGTGACGCTTGCTTCGATTTGGTGCAAATTTTCATCATTAGCGGGAAAAGCCCGCTAATATAAGTATATTACAAATTAGTCAGGCGGATACATTTTGTAATGTATATTAATATATTATTTTATTACGTTTTACTAGTATTTAAGCCTGTCGAAGACAGGCAAACTAACATTCTTAAAATATCAAGCTGCATTACTTTAAATTTTATTTTCACAATTTATGGTGCTTAGCGCCGAAAATAGTCATCTTAATTGAAAATTGGTCCAGTTAGGTTCTGCGCGGTGGTCGATTATAAGTCTGATGTTCCCGATGGGGAACTTCGGGAGGGTTCTGAAAGACTTTAATCCTCCCCTGTATTTTATCCATTCATGAATATAATCGGAAATCCGACGCCGTTAGGTTCGGCCTAGTGGTTGATAACTTTAAGTGTGAAAAAATTCATCCGTCTAATCCACCGAAGGACTACGTGAGGGTTTGAAACGTCCTAAAAATACTATAATCTCAGTCTCCAGGAGGTCTAAAATCAGATTACGTTACATACCCATCATGGAAAAAGTCTAGAAATCCCAGATATTTGGTAAAATTATCGACTTCCGATCATAATTCTGAAACACTGCAAACTTGCTAAAAGTCACCAAATTGGCAATATTTCGCCAAATTTTGCACCAGGGTTAAGCAATCTCGTCGTGATGACATTTAGTAACTGCAGAGAGTTCTTGTCACGGACATGATCGGCTAAATTATTTTTAAGTGGCTATATACACTCATGCCCCATAAAAATTTGCACACCAAGAAGTAATTGAGGGATCGTAATAAAACTTGGCATGAAGATACGTGTCAGGTAGACATGCAAATGCTTAGAAACACAGTGTGATTGCGCATTGTGTAATGCCACTAGAGGGCGTTAAACTTCGTTCTTCCTGGCGCAGAAAAAAGGTACTCAGAGGCTTTACTTAATCTGTTGCAGAGGGATGCTGTTTCATTAGGGATGCCGTTACGCCGCCATCGAAGACAATGTGATCACCTGTCAGAGTTCGAGAGGGGAAGAATCATCAGGATGATGGAAGCCGGGCGGTCAGCTATGCCGTTCTGATTTTACTGTAAGGAGGTTTTGGGACCAGTGGACAAGAGGAAGGTCGCATACACGGTGGCCAGGCTCAGGACGCCCTCGACAGACTAATAGCCGAGAAGACCATCATCACACACAACACGTACGCAAAGCGTCAACTGCATCATTGTCCGCCATCCGGACACAGGCGGCACCTTCACTACGGGCTCCTGTCTCTGTCCGTACCATCGCGAGGCTCCTGACGGAAGGACATTTGTTATCGCGGCGCCCATTACGTGAGCTGCCAATGACATCCACCCACCGTCGCCTCCCTTTGGAGTGGTGTCGCGCTCGACGGATTGGACCGCAACTGGATGGAATCAGGTCGTCTTCAGCGGCGAATCGAGATTCAATTTGGGCAGTGATTATAACCGTATACGTGTGTGGAGGCCCCATTGACAACGTCTCAATCCTGCTTTCATTTTACAGCGGCACAAAACTCCCACAGCTGGTGTGATGGTATGGGATGCCGTCGCATACGACACCCGGTCACCTCTAATATTGCTCCAATGAACCATGCCAGTTCAGCGGTACGTTCGTGACATACTTCAACTAAATGTGTTGCCACTCATGGCAGGGATCCCAGGAGGCATTTTCAACAGGACAATGCTCAGCCACACGCAGCAAGGGTTCCACAGGAATGTCTTCGCCACATTACCACCCGTCCCTGGCCTGCCCGACCCCCAGATTTGTCACCCATCGAGCATGTCTGGGATCACTTGGGACGGCAAGTTGAACAGCCTACGAGTTTGGTCGAACTAGAGGCGTGCTTAAAACAACTGTGGAATGAGATGAAGCAGGACACCATATGGGACCTCTATGCCTCAATGCCTGCCCGTATCGCATCGTGTATTCACACTAGAGGTGGCCTAACAGGGTACTAGAACCTGCATTCATTTGTAGTTTTTCCTGTAATAAATGAACCTTTTGCTTTGATTTTGTAATCATTTATTTATACCAACGTTGCACTCACCTATATAAAATTTTGTTCGATTCTGACAACTCTTTCTTGGTGCGCAAATTTTTATGTCAACGAGTGTATGATGCTATGGGGATTAAGAATGCTCGCATTTTGTTCTCAGGCTCTTAAGAGGGACCGAATTTGTTAACAACAAGTGACATCTTACTCTAAAGACGCCGCCAAATTTCCTTGGGCGTCACTTGGTCTTATATGCACAGTACAATGTAAAATATCTTATTAATATCTTATTCTGTAAATTTATTTACGTCTGATTATTGTTACTTGAAAAATAACAAACAATTTCAAACTGTAAGAATGTGAAAACATTTTGTGTTTTGGCAACTCCACTCAAATTTCACTCTGAATCGTAACCTTACAAATGACAAAATCTAACCTTCATGACGTCAAGCAGACAACTCTTTCATTTGTTTTCGGGCTGAGTGCTTGTATTTGATGTTTTTATACCTTGATGTTAATGCACAGGTTCCAGTTTGGAAAAATTTAATGACGGAAAAGAACGGATAATTTCAACAATAAAAACATAAATAATAATTATTCCTCCATCTTGCATATACTGCAAATCTATGAAAATTATTTTTTTTTTGTCCCCCATAAGACCTTTCGATCGCGTTTCATCTTTAATGTATTTATTTCGGAACATTCCATTATTTTCCAACTGGAATGTCAATTTTTAAACGGCTTTAAATCCAACGTCGGAAGGTGAAAACTTCCCCAATAACCCTCACATTGTATGCCGTTGCATTTTACGTCCATTTTACTGCGTTTTAAAAGACAAACCTAAAGCTTTTCTCATGAATATTTTATGTTTTTATATTTTATTACTTTTGAAAGTCTATCTACATTCGCGAACGTCGTCACTAGAAACATGTCATTAAGCTGAATATGTCAATGAATGAAAGAAAATAAAAAAGTGTCTAAAAGAAAATAAAAACCTGATGTGGGCAGCACATGACTTTCTCTGCAGATTTAAATTCATATTTTCTTTGTTTCTTTAATAATTTATTAGATTGAGTTTAATTGAACCAAATAACACTAAAATTGCATTTTTAATTCAATTTATGTTTTTATTTGGTAATTGGACATTTTTCCGAAATCGGCGTAACACTAAATGCAAGAAATCTAAAATATCTTGAGAACGGTTAGTCCTAAAGTTTAATGGAGTGTGTTATATTATTTTCCTCTTCAAAAATTGCGTATACAATAAGAATTTAATAGATAAATTTGAGAATATACTACTTAGTCCTTTTTTTAGATTTCGGCGGGCCATTTCGGAAAAAAAGGCAGGTTATTTTTTTCCGAATGTTATCAAAATCTAATCAACAGCAGAGTATCCCACAAGTAACTTATCTACCAAATTTTGGGAAATTTGGTCAATTAGTATTTTAGCTAGAGTGGATACATGAAACTTTTGCTGGCCATTTCGTGAAAAAAGCGGGTTCTTCTTTTCCGAATCGTACCAAAATCTAATCAGCAGCAGAGTATCTACCAAGTAAACTTATCTACCAAATTTTGTGAAATTTGGTCAATTAGTATTTCAGCTAGAGCGGATAAATTAAATTATTACAGGCCACTTCGCAAAAGAAGGCCGGTTGTGTTTTTACAAATCGTACCAAAAACTAATCAGCACCAGGGTCACATCCAAGTGACTTACTCACTAAATTTTATGAAATTCGGTCCATTAGTTTTTTAGTTAGAGTGGATATATACATTGCACAGACAGGCAGACACACACACAGACATCACACTAAAAATAGTTTTTTCGTATTCTAGAGGTCTCGAAACGTGTAGATCCGTCGAAAATTCGAGTTGCGATTTTCGACATGATTCCAATACTTTCCCTATACATTACCACGTATTGCAGGGAAAGTAAAAATGGACAATATTTTAATGATAACTGATTTAGTTATTAAGGAGCTTATATGTTAATAAGCAAATTTGATGTGATAAACACGGGACATTCACTACAGACTACGATATTTTAATGATATAGGCTACCAATAACATATATTAGAACATTCTTATCATTCGTTGTTACTGAAAACTAAGATTAGATGAGAATTTGATTTAAATATGCATACTACATTTCTACTAAAATAAACATACGAAATTTCACCAAAATTATTTTTAGAGAAATCAATTTTCTTGTTGAAGGGTAAAAAATTCTAATATCTCGTGAATAACACCTAAACAATGTCGTTATTTATTTCTACTTAAAAGTATTTATGAACTAAGTTTAATAAAACTGATAAAAATGTTATAATTATTTTTTCATTTAGCTCTAATCTATATCTCATACGGATAAGTGAGGACGTCTTAAGTGATGTACAGCTTAGTGAGGCTATCTTAAGTAATGTACAGCTTAAGTGAGGCTGTCTTAAGTGATGAATTACACAGCCCAATCTACTAAAGACAAAACCTTAAAATTCTGCATACATGTGGAACTTGACTTATAGGTAATGATACAAGCTTAAAATCTTATATTTTCGTTCGAGAAATTTAATAATTTGGAAATTTTGGTTCCCACATTTTTACAGCTATCACTCGAGAACAGATAAAAATTGAAATTTCTCCTGATACTTAAGCGCTGAATAACGGTATGAAATTATTCCCAAATAGCTATTGTTCCCAAATAGTTATTGTTCCTAAATAGTTATTGTTCCCAAATAGCTATTCTTCCCAAATAGCTATTGTTCCCAAATAGCTATTCTTCCCAAATAGTTATTGTTCCCGAATAGCTATTGTTCCTAAATAGCTATTGTTTCCAAATAGTTATTGTTACCAAATAGTTATTGTTCTCAAATACACTCGCCAAACAAAATGATACAATAATATAATAAGAGATGTTATTTATTATCCCGTTTTTAAGAACTTTAAAATTAATGAAAAGAAAACACCGAAAAATATTGACACGATACAGGTTTCAAAATACCTTAAAAATTTGACACAGATAACGTTTTTCGAGATCTTAATATCGTATACCGTATTTCAATGTGTTTCAAAGCGTGTTCCGTGGAACCCTTGGTGTTCTATGACAGTATTACAGGGGTTCTATGACAGTATTACAGGGGTTCTATGACGTGATAGTTTTGAGTGAATGTTCTTAAATATTAACAAAAGAGCTTAAAATTTTAATGAATATTTTGGGCCACAGTGGACTTCTTCTCATTTTGGGGTTCAGCCATCAAATTAAATTTCAAAAGGGTTCAGAGACCAAAAAAGTTTCAAAACGTTTTAAAAACATTGATTTAGTTTAGTACACAATTAAAGTGTTTATTCCACCCAAGAATCGTGAACGAAGTAAATAAATATTTCAAAATCTTCAACATAGGAATCAAGGCACGTGGCGTTGTACAAGTCTAAAATCCGACATCGACAATGTTCATGGAAAGAAACATGGCCCATTAATCCGGTGACCTTATTTATATTCCTTAGACCATTTGAGGGATATTTTAGGGGGAAAAGAAAAATTGAACGAAATAAATATCGTGACTTGCAAGTTAGGAACACCATTATTACTTTCATATACCGTAAGAGAGAGAAATATTTATTTTCTAAAATTTTCCCTTTCGCGACTTTACAGAATTATAGCTTTCGATGCTCCATGAAGACAATTCTGACAATTTTAGAAAAAACTGTATTTGCATGTGTGCATGTATATATATGCACATGCATATATATCTGCGTGTATATATGTGAGGGCATATATATGTGCATGTATGCATATATAAGTGTGTGTGTACCTGTATCTTACATAATTAAAAAAAATATTTGTGCGCCTTTCTTGTTTTCTGTCTATCTGTCTTTGCAGTCTGTAGCGGGAAATCTAAGGTTAGTGCGACCATGAAGTCTACTTCACAGGTACTTCAAAACTCGAATAGGTGTACTCAGGCGTTATGTTCCTTAGTTTCGAATTAGGTTTTTAATTATTTTACGTTCTACCCCGATATAGGTCGATATTTATACAAATCGATTCCTTAGCGACCTAAATTATTATTACAAAGTTTTTATCTTGACACCATCAAAAATATTGAAGAATGTTCTTTCCAACAATGTTTGAGCCGAATCCGTGAGACAATCTCCTTATATATATTTTTTTCGATCCATTATATTTATTCGATGTATTTTTAGAAAATACATCGACATTTGCATTTTTTTACATGATCTTTATACATATATATTATATATATATATATATATATATATATATATATATAATCGTCGCATTTGAAAAACTAAGATTTACACAATTCTATAATTTTGCTAAAACAACATTTATATATATACATATTAGCATTCTAAAAAATTCTTTGATTTCATAAGTGATTTTTACTTTTATAATTTTGAAACTGATCTCATCCACTCCTCACAATGGACTGAATGCATGTCAACGTACTTCAACAGTTCTCCCTCTCTGAAACAGATCCATTTTAAGGAGGGGAAAGCGGTTTCGATGGATGGGTTCTTAGCATATCCGGAAAGACCTTTCGGAGGAGAAAGATTTTGAAGTTTTTAATTTTTTTCCTGTTTTGAGGAGATAGGGAAGGATTTGAGGCCAGTTAGTTCCTGTCGTGTTTTTATAAGCGGACAAAAGGGAATATTGGAAATATAAAAATTAAGTTGCTTGCGGAAGATATGGGCAATTGTAATTGTATGTGTATGTATGTGTGCATGGAAGAGGTATGAATTAGGGGGGTGGCCCAAAAAATTAAATTTTGGAAAAGCTGTTGATGTTAGTGCAGATAAGTTGTAAATAACACATTTGAGTGATGTGCACAATTTGAATTTTATGAATATATATATTTTGTTCTGATAAAAAACCTGAATAAAAATAAAATATCAAATTTACATGACTTTAAAAAAAATACCCAAATAAATTGCGTTTGTGTAAACATCGAGTTTTTTCCTTAATAAAAATTTATCAGAAATTTCATTTCAATACATTCATTCTTTCAAGATTCTGAATTTCGTGCAATAAGAGGAGAAATCGTCAAATTACTTAATTTAATCCCAATATTTATTAATTTGAAATTATTAGTTTAAATTAATGTAATGATGCTTCTTTACAATATATTTTTATTACACTTCACAAAAAACATCCATACTGACATGGACTATTCTTGTAAAAACATAAAAATATATTCCGATTACCGAATTTCAAGCGAGAATGCAGAAAATGATTTCCCATTTATAGAAACATGAATTTGAACTTTCAATTTCTTTTATGACATGTAATCATTCTTAAGTTCAAAAATAGGCATCGTGCCACGTCACTTAATGGTTACTTGGCTACTCAATCAATAGATATCAGTTGCCATATCCGCATCAATGCAAATACACTTATGATATCTTGTATATTGTTTCAACGGCGGTAACAGGAGTTAAAACAACATATTAAGAAAATGCCAATATCGTTTGAGACAATCAGTCAGGTGGCGCTGAGGTAAGATAAGTAGTCCTGCAATATATGTGTATCTATGACGAAAGCCCTAAAATATTTATTTAAACTGTCAATTTTGTTAGCATCAATCAGGAGCATAATACAAATTAGAACTAAAATGATAAAGAATTTCCCTACGTATCCAAAATAATTTTAGCTTTCAATTTATTTTTTTCTCCATATATTCTGTACTCTATCCTACAACTATGAAAAATACTGCTTAATCATGCTCATAATTAGGAAGGAAACCTTTAACTTTAGGAAAACTTCAAAACAGTCCAAAGTACATATACTAAATACTATGCCTTTCTGTTGTGTCACCTAACAATAGCGACTGCTTTGCTAACACTAGCGACATCTGGATATTATTCTCAAAGCATTCAACCCAAAGACTTATTTATGATTTAAAAAGTAAACCAACTTAATGTTCCTCTTTTATAATACACCACACAAGTGTTTCATCCAAAGAAGTTTTATCTCCCTTATAATGTCAGAGTCACGACTTATCTTCATGAATCGGTGGTGTACTTACAGGATACAAGGATGATGCCAAATTTCTGGATAAGTAACGCTTTATGAGAAATACCAGTAATCGTAAACAAGAACAATATACAGCTAATAATGCTATAGATATCTTACGAGATCACAAAACGAATGTCAGGAACAATAAAGCAGCAATTAAATGATCAGCTAATTCACGAAATAGCGGATGGTATTCTCAAAACATTAACATATTTCACAATGCACTTAATCTAACTGAACGAAGTGATTATACAGGGTGTCCCAAAAAGATTAAAACGCTCTTTAATTCTTTACCTGTTGGAGATAAGTGGGCAGTGTAAATTACAAAAATGTTGAAAATAAGGCAGGAAATAAAACTACGTTAATGAAATAGTCCTCCTATTCATTTTCAAAAAGCTAAACTATACGACTCCCTTAGACAAATTTGGTCAATCAGAAAAATTTTATTTTTAATGCAACAAGATCATTAAAAAACCCCGTATATCTATATCTTTAAAATCAACTGAATTATGATAAAGGAAAATATCTGACTTATGCCACTTTTCCGTACCTTATGAAAGGCTTTTTCTTCAGTGAAATTAGGGATCGCAAACAAAATGCGATGGAAGTTATTTAGATCAAAAATTCGTTAATATGTGTCAAAATTTTTTATCACAAATGAATCTAAATAAAGCATTACATAGACAAAAATCATAAAAAGCAGTAGTACTCACTACGCGGTTGGGTATCCTATGTATTATCATCTAGTTTTATCTGTTTTGTGATATGTCACAAATTTACATTTCTAATTGATATATGATCCCCATTCACATCGTTCAATTTTCAATTAAATATACTCGCTGAATTTTAAAGATACAGATATGGTTTTTTTTTAATGATCTTGTATTAAAAATAAAAACTTTCTGATTGACCAAATTTATCTAAGGGAGTCGTATAAAATTTTAAAAAGTGTAACTTTTTGAAAATGAATTGGAGAACTATTTAATTGACGTAGTCTTATTTCCTACCTTACTTTCAACATTTTTGCAATTTACATTGTCCACTTATCTCCAACAGATAAAGAATTAAAGCCCGTTTCAATTTTTTTGGGACACCCTGTATACAGTCAGTGGAAGTGTCTAGAAGATGAGAATAACTCTGTAAATTCAGAACCAAATTTGAAAATAACTTTTAAAACTTCCTTGAAGAAAGAAGTCATGTGTCAGTTAAATGATGACATTTGTCTCGAGGGCTTTTTTAGACGAACACTAAGAAAGTATGGACCTTTCTGGTAGGTCGGACGGTCTGGGTCTCAACAACAACAACACTAAAAAAGTATGGGTAAAAACACACGAAACTAGAATTACACTTTAAAACAAGTAAATTTCAATTACATACTTAAAAAGATAACTGTATCTATATGAATGTGTTATTTTATTCATTTATATGATAATTACACGTAATGGGTATACTTTTCCCGCCCATCCAGATAGTTGCTCAAATCCTCAGGATGAGTCGGACGGTCTGGGTCTTCAACATAATGGGTATATTTTACTTTACGAACGAAATACCGTTTCAAACAGAGAAAGGGGTAACAGGAGATGATCCTTTTACGCATTTGTTTACCTGCTTAAATGGATCCCTATTAAAGAACACTTTTAAGTAGTTAAGCAAGTGTTGTTGTTGAGACCCAGACCGTCCGACCAGATAAGTGTAAGTTAACTGTTTGGAAGGTCGGGAAGTGCCACCCAATTTAGACCAGAACCCAGTGGGAGAGGTATCCACAGGGACCGTACCCTCCTTCCCGTACCACCAACATCTCGGAAGGACTTACGGACCCACATGTTTAACGTGATCGTACTTCGCGTGAACACGGCGGCAGTTTTGGCAGCGGCTGGAATCGAACCCGGGCCTACCGAGTGCAACTCCAGCGCGCTAACCACTGAACTACCGCGCCCAGTTAAGCAAGTGTTGTTGTTGTTGAGACCCAGACTGTCCGACCTACCAGAAAGGTGTAAGGTAACAACTTGGATGGCCAGGAAGTACCATCCAATTTAGACCGGAACTCAGTGGGGGAGGCACCCACAGGGACCGTACCTTCCTTTCCCCTACCACCAACCTCTCGGAAGGACTTACGGACCCATATGTTTAACGTAATCGTACTCCGCATGAACACGGTCGCAGTTGTGGCAGCGTGCAAATCCAGAGCGCAAACCACCGGGCTACCGCGCCTGAAATGTGCCAACAGCACGCAGTGTTCCCAGGTGGTCACCCACCCAAGTACTAACCACGCCCGATGCTGCTTGACTTCGGTGATCTAACGAGAACCGGTGTTTTCAGCACGGTAGGGCCATTGGCTCAGTTAAGCAAGTGTTGAAGACCCAGACCGTCCGACTCATCCAAAGGACTCGAGTAACTGCTTGGACGGCCGGGAAAGCAGTTAAGCAAGTGTGTAATAGGTAAAGCGGTGCATAAAATGACCTGTTTAAAACGATATTTTCAACGTAAAATAAATATACACATTATTCCGTACAATTCTCACATAAATGAATAAAGTATCACATTAATATAGCTATGGTTACCTTGTTAAGTGTGTAACTGGAAATCTACAGTGTTATGCTAGTGACAGTAAACCAAGTATTTTTGTGTGTTTTTAACCCATATCTTTTTAGTATGTACAGTTCATTCTTAGAGGTTGCTACGGCCTTATACTGTTCTTTTGGTCTGCTGAAGGAGACTTATAATGCCCTCGAAACAGTTTGTCAATTAACTGGCATATGCCTGCTTTCTTAAAGAAAGTTTTGTAAGTCATTATGTTAAAAACAGTAGTTTTATATATTGCAAATTTAAAAATCCATGCAGTTTCTAAAAATAGTCAAATTGGCTATATTTCTCCGAATATAACTAATGTCACCAAAACTGTCGCTAAGGTATACCACCCCAGACCTTTAAATAATAATACTGATTGCCTTTAAATGCCGTTTTCCTAGAGGATAGGCAATATGCCGTGAAATAAGGAAGAATTCGTAACAATATGAATATGCTTTATTATACGTATATGAGCACACAGATTAGTATAAGCATATTCTTTATTTCAAATTGACCAGCAAAATATCATAACGTTATATTTCAAAGTTAGAAGAACATACGGTGAGAGAGGATATAATGTTACTGTGGTGTATAAAAAGAGAAACATCAAGTTTGTTACCTTCAAAATATAATAAATAGTGAAATTGGATTGAATAAATTATTCTTAATTGAATTTATCATAAATCGTATATTCGTACATTGCATCGTTGCCGCATTATAACCCACCATTAATACTTTGTACGAGTTCCTAAAATAAATCATTAATTAACATACCACGCAACTGAATTCCACAATTTTAACTTTAAAAATAAACCTTATTTATTATATATATATTATGATTACGATTAAACTTACATTAATTTTATATACACTCTTAAGGGAGAGAGATTGCACTTGTGAGACAAGGATTTATAATACTTTTCCAAAATTTTACTTTTGACCTATTGTATAATGTAGATTTGAACATACCTCTGTTTGTCGTTTTGAATTCCAATTGACTTTGAAAGCCCATTCTTGGACGATCATTGACTCCAATTTTTATAACGCACACTCTTGAACATTTTGGACTGTCATTCTAGTCACAACGCTCTCGGATGGTCATAGTCTGAATTTAGACTGAAAAATACTACACCTTCTAGGTTATTATCGCTTCTGATTTCTTAACACAATATTATGTCTTTCTTAAATGACTGCATATATGTTGACTTTTTTCTGTTTGTTGCCACATCATTTCGCCTGAGGTCCAGATACGCCCTCCGTATATCTATTGTTGATCCTCAGGGCGATGCAGCAACACCTCTTCACTGGCAACTTTATTAACCAATCTGCATTGATTAAGCCTTGACCCAAGGATATTTCTGATCCAATCACACCTGCAATTTATGTGCACTGAATGTATTGGGATCATGACCTCCCGGGCCAGGACTGTCGTAAAATGGCGCCTACGAGTCAGCGCTTTGTTTCGCAGTACATGTCATATACATCTTCAAAACTACATAAATGTCTCCTGGTTCCAAAATTATGATAGTCGATAGCAAATCAATGTGCAGCAAATTGTCTGCGAGTTTTGTCTGCAATGTGGACTTATATTTTAAGATTAGAAACATACCTTTTCAATTAAATAATGTTTGAAAGAAAAATTATATTCAAAATGTTCAAATGACTTCAAAGAATTTTCCATATTTTTAATTGAATAATAACGCATTTTAATTAACAAAGCATCGTATTTCAATTGCTTTATATGAATTCAGTATTAAATTTTAAAATTATTTTCAGAAATAAGAGGTAGTTTTTGAACTCTTTAAAATGGTTTTGTGAGTAATTATTTTTGAAATAAGCGAGAGATAAAAGGTGAAATTAAAACACGCATAATTATTTTAGTTCCGCTGCTGATGCGAATTTTCTGAGTTTCTGGTAAAATAAATTAGATATTTTTATGTGGAATTAAATAAAGTTTAATAATAAAATTTGTTCTTATAAAACAGTCTCTCAGAGAATTTATTAAGCTATTTAATTAAAATATACCGAAGGTGAAATAAATTGTCATTTAAAGAGACACTTTCTTAGTTATAATTTTTTTTAAATTTTAAAACACAAATTTCTTTTTAGATGTAAAGTTCAAAAGTTCTCTTACTGAAAAATACGTAAATTCCAACACGGAAGCTTCTGCACGATAATTATACCAGGCATATTAAAATGCAAATTCTATCCACTTTAAAATCTCTAATTACAAAGAATATAAGCTTAAGTTTTGTCAAATAGTTTGAAAAACATAATGAGATAAATATGAAATAATCGATATCAAACTACTTTGTAAGATAAAAGAATAATTTATAGATACAATATTAAAGCTAATTAAAGGATAAAACAGAGTTGAAAATAAATTTAAAAGCGTTTTTATGTCTCTGCGCATCGACTATTAAAATGTCTGAAATAATTTTCATTATTAAAAGTTTGTGCATAAAATATAATAGCGTCTCAGTTTTTGAAAGGCAAATTAACTGAAACTGATTATTAGTTTTATGAAAAATATTTTCATTACATTTTAAGAAAAAGTTTTCAGTTGAGTCTACTAATTTTAAAGGGAGGAGTTTTTAAAATAGTGTCAATAAATTTGTTTAAAATAAATTTTAAAGACAGTTTATATAACTACTTTGGGGTTAAAAATTAAAAGTAACTTACAGGAAGTGCATTTTGTGCATTATATTTGTACTTTATAAGTGAAAGCTTAACAAATATTTCATATATTCTCAATAGGCATTTAAATAAGTTTTAAAAATTGTTTGCTGTATTATAGCATTTCACTTTATTTATACCTTCATATACTAGAGTCATTTATAGTATAACTTTCGCATACATATCGAAAACAATTTGATGTGAATATATATTTAAAAGCTCTTTAACGTATTTTGAGAATTTTTGGATTGATGTTTAACTGGGTGCGAACAAACGCAAATATGAAATCAAGTATATCAATGAAATCATACATTTACATTCTATAAAGCACTGGAACTAAATATCAATACTTAAGAAACTGCAAACTTTTGTATTTTTATACAAATATTTTCTTTATGAAGTAATAATAATATATTTCAGGTAATAAAGAATGTGTTAACACCAATGTAAATCAAATGTATTGGCTTAACTACGAAGCATTATTGAGATACTTTGTTTGAAAAGTAACTGATAACGAATTACAGCTTTTCTGCAGATTTAATATTTACAAAAGATGTTTAGAATATTTTTAAATATCAAGGAATTGTAATCACTTACGCACAAAACAATTCCAATATTAAAATACCAGAAAACTCGTGTAAAACATCATTTCACACTTCAAATTTTGACCTTTTCTCGAATCCCGACAAAAGTTGTCAAATTGGCGATATTTTACCATTTTTTACTAAAGTACATTTAATCTTTGTTTTAACTGTAAGGGTTGCTTTTCCGTTCAATAAGTTGAAGATGATGGAACATAGATATCAAAAAATTACAATGCTTCATTTCAGCAAAAGCTGTTTGATGTCATCCAATTGAGATATTGTTAAAAATACCTAAAATGTCTTAACGGCTTATTGCCTATCGCCAAGGAAAAACGACATATACAGGCAACGGTTGTTATTTAAAGGTTGGAACGCTTGTCCTTGGGGACAAATTTCGTGAAATACCGCCGACTTGGCGATTTTTGGCTAGTTATTGAATCTTCTTAGAGTGTGTAGGTCAGCTTAAGCTAGTTATCGTTCACCTAATGGGAAATGACATGATACAAGTGAATTGTGACTACATCAGTGTTTTGAGAATATAATCGTCTGTTTAGTGGAATTTTTATTGCCGTTTTATTGCATCTGACGGCAGTTTTGTGACTTGGCGAGTTATAGCTAAAGAGTTATTATCTATACATTGTTCCTGTTTACGCATACTCTGTTATCCAGATTACGGAATTATACGGGTTAGTTATCAAGAAATTCGGAATCTTTGTAGCCTGAGAATACGCTCATGTTTTCAGAGGATACGTCGTAACAATATGATTTCAAATGGGAAAAACAGACGCTACTTAAGATTACTCACGGAAGTATATATGTAACTGTATATTTAGAAGTTTTATACTAACTATGCGAGTATGTAAGGAATTATTATTCACAGAAATTTGGCGAAACTGATTTTGCAGTAAAAAATAAAATACGTTACTTTTTCAGCAAGAATAAAAAATGAAAAATATTTCTATGTATTGTGTAAAACAAATATTTCGTTAGTAGGACAACATAAATCAATTAAAATGTACAAAGCAGCTAGATGCAGAAAATAGTCTCCTTGATGATAAATGAGACAAAGCAGTAACTTTAGAGAAACAAGGGAAACTTCTATCAACGGGAAGTTGCTCGAATAAGTCAATAAGATAAGAGTTGCCAACCACAAAACAAAAGAAATTAACTGTAAAACCACGGAAGCATGAAACCTGAGTAAAATGAGCAGAAAAATGAGGCAAAGATCTGAAACTATACAAATAAAAACAACTCAAATGCAAGAGTATGACATCTGACAAAAAATAAAGAAAACTAAGTTCGAAAATAAAATTGTCCAATTATACCAAATTGCAAAAATTCGCTTAGTATATTGCAACAAATATCTGTGAATTTAAAACACAACGAAACTAAAGTAGTATTTTATAAAGGAAAATGTAAGGATCATTGGGTTTAGGAAAATTATATTGTCTAGTTGATAATATCAAAGAATAACACTTTCTGTTGACGTCTAGGAAAATTTTTGGCAATTGTACGATTTGTATTTTTAATTGGTCTATGACGAAGGTGCGATGTCGTATCTTCTGTAGTCATTACAGAGGCCAACATAAAAGAGAATTTTATTTACAGAAACTTAATGTAAAATGCTCTCAAGAATTTACATGGCATGGGCTTACATCATAATGCGCGTGAATGTTGTCATCTGAATGCGAATGTCCGTATCGCTGATGATAATGTTGTCTGGCTGGCTTTTATGAGCCAATGCAGAGGCGTTGCGCATGCATCACATGCAAAGCAGAGAGTCTCTGGAGATCAAGAAGCTGTGGAGAGTTTTATGCTAATCACTTGATCTGGAGGTTTTATGCAAATCGCTGGAGTGCCACCCTAGGTCTTATAAAACTACTCACATTGTTGAAATATAAAGTACAGGTATATTTAAAAATTTCGGTAATGTTTTAAAAACTATTAAATGGTAATTATTTTCATTAAAATATCTAAAATACTTTGTTGAATTCATAAGTAAAAGTATTCGTTAATAAGAAATTATTTTTGTTACTCAGATGTCATTTCACATATACAATTATTCGAAGTCGAGGTTATACAGAAATGTAAAAGTTATGCAGAAATGCCAAGGTTATACAGAAAAGCCAAATTTATACAGAAAAGTCGATGTTATACAAAAATGTCGGTGCTACATAAAAAGTTGATGTTATATAAAAAAGTGGAGATTATACAGAAAAGTGAAGATTATACAGAAAAGTGAAGATTTTACAGAAAGTGAAGGTCATATAAAAAGTAAAGGTTAAACAGAAAAGTTAAGGATGTGCATGAAAGTCTAGGTTATACAGATAAGTCAAGGTTAATAGAAAACTTTGAATGGAACTTCGTTGTGTGAAGATAATATTATACTTATTTATGAGAAAATATTTTAATCAATTCCATTCGATCGAAATCGTATGCTTTATACTTAAAAGGTATTAAAAATCGATAAATGTATCGCCTACCCATGAAACTTATCCATATAACTGGAGTGTCAGTTAGTAAATTAGTCATACGTCAATTAGTCGTAATTTTTATTGATTTAGCGTCATTTTTATCAATTTGGCGACATTTGTGTTAATTTGGCAACATTTAAAGTTGCCAAATTGGCGACAATTCTTCAAATTTGTCGCTAAAATCTCGCCAAGCGTTATGGACGGAGAAATAAGTTATTCTTGTAGCAGATAAATGGCTATTGGTGTTCATATACAAAAGTATTACCCAAAGAATATTTTCTTATGAATGGAATGAGCTAGGTCCACAAGAATGACGTCATTAAATTTATCGCATGATATTGCATATGAAAAGTGAGCATATTTCACAATAGTTTGAAATTTTTTATGTGATTTTTTTAAACGTTTATTTAAAAAATGTGCAATATCTCGAAAACGGTTTATGCTAGCGTTCTAAAATTTATGTCAATCGTTTTCTAAGGAAAAATTAGATAAGAAATATTTATTTGCGTAACTTTATTAAAGGTTTTGAATTTTTTTAAATTCCACTCGAAAATTTAGGGGCATTCTGAACTTTCGATTGCGTTAAAAACAATCCTCTTCCAGTATTGACGAATTGTAATTTTGTACCAAATGTCATTTGAATCGCTGCATTTGTTCTTGAGATATCGTCTCTCTATTTTACCCCTCCCTCCCAACATACAAACACACATACAACGCCTAAAAATCGTTTGATTCATATTCAGGGATGCTTGAAACGTGCTCTCCTGTCGAAAACTCGAATTCAAATTTTCGACCCCATCACAATACTTTCCTTATACATTATAATATGTATATAAGAAAAGTAATATAAGCGAATTAAGTCGAATATGGCACGGACAATCAAGGAAATAATGAATTCAGGAATAATATGATCTCATTTTAAATAGAAATAGATTAAAATATTTAAAATATCGAAAAATAAAAAGCTATTGAAATAATATTATACCAAACAAGAAAGATCAATCATGCATAAGCATTGATTATGAAACACTTTCCAACTGAAATGTAATTTCATTTAAAATTTTTTAAAATGTGATACATTCAGTGGTGATATCTTTTACATTATCACAGTAATACAGTAATTTATTATACTTAAATATTTAAATCTGTATCGAAATATAAATCATCTGATTCTCTATGCAAAATTAATGAATATTTCATGCATATAACTTATATTCCAGGCTCCGGTGCTAAATAATTTTGTGTGAAAAAAAACTATTGTAACAACTATTGTAATTGCATAGGCACGGAATTTAGATACACAGATACGTAGATAATATATATATATGTGTGTGCGTGTATGTATTCAAAGTATTGGAATCGTGCCGAAGATCGGAACTCGAATTTTCGAAGGATCTACACGTTTTGGGACTTCTCGAACACGAAAAAACTATTTTAGGAAGACATCTGTGTGTGTAAGGGTGTATCTGTGTATGTTTCTGTGTGTCTGTGAGGATATTACATCCACTCTAATTGAAAAACTAATGGACCGAATTTCATAAAATTTGGTAGGTATGTTTTTTGTGTGAAATCCAGATATTCATTAGATTATAGTACGATTCGTAATAAAAGAATCTGCCTTCTTTGCGAAATGGCCGGCAGAAATTGCCTTTATCCACTCTAGCTGAAAACTAATGGAACAAATTTAACAAAATTTGGTGTATAATATTTCAATGACCTACAAGTGATTTATATAACAAATTTAACAAAATTTGGTATATAATCATTCGTAGGTTATTTTAGTATGATTCAGGAAAAAGGAACGGGCTATTTTTGCTAAATGGCCCGCAAAAATCGTTAAATATAAAAATAAAGGACTACGTGTGCTTAATTATATCAATTAAATTCCTATTTTATACGTGATTTTTGACAACAAAAAGAATAAGACTAACCCCATTACTCTAAGACTAGCCGTTCTTGAGATATTCTAGTTTTTTCGCGTTTTCGTTACGCCACCTTTGACAATAAGTCCAGCTATCAAATGAGAACCAAATGTAAGTTTAACGTGCAAATTCAATGTCATTTAAAATACTTATGGTTGTTATTTTGTGCAGATAAACTCAAATTATTATTGAAGAAATAAAGAGAACGTGAATATGAGTCTGCTGGGAAAGACATGTGCTGCCCACATCAGAATTTTTAACAATATTACAACAATGATTTATAGAAGTAAACTGGATTATTTGCAGGCCATTTCGAAAAATATGTATGATCTATATTTAAAGATCCACCAAATTTTTGTAGAATAAAGTGTTTAACAAATTTAAGCTGTGTACCAAATTTTAATTCTCTAGGACGTAGGAAAGTGCATTAAAAATGCCATCAAATAAGTATATCATGAAGAGTTATATAAAATTAAAAAAAAATTTGAAAAACTGTTATCTACCAAATTTATTTTAAAATGCGAAGTCTCTTTCATATACAAAATGATTAAGTTGTTGGAAAGATATTTATTATGTAATATATCTCTTTTTTCTTTCTGAAGAATACCCCAAAAGTCAGAATTTAATTCAATTTGTTTTTTTCCCTATATTAAATAATTTTTAATTAAAAAACTACTCAACATATTTTACTGAAATTTTTTATATATATTTTATGGGATAATGTGAATATTTTCTAAAAATTTTGAAGCAATTTGTGAATTTTAAATTTGCTTAAAAAATGTTTGAAAAATTAGGTCCCATAGGGTTCAATGTATTTCATTTTTTCAACCCGGGTTCAATTAAAATCTAATTGGGTGATATTATATATTTATATTCCCATAGGTCCCACAGACCGTCTGAAAAACATACTGAAATTTCATTTTGATAAAGTCATTTTTACGGCAGTTATCGTGCTAACGGGCAGACAGACAGACAGACAGACAGACAGAATGAACAAAGTCATAAACACTTTTCAACTGTGTTGTAAAGTGTTAAAAATAGGGTAATTTACCTGCTTCGTCAACTACGTGAGCTAACTTCATCAAAAAAATGAAAATAATTTTGGACCAAACAATTTAGTAAAATTAACAACAAATGAAAGACTGCAAAATTAAGAAGAAAAGGAAACAAAATAGGAAGGAAGGCATTAGTTATGGAAGCGAAGTTATTAACTTTATTTAATGAAGTTAACTCTATGTGTTTATCCTCATTTATAAAGGTGCTTGGTCTGATTTATCTAGATGAAGAAGTCTTTCTTTTCACCTTGAAACCAGTTGATACCTTATATCTTTACATACTGTTGACTCAGATTCTTTCCTTCAGCGATCAGAGCGAAAAATTGTTTATAATTCTGTGAAAGTTTTAAATTTCGAATAATTATTATTTTAATGGTGGCAGTTATAAAAAAAAATCTGTCTAGATTCAGTTTTTCTGCATATAGTTATACGAATTTTCAAAAACAATGCTTTTCTAATATAATAGTATGGTTAAGTAAAAATAATGTTGATACATAGTTGTAAAGTTCGTTTAACTATATTACACTTTACAAAGTTTACCATTTAGTGCCTTGTTATTTGTACCTTCACGGGTTAGTCTCTATGTATTCACTAATTTGATAGTGTTGCGACATTTCTTATGAATTCGCATATATATTCACAGAATAAAACAATGAGTTCAAATATTTGGACTTCAGCTTTATTAATAACAGCAATAAGCGTGAGACCCAATAAAGCAATATATATTTCAAGTAATACGCCATGGTGGAAACAAGCTGAACAAGGTGTTAAGACGAATATGTACAAGGTTTGACAGTTAAACGAGATTTACTACCCATAAATTCGCAAATTTTCAATAACATTAACATGAAGGAGAGTCACGGTGTCTACATGGGCGTAGGCCGTACATTGGACCTGACTCAAAGAGGCTACGTCGAAAAGGGGGAGTCCAATCAGGATCTAAAGCAATGCCAATCAAATACAAGAAAAGCGTGTTTCCCCGAAGAAAGTTAAAAAGTAAATTAAGATTACCTAACGAAAGAAAGCAGAGACTGAAAAGAGATCATCGAGCTATGAGAGCGATACGCAGAAAAAGAAATAATGTTCGCTGTGACGAAAATAGAAAAGTTGTGCTGTAGGAATCTACTCCAGATGATGCGAAGGCGAACAAACTGGCTCTTCAGTGCTAAACGCCTCAAGTCAAAGCGATCTCTAGTACAGTTAAAATGCACATAAAGTATATACCAACCATATATTGTAACAATCAGGTCGAGCACAAATCTTTTATGATAATTTGGAAAATATTGCTTGGTCTCATATCTCCTCCTATGTCTCCCTAGGTAAGTTTAAATGAATTGTTTTAGTATAAAGTATGATTTGTAAACGTATAACATAATCTTTGCTATCTAAATAAATATTGTTTATGTTTTATTCCACAATAAGTGTAAACAGGAGTAAGATAAATTTAATAACTCTTTATCTACTTAGAAAAGTGATGAAAAATACCGTTAGACACAATTAAAAAGCAGTTAAATGCTCAACTAATACACATATTAGAAGCTTTTCTGGTAGGTCGGACGGTCTGGGTCTCAACAACAACAACATATTAGAAGCTTGTATTCTCTAAACTCTGGTATTTAGACAGTCGCTGTTACTCGTGTCAAGTGACATTGTTTTCTGAACAACGAGCATCTTTATACTCACTATGGAAGGTCCGAGAAACCTGTAAAACGTTTAAGAAATCTTTGACTTTTCTTCTAAGAATTCGAACGACTCTAGATTTGAACGTCTAAAGGAGAGTTTAGATCATGCCGGATGAGCAGAGAAATGGCTAAATGACAGAATTTCATAGGGTAGTGACACCCACTGTAAAATGAGAAACGTAAAAATGTAGAAAATGGGAACTTGAAAAACAAACAAGAAAAAAGAAATAAAATGCAAAGTATATGAATTGCGGAAAAAGATCGATAGAAATATCAGTATTCTGGTTAATAATTTGTCAATGACACCACATTTCTCCGAGATGTGGCATGGCCACATACAACTGATATGTGTCTTACTTTTTTTTCACTGTTTGATTTCATATATTCCATTTTATTGACTTTTTCTTATTTGCGTCTCATTCTCTATATTTTTTAATGTTTTTCACTTTATTTCTCTTTTGTACCACTAGGTGGCGCTGCTCTATTAGGTTCGAGCATTTACCCATTTTTCTGTTTCTCCGATAATCTTCAGCTTTCATTCGAGCATTCAGGTTCGTGTTGGCAATAAAAAACATCCCAAGATTTCCAAAATGTCCGTCCGGTTATTACACTTCATTTGCGCAGAATTTTACGTTGTGATCTAGTTGATTATTAATTCCCGAGAGTCTCAACCCATTGTTTAAATTCTCGAACTTTCCAAAATTTTCTAAAAGTATATACCACGATTACAGAAATTTTTCCTTTCGTATCAAAATATCGCATTTTCCTTGAAGTGCGACGTTGAATATTTAATTGAGCCGATTAACAATAATTGAATATTTTGCTTTTTAGGAAGCTACTTCCAGAAATAATGAGAGCATCTCTTTTAAAAAACTTCCTTTCTTTTTTCGGAAACTCCTAAATGGCATTTTTCGCCTGAGGAATGTGGAAGGCTATTTTTGGAAATACTTGTCATTGATAAAAGGCATTTTGTCATATCTTTAATGTTAAAAAAGTGAAATTGCTTACGATGTAGGAATATCAATTTTTGATGGACTAAAGCATTTTAAGTAGTAAACTCGATATATTACATCATTCTACAATGGTATCTAAAGTTGAATGACTTTTTAACGATGTTTATGCTAAGCTGCTCAGTTAAAAGGGAAGATTTTTAGTTTTAATGCAGAAATGTGAACGGCGAACATTCTGACGGAGTTAAGAATTTGAATTGTGAGTGTTTTGCGGATTTATACGTTATAAACATGACTGAACTAGAATCAAACGTTTTAAAAGCAATATGCTTGTGGACGTGTTAATTTATACTAAGAAAAATCGGGTAAGAAAGCTTAAATAGTTTTAGATGCATTCAGTGTGGGAGCAGGAAAATGTGAGTTATGACGTAGAAAATCCAAATTTATTTATTAAATGAAACATGTTTTACGTTTTTTGATATTTAATTAAGTAAAAGAAGAACGGAAAGTTTATTGGTCAAATATTGGCAACGATTAAATAAATTTGACCATTCTTTTTGGTAGATAACGATGATAATCGATAAGATAATTGCTTCTACCGATTAAAACGTGTAATATACCCGTTTTAATCGGTAGAAACAATTATGAGCAAATGCCATTGAAATTTTCGAGAGATATCATGTTCCCTGTGGAAAAGTGAAAATTCTAGTATCTCTAGGAGGGCTCATAACCCCATATGAACTGCAATTATTGGAGGTGAGAAAAACCCGAGATTCTTAACCAATTGTTTAAATTCTCGAACTTTCCAAAATTTGTCAAATGTGCATAATGCTACGGTTACAGAAATTCTTCTTTTCGTATCAAAATCTCACATTTTTCTTGAAGTGCGACGTTGAATATTTAATCGAACCAATTATCAGTAATTGAGTATTTTGCTTTTTAAGGAGCTGCTTCCAGAGCGCATCTCTTTCTAAGAACTGTTTTTTTTACAGAAACTCCTAAATGACATTTTCGCCCGAGGAATGTGGGAGGCTATTTTTGGAAATACTTGTCATTGATAAAAGACATTTTGTCATATCTTTAATGATAAAAAAGTGAAATTACTTACGATGTGGGCATACCGATTTTTGATGGACTAAAGTATTTCAAGGAGTAAACTCAATATATTATATCATTTTACGATGGTATCTAAAGTTGATTGAATGACTTTTAACGATTTTTGTGCTGAGCTGTTCAGTTAGAAGGGGATATTTTTAGTTTTCCTGCAGAAATGTGTACGGAGTTTTGACGGAGTTAAGAATTTTGTATTTCGATTTTTTCACGGATTTATACGTTATAATCATGATTGAACTCGAATCAAACTTTTTGAAAGCAATGCGCATGTGGGCGTATTTATTTATACTAAAAAAAGTCGAGTAAAAAGGCACAAATCTAGTTTTAGATGCAGTCAGTGTGGGAGCAGGAAAATGTGAGTTATGATGAATGAAACACATGTTTTTTCATTAAATAAAACATTTTTTGCATGCTTTGATATTTAATTAAGTAAAAGAAAAATGAAACGTTTATTGGTCAAACATTGGCAGCAGTTCATTAAATTTAAACCTTCTTTTTAGTAGATATCCTTGATAATCAATAGGCTAATTGCTTCTACCTATTAAAATGAGTATATTAAATGTAACTAAAATTTTTGAGAGATATCATGCTCCCTGTGGAATAGTGAAAATTCTAGTATCATGAAGACAACTCATAACACCATATGAACTGCAATTATTGGGGGTGAGAAAAAGCGCTTTCTTTAAATTAGAGAACACAACACCAGCAGAGCAACAGACAGGGAACATGAAAAACCATCTTTTCAGCATAGTAATCATTTTAAATCGTTTGTCTTGTTTTTGAAATTTATTTTTCAATAAAATTCAGGGTGTTCCCCTTGTCTACTGACCAAGAAAATCAATCGACTTTTGATGTAAATGGTGACGAAATGATCATACCAAATTTATTCGATTTCCTTAATTTTTCTCTAGCGATATCGTCATATACGCAGACTAATTGACAGGCAGACATGCAGCCATTATTGAAAAATTCTTTATTCAGGGATGCTCAGAATATGTAAATTGTCGATGTATAAGAGATAAACTTTTTTTAATTCGTCCCAATACTTTTCCAACATATACTACGTATTGCAGGGAGCATAAAAATTAACTATTTAAAGAAAAATATTGAGAATTCCTTAAAAAGCGTTTCCCTCTAAGTTTCTAAATAATCCTTTGAAGAACATAAATCGGTTCGACTGCATATGCCACGATGATCCTTTTTTCCAAAAATACATTTGAATGTTTCAAAAATGTATTTGTGTAATATGTAGTTAGGAAATTTTATACTTAATCATTGGCTATTAATATCACCGGTGAAACAACGCTTCCTGACTTTGATATATGCTCACAGAAGTATAAAGCGTCTATTTGAGAGTGAATTTATGGTTCAAATCAATTGTTCCCTACCAGACGTTCGAAAAGCATTTGCACACGCATTCCGATTCCTGGAATCTCTTGATTGGATTTGCGAATGCCGTTTTGAGATTAGAATTGCGTACTACCATTCACCTTCGACAGGAAGAATTTTTGAATCCTCTACCTAAGTAATGCATTTAATCTATATCTTGCATACTAAAGAAAGATATGTATGTGTGCCGATTATTTGTGCCGATTATTTCTTATTTATATATTTTTACTCTATCGTAAAATGTAGTTAAATAATTAATTATTAATTAGTAGATTAACCATGCATGTCAAAAATCCACTAAAACTCACTGTTGTATACCGCACTGTTGGTGGCCGCAAAACCCACTTAAATTTATCGTAACGGGATAACTAAGTTAGAACTAAAACGTTAACAGGAAAAGAACAGCATTTATTTCATTACATAATTATCTTACACTCTTAAAATTGACAAATTATAGAAGTATCATTCTATTCGAATATATATAAAAGTGGTTGGGGGGTTGTAACGCCAGATAATTAATATTTTGTTTGGAATACGTGGTGGGACGAATTAATTAGTTTTTTTAACATAATTTTTGAAGACATCCTCATATAATTCTAATTGTGCGGTACCAGAGAAGGTCTTTCACACCTTGAAGAAGCGCACCGATGTTTTACCACAATTTACACTTTTTTTAACATCAGATGTGCATGCGAGCTCTCCTCCGAACTCATTCATACATCAGGGACATTCACACCAAATGCAACCTATCAGGGGGGGGGGGGGGGTCGAAAGCCCAAGCCATCCGACTCGTCCTAGGACTTAGAGTAGTGAATTGGATGGCCGGATCAGGGGGGGGGGTGTCACTCCTTTGACACGAACATTATCTGTGACGTCAGATAGAGTTTATTTACAGCGCGCGGCACAAGGTGGCGCGGCGGACGCGAGGTAACCGACGTCTGAGAGTGCCGACGAAATATTTTATTATTTCTATTTAAATTCAATGCAACATGGCCGTTGTTGATCTATTGTTTCTTACGTATCTTTTTACGTAAACTTTGGATTGATTTAAAACAAAACAGTTTTTGTTAAGGCTAACTCATTATTTCTACTATCTAAAATCATCGGCTTATTCATTTTGTGAGTTTTGTCGAGCGAATTTCGATATGCCGAACGATTGTGCTATTGCAACTCTAGATTTCTCAGGATATTTGAACAATGGTTTAATTAAATGTGCATCTAGACTTTCTTGTGACTAGTTGATTAACTGATATAAAGTAGGATTATTTTAAATTTTCTACTTTGTTTTGGTTGATTTGCTGGTGTGAAATGTCTGATGTATATCTGAAGATTGAAAATAAGAAGTTATAGTCTGATGAAGATGTTTAACCATAGTAAGTTAAAAATAAATGTAATGATATAATTTGCTTGCTCGTATACTTTTCATCATGAATCAATATACTATAATACATTTAATTTATTATTCTGAAAGTATATCATATTGTGTGAGATAAACAATTAGTTTCTATATTTTTATATGTTTACATTCAATTTCGATTTGATATAAATTCTCCTTTTGATCTAAAAAAACTTATAAAATCAAGTGTTTTGCAATAATATAAGTTTTTCATTATAAAAGCATCACTTAAATCGTTTACTAGTTAGGTATAAGTACATCCACCCCCACTCCCCTAAAAAGATATAAAACTCTTAGTGTTAGCGTTTTTAACACTTTACAATAAAGTTGAAAAGTGTTTATGATTTTTTCTTTCTTTCTGTCTGTCTGTCCGTTAGCACGATAACTGCAGTAAAAATGACTTAATCAAAATGAAATTTTAGTATGTTGTTCAGACGGTCTGTAGGACCTATGGGAATAATAATATCACCCAATTAGTTTTGGATTGAACCCGGGTTGAAAAAATGAAACACATTGAGCCCTATGGGACCTAATTTTTCAAACATTTTTTAAGCGGATTTAAAATTCGTAAATTGCTTCGAAAATTTTAGGTAATGTTCAAATTGTTCCATAAAATATATAAAAAAAAATTCAGTGAAATATATTCAGTAGTTTTTTAAATAAAAATTAAAATAATAATAACACCTCTTATATGAAACGATCACGTGACCATGATATGAAAGGATCACGTGACCCACTTCAAAACGATATATGGCATCCATCTTGTCTCAAAATCGTGATTTTCAAAGTTCTTTTTAATTCATATTGAATGTTGTATCCGTCCTAAAACCACTTTATTTTTGCTTAAATTCTGTGCATCTACATACTGAAACAACGCAATTACAATATATTTGAGTTTAAATGATCATCCAACTTTGATTATTTCTACAACGAAACTTAATTTTCACTTATGTAAAATGTAAACAGCAAAATATGCAGAATGAGTTGTATAAGAATTGCTGCATTTCTTTAACGCAAAATTATTTAGCTCATGGAGTCTGCAATATAGCTGATATGAATGAAATATTCATTGATTTTACAGAGAGAAGGACGATTTTTTCGATGAAGTTTTAAACATAGAGTTTAATTACTTGTACCTCCATGGTCTTAAGTTTTGGATAAAATAAATTATTATAGTATTGTGATGAATGAAATGCTGCTTTCATAGGGAGAGCCAGACGTGTTATATTTCGATGACGGCATTTGAATAAATTTCATTTGTTTTAAATGAAGTTTTCAAATATAATAAATTATTGTAGTATTATGATAATTTAAAAAATATTACAGAGGAATGTTTCATATTTTAGAGATGTTTAAACCAGGCAATTTATATCTCAATGCCGTAATTTGAATGAAGTACATTTTTTTCGATGAAGTTTTAAGTTTTTAAATATAATAAATTAATGTAGTATTGTGATAAAATTCAAAAATATTACCTAGGAATATATCGCATTTTAGAGATGTTTAAATAAAATTGCATTGAAGTTGGAAAGTGTTTCATAATCAATGCTTTATGCATGATTGATCTTTCTTGTAATTATTGTTTTGATTTTAAATTATTAGAAATAACATAATCGAAAATAACTTTATTTATATGCATTTAGAAAGAAATTACGCGATGTTTATTTGTGTATAATGAAAATTTTAGAATGATTGCTTGTTTAGAAAACTTTCCGAACATATTTCTGTAAATTCGCATATTTAAAACAAAATTCATTAAAAATAACATCGCCTCCTGTAATAACATTGACTGGTTTCAAAAAGCGAAACGAAACTTAAGATGATTTATATCATCTTAAGTTTCGTTAAAACTTAAGATGATTTCAGAAAAGGAGATACAGTTTTATTATGTATGTACCCTTCCAAAAAACCCCAGTACTGCATATTCAAGTTGTGTTCAAGTAAAATTAATGTTATTTGAGTATTTATTTCATATTTTAAATAAAAAATGATTAAATTAATTTTGCTACCATCCTTTAACATTGGAGTCTACCGGGCCGTTCCTGACATTTTACTCCAAGTGACGCTGTGTCTTTACGTGCTCTCATTGGCTAGAACTGAAGTGGCGCAACCTTATAGATATAATAACCTTGAAATCTAACTGCTACTGCAGCATTCTCTTCAAAAATGCAACTGACTTGACCCCTGCTTGACCTTATATTTATACCTTTTTTTCCCGCTGGACGGTCTACGTGCTTTCTCTTTGGTATGCAGACACACCGTCACCATCTCGGTTACCAACAATAGGCTTAGCGTGGGAATATTCACCCCCCCCCCCCCGCATTCACTCTGCTTCCACTATTTCTCATTAATATAAATTATTTAATATTTTACATTTCTGGCATTACAGTGTGTGTGTGTGTGTTGTGTAGTCTGTAGCGGGAAACTTAAGCGTCGTACGATCAAGAGGTTTGGTACACAGGTACTTCAGGACCTGAATAGATGCTCCTCGACGTCATTTTGTTTAATATTTAGAATTAGTTTTTAAGTTGCCAGTCTCAAGTATGCAAAACTACAATCACGTTTCATGAAGCTTCTCGTTAGAAAATAAATGACACCAGCTTTAAAATACTGATATAAGTCGTTTTCAAAATATACTATTACAATTTTCCAAGGAATGTCTCATAGCCACATAATATTATCCGTTACATACGGTTAAATAAATCCGCTTAGCATATGTGTTGCAAGATTTTAAGCCGGACATGTGACCAAGCGAATATAGTTATGTTGAAAGCTCTTTTTCATCTGATCGACTGTAACGCTTTTAAAAAATGGGACGGAACACCTTTTTGGATAAAAATTATTAATAACTATACTTCCTTAACTAAAATTGCTACACAAGCTCCTTACAACATGCAATTACTCTACGACTAGATTCCATTGCTAAACATAAATTTTATAGAATCCTTAATAAAACTTACTTGACCCACGAACAATGAAAATGCATTTATTACTTTCCCTACAATACATGGTAATGTATAGAGAAAGTATTGGAATAGTGTCAAAATTCGTATCTCGAATTTTCGATGGATCTGCACGTTTCAAGCACTCTAGAAAGCAAACACACTTTTTAGCGTGACGTCTATCTGTATGTCTATCTGTGTGTCGGTACGTGCAATGTATATAGTCAATCTAGCTGAAAAACTAACTGACCGAATTTCACAAAATTTGGTAAACAAGCCATTGAAACAATAAAGCACAAAATATTAAAACAGTACATTAATCGTTAAAGCACGACCACATTGCCGAAAGAAAGAGAGAGGAACAGCACTAGGTTTAAGTTGGGGATTAATTCAGATAAGACTTTTCATTAGAACTGAACACCCAACCTAAATAAACCCAAACAAAAGTTTGTTTCAGCTATGACAATAGTTAGTTACTTTGAATTCCATAGTTCAGTCTATAAGCAAAAATAGAGGATGAAAAGTAAGAAATCTGATGTGGGCAACACATGATTTTCCTTATATAATGCAATGAATTTACTATTTTTACAATAAAAAATAGGGTTTTTTTAAAGTAGCTATTTATATTCTTTCCAAGAAATTGAATTTTCGTCAATTAGTCGTCATTTTCACTGATTTAGTGTCATTTTTATCCATGTGGCGAGATTTCCGTGGATTTGGCAACATTAAAAAAAAAATCGCCAAGTTGGCGACATTCCGCCAAATTCGGCGCCAAAATCTCGCCAAGCGTTACGGACGGAGAAATAAGTTATTCTTATAGCAGATAAATAACTATTGGCGTTCAAATACAAAAGTATTACTCAAAGTATCTTTTCTCATGAATGGAACGAGCTAGATCCACGAGAATGATGTCACCAAGTTTATCGCATGATATTATATATTAAAAGTTAACATGTTTCTCAATAGATAATACTTTTTTTTATTTTACATGATTTTTTGATAAATTTATTTAAAAAATGTGCAATATATCGAGAACGGTTCATGCTAGCGTTCTAAAGTTTATGTCAATCGTTTTCTAAGGAAAAATTACATTAGATATGACTATTTGCGTAACTTTATTAAAAGTTTTGATTTTTTGATAATTTTTTCAAAATTTCACTCGGCAATTTAGGGGGTTCTGAACATTCGACTACGTTTAAAAACAGTAGGCTTCCAGTATTCACGAATTGTGATTTTTGTACCAAATTTCGTTCGAATCGGTCCATTTGTTCGTCAGTTATCGTCTCCCCAGACTCATTGACACACACACATACACACACAGAGATATCACTTTAAAAATGTTTGAATCATGATCAGGGATGCTTGAAACGTGCTCTCCCGCCGAAAACTCGAATTCGAATTTTCGACCCCGTCACATTACTTTCCTTATACATTATGTATATAAGGAAAGTAAAAATTATTAAGAAATCAAGTAATACCACGAACCAGCAGGATTTCTGGAACCGCATGATTAGCAGATCAGCAGATGGAATTGAACGAGAGGAAGTTGAGCAGTGTCCAAGAGAAATGAATGAAAAATAAACCATGGATTTAGAGGAGAAACTAAGAGTGGAAGAGACTTCCACTAAAACATTCATCATAATATCAAATATCAAATTACGCATATCAAATCAAATATATATCAAATTAAGCACGCCAAAATATCAAATTACGTGTAAATTGAGTTTATCGAAGTTTATTTAAATCCTTATTTCATCATATCGATAATAAATCAACCATTTCTAATGGTAACAACCACTCGAACCAAGTTAGGATTGCCTGCTTTGCTACAAAATAATAATATACTGAAAGAGGAATTTCATGGAACAAGTAAAGAATAAGTGTCGTGTGAAGGCGGTCTAAGGCATGTTCACGAAATTAGAACAACGCAACTCTAAAAAGGTTCAGGTTTCACTTGGTCGCAATGCAAAGAACTGTTGGCTAGGGCTGAGGGATATGTGTGGTTTACCCATTCACATGATGGGAGAAGTTCACAATAGTATTCGTGGTCATATCCCGACCAGTGAAGGAATGTTTATCAAGATTCGGTGCGAAGCCTTAAGAGTACTCGTTGTATTCCCCAGACAAATTACAAAATGTCAAATTACAAAAATGCTGTCAATACTTCATTTAGTCAAACTAACGGAAAATCTGCTTCTTATAAGTTCAAATTCAGGACGAAATAAATTGCCAAACTTCCTGACTTACACCACTTTCTCGTGACTTTTCGATACTCTTAATCATCAAAATTTCTGACACGATCTTGTGACTTTAATCTGTTCCCCAAAATAAAAGCAGCCATACCAGAAAATCGCAAATATCTTAGAAAAGTTTTGGCATCTGATATCAAACTGCTAATGCATATGAAATGTGTTCAGATTATTTTATTAAGTGACCATGAGAAGCGTATTGATCCTCAGAAAGATCGGATAAAAGAAAGACCTTTATATAAAAACATCGAGAAAGAAAGACCTTTATATAAAAACATCGAGAAAATTGACACAATAACTTTATCTAGATTTTGATGGATTAACGCGTTTCAGGACGACTCCAAGGAGATGAATCGATTTCATTCAGTATGATGTTTGGCTGATCGTTGGACACACCAACCAATATTTCAAAATTTAAACTGGTCTTGCTCTAAATTACCGTTGCTTAAAGCTACATCTCGGCTACAGGCCAAAGCATTTCAAATGCTGCTGATTCTATGGCATGAAAAGTCCTGATCTGGCAAACCCTTAACTGTGTAGTAATTGTGCAAAAACCATGAATTTCTGTCTTTGTGATAATAATTAAATTTAAAGGTATTCTTTTAACATTCATCATTTAACTGGTGAGAATTTTAAAAATCATAGTAACTCTAGTGAATTGTAATAATATATATTTTTAAATATCAATCAAACCTAGCCTGGTCCCAATTTTATTTAATACGGGGTTTCAAAACATTTTCCTTACGGAAATCTGGACTAACTCACCCGTGTTCCATTTAAGCTGTAAGCCAGACAGCTGCTTTCAAACACGGGCAAACTTCTAGTGTACGCCTGTTTTTGGAATTTGTGTATCAACTCACGAGATGAAGCAAAAACTATGAAGTAATTCTTGAGAATTCGTTAAAAGTTTCTTGAAAAATGTTCTCACTATTATTTACAACATATTATATTGTGAATTGTTTTTGATTTATTGCGGAAAGTCATGTTCTGTACATACCTTTTATTTTTCCGATAGGGGTGGTACTAGTTAAAATTTAAGGAGTTTTATATTTTCTTTATATATAGAACCTTTGAAGTGAAGAATTTGTAAAGAAATCATATAAAATTCAACCAGTTTAAAAATGCATCGAAATAATTCAAAGGGTTTTAAATATTAGAAATTCACCAGAATAAAAGTGATTTATGATATGTTGTTCATTATAATATGCCACCTTTACTAAAATTAATGTTAGCATTACAACTGTTAATATTTTAAATCCACTATGCTTCAAGATCTCCAACAGTGCAGTGTTAAAAATAATTTTTATATAACAATGACTTTCAAGGTATATAATATCATTGTATAATTATTAAAACTTTAGCGATTCAGAAAGCTATACAAATTGTATAAACTGGCAAAAATTTACATTTATATTTCTTTACTAAGAAAGAAAAATTTGAAAGTGTCAGATTTTTAGTCAGGGGATTTTTTGCGAGCTGCAAGGCCCATATATCCTGTCTTTATTATGATGCTCAAATTGCCATCATGGGAAATTTCGAGTCGTTTGACCATGGCGACAAACATTGACCATGGCGTAGAACATAACAGTTACAAGGGATGGACGGTGAATGGATTTGTTAAAAATTTCACGAATTATATAGATTTTTCTTGGATTTTTTAGAGAGGATATATAAAGCTACTTATTGATCAGAAAACAATATTTTATACCGTTGTAAAGAACAGTAGAGAGTACCAACATAATTCGATTTTCTTCAATTTGAGAGCTAAAAGCATCGACAAAGAAATTGTTGTTTTCAAATTATTTATTTAATATTACAACTTTTTGCTTTTTACAAAACAGTTAGATTTTTTTTCAACTTACGGACTAGCTAGATGAAATTTTTTTATAACGTACTCATTGCTTGTAATTCATACGGAAATATATTTTTTCAAGATGGCAAGTACACGCATACTTTAAACTTAAAGAAAATGTCAAGTTATATGTATGTCACTTGTATATGTCAAGTAATTTATAAAGTTAAAAACCCTAAAATATAGTCATAACAAATATTTCAATGCGCATAATAAAACAAGAAAACATTTACTCTATACATGTATTAGTAATTAGGGTTGGTTTTCAGAGTACATTTTCATATATTTATAACATAAAAAATGTTAGTATAATATTGCTTTTAGTTTAGTTAGTGCTTCTTCCTTCTAATAATGAACCATTTTTGTATGAAAACCATTTAACTCCCAACTTTATCACTGGATGGGGAGCTTGATTTAGAAGAAATTTTAGGATAAATTCTGATTTTGAAACGCAGATAATGTGCTTCTCTTTTCTTTATTAATCTTAGTTTATTGCAGTCAATATAAGGATTTTCGATAATATACAGGCGAATAAGCATTACATAATGGAGAAAATGGGGAAATAATGGAGAAGATGCTCGCAATTTATTTGCGAAGTAAAAAAAAATCCATTTTGTGTTTATGCAACATGCATTAAATTGAATAGAAAGCTTTATTTCTAAAAACAATTTGATATGTATAAATTCATCTACCAAAAATTATTATAAATATATTGTTATTAAATGTTTTTCCAATCAAACTTAAAGATAAGAAAAAATAGTATGTCAAAATATCGAAATAAATTCCATCTATTTTATAAATAGATTTTTTTAAAAATAAATTAAAAAAAATTGTTTATGTCGATTAAAATACGTATATCAAATTCCAAGCATTTCGTTTGAATATCTCGAGTGATATCGTGCTCCATAAAGAAAAGTAACATTTTAAATATCTCGAGAACGGCTCTTAATGACTACCAAATAAAGTGTCTAATAATATTTGGTTAAAAGTACTTACAAAGAACTCACTCTTTCAATAATAGTGAATATATTTTAAGTTAAGTCATTCATGTCCAAATAAAAAATTTTGAATATAAAATTTGTTATCTCTTCAGAAAATTGTTAGAGTTATGTCTTTTTTCCTATTTTCGAAATTATTTCCGAAAGTTTAAACTACGTCCCAGTTCCCTAAAATTCAATCGGTTTCTGGCATTTATCCAATGTAATACTCTTTCCATATTTCAGTCGATTTCTTCAATTTGTTCTTCAGATATAGCGTTCATGTGTAAAAATCTAATATCTCGAGAAAGGCTGGCGATAACTTCTAAATAACAACGTCAAATCAAATTGAATTAAATGTATTTACGAATCAATAACGTATTTGATATATTTCTACAAGGTTTTTCACTTAAAATCGAAAAATAAGAACTCATGTTAGTGTCTCATCTTTTAAATAAAAAGTTACATATTGAATAGTTAAAGTATTTTACACGCATTTATGATTTTATAACGTTTTTCGATATTTTTGTCGAATTCTTCTTTAAATAAAAGATGTTCGAAATATTTAGGGCATCATTTTGTGCCCGTTCACTCCAAAAATCAATAGGTCACTGATATTCATCCATTGAAAGAGTCCTACCAAATTGTAATCGGGCTTATCAATTCGTTCTAGAGATATCGTACCCACAAACATCAGTGAAGAAGTAGTTGATTCTCATTCATGGATGCTCAAGAATTTTAGATCCATCAAAATTCGAATATCAGACTTCGTGCCTTATCGCAATATTTTTATATATGCATTATCGTGAAAGTAAAAATGTAATGGCACCATTGTGCAATTCTTAAAAGCTATCAATCACTATTTTGTTACTTGCATATGCATTGAATGAGTTATATTAATTTTATCGATCAGATTTTACTCTGTAAAATTTTCATTAGAATTATTTTACTGAAAAGGAAAAGTTCACAAAAATCAGATGTTTGATTTCAGGAAATTCAGTTTCCGATCCGCAAAACGTGCACAAAAGAGACGCACTTTTAGAGTTACGCTCTGCATTTAGACATTTATATTCTATTTATAGAGACTTATATACTACTTACATTCTACTTATAGAGAATTTTCACGAGTCCTAAGGCCAACCTATGGCTGATCGGCTTTTACTAGTCTTTAGGCAAACCTGTGTCTGATCGGTTCTTACGAGCCTTTAGGCCAACCTGTGTCTGATCGGTTTTTATGAGTCTAGGCCAACCTATAGCTGATCGGTTTTTACGAGTCTTTAGGCCAACCTGTGGTTGATCGGTTCTTACGAGTCATTAGGCTAACCCGTGGCTGATCGGTTTTTACGAGTCTTTAGGCCAACCCGTGGCTGATCGGTTTTTACAAATCTTTAGGACAACCTGTGCCTGATTAGTGTTTACGAGTCTTTAGGTCAACATGTGGCTGATCGGTTTGCTTGCTTGCCTCCATAGGAGACGTGCTTAGAGTTCAGTGCAAGGTAAAACATGATCATATTGATGTGGAATCCATTTTGAAATACAGAGCAAGATCGAACAAAATAGACCAAGTAAAGCAGATCAAGAATGAGCAGAGCACACCAAATAACGTTGAATAAAATAGACCCAAAGTAGACACCATGTAATTTGGTAAAGTAAACTAAGTAAATTGTGTGTGTTATGTGTAGTTATTTTAAAATTTAGAATTAGACAGAATCTGTTTTTCACTATTTTTATATTTCACTATGATTATAATTCGAATTGATCATATTTTAAATATTTTCATACCCTTTTTTTCTAAGGAAAACAATTATAATTTCTGAAACAATAATGTCAGTATGTAGTGTATGTAGTATATATAAATTTATAATTTAAATTACGGTATGAATCTTAATGGTATCGCAATAGATTTATTAACACAGGTAAGGTCAAATGCATCTATTGACATCATCGAACCGTTGGTAACTTAAAAAAAATTAAAGAATTTTTACGAAATGTTTTTCGAAGAATAAATTGTATACGAACAATATTTACTTTCCTTATGTACATATACTGTATAAGGGAAGTATTGTGACGGGATCGAAAATTCGAATTCGAGTTTTCGACGGGAGAGCACGTGTCAAGCATCCCTGAACACGAATAAGACGTTTTTGAGATGATGTCTGTGTGTGTGTGTGTGTGAAAGTGTGTGTGTGTGTGAAAGTGTGTGTGTGTGTGTGTGTGTGTGAAAGTGTGTGTGTGTGCGTGTGTGAAAGTGTGTGTGTGTGTGTGAAAGTGTGCGTGTGAAAGTGTGTGTGTGTGTGAGAGTGAGTCTGGAGACGATAATTGACGAACAAATGGACCGATTCGAACGAAATTTTGTACAAAAATTACAATCCATGAATACTGGAAACTTATTGTTTTTATACGCAATCGAATGTTCAGAACCCCCCCCCCCTAAATTTTCGAGTGAAATTTTGAAAAAATCATCAAAAAATTAAAACAGTTAATAATGTTACGCAGATAGTCATTTTTTATGTAATTTTTTATTAGAAAACGATTGAGATAAATTTTGGAACGGTACCATAAACCGTTCTTGAGATATTGTACAGTTAAAAAAAATATCAAAAAATCATATAAAATAAAAAAAATATCCATTGTAAAATATGTTCACTTTACATAAGTAATATCATGCGATAAATTGGATGACATCATTCTCGTGGATCTAGCTAGTTCCATTCATGTGAAAAAATACTTTATGTAATACTTTTGTATTTGGGCGCTAATATAGTCATTTATCTGCTACAAGAATTACTTATTTCTTTGTCCATAACACTTGGCAAAATTTTGGCGAAATGTCGCCAGTTTGGCGACTTTTTTAAATCTTGCTAAATTAACGAAAATATCGCCAAATTGATAAAAATGACGCTAAACCAATAAAAATGACGACAAGATGATGGAAGTTCAATATCCTGGAAAGACCATTAGCGTAGACTATAAGAATAACACATTTTTCCGTCCGTCCGTAACGTTTGGCGAAAAATTTAGCGGGATGTCGCCAACTTGGCGACAATTTTAAATGTTGCTAAAATGAAAAAAATGTCGCCAAATTGATAAAAATGACACCAAATGGGAAGTAATGTCTCCCAAATTATGAATTCCGTCATTTGACGGGCATACTTTCTAGTTCTAGTATATAAGAAATATTCTTCTCTCCGTTTGTTTGTAACACTTGGTGATGCATTTGGCAAACCCAGCGAATAATTTAGCAAAGTATTTCTAACTTGGCGATAGTTTGCCCCAGATTGTCAAAAATATCGTCAAAATTGCAAAAATGATGTTGAATTAAAGAAAATTACGCCTAATTGATGACGTAATTACTAAGGTATTTTAATATATGGACTGTATCGCTTATTGAGGATGCTATCAATATTGATGACTGTTTATTTAGAGTTGCGGAAAGTATAAGGTAATTGAGTATTTTGAAATAGTTTTACATGTTGTCATCCGGAAAATCGTCCAATGTATAATTCAACGATAAAAACACAGCGCCGTGGATCTTATACATTATTTTTTGATTGTAAAACTAGTAAATTCACTGCATTATATAAGGGAAGTCATGTGCTGTCCACATCAGATTTTTTGTTTACATTTTGATAACGTTTATGATACAAGTAGAATTAAACACTGTGGAACTATAAATATTAATAAAAATTGAGTGGGGACATATATTCCAGATATTTTCTATTAAAAATAGATAAAGAAAAATATTAGTAAAATTAGTAACTAGGTCTCGTAAAAGATCCACATTATAAAAATGAGTAAATTTAGGTGCTCATTTTCTCATAATAAGAACGAAATCACTACCGAGTTCACCTCTGAGCCCTTTATTTGCTATACATTATAAGAAAAGTAAAATTTCTGAAACTGTAGAGCATACATTTTATTAAAAATCTGATGTGGGCAACACATGACTTTCCTTATATAATGCAATGAATTTGTTACTTTTACAGTAAAAAAAAAATCTGCTGTGGGCAGCACATGACTTTCCCTGCAGACTTATATTCACGTTCTATTTATTTAAATTAAATTTAATTCACTTTTAATTCAATTTTCGTTCTCATTTGAAAACTGGACTTATTTTCAAAAATGGCGTAGGAAAATACGAAAAACTAAAATATCTCGAGAACGGCTAGTTCTAGTGTAATGGGGTTGGTCTTATTCTTTTCTTTCTTAAAAATTACGCATTAAACAAGCATTTAATGGATATATTTGAGCATACGTAGCTTTTTAGTTTGGATTTTGGCAATTATTGCGGGCCAATCTACAAAAAAATGCAGGTTATTTTTTTCTGAATCGTACCAAAATCTAATCAGCACCAGGGTGACCTATACGTGACTTATCTACCGAATTGTGTGAAATTTAGTCCATTAGTTTTTCAGCTAGAGTGGATACAAGCTTTTGCGGGCCATTTCGCAAAAAAAATGCGGGTTCTTTTATTCCGAATCGTACCCAAAACTAATCAGCACCAGCCCCGCCCACAAGTGACTTACCCACAAAATTTTGTGAAATTCGGTCCATTAGTTTTTTAGTTAGAGCGGATACAAAATCTGCACAGACAGACACACAGACACACAGACAGACACACAGACAGACACACAGACGTCACGCTAAAAATGGTGTTTTCGTATTCTAGAGGTCTCGAAACGTGTAGATCCGTCGAAAACTCGAGTTGTGATTTTCGGCATGATTCCAATACTTTCCCTATACATTACCGTGTATTGCAGGGAAAGTAATAGGTTTTTCCTATAGTAGATACTTATATTCTTTCCAAGATATTGAATTTTCTACGATTAGTCGTCATTTTCATTGATTTAGCGTCATTTTTATCCCCATTTGGCGAGACTTTCGTTAATTTGACAACATTAAAAAAAGTCGCCAAGTTGGCGACATTCCGTCAAATTAGTCGCCAAAATATCGCCAAGCGTTATGGATGGAGAAATAAGTTATTCTTACAGCAGATAAATGACTATTGGCGTTCAAATACAAAAGTATTACTCAAATTATCTTTTCTCATGAATGAAACAAGCTGGATCCACGAGAATGATGTCACCCAATTTATCGCATGATATTACATATGAAAAGTGAACATGTTTCTCACCAGTTAATATATATTTTAATTTATGGGATTTTTTGATAAATTTGTTTGAAAAATGTACAATATCTCGAGAATGGTTCATGCTAGCGTTCTAAAGTTTATGTCAATTGTTTTCTAAGGAAAAATTACATAAGCAATGTGTATTTCCGTAACTTTATTAAAGGTTTTGATTTTATGATGATTTTTTCAAAATTTCACTCGAAAATTTAGGTGAGTTCTGAACATTCGATTACATTTAAGAACAATAGGCTTCCAGTATTCACAGATTGTGATTTTTGCATCAAATTTCATTCGAATCGCTCCATTCGTTCGTGAGATATCGTCTCTACAGACTCACTGACACACACACACACACACACTTTCACATACAGACAGACAGACAGACATCACTTCAAAAATGTTTGATTCGTGATCAGGGATGCTTGAAGCGTGCTGTCCCGTCGAAAACTCGAATTCGAATTTTCGACCCCAGTACAATACATTCCTTATACATTATGAATATAAGGAAAGTAACAAAGGAAAAGTAAACAGAGCCTTTTATTTTGCCAAGACCTATAAAGTTATTTTAGGATTAGGGCGTGTCTTTCATGTGGCATTATGTTTGCCCTTATATAAAATGACTGGTTATATCCCCAGAATAGTAAAGTAATAACAGTAAATTAGTTTGATATCTGTCTTTTTCCTTTCTCGGGGATTTTAGATTAGATCTTGATTCGATTACTTACATTGAATACTGCTCTGGAACACTTTAAAGTGAGAAATAAAATACGATATGATAATATTCGATAAAACGAAATTATGTTACTAACCCATCAATAGCGCTAAATTTTAGATTTTTATTGGTCATATTTTCCCATTATCGGAGTAAAAACTATGTTTAGCTCCAATTGTGGTAATAGGAGAGAGGGAAGATGTAAAGTGTAGCAAGCCAAACGTATTCCTTGGAGTTTATATAAATGAATAATAAGCAATAATCGAATGTTTAGAGCGCTAGGTATTTGGTAGATTTACTTATAGCAAAATAACTATCGTTTGCCGACATAACGATATTTGACGTTAATACAGTATTGTTACTTCCCCTACAACACATAGTAAAGGACAAGTATGGAGATTAGACCAAGAATCAGAGTATCTGGTTTTGATGAATTTATATGTATTATGCACTTTAGAATACGAATTAGCTATTTCTCAATGATTTATATAAGTTTTTCTCTCTATCTCCGAGTTTTTAGGTGCGATAGCAAAACGTAAAAGAAAAATACGTAATTTTTAAAGCACACCCTTTCGATACATTTATGTAACTTAAATGCATGAAAAATGTGTTTATTAAATTGTATGCACGTATCTCGAGTTATTCCACAAAAACGAATACATTTCTACGGCAGACCTAGGATGATCTGACTCAAAGAATTTAAAAATCAATAGAATTAAAATATATCACAAAAATCAACGGCATACCGAATTTCACGTTACTAAGATTAATGGAATTTGATTAGTTAAGGTCTCAAAGATTTGAATTTCACTGATAAATAAATAAACAGACATCAGATCCAGTGAAATAAAAGTTGCACAAAATGTGTGAGTGAAATGCATTTGGAGTTAGAGTGGATGCATACATTGCACAGACACGCACATAAAAAAAATAGTTTCTTTGTGTTATATAGGTCCCAAAACGTACAGATTCGTCGAAAACTCGCGCTGCGATTTTTTACACGATTCCAATACTTTCCCTATACATTACCATGTATTGCAGGGAAAGTAAAAATAACGAGCAATTCAGCATTATACTACAATTTACATTTCCTTGTGTACATTATTCAATTCGGATACATAAAATTTTGAAATGTAATCAATTCTGTCTATAACTTCACATATCTTACTGCTGGAAAATGTTTGATGCTGCGTTGTATAGTGCAGAATAAGATTAAATGTTTTTAATAGAGCATTGTATTAACATTAGATTTAGTTATTTGTATAGACATATAATACTGTGTATCTAGTGTGTTGTGCAGATATATAATATTGTGTAGACATATAATTTTTCTGGCTATTGATAATATGCATAACAAATTTCAATATTTTTATTGATTATTACAAAAGATATATCCCGCTCCCAGTACGAAAATAAAATTTCCAATATCTCACCAAACGGCTACTAAGAACTTCGAAGCAATGATGTTCATTTATTTCTGGTCAAGAGTACTTACATAAATTTACTCAGTTAATTATAATAAATATATTTTTATTTTTATGATTTTAGATTAAAACGTGCAATATCTCGAAAATAGGGCGTGTTATTGTATTGCAAATAATGCCATTCGTTTCTAAATAAAACATACATAGAGAAGGACTATTGCCTTAAATAGTTTTAACATGATGATATTTATAATGTTATTATTTCTAAAAAGAATTGTTTGAAAAATGAAAGATATTTCTGTCGTTCCAGCTCATTTAAAATTAAGAAGTGTGAAATTTGATAGTTAAGTCACTTACGCGCTACCTTGGTACTGGTTAGAATATGGTACGATGTGTATACAGAAGCTGATATTAGCTGTGTATACAGAAGCTGATATTAGCTGTGTATACAGAAGCTGATATTAGCTGTGTATACAGCGATGTGTATACAGAAGCTGTGTAGAAGCTGATATTTTATAATTTAAATGGCCTCAAGAAACTACAATACCTGAAATACGATTAAATAGGTTGAAATGTATTACTTTGATGCCTGTTTTATTCGCAATATTGGATCGCAAAACGAATGAAACCATATTCTATGACAAATCACTCTCTAAATATTTAAGTTCTTCTGAATATTTTTTAACCAGTGCCATTCTAAAAAGCAGTACGTCGAGGAAGGAAAAAATAAATTATTTTACGACTGCAAAAGGTATATGCCTTTAAATAAATATCCATTTTATGTGCCATTTGATGGATAAAACTTAAATTAGATATTTTTAAATTCTAAATAAAAAATAATAATGAATAATTCTGTATGACAGTGATTCCCAATCCGTGGAACAAGTAACTCTTTGGAAAGGGTCTACACTCCGTGAAACAAGTGACTCCCGTCCGCAGAACAAGTGACTCCCGTCCGTGGAACAAGTGACTCACCTCCGTGGAACAAATGACTCACCTCCGTGGAACAAGTGACTCCCTTCCTCAGAGCAAGTGACTGCCCATCTGTGGAACAAGTGACTCCCGTCCACAGAACAAGTGACTACCCTCCGTGGAGCAAGCGACTCCCATCCACAGAACAAGTTACTCCCGTCCGCAGAACAAGTGACTCCCCTCCATCGAACAAGTGACTTCACTCGGGGGAACAAGTGACTCACCTCCGTGGAACAAATGACTCACCTCCGTGGAACAAGTGACTCCCTTCCTCAGAGCAAGTGACTCCCCATCTGTGGAACAAGTGACTCTCGTCCACAGAACAAGTGACTACCCTCCGTGGAGCAAGCGACTCCCATCCACAGAACAAGTTACTCCCGTCCGCAGAACAAGTGACTCCCCTCCATCGAACAAGTGACTTCACTCGGTGGAACAAGTGACTCACCTCCGTGGAACAAGTGACTCACCTCCGTGGAACAAGTGACTCCCATCCGTGGAAAAAGTGATTCCTGTCCGCAGAACAAGTGCCTCCCGTTCGCAGAGCAAGTTCCTCCCCTCCGTGGAACAAGTGACTCTCGTCCGCAGATTCTCCTCTGTGGAACAAGTGACTCGGATTCTGGGCGAAATATTGCGAAAAAAAGTACAACTTGCCAACTTCTTCCGAATTGAGAAGAGAAAAATTAAATTATGAAGATTTCAATTTGAATCTATTAATAAAGCGATGAAACGTTTTGAAAGTTTAACCTGTTTAGATACTCGCGTTATAGTTATAAATTAAGTAACGATCATTTTAGTTGGGAAGAGAAATTTTAATGAGGCGGAGAATTTTTGTAACGGCAAAGAATTTTGTTGACATACCGACATTCCCTATAACTATTCATAAGGTTACCAGATAAAAAAAAAATAAACCAAACATTAATAGAAAAATTCGAAACTAGCTAAAATATATACTTTCCTTACTCACATATGTATAATAAAATAATAAATAAAATATAACTTATTTTTGTTAACAATTTTTATAAAAAATCAATTATATTGCACAACCATTACGTAATATATATACAATGTTTACTTCTAACTAGTAAGCCATATGTAAAGCAAACATGCTTTATTAATAGTAAACAATAAACAGAAATAGGTAGTAAATACTCTTGTAATATTTTTTTAAATATTAGTTAGTTTTATTTATGAACTCTACTGCTTTACACATCTGTCTTGTAATTTAAACCTAACAAATCTAATATCAGCCAAACTAAGTAGGAGTTCGCGAGATTCTATAAAATATTTTAAGGGTTCCTCCAAACATAAAAGCATGAAAGTTATCGCTATAGGGTAAAGTATGTGCTACTATCATCAGATATTTTAATTTTTGTGAAGCTTATTTTCTATTATTTACTACAGAAACAATACTTCACAATTCACCAAAGCAGGCATTTAGAAAAAAAATGTTGTGAAAATTTACATAATAATAACAATAATAATTATAATAATAATAATAATTCAACCCATTTATTTAAGTGCCTTTTTGAAATCTTATCAGAACGAAAGCTATTTGTAACTTTCTTAAACCAACGAACCCGACAAAAATTTAAGGAATAAATTTGTTTTCTTGTTAATGTTAAAAATTTAAATTAAGTACTTGAAAAGCCGAATTTTTATTACGTTACTTACGTTTATTTCCAACAATAAACTTACGTTTACTTTTAACATCATATATTGAATTTATTTTCAACATAATCGACAGAATTTATTTTTAAAATTATTAAACCTTTTCACAGCTAAGTGAACAAATATGTTACGATACATCCATGAAGTTTATGAAATTGAAAACTGGATAGCAAAAACTTTTTTCAAGATCCAATCATCATTTGGAAGTCACCCTTTATTTCGAACAGAAAAATGACTTCGATAAATCAAATGGAATAAAAGTAAAAATGTTCTTCGATACGAAATGGGCATAATTTTTCAAATAGAAGCTAGCTATTTCTTCTTCAAAAATGCATTTTTATACAGAAACGTTTTCAAAGCAAGTCGTCAAAAAAGTTTAAAAGTTATAGCACTTTTAAATTGTTATGTAACTGATATACATTTTATAACAATATTGCTTTTTCTATATACAATAGTAAGAGCTGAGAACAGGCTTTTTGAACGAAATCACTTGACTTCAACTGCAAATTTTAGAAAACATCAGAACTCAATGTTGTATACTTTTTACTTTAAAATTTAAAACTGATAAATTTCCGAGATGCAAGCATAAAGAACTTTTATACTTCGACCCAAGATCATGAATTTTGTGTGACTCCTAACTTAATATAAAATTTCACTTAATCTAAAATTTTGACTTAATATAAAATTTCAATTGACCTAATGACTAGAGTTCGATGAAGGAATCACGACATTTAACAAAAAATCTGATGTGGACAGCACATGACTTTCTTTATATTATGTAATGAATATACTGCTTTTACAGTAAAAAAATAGGTTATTCTTATAGTAGATACTTATATCTTTCCAAGATACTGAATTTCCGTCAATTAGTCGTCATTTTCATTGATTTAGCGTCATTTTTATCCATTTGACGAGATTTTCGTTAATTTGGCAACATTTTAAAATGTCGCCAAGTTGGCGACATTTCGTCAAATTCATTACCAAAATCTCGCCAAGCGTTATGGACGGAGAAATAAGCTATTCTTACATCGGATAAATGACTATTGGAGTTCCAATACAAAAGTATTACTCAAAGTATCTTTTCTCGTGAATGGAACGAGTTAGATTCACGAGAATGATGTCACCCAATTTATCGCATGATATTACATATGAAAAGTGAACATGTTTCCTAACAGTTAATATATTTTTTTTAATTTATGGGATTTTTTGATAAATTTATTAAAAAATGCGCAATATCTCAAGAACGGTTCATGCTAGCGTTCTAAAGTTTACGTTAATCGTTTTCTAAGGAAAAATTGCATAAGAAATGTCTATTTGTGTAACTTTATTAAAGGTTTTGATTTTTTGATGATTTTTTCAAAATTTCACTCAAAAATTTAGGAGGGTTCTGAACATCCGATTGTGTTTTAAAACAATAAGCTTCCAGTATTCATGGATTGTGATTTTTGTACCAAATTTGGTTCAAATCGGTCCATTTGGTCGTCAGTTATCGTCTCCACAGACTCACTGACACACACACACATACTTTCACACACACACACACACACACACACACACACACACACACAGACATCACTTCAAAAATGTTTGATTCGTGATCAGGGATGCTTGAAGCGTGCTCTCCCGTCGAAAACTCGAATTCGAATTTTCGACCCCGTCACAATACTTTCCTTATACATTATGTATATAAGGAAAGTAATAAGCAACTTTATTTACAGCTAACTTCGCTGGGAACTCAAAACACATATTATAAATACAATTCTATATACAAATTATTTACAATATTAGTAGTACAAATTCTACCCGGGACATATTTATCTTCAATGCAATTCGAACCTTACTCATAACTAAACTGAATCTGACATGAACCGAATATGACCAACATATGAAATGCTCACTTAAAATATCTATGCTATACTCGCAATTCTTCCTTCAACGGACGATCATATATAAACGCGAACTCGGCAGAATGACCACCTCGCAATTCTAAAGTCCGCCATTTTATAGATCTGGCTAATCATGAGTATGCGATTCTTCGGAATGAAAGTTAAGACATAAATTAAAACCAGGAAAAAGTAGAATTAAATAAAATAATAATAAATAATAAAATCCCCACATATGTTCAGAACAACTTTATTTTATTTTAATAGTCCTTATCGCGCACAGTATGTGAAATCAAAACAAAACGTGCTATGTTGATTTTGAAAAGCTTTTGAGAGTGTTAATAGAGTTAGATATTTAAAAATGTTTCAAATAAATTATTTATTCATTGGTTTGTGCTATTCAGCAATTAAAATATGAACACAAACTTATGTGGTTTTCAATTCACACTGAACGAATTATATTTTTCTCGCTCTGCCCGGTTGCTCCATTCCCGGATAAGAACGGGGTAAATAAATTAGAAAAAGAAGGGGGGGGGGGGGGGTGATTAAAAAATTTAAAATAAAAATAAGAAATTCAATATGTAATTTTAAGCTATGACATGAGTTCGAGAGACAAAGTGCACATATGAGTAGTGATACTATAGACTATTATGATCTATGCAGGAATATACAATGCTAAGAATTGCTCTATCTATTCTTTACCAGCCATTTTTAATCCCTATCAAAATTGTGCTTGCATTTCTTTCGATGCGCTAATGGATACGCAGAATTATAACATCCCTTTAAGCATCAATCTTTCTTCCTCTTTAAGCGTCAATCTTTCTTCCTGTTTAAACATCAATCTTTCTTCCTCTTTAAGTATCAACATTTCTTCCCTTTTAAGCGTTAATCATTTGGATTTTTTATAAGAAAATGTCAAAGTTAAATACACAATTGAATTTCCCAGCAGTTTTATCAATGTTTACAACATTATGTTTTCTTTGCTTTGAAACATATCGTTATAAGGCGCACGCACACACACACACACACGTTGAGTGTATTACGCAGATGATGCGAGTTAGAACAGCCCAGTGGTAAAGGCATGGGGATTGCAATGGGAGGACCCAAGTTCGATTCCCGACTCTTCCCAAACTGTCCCCATGTTTACGCGGAGAACGAATACGTTAAATATGTGGGTTCGTAGTCCTTTCGAGAGGTTGGTGGTAGGGGGAAAGTCCGGTCACTATGAATGTCTCTCCCACTGTAATTGTTTGGGTCCAAATTGGGTGGTACTCTGTCGGTCATCCAAACAAATACCTTACACCTTCGGATAGGTCGGACAGTCTGGGTCGAAAGAACGGAAGTACGTACATGCGCTTTTGCAGTTTGTAATAAGAGTTTCGTATACTTATACGATTTACATCAAATTAGGCACAGTAAGAGACTTGCTATGAAAAATTAAAAAATGAAGCAAGACTTAAAGTAAAGTAAAAACAAAATTGTAATTCACATGGACATGTAAAAATTGGCACTTAAATAATATACCATACTTGTTTGAATAATATCTCTTTGGAAAATCAATACTGAAAAACTGGTTGCATTTGATTGGTCATAATATATACAACTGAATGTCAAAAAAGTAACTTTGATCTTAAATAAATAAGATGTATTTTTCTTTATTTACCAGAAATATTTTCTGTAATTTACGTACAAAATAAAATAACATATTTTGACGTATGTAGATATTTTAAAAAAATAAAAACTATGTATGGAAAAACGGAGCCTTTATCAAGATTATTTATTATTTGGAAGTAGTCAGCATTTATTCAAAACCAAAAAAGATATCTTCAGTAAATCAAATCGAATAAACGTCAAAATACTCCACTAATACGAAATGGACTCAATTTTACAAAATAAAACAGTATTTGTTAGATGAAAATGCATTGCGGGCTTTACATTTCCTTTGATACATAGTATAGTATGTGAATGCACAGTACTGCGTGTGGTACTGTGGTTCCCACATTTTGAAGAATCTAATGTCTTGATAATCCTTTAATGTAAATCAACCATTTTTTCAATGATATCTATTTGTCTGTCAAGTCTGTAAGCACAATAATTATTGAACGAATTGAGCAAATCGAATGAAATTGGCATTGTTATTTTAATTGATGAAAACCAGAAGTCTATCAATTTTTAGGGGACGAAAGGGGGAGTACTCTAAACATTTTTGGTTCAGAAATTGACACAAATTATAAACAAAATCATGTTAAAAATTGCAAAGAATTGACAAAAATTCAATGCTTCTAATAAATGAAATTCATTTCTTTAATGACTTTTGTAGTTTTATGGAAATTATTTATTTAAAAACCTTATATCAAAATACAGTGATTCTCACTATTTGTGAGACAATAGGTACGTTTTGTTAGGGGATGTAGAGTGTCATAAAGATATATTTCGTTCGGGGTACATGATTATATATCTTGCATATCACACGTTAAATATGTGATATACAGCTCGTATGCTTTAATGGGATGCTATGGTACCAAAAGAAATAAACGTCATGTCGAGGCTTGAGTCATAAAGCGTTAGCTCAGATGTTTGCGCCAGACTTGACATTAAATGCCACGTGTTTTGCGTTCAAGCAATAAAGAAGTCGTACAGCCATTTATGATTCAACAGAGATGTCCCACACATGAAGAAGAGCCACGTGGTGTTTTGGACCGTGGACTAAAGCGTAAGACGGCTAATGGAGAGTTGTCTAGACTGCGGGCTATAAACAATAGAGCCAATGAAGAGTTGAAGAGACCGCGGGCTATAAGCAATGTGGCCAATGACCAGACCCCTCACACAAGTTTAACAGTCAATGGCGGATAAAGGCGGAGCGATTTTGCAGACAAACCTAGTGCAGTGAAAATTCACATATAAACAAGATTTGAGAGTGAAGTGAGGCTTGTCGGCAAAAGGACCCGAGTGCTAATGTACAAAATACCGACCGCCTCTGTCCAAGGGACTAATATAAAAATGATGACCAATGCCAAGTACCAACGCTTGTAGACGAATATGATCAGTTAATCAAAGTACGCATTTTTAGGATAAACGAGGATATTTACTGTAATAATTAATTTGATTCTAAAGTCAATCAAAATTTCCACTTGTGATATCACACCCGGAACGCCAGATTAAAAACTTTACTAAGGGGACAACGTAAGAATTAATTAATATTTACGAAATGCCAATTATTAATGAATATTAACAAAATGTCAAGTAATGAATATTTACGAAATGCTAATTATTAATGAAAATTTACGAAATGTCAATTATTAATGAATATTTATGATATGCCAATTACTAATTAATATTTACTAAATGTCAATTATTAATGAATATTTATGAAATGCCAATTATTAATGAATATTTATGAAATGTCAATTATTAATGAATATTCAAATAATTATTTTATTAATTTCGAATATAAATTATAATAAATAATTAAAAATAACTGCCTCATAATTTCAGAGTGGTGAATTTTAATATGTATGTATCATAATTATATTATTTACAGGTTAAAGTAGGTCTCTACACACTTTTGGTTTTTAGCAAGCATAAGCATTGTGTGAAATACTATACGAAATGCATATAAATATTAATCATTTAATAGAAATTAAATAAATTATCATCACTTAATGCTTCTTTCTTAATTTATATACCACACATCATCCCTTCACTCAGTCAGTTAGTTCAGTGAATATTTCACAGATAATATTTTAAACAAAATTAAACTATTTATTCCAAGTCAGAGAAGAGTTACTTGCGCATCCTTCGAAATAATTAAATTAAAAATTATGTAACTCTTTGACAAATAATTCGTTTTTTAGACCGTTCATATTAGAATTATCCTTCATACCTTGCAAGCAGTATTGCATAGTTTTTTTTTAATTTATTCCATCTTTTCTTAAGTAATATAATAATACTTTGTTTGTCAAATTTGGATTCAGTAATATCTAAACTATAAAAATCATACTGAATTTTAAAAGAGAGCGCTTTTTCAACCAGCCTTATCAAATTCGTTAATTTAGACTAAATTTCGATAAATCAAAATATATTTTTTTATTTATTCAGCCAAGTTATAACAATTCGACTTTGAAATGCGACAAAGAGGATGGATAACTCAAACGTTTGACAATAAATTACTTGTAGCTCACTTAGCCAATCGGTTAAAAACAAATATAGTTGTTGGCGAATATGACAAGGTTTATATTCACCAACAACTAGCAAAATTAAAGGTAGAGTTGCCTTGAATATTTAAATAGCTTGCGAAACAAAATACAATGTATAAAATACCATGGAAATTCTACAACATTTATCTAAGCGTGGTAAGTATCTCGCCCATCAATCAGTCAATGTCAGCCATTTTGATGCTTAGGATACATTTAAAAGAATTGCCCAAACAAACATAACTCTTTCCAATTAGTAACACGGATATCTCTGCATATGTTAACTACGTTACTAAATAAGTAAGTCACCCATTTGCCTCAAATTCCATTTATCATACATACAAAACAATTAATTATTGTAATGCAGTTTCAAATGTATACAAGAAGCCAATATTTCTAAGCTTGGCGACAAATTTGACCAACTTAGAAGCTCTTGAAAAATGTCAAGTTATTGTTAATTCAATATCACCAAAGAAAATATTGAATTTCACTGATAATTTCCGTCACTTTGTAAAATCATTAATTTGATATTCTGCATTCAAAATATAGCACGTTTAACAGGTCGTAGAACATTTTGTTAGAAGCTTGTATGGTGTTTGATCATATTGATTGGGAGAAGTGTATGTGTTTGGATAAGTTAGGGGTGAAAGTTCTGCAGGCGATTGAATTGGAGGGGAATCTTCATAAATTTATGCACCCCATCATGACGGGATTAACATATAGTATAGACCTATTAGTGTAAATTTTGTGAAGCTTTCACTATAGACGTTAATACAAGAGATGATTTACTACTTTTCAATTATTTTTTTCACAACTGTACAATATACTGAACAATCGGTAATTTAATTTTAAAGAAATTGCTTTCATCCATACCGATGAAAATAAGAATTGTGAAAGTTTTATTTCAAACACGTATCTAATTCGAAGTTCTTTCCTTCGAAATGAAAACAGAAACCGCCAAATAAATCAAAACTTCGCCAAGAATAGATCACTGCAGTTCATGAACGGTAAAGCCCTCTTACTAGCAAAAGGTAAACTTTCAGGGCTTTTCGAGCTTATATTGGTGTTAAAAGTTTTCGTCTGAGTTATTATTGAAATTTTTTAATTATTTTATTTAAAAATGTAAAAACCTTTAAACTAAGTAAAGCCTGTTCGGTTTAATTAAATATCAAAATTGCTTACACGGGTCAAGTGTTTGCGAAGGACTTCCAAGCATAAACATGTATAAATACTCTCACAGATTTTACTATTATAAAATATGAAATCTCTGAATTTATAGAAAGTATTATTCACAGTTTGTTAAATAATATACTTTATACCCTCACTTTAAAATCTAGTAGCATTTAACGAGTAAAAATGCGAATTAAATTAATATTTATCACATGAATTAACTTTACTATAAATGCACTCGCAGATGATTATTTCCTAGCTGAAAGAATTCTAATTGGTACTTAATAACCTGTAAATTCTGAAACAGGGCTTTAAAAATAATCACTTATTATGGAAAGTTATAAATAAATTCGATTTTAAGCTTTTTTTTTGCATTTGATTCAAGATTTTTGAAGCGTACAACATAAAAAATACATTCAGTGATGTAAACACATTATTAATTAAATTTTAAGCAGCTTACAACGCTAATTATTAAAAATTTAAAAAATGTTAAGTAGAGTGTTAGTGTTTTTAAGTGTTCTTACAGAAGTTATATAAAGCTTTTGAGACATACTAGTATGAATCGTTTCGGGAAATGTTAAATATTGCATGACATTTTATGTGTTTTTAACTTTTATTTTATAATTGAATATTTAAGATTTGAAATGAATGAAATGTTACATGAGAAATATATTAAGTATTACGAGATAATATTTACGAAAGAATTAAAATACGTTATTAGCTATAAGTGTAATAATCACTATTTGCATTGTTCGTTAAGGCTATGAGATTATTTGGCTCATTTAGTATTAAAGTAGGCAAGCAATTACGCTGTGTAATTAAGTTGTCTAATTAAGCTGTCTGTTCCCTACATATGACATTTTATTACGATAATGGCACCCAGTGTAAATTTTACAACTTAAAATTCGAAGAATGTTTATACAGTGCCAATATGAAAATATATAACTACATGCGTTTAAAATTAAGAGTTTAATATAATCTGTAATATACTAATTAAAAAAAGAAACTGAAGCCTCTGCTGTTTGGCAAATTTCGCGTTTCTCGAGTTTCTCCTTCTCGTACCGCAAAAATTATAGCAAAAATTATAGCAAAAATTATAGCAAAAATTATAGCAAAAATACAGCATTTGGTACATTCATAGAAAAATGTTAGGGGAATACATTAAAATAAACTCTTTTTCGATTTAGACTTCAGTTTAAGAAATATTAAATATCAAAAACAGTATATCTGAGCTACGAGTTCGAGTCCTGGACAGACTGGCAATAGCGTGTCCTGGACAAACTAACAAATTTTGCAAGACCAACTAGCTAATCATTTTTGCAGACAACGAATCTTTGCAGGTATATACTTACGTAGTTGCAATTTAGTAAAACGGAGCCCTTTTAACACTTTACAACATAGATTAGAAGATTTTATGACTTTGTTCATTCTGCCTGTCTATCTATCCGTCCGTCCGTTCGCACGATAACTGCCGTAAAAATGACTTTATCAAAATAAAATTTTAGTATGTTGTTGAGACGGTCTATGGGACATATGGGAATATAAGAATAATGTCACCAAATTAGTTTTGGATTGTACCCGGGTTAAAAAAATGAAATACATTGAATCTTATGGGACCTAATTTTACAAACATTTTTAAGGGAAATTATTTAAAATTCACAAATTGCTTCGAAAGTTTTAGAAAATATTCAAATCATCCCGTAAAATATATAAAAACAAGAAAGATCAATCATGCATAAGCATTGATTATGAAACACATTCCAACTGAAATGCAATTTCATTTAAACATCTCTAAAATGTGATACATTCAGTGGTGATATCTTTTACATTATCACAGTACTACAGTAATTTATTATACTTAAATATTTAAAATTGTATCGAAATAAAAATCATCTGATTCTTTATGCAAAATCAATAAATATTTCATTCATATAACTTGCATTCCTGACTACAGAGCTAAATAATTTTGTGTGAAAAAAATTCAGCAATTCTTATGTAACTCACCTTACAATCGTTTGAGATATTTGCATTATGCATAAGTTAAAATTAGACTTCGTTGAAAAAATAATAAAAGTTTAGGGATCATTTAAAATCATAACTATTGTAATTGCGTAGGCACATAATTTAGATACACAGATAATACAGATACACAGATAATATATGTGTGTGCGTATGTATGTATTCAAAGTATTGGAATCGTGCCGAAGATCGGAACTCGAATTTTCGAAGGATCTACACGTTTTGGGACTTCCAGAACACGAAAATTTATTTTTAGGAAGACGTCTGTGTGTGTAAGGGTGTATCTGTGTGTGTTTCTGTGTGTTTGTGAGGATATTGCATCCACTCTAACTGAAAAACTAATGGACCGAATTTAATAAAATTTGGTAGGTAAATTTTTTGTGGGAAACCCTGATGTTAATTTGATTATAGTACGATTCGTAATAAAAGAGTCTGCCTTCTTTGCGAAATGGCCGGCAGAAATTGCCTTTATCCACTCTAGCTAAAAATAAATGGACCATATTTAACACAATTTGGCGTATAATATTTCAATAACCTACAAGTGATTTATATACCAAATTTAACAAAATTTGTTATATAACTCACTTGTAGGTTATTCTAGTACGATTCGGGAAAAAGGAACGGGTTATTTTTGCGAAATGGCCCGCAAAAATCGTTATATATAAAAATAAAAGACTACGTGTGCTCAATTATATCAATTAAATTCCTATTTTATACGTGATTTTTGACAACAAAAAGAATAAGACTCACCCCATTACTCTAGGACTAGCCGTTCTTGAGATATTTTAGTTTTTTTTGCGTTTTCGCTACGCCACTTTTGATAATAAGTCCATCTATCAAATGAGAACCAAATTTAAGTTTAACGTGCAAATTCAATGTCATTTAAAATACTTATGGATGTTATTTTGTGCAGATAAACTCAAATTATTATTGAAGAAATAAAGAGAACGTGAATATGAATCTGCAGAGAAAGACATGTGCTGTCCACATCAGAATTTTTAACAATATTACAACAATAATTTATAGAATTGAACGGGGATTATTTGCAGGCCATTTCGAAAAAAATGTAGGAGTGTAAATGTAAATGTGTATTTAAAGATCCACAAAATTGTTGTAGAATAAAATGTTCTACAAATTTAAGCTGTGTTCCAAATTTTAATTCTCTAGGACGTAGGAAAGTGCATTAAAAACGCCATCAAATAAGTATATCATGAAAAGTTATATAAAATTAAAAAAAAAAATTGAAAAATTGTTATCTACCAAATTTACTTTAAAATGTAAATCCTCTCTCATATACAAAATAATTAAACTTCTTGAAAGATATTTATTATATAATATATCTATTTTTTCTTTCTGGAGGATATCGCAAAAGTCAGAATTTAATTGATTTCGTTTTTCTCCCTATATTAAATAATTTTTTATTAAAAAACTACCTAATATATTTTACTGAAAATTTTTTTATATATTTTATGAGAGAAAGGTGAATATTTCCTAAAAATTTCGAAGCAATTTGTGAATTTTAAATGTGCTTAAAAAATGTTTGAAAAATTAGTTCCCATAGGGTTCAATAAAAAAACTAATTGGGTGATATGATTTATTTATATTCCTATAGGTCCCACAGATCGTCTGAAAAGCATATTAAAATTTCATTTTGATAAAGTCATTTTTACGGCAGTTATCGTGCTAATGGGCAGACAGACAGACAGACAGACAGGACAGAATGAACAAAGTCATAAACACTTTTCAACTTTATTGTAAAGTGTTAAAAATTTGAGCAAAATATGTTCGATAGATTTTTCAATAAAAATTAACATATTAATTATACCCATATTATATGAAGAGGTGACATGACCCGCTTCTAAAGGAAATATGGCATACAGCTTGTGTCATAATCGTGATTTTTAAAGTTCTTTTTAATTTATATTTAGTGTTGCATCCGTCCTAAAACCGCTTTATTTTTGCTTAATTTCTACGCATCTATATACTGCGACAACGCAATTACAATATGTTTTAGTTTAAATGATCATCAAACGTTGATTATCTCTGCAACGAAGCCTAATTTTAATGGATGCATAATGTAAACAAGTGATTGTAAGATGAGTTGTATAAGAATTTATGAATTGTTTTCACGTAAAATTATTTAACTCTGGAGTTTGGGATAAAAATGTGTGAATTAAATATTAACTGCTTTTACACAGAGAGTCAGATGATTTATATTTCGATGACGTCATTTGAATAAAGTACATTTTTTTCGGTGAAGTTTTAAGTTTTCAAATAAAATAAATTATTGTAGTTCTGTGATAATTAAAAAAAATATCAGCGCTGAATGTATAGCATTTTACAGATGCGATACATTCAGCAGATTGATCGCAGTTGGAAAGTGTTTCATGAGCAATGCTTTATGCGTGATTGATGTTTCTTGTTTAAAATTTCAATTTAGTTTATGAGTTATTCTACTTTTATGCACTTCTGTAGTGAAAAAATTTCTTCTGTTTGCGAGCGTCCCCCGAGTTTCTTTGTCTCGTACCGCAAAAACTATAGCATACAAAAATATGAAATTTGATATATTTGTAGAGGAATGGTAAGTGAATACTCTAAAATAAACCGTTTTTAACACTTTACAACAAAGTTGAAAAGTGTTTATGACTTTGTTCATTCTGTCTGTCTGTCTGTCTGTCTGTCCTTTAGCACGATAACTGCCGTAAAAATGACTTAATCAAAATGAAATTTTAGTATGTTGTTCAGACAGTCTGTAAGACCTATGGGAATATAAATGAATAATATCACCCAATTAGTTTTGGATTGAACCCGGGTTGAAAAAATGAAATACATTGAGCCCTATGGGACCTAATTTTTCAAACATTTTTTAAGCGGATTTAAAATTCCCAAATTGCTTCGAAATTTTTAGGTAATATTCAAATTGTTCCATAAAATATATAAAAAAAAATTCAGCGAAATATATTCAGTAGTTTTTTAAATAAAAATTAAAATAATAATAACACCTCTTATATGAAACGATGACGTGACCATGATATGAAAGTATCACGTGATCCACTTCAAAATGATATATGGCATCCATCTTGTCTCAAAATCGTGATTTTTAAAATTATTTTTATTTCATATTGACTGTTGTATCCGTCCTAAAACCACTTTGTTTTGGATTAAATTCTGTGCATCTACATACTGAAACAACGCAATTACAATATATATGAGTTTAAATGCTCATCCAAATTTGATTATTTCTACAACGAAGCCTCTTTTTCACTTATGTAAAATGTAAACAGCAAAATATGTAGGATGAGTTTTATAGAAATTGCTGTATTTTTTTAACGCAAAGGAATTTAGCTCATGGAGTCTGCATAGCTGATATGAAAGAAATATTAATTGACTTTACCGAGAGAAGGACGATTTTTTGCGATGAAGTTTTAAGCATAGAGTTAAATTACTTGTAGCTCCATGGTCTTAATTTTTAAATAAAATAAATTATTATAGTATTGTGTTGAATGACATGAATGGGAAATTATTTATGAATGAAATGCTGTTTTTTTAGAGAGAGCCAGGCGTGTTATTTTTTCTATGACGTTATTTGAATGAATTTCAGTTGTTTTCGGTGAAGTTTTTAAATATAATAAATTATCGTGGGATCATGATAATTCTACAATTATTATCGAGTAATATATCACATTTTAGAGATGTTTAAACCAGGCAATTTATATTTCAATGCCGTCATTTGAATGAAGTTCATTTTTTTTTTATGAAGGTTTAAGTTTTCAAATATAATAAATCAATGTAGTATTGGGAGAAGTTTTAAAATATTACCGAGGAATGTATTGCATTTTAGATATGTTTAAATAAAATTGCATTGCTGTTGGAAAGTGTTTCATAATCAATGCTTTGAGCATGATTGATCTTTCTTGTTCTACTTAAACTCTTCAGTTTGGCTTAAATCGAGAAATGAGTTCAGCAAAGTCCAGCAAGTAGGAGGCGAAGCTTCCCGACTCGTGAAACAAATTACGGGGTTGGCGAAGTATAGCGAGTAGGGGGAGGAACCTCCTACTAACATATATATAGGTTTAAAATTAACCTATATAACAGTATGAGAAAGTAGAAATTCCTCGAAAACCCTTGTTTCCATATATTGGTTCCCAAATGCGAATCAAATTTGGATAGTGAGTTGATTATTCATAGGTCGCAAAATGGCATTTGTTAACTCTAAACCGTGGAGGTAAAAGAAAAGAGTTAAAACTTCATATTAAGAAAGCACCAATATCCTTTGAGATAATCATTCAGATGGCGTTGGGATAAGATAAGTAGCCCTGCATTGTATACTTTTCTATAGTGAAAGACCTAAAATAGTTATTTAAACTGTCAATTTTGTAAAAATAAATTATTAACGTGATGCGAAGTTGAACTGAAGCAATAAAGAATATTCCTACGTACTCAAAGTTATTCTATCTTTCAATTTATTTTTATTTCCGCATATTCTGTATTCTATCCTACAACAATGAAAAAATATTGATTAATTATCGTCATAATAAGGGAACCTTAAATTTTAAAATATTCAAAAGTACATATGCTAAATACTAAGCTTTTCCTTTGCGTCAACTTACAATAATAGCTACTTTACTAACACTAGCGACACCTAGATTTAATTCTCAAAGCATTATGGCATTTTCAAACGTTTCATCCATAGGAGTGTCATTTCTTTCTTACTAACTCCATGCTCTGAACATACATATGTTAAGAAGATAGGGAAACGATTTGTTTTATTTCTTTAGAATCTTTTTTTATCTTCTTCTATCATCTTTGAGAAAGTGTTCCAAAGATATCCTGCAGGACAGGTATGAAAAGTTATTTTCCCTCTAAACCTTAAATTTGAAAATATTTCGGAAAACAGTAATTTCCTTATTATAATAGGATAGGAAAATGTACATTGCACCAAAACAGTTCTATCAACTACATAATATATTGCAAAAATGTCCGTTTAAATATATCTTTTGTCTTTAAACATCCAAATAAATTCTGCATACAAAAGAATTAATAAAGATCCTCATAGAAAATGCGTATTACTAGCTTAATTTCGGTCAAAGCAACTTGGCTCGAAAATAAATAGAGAGTAGAATCTAAATCTCATTTAAGGAGGGAAAAAAGCGAATGCAAAATGCTATTGAAGCACCTAAAGGGAATAAAAGCGAAACAGTTTACTTTCTGCAAGAAGTCTTTGGTTGACTTTAAATGTCTTAGAAAAACTACTTTAGGGATTCGAATTGGATACCAAATTATTTTGCATAAAATATTACTTCCCGGGTTTATCAAAATATGTAGTAAAATATCTCAGCCACGAAACTACTTTTCAATTTATTTGAACGTTGACTTTAGAAGAGTTTTGAAATTGAGAGATGTTTGTTTATATGAAAAAACATTAAAATAGTTGTCCCAGGTATCTCGGCTACAAAATTACTTTTTCAGTTTATTTGAATATTGTTTATATAATCCTGGGGCCAATGTGTGGTAGGCCAGTATTATAGCGTTGGGCTAAGGACGTCTCCAGCTCAAGGCATTTAATACTGCCTTATGAGCGAAATATAATTTTGCAAATTTAAAATTTACAAATGTAATTTCAGAATAGTATAAATACTGAAAGGTGGTTGTAATTTGTAAGGTTTGTTTCGATGGTTGTAAGGTCTTGTTATATTTTCCCAAAATGTAGCTTTATTTATTGTTATAATTAAACAGACTTGAAACAGATAGATTCTCTGTATGTAGGGTCATTAATAGTGTGTTGAAACAAATTAAAGTTTTCTCTTTCATATATTATTACCGCGAAACTCTGAGAGAATAAAACTGTTCGAACTTAATTAGCTTGTCTAGAATTAAAAGTAATGGATTACTAACTCTTACAAGATATTTTCCTGTACAACAGAATTTATAAAAACTAGATAGATAGATAACGCAATACACAGTATCCTTAAGAAAGTCCTTAAGGGCCTTAAAATCCTTGGAACTTAAGGAAAAATAAACTTAAGTAAAGGTTCATGATAGGAATATCTATTGTAAATTAACTGTGCCCGATCGAATAAGAGGGATTGCAGAGCCTCTAGCGCAGAATTTAGAAAGTTAGGACAACGAACTCGACAACATAGTGAAATAGACTAAAAAAGTCAATACAAAGTTGTAGAATTTTAATGAATAGAAATCGACGCCAGAAACAAACATAATACGGAAGGTAGTAAATATCTGTCAAAAGTTCATCACTAGGTACTCTAACACCGTGATATCTGCAACGATAGACAAAGTACGAGATAATGTTTTTTTTTTTTATTCAAATGTACGTTCAGTGTTTCTTTCAGGCATACTTCCGAGAGGAGTGCGGCGAATTCTCCGGAAAAGATCATTCACCTCCCGGAGGCACTTTATGTCACCGAGTCAAATATAAAATAACTACTTTTATATGTGCAAATAGTAGTAAAAAATTATATTAGAAAACTTGTTTTCTCTATCTTGCTTTGTCGCTGAGTTCGTTTTACTAACTTTTTAAACTCTCCACTCGGCCCGCTGCAATTTCTTTTTATTTGATCAGATACGGCTACATCACTATAGACAGATATAACGTTGTTGTTGAGTCAATTTTCAGTAAGCTGTACATGTTGTATAAAAATAGCAGGCAACTGATGCAGTACAATAATTAGCGCTGTACGAAACCATACGTCTTATGTTGTTGTTGAGACCCAGACCGTCCGACCTAACAGAAAGGTGCAATGTAACAGTTTGGACGGCCGGAAAGTGCCACCCAATTTAGACCGGAACCCAGTGGGGGAGGCATCCACAGGGACCGTACCCTCCTTCCCCTACCACCAACCTCTCGGAAGAATTTACGGACCCACATGTTTAACGTGATCGTACTCTACATGAACACGGCGGCAGTTGTGGCAGCGTGCAAATCCAGTGCGCAAACCACCGGGCTACCGCGCCCGAAAAGTGCCAACAGCACGCGGTGTTCCCAGGTGGTCACCCACCCAAGTACTAACCGCGCCCGATGCTGCTTGACTTCAGTGATCTAAAGAGAACCTGTGTTTTCAACACGGTAGGGCCGTTGGCCAGACAGATATAACGTGTATATGCACATACATTTTCCTTATAAAGTTATTGCGATCCTCAAGGACTTCCTTAATTATCGTATATACTTCCAAATCTATTCTCATTAATATATGCAATTTGTCCCCTATATCAAATGGATCACACCTGATCCCATCGAATTAATAAATTTCCAGATTTTTGAATATGTAACGCGAGTTTATCCTTATTTGAATTTATTTTGTGTTCTTTCGCTGGAATTTCTCAGTCAGCAAAATTAACTTTATTCTCTAATAAGCGTCATGTCATTCCAACGCGTAATCTCATACAAATTAAATTTGTAACTATCAAATTCATTTTACATATAACTGGGAAAGATTGAACAATTTGGGTTCATAAGTTAGAGATCAGAAATCTATTAAACGCCGTTAAAGCAATTTATTTAACCGTCGATCTGCAACATAATTGAATTCATTACTTACTGGGGTTCTGTGTTTAAACAAATGACTCCATGTAATGGCCCACTCCGAGATTATTGAACACCACTTCTACTGAATACTATATTCCGTTTTCGTAACTATATAGTTACAGAGTAAAATTTCATTAATCAAGAAACATAGATTTATAACCAAATGATATTGCGGCTTGTATTTTGTTTTGTGAGTACATATTGTGAGATCCAATAAAGTAATATATGTTTAAAATAATACGCCATGGTATGAAATAAGCTGAAGAAAGGTTTAGACGCGTAGGCACCAGGTTTGACATTTTATTTCAACGGTGTTTGCGATCCATAAATTCGCCAATATGCGATGATGTCAACAAGTTGGAGAGTCACAATGTCTACGTGGGCATAACACACGCCTCCAGAAATGACCCGAAGAATGTACGTCAAAAATGGGGAATCCAATCAGGACCGACCCTAAGCCGCCATGGATGCGCAGGGCCAATCAAGGTAGAAGGTAAAGCTGTTCCTTATATTGTTTAAGAAATCTGTGAAAAAATATGTAAATATGTTGAGTCGTTCCCAAATTAACAGACTGACAGATAAGAACAAGTTTTAGTTCTCGCTATTCTGCACTTCGGTAGAGGACGATGAAACTTAAATCAGAATATTGTCTGTCCTCTAGACTAGACCCCATTGCCTGAAAATAAATTCATTAAAATCCATCGCATGGTTTAGGCGATAATTATATTAGAAGCGAGTACTGAAATTTTCCCTCTCATATATTAAATCCTTCCATTTTTACAGAATTTATCCATAAACATTCCTATTATTTAATGTTTTGCTTTATTTGTTATATTATTTAATTTACAGTATTATTTGTTAATATTATTTGATTTTCTGCGCAATTTGTATTAATTACGCAGAAAATGTAATTAGCACACATTAATGAATACAAAAAGGAGGAAGTTGTACCGGTTGTATCTCCGCAACGTAGAATACGTCTTGTCACACGGGTGCTTGCTAATGAAACAACGGTTTGCAGAAACATTTTATTTATTTCTACAAACTGTCAGCAATGATCAATGATAGGAAAAATAAGCTACAAAATTAATTATTACGAAATGTTAATTATAGGAATTAAAAAAATAAGAGCCTGGCAATTTTATTATTCCTTGGTAATTTTTTATCTTATATCGCGTTCGGTGGCATTCCTCTCTCCAGAGTGTCACCCCTTATAACACGCGTCTTCCTAACTCTTGATACCACAGTTGCCCCCCTCCGACTACTATTCGCCGAGATTCAATCTTTTAAAATCTCTCTTTTTCTTGTCTCAGCCGATTTGCCGACATGATCCTCATACCAGGTGTCGACAAAGACATTATTCTACGTCAATATTGAAAAACATTGTGAAACACATGGCAATAATGTAGAAACACTCTTAACCATAAGACAACTGAAAATGTAAAATAATTTACATAAGAAAGGAAATATTAGTAAATGGTTACTTTCCTCACAGTTAAAATATTAGAATATTTTTATTTTTTAAATAGTAAATGGCAACGTGGCCGTCATTGTTCATATCGTCTATATTATTTTTAAAATGTGTTCTTTATCGCAATGATGAAGGGATCCAAGGAATTATCGAAACATACATTATTAACACATTCATTTAAATTTGGGTTTAATTATGATGCATAATTTTCCTTATCGTTTTCCATTATGTTGCTTTTATCCAAATTTCGAAGAAAATTGCAGTGATTTTAAATATAAAACAATACAAGTTTAACATCGAGTATTACTTTCATAAAAATACTGAATGCGTGATAATTGCATTTATATTAAAGCTCTCTATAATGTTCTTTACATTTGGTAATTTGTGAATAAATGCTGCAACAAGTTATGTGTTTCAAAGGAATACCAAGAGTGTCTTTCCTCTTAATCTCTTTTTAATCAAAGATCGATGCCAGCCCAGTTTGGATGTACAGAGAAACAAAACAAACATTTGAAAGTGCTTTATCCAAATTCTTTCGCTATTGTGAAAATTTTAAAATGAAACAAACACTTTCGTGTCAATTTATATTTGTATCGCAACAATTTTGCCCGTTACAATTTTATTTGGTTAATCTAAATATATTAAGAATGTAATTTAGATTAATTTAGTAAAAGTAATTTAGTTATTTTAAAAAATAATTTTCATATATAAAACAAGGAAGATCAACCATGCATAAAGCATCGATTATAAAACACTTTCCAAGTGAAATGCAATCCGCAAAATGTATCGCATCTCTAAAATGCAATACATTCAGTGGTAATATTTTTTTAATTATCACAGAACTACAATAATTTATTTTACTTGAAAACTTAAAACTTCATCGAAAAAAATGAACATTATCCAAATGACGTCATCGAAATATAAATCGTCTGTCTCTTTACGTAAAAGCAGTAAATATTTCATTCAGACACTTTTATTCCAGATTCCAGAGTTAAATAATTCTTATACAAATTCATAAATTCTTATACAACTTATCTTACAATCACTTGTCTACATTCTCATTAATTATCACAGTACTACAATAATTTATTTTACTTGAAAACTTAAAATTATGGAGGTAAAAGTACTTTCTAGCTCCATGCTTAGAACTTCATCGAAAAAGACAAGGCTATAAAATCATCTGCTTCTGACTGTAAAATCAATGAATATTTCATTCATATCACCTATATTACAGACTCTGGAGATTTTTTAACACAAAATTATTTAAGAGAATTCTGATACAACTCATCTTCTGTACAAATTGATTTATTTACATTCTGAATCCATTAAAATTAGGTTTTGTTGTAGAAATATCCAAAGTTTGATGATCATTTAAACTCAAAAATATTGTAATTGAGTTGCCCCAGAATATAGAAACACAGAAAATACGCAATAATAAAGAGGTTTTAGGACGGATACAACACTAAAATATTAATTTAAAAGAACTTTAAATATCACGAGTTTGACACTGAGATAAAAGAAGGATACCATATTTTATTTTGAAGTGGGTCACGTGATCTCTTCATATAATATGGATGTAATTATTATTTTAATGTTTAACACTTTATTTAAAAAAACTACAGAACATATTTTGCTCAAAATTTTGTTTATATATTTTATGGGATAATTTGAATATTTTCTAAAATTTTCGAAGTAATTTTCGAATTTTAGCTTTGCTTAAAAAATGTTTCAAAAATCCCATAGGGTTCAATGTAATTCACTTTTTCAACCCGGGTTCAACCCAAAACTAATTGGCAGATATTATTCATTTTCATTCCCATTTGTCCCATAGACCGTCTCAACAACATACTAAAATTTCAGTTTGATAAAATCATTTTTACGACAATTATCGTGTGAACGGACAGATAGACAGACAGAATGACCAAAGTCATAAACACTTTTCAACTATGTTATAAAGTATTAAAAATAGCATTTTCTTATATGAGAAAAATATATGCTTTGAGACATTCAACGATTCTAAAAATGTCCGTATAATATATTGTTCCTGTTTACGTTTATTAGTGCTTTTAAATAACAGTGTTAGTTATATATATATATATATATATATATATATATATATATCCAGAATCTTGGACTCATTCTTGTATCTTGAGGGTACACCCACGGTTCCATGCGATATATCGTAACAATATATATATATATATATATTTAGTTATCCAGAATTTTGGACTCATTATTGTATCTTGAGAGTACACCCACGGTTCCATGCGATATATCGTAACAATATATATATATATATTTAGTTATCCAGAATTTTGGACTCATTGTATCTTGAGAGTACACCCACGGTTCCATGCGATATATCGTAACAATATATATATATATATATATTTAGTTATCCAGAATTTTGGACTCATTGTATCTTGAGGGTACACCCACGGTTCCATGCGATATATCGTAACAATATATATATATATATTCAATATATATATATATATTGTTACGATATATCGCATGGAATCGTGGGTGTACCCTCAAGATACAAGAATGAGTCCAAAATTCTGGATATAACTAACAATGTTATTTAAAAGCACTAATAAACGTAAACAGGAACAATATACATCAAACAGCTAGCTCCATATCTATCTTACAAAGATTACTAAACTTTCAGATAAGATAAAACAGCAATTTAATGCTCAACTAATTTACAAAATACAGGCATCATACACTATTCTGACAAAAGAAAAAAAAAACACTGGCATATCTCAGAATTGAATATATATATAGCTCCTAGTACTTCAACTTCTCTCAAACCGAGCAATGACTTCTTTTATATACTTTCCATAGAAAATTCTAGATGGGGTTCGTCTCTCCAAAAATATTGGTTATTTCGAGACAGTTCTAGTACATTTATAGTTTTGTGTCATTTAAAACGGCAACCCCGTCCCGAAATTCAACATATGGCAACCCTACATTCACGTAATAGGAATGGCTGGCTGTAAAGGCAGCGTCTTCTTGAACAAAGCAAATGCCTTGAATAGAAGCGAAAGTTCGCTAAGTATTATTTGAATACAGGCAGTGCACAGAGAAACAATTTTACATATTCGTAACAATATAGAACCCATACGATTGCATTGTAGAGTTTCAATGTATTTATTTTGTCCTTATATGAAATTATTTTTGCGTTTTAAGCGTTAAATTAATAAACTACTCTTTTACCACTTCGACCCATCTGTAGTCATCAACCAAGTAAGCAACCAAATAGCCAGGTAAATGCTGATATAAAAAATGTACCCATTGAGGTAAAGCGCGCAATTAGACGTCAAAAATGGCTATAGTCATTTTGCGATTGTAAATCAAAAATTCAGATAACTTAGATCGATTTATCTGAACTGTTTATCTGCTTGTAATTAAAATTAATCATTTTGAAAACAACGGAAAGTTTAAAAGTCATCAGATTTAAACTAGTACCAGAAAGTGATATATATTATTGGCAAAATATTAGATAGTAATCAAAAATCAGATCACGGAGCTATCTGCGCAATACTGTTTGCATAAATCATGCCGAATTTTAAATAAATCCAGAGAAAATTGGCACAAATATCATGACCGCAGAATTTCAAAAGGTGATTTTGAACAAAATGACGCTTAAGGTTTTGAAAATGCAGTTCCGAGCGCTTGTACTTGTAGCAGTATAATCTACCTATTTCTCCTCTTTATACAATTTGAATAATGTATTTTATAGATATGTACTTAAAAGAAAGAGAAAGGTCGCCTTTTCCAACTTAACCAGGCTTTCTAATTTGCCTCCTTAAATAACCTTAAGATTTCAATTGCTACAGTAAGAAAACATATTTTAATAAAAAAAATAAGTCAATGGCCAAATTAAAAAAGTATTCAATGTATTAACTTTAAAGATAATTAAATTTGACTTTTAATGTCCTTTATCATCAAACAAAACTCATATTCCATTTAAAATAAAATGAGTTCTAAGAGAAAGTTTTAATTAATTGTTTTTAGATAAAAGAACAATACCATTTCTTGATTCACCTTCTTCAAAGAAAGTAAATGTCTTTAAACATTATTCTTATCCTCAATTCCCTTCTGTAAAGACAATCAAGGCATTGAATTCGTGTTTCTTTAAACCCATGTAATAGGACAAGTGGTTTCTGTCAAAATCAATATTTCTAAATTGCCTCGATGGTGCACAGGAACACAAGTTAATTTTGAGTGAAAAATATTTCATGTTGGAGCTAAAATACTTTACATAAGGTATTTATATTAACACTAGCCGCGTTTGGCAGCTAGCTGCTTATTTTTTAAATTACCAAGCACGTAATATCCAGTAAAGGTATCGATCAACTTTCTAACTGAATTAATAATTCGATTAAAAAAATGCATTCAAAATAGGAGTCACAAATGCCAGGTGAGCTTCTTGCCAGAAAGAACAAAATATATACATAAGGCATTTATATTGTACGTCTATTATTATAAAGTATTTATATTGTACTGTAACTATTTTGTACGTCTTTTAGGAAGTTCAATAAATGATCTTCATATTTTAATTTGTGTTCTTGAGTTTTATTCAAGAACAAAATATATTTGGTAAATTCTTGTTCATAAGCGATTTGAGACAGCTTTTCAGCAAAGTGAAGAATAAAGTCTAGCAAATAAACTAACATTATTTATGACTAACTGAGAAATCAAATTTTTCCCACGTTTTAACCGCGATAATGCAAGATCTGCTGCTTCATAGGAAAGCACAATTCTCCTTCCCACTGCAATTAATTCTTCGATTAAAAATATTTATTCAAAATAGGAGTCATTAAATATTAGGCCACGTTTCGTGCTGGGAAGAGCAAATTATATTTCACAAATTCTTGTTCACCAGCGATATGAGATAGACTTTCAGTGAAATGTAGAATAAAATCTTGCAAAACCCCAATATTATTCGTCACTAGATGAGAAATCAAGATTTTCCTCGAGTTTGAAATACAAGAATGTGATCTGCTGTTTCGTATGAAAGCATTCTCCTGCCCATTACTCCATTAACGATTTCCAAATCTGACCAACTAACGTGTCACGAAAAAATGTTTGCTATTCTCACCTTGGAAGTCCTAATTCATCTGTTTTTTTTTTGTAGACCAAAAGCCTGGGCTAACAAGCCAAAATATCCCTTGATAATTAGATAAAGGGTTCCCTTTTTCTTCGGCAATAGCAAGACCTGAAGGAAATCTGAGAAGACAGCGTAATTTCCTTTCCAATCGTCCACCATTCTACAATAACAAGCGTATAAGGTATACCGAGTAATGTATGGTTAAGTTGAGAGTTGCTTAATAGTGGGTTGTTTGTCTCTACAAATTCTTCTCACACTGCGGCACTGTTCTTTGAATAATTTTCACTGTTGCCCAAAAGAGAAACCATGCGTAGGGAATACATTTCGGGGGTCGACTTTTGAGGATGTCAACGTGGTTGGTTGAATCTTCTCCTGTAACCAATTAACTCGGATATTTTCATTAAAATGTTAATAATTAAAAATATATAAAATTTCTTAATGTCGTTTTCCGTTCTACAAGACTTTAATATAACATTTTACATTCTAGTCAGATTATTCGTGAAAGAAGTTTCATCTATGCATATACATACGAGTCTATGCGTACATACTCGTATGTAACTCGTATGTAATTATGCGTACATACTCAGAGAAAGTTTAACAGTAAAATTAACTGCGTCTCTCAAGTATGCAGATACTTTCATGCCAATTCATAAAATATTTTTATTGCATTGTATATACAATAAAGAATTAAATATGAAATAAAGCATTTCATTTAAAATAACTTATTTTTTTTTCTAATAGCTAAAACTCAACAGGCTCGTCCTGTTTATTGATTGATATAACATTACAAAATTTCATCGGAATCGTTCAGTTTGCTTGAGATGCACCTGTAGTGTGGCTGAAATAGTATAGCGTCAGTGTGTAAAGTTGCTATCATTAATCAGTAAAACTTGGAAGCTCAGACAGTCAAAATACTAAAATAGGCAGCAAAAATAAGCATTAAGTGAATAGAGGGTGAAAAAATGTAAATTATATTGCTGTATTTAGCTAATTTTACAAAATCATTTGTCAGATGAACACATTTTTCATGTTCAGAGGCTGAACCGATTTCCAATTGGTCTATTGCCAAGAGCTCCACTGCGTCTATTTGTCTGATACGGACCATCATTCTCATATTTCTTTACATCAACCTTGAAATGTATTGGTGACCTCTGCACCTTTGTCACATATTATGTCCCCGGCCACTCAATTTGCTGCTCATGCCTTAGGGCGAGTTGAGTAGTCTGGGTTTTCGACATATTATGTGCATATGTATTGCGCTTGCACCATAATATAGTGTCTACACAACCAGAGACTGAAATAGAAATTATTTTTATTTAACTAAGCATACGTATAAGCATACGAATAGTATAAAAACTGCGTCAAAATATAGTATACATTAAATTTTGGAAGTCTAAAATTCAATGCATGATTATAAAATTTAATGCATGTTGACTTTTAACGAAGTTTTTATATTAGTGGTTCTTATTACAGCAGTTTTTGAGCGCTTCTTGAAAAGTAAATGCATACTTACAACCCACAAATGGATTTGGGACTAAGAAAATTTTAACAGGCAAATTCGACTGCACCAACGTAATTATTAAAGTTGATTAAATGGCATAAAATGCCTAATTTCAGAGTCCCTTACTTAATTCAAATAATAGTTTATATAATCTTATAATGATACCCCGTCATATATTCATTTATCTAATACTGCTACAACACTCTCCATGTGCATATACTATGTATATAGAAAAAATAAAAATTGAGGGACAATAAATATTATTTAACGAAACAAATGCAATATAATATTTTACTAAATACTGTCTTTAATAGAAGATCAATTAAATATTTCGCTCCAATAGAAAAACGCCATTTTAAAAGATTAGTTTTATCGGCAATTCTCTGGTGTTAAGAAAATTAAAGTTACAGTATTCTTGAAAGTTTAATTTGCCCCAACTCCATGATAGGATAAGTGGTTTCTGTCAGTCAATATTTCTCTTTTTTTTCGATATTCGTAATATAAAGGCTTTTAAAAAGAATAATGTTTTCTATTTATTTTGATGACGAACATTCTATTTTGGGGATTAGTATTAATTCATATTATGACTTCTTAAATTCACTGCAATGGGACTCAACTCGACTTTCTCATACCGAAATCCATTTTTTAGATATATAGAAGGCTTTCCTCTAGGAGTTCTTTTAAAATTAATTGATTCCTGACGTTTATTGATAGAAATTATCAAACCCAATGTTATTCGATTTTCTCAATTTTTGGCTAATATCGTGCCTACAGACAGACATAGAAACAATTATTAATTCGTATTCGGGAATACAAGCGTATAAATCCATCCCAATCAGTGAGCCGGATTTTTAACCCCCCCTTTCCCTTTACTTATACTACGTATTGCAGAGAAAGTTTCAGAGTATTTGGTGAAAGAACAACTCTGTTTTTCCACGAACTCTTTTTAAAAGAGAAACTTTGAATAAATGCGTCTAGGTAAAATAACCTCCGAGTTCTGTGATCAATTTCAATGGAGTTTCATTTATCCATAAGAATATGGCAAGGTCATTACCGAGAGTTTGGTTATCTTCTTGACCAGTGACTAGGTATCAAATTTTATGAATAAATATTATCTAATAACTTAATTTTTATAAGTACCAATAAACCAATACCTTTATTGCTTACTATTTACTAGTACCAATAATTTTATTGGTACTTATAAAAATCAAGTGATCAATCAATTTTAATGGAAACATCAATTTCAATGAAATTTCATTCGTCCATAAGCATATGTCGACGTCATTACCGAGAGTTTGGTTATCTTCTTGACTAGTGAATAGTTATCACATAATTAAATATTATCTAATAACTTAATTTTTATAAGTTCCAATAATTTATTGTTTATTTCAGATTTAAAATTACATCATGCAACAACTTTGTGTACCTTGTGAAATATCTGCATTCTAGAAAACGTAGTGTCGAAACATTGTCTTACGTAGCCTAGTACATATTTCTATAAATGTGTCATAGAAGAGTGAGGGGGGAAGCGTTGCCACACTCATAAAATTACATTCTAAAAATTTTAAAGCATTTAAAAAGTCGAATAATTTTTATTTGCATTTTTCTCATGAAAATGAAAACGCTAAATGTTTGTTAACATTTAAATATATAATAACAAAATAACAGGATAACAGGATGTTGAAAGTATAAAGTAAAAAAACTTTGACAATTTGCAATAAATACCACGTGGGTAACCCCAATTGAAAATATGTTTCCTTGCATCTGCATATTTCTGTTCGACTCGTCGTGAGTAAGCTTCTTCTATAAAACTAGGACTCGTTAATAAAAATTATACAAATTCACGTATCGTTATAGTATTTTGTATTTAGATACAAAATACAAGAACTAGAGATGTGTCTTGCATGTAGATCAGAAGTTCAAAGCTTCAATAACACTGATTTCTGTGGTGAAACTGCATATAAATACTCCATGGGGATTCTTATATAAAAATTTATAGCTAATTTCGCTTTGCCCTAACTACCTTCAGCGATAAGCCCAGTCACACTTTTATAAAGCTCTTAACTTTCAATGGGACGAGCCAACGGCTCTACCGTGCTTAAAACACCGGTTCCCGTTAGATCACCGAAGTTAGCAGCATCGGGCGCGGATAGTACTTGGGTGGGAGACCACCTGGGAACGCCGTGTGCAGTTGGCTCAAGTCGACTTGGTGACCGAACGGTCAAGGCGAGCGTTTCCAGCAATCGATCGGCCGCCACGTTGTGGGTTCGAGTCCCACGTAAGACATGGATGTTGTGTGTTGTGGGCGCAGTGTGCTCCGTCCCCCACTGGTGCGCCTGGGGCAAAGTCCTAGGAAGGCAAAATGGTTTACGATTTCGGCCGCACATCGGGCAAAACGACGTAAGTCGACATAGAGTCTAGTGCTAGAGTAGTCTAGTGCCTGGCCATTGGGAAAAAAAACTTTCAATGGGACGGAGATGTGAATTGACCTCCATTCAAATTTTCAATTGCATTCAATGTGTCACAGCATTCTCCATGTGCATATATTATGTATATAGAGAAAGTAAAAATTGAGGGACAATACATATTATTTAACGAATAAAATGCAATATAATATTTTACTAAATACTGTCTTTAATAGAAGATCAATTAAATATTTCGCTCAAATAGAGAAACGCCATTTTAAAAGGTTACTTTTATCGGTAATTCCCTGGTGTTAAGAAAATCAAAGTTACAGTATTCTTGAAAGTTTAATTTGCCCCAACTCCATGATAGGATAAGTGGTTTCTGTCAGAGTCAATATTTCTCTTTTTTTCCGATATTCGTAATATAAAGGGTTTTAAAAAGAATAATGTTTTCTATTTATTTTGATGACGAACATTCTATTTTGGAGATTGATATTTATTCATATTGTGACTTCTTAAATTCACTGCAATGTAACTCAACTCGACTTTCTCATACCGAAATCCATTTTTTAGATATATAGAACGCTTTCCTCTAGGAGTTCTTTTAAAATTAATTGATCCCTGACGTTTATTGATAGAAATTATCAAACCCAATGTTATTCGATTTTCTCAATTTTTGGCTAATATCGTGCCTACAGACAGACATAGAAACAATTATTAATTCGTATTCGGGAATAAAAGCGTATAAATCCATCCCAATCAGTGAGCCGGATTTTCAACCCCCTTTCCCTTTACTTATACTACGTATTGCAGAGAAAGTTTCAGAGTATTTGGTGAAAGAACAACTCTGTTCTTCCACGAACTCTTTTTAAAAGAGAAATTTTGAATAAATGCGTCTAGGTAAAGTAACCTCCGAGTTCTGCGATCAATTTCAATGGAATTTCATTTATCCATAAGAATATGGCAAGGTCATTACCGAGAGTTTGGTTATCTTCTTGACCAGTGACTAGGTATCAAATTTTATGAATAAATATTATCTAATAACTTAATTTTTATAAGTACCAATAATTTTATTGGTTTGATTTTTATAAGTACCAATAATTTTATTGGTACTTATAAAAATCAAGTGATGAATCAATTTTAATGGAATCATCCATTTCAATGAAATTTCATTCGTCCATAAGCATATGTCGACGTCATTACCGAGAGTTTGGTTATCTTCTTGACTAGTGAATAGTTATCACATAACTAAATATTATCTAATAACTTAATTTTTATAAGTTCCAATAATTTTATTGTTTATTTTAGATTTAAAATTACATCATGCAACAACTTTGTGTACCTACTTTGTAAAATATCAGCACTCTAGAAAACGTAGTGTCGAAACATTGTTTTAAGTAGCTTAGTACATATTTTTATAAATGTGGCATAGAAGAGTGAGGGGGAAGCGTTGCCACACTCATAAAACTACATTCTAAAATTTTTAAAGCATTTAAAAAGTCGAATAATTTTTATTTGCATTACTCTCATGAAAATAGAAATGCTAAATGTTTGTTAACATTTAAATATATAATAACAAAATGACAGGATGTTGAAAGTATAAAGTAAAAAAGCTTTGACAATTTGCAATAAATACCACGTGGGTAACCCCAATTGGAAATATGTTTCCTTGCATCTGCATATTTCTGTTCGACTCGTGTCGTGAGTGAGCTTCTTCTATGAAACTAGGACTCGTTAATAACAAATATACGAATTCCCGTATCGATATAGTATTTTGTATTTAGATACAACATACAAGAACTAGAGATGAGTCTTGCAAGTAGCTCAAAGTTTCAATAACACTGATTTCTGTGGTGAAACTGCATATAAATACTCCACGGGGATTTTTATATAAAAATTTATAGCTAATTTCACTTTGCCCTAACCACCTTCAGGGATAAGCTCAGTCACACTTTTATAAAGTTCTTAACTTTCAATGGGACGGACCAACGGCTCTACCGTGCTTAAAACACCGGTTCCCGTTAGATCACCGAAGTTAGCAGCATCGGGCGCGGATAGTACTTGGGTGGGTGACCACCTGGAAACGCCGTGTGCTGTTGGCTCATTTAAGTCGACGTGGTGACCGAACGGTCAAGGCGAGCGTTTCAAGTGATCGATCGGCGCCACGTTGTGGGTTCGAGTCCCACGTAAGACATGGATGTTGTGTGTTGTGGGCGCAGTGTGTTCCGCCCCTCTCTGGTGCGCCTGGGGCAACGTCCTAGGACGGCAAAATGGTTCACGATTTCGGCCGCACATAGGGCAAAACGACGTAAGTCGACGTAGAGCCTAGTGCTAGAGCAGTCTAGTGCCTGGCCATTGTTAAAAAAAAAAAATGCAATGGGACGGAGATATGAATTGATCTCCATTCAAATTTTCAATTGCATTCAATGTGTCAATTATATTCTTTATGGAAGAAAATTAGTGAAACAATATATAATGAACTTTCTATCCATGGGTTCACGTAGACTTTTGAGCTTCCGTACATGCTCGATGCCCAATTGCTGTGCAAGCAAATCACTGCTAACAATACATATTCAGATGGTTGAAATCTGACTGATAGAACTGAAAATAAGAAATATAGACTGAAAATCCCTGGCCACATACCGGGTTGCCTGGTCTACGGTAAGTGGGCAATGTTGCCACTACACGAGCGAAGAATAAAAAGCCCAAAAAACTTAATATGTTAATTGGCTGTTGATAAAAAATAATCAGTCAATCAAAATAAACGGCTAATTTGGAATATGCTTTGAATTTCCTTATATTTTACAACGAGTAATTCACGTCAATGAAACTTTCAATACAATTCGCTGAGCGAGACTTTTTTGACCTAATTTTCAATATTTTTTTGCAATAAATTAAAAATGTATAAAGTTCATTTTTTATTTTTAACTAACTATTATTCTTCGATAGAGAGAAAGCTTTCATTAAGCATCAACTATTATTTTTGGGAGCGATAATTAGCCGAGATAAATACTGAACCTGATATATAGCCGCACGCGTTTTAATAGTATAGATAAAAATGTTTTTTTAACAGCAATAATGTATAGAAGGAATTCGGGGTTCAAGAAAGGCATTCCTGGGATCCAATCATGAATTTCAAGGATAAGGAATTCCATGCGCAAATGCATTCCGAAAGCGTCTGATCGGGGGACAAAAGATTTAGACCATAAATTCATTCGTCAGTAGGCTCTATATAAGTTGATAAGCATATGTTAATGCAACTGCTTAAGCATGAGGAGGAATCACTTAAGATTCAGGACATTTGGATATTTAAAATATGTCGATACAATTGAAATATTGATTTTTAAGTTCAAACATTGGACTTTATTTTTGTATTTCAACTGGGGCTCAAATATTCAGTCTACAAATTTTGATTTGTACCAAATAATATTTTGCTTATTTTATGCAAGATAGGTATCTTATTTGGCATACTTTATACAGGATGGAATTTTATTTGACGTACTTTGTACTGGATAGCATCTTATTTGAAGTACTTTATACAGAATGGTATCTAATTTGACGTAATTTACACAGGATAGTATCTTATTTGACGGACTTTATAAAATGTGGCATTTTATTTGGCAGAACTCTCCGTAAACTGAAACTCCTTCCTTAAATCTTAAGGTCATGGGAAATTATAGTTTCAGTTTTATTGAGATATCAGTCATTCTCTATTATTTTAAAAAATTCGGCGGTATTTTAAAAAACTCATATTTCAGAGGGTAATTAAACCATCGATCTTTGGCTGGAAAACGAGCTTTCTATTGCACTATCCATTGAGATACACACATAATTATCTTTCCTTCTGTATTTGAATTGATTCACTCTTAATCCATATGTCTCTTTTCAAGTAGTTTTTATTACAGCCTTACATCCATTTTCAACATATTGTATATATAGTCATAAACTAACCTATTTTGAGAGTTGCATCTTCAGCATCTACGCCATTGTTGACTATCGAAGATCATTTGAGGTTTTTCTTATTCTTTCCTACAATGAACATGTGATTTGGTACAAATTCTTTTCCTCATTTCAACTTTTTTTTAGATATTTGGATCCAGCATTTATTATTTCTCTCCTTTGGTCCTCAATAATTGTTTTCGACATTTATTACTTTCCTTATATAGATAATGTATAAGGAAAGTATTGTGACGGGGTCGAAAATTCGAATCCGAGTTTTCGACGGGAGAGCCCGTTTCAAGCATCCCTGATCACGAATCAAACATTTTTGAAGTGATATGTGTGTGTGTGTGTGTGTGTGTGTGTGTGTGTGTGTGTGTGTGTGTGTGTGTGTGTGTGTGTCAGTGAGTCTGTGGAGACGATAACTGACGAACGAATGGACTGATTCGAACGAAATTTGGTACAAAATTCACAATCCGTAAACACTGGAAGCCTATTGTTTTTGTACGCAATCGAATGTTCAGAACTCCCCTAAATTTTCGAATGAAATGTTGAAAAAATCGTTAAAAAATCAAAACCGCTAATAAAGTTACACAAGTAGACATTTCTTATGTAGTTTTTCATTAGAAAACGATTGGCATAAATTTCAGAATGCTAACTTGAACCGTTCTCGAGATATTGCACATTTTTCAAAAAAATTATCAAAAAGTTATATAAAATAAAAAATAAAAATATTTCCTATTGATTCACATGTTCGCTTTTCATATGTAATACCATGCGATAAATTCTTTGACATCATTCTCGTGGATCTAGCTCGTTCCATTCATGAAAAAAGATACTTTGAGTAATAATTTTGTATTTGAACTCCAATAGTCATTTATCTGCTGTAAGAATAACTTATTTCTCCGTCTAAAACCCTTGGCGAGATTTTGGCGACAAATTTGGCTGAATGTCGCCAATTTGGCGAAATTTTTTATTGCTGCCAAATTAACAAAAATCTCCCCAATTTGATAAGAATGACGCTAAATCAATGAAAATAACGACTAATTGAAGAAAATTCAATATCATGGAAAGAATATAAGTATCTACTATAAGAATAACTTTTTTTAGCTGTAAAAGTAATAAATTCATTGCATTATATGAGGAAAGTCATGTGTTGCCCACATCAGATTTTTATATTTTCTACTTAGATCTGTTTTATTTATTTATTTATTTTTTGGAACTTATTATATTTTAAATTAATCGCCTCAAGGCACATTTACTGTGAACCCCATTCTTTCGACAATTAGAGCATATATGCATTTTTGTTCATTTGCTTAAAACTGTAATAGCTGAAAGCAAGGTTACGCTATGCTTTTTATAAAAATGAATAAAATAACTTAAAAAATCTCTGTTTAAATCCCAGGCAACGCCGAGTACATTTTCTAGTGTATCTATAATTTAATTAAACCATCATTGCGGAGCACAAAATTGGAAAGGAAAGTTTTTAAAACTTTCCTTTCCAATTCTTAATTTTATTTTTTTTATTTAGAAGTTAAAAATAGCAAAAACTGACAAAGAAATAAAAATTGATAAACAAAAGGTCTAAACTTGTCTCAAATGAAGATAAAGAGCTATACGCTTCAGTGGTTTTTCTCCTTTGTGTTGAAAGTGATAATTAATTAAGACCGTTAAAATGTAATTATAAGAAAGATAATTCTAAACGGGATTTATCTTAAAATATAAAACAATGTTAAGATTTATATTATACTCTTCATTGGATCAGTTGAGTGCTTAAGTTGTTTTTAAGGATTTTAAACTGTTCTAAAATTTGCGTAGGTACGATGTGTTTTGATTTTTATGTATTTTGGGATATAATGCAAATATGACAGAAGAAAAATCGGATTATGTTACGTTTACTTGCACAATATTTAAAATTACTAAAGTTGTGTGTCTACCAGTAATAATATTTTGTTGACACATTTGTATCCAGGATTTGTACATAAAATTTTAAATTTATAGTGTTTGATACATAAGTCACTCATATAAAAAGATAATCTTTCATTAAAACATTTTTTCAATTTTTCTATTAGTACACAAAAATATCCTGAAGGCCAATTAAAGAACACGCTTTTCTCCAGTGAAAAATTTCTTTATTTCGTAAATACAGTGTCTTAATATATAATTATGAAAATTTTTATAACTCCAATTCTTTTACTTTTCAATTTTTCAAAAAAATATTTTAATTCATTTACATAGCCGATTTACATCCAAAAAAATATTTATGTGAAATTTTCTGTGAAAAGCCCAGACCACATGACCGACCCGAAGGCTTACGGTAGCAAACTGTGTGGCCGGGTGAAATTTCCTGTGTAAAACTATTTATAAATAAATAATACTTATGACAACTTGATATTTCCGAATTAAATGTACAATGTTTTTCGTTCATGAGAGTTATCCTGGATCTTTGATCTTTTACTTATTACTCTTATCTAAATAAACAAAAAATTTCTGTCCCAGAACCCCTTTAAACTATTGCCATAATTTAATATATATATATATATATATATATATATATATATATATATATATATATATATATAAAGGATGTCCCAAAAACATTGACCTCGGATTTTATTCCTTAAATATTGATCTTAGATATGTATAATAAATCACATAGTTGTGTAAAAAAAGTACAGAATTTTATGAAATCAATAAAAATTTTTAGGGGATTTAATTTGAGGAAATACAAAATTTAAATTTTTATACGGCCCCTGTACAAAAACATTTCCAAATGAGTAAAATGTGCCCCATATATTAATAAGGTGGTGTACAAAATTTCAGCATTTTATCATAAAGAGTACCAGAGATATGTTTAAACAAAGTTGATGAGGGATTAATCACACATTAAAATGTAAATGTTTACTGCAAGAGTGCAAATGACGCAACGCAGATATGCATCATAGGCAAATTATATATGCCTCTTATCTTTAATGGATCTTTGGCATGGATGAAAAATATTTTGAACAAGCTTTGTAATCTTTATGTAAAGTTATTATTTCTATACAGTGTAGATACTTTTGTACCAATAAATAGCAAAATTATTATTTATGTAATCATTGTTCTCTTTCGTAATTTGTGTATGACCCCCGAAACGCGATCTGCCGACATGATTTTTCCCCTGTGTGAACCCATGTCGATGCATCGAAAAGTGGTTTAAGTCAGCATTTTTGTCTTTTCATATCTCTGGGACTTTGTATGATAAAATGCTGAAAATATAAATTATCATTTGGGTTTTATTAAATAAAAATTTAATAAAACCCAAAAGCTAATTTATATTTTCATACAGATATTGGGGGCGTTAAACTAAAATTCTCTTTTACTCTGTTACTTATAATCTTTACAAGTGGCAAACATGAAGTTTAATCATTCTTAGCAGTTTGTATATTTAATGTAATATGTTATCAGAAATGCGATGTTTTTTAATAATATTTATAATGTTGGTAAATTTTGATTTATTTAATATTTTAAGACTATCAGTAGATTTGATGATTTAGGTCTTTTGACTTTTGAAATTTATAAAACATCATTATTATTAAACACATTTACCTTTGCTTAAATATCATACTATTATACTGTATTGTATACTTCATAAAGAAAGAGGAAATACAATTTATTTTGAAGCAATAAAACAATTTAATGGTTAAAAGTCAGGTTAAAAAGCTATACCACACCTATAAGTGGGCTATGCGCAAAAAATTTTAAATCAGAGATTATCAATTTCTTTTGAATATTTAATGCTACAATATCTAAATGGGCCATAAATAATTGATGACTGTGAAATTTTATAAATTTTGATGGGGATGGTGCAGTCACTACTATAGGTCGTGTTAAACAAGGACGAGTATAAATTCTGTTTCGAAATTCATTTCAATGTGTTCTTCTTTTAAAACCCTTAACGTTAGTAACGGAAAATGAAATTTAAAAATAAAAAGTCAGTTAGTTTCTTAAAATTTGATTCAGTGGATTGACTAAAGATTGTAGAGTGTTTCTATTTTGATGTAATAACAAATGTAATAAACTTTACATTCCTTTCAAATATGATAACTTACAAATAAAATATTGAAATTTGGAATAACAATCTCGAAATACGCCCAAAGTGCTGCTAAAAGTTAAAAAAAGTTTATGAAACATCGTATGAAACACAAAATATAGGTGCCATCCTGTTTCGAAGGCAAAAACAGCTTTTCCTCCAGGACAACGAGATAGGGCGATCTACAGTCACCAGAACATGATGGGTATCTACCGATCATGTTCTGGTGAATCATGTTCTGGTGATTTGCAGAAAAGCAAATGCGGCTGAGGCTTATTCCGATCCCAATAAAAATAATTGAGGACGAAATAATCTTACAAAAAGTTCTTCAGCTACAAATTGAATCAAGTCTGCATAAAACAATCATCAAACCAAACACTTATGAACAATTACATAAAATTTGGTCTTTTATTCCATCACAGTCATTTAAAGAATTCACTTCACATTTAATTTTTGGAAGTAATTAAATATTTTACTGACGAATTCAAAACATAAATAGAAGTATCCTCAGCTTTCGGTTTATATGAAGATAATGCTTTAAAATTTACAATGCCAAAAATATTGCACTCAGATAGTATTTTTTAATCGGAACCCTATGCAATTTCCAAAGTAACTAATCCATATTAAACTTAATCTAAAATATTTTAGCAGTACAAATAGCCAATCAAGAAAGAAAGCAATAATAATAAGTCACAATATATTCAAAGCTAAATTAATTTATCAAATCAGGGAAAAACTATATTATTTAAAAGTGTATACTGTCCATATCTTCTGGATAAAAGCACATGCAGCTGCAATAAGCAACAAAAAAGTTGATGAACTTGCATTTGAAGGAGAAAATGATTTAAGCTAAAAAAAGAAATACAAGCATCGAAATACCTAGAAGCCATTTAAAAACAATTACTAAAAAATCTGATGTGGGCCGCATATGATTTCCCTTATATAATACAATGAACTTTTACAGTGAAATAAAGGGTAAATTCACTTTTATAGTTAAAAGGAGGTTATTCTTATAGTAGATACTTATATTTTTTCCAAGATATTGAATTTTCTTCATAGTCGTCATTTTCATTGATTTAGTGTCATATTTATCCATTTGGCAAGATTTTCGTTAATTTGGCAACATTTTAAAAGTCGCTTGACTTTGACATTAAATATTTATTAAACTACAATATCTATCGGAAAACGGTTTATTTCAGGGTATTTCCCAAACTTCTCTTTATATGTGTACCAAATTTTATAATTTTGTATTCTATAGATTTTGCGGTACGAACCAGAGAAACTCTAGGAACGACAAATTCGTCAAACAGCTGCTGTGGCGCCAGATACTTTTGTTTAATATAGACAAAAACAATGATCCGTATTATGAATGTATGTGACACAGGAACAGAAAACTAAATACACCACCTCTTGGATTGTCCTTTAAATAAAAACCCACCAACCAATTCTTTAAAAAAGCCATCGACGATTAATACTCAAACCTGGATACATACGGCATCAAATAACCCATATACTCAATTAAAAATGTTTTATCATATTTCTTTGAAAACCAAACAAACTTCATAAAATTATAAATAAGTTTCCATTAAGAGCAGATTTTCCAAACATTTAATAGACTTTTAAACTAATTAAATAATAAAGCGACAACTTTTTATTTCATTTGATTGTGGTCTTAAAGGTGGTTTCAATGTTCAGTTTTTAAATTTGTATAACTTAATTTATTAATATACATTAATTTCGGGAGTTTTTAAATTCATCGTGTTTTTATTAGAGGGTAACAAAGTTTTCTTAGTTGATAATCAGTTTTCATTTAATAATTTTTCTCCAATCAATAAGAACTATTTGCGACATAATCAAATTGACTAATTACTGTTTAAAGAGTTGTAAATCATTTGTCCACACAATAATCAACAAGCAATAGAAAATGTTACTAATAAATTAATAAATTATAAAACAAATTTTTTAATAAAAATGTTTAATCATCAAAAGTTAAAATTTCAATTTTATAAAAAAATAACAATAAATTGAACCTTTCTCAGTGTGACTTATTAGATGAACACTATTAAAAAAAGTAAAGTTGTGAAAATAAAACTTAGATAATAACAAAAAAATTTAAACATTTAATATTTTAGTAGAAACTAGGGAAGACCAATTTCCAGGTATAACAGTAATTGATTTTAGAATGTAAAATAATTAAAATAGAATAAAATTAAAATTTGTATAAAAAAAATTCCGAATATTTCGGCAGAATTGTCAGAATTAAGAATTTAAAAGTATCTAAATAATTTTCAGACCACTTTTTAATATTATAACTGAAAGAACATTTAACTTTTTTAAATTTTAATATTCTGATTCCAATATGAATAATATTTAAGCCATATAACAATTATCTTTTTTCAACAAAAGTAGAATGATTTATTAGTTTCAAATGATTTATTCTATTTATAATTGTTAATGTATTAAAACTATTAACATACTTGTATAAAATATCCCAACATTTATTTGACTAAATTATTAGCCTTACAAATTTCAATTCAATTTTTGACATTCCAGATATGTTTAAATCTGATGTTTGTTAAGAATGTAACTAAACATTCTATGTATAAAAACGTTTCAAAATGCAATAAAGTTTGCGTAGATGTTGCAGCTGGATAGCAGGCGAGAAAAGATGCTCATAATTACATCTTCATCATCTTCTTGTGAGGTTGCAAACTATTCCAACGAATATAGTCTTTTTTCCACAGGTGAAGCACACCAGTCCTTTCATACACGATTGAGATGACCGCTTAAATTTGTCGTTACTAGTCCTCTGAAGCATGTCTTATTTCCTCCTTCATTCCGTCTTGTATCGCTGGCTGTCCGACTTTCATAGCTTCTGTCATCTTCTCCTATCCGACTTTTATCGATTCTTTTATCGTCCCTTGTCCGAATTTAATATTTTCTCCCTTGCTTCTTAACCGGATTGCATTGCTTTAAATCTTCCTTCATATCTTCTTGTCCGGATTACATTGCTTTAAATTTTCCTTCATAGCTTCTTGTCCGGATTATATTGCTTTAAATCTTCCTTCATAGCTTCTTGTCCGGATTACATTGCTTTAAATCTTCCTTCATAGCTTCTTGTCCGGATTACATTGCTTTAAATCTTCCTTCATAGCTTCTTGTCCGGATTACATTGCTTTAAATTTTTCTTTATAGCTTCTTGTCCGGATTGCATTGCTCCAAAAAACCTTCCTTCATAGATTCTTGTCTGGATTACATTGCTTTAAATCTTCCTTAATAGCTTCTTGCCCGGCTTTCATTAATTCCATCATCTCGCTTAACAATTCTGCCATTGTTTTTTCAGTTGGGGGCCCGCTTGTCAAGTTTCCAGAAAGCCCACGTCTGACACTAAATTGCTACGATGTATCCTTTGGAATCGTGGGTGTACTATCAGAATATAAGAATGAGTCCAAATTTCTGGATAACTAACACTTTTATTTAAAAGCGTTAATAACCGCAAAGAGGAACAATATAGAGCGAATAGCTCGATAGCTAATAATTCACAAAAAATAGCAGGTACTATTCTCAAAATATTGATGTACTTCACAATTCCACACGGCTTGTATCACATAGACTACTCTTCAACTGAGCAATAACTCCTTTCATATATTTTCCATAGCAACTTCCAGATGGGACTCGTATCTCCAAGAATATTCGTTATTTCGTGAAAGTTCTAGTACATTCGAAAAGTCGTCAAGTTGACCACATTCGATAAATATGGCAACCTCGCCCCGAAATTCAAAGTATGACAACCTTAAATTCACATAATATGAATGGCTGCCAATAAAAGTGTTTTCTCTTTGAGTAGAGCAAAGGCATTGAATAGAAGCAAACGCCTGCTATGTGTTATTTGAATAAAGGAAAAGCACAGTGAAACATTTTACTTATTCGCAACAATATGCTTTAAAAAATAACTAATTAACGGATTCACATGTTAACTAAATAATAATCCAACATAATACACTTCAAGAATCTCTCGTCGGAATGAATTATGGAAGCTAGATCAAATCACGTTTACGAGTATGAAATTCTAAAAGAAATTACCCATAAACCTGTTGCTTCTAATTAAGCTCAACAAACCTGTGAAAACAGTATGTAAATTCGTTGAGTTTTTCTCGTGTTATAAGCGGCCGTATCAGACAAACACGAACAGGGTTTTAATTGTCGCTATTTCGCATTTCTCTGTAGGATGATAATACTTGCATCAGAAAATGTCATTCACTCAGCCTCGTTGTTTGAAACAAAATCATTAAAATCCACCACATGGTTTAGGAATTATTTAAGGTAGAAGCGTGTATTGAAAGTGATTTTCCCTTTTATATATTATACATAGTCCACTTCCACAATAATAGATTGCAATTCAGTTCTATTAGCTTAACGGTCGAGCGTTGGCTGGCCAGTACGGAGATTCGGGCTTTGAATCCCGGTAGAGGCAACAAGCTTCTTTACAATTACATTAATAGAAATGTGAAATTGTATTCACCTATTAATAGAAAATAAATTTGTGATTAATATTGAAGTTCTTTTATTGAATTTTCCCAATTACCACATGTAAATTTTCATATTCCTAGAGCTAATTTTCCAATTTTTATAAAATATGTCCTAGATCTCATTCCATCGCTTCCAAAACGAACCTCAAAACTAATTAAATCCATCGCATGCTCATTAAATAATAATCTAATAAAATGATTTGAGAAGCTCTCATCAAAATGAATGGCGAAAAAAAAATAATATTTTATGACATAATTTCCGGAATGAGTCGATCTATTCATACACGAAAGATTCGACTAATTACAAAACATCAAGTTATCGGAAGTTGTAACAGAGATCCCATTTTTTTTAACGAAGCAAAAATCTGCATCACGTCTCGAAAGTGGATAATATCTTCATAGAACGGTAATTAAATTTCAAGAAATAACATTTTTTTTATTAGAAATAAAAATGTTTTCTATTTTATTCAGCAAGTGTTTTTCAGGCATATTATTTTTTTTTAATTTTATCTGAATTTTAAATAATTGTTATTTTAATTTAGTTGATGAAGTAGCCTGTTATATGTTCCAAAACTGGCTGTTTTATTCATTTTTGTTACATTCTTCTCTTCTACACTTTTTATGCATTAGTGTATTCTTACAAAAATTTGTTTAAATGTTATTTAATTTAATGGATGGAAAGCTCATGTAGGTAGTTTTCAAAATTGGTTGGTTTTCGATTATTTTTTATTATTTGTTTTATTTTGTTGTCTTTCTTAAACTGGTAATTTTACAGTAGTTTAAATCAATATTTTTGTTGTTGTTTTAGATTTTTATTGAAGTAGCTCGTTCAGCTGCCGAAACAACTTATTTCCTTTGTTTTTAATACATAATTCCGTATTATTTTACATACAAATATTTTTACAATTATATTTGCGCATATTTTACATCAGTTAGTTGATCCTGTACTCATGTGGCTTTTGAAACCGGTTGTTTTCTATACATTTCATCACATTGCACTTAAATTCGAAATCGCATTAACTGTGATTTTTGTTAATCTTACTATTTTTCCTTCTTCCTACATTTTAAATGTTATTTTTTTTCTATTTTTCGTTTGGAAACGATTTTCTTGCTGCGTGATTGCTTTGCCCATTTATCCTGATGAAAGCTGATTTATTATTTTTTTCAAGAAGAAATTGATGAAAACTTATGAAATGTGATTATATACTAGTACTGGTGAGTGAAAAAGATTTCTGCCAAATAAACAATGAGCTGATATTTCTTACCCTGATAAAAAGCCGTTAATTGTAAACGCAATTGAATGTTCATAATACTCTTTCCTCTTAAGTTTCAAAGGATATCATTAAAAGATCAGTCTTCAATGCTAATAAATAAATAATCTTTCCATACGTATTTCTCATTAAAACGAATGATACGAATTTTAGGACTACAGCATGAACCATTCTCGAGATATTGCACGCTTTAAAATTAAATTTATAAAAATAATTACATAAAATTAAAAACGTTGGAAGAAACCTCAAATAGGTTAACTTTCCATGCACAATATTATACAACAAATATGTTAACATCATTCTCGGGAATTTAGTTCATTTTATAAAGATATTTTGAAATAGTTATGTATTTTGACACCCAAAAATTTGCTAATGGTCATTTATTTCAAGTGATATTAATTAAATGTCAACCGAATTTTAAGGATTTTTCAAGTGTAGTGAGTATGAATAAGTAATTCTGTTTGAATTCAAAAATCACCAAAAGCGACCAATTTCAATTTACATGGTGTTGCATAAAAGCTAAAAATCTTGTACTGTTGATATTTTACATCATAATTTCGATATTAAATAAGTGTAATAAGAACAATACATATAGTTAACTGAATACACCGAAATGAAATACTTTGTACTGACCTGCAACTATTCTTGTACTAAAAGTTCCATTGCATTATATAGGAAAAATCAGGTGCTGCCCACATCAGTTTTTTCTATTTGAGACTAGGTAATTCATTTTTCTTTAAATTATGTACTATATATAATTCGTATTACTATGCATCATCGGAGCGTTGCTTAATACCAACAAACAAAATAACATAATTTGATTTATGTTCACAAATATAACATAATGATATAAATATAAATACAATTTGATTTGTGTAATTATTCAGCTCCGTAACTTATTTTATTACGTATTCTATTACTTAGGGCTTTTATTTGGCAAAAGAAAAAACTAGGAAAAACTTATGCCAATCTTATTATTTTCAAAGCGAATATAGAAATTATCGTGAAGATTATTTATTGTAACTATGCACTAAAATATTTTTAGGATTTCTTTACCGAAAAGGAAGAGTTAGAATAAATTAGTTGATTCTTTTTTATACTGTTAAGAAACACAGATTATTAAGAACTATTTAGTCCCATTATTTATATTTATTATTCTTATTATGTACTAAAATATTTTTGGGATTTCTTTACCGAAAAGGTATAGTTAGAATAAATCAGTTTCTTTTTTTACTGTTAAGAAACAAAGTTTGTTAAGAATTATCTAGTCTCATTATCTATATTTATTATTTCTATTATGCACTTAAATATTTTTGGGATTTCTTTAAAGAAAAGGAATAGCTAGAATAAATCAGTTGTTTATTTTTTTACTGTTAAAAACAAAGCTGGTTAAGAATTATCGAGTCCCATTATCTATATTTATAATACTTATTATGTACTAAAATATTTTTGGGATTTCTTTACAGAAAAGGAATAATTAGAATAAATCAGTTGAATCATTTTTTACTGTTAAGAAACAAAGATTGTTAAGAATTATCTAGTCTCATTATCTATATTTATTATTCCTATTATACACCAAAATATTTTTGGGATTTATTTACCGAAAAGGAATAGTTCAAATAAATTTGTTGATTCTTTTTCTACTGTTACGAAACACGGATTATTACGAATTATCTAGTCCCATTATCTATATTATTGCTATTATACCCTAAAATATTTTTGGGATTTCTTTACCGAAAGGAACTAGTTAGAATAAATCAGTTTCTTTTTTTTACTGTTAGGAAACACAGATTATTAAGAATTATCAAGTCCCATTATCTTTATTTATTATTATTATTATTATGTCCTAATATATTTTTGAGATTTCTTTACCGAAAAGGAATAGTTAGAATAAATCAATTGATTCCTATTTTACTGTTAAGAAACACAGATTGTTAAGGATTATCTAGTCCCATTATCTAGATTTATTATTATTATTATGCATTAAATATTTTTTTGGATTTCTTTACCGAAGAGGAACAGTTAGATTAAATCTTTTGATTATTTTTTTACTGTTAAGAAACAAAGTTGGTTAAGAATTATCTAGTCCCATTATCTATATTTATTATTTCTATTATGCACTAAAATATTTTTGGGATTTCTATACCAAAAAGTAATAGTTAGAATAAATCAGTTTCTTTTTTTACTGTTAAGAAACACAAATTATTAAGAATTATCTAGTCCCATTATCTATATTATTCCTATTATGCATTAAAATATTTTTGGAATTTCTTTACCGTAAAGGAATAGTTAGAATAAATCAATTGATTCTTTGTTTTTACTGTTAAGAAACACAGATTGTTAAGGATTATCTAGTCTCATTATCAATATTTATTATTATTATTATGCACGAAAATTTTCTTGGGATTTCTTTGACAAAAAGGAAGAGTTAGAATAAAGCAGTTGATTATTTTTTTACTGTTAAGAAACAAAGTTTGTTAAGAATTATCTAGTCTCATTATCTATATTTATTGCTTCTATTATGCATTAAAATATTTTTGAGATTTCTTTACCAAAAAGGAATTGTTAGAATAAATCAGTTGATTCCTTTTTTTTTTAGTGTTAAGAAACACAGATTGTTAAGGATTATCCAGTCCCATTATCTATATTTATTATTATTATTTTGCACTAAAATATTTTTGGGATTTCTTTACCAAAGAGAATAGTTAGAATAAATTTGTTGATCATTTTTTTTACTGTTAAGAAACAAATTTAGTTAAGAATTATCTAATCCCATTTTCTATATTTATTATTCCTATTATATCCTAAAATATTTTTGGGATTTTTGTAGCGAAAAGGAATAGTTAGAATAAATTAGTTGATTATTTTTTTACTATTAAGAAATACGGATTATTACGAATTATCTAGTCCAAATATCTATATTATTGCTATTATACCCTAAAATATTTTTGGAATTTCTTTACTGAAAAGGAATAGTTAGAATAAATCAATTGATGCTTTTTTTTACTGTTAAGAAACACAGATTGTTAAGGATTATCCAGTCCCATTATTTATATTTATTATTTTTATTATGCACTGAAATATTTTTGGGATTTCTTTACCGAAAAGTAATAGTTAGAATAAATCAATTGATGCTTTTTTTTACTGTTAAGAAACACAGATTGTTAAGAATTATCTAGTTCCATTATCTATATTTATTATTTCTATTATGCACTAAAATATTTTTGGGATTTTTTTTACCGAAAGGGAATAGTTAGTGTAAATCAGTTGATTTTTTTTACTGTTAAGGAAGAAAGATTGTTAGGAATTATCTAATATAGTCTTATTATCTATATTTATTATTTCTAATATACACTAAAATTATTCTTTACTGAAAACGGAATAGTTAAAATAATTCAGTTGATATTTTTCACTGTCAAAAATCAAAGAATGTTACGAATTATTTAGTCTCAATAGCTATATTTATTGTTCCTATTATGCACACTAAAATATGTTTGAGATTTCTTTACTGAAAAAGTATAGCTAGTAAAACAGCAGTTTTTTTTACTGTTAAGAAACAAAGTTTTCGGATCTAAGAAAACTCCTAATAAAAGATTTCAGATTCAAAACAGACATCCTACACTTATTTTTCTTATTCTTAAAAATTTATCACGAGCTAGAAAGACTTTCATTGCCGGATAATTCACTCTTTGTTCTTTAAATCTATAGGAGACCGGTTTGATTTCGAAGATTAACAGGGTATGGTGTCTTGAGTATCAGTCCATGTTATTAGTACATCGTAATTCACTTTAAACTGTCACCCACTTTCGTTCCAGTATTGACTACTATAATTAATTTGACAATAATAATTTCTGCCTATAGGAAATTATGCTATGGAAATCTTGTATTCCCAATGAATTTTGTTCTGATCATAGGAATTTCAAAATATTATATCTACTCTTTCATGATGTGCCTACATATATAATTTCATAGAGATATGTGCAATTGTTCTTGAATTATCGTATTCACACATTACGCAAGCAAACACTTTTCAAAGTGTCCAAAATGCGTGAAGACGTTCTTTTCAAAATACTCAAAATGCATGAAAATAACCTTAAAACCTTCTTTTCCTTCTAAATCTTAAACTGTTCAAAATACATGAAAGTAATCTTAAGTTACGCTTTTTCTTCTAAATATTAAACTTTTCAAAATGCATGAAAGTAATCTTAAAAGTGGTTTTCCTTCTAAATTTTAAACCTTTCAAAATGCATGAAAGTAATCTTAAGACGTGCTTTTTCTTCTGAATCTTAAATTGTCGGAGTGTTTAAAATTCGTGAGTGATCTTAAAATGTGATCCTTCTAAAACTTAAACATTTTCGGAAAAAATGAGCTTTTTCTATATAATAGTTTGTAAAATTAAAATTATGAATAATTTCCTTGATATTTCTTTCTTAGATTTCCCGATAACTTCTTTCCCCTAACTTCCAATAGAAAAATGTTAGTAAAATCAGAAAAAATTATTAGTTGTTCAGTTATTAGTTACCCGGCTATCTAATGCTTTCTTAATGTAGTTTCCCATTTGTGGACTACATAGATCTTAATAAAATGGTAGAAGTCTGTAAATGGAAATCCCTTCTCTTATTTCTCAAAGGTGATAGATAATAAAGCATGTTTGAGTGTAAAGAATCCCAATTACGGATCGTGGTTTTACCGATTACTGAAGTAAATGAATCAAAAATTAAATTAATATGCAAATAAATGATTAAAGCAGGCAATCGTTTCGGAATCTCTTATCATTTCTCCTTTAGAGCAAGTCAACCAAAATCTTAGTACCAAATGAACGCTTAATAATATGCAGGCAAAATGCTAAACAGCAGTAATGGCGCCATCTAGTGTTAAAACAGAGGTAAAACGAGAAACGGTATTCAGATAAAGAAAATATAGAGAATGTGTGAAATATTAACGAATTAATAATTTATACTCTACTTCTAACGAGTTACTACAGAGCAAAGATATTTTGCAATATATAATATTAGTATCAATATATTGAGATCAATATGTTTAGTAATTTATTATTTCCCTTCTATTCAATAAAAAAAAATCCTGAAATTGCTATAGTTTTAAAATATTTGACTTCAAAATGGTTTTATTCTTATCTATAAAATTATTTTTCTTCTAATCCTGTTGAGAATTTTTATAATTGGTATTAACTTCCTCGTCAGTACGGAATATCGCATATAGGCATACATAAACGTGTCTTAAAGCATTGCTTTAGAAAATATCTGAAACATCCCCAAAATTAAGAAATTAATAAATCTATTGCAAATCCCTGCTGGACGACTAACCATTTTTATGTTTTTTCTTACACCTTTCTTCCCGAGTATTTTTCAGTTTGTGATTTAGCTTTTCATAGGAATAAAAATTCCAACAATTTGATTAACTGTTTCTATGGCACGTTATATCTCTAAATTATCGCATGGCTAATTTGTTTACCTCTATCTTATTATTTTCTGTACCCAATTTTGCTTCACTATTTTCCGTATTTCAATAGTGTTCCTCGTTTTACTTCTCAATTTAATATTAGCTAAAGCTACCACTTCTGTAATTTAGCAGTTTTGTTAGTATGCTCTCCTTTAATGCTAATACTCGCACTGAAGAAGGAAAATTAGCTGTTTTCGAAACGATCAGCTGCTTTATCAGCTTAGTTTCAAAGCATTTAATGTTTTTATTTTTTTATGTAGAGATCCAATTTTCTCTTAGAACCCCAAAATTATCTTATTTAACCAGTACCTTCATTTATAATCCAATAGACCCCTTAAATACAAATCCAATAATCAAAATTTCGAATCTGAGTAGATAACATTTTTATAATAATAAATGTATCCAAACGTTTGATGTTCCAAGAGTATAAAATTAATTAGCGCCATCGTATGATCATTAAATAATAATCCAATAAATTGTGCTTTCAGTCTTTCTCATCAGAATAAACGCCGAAAAAAATTTTTTTTTTAAATCTCGTAATTTCCGGAATGAGTGAATATTCATTCACGAACGATTCGGTGAACTTCACCTTGCTAAACATTGTATAACCATGATTCCGGCAGTTATTTCAGCAAAGATAATGCACTTTAGCGAAAGGTGATGTTTCCTGTATAAAGCTGTAATTAAGAAATAATTTTTTCTGAAGTTATTTTTGGAAATTTAGGAAAAAGTTATTTTCGAAAATTTAATAAGCCACATTTTTCATAGCGGTACTGAAATTAACGTTATCGTTTTCACTTTCTCATACTATTGCAGAGAAAATATTTCTTTCCCGAAAATTTTCGATTTCAAAATTTTGACGGAAAAGCACATTTAAGATCTATGAACACAACTAAAACACGTCCTGAAAAATGCATAATCTTCCTGTGTAGGTGTAGTCTGCGAAGTGTAGACCTGAATGAAAGCACATATCGCTATTTTACAGGCAGATATTATGTAGAACAAACACTATAACTAGATATAATGATTTTTAATTCGCATGATACGATTTCTAAATTTATAATGTGAGTCATGACCATGATTACTTGAGAGATAAAGCGTGTAGTGGTGTCGCCAAAGAGGGAGGGATTTGGGAGCCATAGCACACATTAAAGTTAGAATCATCGAAATACATTAAAGTTGGGAGGAATGATATGTAGAGCAATGGGGAATAAAATATGCAGCCTCCCTATTTTTTTTGTTACTGAATGCTTGTATCAATGTAAATAAATTTTAAAGATGCATTATGCAAAGCATTAGAACTAAAGAGGATTATTCGTAAATCTAATGCTTAGGCCACAAATTATAAAGAAATAGAAAAACATTAATTAGCACAATTAGAATGACTGCATTGCTTGCTTGTCAAATCAAAGTACGCTGTAATATTCTGCTTGAAATTCAAACGTGAATTGTTGACGACGAAAAGGGCAATTTGAGCAGACTGTACATTCAATTCACGTGCATTTAAGTGTTATTTTGACATTCCTGTATAGTAGAGCCATTCGCCAATAATAATGGTGTCGAATATCGAAGATCCAGACCACTTGACTCACGGTAGGGCACGAGCAGCAGTTTGAGTGGTCGGGAACGATTAATCGAGGTGTGTCGCGTAAATGCTTTTTATAACAGTTTTAGTGTCGATTCCTGCTAAATAGACAATATTCTTCAACTTTGTCTATTTAGCAGGATTTCCCTTTTTAATTTAGCAGCAATTCCGCCTTTATTTATCTATCTCGCTTTGCTGCCGAGTTCGTCATCCTAATTTTTAAATTCTGTACAAGGGGCGCTGTAATCGGTTTTATTGGATTGTGTATAGTCATTTTACTTAATGTGTATACTGATGAACATTTATTTACAAAGTTATTGGGGGTACTGAAGGCATTCGTAGGAGCCATGTATGTAACCAGTCATCTTGTAATAATAATTCATTATTTCTTGTAAGAAAATTGAAGGTTTTATTGTTAAATTTATATTGTTAAGTTTTATTGTTAAAATAAATGCTTTCTAGAACAGTTTCATTGTCGACTCCTGTTAAATAGACAATGTTCTACCACTTTGCAATTCCCCCTTTTTTGTCTATTTCGCTTTGTTGCCGAGTTCGTCATCCCAATTTTTAAATTCTCCACAAGGAGCACTGCAATCATTTTTATTTGATTGTGCATAGTCACTTTACTATAGATAGATCTATCGTATACACTCATGACATTATTAAACTTCAAAATTTGATGAGCTTATTTTAATCGACACCACCAGTAAGATTGTTTACTTTTATCGAGAATGAGTCTTAATAAAACTCATTGCTTTGAATCAATATCGAAATTTCCTTATTAACGTGTTAGAAATATTTTTAATACGAAAATCCTTTTCTGTTTTGGATTCAAATTGAATTTTAAAGGAGAAATTTAAAGTTCGAATTATGCAACCTATCGAACTAACCAAGTTTTGTCGCATAATTTTGAAGTTTTCTTTTAAAATATTATGCAAAAACAGGTCATATGCTACTCAAAACGAGCCTATGTAATAAAACTATTGCATAGGCTCGCCAAATTCACAAATAAGATGCTTGCATTTTGCAAAGACTGTATTAAAACATTAGACCTTTTCTCTTATTACATAACAACGATTTCTGAATAGTAAGCATACTTACATATATCCATCTACTAGAAGAGAAAGAAAAACAAAGTTAATCTTCATTCTTTCGACCCAGACCGTTCGACCTACGCGAAGTTGTAAGATATCTGGTTTAGACGACCGGGGCAGAGCGTCACCTCTGACAGTAGAAACCGAAGCACTAATTTTTGAGGTCTCAGCTTGTAGGCCCACTGCGAGTAGGTCTTCCAGATCACGATCGGAGCTTCTGCTATTTGCTTCCCTTATGTTTCTCTATTCGATGTAAATGAATAATAATTTGTCAGTAAAGCAATAATATTCATTAAATTTGTAAGTTTAAAATTTTCAATACTTACAAATCGTTGAACAAACAAAGTGAAACGTAAGGAAATGCTGTATTTATATTTGTTCACAAATAATTCGGTAATTTACATTAAAATGGGTGATTTAAAAGATTAATATTGCTTTAAATTTTCCTAAAATAAAATTTACAATTACTCAAATTCACTCTGTGCGCAAAGATGAATGTATTCCATTCAGTTAGTCAGTAATGTTTTAATAAAAGTTTAAAAAAGAATCCTGGGTTTATTGCTTAATCAGGCATTTTTTAAAATAATTTTCCAGTACATTCACTTACAGCTAAAGTATGCTGAAACTAAAATGATTACTGAATACTATAATTTTCTTTGAATATCATAAGATAATCATAAAAAATAAACTCAGAATTTAACTTTCAATATGCTTATTTATTTATTTGTTGTTATTTCTGAAAATTGTAAAATGGTTTAGAATTAAGATAAAATACTAGTTGAATGCCATTCATTAGCCTATGCACTATAATATGTAGAAGTGCAGTATTTCTAATATAGCACATCTTATATTTCTTTTTTACTACCACACATTAACAAATAGTAAACAATTTTTCATAATTATAAAGTTTCAAATACCTCGGGGGCATTGCAAATTTAATAAAGCTGTATAATAGAACTTTTTGGCATCAATATTTCATTTATAATTTTATTGAATTGAAAATGTAAGAAGGATTAAATTAACTTTGTATTATCAAAATAACATTAACTAATATAATGAAATATGCAATGGTAACTTGAAACTGTTAGTTGGTTCCTTTACTTTTTCCAAGTAATTTTAACAATTTTCAATAATATAAGAACAATTTATTCACTATATTAAAAAAATGTGCACAACCTAAACACAAATGACTTCTTAACCCAGTCTTTTAAAATTTCAGCATGCCATAACAAATATTAAAAATATACATGTAATATATTAAGATACTAAATCTTTTACATGCAATTGCTTACTTGTCAAACGGTTAAAAATATGCTATTTGATGTATGAAATAGTACATTTTACATTATTATTTTACTTTCATAACTTTAGTGTAGCATTTTTATTGCTACGATTTCTTACTATTGACAATATCTTAAAAAGAGAATGAAATTTTTTATCCATATAAATGAAATTGTAAATGCATCTATATCTGTCTGTTGTGTGTTTATCTATCTCATCATCAGGGTAGAACAGCTGCATCGAATTTCATGAAAATTTTGTGGGTAGCCTTGGAATAGCACCACTTAAAATTTAGTTCATTTATGCATACAATATATTAAGATACTAAATCTTTTACATGCAATTACTTGTCAAACGGTTAAAAATATGCTATTTCATGTATGAAATATTACATTTTACATTATTATTTTACTTTTATAACTTTAGTGTAGCATTTTTATTGCTAGGATTTCTTACTATTGAAAATATCGTGAAAAGAGAATGAAAACTTTTTATCCATATAAATAAAATTGAAAATACATCTATCTGTCTGTCTGTGTTTTTATCTCCTCGTCAGGGTAGAACAACAGTTGCATCGAATTTCATGAAAATTTTGTGAGTAGCATTGGAATAGCCCCACTTAAAATTTAGTACATGTATCGAATTTCTAGGACCAGGGATTGTCGAGATATGAACAAAAATCGCTGAATTAAACTTTCCATAGAAATAGCATTATGCAGATGATATATTTTCCGCAAATTTGTTAAAAAATTATATCATGATGGTTAGTAACGCAACTAAATCAAGGATTTTTATTAGGCAGATGATTATTATTAAATTTTTTTTCCGATTTAAATAAAAAAATTGATATAAAAGAAAATTTTATAAATGATTGGAATTTCAATTTTAGCTATATTACATCAATTACAGCTTTCGGGTTTAAATATTGCGGGAATTTAATAACATTTTCAATTTAATACCTAATATGTTTTATTTTGTCAAAAACTTATGATGTATTTAGTCAATTAATTCATATATTGTGTTTAGTCAATTAATTCATATATTGTGTTTAGTCAATTAATTCATGTATTGTGTTTAGTCAATTAATTCATATATTGTATTTAGTCAATTAATTCATGTATTTCGTTTAGTCAATGAACTCATATATTGTTCTTAGCCAAATATTGAAACAGAGTAAAAGTGTTTATAATTTGCTTCTAAATGGGATTTGGATGCTTTATTCTTCAGATCGGCTTGTAAAGATCATTTTATATAAAAAACACAGAAAGGAGAATTAAGTTTAGTAGAATTAAGTGAAAGGAGAAATAAATGAAATATTTTAATAGAATGTTTTGAGTAACAATGTCATTTAGAATGCCATAGGAATTTGCACGTATTTTAAATCATTAGCAATGTCGGGTATATCTGCTATTATCTCTTTACATAAAATTGTAATTTGTGCATATGTCTGTCTGTTTATTATCTGGGCACGGTAGAACTGACCTATTTTCTTTTTGTTAGAATTATTATAAAATTTCAAAAATAAAGACTCCAAATATTAAAATTTCACTGCAAATTCTGAATTTTAAGTTTCTTGTGTTATATAATCAGTACGAAGAACGGACATACTGCTAGTCTTTTATAACATATCACAAAACTAACAACATTATTATAATGATTTTAAAATACGTGTAGGAAACTGAATAATTTATGACAACAAATTAAGTACACTAGGCAAATGCAATGAATGACACAAGCTAACCTAATAAAATATATATTTTAAACATTGAATGATTTTAAATACTTCAATTATTTAACAAAGCTTTATTTTACAATTGCCTAGGTAAGTTCTCTTAATTAATGTGACAACAATAAAGTTTTAAAACTTGCCAAGCAAACTCTAAAAAGTTTGTTGATGTTATAATTAGCAACAAAACAATTTAGAATCCAGTTAGGTTTATCTGAAAAGAAATTTAGTCAAGAAGGAATAATATAATTTAAATATTTTGGATGTCATATATTTAAAATATTAAGCGATTTTAAATAACATAAGAAGAAGCAAGAAATGGTAAGCTCATTACTTCTAAGGAACATCATCTTTATGTACCCACTCAATATTATATTGTCATGACGGGAATTCCGAGGGCATCAGAAGTCGCAACGGATTCCCGCCTGACCAAGAAAGTCTAACTTTCTCAGGAAATTTCTCTACCCAGGTTCTAAACACACCTCTCGTCAATTGGAAGAATTCCAATTGATGACCTGCGGAAAAACCCAAACAAAATCCCAAAATAAACAGAAAAATACTTTTACCTTAAGAACTCATCCAAAAGCTGAAATACATAAATTAACACAATTTCTACACAAATAAAAACTCGATTTAATTTTCAAATCCAAATTTAATAATTACTTAAGAATAGAGTTAGCACTTAGAACATAAATGCTGATTAGTAATCAGCTCTAAACCACTGGACCACCTCTACTAAAAATCATCGGCTCTTTGCTGGAATTTAAATAATCAATTCTATAAATCCAAATTTACTAGAATTACATATTTTAATATCACATATTCAATTATTCAGATAAACATGGTATGGTCAAAGAGAGAATACACCCTCGAGGAACGCATAAGGCTTAAATAGTAACTGTATTTCAATTCTAATTTAACATTATTAATTTAATTTATATTTCCTTAAAGTATTAATTCTTAAATATGAAAGAAGGAAACTGAAGTTAAATGATATATATATTTATTGCTGGCAGCTGAAATCAAGGGCTAAGAGTTCTTCGGAGTCGACGCTCAAGTCCAGACGACTGCCAACGGCACGTCTAAATATTCAAGTCTTACCTCAAGAGATTCTTGGAAGGACTCATGGCAGAAAGAGCACAGGCATCCACTGGTAATTTCCCTCGGGGCAAACATTGCCCCGTTCCAGCAGGAACGGCAGAACCGCACTTTCCGGTATGGTATCGGATCAGGCCAGCCAAGGGATCAGTATCATATTTGCTTCTTCTGGTCCCGGTACGCGATCAAGGAAAATGAGGCATCATCTCCAACGTTCACACGGCGGTCGACGGTCGACGAGGGCAAGGCATCAGCAGGTCCGGTCAAGCAGTGGCGATGGTAGCAGCAGTTGCGTCTCTCCCGACCCCCACAGCAGGGTAACTCAACCTGAGGGTTAAGTCCCGAGCCGACGTGGGTTCGAAGATGTTTTTCCAGGGAGAGAGCCCAGAATCAAGAATCACACAGCTTTTAAACATTCCAGGTGGATCCAGAACCCAGCCAATAGAAAATCACAAGGGGCTTACATCTTCTCTTATCCACCAATCCTAAAATACTTCCATTCAAATTCATCCAGGGATCCGCTCCTACAAACGACAAATTCTAAGGCACGTGTAGCTGCCACGTGAAGTTAAGAAGAGCTAAGACAACTGTCTCCACCCGCAAACAAGTGCGACCTTGGATAACGGTCGCTGTTCCTCGAGTGTGAAAGAATTATTATGAAATAAAAAGGGCCATAATTCGATACAGATGCAAGACCAGACTTGGACCTACAAAGCACGACGCGGCGCACTTTCGGGGGATTGTGCTCCGGCCTTCTGCTCTCGGAGGTGACGGGCAGTGCCCCCAATTTAGACCGTACCCCGCTTCCCCTATCACCACCCTCTCCAAAAGATTTTCAGACTCACAGATTTTACAACCTGTACTCCTCGTAGACACGGGACAGTTTGGAAAGAGCCGGGTTTATGACCAACCGATTCTCATACGTTCCCAAATTCGCCAAATGTGTCGTCAATGTCACAAAATTTATCGCCAAACTAATGTGATCCGGAGCTCACCGCAATGGTAATTGATTACAGTTCATACTGCTGTTTTCTATGGAGAGTATAACGATTGGAAAATAGGTAACAACTAATTAAATATGTATACTTAGCACATCCTACGCGTATTATTGAAATTCGAATTCTACAACTATGTATTTGAAGACCAGAACTATAACTGTTCATTTACAGGTTCATATGCAGGAATTCCCGAAAATCCCCATGATTGAAAAGAACACTTTGTTTGCGTCTGTGGGAATTCTTTTCTTAAGAAAATTTTTTGATAAAGAGTTTTTTTTTCTAACATGAAACATTTACGGAAAATTTGAAAACGTATATGTCGAAAAACTATTACATCGAACTTCATTTCTATATTCTGCCCTGCCGATGGCGCTAATGATGTTTTGACTTGGGTAAACTGACGGAATTGCCACTTACAGCAGACATACTGTGCAAAAAAACATTTAGATTACGTCACTCATAACATATGTTGCTAAGACTTTGAGAAATGAAGCAGATATGAAAAAGAACCGACGATTATTGAACAGTATGAATCTAAGATCACTGTGAAGACGATTATTACGATTTGTAAATATGCACATAATTTTATGTGGAGAAATTATATAATCTAAAAAATTAAAACCGACTTGGCCAATTATTTGAGATATCTTTATTTTAATTAAATATTTTCAGAATTGAACGATACGATAGATACGAAGAAAAGTGCTCAAGTACTACCAACCGATTGTTATGAACTCGCTATACTTCCCCGGGAATCTGAAGTAGGATCTTTGAATATTTTCAATTTTAAGTATGGATGAGAATATTAAAATCCTAAAGAAATTTGTAAAAAATTTTTACAACAGTGTAAAAGCACAAATGACACAATAATGCACCATACAGCTGTTTCGAGGATACACTGGATCATTAAATTAATTTTTCCCTTAAAAAAAAATCCCCTCTTTCTTCGTTTTGTTCCTTTGGGGCTCTCACGTGTTGTTTTAATCTTTTTTTCATCTTATTGAGTCTCCTTTAGTCTTGTTGGGTCTCATTTAGTTTTGTTGGGTCTCATTTAGTTCTGTTCAGACTTAACTCGTTTCGTCGGGATATTCCTGTCGTGTTTTGACGCACTCCAGTCTTATGTGTTACTTCTCGTTCTGGATTGGCTATACTGTTCTTCATGCTGCTTTCTGATTAGCTCTCTCTTAATTCAGGTCTTGGGTGTATAACCCTCTCTGTTTCTTTCTTTTGCGCTTATTCCTGTTTAGCTCTTCGGATCTGTTGGTTCTCTTGCACTGACGAAGGGGATCCAGCGTATCTTCGAAACAGCTGTATTCTACATTATTGTATCATTCGTGTTTTCATACGTTGCTCAAGTTTTCCTTATCCTTCGATCAAAGTGTATTTTACTTATTGATGAACATTTGTCCTTGAAACAAAGATAGTGTATCAAGGATTTTTTTTTTACACTACAGAAAGCTAAAACGTGTATAGTTAAACTTCAGCATCGTAAACTTCGTTGCAATATATCTCTAATGCAGTGAGATCCATCTTAAAAATGTAAACCAAGTGATATTACATTGTTGACATACAACTTCCTTGATTCAATCTTATCCGGGCAGTAACACTTATCAGTTAACACGATAGGAAAGAGAAAAACAGTATCTGTGCAACAAAATTACTGCCTGATATTATTATTATCTTGTGTTTTCACACATTTGACATTCGACTGCACCGGATAAGTAAATATTTCATTTAGATAAACTTTTATTCTAGCGTTTTCATCAGTTTATTATTATTTTTTTAATTTTCACGTATTCCTTTAGATTTTAAAAATGCAGCAGCGCCACGTCCCGACAAGTCAGAATCAGTAGCTTGCAAGTGTATATTATACGTGGCGTGGCAAACCATAATAATCAGGGGTCTGTAGCTCATCCCCCAAGATAGCTGAAGATTTGATATTTTTTTCTGTAATATAACCACGAAAACTAAAGGAAAAATACAATTGGTGCGATATCACCTTAGAATAAAATAATTAAAAAAAAAACACACTTTACGATTTTTGACCAGGCTTTTTTTTTCTTTAATGTTGACGAACTTACAGCCTTGACTACTGAACCGATTTTAATGAACAATAGCTTATATTTCTGAATATTTCATTTCTACCTCAAGAAAAGATTGTGATAACTCTTAAATAGCAACCTCTATTCATTGGTGGTTAAAAGTACTTACAAATCATACAGCCATTTGATCATTGTAAATGTATATATGTATTTATATAAAATTGTAAATTATATATATTCGAATATGGAGTCGAAAAGCAGTGGTATTCTATCATAAGCATTATTTCGTTCATAAGCATTATCTAAGTTCATAAACATTATTTCGTTCCAATGACTTTGAAAGAAAATATCCTTGAAGGTACATATTAGATCTATCTATAGCAAATCCTGTGACTACGCCCGATCAAATAAAAGTAATATATACAAATTATATATTTTCTTTTTAGATCAGAAACACGTATTACGGCAAAAAACGGTGCGATTAGCATTTTATAAATGACATCATTTGCATTTAAATAATAAAATACGTATAAAATGGCAATCCTAACACACATTTATATATTTTATAACATTTTTTATGAAAAGAGAAAGATAAATCAAAACTAACATGCTTTGGAGCGATATTACTCAAAATCAACAGATTGTTCTGGAAATCCTAGAACAATGAAATGTGTTATAGTCAATACACAAAAAACTGGTAAAATTCCATAAATCGCCGTGGAAAGCTTGAAATAGTAAACTCAATGCATCGGTTTGATTGGCCTGTTACCCACTTATGCACTTTTAAGAGAAATAATATTTTTAAAAACCAACTTACAAACGAAATCTATGATACCTATTGAAATACAAATGGATGTAAAAAGATATTGTATTAGAATTAGAAATTCGAGTACAGACTCTCACTCCAGATAATAAAACTCTTGCAACTGAGACGCAAATAGATCCTGGGTCTCATGGACAACGCCCAGTTATGTTGACTACTATACCACTCCGATCATATAAAGAATTACCACAAAAATCCTCGCAAAGCATGGGAACGGCCCCAATTGGATTTATCTTTTAAATTACATTAAAAATATGGAAACCCAACACGTGCCACGTGTATATCCTCCAGTTAATCTGTCACCTACACCATTTTGAACATGTGAGGAATTCTTTAGATTAAATAACTTGTTACGTGGAAAAGTCAAACTTGATTGGACGTTTCTTAACTTAGGTGCGTGTGTGTCGACAGCGAAAGTTTCAAAAATCGATAAGGACAACCTCGAAAAGTAAGAGATCAATCTTATCTCCCGAAATAGTTTTCCTTCCGGGAACTTTGCAATACATTCCACTCACATTAAGATATATTTGACAGATTGACACTTTTTAATCCATAACCATCATTTCTCAAACAGAAAACCAAATAGTGGCCTTTTCAGCGTTACAGTATTTTTTTTATCGTTAGCTTAGCATCACGAATTTTCTATAGCTATCCCAGTAAAAGACTGTTTACAGTGCAGTGGTTCTTTGACAAATGTGAAATAGTCAGGGGACATTAAAGTCAGTAGGTATTAGAGATTTTGGTTGATGGGGGAAATAAATCTTCTATAGAGAAAACCGGGGTTAGTTAGCGTAATGTGCTTTACAAACAACTGACAAAAAAAAATAATGCTGCATAGTCATAGAATGAAGCTTATTCGCTTACTTACTACCCAGGCCGCTAGTTCACTCAAAAGTTTTGAGTACTAGAACTGGTGAGACCGGAAAGGATTTATTAATTTCCGAAAAATTACAAACGAATAATACATTTTATACAAACAGTAATTACAAAGAAGAAACAAGAAAGATCAATCATGCTTAAAGCATTGATTATGAAACACTTTCCAACTTCAATGCAATTTTATTTAAAAAAGTCTAAAATGCAATACATTCCTCGGTAATATTTAAAAACTTATCGTGTAAACATTGTGTTATATTTCATAACAGAATCTTCGTATATTTCTCAATGCTAGAAATCCTGGGGTAACATCTCACTCTGAATTTTCACTTTGATCTCGTGGTTTCAGCGAGAAAGTGCCAAAAATCTTCTCTGATTGACTATTTTGACTTTACAGACAGGTCGTTAACTGTTAATCACTTCATGCCCACGCTTTCTTTTCGTACGATAATGGGATTTGATCGTGGACCACTCGTTCGGATAAGTGCCGATACCCTTTCTTAATTACTTGCGGAAGTAGGGGTCATCAGGAGAAAACCCTTCTATTTAGGGCCAACCCACCTAGGAAAGATCTTCGGACCATTTTGAAAGAAAATGTGCTGTATCTACTATATAGGATATCTACGGACTACCCCATCAGGCGGCGGGGCTGTTCTTCAACTCGATGAACCTCGAAGGCGATGAGAAGTACGCCAACTGCTTCATGTTGAATGAGCTCTGGCATGCGCTCTTCCTTTAGCTTCCAGAGCCGCCTTATGGCAGGGATCGAATGGACTAACCCCTTCCCTTCAGGTGGTATACCGATAGATTTCCTAAAGAGGACATATAGGATATACGCAAGATATCTACGGATATACCACACTATGAGGTATACCAATATGTCGGATGAAAATAGTCAATTTTTAATGTGAATAACATGCATGTTTGGGGGCGTCTTTTGCTAAAAACGGAGTGTTGCGAAATATGTAAACACTTTGCACGCTTATACCACTGAACCAAATAGATAAAAATATAAATATATTTTACTTTTTCATATTATGCAATATAGTATAAAGAAAGTATTGTTTTCACAAAATTCTTTGAATTTGGGATTTTGATGCCAATATACGTTTTAAGAACACGCTTTGACTATTTTTAGAGTGATGTCCATCAGTCTGTCTGTCTGTCTGTGGTCGATTTATTGTGTACACAATAGCGGCCACAAATATTAAGGGATTGTCACGAAACTTTGTATCCGAGTTTGTTAACAAAATACCTAGAACTAGATCTAATTTTTTTTAAATTCGAGTAAAAACTTTGAAATGGATTCGAAATTTTATACATTTTTAACATGGCAGCATAGGACAAAATTGGACATAATCGTACATAAAAGGGGTTATTTATGGCTTAATGATCAGGAGACTATATAGTTTCAATCATTGTGGTGAAAATTAGACGCGATACAATTTTTTGTGCTCATGACGTCATTAGCCCCCTCGTGGAGGGAGTTACCCCGTCGGAGGTTATATTGTCCTGTATGGTATCAGTCGGAAGATTTTGTCAAGCCCTTTTAAAGAAGGATAACACGCTATAATTGCAATCATTTGGAGCAAAGATACCGATTTTTCAAAATGTTACTTGATTAAAATTTGGAAAGAAAAACACATATGCTAATTAAAAATGGATAATGGTACGAGAAAATCGAGTGGATTCATACTCCAGTAAATTGTATCTGTCCGCATGATTACAAAAAACGCCAGTGCCCAATTTCCTCCCTAGAAATTAATACAAATGCTGAACTATTAGGCATGAGTGCACTAAACCCCCAAATTTAAATTAAAAAATATATATAATAATAAGTAGTTTTGTTCAATTTAAAGAAAAAAAGTATGAAAATTAGTATTTATGATTTTTCAAAAATATTTTTTTGTAAAAATATTTTCGAATGTTTTATCTTTAGTCCATAGAAACATTAAATAGCCTCACTCTAATGAAAACAGAATCCTTTCTTGTGACATTAGCTAAAAAGTTGTTGCTATCAGATTGATTCTTCCCTTTAATTGTTAGCGGATATTTATAAAAAAAGCCATTTCACACTCGCTCCCGAAGTATAACTGAAATTTTTTTCAGAAAGGCTCCATTAAGGTAGTTAAAAATGCAAATTTATTTCAGGAGGTAGAAAAATCATGTGCTATCCGTACCAGGTCTTTCGCATCAGAATCAACAATGAGACAAAATAGAAACATTATTTCAACAATGTGCATTTTTCGATTAGAAAATCTATTTAAACAATTACAATACTTCAAATAATGTGTTCAATAATACTTTATGGCAACAACAATGTAAAACAATGGCACTTGAGTAACAATTTCGGAAAAATTGGCCTTTTCAAATCTTGAGTTGAATGCTATAACTTGTGTTTTTACTCTGTGGTTCTGAAAGCGATTCAAAACTGTTTATTTCTTCACCTATTTTACTGATTTTTACTTACTTTCTTATTTTGACAACCTTTCAATCATTTTGATCCACTTTTACCAACTTGAAATTTAAATTTTTACCATTTGAGCAACATTTGTTTCGGCATCTTGAAGACCTATTTGGTCAGTTTATAAATCCTGTGAATTTACCACATCTTTACTTAACTGAGAATAATTTATTCTTATTTTGACTAATCTAACCCTAATACGACTCAGTCATGGATAATCCGAATCCATTTCTCGATGAGAATTTGATGAATCCTGTGGAATACCGCCAGAGTCTCCTCCAAGAACATGTTAGAATCGTTCTGGAGAGGGACTGGAATTTTAAGATCTTGAACGCCCTCGGAAAGGGCAGTTTCTGCGATGTGTTTTCAGGAACGAGCCCCAACTATCCGGGCAAAGTAGCCATAAAAATCACCCGATCCGACCAAACCTGGGAGAAAGAAAAGTGTGATTGGCTCAACCTGAATCTCCCCAATGTGATTCCGATCTTGCAGGTGATAAGCCTGAAGCAAGCAGATATCTTTGTAATGCCACAGTTATCCGAAGATCTTTACCATATTTTGGGAGAGATTCGTAAAGTTCCATGTGGCCTCGATAGGGTGAAGTCGTGGCTGAAGGACGTTCTGGTGGCAGTCGACTACTTACATCAGCGGCAGCTTTGCCATCTTGATATCAAGTCTGACAATGTGATGATAGACTTCAGTGACCGCGCAGTTCTATGTGATTTTACATTCCTAAATGATACAAAAGAACCAACCAGAAGGTTAGATATTTTTAAAAATTATCAATTATTAATATATATAATACGATGAGCGCTCGCGTTTTTATTAGCATGCTTCATTCAGTATAGGTAGCTGTTTCATTTTGGGAGGTTGTTGTTTCGGTGTAGACTTAAAATCCTTTAATCTCACTTTATTTTTCAGATATGGAATACCGCTTATTTACCGTCCCCCAGAGGCATGTGAAAGTGGACGGTGCTAAGCTTGATATTTGGTGCTTTGGGATGCTCACCTTCAATGCGTTATCAGGCCACGTAATACTAAGGAAGCTCAGACAGATGAGGAGCTGGAGAGAGGATATCTACCCCTTCTTCCTCTATGGATTGAAGGTCGGTAATATTTCATCCTTTCCCAATTTAAACTTTCAGTTGATTTATTCGCAAATAACAATATCGCCTATAATTTACTGTTAGATGCTTTTTGCTTTATTCTATACAGCTATGGATGTCAACGTCATCATATGATGGGATGCGTAGTATTGGGGGGGGGGGGTACATAGCAAGTTTTCTGTCTATAATTGCATGTCTGAGATATTTCAGGCTCAAGAGCGCTTAAAAAGCGTGAAAGATGTTCATGGATGCTGTTATCTGAAGTAGAAGCGCCATCCTAACTTCGGGAATCCCCCTTTTAGACGGGTTCTGACTATGGGGTGGATAAAAACTATGTTAAAAATCCACTTCCATCTTTGTTACCCAATAATGTGAGCACGGAGATACAGGGTAGGGTGTTCCTGTCTCTAGTCTGACTTTAATTTATAGAAATTAATCATTAAAATATAAAATTTATTAGTTCGATGGTTAATTTCTAAAAATTAGGAATTTAAAAGGAGTTAGCACCGTTTACATTAACGCCTATAGAAAATAAAATTTATTTTTCAAATCAAAGTTTATACAGAACCTTGCTGCCGCAACTGGGAATCGAACCTAGTACTTTCGAACTGGCCAGTTAACGCTCTACCGTTGAGCTACTGGTATGAAATTGCAAGTTCTGATCGTCAAAGTTGACTCTGCATTCTCCACCCTTTAATATCAGATTGGAGAGAAACTGACAATCTGACTGACTACCTTCTGTTATTTTCACTGCTGGTTAGCCCCCTGCTGCTACTACTTTTTACCCAGGTTAGTATCCTGCGTGATCGTTAGCCTCTCAATTTGAAATTGGCACTCCATATCCCAGAGTCCACTAAATCCGAACTAGTCATACTAGGGTCACTTTCAGACTTCAGACATCTTTGAATTAACCTACAGGGTGATTTGTTCGGGCGCCACTGTAAAGAACTTTGCTGTCTAACCGGGAATCGAACCCCGGATCTCCGCACTGGCCAGCCGACACGCTACAATTGAGCTTCTGGAACGAAATTGTTCTGGATTCCTCCAGCTAAAATAATAGCTGTCATTAAACTTTCTGAACAGTTCAGAAAACAGTGAAAATGTACTTCTTTCCTATAACAGGACATTACATACCAGCAAGAAAGAACTCTCGTAGTGATCCCTTCAAAATATTTGAGCCAATGGTGTCGCGGTTACTGGCGGAAAGCTGGACATTGAAAAAATTAGAGAGAGTAAAATTCATCACCTCTTTGTTATCCCTAACTTGACACTCTGGTCATCCTATCGCCTATCCCTTCTGACAAGAAGGGACACCGAGAAAACAACATAACAGCAATGACATAAACTTGTTTCCTCTCTATCTCTCGACAGCGATTGTAGATTTCGAAAAACATAATATTAACGCTTTTTCTTGCACGCGTTGACGATGATTCCGTTTACTTTTGCAGATTTCACACGAGATGTCACAGAGTCCATAACATCGGAAGTGAGTGACATCAGAAACGTCAAAATCTTAGAAGTTGTTATGGAAAAGGAGATCATCGGTCATCCGGGATCTCCATGCATCTCCAAAGCAGCAGACGGTTTAGAATCTTTCCTTGAAATATTTTAAAGAGGGTTCGCATTACGTCACATGCGTTAGAGATTACAAGACACCCCCAACATAACTATAGCTACCATTTCCATTGAGTTCCGGTCTAAATAATAGGTCACGCCTTCCCGGCCGTCCAAGGATGTATTACACTTTCGGGTAGGTCGGACAATATATGAGTCGTACCGTCTGTGAAGAGAGAAATGACTCTTCTGTAAATTAAACTAGCAGTGGTGACCGCTGTTGCTCGTCATTAAATTGTGCAAAGTTTAAAAATATTCTACATATTGTTATTAAAATGTTTTCTTTGGTCTGCATGAAATATAAAGAAGATGCAACGTGACAATCTTCGTCCTATTTTTAGAAAGTTAGATTTATATGCGAATCTACTTAAGAAATGAATTATTCTATTCCCCGTTGCTTAACAATTCCTAAATATTATCAAATTGGTTGATCCTATAGAAAAATGAAAGTTGACACAGTAAAAAATATTAACGAATTTTATCCTATCACAAAAATGAAATAAGCACAATCGGAAGTATTTGTAGTTAGGACCATCTTTAGCCATAATAGACAGATGACTTATATCACTAATGCCGCCAATCCTGTATTACGTTTTGAAAATTGATGAAACATAATTATCCTTAGGCATCGAAGGCCTTATGCTCGTTAATCCCTTTAACTTTCTATTGAAGTGTTCTAGAACTACAGAAGCAAAGTCTACTAATAGGAAAGTGACTATTCCCTATTGATTAAAAAGGGTTTCAGAGCCTCTAACGGCGATTTGAAAAATTTAGAATTCCTATCTCAAAAAATAAAGGAAAGAGAGATAAAATTGTCAATTGTAGAGTGTTATCTATTGAGTATGGAAAGACGTATGATTTTCACATAAGACGTATGGTTTCGTACAGCGATAATTATTGTACTGCATCAATTGCCTGCTATTTTTATACAACATGTACCGCTTACTAAAAATTGATACTTTTAAATAAATTAAATCTAACCTATTGCACGAATTATTATTTTGCCATACGTATTTCTCGCCAAAGTGTTTAAAATGTAAACGAGATAATTATCGGTTTTCGTGCGCCTCATTTTTTTTAACTTCATGTATATTATGTGCACACTGTGAGAATATGAAATAAAAATTTGTTTCTCTATTTCGTCTTTTCATACCAAATAGAGAGCGTTAAAGAACTTTGTAACTGAAAATGTTCACCTATCTTGCTCAGAATATTCCGTAAGTAACTTATGTACTACATTTTGTAAAATGTGGTCAATTAGTTTTTTAGTTAGAGTGTATATATACATTACACGCACACACACACACACACTAAAAATAGTTTTTTCGAGTTCTAGAGTGATCGATACGGGAAGATCCGTCGAAAACTCGTGTTGCGATTTTCGACACGATTTCAATGCTCTCCCTATACATTACCATGTACGGCAGATAAAAATTCGTCACAACAGCGATCTCGCTCAGGGTACGTCTAGGCATCGGCGGCCATCAGCCAAAGCCACCACTCCCTGGAGCAAGGCCGGGTTCCCAGACGGGACTCCCACCGAACACAGCAATAACACAGCCAATGGCAAGAAACCGAGCACAAAACGCGAAAAACCCGACGTCGACCATCATACCGACTCATCCCCTTCTAACCACTTTATTAGGGAAAATACAATACATAACAACTGACTTAATCGTTCAGAAAAGTAAAACAAAGCTTAGCAAAAGGGGACAGGAGCAAATGGTACAAGGATTACACTAGAAACAAACATAATTCCAGCCACAAAATCTTATTCTTAGGTGAAAGCATATATGTATTATAGGGAAAGTAAAAAGTTTTTAAATAATCTGTTCTTTATTCCAGATGCGGTTATAATAAAGAAGAGAAAGAGCCGCAGGAAGAGAGTCAGTGGCTGGTTTCGTAGAATTTGGACTAATCTCTGGATCTGCGGTTGCAATGCAGCCGATGATTAACTTGGGTAAGGGAAGAGCAAAGGATAATTTGTTTTTAGTATTATTTAATATACTATAAAAATAAAGACAACCAAAAAATTGGCCATAAATAATTGTATTTTATAAAAATATCCTTTTATGACGTACAAAAATTAATCAGCCATAGCGGTTTCGGGCATTACCATAACCTTCCTCAGTGGCAAATTGAAAATAAGTGGTGAATATGTGCTTAAATACAGGATATAACCGCCAGACAAAATTTACATATTAATCAAAAATTTTGTCTGGCATTAGTAGTCTGTAAAAACTTAAATATCTCGAGAAAGGTTAGCCTTAGAATTATGGGGTTAACCTGATTCTTTTCTTCTTTAAAAATTCCTTATAAAACAAGCATTTAATTGATATATATGAGAATTTGTAGTCTTTTATTTTCGATTTAGACTATTTTGGAGGACCATTTCACAAAACAGGCATATTTTAGCTTTTCGAATCATAACAAAATCTACTCAGTACCAGCTTCACCCACAAGAGACTTATCGACTGAATTTTGTAAAATTTGGTCAATTAGTTTTCCATCTAGAGTGGATACGTACAATTTTTGCAGGCTTTTTTGCAGAAAAAGACAAGCTCCTTTTTTCGAATCGAATAAATAGTAATCAGCTAATCTACCAAATTTTGTGAAATTTAACTATTACTTTTTAGCTGGAGTGGATACATACATTGCACAGACAGACAGACACACGGACGCACAGGCACACACAGACGTCACTCTCTAAGGATAGATTTTTTGGATTCTAGAGTAGTCGAAACGTGTAAATTCGTCAAAAACCCGAAATACGATTTTCGACACGATTCGAATATTTTCTCTATATATTACCATGTATTGTGTGGAAAGTAAAACGGCGTATTTCAGCGTGTGCTTCTAATTTTCCTATAAAAATGTATCAAATTCATATTTTTGTATGCTAGATATATTATAGCATATTTTTATATTCTAGCTTTTGTATGCGTCAGCTAATTTATTTTAATATAGAGTGATTTTAGCTTTCTGTTAAACTATATTATTTATCTAGCTTATTTGTTACCGTCTGACGTAGTTTAAAGTTTTCATTTTCTGTTTCAGATATGCCGAGTACATTTTCCGCTTGATGACATTCTTTTGTTGTTCAAGTCATCTTTTGTTGTTTAAGGTTATTAAGAAACCGTTTGTTATTGAAGACTTTCACTTATTTTACACTTTTCTGTCAATATTTTAACAATTTACAAAGTACAAAAATCTTTAGAAAATTCGGAATCAGTATTGTCCACAATAAATATATCTCATTCAATAATTTTTAAATGAAATTATTTTTTAAATTTCTTTATAAGAATGAGGTCATGAAAGAATGAAAACTTACATTGAGATTTTAACGTTAATATTATATATCATATCTTTAATTTTATTTTTACGTATAATAATTTAAGTATACTGAAATAGAAACAGGTTAAATATAAGAATTTTAATATATATAGAAGAAAATTTCTTAATGAGATAATAAAATATTCTTAATTTTTATATAATATATTTTAATTTGTTAAAAAGTATAAGGATTCTAATAAATAATAAAATAACGAATTTAATATATATTTATATAAAAGTTGCTATTTTTAGGTAGTCACTTCAGTATTCAGAATCCATTAATGTCTTTAAAAAATAAAGTGTGGTATTATAACACCAACAGAAAATATAGCTAGTAGAAAAATGTTTCATCCGCATGCAGCAATATTTTAGTTTACTAAAGAGTTCGTTAATATATAATAATATCTTTATAATAGTTCCTTAAAGTTTTAATAGAAATCAATATTCATTGATAACAGGTCATTTCATATGTATCATGTTTTAATTATTTTCTCCAGTTTTTCATAACTTGCTCATGACTTGTAGCAAAGTATTTGGAAAAAAATGGAAACCAATATCAATCAGAATGTATTTATACTTAATTAAAATCCACTTATCTCTATAATTTAAATGAATATATTAGATTAATATTCTTGATATCAAAAATATTTCCTTTTCTTTTAAATGAAGCAAATAACTTAGTGGCACATACACGCTTATCTTAAATTTCCTATGAAATTCAACATTCCTATAAATTTCTTATATCTTTATATCTCATTTTTAAAATATCAAGCCATATATAAGCAAATACAAAAATAGGAAAGCAAATCAATAGAAAAATATACTTTATTTACTAAAACTCATTTCATGTAAAAATAGTAAAAGTTCAAGCTATTTATAAAAAAAATAAAATATATATTTAAACGTCATAAAATTAGTAGTTAAACATTTAAAAGTAAAAAATGCCTTTCAAAATTTAAACTTTGACAGTTTTGAAACTGCCTGCATTGATCCATTTTGAAAACAACAAATAATTTCGCCTGCGTCGACATCTTCATTACTTCTTTATGTTTTATAATTCATTAAATGCCCGATAAGTGCCTTTATGCTGTACGGTTCACATATTCTACACTTGCGCAATTTTTGCTCCTATTTACATTAAAGATGATATACGGCCGGAGACCTTCATGATATCAGTAAGTCATAACGTTGTTGTTGCTATTTACTTTCCGGGATAGGCACGACCCGAGATTTCGGTTATTGTTATAATGAATGTTTAAACTCGGGGTTGTGCTTCTATATTAGATTAGAAGGGCCCGGTTTCAAGATTTGCTATTCGGACTTGACTCGGTACTTGTCCGAGTATTCGATAATTTATTTGATTAATTTTTGTTCTCGGGATAGTGCTCCTATTTTAGAAAGAAGGAGGGCCCAGATTTAATCATTGGGGCTTGACTGGGCCCGACCCGAATATTTGATAATTTTATGACTAATTTTTGTTCTCGGGCCAGTGCTCTTATTTTAGAAAGGAGGGACCCAGATTTAAGCAACGGGGCTTGACTGAGCCCGATCCGGGTATTCCATAATTTTATGATTAATTTTGTTTTCGGGCCTGTACTCCTGTTTTAGACAGGAGGGGCCCAGATTTAAGTTTTGGGGCTTGACTCGGCCCGAGTTTTCGATAATCTATTTTTTTAAAGAATTTATTATCTAGGGCCTTTGCTCCCATTTTGTATTATAAGGCCCTTTTGTTATCCGGGCTTGTATACGTCAGAATAATTTATATAATGAGTATTTGAGGTCTTGCCGTTTTTTGTATTGAAACAGATTTCTGTAATACATTGCCAAATCCGGCCAAAATCCAACCAGTCCTCGGCCAGTCATTCCAAAGTTTACATGTCAGGGCTGGCTTTCTATCTCCAGCTTCCATATAAATTAGTGTAAAATGTTGGGGCAAATAGTGCATGTCTAAGAGAAGTGAGTTTTGTATCAGAAGGAGCATATCTTAAAAATAATAATTATAAATAATTAAAAATTTGATAAAATTGTTTTTCACATACAATAACTAAAAATTTTGATATTAATCAAAATTTTATATATCTATTTCAGAAAGAAATAACACCAAGAACAAAATTTAAATTCATTGACTTTTTTTAATAAATGCTTTGAGAGAAAAAAGCCAGAAAGAACCATTAAATGGATTTAAAAATAGCTATAATTCATTATATATATTATTAATAAAAGTATTATTTTTTCCAATACTTAAAATAGTACTATCTTAAAATAATACTTAAAATAGTACATATGTTGATTTCTAAAACCGCATTTATTAGTTTACTAAATATTGATATAATTCTTCCTGTTTCACAGCATTTTTTATTTTGAATATAAGAAGTTTTAACAAGTTTTATAAAATACACATTAGAATTTATATTGGTTTATTGCAAAACGCCCAATTGACTCTGGTTAATATAATTTATGAACATGTAATTAATTCTTTCCTGCTGCCATCTCAAAATATAAATAGTAATCATTTTAAATTTCTCTAACTTTATTTCAATTATTTTTCAAAAACATCAAAATATTAAAATGACCCGCAAAATGAAAATGAAAGGATCACGCGTTTATTAATAAATATTGATTTCTTCTAATTTATATTCACACACACACATATATATATAATAAATCTTATATCTTTTAAATATTTCTATTATAAAGATTAGTCAAATACCTAGTCTATATTACTTGTTGTAAAAAGTTGAATTTGTCATATTTTTAAAGATATTACTTGAGAATTTATTCAAAAATATCGTTTTCTAAAATCTACTTTCTTAAATCATGCATTATTTTGCATTTCAAAAAATATATCATATTCATACTTATTACTTAAATTTCTTACGTTTCAACACCGTTTATATACTGTATACTACCTGAAGTTAGCAGTTCATATGTATTAACTTTTATTAACTATTATCCATGACCCCATCACAAAAAATAATTAAAATAATAATTGTGATGGTTATAATTAAATATTTAAGGATTGATACTGATTTCCGTAAAAACTCGAAAACAATGAAATGAATAATGAAATTATGAAATTTTACATAATAAAAATTTTTGATATGTTCTAGTAGTTTGTTGTTTGTATTTGATTTTGTATAGCAGTAGGATAAGCTGCATTTCTCACAGAATAAGACAATAGGAGAATCCATGATGGGAAGTCCCAACATTCGTTTTTCTATTCACTTTAACTTTATTGAGCTTAGCTTATGTAAAATAAGAGAATTTCAATTTAATATGAAACAAAATAGAGTATTTTATTCCATGCTAAGTTGAGAAATAAGAAAAATAGATAATTAATTTTTCATACTAGGGTTTCTGCTCATTGGTTAGCCCAGTGGTTAGCGCGTGGGTATTGCACACGGATGACCAGAGTTCGAAACACGGCTCTGCCCAAACTGTCCTCTTGTTCACGCGCACGTTAAATATGTGGGTATGTAAGACCTTCAGAGAGGTTGGTGGTACGGTACGGTTTCTGTGGATGCTACTCCCACTGGGTTCCTGTATAAATAGAACGGCTATATCATAGCCGTCCAAACAGATACCTACACTTTCGGGTAGGTCGGATGGTTTAGGTCGAAGAAGAAATTTAAGAAAGGGGCTCCATCTTTCAAAAATTCGACTACGTAGGCACATATCTGCAAAATTTCGTAGCCTTGGTATTACTAATTTGTCCAGACCCGAATTCGCAGCCTAAATACACTTACTCTGACATTTTCATAAAATATTTCCTAAACTGAATTTTAAATCGTAAAACGTTTTATTTCAATGTGCTCCCCTAACCTTTTTCTAAAAATGTATCAAACTTCCTATTTTTGTAGGCTATAGTTTCTATTTTTTTGCGGTACATGACAGAGAAACTCAAGGGGCACTAAATTTATCGAAAAGCGGTGGCAGCTACTTTTTTTTAAAAAAAAATATAGAGAGACATGTCTTATAACAGTCGAAAATGTAAATTAAAAAAAAAAACTGCGACTTAAAGCGGCTACGTACGATTTGATGGAGACTTGGGTTTCTTCAGCAGGATACCAAGACCTGAAAATACAGCTTCGGTCCTGAAGAAACTTATCGTAAACCATTTTGAGATTTCATAATTATTTTGGAGAGGGTTTATTATTATTTTATTCATTTATCTTTTTGCCCTTAGAGGAGTTTGTTAACATGAAGTAATGTTTTTCCAAGATTGATTAAAAAATAAATGTTTCAAAACTGTTATTAGAGGTGGGAAGACTCTTTACAGCGAAATGTCAAATGATAGAAAAACATGCGTAGCTATGAGGTAGAGACTTTAAATGCGGTGTTTAGGTAGATATATTTAAAAGAAGAAAGTGTGCAATTTCAATTTTTTCATATTCGCTACTTCAGGGGTGTGCCCACACCAAAATATTCGGCTTTTCAATTACGTGAGAAACACCTTCTCTTGAGTGAGATACAGACTTTGGTATACAAGTAAAGTTTTAAACTAAAAACCCCTTAGAGAAAGCGAATGTTCTAAAAATTTTCATGGAAGGGGTGTATTCGCAAAACGTTTCGTAAAACGTTCGAATTGCGAAATGATAAAAAACTTACTTAACAATGAGAGCGAGACCTTATATTCGATGCACGGGTAGACAGTTTAAAAAGCAGAAAGTGTACAATTTCAGTTCCTCTTTACAATTTCAAGGCCCCCTTTACAAGTATTAGAGTGTATATATAATAAATTGTTTACTAATTTATCAATAATGTTACAGAAAGTGACAAGAAATTAATAAATGGATTTACTCTTCTATTGTGCTGTTCTTTACATATATGATTATAGATAAACGTATTTTTTTCATTTGTTTTAACATAACATTTGTATACATACAACGGATAATAAGTAATTAAATATTTTTATACTATTTGTTAAAATATATGTCAGAATAAATTTTAATTATATTGCAAAAATATCTAAAACTAACCACAAAATTTTAGCTACATAAACTGCATTAAAATTAACCGTACGTTTTAAATAAACAAGGGAATAAAGAAAATTTGATTTTAAAATGTAAAAAGTACATAAATGAAATAGAAAAAAATCTGAGGGGGATAGTACATGACTTTCCTTATATAATGCAATGAATTTACTTCTTTTATAGTGAAAAAATTATGAAAATATCCACGCTACAGTATTTCTAACTTTGAATTGTACATTTGCGCATGCGCACACCCACACACACATAACCTCAAAAACGTTCGATTCGTATTCAGGGATGCTTGAAACGTGCTCCCTCGTCGAAAACTCAAATTCGAATTTTCGACCTCGTCACTATACTTTCCTTATACATTATACTATGAATATAAGGACTGTATGCATACTTTTAAAGTACATATTCTAAAGATTATAATTATATCAAAATATTTATGATAATTGCAAATTTAAAAAAACCCTCAGCAGTTACAATAAAAAAATAAATGTGAAGTTTGCTTTCTGAAAAAAGTCAAATAAAGTTTTTATTTCGCTAAGAGGATAATGGTATAACCTTTGTGAGGTCAGGTTTCATTATAATTTATGTTTACTTAAATTGGCGAACCTAACTGGTTCGGTTTTTAGCCGAATCATCGATCCAATCAGCATTGTCTGCGTTCCTGCGGGAGAGTAGGAATAAGTTTCTGTTCGGGAGAGTTCAGAAGGGTGCGTGTCTTGAAGCCGTGCTTGTCTTGAGTGAGCTAGTCTTGAGAGAGTGTTTGTCTTATCTTAAGTAAATGAGTGTAAGGAATCCCCAGTAAATACAACGATGACTAGGAATGGTCTCGTATTAGGGGTTTGGCCACAATACGAGGCGATATAAAAGAATGCCAGTGGTAACCATAAAAGTTTTGGAAACGTCCCCATTTAAGGGTTATCACCAGGTCAGTTAATGGTAGTATCTTGTATATTTGTATATGCATTCTGGGCGTGTGCAATTATAATTACTGTCTATGTTATCAATTGCATTAAACAGACAGCGGCTGATATTTCTGTGAAGTGCGCAATAAATTTAGTTTTATTTACTCAATGAAGTCCTGTGTTATTGCCCTTGGACCGAGAGGTTGGAATATCAGAGAAGTTAAGTTTGAGTTAAGTCACTTTGGTAATAGAGACAAGTACGGATTTGAATAAAGTAATCCGAAATAAGTAATCCGTAGAATAAAGTAATCCGAAAGAGCCGAGGAAGAAGTTACTTAACACACTTTATAAAATCACTTTTAAAGGGCGATTTGGTTCAAGCTAGAAATCTAGAATTTTCGAATGTGGTTTTTAAGAATATGTAGCTATGAAATTAGAAGCAAAGAAAATCGTTTTTCTTATGTTAAATTTAGCATTTTTGTGTAACGATTCTTCTTAAAAATCTTGCTACCCCAGACAGGACTCGAACCACGGATCTTTAGTGGCCAGCCAACACTCTCCTAGTTCAGCTTCTGGGACGGAATTGCAAACTCTAATCGCCGGAGTGAACTTTGCATTTTCATCCCTCTAATGTCAGATAGAATTGCAAGTTCACAATCTGACTGACCACCTCCTGCTATTTTTACCTCACATGTAGAATTCTTCATAATGTTCAGCTGATAGATGTAAAGTTCGTACCTTTGAGTATCAATTCTGAAGTCTTAAAGGGTCGTAACTCAAACGCGATTCGGAAAACTGTGTTTCTTTCAGGACTTTTTTTTTGGGGGGGGGGGAGGGCGAATGAAATTTTAGGGGAGGCGTTTTCTATTCACACAAATAGAAACTAGGTTAATATAAAATGCATCCGGGAGAAGGGCTGTGCCCCTCCCCCCCCGTAGGCACACTTGAAAGAAACATTGCATGAAAATAGAAAGTAATCGACGCCTGAGAGCAAAAGATATATAGACAAATTATAAGAGGCAAAACAGACTTTTCATTGGACATAAAGAACTGAACTAGGTAGGACTTCTACCACGGGCAATTTCCTAAACTGCACATAAATGAACACTAGATGTTTGGTGGCAATACCCATATCCAAATCTTTCGCCCGCGTGCAACCCCTAATAAATCTGAATATTACCTTTATATATAAAATAGTCCTTCAACAGATCTGTATTCTTTAGTTTTCATGGATTACCATCGTCGAAAGTCCTGGTCTAAGCCAGGGCCGTAGTCAGGTAGGGGCCAGAGGGGGCTAACCCCCCCAACAAGTATACTCAGCTTTCCCCCTGATAAAATATTAAACTTTTAATAGTGATATGAAATGTCATCCAACATGTCATCCTAATTTTGCATAAAAAATTGCTTTAAGAGAATTATATAAAATATTTCGTTTCAAATATTTTTTAATTTAGCTAAATGTGTGGATATACTGATAAATGTATTTAGATATTTTATTTAAAAATCTGATGTGGGCAGTACATAATTTGCCCTGCAGATCCAAATTAATTTTGTTATTTTTTTAATAATTCATTAAATTCAGTTTAATTGCAAAAATAACAGCCATAATTATATGAAATTACACTGATTTTGCACTTTTAGTTAAATTTCCGTTTTTATTTGGTACCTGGACTTATTTTCAAAGGTGGCTTAGCGAAAATACGAAAAAACTAAAATATCTCGAGAACGGATAGTCCTGGTGTATTGGGGTTGGTTTTATTCTTTTCATCATTAAAAATTACGTGTAAATCAAGCATTTAATTGATATATTTGAGCATAGGTAGTTTTTTATTTTAGATTTTTCAGGGCCATTTCGCAAAACAAAAGCAGGTTATTTTTTTCCGAATCGCACTAAAATCTAATTAGCACCAGGGTAACCCACAAGTGACTTATCAACTAAATTTTGTAAAATTTGATAAATTAGTTTTTCAGCTATAGTGGATACAGACAATTTTTGCAGGTTATTTTGGAAAAAATGGCGGTTGTTTTATCCCAAATCATACCAAAAACTAATCAGCACCAGGGTCACATACAAATGACTTATTTACCAAATTTTATGAAATTTGGTTCATTAGTTCTTGAGTTAGAGTGGATACATAGATTGCATAGACAGATACACACTCAGACGTTACGCTAAAAAATAGTGTTTTCCTGTTCTAGAAGTCCCAAATCGTGTAGATCCGTCGAAAACTCCAGTTGCAATCTTCGACATGATTCCAATGCTTTCCCTATACATTACCATGTTATGAAATGAAAGTAAAAAGGAATTATTTAGAATGACGCTTCATTAAATGGTATGATAGTTCTATTTTAATGTAAATTTTGGTTAAGGAAGTAGAGTGACGTTTTTTCTTTGGATTTCTTTTCTTGGGTTAACCAACTCCACTCACGGAGTCTGTTGGCGCACGCCTCGGGGTAGTTTGGCGCAGAAAAAGGATTTTAAAGTGTAAAAATGTATTTATATCGGAGTTTGTAAAGCAGAGTGTAATTTTAATTTCCGTTTTCCGTCTTATTAATGTTATTTAGTTGTAAAAGTCAGATCAATTTTGAACAGTAGGCTATCAATATAAAATGCAAATACATGATAAAATGGTTTCACTACTTCTATAACAAAAAAAAATTAAAACACAAATAAAAACTAAAATATACAGTGTTAATTCAACACATCTACATTTTCAAATACTATTTCATATTCTAGTCACATTTACTTTTTTGTGTCACAAATATATTTTATGCTAATTTGTCAATTATTCTTGCAGTCCATGTGCCAAGGTGGACTGCCAAAACTTTGTGAAAACCTATTTATTTCCTGCAGAATATATCCCCAACAGACTTTATTTCTCTTCATTGAAACGTTTATCTAATTATTACTGATGCTTATAAATAGTTTAGAACACTATGTTTAATATTGCTTGTATTTTCATTATAAGCAGACGTACTGATATTAAGAATAAAATCATATATGTCGAATGCTAGATTATATTCATTTTCAGTTGGGAAACCTACATCTAAAAAAACTTTATATCACATTTATATATTTACATCAATATCTGATGAAAGCATGCAACGTTATTAAACATTTGAAAAGAAATAAAGTAATAGACAATAGTTCATTTTGAATTATGAGCTACATGAAAAAAATCTAAACAAATTACATAGTACTGCATTAAAGTAAAATTAAATTTAACTAAATGTTTAAAGAAAGTTTGATAGCATGAGAAATTGGAAACTGAATTTTGTTATTTTTATGCCAGCAATGAAAGTAACAATAATTATATGCATGGTGGAAATAATGTTTAAAGAAAGTTTGATAACCTAAGAAATTGGAAAATGAATTTCAAAACTTTTATGCTTTATTATTTAATAAAAATAACAATAACTATATGCATATTGGTTGCTCTACAATTACAATCTATTGATTTTTTACTATGTGGAATGCAGGTTGGAGCTTTCGCTAACCACCCCATCATACACTTTCAAGTTTACGTTACTCCACACGTCGCACAGTTATAGTGCGGTTACTGAAACTTTGCTTAAATTATATATTAAGTAACTGTAAATAACTCACATGTTACTGTAAATAACTGGCATGTTAATGTAAATAACACAAGTAAAAGAATATAAATCAGTATTAAATGCCTTTAGATACAGATATCTTTGACATAACACTATTTGTCCATCATGCGAAGGACCTGTGATAATATCTCGTCACATACACCACAGCTATTGACATAGGATGCGACATGATCACACAATTATACCTTGAGCCTTAATTCCACAATTCTTGCAATAGATGGCGATGTTACAACAAATTCAGTCGTGGCAACACACCACTTGCTGTATCGGGCACATAAATAGCAAACTCAACTATCGCTACGCTTGTTCGTTGGTCGTAGCAAAATGTGGCAACACTTCGGCTTCAATCAAGTACGCTGTGTTTAACCTAAAATCCTAAGATAATATAACTCAAAGCAGATACAAACTGATACAAGGTAATATAAAATGCTTTGAGATGGAAATATTTTGCTCAAGGCTATAACGGTCGCCCATGAAGCAGTGGTTTCGGGTAAAGCCCCGACTTCTCACTTTTACTACACTTAATCATATCCATACACGAAAAACTCAACTTTTACAAGGTGAAAGGTTAGCAACCTGCTACTCGCGAGCACCAGAGTCATCTCATAGTTTGCGTGTCTATAACTTCCTTGTTTTATTTTCTATGAGTAAAATAATTTCTAAAATACATGTGTTCTTGAATGGTATAAGATTGAAGAACTCTTGCACATATAAGCAATAGAAAATTTTATCGTGCTAATGGATGCAAATATGTTAAAACACTTACCTGGCATTCGTATCGTGTGCCTATAGTAATCTTCTACAGTGGGCTTGTAGGTCGTCGAGAAAAATCCTTCAAGGTATTGCACAACAAGAGAAGTCTTACCTACTCCTCCTGCTCCTAGAACAACAAGTTTGTTTTCTCGCATTCCCATTTCAAATGGCGCGTTGTGGTGAGCAATAACTGAGTCTGCGCAATTTTAAAATCTTTAATAGGACTTGCAGAAGTATATATCCGAGAGAGTCAAAAAGTTTCATGGATCATTTTGGAGTCAGATTCGAAACTCGGATTCTGGAGGAAATTTGGCAATGAAGCACGGAAATACTTCAGAGGAAGAAGACACAATGCACAGCTGAATACAGAACCTACAATAAAAGTCAAAGAATAAATAATTACCGGAGAGTTAAGTTACGGTAAAGGGTTAAATTTAAACTAAAAGTAAATTAGAAGGATGGAATTATAGGGACTTGTGTGGGGAGAAAATTAAAACAACGGCATCCACCTTTATCTACAGCCTTGCTCAAAAGGATTATGCACCCTACTTTTTCTACTTTAACTGCGGGTGTGTTACTTAAAATCACCTCATTTGTTTATGACTGCATGCGTAATAGGAAGTTGAAATGAAAGTGCAAACGCCATTTCAATTGACAACCAATAAACATTTCCAGAACTGAAAATTCTAGGTTTTTGTGGAAGCAGTCGGTTGCATTCGCTGTTCTGGTTTGTACACGTGCACGCGATTGTTGCTTATCTTATCTAAATTTGAGGTCTTGGCTGTATAAAATGCCGAAAACTAAGGAGCTTAGTAACGAATAACGATTGAAAATTCAATTTTTATACGAGCAAGGCAATAGCCAATGTGAAATTGCCAGAAAAGTGAAATGTTCGAGATGCGCGATGCAATATACTGTTAAACGTCTTAAGAATACTGGTAGTCATTTAAATCGTCGAAGAAGTGGGAGAAAAAAAGATCACTACACCCAGAGATGACCGACTTTTGAAGCGATTTGCATTGAAAAATCGTAGAAAATCTTCAATTCAATTAGCTGCTGAATTGCCAGAGGCAACAAGAAAAAGAATCTCTGCTCCAACCACTAGAAGACGGCTTGTAGAAGTTGGATTGAAAGGCTGCAAGGCCAGAAAGAAGCCATGAATTTTCGAAATAAATAAAAAGAAACGGCTGAAAAGAGCTCTTAAACATCGTCATTTTACTGAGAAGATTGGGCGAAAGTTCTGTGGTTTGCTGAATCAAACGTTCAGGTATGTTTCATTTCACTTGCTTTTATTCAAAACTAACTTGAAATTGTCAATATGTAGCGACTTTCTTTGTAAAGCTCTTTAGGATGTTAGTAAAATAATTTCAATACTATAGGTATTTGGAACACCTGGTGTGTCTTATGTGAGGAGCCGTGTAGGTGAGGAATATAAGCAAGAGTTTATAGTGCCGGCATCATAATGATTTGGGGATGCATGACAACTGACGGTGTGGGCGAAATATATATCTGTGAGGGGCGAATGAACTCTTTGACGTACATAAATGTACTAGAAACAACACTGCAAGCAGCTTTTTTCACGAATTTTCGACTATACAAACATGGAGGGGGGGGGGGGTCAGACTCCAACAAGACAATGCAACTTATCACATATCTGGTGTGACTCTGAAGTGGTTCAGTGAAAATGGTGTACATCTTTTGCATTCACTTCCACAGTCTCCAGACCTCAACCTCATTGAACAGTTGTGGTCTTAATAACAGATCAGGAAGCATTCCATTACTTCAAAAACAATCTCAAAATTCATATTGCAAATGGAATGGAAGAAGATATACAGAGAGAAATGCAGTAGGTTAGTACGATCTATGCCTAAAAGAATTAATGCCATCATGAAGTAGAGAGGAGGTCCAACCAAGTATTGACAAGTTTCAATAAAAAATGATTATTTTGATTATCTGCATTTTTATTTTATCCCAACACATTAGTAGTTTAAAATAAATGAATTTCAGTAGGGTGCCTAATATTTTTGATCAAGGCTGTACTAGAAAACTGTCAAATGTAGTTTTGGCTATAATAAATAAATAAGCAAAATCAATTTCATACGAAAAAAAAATATATTATAAGAATTAAAAATTAATTAAAAATTATTAAAAAAATTATATGAACTAAAAAATTAAGGATTTTATGCACTAAAAATTAAGGTAATTTAACAAGGTTAAAATGCACTAAAAAGTAAAACATAATTTTTAGTAGCTACCACAACATCCTTGGTCATATGCGACTAAACATAAAACCGTGGGGCGCCCATAAAAGAACTGTATTTGGATCTTAACTGAATTTTAAGGAATAGAAGTGATAACATAAATATAACATATATAAGAATGATTACATTTAATTCATTTAAATTGAGAAAATCATTTAAATTGAAAAATCATTTAAATTGAGATAGAAATGAACTGACTTTGCTTGGGCTTTAAATCTAATCCCAGACAATCAAAGTATCCCTTAAATAAGAATTTGTTTCGCTACGTGATAGAAAATATTTGCAATTATATTTAGTGGTTAAGACACCTAGTATCAAATTGAATAGAAAGCGAAAGAATGAATATTTCAAAAAAAAATTTCTATGGTTAAATAGAAAGTTTTATTTTATCATGTGACCCCAGCTACGTATGTCCAAAATCAAATCGTATTTTGCATCTGATATTTTCCGACCAAAGACTAGCTAAAGAAAAATTCAAAGAATCTAAATTTTAAATCAAAGCGTCACCTGGAAAGGATGGAACTTTTTCACTTCAAATTATTCAAAGAATTTCCGTTGAATTCAGATAGTTCTGGTAGCGAGATTATAAACTTTTCTATCCAATTTTTTATTATTTTGATTAATTTCCAGATATTTTGTTATGTTCATTGAAACACAATGTATTTGTTTTTATCAATCAATATGTAAAGAACTCTTGTTCCTCGCAGACAAAAGATTTTTGGTAGATTCGAACCATTTATCTTCAGATGACCGGATGATGCTCCATCCAGTCAACTGAGATGAAACAACTATATATTTAAACCTGAACTGGAACCTATATTTTGCTCCTTCACATTTCAAATTGGGGTGCAACTTCGGATTTTTACGTCATACTCATTTCTGTTTTTTTTTAAATACAAGATTGCCTCCTGTTCAACGTAATTCTACTTAAAATGAAACTGTAACGCTATAATTCGTTGGATCCTAAGACATTTCCTATTCTAACATTCATTTCTGAGTTATACACTGCATCTAGCATATAGGGATATATATTTCTCGAAGACCGTTTTTAAAAACTGTCTTAGAGAGTGATTGAATTAATTTTCGAATTCGAATGGCATGACGAAGCTCTATAAATTGAGCAACTGATTTGTCCTCCTATACTTGAACTCTGCAACAGAATGATACTTAAGAAAATAAAATATGATATATAGTAGTGAGATTTACAACATCGATTGCAAATGAACTGAACAGGATCCAATTTTTAGTCAACTCATAATCTTATGATACATGGCAGGGTTGTCCATAAGGGAAATAAGGGAACCCAGGCACCAAGAGGGGGACCGGCCACGTGATTATTTTAGGTAGGAGAAGCCATTAATGATTAATAAAGAGAGAAAATCAAATATGGGGAGCCCTTAATAAATATTTATGCGGGGATTACAAAATGCATGGGTGGCCCTGTACATGGCTTATTTGCAGCTGGATGTCCATATATTCTGAGTATGTGTGGATATTTGCATTGGTTAATCCACTTTACACATCCACTTTATCTTCTTTACGTATCATGTCAAGGATCACTAATCCACTTTACACATCATGTCAAGGATATTCCAGTTTACGCATGTACGAATCACTAATCCACTTTACACATCCTGTCAAGGATATTCCAGTTTACGCATGTACGAAAGTCGAAAAAGTACCAAAACTACCCTATTCATAGTAAGATACGATTTAGAAATACTGTGGACCTAAAAAAGTATTTCTATTATAGGAAAAGTGTAATTTTCTGTAGGAGTAACATTTTATAACTAAAATGTTTCTATTTTAAGGCAATCTGTCAACTGCCGTCGCCACGTCACATATTGCACACGTTTTGAACATCTACATCTTGAGAACAAACAGCATGCTGGAAATAAGCATTCTCCCTTCTGAATATAAATTGAAAAATTCTGATGTGGGCAGCACATCACTATCCTTATATACTGCAATGAATTTACTACTTTTACAGTAAAAAAATAGATTATTTTTATAGTAGTTATTTATATTCTTTCCAAGATATTGAATTTTTGCCAATGAGTCGTCATTTTCTATGTCGTCATCATCAATGGGTCGTCATTGATTCAGCGTCATTTTTATCCACTTGGCAAGTTTTCCGATAATTCAGCAACATTTAAAAAGTCGCCATGTTGGCGACATTCCATCAAATTCACCGCCAAAATATCGCCAAGCGTTATGGACGAAGAAATAAGTTATTCTTACAGCACATAAATGACTATTGGCGTTCAAATACAAAAGTATTAGTCAAAGTATCTTTTTTCATGAATGGAACGAGCTAGATCCACGAGAATGATGTGACCCAATTTATCGCATGGTATTTCATATGAAAAGTGAACATGTTTCTCAATAGGAAATATTTTTTTCTTATTTTATATGACTTTTTGATAATTTTTTTTAAAAATGTGCAGTATCTCGAGAACGGTTGAAGTTAGCGTTCTAAAATTTATGTCAATCGTTTTCTAATAAAAAATTACATAAGAAATGTCTATTTGCGTAACTTTATTAGCGGTTTTGATTTTTTGACGATTTTTTCAAAATTTCACTCGAAAATTTAGGGGCTTCAGAACATTTGATTGCGTATAAGAACAATAGGCTTTCAGTGTTTACGGATTGTGATTTTTGCACCAAATTTCGTTCGAATTGGTCCATTCGTTCGTCAGTTATCATCTCCACAGTCTCACTCACTCACTCACTCACTCACTCACTCTCACACACACACACACACACACACACACACACACACACACACACACACACACACACACACACACACACACACACTTTCATACACACACACGCACATACACAGACATCACTTCAAAGATGTTTGATTCGTGATCAGAAATGCTTGAAGCGTGCTCTCCCGTCAAAACCTCGAATTCGAATTTTCGACCCCCGCACAATACTTTCCTTATACTATATGTATATAAGAAAAGTAAAAGAACGTCATAATTTTATCTGAAAAAATAATTTTGGGAATTTATTGAAATATCTGGTTTTTGAATATACATCAAAATATAAAACATGCCGTTGACATCTGAAGAAACTTGATAACGCCACATGACTTTCACTACAGATCCAATTTTATGTTCTTTTCTTTTTCGTACAGATCTCTATAAACTTTTGTTTTAAATTTATATGCCTTCCCCTAAAACCACCTCACAAACATTTGAAATCCTATTTCCTAACCACCTGTAGTCGGAAGCAACTAAATTTTCATTTCCAGCATAGCGTGGGAGTGACACTTTTGCATTATATTTTATTTTATTAATTTTATCTGAAAAAATAATTTTGGGAATTTATTTAAATATCGGGTTTTGAATATACATCAAAATATAAAACATGCTGTTAACATCTAAAGAAACTTGATAACGTCAGATGACTTTCACTACAGATTCGATTTTACGTGTTTCTTTCTTTTTCGAACAGATTGCTATAAACTCTTGTTTTAAATTTATATACCTCTCCTAAAATCAAATCACAAACATCTGAAAATCTATTTCCTAACCACCTGTAGTCGGAATTCGCTAAAGTTTAATTTCAAGCATAGCATGGGAGTGACATTTTTGTATTATACGCATTGCCATAACAAGAGATAAAATTGCATAATTTCAAATTGAAAAAGTTCGGCTGGAAATAAAGAAAAAATGTTTTTTCTTCCAATACTAAATAAATCTATCTTTTTCGAATAACATGCTATAAATCTTTAGATTAGGATACTGAACATTTTAGTCACATCCAAGATCTGCAAAATAACAGGAATATTGAGGTGTAAGAGAAAAGAACTAAAATGATTCTATACAAATAAATAGGAAGGATACCATAATAATGAGAGTTGAAGATTATAAATTAATTAATATATTTCTTAGATTGAAGTATTTTCTTAAGCAATACCATAATAATGCTAATTCAAAGCTACAAAATTAATAAGCTACTTATAACTGTAAATTTAAAAATTCGTTTAAAAACGGCATATAGCAAATTAGCAACGGTATCAAACGATTTCAGGGATAGAACAACTTCCTTCTTCAAGATAATTAACTGCAGTGTGGCTCAACTTGACTTTCTCCTACCAAGATCAATTCTTTTATTCAAATTTTACAAAACATTTTTTGAAAAATCAGTATTGCGGATCCAAATGATTATAAGCCTTATTACAGCGTGTTACCCTTTACTTTAAATGGTTTAAAATCTTTCGATTGATATTATACCTGAAAATGTATCCCCGGGGAGGGGTAAATTGCACCCAACGGGAACTATTGGATTAAAATTATTAAATCTCGTGATTATTGGGCCATAAATAAACCCTTTTATGCATGATTATGTCAAATTTTGTCCTCTGCGGGCATGTTAAAACAATATAAAATTTCGAAAGAATTTCGAAACTTTTTTTAAATTTTCGCTCGAATTTAAAAATATTCTATCTAGTTCGAGATATTTTGACAACAAAACCGGAAATAAAGTTTGTGAAAATCCATTAATATTTCTGGTCGCTATCGTGTACACAAGAAATCGACCACAGGCATACCACATACATACAGACAAACAGACGGACATCATTCCACAAAAATAGTTGTATTAGTAGAAAATTTTCGTGAACACAATAATATCCCTATACTATATTGCATGGTATGAGAATGTGAAAATATTAAAAGCAGCTAAACCAGCAAATGCAAGAAGGGCTATGTTCCTTTGCTAGTTTAGTTACACTGCCATTTTATTCTGTAGAAGGAAGCTGTTTATCTTCGAAAATATTGCTAATTTATTGCATGCCATATTTTAACAAAGTTTTTAATTTACTGATATTTTTTCCGCAGATTATCGATTTAATTTAAAAGCTATAGTTATACTAGCGAGAATAATTTCAAATCTATAAATTTCACTCGACAATCTAATACATTAATCTGTCATATTAATAAGATCTACTTACAATGACAAGCAATCTTATTACTTTCCTTATATACAATAATGTATAAGGAAAGTATTGTGACGGGATCGAAAATTCGAATTCGAGTTTTCGACGGGAGAGCACGTTTCAAGCATCCCTGATTACAAGTGGAGCATTTTTGAGATGATGTGTGTGTGTGTGTGTGTGTGTGTGTGTGTGTGTGTGTGTGTGTGTGTGTGTGTGTGTATGTGTGTGTGTGTGTGTGTGTGTGTGTGTATGTGTGTGTGTGTGTGTGTGTGTGTGTGTGTCAGTGAGTCTGTAGAGAGGATAACTGACGAATGAATGAACAGATTCGAACGAAATTTGGCTCAAAAGTCACAATCCGTGAATACTGCAAGCCTATTGTTTTTATATGTATACGGTATTTAAAAGGAAAACATACTTTACTGAAGATAATTCTGACTCTTTTTACTTTCCTTATATATATAATGCATAAGGAAAGTATTGTGACAGGGTCGAAAATTCGAATGAGTTTTCGACGGGAGAGCACGTTTCAAGCATCCCTGATCACGAATTAAACACTTTTGAGGTGATGTCTGTGTGTGTGAAAGTGTGTGTGTGTGTGTGTCAGTGAGGCTTTGAAGACGATATCTCACGAACGAATGAAGCGATTTGAATGAAATTTGGTACAAAAATTACAATCCGTAAATACTGTAAACCTATTGTCTTTAAACTCAATCGAATGTTCAGAATTCCCCTAAATTTTCGAGTGAAATTTTGAAAAAATCATTAAAAAATCAAAACCCTTAATAAAGTTACGCAAATAGGCATTTTTTATGTAATTTTTCATTAGAAAACGATTGACACAAATTTTAGAACGCTAGCATGAACTGTTCTCGAGATATTGCACATTTTTCAAAAAAGAAATTATCAAAAAATCATGTAAAACAAAAAAAAAGTATTACCTATTGAGAAACATGTTAACTTTTCATATATAATATCATGCGATAAACTTGGTGACATCATTGTCGTGGATGTAGCTCGTTCCAGTCATGAAAAAAGATACTTTGCGTAATACTTTTGTATTTGAACGCCAATAGTCATTTATCTGCTGTAAGAATAACTTATTTCTCCATCTATAACGCTTGGCGAGATTTTGGCGACGAATTTGGTGGAATGTCGCCAACTTGGCGACTTGTTTAAATGATGCTAAATTAACGAAAATCTCCCCAAAAGGAAAAAAATGACGCTAAATCAATGAAAATGACGACTCATTGGCGAAAATTCAATATCTTGGAAAGAATATAAGTATCTACAATAAGAATAACCTATTGTTTTTACTGTTAAAGTAGTAAATTCATTGCATTATATAAGGAAAGTCATGCATTGTCCACATCAGATTTTTTTAAAACGTTTTTGTTGAACTGTTTTCAAATTCTATTGGTACGATCCAATTTTAGGCTAACACGCAAATTTCTCAACACTTGCGTTATTTGTCAATAGCAGTCAATGTTCACAGTTAGAAGTGAGGAATTATTTTAGCAAATGCACTGATACGGAAGACTTGAGCAATGTATATAAGAACAAATAACTCAATAATTCAGCATACGACTGTTTTGAGAATATGCTGGATCTCCTTCGTTAGTGCAAATTGCATCGTTAGTTAAAACAAACAAACCCAAAGTCCAAAATAGGAAGGAAAGGGGACAAAAGGAACCCACTGAGCAAAGTCCGTCCTGAGCAAAGTACGCAAAGTCTGTAACTGTATAACTACTAGTTGCTTGTTTTCGTTAAAAACATTACAAATAATTTCAAAATTCGTTTTAAAACAATTCTTTTCACATAGAAAGTTAAATGTATCTATAATAAGGGAAGTATAATGTATACAGTATTTAAAGAAAACAAAATAAATTTGAATTCCGAATTTCGGCGCATGGTTTTTACTTTCCCTGCAATACATGGTAATGTGTAGGGAAAGTATTGGAATCATGTCGAAAATCGTAACTCGAGTTTTCGATGGATCTACACGTTTCGAGACCTCTAGAATACGGAAAAATTATTTTTAGCGTGAAGTCTGTGTGTGTGTGTGTGTCTGCCTGTGTGTCTGTGCAATGAATGTATCCACTCTAACTCACAAACTAATTGACCGAATTTTATAAAATTTGATAAGTAAGACCCTTGGGTATGGCTCTTGTACTGATTAGCTTTTTGTTACAATTCGGAAAAAAGAACCCGCCTTTTTTTGTGAAATGGTTCGCAAATATCTCATGTATTCACTTGTAACTGAAATACAAATTGTCCAAATTTCACAAAATTTGGTAAATAAATCACATGTGAGATATTCTGGTGTTGATTAAATTTTGGTACGATTCGAAAAAGAACAACCAGTCTTTTTTTACGAAAAGGCCCGAAAAAATCGCCAATATCTAAAAAAAGACTGCGTATGTTCAAATGTATCAATTAAATGCTTATTTTATACGTAATTTTTGACGAGGAAAAGAATAACTCTATTACTCTAGGACAAACCGTTCCCGAGATATTTGAGATTTTACGCAATTTTTATGCCGCCTTTGGAAAAATGTCCAATTACCAAATAAAAGCAGAAATTGAATTAAAAATGCAAATTTAGTGTCATTTTGTGCAATTAAACTGAATTTAGTGAGTTCTTAAAGAAATAAAGAAAAAACGAATTTGAGTCTGCAGAGAAAGTCATGTGCTGCCCACATCAGATTTTTTAAATTGCTTTGAGTACATTTAGATCCGATTTCAATTTGTATATTTTTAATCCGAAATTGCTCGACGGAAGGGATGCTCATGGGTAGGTATCGACTTAAGCTTACCTAAGTAGGCCAGAAACACCTATTTTTAATTTTTTCATTCCCTATACATGCATAGTTGCAAGCCCAGATCACTCGACTGATACTAGGGTTTTTAGCAGCTGTTTGAGTGGCGGCCTATACATACATAGTATAATATATAAGACAAATAGTGTTACAGGGGCAACAATTTGAATTCAAGTTCGCGTTTTCAACGGTAGAACATGTTTCAAGTATACCTGAACTCGAATAGAGCATTTTTGAAGTGATGTGTGTGTGCATGTATGTGTGTATGCGTGTATGCATGCTTGTGCGCATGTGTGTGTATACTTGTTTGTATGTGTGTGTGTGTGAGGGTATGTGTTGTGTATGTATGTATGCGTGCGCATGTGTGTATGTGTGTATGTGTGTATATATGTGTTTGTAAGGGCGTGTGTGTGGGTGTGTGTGTATGTGCGTGTACGTATGCGTGTATGTATGTGAGGGAGTATGTGTATGTATGTGTGTGAGGGTGTGTGTTTATATGTGTGTATGTGTGTGGGTGTGAGGGTGTGTGTATGTATGTTAGTGTATGAGTCCGTGAGTGCGATATCTCGCAAACGAATTTTAGTACGATTATTACAATCAGTGAATACGAAAACCCTATTGATTTAAAGACAATGGAATGGTCAGAAGATCCCCAACCCCTAATTTTCGAAAGAAATATTGAAAAGTATATATTAAATGCCAAAACCTTCAATAATGTTACATAAAAAATAACATTTCATTTGATGCTCTTACATTAATTACAAACAAATCGTTTGAAAATCGTTTATCACTTTTCAGTAATATAATCTCATAAAACGTTTTATTTTAAGGCATACCAGATATATGTGTTCCCTTAAAATCAATAACCGAGTTTCACGCTTTACTTTGAGGGAGGTAAAGAGACTGAAATTTACAGTATAATATTAGCAATTAAGTACTTTTGCGGTCTTTTAAATTCAAATTACCTTTCTCGTCTTTAGTAAATATATTTTAAATAATTTTTTAAAAGAATTTCAACAGCGTAAATTTTAACTCTTTTCCTTAAAACGATATATAAAAGAAAAACCGTTTCACTATCTCGAGCATCTCTTTCTCGATATTTTCCCCCTACCTCCGGCTGACGGGGGAAAGACGGAACTGTAGCGAAATTAATACTTGACGAGTGGCTGCAAACTTTCGAAACTTCGGAAGCAACTTAAGAATTCCGAGGCTCGGAGGCAGAAGTTACTTTTAAAACTCATTCCGGTCCTATTCCTCTCTTTCAGCGGTTGAATCTAGGAGCCATTTTATGGATCTGCATATGTGCGTTCAATAACGGTACCTTCTCAGAATTTCAGAGAGAAAAATTAAGTTGATAGAAAATACATTTTTGAAGAGCGGAAAAAAGGGATAATAAAGGTCAATATCACGAGTGCTTTAAGGAAAGAAAAATTATAATATACACTTATCTCTGATGTGCCCAATATATGACATTCCCTACAGATTAACAAATTTCGATATTGTCGAAAGTCAATAATACAAATTAGAGCTCATATGCACTGAAAACAAACAGGCTGTTGGATTTTAAAGTTTAAAAAATCTGCTGTGGGCAATACATGACTTATATAATTCAATGAATTTGCTACTTTTACAGTTTAAAAAATGCTATTCTTATAGTAGATGCTTATATTCTTACAAAGATATTAAATTTTCTTGAATTAGTCGTCATTTTCATTGATTTATCGTCATTTTTATCCACTTGGCGAAATTTTAGTTAATTTGGAAACATTTAAAAATGTTGCCAACATCTCGTGAAGCGTTATGGACGAAGAAATAAGGAAACAAGTTATTATTACTGCGCATAAATGACTATTAGCGTTAAAATACAAAAGTATTACTCAAAGTATCTTTACTCGTGATTGGAACGAGTTAGATCCACTAGAATGATGCCACCAAATTGATCGCATGATATTGCATATGAAAAGTGAACATGTTTCTTAAGAGTTAATATTTTTTTTAATTTATGGGACTTTTTGATAAATTTATTTGAAAAATGTGCAATATCTCGAGAACGGTTCATGCTAGCGTTCTAAAATTTATGCCAATCGTTTTCTAAGGAAAAATTACATAATAAATGTCTATTTGTGTAACTTTATTAAAGGTTTTGATTTTTTGGTGATTTTTTCAAATTTTCATTTGAAAATTTGGAGGGCGGGGGGGTTCTGAGCATTCGATTGTGTTTTAAAACAATAGGCTGCCAGTATTAACGGATTATGATTTTTGTACCAAATTTATTCGAATCGCTCCATTCGTTCGTGAGATATTGTCTCCACAGACTCACTGATATACACACACACGCACGCACACACACACACACACACTCATGACTTCAAAAATGTTCGATTCGTGATCAGGGATGCTTGAAACGTGCTCTCCCGTCGAAAACTCGAATTTGAATTTTCGACCCCGTCACAATACTTTCCTTATACATTATGTATATAAGGAAAGTAAAAAGAAAACCAAATTTCACGCAAATCGATTGATATGTTCTACATACGTATATCGCGTTCTCTGTGAAAAGGTAAAATTTATACATAATATCTCTAGAACGGTTGGTAATTACTATATAATGATGTCTATTTATTTCTGATTTAAAGTATTTACGTATCATTCCCTCATTTGATATAGTGAACATCTGTGAAATAAATGATATAGTATATAAAAGTTGAAAACAGGCTATCAGTTTCAGAGGTAACAGAGTTAATAAAAAGTAACAGTTAATAAATAAATAAAAATTAACTGGTGTGTGACCCAATTCGACTTTCTCATACTAGAATCCATTCTGAAGTAGTTCATGATTACATGAAAAAGTTTGAAAAATCTGTTTTGTTGCCCCATATGATCACAATTATAACATATTACCTTCCATTTTAAAGAACTTGAAAAAAATCTGATACTGTACTACCCCCCCCCCGGGGGGGGGGAAAGAGAACTTCCCCTCTCCGGGAGACCTAATGACGTCAAGAACACAATAATTGTATCTCAGATATGTTTCATTACAATGATTAAAACTTCTATGTTTCGTGTTGTGATCACTGAGCCATAAATAAACCCTTTTGTGCATAATTTTAATAAATTTCATCTTATGTTATCATGTTAAAAAAATATAAAACCTCGAATAAATTACATTTTTTTTCGCTGGAATTTAAAAAAATTCTATTTAGCTTAGATTTTTTGATAGCAATACTTTATATAAATATTCGTGAAAATCCATTAATATTTGTAGAAGATATCATATACGCAAGAAATCGACCACAGACAGACTAACTGACATCACTGAAAAATAATCAAAACGTACTCCGGAGGTCCTAAAACATGTATTGGTATCAAAATCTAGAAATCGAAAATTTTCGTGAAAACAATATTTTCTCTATACTATATTCTATAGTACGAAAAAGCAAAAATGTAAATTAATACATTGTTGAAAGACTGAGAAATGATGCTAATTCAATTTTTACACCGTTTAAAATTTTTCCCCACATACATTGTATAATGTAACGGGAAAGTACGAGTATTGTCACAGGGTCAAAAATTCAAATTTCAGTTTTCAACGGAAGAACACTTTCAAAGCTAGCATAAATTATTTTGGCGATATTGTACTTTTTTCGATTCACTGTTTAAAAAATTATTAAAAAATCAATATTATTAAATAAATAATCATTTCATACATAATTTGCCATAAGAAAACCAACGATGCTTTAAATCTTTAGAATATGATATTGCGCATTTTTGAAATAAATTTATCAAAGAAATAATTACATAAAATAAAAAAATACTAAGTATCATTTAATTTATAGTCCACTTTCCATATGAAATATTATGACAGGAAACTGTTAACATCATTATCGTGTATCTATTTCATTTCAATCACAGAGAGGAGATACATTTTGCGAACGTCCAATGTTTAACGCCAAAGAATTAGGCAATATTCGTTTATTTCAGAGGATATTAATTAAATGCCAATTACATTTTAACGATAATTTTTTGCATGTGAGTATGAAGGAGTCACTCTTTATGGATTGATAAAATGCTCAAAGAGTCCAATTTCAGTTTACTTCGTGCTAATTCAATACAAATTAACTGAAGTGTCGCTCAACTCGACTTTCTCATATCAGAATCCATTTTTAGAAGCATTTTTTTTTCAAATTTTACAAGAAATTGTTTGAAAAAGCTGCATTATGCGTCCAAATGATTAATATAATAGCGTGTTACCCTTCACTTTAAAGGGCTTGAAATAAATATTTCGATTGATACTATACTTTACAATGCACCCCCGGGGGATAACTTGACCCCCCCCCCTCCCGAGGGGAGACTAATAACATCGCGTACTAAAATAATGTATCGCGGCTATCTTTCACAACAATGACAAACTATTAAGTCTCTTGATCTTTGAGACATAAATAAACCCTTTTATGTGTGATTGTGTCAGATTTTGCCCTAAGCAGCCATGTTAAAAAAATATAAAATTTCAAAATGTTCGCTCGAATTAATTTTTTTTCATCCAGTTCTAGATGTTTTGATAAAAGTTTCGTGAAAATCCATTAGTATTTTCAACAGCTACTCTATACACAAAAATCGACCACAGACATCAAACAGACATCACTTCAAAAATAGTTAAAACGCGTTCAGGAGGTTTTAAAGCATATATTGGCATCAAAATATCGAATTCGAAAATTTACGCAAAAACAATACTTTCTCTACACTATATTAAATAGAGAAAATAAAAATATTGTCCTGTAGATTTTTCATAAAAATAAATTCGCTGCGAAAGAAGTAAAATCATCACATTATGTATGTGAAGCCCTGTGCTTCCCACATTAGATTTTTTAGAAAGAGGGATAAATTCAATAGCGAGTCTTGCATTGGTCCCATTAATTTTTTAAACAAGAAACATCAATCATGCATAAAGCATTGATTATGAAACACTTTCCAACTGAAATACAATTTTATTTAAACATCTCTAAAATACAATACATTCAGCGGTGATATATTAAAAAAAAGTAGCTGACGCTGCCGCCGCTGTTTGACAAATTTCTCGTATCTCGAAATTCTTTGCTTCGTACCGCAAAAACTATTGCATATAAAAATATGAAATTGGGTACACTTATAGAAAAAGCTTTGGGGAAGACGCTGAAATAAATATTATTGATATATACTGTAGTTAAAGAAATATTTAATGTCAAAGACAAAATATTTGAGCTGCGAGTTCTCGTCCTGGATAGACTAATAATAGAAAGACCACGAAATTTTGCAGGCAGGTACCTACATGAGTGAATGTTTGTAGGGCGGAGACCCTTTCTTTAACACTTTATAACATAGTTGAAAACTGTTTATGACTTTGTTCATTCTGTCTGTCTGTCTGTCCGATAGCACGATAACTGCAGTAAAAATTACTTTATCAAAATGAAATTTTAGTACATTTTCAGACGGTCTGTGGAACCTATGGGAATATAAATGAATAACATCATCTAATTAGTTTTGGATTGAACCCGGGTTGAAAAAATGAAATACATTAAACCCTATGGGACCTAATTTTTCAAACATTTTTAAGCAAATTTAAAATTCACAAATTGCTTTGAAAGTTTTAGGAAATATTCAAATTATCCCATAAAATATATATAAAAAAAAAATTCAGTAAGATATTTTAGGTAGTTTTTTAAATAAAAGTTCTTTAATATAGGGAGACAAATTCAACAAATTCAATTAAATTCTGATTCTTGTTATATTCTCCAGAAAGAAAAAAGAGATATATTTTGTAATAAATATATTTTCCAGAGTTTAATTATTTTTTTATCATGCCCATGAGTAAATTATTTTCAAAATGCATAAATAACCACGTAGGTCATATAGTACGAAAGATAGAATTGATACCGTTATAAGTAGAAATGGGTGAATAATACTTTTCTCGAATTCGAGGATTCTAATCAGGCTGTGTAGAGTTAGTGAGTTTGTCGCCAATGTTAATTTGACGCAATTGCGCTATTTTGTAAAAATATTATATTACATAAAATAGTTCTTCACTTCTGCTGGACTGTCAAATTGGGGGCTGCAATCAGAAATAATTTTGCATTCGCAAACCCAGCAAGCTTTTAATATAACGAGAAATTTATATATTTTAATTTTCTACAAATTCTGAATAAATTATAGCACAAATTAAAAATGTTTATGTTTAAGTGTGTTTTCGACAAGGGGGGGCGTGTTGGCATGCATTTAATTAGTTTTCAAATTTTTCAAACGTTTGTACAATGTATTTAAACTTTAAATGTTATTATTTTTTTTGCTTAAATTCTGTGCATACTGAACATTTCTGTGCATTTCTACATACTGAAACAACGCAATTACAATATATGTGAGTTTAAATGGTTCATTAGTTCATCCAAATTTGATTATTTCTACAACGAAGCCTAATTTTCACTTATGGAAAATGTAAATACCAAAAGATGTAGAATTAGTTGTATAAGAATTGCTGCATTCCCTTAACGCAAAATTATTTAGCTCATGGAGTCTGCAATATAGCTGTTATGAATGAAACATTAATTGATTTTACACAGAGAACCAGACGATTTTTTCGATGAAGTTTTAAGCATAAAGTTAAATTACTTGTACCTCCATGCTTTTAACTTTTTAAATAAAATAAATTATTATAGTATTGTGATGAATGAAAGGAATGGAAAAAAGTTTATGAATGAAATGCTGCTTTTATAGAGAGAGCCAGGCGATTTATATTTCGATGACGTCATTTGAATAAAGTTCATTTGTTTTCGATGAAGTTTTCAAATATAATAAATTATTGTAGTATTATGATAATTTTAAATGGTATGATAATTTTAACCGAGGAATGTATCGCATTTTAGAAATGTTTAAACCAGGAAATTTATATTTCAATGCCGTCATTTGAATGCAGTTCATTTTTTTCGATGAAGTTTTAAATTTTCAAATATAATAAATTAATGTAGTATTGTGATAATTTTAAAAATATTACCGAGGAATGTATCGCATTTTAGAGATGTTTAAATAAAATTGCATTGAATTTGGAAAGTGTTTCATAATCAATGCTTTATGCATGATTGATCTTTCTTGTTTAATTTTGATGTAGATTTTGAAATATTTTACTTTATATGCACTTCTGAAGTAAACTTTTTTTTCGTGTCGCACGTCTAGTTATTTCTCTGTCTCGTACTGTAAAAACTATAGCATACAAAAATATAAAATTTGGTACATTTATAGAGAAATAATAGGGAAATACGATGAAATAAACTGTTTACCGATTTAAACTTTAGTTTGGCACGAAATAGCTCGTGAAGAGAGCTCTTGATTAAGGAATTCAGTTTTGGGATACCCTGGGCTAAGAAAAAGCTCTGCTTTTCCCTCCTGCGGAAAATAGGCAGGGTTAGAAAAGAGATTTTAGAAAGTAGAATTTTTAGGAAAGATAGATATGAAGCGAGCGCAGCGAGTAGGAGGCGAAGCCTCCCGAAGTGGTTTGCGCAAGCTGAGCTAGCGGGGGAGCAGAGCCCCCTAGTTTTTAAATTATCACAGTACAATAATTTATTTTACTTGGAGACTTAAACATGAAAAAATGCAATGCTGTAAAATCGTCTGCTTCTTTATGTAAAATCAATGAACATTTCATTCATATCACTTATATTCCAGACTCCAAAGCAAAGTCATTTTGCGTGAAAAAAATTCAGCAATTCTTATCCAGCTCATCTTGCAATTGCTTGTTTACATTCTAAATCCATTAAAATTAGATTTTGTTGTAGAAATACTCAAAGTTTGACAATCATTTAAACTAAAAAATATTGTAATTGCATTGGAGCAGAATATAGATGCACAGAAAATACACAAAAATAAAGCAGTTTTTGGACGGATTCAACCCTAAATATAAATTTAAAAGAACTTAAAAAATCACGATTTGTATACTGCGAAAAAAAGATGGATGTCATATTTTATTTTGAAATGGGTCACGCGATCCCTTCATATAATATGGGTGCAATTATTATTTTAATTTTTATTTAAAATACTAGCGAACACATTTTGCTGAAATTTTTTTTTATATATTTTATGGGATAATTTGAATATTTCCTAAAATTTTCGAAGCAATTTGTGAATTTTAACTTTGTTTAAGAAATGTTTCAATAATTAGGTCCAATTGGGTTCAAGGCATTTCACTTTTTCAACCCGGCTTCAATCTAATTGGATGATGTTATTCATTTACATTCCCATATGTCCAAAAGACGGTCTCAATAATATACTAGAATTTCATTTTGATAAAGTCATTTTTTGGCAGTTATCGTATAAACGGTCAGACAGACAGATAGAATGAATAAGTCATAAACACTTTTCAACTCTGTTGGAAAGTGTTAAAAAGTGCAAAAATTTTGTCTTCCCATAAGCGACATATTAAGATTCCCTTGTTTCGGAAGAATCTCATTTATACAATTTCACCCTTTCCATCCGACCAAGTGGAACGGCAGAGAAATTAATACTTGACGAGCAGTAGCAGTCGACAGCAAACTTTCAAAACTTGGAAGCAACTCCAAAACACGAAGGCTAAAGTTACTTTTGTAACTCACTCTGATCTCTCATTTTCTCTCAATGGTCGAATGTGAAGGATTTTATTGATCGATCTACTACATGCGCGCGTTCGAAATCCGAATTCTCTACGAATTTCAGCAAAAATGCAATTTGCTGAAATATATTTTCTTTAAATCTTAACGAATAAGCGAATAATATTATATAAGAATGTTAAGGGGGAAAAATTGTTCTATTTATAAACATTACTTGATTAGTGCTTTGGATAAACATTTTTTTTTTAATATTTTTATAAAAACCAATTAAAAATATCAAAAGTTCACTTAAACTGCTGTCTTAAATATGCTGTAAATAAAAATACTTAATAACAGCATACGATAGTTGGTAAAATATATCAAATTGATTTAAAAGCGAAAAAAAGCCATTTCGTCTGGTTAATTGAGATTGAGCAGTCACTAAAGCTAAAGTTTTTCGTCTGGCCTACATATTTATTTGGAGGGAAACTCTACTGAGGGAACACTACTTCAAATTAGGTGATGTAAGAATATGGGAAAACATATCGTACACTTGCTCCCAATGTGGCACGACTTTTTATTTTTCACTATGGTTAAAGTTTTAATTATTACTAATTGTTGGATAACCATAGTGATAAGTTTCTTACTTATCATTATCATTACCCAATAATCAGCAAAAGTATACAATATAATTTTGTTGATTGTTGGATTCAATCAACTAAAGTTTGAAAACTTGTCTTTATAACGAGTCCACCAGATAGAGCTAACGAGCTTGTATACAAGGAGACACTATTGGCGCCTGCGCTATAAGTAAAAGTTCTTCCTAAACGTGACGTCACTAACAGTTAACTATCAGCATTACCATCTCAACTCTATGATCTTGCTATGGGCTATTAAATGAATAAGTGATATTTTAATTTTATTTCGTATATATTGCTTTAATTTCATATATTTTGATTTCTATTTTCACAATAACAAATAAATTGACTGCTTTTGACGTCACCAGCGGCGCAAACGGTGGCTTATGGTGGATAATGTTACCAGAATGCGAGTAATGAGTGTCTCCATGTATATAAGCTCGTTGGATAAACTCATGTCGTTATGAAGAATGTGTAAGAAACGTATCTCGTTATGAGGAACGTATGTCGTTATGTTTTCCAGAGAGTGATAAAGTACGGTGTAAAAAATGACATCGTTTAGTAGATGTTTAGTAGATGTAAGTGTTGTAACTCGATAATAATAATAGTACCGTTTTTCTGTACAAACAAAACTTGAAAATTGTCACAATTTAAAATAGAGTTAGCAAAAACGTTACAACTCGAATTAGGGATGTTTGTAATCAGGGTTAAATAATAGGGATGCTTCAAAAAGTGCTTGGCATCTAAATTCTTGAAGCCAGTTTTTATTTTACCAACGTTCACCTGGATGAGGCCAGATAAACAGTTTCAGATCAGATAAATTGCCAGATAGGGATGCTTCAAAAAGTGCTTGGCATCTAAATTCTTGAGGCCAGTTTTTATTTTGCCAAAGTTCACCTGGATGAGGCCAGACGAACAGCTTCAGGCCAGATAAATTAGGGATGTTTATAATCAGGGTAAAATAATAGAGCTGCTTCAAAAAGTGCTTGACATCTAAATTCTTGAAGCCAGTTTTTATTTTGCCAACGTTCACCTGGATGAGTCCAGACAAACAGCTTCAGGTCAGATAAATTGTCAGATAGGGATGCTTCAAAAATTGCTTGGCAACTAAATTCTTGAAGTCAGTTTTTATTTTGCCACTGTTCACCTGAATAAGGCCAGATCAAATAAGGCCAGATCAAAGAGCTTGAAAAAGAACGTTGCCATGCAAACGTATTCCATTTTTATGTGAAGTATATAGATATAAGAATCAGCAGTTTAGGTAAGTTCACGTAGATAGTGGATAAAAATATATTTCTAGAGGATTTCTTGCTAAATGTTTATAGTGGTAACAAAGAATTTTATGAAATGAAATGATGACTAAATAAGAGTTATAAAAAATCAGAGCTGATTCCGGTCCGATGGAGCCAAAATGTTTTTGCATGAATCACGTCTTGTAAATCAAAAGTCCAATTAGTTTTTTCAACCCTTTCAAAACAGATAAAAATATTAACCTATTAAATTCAGAACCACCTTTTGAAAACAGTTCAAAATGATGAAATATTATTATATTTAATTTATTATTCAATTTATTATTATATTTATTATTATATTTATTATGTTAAAATATTATTATATTTATTAGCAACAGATATCCTGGCAACAAGGTCCCCATCGGAATCGACGGGGCTATCGTAGATGAGACTTTTCATATGGACCCATAGAAAAAAGTCCAGACATGAGACATCGGGCGATCGTTCCGACCAAGTGATGTTACCACTCTGACCATTCCATCATCCTGGAAATGTTGCATCCAAAGTATTTCGCACAACCACGCTGAAATGGGGTGGTGCTCCGTCGTGTTGGAACCACATGCGGATTTAGGCTTTCTTCGCATTCCCCTTCGCAACTCCGAACATGAAATGCATGTCAGCCTTCTCCTGATTCGTAAAACAATCCACCACTTCTGAAATCCACGGTAGAACTGATCACGAGTGCGACAACAGACGCTTAATGCGTTCACTGGACAGCCGCGCTCCGTTACAACTATGCATTATATGACGAAAAGTGCTTGTTTAGGTGCGTTCTATCACCCCCTTAAAATTTTGCTGCATCGTTTTGAATCACCCTGTATATGTAATATACGCATTTGTTAAAACAGTTTACTTACATTTTTCAACTATTTCCCTTTTACTTTCCCCAACATATGTAGCAAATTAAAAGAAAAGTGTTAAGCTGGAGTCAAAAATCCAATGGATCAACACGTATAGAACACCTTCGAATACAAATCAACTATTACGCAATGTCTGTCTGTTGGCAGGAAATACCTCGAAAAAATTTATAAAATTAAATGATATTTGACATAATTATTTTAATCGATGAACGTTGAAAACATATTGATTTTCGGGATGAACAAATCAAAAGAAGGCCCTATTTTTCCTAATAAAAAAACGTTGTATAAAATAACATATAAAAATTTTGCGAAAATTTATATTTAATATATGGTTTTTCACTTTAAAAGAATGTCATCCTTTACTTGACTCTAAAATGGGCCGTTCTCAAGATCGTTTTATTTATCTTTTATTTCTTCGATCTTTAAAACGGTTGATCTTTTAGATCAATAATTTTTTTATTTAAAACAGAAAAATTTATAAAATAAAATAAAATGAGTACAATGTTATCAAACGAGTTAATGTTTTGTAAATACATATAATCTAAAATAGCCCCAATGTAAAAATTATATGGAATATATAAATTAAATAATTTGGAAATTATCCCTAGTCGTTTTAGAAATATCAAAAACAATAATTTCCACATGGAGCACTATTTCTCTTCACAAATTAAACAAAATGAATAAAAATAGAAAATGAATTATAAAATCTTAATTATGCAACAATTTGTTACGAAAATTAATTTTATACGTTCATTTTTCAAATTGAGTGAAATAACCTACGCCGTTCTACAGATACTGCATATTTTCTTCCTAACATGTAGAAAATCTTTAAAATAACTTTGAGTAATACTTTTGTATTTGATCGCCAATAGTCATTTATCTGCTATAAGAATAACTTATTTCTTCATCCGTAACGCTTGGCGAGATTTTCGACTAAATATTCGTAATACTAAATAGACACTAAATAGACAAATAATCGACTAAATAGACACTAAATAGACAAATAATCGACTAAATAGACACTAAATATTCGTTAACTGCAACTTTAGCATAAAAACATGAAATAAGATGAAATTTACAAATCTTCGCTGTGGCAATCGACAAAGTAAGCATACTGAAGAAAAGATTCAGCTCAAACTGTACGAAACTATGCTTTATGACTATATTACCAGTTATTACCAAGTAACATTTTTGTTGTAAAAGTTACAAAATATATATATATATCTTAATATCTTTCATTTTTCCCTTCCAAAACAATATTATAACTGATAATACACGCGATAAGTTACAGCATAGTACAGGGGCGGCATTTCAGCACTTCATTTGGGGTGCGAGATTTGTATGAAAATCCACAATATGAAATAAATAAAATGTTTGTTAACGGGGGGGGGGGGGGGGGGGAGAGATCACAAAATTGAATTGATGTTGAGAAAAATAATTGTTGTTAACATAATTTTGTACATAATTGTGTTAACATAATTGTTGTTAACATAATTTTTCTAAATAAAAATATCTATATTTATTTACCTGTTATGCGAAAATAATTTTTCAACCTCCTGAGGGACGAAAAAGACCTTTCACAACTGGCTGAGCTGATTGGCACAGTCAAAAACAATTTAACTAATAATGTTATGACAGGAAACACATTTTTTAAAATCCGCTCTTTAAAATAATCCAGGCGATTTTTAAAATTGGGATGGTCTATGTTTATATTTTTCACCATTGAATAAAACAGTCACAATTCACATAGCAATTCCTCTTTCTGGAAGTTATATACTTTGCATATGGTTGAAACTTTTTCTTTTCCGACATCTGATCCGGATAATACTGAACTAAGGGCAAACAAAACGGATATATTGTTCTCATTAAATCTTGTCTCAATTTCATTAGATACTGAATCTATAATTTCATATTGATTCTATGATATGATTTAACATCATCATGGGGATGTTTTTCACCGAATTCGCTTGGAATTTTTTTACGCATTTTCAGTTTTGGTCCAGAATAAGAAAAATTTGGGGGCGCGACTGCGCCCCCTCGCGCCCACTATTTGCCGCCCCTGGCATAGTAGAGCTCTGCAACACCGGACAAAATTTAAAATGTTTACCGGTTCTGGCTTGAAAGTAACACAGCCCAAAGACATCGTGCAATCTAGAGCTCAAGCCAGATTTAACACGAATCCAAAGACATTTTGCTATTTAGATATCAAGCCCGAAACAGGCCGATTTAGATATCAAGCCCGAAACAGGCCCGAGCTCGAAGACATTTTTCTTTATAGAACTCAAACCCGACCCCATTTAAGACCCAAGCCTTTCTGTAGTCTGGAGCTCAAGACCGAACTCAACTTGAGTCCAAAGACATTTTACAATTTAGAGCTAAATCCGGATCCGACACGAAAGTCTTGATTCATTAGAAGGTCTCGATCTGTCCCGCACTTTTTTAGGTATATCTAAGATTATATATTTGAATTATCGAGAAATATGTTCGTTATGATTTTCTTTCTACATATGTGAAATTAACAATTTTCATATATTTTTCGTAATCATTTATTTGTAACGTCAAAACGTAGACATCGTTTGACCCAGTTTCACCCAAAAATTTCTGAACTAAGCCCTAAAGTCCTGGGCTAGGCTAGCATTTTCCAAAAGAAAATTTTGTTTTATCGGCAATATTACCAACAATATTACCAACAGGCAATATTGCCAACATATAAATTTCGAAAGGGGAAGGGTATTCCTTAGATAGATTTTTTTTTAAATTTTCAAAAGAATGTTATTTTAGTAATTTTTAGAAAATGTCCTAAATTTTACTGACAGTAAGTGGGATACCACCTTTTGATATATAACTTGATCATGAAATCTAAGCTCTAATGCGGAATTGTCCAACTGGCGGCCTATAAGCAAGGATAACAATATATTTTAAGTTAAATTAAAATATATTTAAGAACATGAAAAAATATTGATACTTAATGAAATACGTAACTGTAATAAAATGTGATGCATAAACATTATTGAAAAAATTTTCAATGGCAGTAAAATTATTTTGATCGAAAATTTTATTGTATTTCATAGAAGTTGAACAGCGTTGTATAAAGAGTAAAAAATTAGAATGAAAAAATGTTAAATATGTGTTTATGTTGCTGCTTCTTTTTCTTATCGGACATGAATCATTAATTCATACACACAAAGCGTACTGTGCACTTTTCACTGAATAAAAGGGCTTAACTGGAAAATTTTTCAAATCAAACGCAATTTAAAAAAAAAAAACATTTATCGACATTAGAATAAACACATTTATTTTAATCATTATAGAAAAGAATTTAGGAACACTGAAAAAAATATACCAACAACACTGAAAAAATTTAATAAAAAGTTATTTTTTCGCACTGCACAAATTCCAGTTTCATACTACACAAATTGTGCGCTACTGCACGTTGAAAAAACCTTAGACTGGGCCAATGGGCTAGGCCCGAGTTAATGCAGACCTCTTTAGCATATCTCAAATTCTCATCGCAATGCCAGTTTTAAAAAAAAATTCACCTCTAGGTCCAAATTCTAATCAATATGTCATCATATAAAAGTATTTATAAAATACGAGTACACTTATGAAGCCAGTTTAAAGAATAGGGCTCACAACCTTTGACATTACAAAATCTGAAAAAACAAAAATAGAGTAGTACTAATGTCAAAATAATTTCAACAAAATTCCCTTCATTACATTGGAAATTTAATTTTTCATTTAAAGTAATAACAAATATTTGGTGTATATTATAATGTATTCGGATCAAATATTTTATAATTCATTTCATATATGTAAGGTGTTATTTTTAGTAATAAACAAAACATAAAACGAGACGTTACTTGACAAAAAATATATGTCAAATAACTAATGTGTATCATTCCACTAACGTTTCGTTCTCTTAACGCTTTTTATATTGACTGCTTAAATAATTGTTATGACCATATATATACCAGAAATTGAAATAAAATATTAAATATATAAATTTTTTTCACTATATTTCGTTTAATTGACATGTAAAAAGAAAGTACAGCATCCTAAATCCTTACCGTCATCTTGCTACTCTGTGCTGAAAGATAAAAATCCTCGGCTCAAAGAGAGAAAAGTAAACTTATCTTTCGAAAACTTTTCTTTGGCGAACGATAAGGGGGACCCTGCAAGGATCGGGTCTCGGCGGCGGACTGGCGATGAAGTGCCGTTCGGAAAACTTGAAGGCTGCGCAGATTTGCAGACGATGCGCTGGATTTCTGCGTGTTGGTGGTATTCGGCGACGAATCGCATGTTGATTGTGGAAAGTCGAGTAAAACTCTATGCGAAATTGATGTGTATGTAGAACTTGTTTATAATGTCTAATGATTTATTTAAAGATTCCGCATTCAACCTCCTCCAAACTGAAAAATTCCTTGTATACTGAATTGTGTAGAGCATAGCATTGCATGATATTAAAAAAAAAAAAAAAAAAAAAATGATTATATAAATGTCACCAGATAATCACCAAAATCTTACTTTATTTTGTACTGTAAAAATTTAGTCAACATAAATACATACAAATTGGCCACTTCAATATTATCTATGATGCTTGTGGAACATTTTGTAAAGGTTTTACAAAACTTTATCATTACTTACCAGGTAAGAGCAGCTCATTAGAAAATATTCATCATAATTGGAAATGTCTATTTTGAGAAAGAAATGTTTAAAGTCCCTTTAAAACAGGCGTGGCGCAGAATTCGAATTTTAGTTTTAGTTATATTTTTTAAACTTCTAATATGAGTTAAAAACAAGAATAAGATATCATTAGACAGAGTATAGAACGAGGGGTGGTATATCCCAGTGGTTAGGGCATGGGAATTGTTCTCGGAGGACCGAAATTCAATTTATGGCTCTACCCAAACTAAATTCAACGAAATTCAATTTATGGCTCTACCCAAACCCCATGTTTGCGCCTGAGATTAGGTACATTAAATCTGTGGATCCGAAAAATTCTTCCGAGAGGTTGATGGCAGGGGGAAAAGGGTAATGTCCCTGTAAATATCGCCTCCACTGATTTTCGTTCTAAATTCGATAGCATTGTACCAGCGGTCCAAATAGATGCCTTACACCTTCGGGTACGTCCAACGGTCTGGGTCCAAAGAAAGAAAGATTATAAAACAAACTGTCTAAATCTCTAAAATCGATATTTTTCTAAAATTGTGGGTTCCAACTCCCCTTATGTATATAAGTAATCCTTATATGAACAAGATACAAAACTATAATTTTCAAGAATTCATCTCAGGGGGAACAGCAATATTCTGTGATAAGTGAAGTTTGGGGGGGGGGGGTGCTTAATATCACCAAAAGTTTAAATAGGTGCCTCACTGATTTTTCATTTTTATAATGGTGTTATAAAGTCCAACTGAAGAGGAAGGGTGTTTTGTTTTAGCACACCGGAAGGAACTTCAGCAAAAAGAACTTCAGCATTTCTAAACAAAAAAATCCTATCTTCGCTTATTTATTGTATTAAACGAAATGATGTGACCACATATAATGCTCTTATAAAACTAAACGAATTTCGTGCAGACAATGTGACTGTCTTGCAAATAATGTCACTGTTTGGAAATACAAAATAATCAGTTGTTTCCGCATCAAACATATACACTGACAAAAATTAGAGGACAAAATTTATACCACCCTCTACATTAAATCGTCCTATTATGGAATTGAAAATTTGCATTTTTAGAAAATTTTAAGGCATGTTTCATTTAATTCTCTCTAAAATATCTTGAAAATCCTCCACTTGGCAAAGGCGGGTTTAAACGGTACAGGATCCAGATTATAGTCAGGACTGGGGTTTTCTTATCGATCTGGTTATGTTATCCGTTCTGATATTCTGAAATGCATCCTAATAATAAGAATAGGTGAGAAATACAAAGTAACCGGCCTTCAACGTAAATCCAAACTGGTGATTATCTGGGAAAGTTCTATGGTCACGTGACGGTTGACGCATACATTTCGTGGAAATAGGTTAAATTTTGCAACAACTGTATGCCGAGCTATTGAAAATTTATTTATGGCTGGTTCTCAAGAATAACTTCTTGCTAAACTGTTTAAACTCTAAATGTAAATACACGTATATGAAATCTGAATTACTTAAAATAAGCAAAACAATTTAGAATTTGAATTATTAAATTTTTTAATTGTTTTAAAATTTAAAATGTTGCAAACAAACAAAAGTGTTTTGAGGATTTCAATTTTCAAAACCCTTTTGTTCACACAAAGCAAAATTGAACAGAAGTTATAAATACGTGCGATAAAATTAAAAGATGAAATGAAAATGGACAGGACCCATCTACAATGAACAGAAGTTCTAATGAGAAATCAACGCAAACGAATCAGCAAACTCTCGTATCTTTGCATGCCTATTTCTTGCAACAGTGAATCATATTTATTTTAATAAGAAATAAAGATACAGAATAACAAGAAAGATCAATCATGCTTAAAGCATTGATTATGAAACACTTTCCAACTTCAATGCAATATTATTTAAACATCTCTAAATTGCAATACATTCCTCGGTAATATTTTAAAACTTATCGCAATACTACATTAATTTATTATATTTGAAAACTTAAACCTTCATCGAAAAAAATGAACTTCATTCAAATAACGGCATTGAAATATAAATTGCCTGGTTTAAACATCTCTAAAATGCGATACATTCCTCGGTAATATTTTTAAAACTATCATAATACTACGATAATTTATTATATTTGAAAACTTCATCGAAAACAACTGAAACTCATTCAAATAACGTCATAGAAAAAATAACACGCCTGGATCTCTCTATAAAAACAGCATTACATTCATAACATTTTCCCATTCATTTCATTCATCACAATACTACAATAATTTATTTTATTTAAAAATTAAGACCGTGGAGCTACAAGTAATTAAACTCTATGCTTAAAACTTCATAGAAAAAAATAGTCCTTCTCTTTGAAAAATCTATGAATATTTCATTCATATCAGCTATGCAGACTCCATGGGCTAAATAATTTTGTGTTAAAAAATACAGCAATTCTAATACAACTCATTCTACATATTTTGCTGTTTATATTTTACATAAGTGAAAAATAGGCTTCGTTGTAGAAATAACCAAATTTGAATGATCATTTAAACTCAAATATATTGTAATTGCGTTGTTTCAGTATGTAGATGCACAGAATTTAAGCAAAAATAAAGTGGTTTAAGGACGGATGCAACACTCAATATGAATTATAAAGAACTTAAAAAATCACGATGTTGAGACAAGATGGATGCCGTATATCATTTTGAAGTGGGTCATGTGATCTTTTCATATCATGGTCACGTGATCGCTTCATATAAGAGATGTAATTATTATTTTAATTTTTATTTAAAAAACTTACTAAATATATTTCGCTGAAATTTTTTATATATTTTATGGAACAATTTGAATGTTACCTAAAATTTTCGAAGTAATTTGTGAATTTTAAATCCGCTTAAAAAATGTTTGAAAAATTAGGTCCCATAGGGCTCAATGTATTTCATTTTTTCAACCCGGGTTCAATCTAAAACTAATTGGGTGATATTCATTTATATTCCCATAGGTCCTACAGACCGTCTGAACAACATACTAAAATTTCATTTAAGTCATTTTTACGGCAGTTATCGTGCTAACGGACAGACAGACAGACAGACAGACAGACAGAATGAACAAAGTCATAAACACTTTTCAACTTTGTTGTAAAGTGTTAAAAATGGGAAAAAAATCTAAATAAAAATAGTAACACCCGTTTATTATTTACTAAACTTACTCGATCCCGCTTCGATGTTGAAGTGTTGAAAACCCAGACCACACGACAGACCCGAAGGCTTACTGTTGCTAAGTGTGTGGCCGGGAACTTTATTTTAGATTCAAGAAATTACAAAACATATTAAAAATGAATCACAGCACAGGTAGTTACATCAAGACAAGCAAAAGATTGGCAACAACAAAACAAAACATAAAAACAATACAATACAGTACAGTACAATACAATGCAATACAAGAAAGACAAAAGGCAGAAAATTGTAAAGCGGGGAAAACCCCGAAAGGAAAAAACCCTAACACGAAATACAAAAGGGAAAACAGAAAAAGAAAAGGGTCAAGGTTGGGAGACAAAAGGGTTAAGACAAAGTTTGAAAAAGCAGAAGTTAAAAAGAAAAAAAAATTAATTAGACTTCTTACAGAGACATAAAACAAGGTTAAAGTAACATATTAAGAAAAAATTTAATAAAATTTATTACAACAAGGCAATAAAATTTATTACATCAAGACAATAAAGTTTATTTCAATAGAAAGAAAAAAAAATTTAGGGGCCAAAAACGGACGTCTGTGAACCAGGGATCCAAGAGAAAATTTAAAAGCCAAAAAGCGGACGGCCGCAGAACAGGAATCCGAAAAGAAATAACAAAAATCAAGAAATTAAGAGATAAAAACAAGGATATAAAAACAAAGATAAAAAAAATAAGGAAAATTAAGTCCAAAAATGGACGGCTGTACACCAGGAATCCAAAGGAAAATTTTTAAAGCCAAAAAACGGACGGCTGATGAGCAGGAATCTGAGAAAAAAAAAGCAAAAAAGTTACAAAAAGAGAAATAAACAGCAAGAGATAAACAGAGATAAAAATGACTAAATATAAAAAATTTTAAAACCAAAAGCGGACGGCTGTAAACCAGGAATCCTGGAAAAATTTGAAAGCCAAAAAGCGGACGGCTGCAGAACAGGAATCCGAAAAGGTAAAACACAAGTAAAACAAAGGAAAAACACAGGTAAAACAAAGAATTTACGAACCAAAAGAGGACGGCTGATAACCAGGAATCCAGAAGCAAAATTTAAAATCCGAAAAGCGGACGGCTGCAGAGCAGGAATCCGAGAAAAAGATAACCACAAGCAAACACACAAGCAAACACAACCATTCGATGTGTATAAAATAAAATATAAAATAAAAAATATTTTCTTCCTTAACATGCTTATCTCGTCCAAATATCTTTTTAATTTCTGCTTAACTTACATTAAACCATTTTAATTCAAATATAAAACATATAATCAAAACAAAATTCCAAGCGCAAAAATAAATTACCCCTGTCTCCATGATGAAATTAAAATGCAATAAATAAATCAAATAAAGTTAATTTCGCATATAATGGGCATGTACAAACGATGTTTACCGTGATACATTTCTGTGCATCATTTTTGCTTAGCAACAATTGTTCACAGAATAACATACAAATTTCTAGTTCTTTAACTTCGTTCTACCCTTTTGTCATCATTTCATAACTATAGAATTTTTCATTGACGTCTACAATAACAAATTATGACTACGCCATCAGTGAATAGAAAAGATACATTTGTATAAAGGAGACCTGGATAACCTAGCAGCTATGGGGTCACATTAATCTAATAATTATGATTTCTCTGATTTACATAAATATTGGTTTTACTGTGAACTAACACAGTCCATTAGATCTTCAGAGTACGGTGGCCAATTACAGCGCTAGTTTGGCAAAGCTGCGGAGTCTATATAAGAATATAATCAATGCTTCGGTATCAGAGCTTTCTTGAGAGTCTCACTTGTGTATTGTGCTACAGATGTTTTGGCAAGTTTCTCGATAGATTCCAGCTGTAAATGCGTCGGCGTCTGTTTGGTTTTACAATATTGTGCGCGGTTCGCGGTTATCATAGAGACACTTGCCATGAAGGTAATATAGTCTGCTTATTTTGGATTTCGCTAGAGTTAATCAAGAACGATAGGCAATAGTAGTATTTCCACTAATACGTGAATGTATTTCTGTATATCCACCTTTGTATAAGCATTATGCTTTAGTTTGTTTATTCAATCAAGATGATTTTTAATTATTTGAATAAGTTTAACTTACTTTTTACCTTTTGTGTCTATGTGCAAATCCCTGACTGTTAAGAGTTTTTGATTGTGTGGTGCACATTTAAATTAATTATTCAAACCTACCTTTTAAATTTATTACTTTATTAAGTATTATTGTTAATGCGTTGATTACCATTAATACCGCATCTTTGAGAATCAAACATTAAAGTCTATTTATTCTTAGTTGCGTTGATTGTTTAATACTACCGCTTTAAACATCATACAAGAATTATGCAAAAGCATGCATTGATTACCATTAATACCGCACCTTTGAGAATTAAACATTAAAGTCTATTTATTATTAGTTGCGTTGGTTATTTAATAATACCGCTTTAACCATCATACAAGAATTATGCAAAAGCATATTAAATTGAATTATCTTAACATGGCCGTAAATTCGTACATAGTGGAACTCATTAAATTATGCGTTGTACCCATGATAACCCTCCAATTTTATCTTTAGTACGAATTCTGTAAAGGAATATTAAGTAACATACTACTAAATTAATTGCACCATTTTAACTCTAACAATAAATCATTTATTAACAACATAGATCACTTAATTACTCAATTACAACAATTATTCCTCTTATTCGCGCTGGAGAGAGACAATGTGAGACCATTAGTTAAAAACGCCTAAAATGTATTTAAGACCTTCCACAATATTTAAGGAACACATACCTTCAAGTCTGTCTTGGACTTTGCCACTAGCACGTACTTAATGCAGCTCATTTTACTGGAATTAACGCGAAGTATAATTCGCCCACTCGTAATTCGCAGATCATATTGTACTGCTGTCTAGGTGTTAATATCGAACACGTCTGAAATAACTGTGCACAGGACATTGTCGTTTCTCATTCTGCAATTGTCGTGCAGAGGTCCTCGTGAATTTCTATATCAACTCTCACGTAGAAGTCATGTTGCAATCTCTCTCAGTAGTTCTGAACTTTTTATCTTTTGACTCCTTTGGTTGTGGTTCTTTTGCCTGAGGTCTGACATTCCTCCTTGGTTCTTATTGGTGGCCTTCAGGGCGAAGCTACAAGCATCTTCTCAATTGGTCAACATTTTATCCAATGTTTGCTTCACCTTATCCTTAGAGTCCTTCGACCCACCTGTCTTGATGACCCTAAATTTATGGTTCTCTGTTGACCTTTGGTCAGTGTGTTGTACAATCTGGCGTCATTGAGACTAAAGGTATTGTTTGACGTTTCAGAAACAATAAATAACGTACATAAAGCTGTCTCACAATTAACTGGTGTGAGATTGATTTCTGGTCTCACAGATTGTTTACTTTTCAGAAAGAAGGAAAGGTTACAGTTAAGGCACTTTGGGTTCTAGAGATAGATTGTCTTTAGTTGGGACATACAGTTAAGCAGCAGTGTGTTAAATATTCTAATATAGAAATCAACAGATACTTTTGGACATAGATAGAAGTTCCTTGAATTTCCGTAGCAAAATTTTCTGACGTTTACTCTGAAAGAGACTAAATTCATTTCGTGACTTAAATCGAAAGTTATCCTTTATTAAAATCTTCTATTAGTTTTTATTTTATTTTTTAATCGTTTTACATTTATATATGTAAAGGACCCTCTTATGCAACTATTTTCGTTGTATTCATAAAATAATTGTCTAACGGTAAGAGCCCATCAATCCGCATCGGACGGACAACACAGATTTTTTTTCCGAATGCGTCCACTATTTCGTATTCAATCCCGAATTCGACTACGTTAACTCTCAACATAGTTGGTTATCAGTGTAGAGAGTGAATGTGATTATCTAGAAGTGATATCTAGAAGTCAGTGGTGACCCTCCAAAAAACCCACGGTGACCTACATTTATAGTATTGTCCATACGACAAAACCTGAGTCAATTTTCAATTAAGAACACCAGTTTGGGAGCAAAGCGCCATATATTGTTACAAAATCATACTTATCTTCTTTTTAATTACGATTTAATTTTATGTTTTTAAGCATGCTTTCACTATCTTTGGCAAGCTATTTGTGTGTTTTTCTTCAAGTTTAAATGAAAGCATAAAAACTATCCTATAAATTCTAAATGGACTACTTTTTAAGTGAAAGTCCTTTGAAAAGAAATAATTTTAATTTTTTTTCTACAATTTTATTAGAGACTATTTTAAAAACCACTTTTTCCCTCTCTTAAAAGAGTATATAATTAGACACGGCGAGAGACTTTTTCATAAAATTTTATGTGAGGAAAGACTAATCAGCTTCAGTTGATTTGTTTTTTAAAGAGAGTTCAGAGACTATTTTATGAGCTGCGGAGTTAATACTTTAGTTTTTGTCAAACACATTTCAGACATTGTTTTGACAGGCGATACGCGCCTTTTTATAGCGATTGGGATTTTAATTATAGTCCCATGTTTTGCATTATGACAAAGAGTAAAAGGCTTTAAAGGATCAATATTTTAAAGTTTGATTTTTTTTATAGTTTTCATCTGTCTGTAAATTGATATTTATAACGTTTTTTGAGTGTATTTTGAGTGCAGAAAACATTTTTAATGCGCCAATTTAGCACTTGCCTGTGATGAATTAATGAATAAATCATAGTGGGGATTCCTGTTTTGAAATTATTCTGATTACCTATAAAAAAATCTAATGTGTCCGTGCAACATAAGAAAAATTAACAATTAATCCGTGCAAACAAACAATTTTCAAAATACACTGCTTGACATACAAAATGCGACAAGGACATACAAAAAAGCATATACACCCCATAAGAAATTAAGCTACAGTCGCGAAACTCGACATGTAGAGCGATTAAAATCCCAATCGCTATAAATCATTTGAGGTATCATATGAGGGAATAGGCAAATAATTAAAATTTGGGAGAAAAAAAAATTATTACGAAATGATGGCAACAAGATGACATCTTAAGTGATAAATCCTCTTCCGGCAGCTATATAAAACGATATTCGATGCTGTAGAGTCAATTTAGTTGCTATGTCCCTTTGTGGAAGATTGGAAGATTCTGCAATAAACGTTTCAACTGGTCAGCTAATTCAGTGGTATTCTGAGAAGGCTGCAATTGCCGTCCTAGCATGTCCTAGACATGTTATATTGGTTCAAGGACCTGGATGTCCATTGAATCCGCGAAGGCATTGTTGAGGGAGCCATGCAGTATGTGATTGAGCGTTGTCTTGTTGGTAAATGGAACCTGGGCGACGTGGCAGAATAGGCAGAAAAATTGGCTGCAGAATAGTCTACATACAAGAGATCCGTCAGATTTGTCTTCCAGCACAACTAGAGGAGATCGACTGTTCCACGACATGGCTTTCAAGACTGTCACACCATGTGTGATCTCCGCGTGCCGCTCGTCAAAAAATGCGAGATCGGATTAATATTGGTAGGCGCCCTAATGGACGTCGATACCTAATCTCATCTTCTGCTAGTCGTCTCCGAATAGTATCCCTTGATACAGGATGCATGGAGGATGACAAATACCTCCGAATGGTTGATATGGTTGATTTTGGTGCGGGCGTGGCTTCTCTACTGGTTGCACAATTCTTCGAGCAATTGTCTATCTTGAGCGTATTAAGGCTCTCTGACGGTTAAATGTGGCTTTTCCGATCCACTGTTGCCAACACCGAGCAACTACAATATCGCTTCGCCCAAGATGGTGACTGATACATCTATTGGACCAACCAGCTTTCTTTAGACTTATAATGCAACCTCTCTCTAAAGTCGGCAGTTGTTCATGGCGCCTTCGAGTACGTCTTTAAAGCATTTTTTAGACATCAAAGCAGAAATCCAGTTCCAATTGCTCATGAGTGAGAGCACCGGACGTTTTAAATGCTGCACGATGCGCCGTTCTCATGCGCGTTGCATTAGCCATGTAACATCATTGTCGTTGACAGTTTGATCATTTGCGTAATTCTTAAAACGACATTTGCATGCCGGGATTCGCGGCTGTAGTTCAACTTTTATGGGTGCATATATTTTTGCAATAGAGTGTATTTTGTTTTTGACATTAAATATTTCTTAAACTAAAGTTTAAATAGAAAAACAGTTTATTTCAGCACATTTCCCAAACATTTATCTACAAGTGTACCAAATTTTATATTTTTATTTCATGGGTGTAGCTTAATTTTTTTATGGGTGCATATAAATTTTTGCAAGAGAGTGTATTTATCTACAGAAAAACTTGCTCACTCGTGTTCTTATCTCTTCACCATATATTGACCGCAGTTTGATAGTTTTTGACCTTTCTTGGACGGCAAGAAGGTGGCTTTATCGGAGCTCATAAAACTTTTTGAAGCAAGAATTTGAACTTTTTAACTAGATAGTTTTAAAATAAATTGTAAAGCGTTTCATGCACTTCAGTTATGCTACTGTTTTCTCCGAATTGAAGAGTAGAAAAAACAGAGAAACAGATGAACTGTTGACTGACAAATTTCTTTCTTTCATTCATTCATTGCCCTATAAAACGCAGAAGTCACTCATAAATATGAGACCCCGGATATTTTGCAATCACATATAATCATGTGCAGTTGCATATTTGAGAGTTTTTTAGTTATAATGCATTTTGAAGCTCAAAGATTTACTTCAAAATGCACTTACTGTAAAATGCATCTCCTCATTTTCATTTGTATATTTTACACAAGTAAACTTTTAAAAACGCTTGTCAACACTTCTTTTTCACTGTTCTTTTTCACTGTTTCAATGTTTTATACAGTGCAATAGTAGCTGCTGATTTTGAAATGTTCGGCATCAAAAGTTTTTTAAATTATAGAAAACAAAGTTCATATGCTGCAGACCGTCACTACGAGGGTTTGCAAAATTGAGGCACATTGTGGCGACTCAAATACATTTGACTTTTACACATTTTTGAACCTTATTTTTGATCTTTCAAACTTTACTTTTCTTGCATAATAATTTGTTTTCAGATTTGCATAATGTATGAGTCGTGCCTGTCGTCATTTGCAAATCATTTGTTTGGTAACGTCAGACACGTGAAGGTATTTAACCGTAAGCTTTGCTCCCGCCGATCTCTGCGGGTTTCCTTGCTACCAGTGCAGTTACTGAATTTCTCATACTCAAGGGGTCGGAAAAACGTGAAACTGGTCTGTTTATATTTGTATCAGAAATAGGAACAAAATTGTTAGTTTATAACAGCTGAAAATTTAGAAAAGTAAATTTATTCCAATAAAAATTACATTTTGTAAAAGGAAAATTAGCGCATGCATATTAATTGCATTTGCATAATAACATGAAAACTTTTGAATTATAATAAAATCCATGATTGTGTCAGGAACCTCATTCTGTCCATGCCTTCGAGAAGTAATATATATAGCTCTCTGTCCATGCCTAGAGAACTGGGCAAGAGTTATTCTCGGTCCGGCATCTTATGTCTCCCAGAGTTGTGCAGCTGGCCACGCAATTTGATACTGCGGACTGCGGGGGATTCAAGGGCCAGAAATTGGAGGGAAGGGGGATGGCGGTTGGGAGAAGAAAGACTTGCCTTCTAGACTCGGATCAAAACAGACGATGGATTTCGCGGAGTCCCGAGAATTGTGATGTATCAATTTGAATTTGTGAAGATGTGTATATATATGTGTGTAAATAGTTATATGTAATAAATAGGATGTCTTGTGATTATAAGAATGGTTTGCATAAGTTTAGAAAAACGAACCATCGAACGGGCTCAAGGCGATCAGCAATTGAAAATGAGAGCCCAGTTCGTCACACTGTCGCAGCCGACATAGATAAATGCTAAGCAAATGGAAAGGTGGAAGACGCTTTGAAATAAATTGGATAATGGAATTGGCTTTGGAATAAATTGGATCGGAGTGAGTCATATGAGACTAATTTATGTGTGTGTGTAATGTACGTAATGGATTATCGGTATAGCCTGTGACAAAGACCCCAACCCATAAGAAAGAATGATGACATCTGGTATAGAAGAAGAGGTAAGTGAAAATTTTCACATTTATGGGTGATGCTCTCTGGGCTAGGGGGGATTTTAAATTAAATTGTAAAATTAGTAATGAGTTTAAAGTGGGTCATCTTGTTTGTGTGGAGGAAATTATGGATGGGAGTAAGTTATGACTTTTAAAGTTTTGCTAATAAATAACGTAAATTCCTAGATGAGCAGTGACAGAAGTAATATATGGATAAAAATTTTACTTCAATATTCAAATGTGTTTAAATGCTAGTTTCATAAGAAATGATAGTAAATTGTTGCTTGAAATTGTATTGCATTTAATATTAATGAGAAATTTGTATGTGGAAATATAAATAATATTATGTGTAGGGTATGTTAATATGAAGACAATTTTAAATGACTTTGTTCCTAAGGTATTGCTAATGTATTTCATGTATGGTTGGGGAGCATAGGGGGTTGTTGAAAGTCCTGGGATAATGTTATTGTGAAGCAATTTCGAGCAATTGTTAAAATGGCTTTTTTATTGGAACAGAAGAAAATTGATCTTGTGAGGCTCTGTTATGAAATAGGCGAGACGGCGGATTCTAAGTGTGAGGTGGGGGAATTAAAAAATATAATTTATGGGAGCAAGGAGTATGAGGGAGGAAGAAGCGATAAGGATTATATTGTATTCTATTAGGGAAGAGAAAGATGAGAATGAAGAACGGGATAGAGAGAATAAAGAGAGGGAGAAAAAAGAGTGCGATAGAAAGTTGAGAGAGTTGGAGAGAAAGAAGCAGCAAAAGAGGGAAAGCGAGATCAAATGGTTAATGTGGGAACTGGGAATGAACCAGGATAATAGTGAAACTCAAATTGCATGGAATACCATTACCCGGAAAAATAGCGGCCAAATTGGCAGAGCAGTGAAAAAGGTGCATAACACCGTGTTGTGCTTCTCATATAAAAAGGTAGGGCAATATAGGTATGAATGCCCAGAAATATGCAGGGCGCTTAACAGTAAAGGGCTTAATTCGGAAAAGTCGCAAAAAAGTACAAAGTTTAATTCGGAAAAGTCGCGAAAAACTCGGTTTGAAATATTTGAGGAGACTTGGGAAACACCAGAATTGCCTAGATATTCAGACAGGGGCGGAAAGCGTTGAGGAAATGAAGTCGCCTTGTCGGGTATCCGATCTCCAGAGTCTCAGAATGGAAAGCGAGAATTCCCTTATGGAAAATGGGGTTAGAAAGTCTCAGAGGAGTTTCTCGTGGACTCTTAAGTTCCGGAGAGAAAGAGAAAAGATGCTGAGGGGGAAAAGGCATACAAGGTCGCGAGTGGACCCTGCCCTGACGAAAGAAAACTCGGACCGAGTCGAGTTTCCTGATCATAGATATGTCTAGAGGTCACAGTTGTCCTTGAAGGGAAAGGGGGCGATCGAGCAGGTGACCTCGAGTTCTTAGTCCGATAGTGCGCAATATATTAGGGTCTATAAGGAAGGGGGAGGGGCTGAGAAAGGCCATCCAGGGGTCCCAATATCTGTTAGTCCAATTATCACCGAAAAGGAAAATGTTACGAGTTGTTTAAAGACATTGGGGATCTTGAAGAATTCAAAAGGAATGGATAAGAGTCGAATTACGGAGTGTGAGGGAAAGGAGACGGAGACAATGAACGAAAGATGGAGAACTGGAGAGTCAGTTATAGCCCAACGTGAGACAATAGGAAAGGAAGGGAATGAAGTGTGCTCAGTTGGAAGTCATAAGAAAGCCATGTTAGTTAAAGTGGGAACAATGTTGGAAGGGAAATGTGAAGGAACAGGAATTATGGAGGTAGTTATAGGTTCTGTCAGTGAGGAGAAGCAAAGGGCTGGTGGAGGTAGAAGTAAGTTGGCTTCCCTGCGAGACCAATGCTATGGAGGGAATGGATCGAGAGAGAAAAGGTGCAGGTATTCACGAGTGAAAATGAAATTATTAATGGGGAAATTTGAGAGATTGGGAAGGAAACCGAAGATGAAATATGCTGGGGTTATAAGCAAGATTGCTTCCCTGCGAGACCAATGTTATGGAGGAAATTGGTCAAGAGATAAAATGTGTAATTATTTACGTGCGGAAATGAAGTTATTAGTGGGGAAATTTGGGAGATTTGGAAGGAAACCGAAGATGAAAATAAAATATGAGGGAGAAATTACATGGTCAGTGGAAAGAATGGAAGAGTGGGTCTCGATTTGTGGGATCAGAAAGTGGATATTGGATGATGAAAAGAAGTTGAGTTTAAATCTGTGGGGGTTACTAGAATGGACTCCCGGGCAGGTGAAATAACGAAGGGGGTTATTGGCTCTATAATGATATATTATGTGTTCTTTGAATAAAGTTTTGAGCCAGTAATCTAAAAATTGTGAAATTATGGAAAAATGTATGTGAATTGTAGTGTGTTTAATATTACTAAGGTATTTCTGTAAATTAGTCGTATTGTAATGTGTTCGGAAGTGAAAATTGATAAATCTAGTGTAGTAAGAATAATTTTAGTTTATAGGATGATTTTGTTTTAAGTGTAAACAGTAGAAATGGAAATTGATAATTAGTGTTTTAAGCATAATTTTGGTTTGTAGTATGATTTTGTTTTAAGTGCTAAACAGCAGAAGTGGAAATTGATAATTAATGTTTAAGAATGATTTTGGTTTAATGTATGATTTTGTTCTAAGTGTAAACATTTGAATCGGAAATTGATAATTAGTGTTTTAAGAATAATATAGTGACCATGGAAATATACTTTTGTGTATGAAATTTAAATTTGGATAATTATTATGTAATGGTTCGATCCTGTCACTGGCTCACAGAGGAATTCTGGGTTGCAGAGAGCATAACCTGTGTGTGGGAATTTCCACTATGGGGAAGGGATGCAGGATATGGACTTTCCAGTCATCGTTGATAAACGGATGGACTGAAAAATGGGAGGAAGGTGTCAGGACCCCCACTCTGCCCATGCCTTCGAGAAGCAATATATATAGCTCTCTGTCCATGCCTAGAGAACTGGGCAAGAGTTATTCTCGGCCCGCCATTTTACGTCTTCCAGAGTTATGCAGCTGGCCACGTAATTTGATACTGCGGACTGCGGGGGGTTCAAGGGCTAGAAATTGGAGGGAAGGGAGATGGCGGTTGGAAGAAGAAAGACTTGCTTTCTGGACTCGGATCAAAACGGACGATGGAACTCGCGGAGTCCCGAGAATTGTGATGTATCAATTTGAATCTGTAAAGATGTGTATATATATGTGTAAATAGTTATATGTAATAAATAGGATGTCTTGTGATTATAAGAATGGTTTGCATAAGCTTAGAAAAACGAACCATCGAACGGGCTCAAGGCGATCAGCAATTGAAAATGATAGCCCAGTTCGTTACAGATTGTATTCTATGAAGTTGAAAAAAAATCAAATTTTAAATGTTTAAAGCATGATAAGCAATATACGAGCAAAAATTATAAATTCATGTTTTATTTTATAAGTGCAAATTTTCTGAATTTTGGGGGGTCATTTGAACGCATATTTTATCAATTTTAGTGCATATTTTTCCAAGATCTAATACTAACAGGTGAAATTTTAATTAAAAGAGCGTTAAATAAATAGAAATATTGCTAAGTTTGATAATTTTTTAGGAAAATGTTGAAATACTGTATTTAAAAATGTTTGTCCTAAAATATTGTGATGGTTTACAGGGACAATGTCCAGTTGTCAGAAATTTCAAAATTGAGTTTAAGATATTGTTAAGTACAGCTTAATAGGTTGATTCTGAAACACAAAAACCGCATGTCTTTAAGATAGGAAAATCAACATCTTAACCTTCATCTTAAAAACTTTACAACTGATCTTAAAAACTTTGCAACTCACCTTAAAACTTTACAACTCATCTTAAAAACTTAATTTTGCATTACTAATCAGTTAAAATAGTTAAGCAGAGAAAAACAGCTTGAAAACTTTTGGATTAATAACCAGGATGGCTGGTTTAAACCATCCTTTTTTCTTAGCCATAATTTGCGTCTTTTTTTTTCTCTCCTATTCTTTCACCCCGGTTAACATAAAACAAGAAAGTTCAATCATGCATAAAGCATTGATTATGAAACATTTTCCCAATGCAATGCAATTTTATTTAAGCATCTCTAAAATGCGATACATTCAGCAATGATATTTTTTAATTATTGCAATACTACAATAATTTATTATATTTGAAAACTTAAAACATAAAAAAATGAACTGTATCCAAATAACGTCACGAAATATAAATCGTCTGGCTCTCTATGTAAACAGTGAATATTTCATTCCTACACTTTTATTCCATTCCCTTCATTCAGCGGTGATATTTTTAAAATTATCATAAGACTACAATAATTTATTTTACATAAAAACCATGCAGGTAAAAGTACTTTCTAACCCCATACTTGAAACTTCATTGAAAAGGCAATGCTATAAAATCGTCTGCTTCTTTATGTAAAATCAATGAATATTTCATTCATATTAGCTATATTCCAGACTCCAGAGCTAAATAATTATGAGTTAAAAATGTTCAGCAATTCTTATACACCTCATCTTACAGCTTGATGTGTTTACATTCTGAGTGCTTTAAAATTAGGCTTCAATTTCGAAATAATAAGTTTGATGATAATTTAAACTCCAAAATAATGTAATTCCGTTGATGCAAGATATAGATGCATAGAAATTACGCAAAAATAAAGCGCTTTTGGGATGGATGCAACATTAAATATAAATGAAAAAGAACTTCAAAAATCACGATTTTGACACTGGAAAAAAAATGGATGATATATTTTATTTTGAAGTGGGTCACGTGAACTCTTCATATAATATGGATGTAATTATTATTTTAATTTTTATTTAAAAAATTTACCGAACATATTTTGCTGAAATTTTTTTTATATATTTTATGGGATAATTTGAATATTTCCTAAAACTTTCGGGGCAATTTGTGAATTTTAAATTTGCTTAAAGGGTGTTTGAAAAATTAGGTCCCGTAGGGTTCAATGTATTTCAGTTTTTCAACCCTGGTTCAATCCAAAACTAATAGGGTGATATTACATTTCCATATGTACCTAGATCGCCTCAACAACATACTAAAGTTTCATTTTGATAAAGTCATTTTTACGGCAGTTATCGTGAGAACAGACAGACAGACAGAATGAATGAACAAAGTCATAAACACTTTTCAACTATGTTGTAAAGTGTTAAAAAAATGATGAGTAACCCGGTTACTCGTTAGAGATTGATGTGCAACATCACTCCTTTTGTATATAGAAAATGACGGATGTTCATTGCGTGTGACGATGGTATAAGGTAATTAGAGAAAGGTTTCTATATTTGTTTGCCTTTTTAATACTTATAACATAGTTGAAAAGTGTTTATGACTTTGTTCATTCTGTCTGCCTGCTTTTCTGTCTGTTAGCAAAATAATTGCCGTAAAAATGACTGTACCAAAATGAAATTTTAGCCTGTTGTTCAGACGGTCTGTGGGTCCTATGGGAATATAAATGAATAATATCATCCAATTAGTTTTGGACTGAACCCGGGTTCAATGTATTTCATGTAAATGAAATACATTGAACCCTATGGGACCTAATTTTTCAAACATTTTTAAGCTATTTTAAGATTCACAAATTGCTTCGGAAATTTTAGAAAATATTCAAATTATCCCACAAAAAATATGAAAAAAATTTGAGCAAAATATATTCGGTAGTTTTTTAAAATAAAAATTAAAATAATAATTACACCCATATTATATGAAGAGATCACGTGACCCACTTCAAAGTAAAATATGGCATCTATCTTGTGTCAAAATCGTGATTTTTAAAGCTCCTTTTAATTTATATTTTGTTTTGTATGCGTCCTAAAACGGTTTTATTTTTGCTTAATTCCTGTGCATCTGCATTCTGAAACAACGCAATTACAATATATTTGAGTTTAAATGATCATCAAACTTTGATTATTTCTACATCGAAGCCTAATTTTCCTTATGGAGAATGTAAACACATAAAGATACAGGATGAGTTATATAAGAATTGCTGAATTTCTTTAACACAAAATTATTTAGCTCTTTGAGCCTGAAATATAGCTGATATGGATGAAACATTCATTGATTTTACATAAATAACAGACGATTTTATAGCAGACGTTTTCGATGAAGTTTTAACCAGAGTTAAGTTAGAGTTTTTTAGAGTTTTACGTTTACCTCCATGGTTTTAAGTTTCGAAATAAAATAAATTATTATAGTATTGTGATGAATGAAAGGAATGGAATAAAAGTGTATGAATGAAATATTTACAGTTTTTACATAGAGAGCAAGGCTATTTATATTTCAATGACGCCATTTGAATAATTTTCATTTTTTTCGATGAAGTTTTAAGTTTTCAAATATAATAAATTAATGTAGTGTTGTGATAATTTTAAAAATATTACCGCTGAATGTATCGCATTTTAGAGATGTTTAAATAAAATTGCATTGCAGCGGGAAGTATTTCGTAATCAATGCTTAATGCATGATTTATCTTTCTTGTTATTAGATTTAATTAATTTTTATTAGTTATTTTATTTATAAAGTTCTGGTAGATTAAAGAAATACATTTTAATCCGTCTGAATCGGACATCAAACAACGTCAGTTATCGATGATGAAACGTTTAGATATAATGTCACTCCTCCAATCACTCCACCGGGCGAGAGTCGAGTACAGTTGGTGTAAGCGATTAAAGGCGGTTAAGCGATTAAAGGCGATTAAGCGATTAAAGGCGATTAAGCGATTAACGGCGATTAAGTGATTACTGGCGTATAGCGCAGATGTCAATGTACGCATATCGAAGAATATCGTACGAATATCGAAAAAAATACCATGGTATTTTGTCTTTTTAACAGAAATTTTTTAACCCCAGTTGATAAAATTAAAATAATTTCTTGGAATTGACAATACTTAAAGAATAATGAAAACGTTTCCCCTCATTTGAGAAGCATGCGGTTACCTAAATCCGCTGAAAACTAAAAAGGGCATAGTTGTTGGTATAATGGCTATTAACCACGTTATCTCAAAGGTCAAATTGCAGACAACTGGGCCATTTTTCTATAAAGCATCACATATACGAGTATCATCATAAAAACCATTTGTGAAAAATGCTATTTGATTAGGCCGCATAAAACAAGATATAACGGTATCGAACGATTTTGGAGTTCTGATGCCATAATAACCATTCTTTATGGGCGTTATTTCATTTATCAGTGTAAAGCAAAATAACACTTAACGTCTTAAATCTTACCGATTTATACGTTTTCAAGAAAAATAAATGCAGCAGAAAATATCTAAAACTTAAGTTCATTATTTATTATTTTTTTATGAAGACAGACTTTTACCGCTTTTTCTACATTTTTAGAAAGCTTTCTCTACATTTTTAGATGATTATTTTTAGAAAACTATTTTTTTTTTTCTGGAGGACCTATGTAATTAGTTTCGAAACAAACTTTTTTCATTAAATGTTATGTGAGAAGCGGCTAATCAACTACAATTAATTTTTTTTTCAGTGACAGTTCAAACAATTTTCAGACATATGGAAGTGGTTTCTATAGTTTTATAATGAAATTAAAAAATTACCGTGCCAGGCAGTGTGCATAATTTAATAAATAAAAAAATTTTAATTGTTTTATGTTGTAAATTTAATGAGAGAAAACAAAACGGTTTTAAGTATTACATTGCTTAAAATTTTTAAACTTTCATTACATTTATTTCTATTAGTTTTTCATTGCTATGAAATTATTGCAGATTATATGAAAGAATTTGAAATAAAGATACCAAAAAAGAAAGAAAACAATTTAATTTTATTTTTAACACTTTCCAACATAGTTGAAAAATGTTTATGACTTTGGTCATTATGTCTGTCTGTCTGGTCGTTCGCACTTTGATTATTTCTATAACGAAGCTTAATTTTAACTTTGCAGAATGTAAACAAATCAAGCGATTATAAGTTAAGTCGTATAAGAATTGCTGATTTTTTTTCACGCAAAATTATTTAGCTTTGGAGTCTGGAATATACATGTAAATGATAATGGAATGTAAATGATATGAATGAAATATTCATTGATTTTTACATAGAAAGGCAGACGATTTAGATTTCTATGAAATTTCAAGTTTTCAAGTATAATAAATTACTGTAGTACTGTTAAAATTTGAAACATATCACCACTGAAAGTATCACATTTTAAAGACGTTAAAACAAAATTGTATTTCAGTTGGAAAGTGTTTCATAATCAATGCTGTATGTATGATTGATGTTTCTTGTATTTTATATTTATTGTAAAATAATTGAATTTGGAACGCATTAAGTGTTGTATATGAAATTTTTGACGCTAGAGTCAATATTCAAGCAACTTATTTTGAAGTCTAAAATGCCGTATCGGCTGAAGTATTTATATATAAAAATTCATTAGGAATATTATCGAAAAAATAAACTTCCTGAATTAATAACCCATTAACAGGGAGACAAATCTAATGTTTGCATATTTATGCTAAAACATTGTAATTGTGGTGACAATTTTAGTTAAATGCATTGCTATATAAAATAAAACCAAAATGTTAACTTTTAAGAATAAGGTGTAAATACAATGCAACGACAAACACTGAGGGCTAGGCAATAAACTTAAAGTAAGCGTAAGCCACCATTGACAAGGATCGAGATAGATATCTACTGATGGACAGTAGATAGGAGGTTCAAACCTTATTAGTGACGTATCGTGTGATATTCACCTGCATTCAAAATATGAAGTCCAGCGCCAAGGGAAAAGAATACAGAGAGCTATTCCAGCGGATCAGCCAGCGCCAGACAATGACGTAGGACTCGTTTTTAATCCAATCCAATGCCTAAGTCTCGAAACGAAGGAGGAGCTTTGAAAATATCCATGCACCTCTGGAATCATTTACTCCACAACACTCCATGACCTCAGTCTGCAAAAAATTGCTAACATTTTTTGGGCTTCAAATTTTGTAAAAAAAATCGGTGAATGCAAGAACAATAAATCCACAATTTTGAAAATTATTGCTAATGTGTAATGCCAGATATTATCATAATGCTCATAGTCTCTTCGCTTCATAAATATGAGCAGCTAGTAAAAAGTCCGGGTATTTCTACCTTCTTTTAAAATTATTTAATTTATGAGGACATGATTAATAATATTTAATTTATGATTTTACTTTGGTCTCAATTTTGTATCCCGAACTGTGGGTGCAATTTAAATTAAATATTTCGTGTCTAATTTAAATTAAACATTTAAATTAGGCACAAATAATTAATTATTACGGTAATATTCTTAAACTTAAAAGAAACTTATTTTAAAAACTGTTTTCATTTATTAGAGTGAATTCATACTGAAATTTAACAAAATATTGTAATTCACAAGTTAAGAAAAAGAAAATTCGAAATTTATTATTTTCATGTTATTACTTTTAATATAAAATTAATGGTAATGCATGTAACAATGGTGGTAGTATACGATAAAAAGTAGCTGGATCTTTGGGGTGTTTATTATAATCTGTATAAAATATAATATATTTAGACACAAATCAGCTAAGTTCATTTAAATCATCGGCATGTAAGATCTGTTGCCAGCTCATAAAAATCTGATGTGGGCAGCGCATGACTTTCCTTATATAATGCAATGAATTTACTACTTTTACAGTAAAAAAATAGGTTATTCTTATAGTAGGTACTTATATTCTTTCCAAGATTTTGAATTTTCGTCAATTAAACGTCATTTTCAGTGATTTAGCGCCATTTTTTATCCATTTGGCGAAATTTTTGTTAATTTGAAAAAATCGCATTTAAAAAAATCGCCAAGTTAGCAACATTCGGCTAAATTTGTCGCCAAAATCTCGCCAAGCGTTATGGATGGAGAAATAAGTTATTCTTATAGTAGACTAGCAGCATACCCGTTCTTCGTACGGAGTATAAAATATAAAGAAACTTATAATTCAGAATCATATTTAAATTATGTTAAAATATTAAATTTATTGCTCCAAAAGAGAAGTTTATGAATATCTGTTCTCATCATGCAAAATTATCGTCACGGGCAGATGTAAAGAATAAAACATCCTGGCCCCTTTCGAAAGCAAATTTGCAAAAAGAAGGAATTGAATCAATATATGCAAAATGAAAGCATTAAAATTGTATAGGACCCGTACTACTTATATACGCGAATATTAGAAGATATAACCTGTATTAGTAGATTACATGTATAAATTGAAAATATCAATAAACCCGTAATTGATTCCAATATATGCCAGAATGAAAGCACTAAAATGATATGGGAATATATACATATATATACATATATATACATATATATATATATATATATATATATATATATATATATATATATATATACACATATCCCCATACTACTTATATTGTCGCAGATTAGAAAATATGCCTGTATGTTAGTAGAAGATTACCCTTATTACAATATGAGTCTAAAAAATCTTTGCCGAAATAAGACAGATGACATTATAAATTGAAAATTTCAATTATCCCCGTAATCTTTATACCAGAAGGTCGTAATTGATTCCAATATATGCCAATATATATCAAAATATATGCCTATAAACCTGTACTACTTATATTCTCGTAGATTAGAAGGTAATACGTGCATTTATAGAAGATTCCTCGCACAACGTACAAGAAGTGAGTTTCAACAATTTTTGTCATAATAAAACAATGGTATAATAATTTGAAAATATCAATAATCCCTGAATCAATAATCCCCGAAAATATCAATAATAATAATGCGTAATATTAATGCGTAATAATAATAATAATTCGTACGGAATATATAATATAAAGAAATTTATAATTCGCAATCATGTGCAAATTCTGTTAAAATATTAAATTTATTGCTCATAAAGAGAAGTTTAAGAATATCTGTTCTCACTATGCAAAATTATCTTCACGGGCAGATCTGAAGAATAAAACATCCTGGCCCCTTTTGTAAGCAAATTTACAAAAAAAAGGAATTGAATCAATATATGCAACCCCGTACTACTTATATTGTCGCAGATTAGAAAATATGCCAGTGTGTTAGTAGAAGTTTACCCGTATTGCAATATGTGTCTCAAAAATATTTGCCAAAATAAAAGAGATGACATAAAAAATTGAAAGTATCAAAAATCCCCGTAATCTTAATATCAGAAGGTCGTAATTGATTCGAATATATGCCAATATATATCAAAATATATGCCAATATACCTGTACTACTTATATTCTCGTAGATTGGAAGATATACCCATGCATTTGTAGAAGATTACTCGTACAACGTACTATATATGAGTTTCAACAATTTTCGTCATAATAAAACAATGGTATAATAATTTGAAAATATCAATAATCCCTGAATCAATAATCCCCGAAAATATCAATAATAATAACGCGTAACCTGAAAACCGTAATCGATATTATCCAGTCAAAAATGCAATGCCAATGAAATTTATTTTATATACATATCTTTATTATTCAAATCGGAAAAGATTTAATTAAAATCGTATGCCACATAACACATTGGATTTACATCCATTGCTAAACGACATGATATCAGTTGCTTCAAATAAATTGATGGAAATCATATCGTCTCAATAATGCTATCTCCATGAAAGGTTTGGCGATATTTTCTTCAATTTAGCGATAACTTAAAAAATCGCCAAATTTATCGCCAAGTGGGACTGTAAAACTGATAGTCCCATTTTGCGACAAATTGACGAAACATCATCATAATATTATTCCCTAACAAAACACAATTAATTTCATTTATTAAGCGTAATTTTATCAATTTCATGACATTTTTATAGATTTACAAACATTTTTATCAATTTGGTGATATTTTAAAAATTCGACAAATGTGTTACTAAGTAGGATGGATAGACTGACCCACAAATGCTACCGAAACATCCTTTCAGTACTGTCTTCTAAAAAAAACTAATTTAATTTCATTGATTTGCGTCGTTTTTAGCAATTTGGCGATATTTCCGTCAATTTGGCTAAGTTTAAGAAAAGTTGCCAAGTTAGCGATATTCCGCCAAATTCGTAGCTCTGAAATTACAGATCTGAAGAATAAAACATCCTGATCCCGTTTGTTTATACTAAATGCAAACACTAAAATTGTATTAGAAGATATTCCCTTTCTACTCTTTTTCTGTTTCAAAATCGGATAAATGAATTTATTGGTAAACACAGTATGAGTTTATTAGCTAAACACAATATAAAAGCTTAAAAACTCTTTGTCAAATGAAAGTGATGTACGCAGTCCGTAATTAATAGAATTAAAAGAAAAATCAAACCGTTCATTTACAAAATATATTTTTACATCTATTTATTTATTATTCAAATAGAAAAAATAATAACAAATATTAAGAAACACATTTAATTTTATTGCGTTGCTGAGCAACATAATATAATAAAGAATCTTCCTCATAAACTGCGAAATTAAATAACCATTTTGATCTCTTCCCCATAAAATGCAAAAATAATAACCATTTTGATTTCTTTATACTTTCCATTGTTTAGTAAATGCTTGACCATGGAGTTAGATTTTCCATTTAAATTCATGTTTCAAACAATTCATGCTTTCAGATAGTGACTAATTAATGCAAAAATCCTGCACTAAGCTCAGAAATGAAGTTTTAATTCACGTTGACGTTTTAAACAAACGATTTTCATCCTTTCCGTTTGGATAAACCACGGAGTTGGAGAGTAGATCTCCTAAGAAAAAGTGCCGTTTTTCATTAATATCTCGACAACCCCTGGTATTAGAAACTCGAAATTTGGGCAAAATTTATGGGGGGCTATTTTAAAGCTACTCACAAAATTTCATTAAATTCGATTCAGCCGTTCGCTCGTGATGATGAGACAAACGAAATATTCGTTTTTCACTAATATCTCGAGAACTACTGGTCGTGGAAACTCCAAACATGGACTAAACTTTAAGTGGGGCTATTTCTAGGCTACCCACAAAATTTCATCAAATTCGGTTCAGCCGTTCTCCCGTGATGATGGGACAAACAGACAGACAGACAGACAGACAGACAGATTTTCAATTTTATTTATATAGATAAATGATTATTGGCGTTCAAATACAAAAGTATTACCCAAAGTACCACTGTACCCAAAGTATCTTTCCTCATGAATGGGCTAGATCCACGATAATGATTTTAACAAATTTATTGCATGAATAATTACTTCATCAATTAGGCTTAATTTTCATTAATTTAACGTCATTTTTTCAATTTTGACGATAATTTTGTCCATCTGGGACAAAATATCACCAATATACTTTGCTTGACGATACTTGGCTAAATTATTCGCTAAGTTTGCCAAATACATCACCAAGTGTTACAGACAAAGAGAGAAGAATATTTCTTATATACTAGAAGGTATACCCATCATATGACGGAAATCAGAATTTGAGAGACATTACGTCCATTTGGCCATTTTTTTTATTAATATGGCAGCATTTCTGTCATTTTAGCAACATTTAAAAGAGTCGCCAAATTGGCGAAATTTTTGTCATTGTAGCAACGTTTAAAAGAGTCGTCAAGTTGACGACGTTCCGCTAAATTTCTCGCCAAGAGTTACGGATGCAGAAATGTGTTATTCTTATAGTCTACTCTTATGTTCTTTCCAAAATATTGAACTTTCATCATCTGTTCGTTATTTTCATTGATTTAGAGTCATTTTTATCAATTTGGCGACATTTTCGTTAATATGTCAACATTTAAAAAAGTCGCCAAGTTGGCGACATTCCGCCAAAATCTCGCCACGCGTTATGGACGGAGAAATAAGTTATTCTTGTAGCAGATAAATGATTATTATATCATCCAATTTATCGCTTGATATTACTTATGAAAAATGAACATATTTCACAATAAGTAATATTTTTACTTTCCTTATATACATATAAGGTATAAGGAAAGTATTGTGACAGGGTCGAAGATTCGAATTCGAGTTTTCGACGGGAGGGCACGGTTCAAGCAATCTTGATCACGAGTCGAATATTTTTGAGGGGATGTCTTTGTGTGTCTGTGTGTCAGTGCGTCTGTGGAGACGATATCTCACGAACGAATGGAGCGATTCGAATGAAATTTGGTACAAAAATTACAATCTGTGAATACTGGAAGTTTTTTGTTTCTAAACACAATCGAAATAAAAAACCCTAAATTTTCGAGTGAAATTTTGAAAAAATCATCAAAAAATCAAAACCTTTAATAAAGTTACGCAAATAGGCTTTTCTCGTGCATTTTTTCCTTAGAAAACGATTGACAAAAACTTTAGAACGTTAGCATGAACCGTTTTCGAGATATTACACATTTTTAAAATAAATTTATCAAAAAATCCCATAAATTAAAAAAAAAATTAACTGTTGGAAAACATGTTCACTTTTCATATGTAATATCATGTGATAAATTTGGTGAACTCATTCTCTTAGATCTAGCTCGTTCCATTCACGAGAAAAGATGCTTTGAGTAATACCTTCGTATTTGAACGATAATAGTCATTTATCTGCTATAAGAATACCTTATTTCTCCGTCCAGAACACTTGGCGAGATTTTGGTGACGAATTTGGCGGAATGTCGCCAACTTGGCAACTTTTTTAAATGTTGCCAAATTAACGAAATCTTGCCAAATGGATAAAAATGACGCTACATCAATGAAAATGACGACTAATTGACGAAAATTCAATATCTTGGTAATAATATAAGTATCTACTATAAGAAAAACCTATTTTTTTTACTGTTAAAGTAGTAAATTCATTACATTACATAAGAAAACTCATGTGCTGCCCACATCAGATTTTTTTTATTTTATATGATTTTTTGAGAATTGTTTTGAAAATGTGCCATATATCAAGAACGATTCATGCTAGTTTTCTAAAATTTATGTTAATCGTTTTCCAATGAAACATTATATAAGAAATGACTATTTACGTAACTTTGTTACAGGTTTTAATTTTTTGATGATTTTTTCAAAATTTCACTCGAAAATTTAGGGGGATTCTGAACATTCGTTTGCCTATAAAAATAATAGGATTCCAGTATTAATGGATTGTAATTTTTGTACCAAATTTTGTTCGAATCGCTCCATTCGTTCCTCAGTTATCGTCTCCACAGACTCACACACACACGCAGACATCATCTCAAAAGCGTCTGATTCGTGTTCAGGAATGCTTGAAACGTGCTCTCCCGTCGTGAACTCGAATTCGAATTTTCGACCCCGTTACAATACTTTCCTTATACATTATATGTATATAAGGAAAGTAAAAAATAATTTAAGATATTTTACGAAAAACTGTAGAGCAATGTCTTGCAATCAACCTTTTGTACTTTTAAGTCTGACACGACTTGATTTAAAGAATACGCGATAAGAATATATGCGAAAGTCAAGTGGAAACTCTTACTCTTTAACATTTATCAAATATGCCATACCGTTCGACTTTGTGATAGCAAAACGACGTATCTCGAGGGACATCATTCCGATAGGGAAAATTGTTAAGTAATTTCGCCAATGCTGTTGAAAATGACATCAATAATATTTTATATCTTGGTGAAAAAGCGGTCTAAATGATAGTATTTTTGCGTGCCTCTACTTTTGATTACATTTTGTCTCAAAATTTGTATAAATTTGACACGTCATTTAGCCATATCAATTGTCTATATAATAAAAGGCAATGTCTGTCTGTGTGTCTTATACACAATACGTTTAGCGACCGCGCGTCGGAGAGCTACGAAATTTGGCAATCGGAGACCCGGGGTGGGTGGGAAGGGGACACGTGAAAACCGATTTTTAAAATTTGAATTTTTTTTAGTTATTTAATGTTTTATGCGATTTCGACCGTTTTTTGCTCTTTTTGCCTTTTTTTCTCCACGATCCAAACGTCGTACAAAAAACAAATCACACCACCGGAAAGAGCAGACAATTGCCAGTAAAAATATATAAATTTTAAATCTCAGTGATAAATTTTAATATTTTTTAAAGATTTTAAAAAAAAAGTCACTTTCGGCTCAAAAAAAGCGATTTTTAGTTTTTAAATTCTCGCATAGTAAAAAGTACTCATAATTTCGATTAATAATTTACATTTTTAGAAAGCTCAAATATCTGGCATTCTTACAAGTCCAATCTGGTCAATAAATAATGAAAATTGCCCGCAGGATCGCAATTTTAAAGACGATTGATTTTATATTTTTCGGCCAATTCTCGGCTTCTCGGCGGAGATCGTATTCTTCTCCGACAGCCCCGCCCAGAAATGGAGGGGGGGGGGGACGGCACGCTGCGCCGTTGCATCGAGTTAGAGTGATATTTTAAATGTTAGAATTAAGAGCTTAGCATATGGTCATTATAAAATTTAAATGATTGAATTATGGTGGATTAAATTATGGCGATGTATTGATTGCGATATATTATTGTGGCGTAATGTATTGTTGTATTGTAAAAACTTAATTGTGGCGATGTATTTCACGTTAAACATGGGGGTCCGTAAGTCCTTCCGAGAGGTTGGTGATAGGGGAAGGAGGGTACGGTCCCTGTGGATGCCTTCCCCATTGGGTTCCGGTCTAAATTGGGTGAATAAAAAGAAAGTTATGGAGATTGTCGCGGAGGACAAAGTAGCCCAGTGGTTAGCGCGCGGGAATTGCACTCGGTAGACCCGGGTCCGATTCCCAAAATTGCCGCCGTGTTCACGTGGAGTACGATCACGTTAAACATGTGGGTCTGTAAGTCCTTCCGAGAGGTTGGTGGTAGGGGAAGGAGGGTAGGTCCCTGTGGATGCCTCCCCCACTGGGTTCCGGTCTAAATTGGGTGAATAAAAAGAAAGTTATGGAGAATGTCGCGGAGGGCGAAGTACTTCAGTGGTTAGCGCGCGGGATTTGTACTTGGTAGGCCTGGGTTCGATTCCCAAAATTGCCGCCATGTTCACGCGGAGTACGATGACGTTAAACATGTGGGTCGGTAAGTCCTTCCGAGAGGTTGGTGGTAGAGAAAGGAGGGTATTGTCCCTGTGGATGCCTCCCTCAATGAGTTCCAGTCTAAATTGGGTGACACTTCCTGGCCGTCCAAAGAGTTACCCTACACCTTTCTGGTAGGTCGCACCAGCGAGTTTGTCACTGTCAGAATTTTCAAGGGTAGCGAACAGGCTGGTCGCCAAAGGCGGCTAGTAAGAAATATGTTCAAAATAGTACGAGGACTTGTTCCGAAAAAGTGGCGTAAGTTTACATGCGGCTTTTCCTCATAGCCAAAAACTGTATTTATAAACATACGCCATATTCACATTCTTACATTTTCTTTATTAATTTAGATATGCCCTCATCTAAAATACCATAGCACATATTAATAGAAGATACACATTAATAGATTATAATATACACATTAATAGTAGAAGAACCTTGTAAAGGCAAAACGAAGAATCTATCTTGAGATACATCTTTCTGTCACCACAAAGCAGCGCTTGGGGAAAGTAAGCTTTTGTTTTTATTGGTTTTATTAAATTACTTCATATTAAAAATACAAAGATTCAAACTAATATATAGTGTGAGCGGAATATATTTCGTCGTTTTCTTACCTTTCTCTGCTGCATCAATTTTCTACAATCATAAGAATCCTGATAGATCGACCTCAAAACGTAAAAGCTAAAATAACATTAAAAGTCATCCGCAGTTCATTCACAACCGGGCTTTATCTTATCGTTCGATGCGCGTTCACTTTCGGTGGAGACCGAGGGAACTTTAAACAAAAATAAAAGCAGGTGGCAGAATTTTGAGATTTAAGAAACGCAGTCTTAAGCAGGCTGTCTCCTTTATCTAAACGCCGGTAAGAATATTTCAAAAAAGAGAAATCCCGTGATTTTTCTCAAGGTTTGTGAGAACAAAGGTTGTTTCAATACGTTGTAACGACGAGATGCTGGCAGCAATGGTTGCTGCAAGGAACTCATTCATGGAATGAAGGCTCTGGAAGGTCATGGTGCACGAATGCGAGGCAAGATCGGATGGTTGTGCGACTGGTCCGAACTGGCCCAACAGCATCATTGTCCGCCATCCACCGTGATACAGTCTCTTTCATACCACCCGTGATACCTTCCTCTACCTCACGGCGCTTGTCTGAGGTGGGGTTACGCTCACTGTGACCTTTAAGACGTCTGTCTATAATTCCACAACATCGACAGAGTCATTTATAGTGGTGTCGTAGCCGAGCATCAAAGCTTCTAGCAGACTGGCATCACATAGTGTTCAGCGATGAATCACGCTTCACTCTTTCAGCAGATGACCATCGGCAATGACGTATTCATAGAGGGATCCGGTAGGCCCGGAGCTCCCCCCACCAAAAAAAAAAATTAAATTTCTGGATACGTCCTTGCCTGTGCTCTCGTGTTTTCTCGTTCAGTTGTGATCCAGTATCAATTTAGTCAAGTTTTAGTCAGGTTTAGTTATATTTTTTCAAACTTTTTTGGGATTTAAAGTTCACTATACTTTGTACTCCCCCCGAAATGAAATTTCTGGATATGTTCTTGACCATCGGGTACGTGTGTGGTGGCGCCAGGACCAGCGGTTCCAATCAGTCTTTGTTCTACACAGGCACACTGACAGGGCGCGGTAGACCAGTTAGCGGGCGGGAATTGCACTCGGTAGGCCTGGGTTCGATTCCCGCCACTGCCAGAACTTCCGCCGTGTTCACGCGAAGTACGATCACGTTAAACATGTGGGTACGCAAGTCCTTCCGAGAGGTTGGTGGTAGAGGAAGGAGAGTACGGTCCTTGTGGATGCCTCCCCCACTGAATTCCGGTCTAAATTGGGTGGCACTCTCCGGCCGTCCAAACAGTTACCTTACACCTTTCTTGTAGGTCGGACAGTCTGGGTCTCAACAACAGCAACAGGCACACAGCCATTGCCCCTGGTGTGATGGTGTGGAGTGCTATCTCTTACGACAGCAGGTCGCCCTAGTCATCCTGCGTATAACTTTAACAGCTCAACCATATGTTGATGAAATCCTACGACCGTTTACATTGCCCTTCATAGCACGTCATTCTGAGCCATTTTCCAACAAGATAATGCCACGCCACATACGTCTTCGCATATCTGTGGACTGTCTCCGTGCTGTTAATACTGTTCCTTGGCTAGCAAGGTCACCAGACCTTTCGCCAATTGAGCATGCATGGGACATGCTGGGCCGTCAGATTCGGGCATCCCGAAATTTAGCAGATCTGGAGAAACAATTGAGGAATGTCTGGCAGAATGTATCGTAGAATGACATTAGAAAACTTTATCACTCCTTACTTAGACGTATACAAGCAAGCATAGCCGCCAAGGAGGATTTCACTAATTACTGATTTGAAAATTCAATGTGCAATTGCTAACCATTGATGGGTCCTGCGGCCTTGATTTTGTAATCATTGCATTACCTGTGTATGAGCTGTGTGCATATTTAATTTCAATAAAAACAGTCACTTTCTTACTTTTTTCATGGTTCTATGTTTTTTTTCCCTGCAAAAGAGTGTATGATATGCTGAGCTCGAAATGTTTTCCATTGAAGTAAACTCGCATATCGGTAAAAGTAAAGCTTTTCATTGCGGATACTTACCTAAAGTTAACATTTTTTTTATTTTCACTGTAACTGATATTCTGGTTCGCTTTGCTTATTCTAATAATTGATATTTATGTTGAAAATAAAGAGAGAACTTTTACTAATACATCGTGCATTGATTGCAATTTGAAGAAGTAACACCCAGCCTAGATAAACCCAAAACCTGTAATTTTCAACCATTGGGCCAATAAATATTTGGATTTACTAAACGTACCGTAATAGGGAAAATATTGACAAGCACATTGCCTTAAATTATATTTTTATCAAATATATATCTTCATTGACATATGTTTTCTCTTTTGTATTGTGTTTAAAATATTGATAAAACATACGGAAAACTCTAAACAACTTAGTCGTCATCAGTCCATTCAGGACTAGTGTTATCTTATCTTTATACGTCACGTCCACACTCGCTGCAAACAGAGCACGAATTTAATAGAAGCAAAACCAGCTGGCACTCTCTGGATGTAAAGAAGGTACCCCTTGTTTTACACCACTAAGAATCATTCACAGGTATCACATGATTTTCTCGTTGATAATGGGAAAATGTCTTAATTTACTACATGTTATACTCGTCATATGACTGGCTGCTTAGAAGTACCTGTACTTCCTTATTATACCGCCCCCGAGGATGAATCGCCAAGCTACCGAGATGTATCGCCAAGGTAGGTTGATGATGATGAGACCCAGACCATCCGACCTACCAGAAAGGTGTAAGGTAAGAGTTTGGACGGCCGGGAAGTGCCACCCAATTTAGATCGGAACTCAGTGGGGGAGGCATCCACAGGAACCGTACCCTCCTTCCCCTACCACCAACCTCTCGGAAGGATTTACGGACCCACATGTTTAACGTGATTGTACTCCGCATGAACACGGCGGCAGTTGTGGCAGCGAGCAAATCCAGCGCGCCAACCACCGGGCTCGCCAAGGTAGGTTGTAAAATCTCGCCAAACGTTTGCAGTCCTAAAGAAACAATATAGGAAAAAACTGGGCGAAATCGTAACTGCGACCTTGACGTAATCGTAACTGCGGGGGCTGCTATAATAAGGAATTGCCAAAGTACCTAAAATATTCCTACTCATTTGTTCGCTTGCAACACTTGCGCTCCGAATATTCTCGGAGAGGTGCAGACTACACACATCTACAGATCAATAATAATAATTATTATTATACAACCCACTCTCAAAATATAATTGCTATACCGCTCTCTAACAAAACGCAATTAATTTACGACAACCTAAACTCCGTAACAAAACATACCTGTCTCACAAACAGTGAAACTCACTATATTTTAAATCAAGTATAATAAATTAATAATTCTCATAAAACGCGCATCAAAGCATATATCGCTTTGTTAGAAAAACACTCTCCCTGAGTGCATCCAAGAAATCAAACTAAATTTTCAGAGATATTAAGATTGGCACATTTTCCAAAAGTCGGAAAGCTGACGTTACTTTGCCAAATTTGTCGCCAATTAGGGCACAAAGTCAGACAGACAAAGGAAAGTGCTAATCTTTTATGGCATTTTTGGAGCTATTTCAGTTACAGGCCTATTTAATGACATTTGAAAGCTGAACAGTATGATTGCAGTTGACACTAGTTATCTGACCACCATTTTATTTGTATTTTTGATGTTGTTGTTGAGACCCAGACCGTCCGACCTACCAGAAAGGTGTAAGATAACCGTTTGGACGGCAGGGAAGTGCCACCCAATTTAGACCGGAACCCAGTGGGAGAGGCATCCACAGGGACCGTACCCTCCTTCCCCTACCACCAACCTCTCGGAAGGACTCGGAAGGACCCACATGTTTAACGTTATCATACTCCGCATGAACACGGCGACAGTTGTGGCAGCGTGCAAATCCAGCGCGCAAACCACCGGGCTGCCGCATCCGAAATGTGCCAACAGCACGCGGTGTTCCCAAGTGGTCACCCACCCAAGTACTAACCGCGCCCGATGCTGCTTGACTTCGGTGATCTAACAAGAACCGGTGTTTTCAGCACGGTACGACCGTTGGCTGTATTTTTGATGTAAAAATTTTTATGCAATCAATTCAGTTCACTCGTATGTAAATGTCACATAAAATCGTTACAGAGCTCATGCTGAAGTTGCACTTACACAATATAATTTCCATATTAATTCATGTAACACCATCGGGGTTGGGTTGTAGCGAGTACAAATAACGACTTTATTTGTAACGATTATTTTTAACGATTTACTTGTAACAATTATATTGAGCTTGCACCCACGCAATCTAATTTCCATATTAATTCACGTAACACCATCGGGGTTGGGTTGTAGCGAGTACAAATAACGACTTCATATGTAACGATTATTTTTAATGATTTATTTGAAACGATTATGTTGAGCTTGCACTACGCAATCTAATTTCCATATTAGCTCATGTAACACCATCTGAGTTGGGTTGTAGCGAGTAAAAATAACGACTTTACTTATAACGATTATTTTTAAAGTAACTAAGATGTTAACGTTACTTTAGAAGTACAAGTAACGCGTAAAAATTCCTATTTTACATTATAATTGCTTTCGTTTCTATGATGTTTGCTGTTTTCAAGGCAACTGCATTTGATATCTTACAAGTTTAAATATAGAATCTATCCCCCTTTCCTGCTTAAAGAGAAAATAACATTTTCTCATAATGAGCTAGTACACTGAAAATTTTTAGCGAAAACATTAGTAAAAGATGTAAATAATTGTTTAGCCGAGGAAGGACGAAAATCAATAGGTTACTGATGTTCACCGATTGAAATAAGTATACCGAGTTTAATTCGATTTGCTCAATTTGTCCGAGAGTACAGAGACGACAGTCTCACAGACAGACCGACACACACTGACATAACTGAAAAATGATTGATTCGTATTCAGGAATGCCTGAAACGTAAAGACCCATCGAGATTCAAGAGTCGGATTTTGACTCCTTCACAATACTTTCCCTTTGCATATACAATATTTTGTAGGAATGGTAGAAATTACAACATTGCTTTAAACGTCTAAAAGTCTGCGTGATCAGTTCATTTTAGTCTGAATAACAAAAACAAAGTTCCGTTTAACATTTACACTTGGATCAAAGAGGTGACGCAATCGTGGCGAGGAGGTAGACATTTCTTATCTCATCCTCAAACGTAAGAAGCAGTCAATTCTAAATCTCGTGGCGGTTTCTGTGTTTACCACCAGAACGAAACTCCGTTCGTTTTATAGATATGACATTTCCCAAAATAGACACGGTGCTTGTAAACTCTGAATTAAATTCCCACCTGGAAGATTTCTTGCTTTGGGATCCAGCTTTCAAACAATTGTGTGTATTTGTTGAGATTGCGTATGTTTTCGAATGTTCGAATTGCCTTTCGGAAATGAAAAATTGAAATGTTTTTTTGTTGAATTACTTTTAAGCTTCTACTTTGATGTTATTAAAATACATTTAAAAGCAAATTTTTGCCATATATACAGGGTTCCTGGGAAAGTCCTTAAGCACCCCAAAGAAAAGGAAAAGAAGGAACCACGGAGGAAGGGAAAGAACCACGGAAAGAATCACGAGTAAGGAAAAGGAAAGAACCACGAGTAAGGAAAAGGAAAGAACCAAGAGTAAGGAAAGAACCACAAGTAAGGAAAGAAGCACGAGTTACAAGATTTGGCATTAGGGCTATCGACAAAAAAATTACTATGCCCAATTGAATAAAAGGGAGCCCCCTATCTAGTAGCTGATCGAACTTGTATGGGGGCCCCCCTGGCTAAACATTTTATTGAAGTCCCTTGCATCAAACTGATTTTTCTTTCTAGTAAAAAGGAATCATATTTTGGTCATATATAGGGTAATTGACACACGAATGAAGTAAAGCAAACATAATTTGATGAAATAGACTTCAAACATTTAAATTGATATTTGAATTATATTCAAAATATATGCTATTTTACGAGATTTCAATTTCCAAAAAATATAATTTCATGTTCCACTCGATATCCGAAATGTAAAGTATGAAAAATGCCTGTGAAAACGTACTTTTAGAAACAGCCTGTGTTGAATTCAAAACTCGTAAGAACTCAAAAATAATAATTTCGTTTTTAAGCAGCGTATTTGACACACGTATCAAGAGCACTGATCGTATATGAACTCAATTGCAATAAGAGCCATCGAGCAAATACATACATTCGAATGTGTCGTAAAGGTTAGGTACACATATGAATTCTCAGTTAACTTTTTAATTGTAGAAAATTTTAATACATAATTGGAAGGGTCCCCTAAAATATTAGGAGACCCCTGGCTGCAGCCCAGTCAGTTCCTCCCCCCCCCCCTCCAATCTTAATCCACCACTGCCCCTAGCGAAGAGTTCAAAATGTTGGAGTAACGTACTTGGCAGAAAAGCTATATAAAAGAAAGATGTCAATTACAAAGTTTTAAAGAATTATCTAATTAGTAGGAGGTGACATCAGGAACGCCTGAAACGCGTATATTGAAGGAAATAAATGTCCGTTAAAAAGTCGTATCATCAGGGACTCTAACACAGTGACACCTGTAATACTTGTTCGATTACACGGTCATATACTCTTAATTGGCTTTTTTTTCTATCTGGCTTTATTTTCGATTTCGTTATGCTAACGATTTAAATTATACACTAGGGGCGCTGTAATCAGTTTTATTTGTTCGAGTATGGCCACTTTAGACAGATTTAACGTGTATGCACGACGTGTACGTTTTACGATCTATCCTTACAAAGTTATTGGGGTTTAAGGACTTTCAAAGGAACCCACTGTATATTGTAGTGAAAGTAAAAATTGCAGCATTTTTTTTTTTATAAACAATGATTAATATTGTTTTTAAAAGTTAAAAAACAATGTTTTTAAGCTATTACTATTGTTTTTAAACTATTAAAGTTTACATGATCAGTTCGTTTCAGTTTGAATAACAAAAACAAAATTCCATTTAATATTTACACATGGATGAAAGAGATGAGAAAATCTCGGCGGGAAATAAACATCTCTTATACGATCATGAAACGTAACAAGCTGTAAATTCTAAGTCTCGTGGCGGTTTCTCTGTTTACCACAGTTCTGCTCGTTTTATAGCTACACCATTTCCCGAAATAGCAGCGGTGTCCGTGAACTTTGAATTAAATTCACACCTGGAAGATTTCAGACTTCGTGCTTCAGCTTTCAAACAATTTTATGTATGTTTGTTGAGATTGTTTACGTTGTCTGCGAATGTTCTTCGGCATTTCATGCACTAGTTTGAAACGGAAAATCGAAATCATGTTTGCTAAATCCCTTCTTTTGAAAATGTCTCAAAAACATCCACTTTGAAGTTATTGAATCATATTCAAAAACATTTCGCAGTAATAGTATTGCAATTTACCGTCAGGAGTTGTGGGTGTATTTGTAAAATACAAGAATCAGTATAAATTTCTGGATAATTTATATTTCGATAAAAATATCAATAAGCTTAGACGTGAACAATATCTAGATGATGACTCTCTAGCTATGTTTCAAGGTCACAAAACAACTGTCAAGTTCAATAAAACAGCAATTAAATGTTCATTCACAATTAAACAGAGGTGCACAGACAATTGAATTTTCGGGGCACTTACGTATTCACGATTCACTTTGACTCGTATCACATCAACAACTTACAAGACAATGACTGGCTTATATTAAAAAAAACATGTAATCGAGTAATTTTTTGCCAATCTACAAAATATGAGAAATTTTCAAAAGTCGCCAAGTTGGCTATATTTCGTAAAAATTGTCGTCAACGTTAAGCGATCTGAACCATCAAAGGAATGTCCCCCACCCCACTCAGGGAAAGACAGTATTTCGAAAAGATTTATGTATTCGTAACAATATACTCATATATAAATAAAGCATAAGATTATTATACAAATTTTGTAGAAACCTTCCATTTGCAAGAAAAATCTTCGAAAAGAACCGCTTATATAAAGAACCGATTTAACTGTTTTTGAAAATTTAAAATAAACAATAATCAGATACTGTTGAAAACTGTTATGGAATCTTTTAGATGCTAAGATGTGGAGTATAGGGGGGGGGGTGCAGTTACAATGAGCAGTTGTGATAATTTTGTAATTGTAGAATTTTGTGGGTTTTTACGTTTTAAGTCAATAACTTATTTTGCCACCAAAAATTTAATTCCATTGCAGAACTTTACGTCAACGTTTAAGAATAGTACCCACTGTTTTTTTTTAAATTAGTAGAGCTGTTAGTTGTTGTTTTACTGCACTGAACATTTATTTGGTGATCTGGTGAAATAGTTATGGAACTATTTGCTGTATATTGTTCCTGTTTACGCTATGCTTGTATATAAACGCGCTAGTTATCCAGAAATTTGGACTCATTCTTGTAACGTGAGAGTACACCCATGATTCCAGACGATATTATTTGCTCGTTAGTTGGAATTAGTGCCTGCAAATGGATTATGGGAAACATTTTTACTTGCCTTACATAGATAGAACAATGTTTGTATAGGAAAGATTATGATGAGATTTAAAATTCGAATTCCCGTCTGATTTAGAGTATATCTTTATTATAGATCTTTATTATAAATGTTTATATATCTTTATTTTAGAGTATATATTTAGAGTATATATTTAGAGTATATATTTGATAGAGTATATATAGAGTATATAGAGTATATACTGATTTAGAGAATATATTTAGAGTATATCTGAACTGGAATCTGATGTTTTAAGGATAATTTCTGTGTGCACGTGTATCTCTGTGTCTATGTTATTGGTCCTGAGTAAAAATATTTTTTAATAAGAAAAAAAAATTCAAATATTCTAGAATCGAATGGCATATATATTAAGTAAATCATTTAATTAAAAATATAAGAAGTTAAACTTTAAAAACTTGGCTTTCTGATACTTACAGAATAAAACAGAATTTTAAAACCTTGTTTTCGCAGAAATTTAATTATCGAAATGTTTAAATTAATATTATTCAGCATTTTAATTGATATAACTCAAAGATTTGAGTTAGAACTGTGAGAGACATCTGAGACATGACTTCTATATAATATAAACTTTATATAATATTCAGGATTTGTATATAAAATTGTAAATGTGAAATTTATAGTAAAACTATTATTTCCTATGGGAAAATAATTTTTCATTAAAAATTTCTTTAGTTTTTGTTCTTATCACTATATCAAATTATTCTGAAAACAAAATAAAGAGAAATGCAGTTCTCCACAAAAAAATATATTTATTTTGTAAAGAGTACTCGTGTTTGAATTAATAATTATATCAGATTAAAATTTCTATTCGGTTACATTTTAAGTGTTTTTAATACATTAATTTTTCAATTAGATCTTTAATTCTTTATTTAGATTTAATTCCTTCCCTAGTCCTAACTATGCGGTATGTGGCACTGTCGTGGTTATGGACATAACTCATTTTATGGACTGGCCGGCTTTGGCGGGAAAAATTTATGAAATATATTGGCGAGAAAAATAGATGATGCATGCCCTACAGTCTGATTGACTTTTTAGATTTGCAATTTAATTTTTATTTTTGCTTCGTTCTTAACATGTTCTTAGTTTTAATATATTTCTTCCTTTTATTGTCTCTTCTGCGGTGTCTGTGCTGTGCGTCCTTATACACTGAATAATTATTGTATCACTTGCTAATGCTAGAAATTATATATATATATATATATAAATATATATATATATATATATATATATATATATATATATATATATATATATACAAGATATATATATATATATATATATAAAAACTCACAGGCAACGAAAGTTGCGCACCAAGAAGAAAGCATAGGATGGACCTGAAATTTTATTGATGGTAGCATACAGATGAATGATATACATGATCACAAAAACAGCGCAGCAGAACACGTACGGAGGGAGCTGTGGTACACAGTCCTGTCTACACAGACACTGAGGTACACAGACACCGAGGCGTAGCACCTCCTCGTGCTGCAATACAAGCAAGAATACGGTCCGGCATGGTGTCGAACAGAAGCCTGATGTTGTCCTGCGGCAGACGAGTCCATACCTGTTGGACGTTACGTTCCAAATCCCGAAGATTGTGGCAACGAGGCAGCTAGTGTTTCAACTGGTCCCACACATGCTTGATACGGGACAGGTCTGGGGAATGGGAAGGCTATGGAAGTGTCTGGACATGACTCAGGCAGGCCTGGGCGACCCGATCCGTGTGTGGTCGGGCATTATCCTACTGGAATTGCGCACCTGGAATACCAGCAACCAATGGAAGCACATGGGGCTGTAGAATCTCATCCATGTACCGCTGGCCCCATCAATGTTCGAGGTACCATTACTAGAGTAGATCGGCTGTCGTAGGGTATGGCTCCTCAGACCATGATGAATGCTTTGGGGCTGGTGTAGTGCTCGTTAACGAGGTTGGGATTATGGCGTTGTGCAGGGGACCTCCAAACCCGAACATGCAGATCATCGGTCCCCAAAACGAAGCGGCACTCATCGCTAAAGACTATTGTCAATCTGTGGCGTTCCACATTGCTCTGGCCCGGCACCACTGCAACTGGAGCCGCCGATGTTCCTGTGTTAACGGCAGCACACGTAAGGGACGCTGGGATAGCATATTCACTTCCTTCAGGCATCTAATTATGGTTCGTGGGCACACAAGAGCCGCTACGTGTGCATATATCGCGGATCGGGCCACCGTGGGTTCTATACATGCCTTCCGCACGATCATCTCTACTCGTGGTGCGCCTGATCCGTACAGAACCGGTACTCCGTGTCTGGGTGGCGTCCCGTGACCAGTGCTCCCAACACCATCGGACGGTATAGTCCGAACGATCCACTTGACGGGCTATCCGGTGCGCTGACCATCCTGCTGTATTCAGCCCGGTGATCAGGCCTCTCTCGGAGTCCGTCAGTTTCGTATATCGACATTTCTGGCGTCAACCCACCATTCTTTTCACACCGTACTCGTGCTTGCGTCGGTCGAAGCTCTTCGCATTGATGGGGCGTCGCCTACACGCCGGTTTATGAAGCCTTGATCATGCTTGCAGCTCCACTCACGGGTGTACGGTCATGCGCAATCACACCAGACTGGGATCATTTGCATACCAGCCCGCCCTCTAGCTATTTACATCATTTCGCAGTTGTACCATGTTTTCTTCTTGGTGCGCAACTTTCACTGTCCGTGAGTGTATTAATTCTTTTTTTTTATTTTACACAGCACAATAAAAGAAAAAAAATTCTGTTCCAGACACCCTTAAGAACGAAGGGCTTGATACGAAGAACGTTTGGTACGATTGCCACCATTTGTGAATACTACTGATATTAATACTAATAATTACTAATATAAATACTAACACTCTAACTATTAATATTAATACTAACACTTTAACTAATAATATTACTACTAAGACTCTATTGCTTGTAATTGCGATCAAACATAAGGACATTTAATTCCTGTTTCATTGTATCTAACGACAGTTTTAAGACATTGTTAGTGGAATAGAAAGTTTTATTTGCCTTAAGTTCCTGTTAAAATTCGAACAAAGCTCAAGTAATCCAAATTTTTTAATTCGTTCTAGTATAATGACACTGCAGTCGAAAAGATAGCCAATTGAAAAGGTAGCAACGGCTAGTCCTGTGAGATCCCCTCTTGTTTCGAAAATTTGCTAAAGTTGATGTGTGATTTTACATACTTTATGTGTATGTTGCATAATTAAAAATCTGATGTGGGCAGTTCATGACTTTCCTGCCGACTCATATTCGCGATCTCTTTATTTCTTTAATATTTCATTAAATTGAGTTTAATGGCACAAAATAACGTCCATAATTATTTAAAATGACACTGAATTGGCACTTTTAATTCAAGTTTCGTCTTCATTTAGTATCTGAACTTATTTTCAAAGGTGACATAGCGAAAATTCGAAAAAAAACTAATATATCTCGAGAACTGATGGACCTAGAGTAATGGAGTTGGTCTTATTATTTTCATCGTCAAAAATTACGTATGAAACAAGCATTAAATTGATATATTTGAGCATACGTAGTCTTTTATTTTGGATTTTGACGATTTTTGAGGGCCATTTCGCAAAAAAAAAGGCAGGTTCTTTTATTCCAAATCGTATCAAAATCTAATCAGCACCAAGGTAACCCACGAGTGACTTACCTGTAAAAATTTATAAAATTTGGTCAATTAGTTTTTGAGCCGGAATGGATACAATCTCTGCCAGATAGACACATAGACGTAACGCTAAAAATATTTTCTTTTGTGATCTAGGTGCTAAAACGTGTAGCACAGTCAAAAACTCGTTGCGATTTTCGATATGATTCCAATACTTTCCTTTTAGATTACTATGCATTGCAGGGGAAACAAAAAGAACTTATAGCATGTTTTTTATATCACCTATTCTCCAACTTTTAGTAAAATAAACTTCCATTTTCAAATTTTTGTCTTGGCGACATTTTAACATGACGTTTATTTCTTTGATAAAAAATTCCCCATCGAAAAACCGTTCTTTTATAAGGATTTAAATTGGTACATTGAATGAAACCGGTTACAATCAAACTGTTACGAAATTAGTAAAGTTACAAACTAATTCTTAAGCGGAGGACAAAAGTGAAAATATTCTCAAGGTCATCTCTTTACCTGTAGACGCAATGCCTAATATTGATCTCTGAAAACAGAATGGCAAATCTTTACGAAGTTCATAAGTTTTCCCCCTTGAAACTTTCTAGTTTTTACACTGAAAATAAATGCGTTTAAAGTTGCTATAAAAGAGCTGTTACTATAAAGCTGCTATACATGAGTTGTTACTATAAAATTTCTATAAATGAGCTGTTACTATAATGTTACAATAAAAAAACTGTTACTATAAAGTTTCTATAAAAGAGCTATTACTATAAAGTTGCTGTAAAAGAGCTGTTACTATAAAGTTGCTATAAAAGAGCTGTTACTATAAAGTTGCTATAAATGAGTTGTTACTATAACATTTCTGTAAAAGAGCTGTTACTATAAAGTTTCTATAAAAGAGCTGTTACTATAAAGTTGCTGTAAAAGAGCTGTCACTATAAAGTTTCTATAAAAGAGCTGTTGCTATAAAGTTTCTATAAAAGATCTGTTACTATAAAGTTTCCATAAAAGAACTGTTACTATAAAGTTTCTATAAAAGAGCTGTTATTAAAACTATAAAGTTGCTGTAAAAACGCTGTTACTATAAAGTTTCTATAAAAGTGCTATTACTATAAAGTTTCTAAAAAAGAGCTGTTACTACAATGTTACAATAAAAGAACTGTTACTCTAAAGTTTGTATAAAAGAGCTGTTACTATAAAGTTGCTGTAAAAGAGCTGTTACTATAAAGTTTCTATAAATGAGCTGTTACTATAAAGTTTCTATAAAAGAGCTGTTAATATAAAGTTTCTATAAAAGACTTGTTACTATAAAGTTTCTATAAAAGAGCTGTTACTATAAAGTTGCTATGAAAAGTTGTTGCTATAAAGTTTTTGTAAAAGAGCTGTTACTATAAAGTTGTTATAAAAGAGCTGTTACTATAAAGTTTCTATAAAAGAGATTTGTTGCTATTCATAATCATATTAACACTTCAATTGTTTAGATATCTAACACCAATTTGATCAGTTTGATTAGAATCGCTAACAGCTAGTGTCAAAATATATTTAAAAAATCTTATTCGGACAACACATGACTTAACACGGACAGCACTTGATGACCTGTAGAAAACTTTCGGAATATTATTTTTTGATAAATTTAGAAAATGCATATATCATTTATTATCTGCCATTTATGACTATGGTCAAAAAACCTTCACCAGAAAATTAAAATTTGGTTTTATTAGAAGCTTCATTGATAAAATTATACAGTTATTTATAATTACGTGCAGAATCCCCAATAAAATGTAATTAATATTTTATTACAATCGTATGAATAGCTGTGAGTGGCTTCTGGCGAATTAATTTGCGTTGAAACACGAAATAGTATTGTTAAACACGTTTTTTTCGCGTATGGAACGTGCTAACGTCACGATATTGAGCTCAGGTATCGATTTTAGGTATGTCAAAAAATTTTCAATTTCAAATTCCGATTTTCAATTTCCAAACTCCTACATTCACTTTCCCAACTCATTTAGTTATATTGAATATATTTTAGTTTTCGTATGAGTTTTCAGATAAATTATTTATAAAATCGTGCAAAATCTCAAAAACCGTTTACATTAGCATTCTAAAACGAGTTCTATTCACTTTAAAATTAAATGCTATATTTAAAATCAATAATTGTCTGTTAGACGAATTTCACTGTAATAATTTTGATTCATTTAAAAAAAAATCGAAAAAATTGAGATCTTGTAAAAGTGGGATCTTTACCAAATAAATAAAATATATTTAGAAATTACAAAAATCGTCCCAAATGTCATCCCTGACTCTCTATTTGATCCTTAGATAACTTGTTCTCACAAATTTGAGAAATTTGTGCCAACAGGTACAAAGACATAATTGAAAATAGTTGATTCACGTTCAGGATACGCTTAAAACACTCAAATTCCGAGAATTGATTTTTTTACTCTTTCGACCTCATCACTATATTTACCCCACACATACACATGTATGGTAGGGAAAGTAAAATAAGCGAAAAAATATACAACCATTACGAAACTGTTACAATCAATTTGTGAAGAAATTTTGAGTCGTAGAGGCAAGAGTGATCCATCTCTCAAGGTCACCCCTTTACCTGCAGACGTTATGTCTAATATTGATCTCGGAAAGCGATATTTTATTTTATTTAAAAGGAAATGTTTTCGGAGTTCATAACATTTCCCTCGGAATTTTACAGTTTGGAGGAAGGAAGTAAATTCATTTAAGCTACTGAGGAAAAAAGATCTCTCTCTGGATAACGCTTGGCGAAAATTTTGGCGATGAATTTGGCAAGAATCGCCAATTTGGCGACTTTTTTTAAATGTTGCAAAATTGATGAAAATTTCGTCAAATCTATAAAAATGACGGCAAATTGATAAAAATTGTGTTTTGAAAGGGGAATGTATTGTAATGATGTTTCGTCAGCGTTTGTTAGTCCGACTGTCCCACTTGGCGACAATTTTGGCGAGTTTTTTTTTAAATGTCTCAAAATTGAACAAAATGGGATAAAAATTAACGAAAATGTCACCAAATCGATGAAAATTCAATATCTTGGAAATAATATAAGAATTTACCATAAGAGATACTTCTGTGGTCGTCCGTCCATGACGTTTGGCAAAAAAATTGGCAAAAATGTTGGCGGGATGTGGGAAATGTCGCCAAATTGATAAAAATAACGCCAAATGGGGGGTAATATTTTGCAAATTTTAAATTCCGTCATATGACGGGCATGCCTTCTAGTACTTAAAATATTCCTTTAAACTCATTAACTTTTTACATCTATACGCTTCTATTTCATCCTATGGATTTTAATGGATTTTAATTTTTTCGGATGGGAGTAGAAAATATTTCTTAGATTTCGATGAGTTTATGTGCTTATAGAATCCCTTAATAATAATTAACTCTTTTTTCAAAGTTACCTGCTTGGCTCTTTATATTTGCCTGTGTATTTGAACAGTACCTGAACAGTACCTAGTGAACAGTACCTGAACACATTAAGGAAATCAAAATGAAATGCGGTACGATTATTTTAATCAATAAATTTTAGAAGCCTATTGCTTTTTTGAGGCGGTCGAACCGAGTAAAGCCCCAAATTTTTCAAACACTTTTTTTCTTTTCAAAAACTGAAAATAAACTTATAAAAACAATTTTTTCAAAATTGTTATTTTATATATCATATTTTATTCAAAAATGCATGACATCATTTACAGAAAGTTAGCGTGGTCAGTTTAGATATTTTATGGTTTCGAACTAAAAGGGGGAAAAAATCAAAAATATATACAAAAAATTAATATCAAATTAGTGAACGTTTTGTAAGTAGTTTTAACTTTAACGAAATGACAGCGCTGTTTAGAAATTATCGTGATTCGTTCTCAAGAGCTGTTCTGATAAGGAGCAAGAAACAGTACAAATCCTTAGTGAACTCTAACTCCTCCGGAATTTGATACTGAATCTACATCAGTCAACATATATTCTCCATCCAGAGCATATTCGGAGAAATATATATTACAAAAAAAAAACATTTTAGTAAATTTAACTTTTGCTTACGGGTGGGACAGTTTCCATCTCAAACGAAGAACCTCTCAAAAAGACAGGTATTTGACATACCCTATCCTAAACAGTCCTTCCCCCCTTTGCAAGCATATGCGTCCATGGACGTCAATGTCTACAAAGGGGGTGGGTTGAACTGTTTGGGATAGGGTATGTCAAATACCTGTCTTTTTGAGAGGTTCTTCGTTTGGGATAGACGCTGTCCCACCCGTAACCAAAATGCTAATATAGCATGACAAAAATTTTGCCTCGAATAATGTAGATATCGGGAAAACAAAACTCATGTTACAAACACCAATATCAAAATCATATAGAATAGTCCTCAGATCTTTAATATTCAGTTTTCACTGAAACTTTCTGATGTTTTGCGAAAACAATATAAACCAGTCTAAATTGCCTCGATTGACGCTAATGATCCTGCTTCTAACACCAACCGTAAATTCAATCCGATCCTCTATCAAGGTCACCTACGTGTATCCGTTAAAAAATTATTATTGATCCCGTGGAAGTGATACAGTCACTGCAGTGAAATATGAACGGGACGTAAAACCGTTCGTTAGGATCATACCATAAATCATGACGAAACATGGACATCGTTAGAACAGTTCCGGCTGTGATTTCAATCTGTCCAAAATTCACAAGCAAATCGGAAATACTCTTAAAATCTCTAAATTTAAAGCGACCGCCTTTAGTTGAATAGAAACTAACCACATGAATTAAATTTAAGGGATTTCCTTGCCTCTATTTAAGATTATTTACCTTGTCATTTTGGTGTTCTCATACTATTGTAAAGTATCGTTTTCCCCTAAATATTTCCAATTCTGACTGAGGAACGAACACATTTTCACTTTGGAATACATTTTCACTGAGGAAGACATTTCAAGACATGGACGATTATTTTGGGACGTAAGAATTTTAGAATATGTGTGTGTATTCATGTGCACAGTGGCGAAGTGTGATAGAATAATTTAGAAGGGCATAAAACCAGGGATCAAAATTAGGAATTTCAAAAACGTCAATTTTAAGTGCGGCAAAACATAATGCAGGAGAACTTCTATTTTAACTAGTGTATAAGAATCAAGAAAACAAGTAAGAAAATAAATGTACCACTCATAAATTTTTACTTTTTCATTTGTTAAAAATTTAATGTATGATTCACACAGAGAATTATCAAACGTATAAAAAATGCCAAAACTCCCATAGTTCAGCGATTCTCTAGATTTAATTTGCTATTAACCTATAAAATGAATCTGAAGAATCTTCAGACAATAAACACTTAATTTGAGGAAACGAGATGATCAAGATAAAAAGCGAACTCCTTTAAGAAATCCAGCAGCTTAGACACGTCTATATGGACTACGCCAGCAAAATGATAGAATAAGATAGTAATATACTTTTTGGTATTGATCTTTCATATTAAACCAATTTTTGCTCATTCTTTATACTCCATAGCTTCTTTATTAAGAGTTTTGGTAGCTTTAGAATACAAATCTAACCATGGCTCTCAAAACCAATAAAATATTTATTTTTGCCCATACGCAAAGAATTACAATCTCGGGTTTTTTCTAAAAACTCAAGTTTTATAGAGCTTTCTTCGTCTATTCTACGTTAAACATCAGACATCGAAGTAATCATGCAGCTCTTTATTTACGCTGTTACTAAAAATACTTCTCTAGTGAATTTTATCAGCTTTCCAGCTGATTTTTCTCATGACTGAAATAAAAATAAAAAGTCTTTAACGTGGTTTGTTTGTAATAAGATTTGTTTATTTACTAACTCGGTGATCATTCTATGAGAGGTGATCTGATTTTTCGTAATAGGACACCATCATTAACTGAAGATTTTACAAGGTAACAGAGACTCATACCAAGAGACAAAGACTTACCCTTTAACAAAACCCTATCCAAAGTCAATACTCGCTAAGCCCACCATACAGTTCAGTGATCCCACCCTTTGTTATTTTATACGAAATATACTTTCTTATACTTTTTTCTCATACTTTTGTTATCTATACGAAAACACACCTTCTTTGTGGTCCCCATAAGAAATTTTAAGAATTCAGGCTAATATCTTGAGAGGCTTGATACGACGATCAAGCCAGTCAGTTATCCCATACTCTGGCTTGATCGTCGTATCAAGCCTCTCGAGATATAATCCGTTTAGTGCAGAAATATCCGTTCTTGGTGGTGTTTAACAATGACCCACGTTTCAGGTTTCTTCAGTTCGAGAGATACAGTGACCACGTCGCTTCGTCATTCCACCTCCGGTCCTTTTCACCCATACATTGTGGGGCGGAAATATATATTTTTAATGTTTATCACCAATGATCTATAAGAAACATCTCTAAAATTTCAGGTTCCTAAATCGAGACTTTAGGTAGATATTGGTAGGTCACGTTCGTTAAGTAGATCACGTTCTCGGTCTTCCTACTGTTGAACTCATCCATTTAGAATTGCCCTTAGGGAGCCTCAATAAAAAGTGAAGCTGCATATTCTCTCCCCTTCGCCATGGGACCAGGGGTCTAGTGGACGTGGTGCATAGGCGCTCCTTCATCACGGGGGATTAATAAAAACTGACAACAATAACAGAATTGCTGAATTTCCTTTCGCAGAGTTTAGTACCTATGGGCCCATGCATAAGAATTATCCCAGTTTGAAATGTATGCCCCTATCACGAATGGGGTGAAAAGGGATAAGTAAGCCAATGACTGAAAGTATTGTTACGGCGTATCCTCTGGAATCGTAGGTGTATGCTCAGAATACAAAAATGAGTCCAAATTTCTGGATAACTAACAGGTTTATTCGCCAGCACAGCGTAAACAGAAACAATATACAGTAAAACAACACTTAAATACTTCACTCATTTCGTAAAATAACCGATACTACTTTCGAAACATTGACGAAAATCACTGTTCAATGTATCTCATATCACGTCAACTGCTCTTCGACTCTGCTAGTTTCTTTTATAGACTCTCCATACAAACTTCTGGAAAACTCTCATATCACGTAGAATAATTGTTATTTCGCGGTCCTTTTCAAACCTTTGGTAAGTCGAAAAATATCCCCGAATTGGCGATAAATCGCCAAATCTGGTAACCCTTCTTCGACCGTCGGCATATGGAAACCATTGGCTCGCGCCACGTGAAAGAATGCCGTTACGGATGTTTTGTCAGTCTGATCTTCGAAAGAGAAGAAAAACTCCAGAAAAAAAGGACACGTTACACGTTTGCAACAGTATAATTGATATCTTTTATATATAATTGATATCGTTTATATTTCACTGGGAGCTATATGCTATAATACTATGGAATTACTATGAGCTATTTCATATAAATACATATTCTGAGAACGGATCTCGTTAATTTTAATTGCTCGGGGATGCATTATTAGACTTCATATTGAAATTTCATTTATAATTCACTTTACAATATTCGAGAACAAAAGAAAGAAAGATCTCAACTTATCATTCATTACCCTCTTCGACCATAGTGAGTTTTGTGCTCACTGATTACCTCATCTCACCTGCATTGTGCTAACTAGCGACAGTGACGGCAAAACCACTGTCCACGACGAGTGGTTACGAATGATACATTGAGCACCTTCCTCTTTTAATGCAACACCCTTTTGCAGGACAGAAGTCGCTTCACTGCAATCCTGAACTCTTCAAATTTTATTATCGATAGGCAAGACTAAAATAATGAATAACACTGTCATTGGATTTTAAATAAATTATTTACCAGAAAACTTTCTAAAATTCTTACTTTAAGATGTTTGGATCTCATTACCATCATCTCAACACTTAAGCAGCTGTGCTGAAGTTTCTGAGATAGATTAGGAGAGTGACGCACCCGCTCTCTCCTTCCTGTGTGATACCGGCACTCAATTTTCACTTTCCTTCTTCTCTTGCTGCATTGCATTATTTTCATATTGTCAGTTTTTCATTTAAATTTTCCCCCAATCTAATATTTTAAAACTTTAATGAAGTTATCTCAACATACTTGGCCTGAAATAAAGAATTTCTTAAGAATGCATTTATATTTTAATATATAAATAAATATTTTTTGGAATTTAAGATACAAAATGTCATGTCATAATTATTTCTTACATTTTAATAATTAAAATACATATAATTTTTATGTATTTTTAAGGGGGGGGGGGGGTATATCTAACTTGACAGCTAAAATTTATTCATTTTCACCCCAAGTTCAAAAATGTATATATAAGTTGATCATCGCACAAACACAGAGAAATGTTTAGGTTAGAATATTTTTATCTTTATCCGTACGTTTGCAAAAAAAAAAGTATTTCTAATATATATATATATATATATATATATATATATATATATATATATATATATATATATATATATATATATATATAATGTCCAAATCCAAATGGCAAGTTTCAAACCTGATAAAACATAAAAGAAGCCCAAGAAAAAGAACAAGATAAAAGTATAGTATCAAAAGATGGTCGAGGGGGGTTGTGACCCCCTCACCCCGATTGAGCATGCTTTACGCCATGGCCACACTCTCGGGAGCCTGTAATTTTTTTTCTAGGCCCATTGTGCCTATAATTATATGGATAATTGAAACAAGCAAACCGTTTATTCGTTGAAACTAATCACAAGATGTTGGAAAATTATAACTGTTAATCATAATCCCTACTGAACCGTTGAAAAGTGCGTATCGCATAAACGACTTACTGGCATTGTTTATAGTAACTCTCCATCAACTCAACCAAGCCATTAATCAAGAATTACTAACGTTTGCACTTAAACCATAATGGTTGAAATTATAATGTTCAAAAATCCATCCGGATAACCTTTAGTCTTTGCTTCGTTCAAAAAACGTTTATCCTGCTAAATTTGATGTTCACTTCGTTAGATCATAGGATACTTGATTCGTGGAGTTTGAGTCGTGCAGTCTTTCGAAACATCATTTGGAATCTATTGTCAAGAAACAAACTGTTAAACTCTCGTAGTCGAGACAGATGTGAACAGGATAAACTGTTTTGACCGAGGCAAAGACTAAAGGTTATCCAGATGGATTATTGACCAGTATAATTTCAACCTTTTATGGTTTAACTGCAGCTGTTAGTAATTCTTGATTAATGGCTTGATTGAGTTGATGGAGGGTTACTATAAATAATGCCAGTAAGTCGTATAGGGGTTACACACATTTCAACGGTTCAGTAGGGATTATGATCAACAGTTATCATTTTCTAACATCTTGTGATTAGTTTCAACGGATAAACGGTCTGCTTGTTTCAATTATCCATATATTTATAGGCACAATGGGCCTAGATAAAGAAAATTACCGGCTTCTGGGGGTGTGACCATGGCATAAAGCATGCTCAACCGGGGTGAGGGAGGGTCAACCCCCCCCCCCCCTCCTCGGCCATCTTTTGGTACTATACTTTTTTCTTGTTCTCTTTCTTCCGTGTTTTTGTTTTATCAGGTTTAAAACTTACCATTTGGATATTATTTACTGTTCGTTGATACGGGGCAGCATGGCGCCTAACTTCAAGTGAACATTTTGTGTAATTTTAGAATTTTATGTAAAAGTTTACTTTTAGATTTGTTGTTGCAATAGAGTGACTAAAATTTCTGCATTATTAAATTATAAGTTAAATGATAACATTTGAATTATATATATATATATATATACATATATATATATATATATATATATATATATATATATATATATATATATATATTAGAAATACTTTTATTTTGATAACGTAAATACAGAAAAATAAAATTATGTTTTGAAATCTATACTTCGAAAAATTTAAATAACTGATAAAATTTTACAAAAATTGATTTATGTTAATAATTTACTCCTAAATGTAGTTAGGTATTATGGATAACTTTATGGACAACTCTATAGATAACTTTAGAGTTTTATTTTAATCACTTTCTAAACTAGAGAGCGCAAGGTGAATAAATGTAGTTTTGAAAAAAAAAAAAAAATTTAAAACTCCAAATTTTTAGTAAATGTTGTATGCTTTCAGTATTTTATCCATACTAACCGGAATTTTGTTTTGGTATTTTTTCGCTGAATAATTCGCAATGCTTTAATTTTAATAATAAAGGCAAGAAAAAAATTACATTTTTTAGTCTTTAGAGATGATCTCCCACTTAATGGAACCCAATGTTTATTTATATTTTCACAGAGAGAAATGGGCAATTCTACTAAGTTCTCGTACTCAACATATTACTCATATATTTTACAAATGGCAAATATTTCTTAGTAGTTAGGGTATTTAAAGCAAAATGTTACCAGAAAAACGATGTATTTTACTAATAATTTAAAATGTTGGTTCATTTATTTTATTTGGCATTTTAAGTATATCTCTAGATGTGACGATTTGGGTCTTGGTTAGGAAACCTTAATCAGACTTTGGTTGAGAACCTTAATCAGGCTTGGGTTGGGAAACCTTAATCAGGCGTTTTATCGGAGAAGTTTGAAATATTGACAAATGGAACTTATATCTAATGTAGATGAATCCCAATTTCTGTCGTATGTCTTCTGCTTTTAGGGAAAAAATATAAATGTCGAAATTTATAGATGGAGCAATCAATAAAAAATATAAAACATTATTAACATCTTAAAATTACAAAATACAAGAGATGAAAACAAGTTTTCAAAAGTTAATTCACAGTTAACTTTCCACCAAGTCACTTGCTTCGGCAAGTACAAACGCTTTCAAACCGATTTCAAATCGGAATTGTAACTCGCAGTGCAAACGACGTGTTATAAGATTATACAAGCTTAAAAAGACAATATTTAAAATGCAAGATATTTCAAATTATAATTTTAACACCTCCACACAGAAAATTGCCAACCACAGTATTCAGTATGTTTTTAAACGTAAAAAAAAAGTACCAGATATCATCTTGATATATATCATGTATTTTAGCTTTCCAACTCTTTTTATTTATTCTTTCTAAATAGCTTTCTCACTTAGATAAGAAGTGACTTACGGCATTTCCGCCGACGCGAAGTTTCAGAGCGAACATAAAATAATGAGAAATAATAACATACAGTTTCAAAAGCTTGTAGAATGAGTCAAAATATTCGCGATAAAAGAATTTTTATTCATTTATCATATTTTATAAAACATTCCTTATGAACGTGAATATATTCGTATTAAATCATTTTCGTAGGACGAAAATAAAAGTGCTTGCTTGAATTATTGCACTTTCCAAACTCCTTCTGATATATACGTTAGAAGGGCATACTATAGTAACTTCCTACATGCATCAAGTGTTATATTATGAAGTGATATATCTGGATTTTCATTACATAATTTGCTTTTTATTACATCATGATGATCTTTAGGCTTTGCCATATTAATATTCATTTAAACATTAAAATTAGCGCTAGGTATACGCTTAGCTTTGCTATGTATAGTGTACGAACATGCATGTGTGTTTCTATTATATATTCTATGCGACCAGGAGTTACCATATACAGTTTTTAATGCTTACGACAAAACAAAGCGCTGACTTTTAGTTATCGTTTCATGACAGTCTTGGCCCGGAAAGTTACGACCCCAATAAATACACGTTACGCAAATTGCATGTGTAGTTGAGGCAAAATATCCGAGGGCCAAGACTTCAATCAAGCTTCATTGGAACTGAAAGAGCCAATAATGCAAAGATACGACATCGCACTGAGGAGCATCCAATGAGAGCAAGGAGGGCGTATCTGAACCCCAGGCCAAATGATGTGGCTGCAAGGAGGAAAGTTAACGAATATAATTAAATGATAATTCAAGAGTTGAAGGGATAGAGAGTCGTGATTTCAAACAGTGTTATTCCGAGAGAGTCGTGATTTATTTGAGTATTGAGAACGTTATAGAAAAAGACGAAGTTTGACTCCAAATGTCAGAAAAAGGATCTGAAAAGGTGACAGTCATGCTGAGCTACAGACCCGATATACAGAGGTATGTGCCAGTCTTCATGTATGTTAAGTCAATTTTTGAATTTTGGAATAAGATTCAAAAGACCTGGTCTCACACGCTGCTTTTCTCCTCATTAAGCGTTTGTTAATAAATTCATGCAATTTCAATTTTAATAATATAGAGGTGTGAATAAATGATAATTTATTTTAAAGGTTAAAATGTGGATTTTAATGTGTAGTGTTTTCATTTAATGATTATGTTCAGGAACTCGTTCAAAGAAGTAATGGTGGATTTTGCGGTCATGATACCAATGTGCAAATGTTACGATTCACGAACATTTTAATCAAGATTAATAATTTAATCCACAACAATCATTTAAAAAGGTAAACCCAATTCAATGTTTTTTCACCACATATTCATTTACTTTTCTTGACTTTATATATTGGGTTATTCCTTATAAGTTTTTAAAATATTAATGAAATGAAAGCAGATACATTATAATTTGATTGAATCAAAAAATGTTATCAACTAGCATTCAAACCTGCCAAATACAGAGAAATTCACACTTAAAAATTAATTTCATACTGTCGCCATTAAGTTTTAATTTGTTTAATATTGTACGGTGCTTAACATCGAAAGAATCGTTTAAATCAAAAATTGAGGCAGTTGGATTTCGTCCCATGATCGGTTCTGTAAGTGTGCAAAGATTTAGCAATCTAAGTCACCGGCGACGGGGGGTGGGGGGTTCTGGAAAGTTTGGAAATGCTTAAAAAATTCCCCCGCTCCCAAAAGGAAATTAAAATCCTGGCCGGAAGTGTGTGAGAGATTCAGATCACTGGGCGAGGGTTTGGAGACTTTTCGAGAACCCCCATTTTCTCCGTGAAATGAAATTCCTGCTGCGTTAGGGCTAAAGCTCCTAAATATACAGGCTGACGCAACAGCCATTTTGATTCCAGCCGGTTCACTCAGTTATCGCATGTCTATGCTATTTAAATGGCACTCACATGTTACATGCCTGATATTTGATACATACATTAGCTGTAAAATCAGTGTTTCTGCTTTCAAAAAATTATTCCAATCATTCAAGAAAATAGTCTAGAATGTTTTGATTTCCTCAAGATCCGGAGAAAGTAAAGAGAGTAACTAGAAAGTAACCCTCTTTTCTCCCAGTACATCCATTGCTACAACTAAGAGTCAAGATGGCCGCAGTTGCACCAGCCTGTATATTTAGGAGCCCCAGTTAGGGCCGGTGCACAAGAGTGGTGTGCTTAAATTTTGAATGTGACGCCAGGTTGACTCTACGTCTCAGCAATAGAGCATGGGCACGAGCGTAAATAAACAACCTGGATAGTATAATGCTCAGAAACGTAAGGGCAAAGGGGCATTATTTTTACCATAGCTTGTAATGGTAAACTGGTGATGATGGTAAATAAAAATTGAAACTAAACCCATTAAATATCGAAATTTATCTCTATGATGAAAATAAATTATTTAAAATACTTGAATAACAATATAGTTTTAAAAATTTCATTTGCTAAAGTGCACTTTAAGTGGTTTTAAGTGAATGTACATTTCTACTCATTTTTACCGTAATCATTAACTAGCGCTTTAAAGTATTAACTAGCGCTTAAATGTATACGTTTACAATAAATTTTGCAAAGTATATGCGAATGAGAATGGAGAAATACATAACGGTTTTCATTAAAAAAATCGTCTATATGTTTTAATAAAAGTGAATATTTTATTTTCCGGTAATTAAAAATATCCATCAAAGAAGGTAAATTTAGACATATCCTACTAAAATTAAAAGTTAACCGATTGTAAGTTTCTAAAATAGCCATTTTTGATACAGAAATAATGAAAATTTCCATACTGCCAAGCAAACGAGTATTTCGTTTTGCAAACTTAAGGGCAAAATTGTCCATGTGATGTCACGTGTCCATGCTCTCTATATTTTTTCTGAACCTATGCCGTACAGTTCCCCGTGGGTTTGAAACAGCAAGATGGACAACCGTTACAAGACTCCTGCTCTCAGTTTGGCGAGCGGATTGAAGAATCGGCCAGGTTCTCGTTTATTAAAATTTAAGTCGCTATACTTGAAGAAATATAATTCCAAAAACAGACAATTTAACAGAAATATTGATAACACATTAACATAATTTAGAAATGTAAATTGTCAATACAAATCTAATATGACAAAAATTGTTCCAAGAGGCATATTGGACATAAAGTAATATATTGATAATTTCAAAACAGGTACATCCAACTGAAGTTGGGATATACAGTTAGAAAGTATATTAAAAATTTATTTGTAATTTGGAAGAAGGTATTATCCTCAGGATGAAAGTTTTAGTACGGAAATCTGAATCAGAGTTATCCCAAAAGAACTGCCAAAATTTGATTATTATTATTTTAGAAAAGAAGGAAAAGCGAAGGTACGGAACTGAAAATATCCAGTTAACTCACCAGAAATAGCTGCTATCTTCGCAAAGTAATGAGCAATTTCATTACCAATGAACCCAGAATGCGGTTTTACCCACTGAATACCGACAAGATGTTTTTCGATTGAAGAGTAAACCTTAATATTATTAATGGAATCTGATTTATTATGAATTGAATTAAATACAGTCGATGAAATGCCGCCAGTAAATATATTTGAGACAGTTTTATTATTTTTGGCCTAATTAATGACATAGTTTATCGCAGAAATTTCAGCCAGGAATACTGAATTAAAGCTATTTAATTTGTATCAGTAAATTTGTTTTAGAATAAGATTATTAAAAATGCAAACTTCAAACCCGGAATTTCCATCAATCTTGGACCCGTCCGTATAAATTTTCCAATTAACACCATCATTTTAACAGTGTAAAATCAAAGAACGGAGATAAGGATGTATTAAATTGATAGAGCTATTGTTGGTAAAAGAGCTAGGAGGAGGGATACCCTGATTACAGAATGTATTAATGAGTTTCTTCCGGAAAAGAAATATATCGCGTAATACTTTTAGAACGAGAGTGATAGTAGGGATCCCTAGGATAGTAAAAAGTGCATTATCTTGTAGTTAAGTCCTATGATATGTAAAGATTTTTATTAAGAATAAACGTTGTAATTGAATAAACATGATAGAGTGACTAATATTTAAATTACCTGTTCAAATCCCTGCAAAATAAAATAATTTTTCCAATGTTGAAATTAAGTTGGCATCCCAGAGAAACCCGCGTCCCTCTTTCTGACGCGCCTATGACGCCAACTTGTCGCCAGACCTAGGATTTCATGTGAACAGCATCATTCAAATCAATGTATTGCTGGGACGCGACGTCAGCTTCGCATCACAAGAGGTGACTAAAAATGATTCAAAACGTGAAAACTTAGATCAAAACGTTTAGATCCCTGAAAATTCAGAAATTGGATTTTTGACCCCATACCAATATTTTGTACTATAAGAAAAATAAGAATTGTTTTGAGTAAATGTGGACCCAGTGCATTTCTTCTGACGACTCCATAAGGTAAGGTAATCAGCCCCTGCATCAGAGTGGTCTCCATATTAAATGCAACATCAAAAAATTAATGAATCCTTCCTGAAAAAAATATTTATACAATCGAAATTGGCTAGCTCAATGAAAAGGTTTATTGTGAAGACATATAGGGATTACTGGATTAATTCGCCCTCTTACCTATGATGAGAAAGCTAATAATTTAAGTTTCATTAAAATATGCATGAACTTCATTTTGTACAATTATTTAAAAAAATAATTTTGTATAATTATTTTTGTAGAATTATTTCTTATTATTAACAGTTATTTCGTTAAAGAAATATGTTCGTTTATTTCAAATATGTTGAAAGGTGGAGGGGCTCCTGGAGGAATGTTTGTCCTGGGCCCCGGATTGGCTAAGACGGGCCCTGAAGGTAACCCACAAGAACTAATACAATAAAACCTGGTTATAACGATATTGTCTATATTGACAAACCTATCCACACGTACCCGGCAGATTTCCCGTAATACTATTGCATATCAAGCTTGTCGATAACGATAATTTGTTTTTGAGTAAAACTGCATATAACGATAATTTTACGTTTTTAAAGACTTTTCAAAGCAATAGAGTCTTTGGCAATTCATTAATGCTCGAGAATATCGCACACACAGACGTTTTAAAAGTGACCCTGGAATCATCTCCCAACTAAATGGTGGTAGATATTGTTACGCTAGCTGAAACGTAATAGAATTTCATTCCTACACTATCGAATATCCTAGATGCATATATAAATTCACTAGATGGTTTGAAACATTTATATTGAGGGTATATTCTTTTAAGAAACCAAACAAACTAAAATATCTGATTATTTCCCTTGTAAATTAAGGCAAAACTTTACTTGGTTCATGTTTAATCATACATATTCTGTTTAAGTTGATTGATTATACAGTATAAGTTAACTGATTATGCAGTAGGTATTTTTTTCTGTAATGTATCTTATATTGTTAGATAAAAATATAATTCCCCATTTTATTTTTATTATTATATACATGTATGTTTCCGGCCGTCCAAATAGTTGCTCTAAGTCCTCGGACAAGTCGGACGGTCTGGGTCTTCAACACATGTATGTTTAAATTAATAGAAATGCAGTTAAAATATACGCGGTGAATTTTAGATTGGAATTATATTCTTATTATTTATATTCATCTACATTCTTAATTTGTAATATTTTTTAAAAATTGAAGTCTAACGCAATATATTAAAGACAATGTTACGTCCATAATAAATAAATTTAACTTCAATTATAAAATGTATCAGATATCACCTTGTTTATAACGATAAATCATCTATAACAATATTTTTCCTGGTCCCAGAATATTGTTAATAAAATGCTATAAACTAGAAAACTTTTTATCCAGTTAGAAATGTAAACTTCAAAATGTATCATTGATACAAGCAAGTTTAAAAAGAATAACTTTTTAAAACATGTTCGTTTTAATTATCTATGCTTGTTACTCATTTGCGCAAAGAATCTTCATGTTTTGCTGAAAACGTTTCAGTCTCCTAATTAACATCAAATCACTTTTTTATCCATTAAGAAAGTAATTTCCCAGAAGACAAGATGGCGCTTGTTCAATTAAAAATTTTATATACTATTATAAATATAAGTCGTAATGCAAGAATTACATAATATGCTTATTTTTACTATCTCATATCGAAAATTTTAATTTCCTAAAAAATTTCATTTGAAAGAGAATCTCGTTTAATAATCTTCGAAAATATATTGGGAAAACGTTCGGTAAAAAATGTCCGTCTCTGTGTGTGAATGTGAAGTCATGAAAGAATGAATGCCATGGGCATCCGTAGGGGGGGAGGGGGGGTACTTGTCCTTCCCTGGAAGTTCAAGGTCATAAAGGCGGATATCAAACTAAGCCATCGTGTACGTCTTATCATTGAGTTTGCCGCACTCCCTCGATATTGAAAGTCCCATGAATACCCATAACGAATGCTCTAACCGTTATAAAATAGTATGTGTATACAGTACGCTCTAAACTAGAACTAGATAGAAATTTTAGTAAATCTCATGATCAGAACTCGAAGTATTCAAATTTTAAGATTTTTATTGCATTATTTCTTACGGAACACAATGATAATTCCAGAAACAATGGTGGTATGGCAATATATAGTGCAAACAGGTTAAATTGATACTTGACACAATTGTAGATATTAAAGGTACAAAAAAAATTTATTCACACAGATAAAACAAATACATCCTTCAACGTCACTAAACTGCTGCCAACTTGAGAAAGGAAACTTTAAAAAAAATCTGATGTGGGCAACACATGACTTTCCTTATATAATGAAATGAATTTACTACTTTTAGAGTAAAATAAATAGGTTTTTCTTCTAGTAGATACTAATATCCATTCCAAGATATTGAATTTTCGACAATTAGTCGTCATTTTCATTGATTTAGCGTCATTTTTACCCATTTGGCGAGATTTTCGTTAATTTGGCAACATTTCAAAAAGTCGCCAAGTTGGCGACATTCCGCCAATTTCGTCGCCAAAATCTCGCCAAGCGTTATGGACGAAGAAATAAGTTGTTCTTACAGCAGATAAATTGGCGTTCAAATGCAAAAGTATTACTCAAAGTATCTTTTTTCATGACGAGAATGATGTCACCCAATTTATCGCATGATATTATATATGAAAAGTGAACATGTTTCTCAATAGGAAATACTTTTTTTTCTATTTTATATGACTTTTTGATAATTTTTTTGAAAAATGTGCAATTTCTCGAGAACAGTTCATGTTAGCGTTCTAAAATTTATGTCAATCGTTTTCTAATGAAAAATTACATAAGAAATGTCTATTTGCGTAACTTTAATATTGGTTTTGATTTTTTGACGATTTTTTCAGAATTTCATTCGAAAATTTAGGGGGCTTTTGAACATTCGATTGCGTATAAAAACAATAGGCTTCCAGTGTTTACAGATTGTGATGTTTGTACCAAATTTGGTTCGAATCGGTCCATTCGCTCGTCAGTTATCGTCTCCACAGACCCACTGGCACACACACACACATACTTTCACACACACACACATATACTTTCACACACACACACACACACACACACACACACAGACATCACTTCAAAAATGTTTAATTCGTGATCAGGGATGCTTGAAACGTGCTCTCCCGTCGAAAACTCGAATTCGAATTTTCGACCCCGTCACAATACTTTCCTTATACATTATGTATATAAGGAAAGTAAAAATTATCAGACATTTTAAAATAATAACATGGTTAAAAATCTGAATAAAATTATATTTTTCAGATATTTTTACATTTCGTATTATTTTTTCATTTTAATAATAATTGTGGTATATATGGAATTAAACACTATGGAATATGAATGTATGAGAAAGTTCAGTGGAGACTCAAAATCCACTTGACTGGCATATTTTAATATATATTAACAGACTAAGAATGTCTGGTTATTTGTTTCGCATTCGATTTCAAACAAGAAATCAAGAAATGTAATTAATGGAAGTCTTTCGCCAGTCTTTTATACTGCAAATAATAAAGGTTGAAAATCAGGTCCTTCAAATATATCTATCTTAATTTTATTTATCGTGAGTCTTTATTACATTTATCGAGAGTCATTTTCCTATTTTGTTAAGCAACTTTCATTAAGGAGTTTAATTAACATCAAACGCTTTTTCCAAGGAAATGTTTTACAATGCACGTTTCAGCACTTCACATTTTCACTAGTGCTGAAACATTGAGTACTGACGTGTGCTTAAAAATTTTGACAGTCGCTAATCGAAATATAGTCTGCCTTCTTTAGAGAAAATGACAATAGTTTTAATTAGATGGCGGTGTTGACTATGCTTGAAATAATCCAGAGATAACGAATACGTAATTATCAAAGAATCGATTTCTACATTGGTTTAATCTTACAATGCTAATGATATTAAATGACTAAATCTTTGTTCAGTGGTTTGCATTTATTTTATTAATATGTAAAGTATTATTAAGGAAAATGTAGTAAGAAGTCAAGAATTTGCGTAATGCAATGTACTACAAATATATTTTTATCCGAAAATACATAAATTCGAGATAGGGAAAGATAAGCCTGTTTTAAGACCTCCTGAATCCATTTCGAATACTCTTAAAAAGATGTCCGTCTGAGCATGTATATATGTCTGTGAGTTGTAGACGCAGTAACGACCAAATGGATGCATCTACTGGTATTACATTTTATGTATAGATAAGTTATATGAAAATATAGAGCTAGATTTCGTGACTAGAACTCGAATTTTTAGAATATTAAACTTTTCATAGCATTATTTTTGTATAACGATTGTAACGACCGGAACAATGCTAATAGTATACACTATACAGGGTGTCCCAAAAAGATAGAAACGCGCTTTAATTTTTAACCTGTTGGAGATAAGTGGGCAATGTAAATTGCCAAAATGTTGAAAATAAGGTAAAATATCAGACTACGTTAATGAAATAGCCCTCACATTAATTTCCAAAAAGTTACACTTTTTAATTTTTTATTCGACCCCCTTAGAAAAATTTGGTCAATCGGAAAATTTTTATTTTTAATGCAACAAGATCATTAAAAAAACCCGCATATATGTATCTTTAATATCAATTGAATTATGATAAAGGCGAAAATCTGACTTATATCACTTTTCTGTACCACGTAAAAGGCTGTTTCATCAGTGAAAATAGAGATCATAAACAAATTGACGATGGAAATTGTTTAGATCAAAAATACGTTAATATGTCTAAAAATTTTTTATCACAAATGTATCTAAATAAAGCATTATACAGACAGATACCATATAAAGCAGTGGTACTTACTACGGTATACTATGTATTATCATCCAGTTTCATCTTTTTTGTGATTTGTCACAAATTTACATTTCTAATTTGATATATGGTCCCCATTCACAATGGTCAATTTTCAATTAAATAGAACTCGCTCAATTTTAAAGATACAGATACGAGGGGTTTTATTTTAATGATCTTGTTGCGTTAAAAATAAAAATGTTCTGGTTGACCAAATTTGTCTAAGGGGGTCGTATAAAAATTTAAAAAGTGTAACTTTCAGAAAATTAATGGGGGGACTATTTCATTAACGCAGTTTTATTTCCTACCTTACTTTCAACATTTTTGCAATTTACATTGTCCACTTATCTCCAACAGGTAAAGAATTAAAGCGCGTTTCAATCTTTTTGGGACACCCTGTATAATATAGGCTAGACATAGATAATCTGGCAATAAGCATTACTTCATGGTAAAATCGATTCAGCAGCCTAGGCTGTAAGTCCGTCAAAAGTAAAGACAATGGCAAAAAAAGTTTTTTTCAAATTTTGTAATTATAAATCAAATTTATTTTGAAGTTTTAAAATAAAATCATGTACCTTTTTCCCGAACATACAAATTGAGCCATCATTCATTAAAATCAGTTCAGCAGTCAAGTCTGTAATTTCGTCAACACTGAAGATGAAATAAAAATCGGCACCACAATCATAAAAATTGTTATTTAAAAATTGTTTTTTCTCGGTTGCTACCACACAAATTATATATTTTTTTATCTTGTTTTTCCCAGTTTTAAGACGACTTTACAGAAAATAATAAAGTATTTTACTTTCTTGGGAGGGCTGAGCTACGGTAACCCCAGAAATCTGGGTTCGCCACCTCAAGTAAAATATATACTTGCGAGCTACGAATTCGGTCAGGACGACTTGACTGGGAAGAACGATGTAGAGTTCGTAAAATTTGAACTTCGCTATGAATGTTGATTGTATGAAAATATTTTATATTAGTATAGATGAGCCAAATGCATCCAATTCATCGGAATCTCTAAGCTCTTGCCACTTTAAAGATATAAACTTTAAAGTTATAAAATATTTAAAGATATAAACAATTTAAATATATACAATTTAGGAAATATTTTAAAAAAATTATATATATATACATATAATTTATTTATATATATATATATATATATATATAATTTATATATATATATATATATATAATTTATATATATATATATATATATATATATATATATATATAATTTATATATATATATATATATATATATATATATATATATATATATATATATATGTATATATATATATATGTATTTATATATATATATATATATATTTATATATATATATATATATATATATATTTATATATATATATATATATATATATATATGTATATATATATATGTATTTATATATATATATATATATATATATATGTATTTATATATATATATATATATATATATATGTATTTATATATATATATATATATATATATATATATATATATATATATATGTATTTATATATATATATATATATATATATATATATATATATATATATATATATATATATATATATATATATATATATGCTATGCTTAAAGCATTCTATGCTTAAATTAAATTTAAAGCTATTCTATGCTTAAAGCATTAATTACGAAACACTTTCCAACTGCAATGCAATTTTATTTAAATATCTCTAAAATGCGATAAATTCAGCGGTGGTTGTTTTAAAATTATCACAATGCTACAATAATTTATTACATTTGAAAATTTCAAACTTCCCGAAAAAAAAAGTGAACTTTATTCAAATGACGACATCCAAATATAAATCGAATGGCTCTCTATGTAAAAGCAGTGAATATTTCATTCATACACTTTTAGTCCATTCCTTTTATTCAGAGGTGATATTTTTAAAATAATCACAATACTATAATAATTTATTTTACTTAAAAACTTAAAACCATGAAGGTTTTAATGGTACTTTCTAATTACATGCTTAAAACATCGTCGAAAAAGGCAATGCTATAAAATCGTCTGCTTCTCTATGTAGAATCAATGAATATTTCATCCATGTCGTCTGTATTCCAGCCTCCAGGGCTAAATAATTTTCCGTTAAAAAAAATTCGTCAATTCTTATACAACTCATCTTATAGCTTGATGTGTTTACATTCTGCATGCGTTAAAATTATTCTTCGTTGTACAAAGTTTGATAATCATTTATACTCAAAAATATTGTAATTTCGTTCGCGCAAAATATAGATGCACAGAAATTACGCAAAAATAAATCAGTTTTAGGACGAATGCAGCAATAAATATAAATTAAAAATCACGATTTCGACAGTAGGAAAAAAGATGGAGGATATATTTTATTTTGAAATGGGTCACGTGATCTCTTCATACAATTTGGGTGTAATTATTACTATAATCGTTATTTAAAAAACTACCAAATATATTTAGCTGACATTTTTTTTATATTTTTTATAGGATAATTTGAATATTTCCTAAAACTTTCGAAGCAATTTGTGAATTTTAAATTTGTTTAAAAAATGCTTGAAAACTTAGGTCCCATAGGGTTCAATGTGTTTAATTTTTTCAACCCAGATGATTTTTTAATTTTTATTATTCATTTACATTCCCATATGTCCCACAGACCGTCACAACATACTAAAATTTCATTTTGATAAAGTCATTTTTACGGTGGTTATCGTGCGAGTGGACAGACAGATAGAATGAACTAAGTCATAAGCACTTTTCAATTATGTTGTAAAGTGTTAAAAACTACATTTTTACTTTCCTTACATAAAATAATGTATAAGGAAAGTATTGTGACGGGGTCGAAAATTCGAATTCGAGTTTTCGACGGGAGAGCACGTTTCAAGCATCCCTGATAACGAATCGAACATTTTTGAAGTGATGTCTGTGTGTGTGTGTATGTCAGTGAGTATGTGGAGACGATAACTGACGAACGAATGGACCGATTCAAATGAAATTCGGCACAAAAATTAAAATCCGTAAACACTGGAAGCTTATTGTTTTTATACGCAATCGAATGTTCAGAATACTCCCTAAATTTTCGAGTGAAATTTTCGAAAAATCTTCAAAAAATCAAAACCTCTAATAAAGTTACGCAAATAGACATTTCTTATGTAATTTTTCATTAGAAAACGATTGACATAAATTTTAGAACGCTAACAGGAACCGTTCTCGAGATATTGCACATTTTTCAAAAAAATTATCAAAAAGCCATAAAAAATAAAAAATATATTTCCTATTGAGAAACATGTTCACTTTCCTTATGTAATACCATGCGATAAATTTGGTGACATGATTCTCGTGGATCTAGCTTGTTCCATTCATGAAAAAATATACTTTGAGTAATACTTTTGCATTTGTACGCCAATAGTCATTTACCTGCTGTAAGAAAAACTTATTTCATAGTCCATAACACTTGGCGAGATTTTGGCGACGAATTTGGTGGAATGTCGCCAACTTGGCGACTTTTTTAAATGTTGCTAAATTAACGAACAACTCGCCAAATGGATAAAAATTACGCTAAATCAATGAAAATGACGACTCATTGGCGAAAATTCAATATCTTGGAAAGAATATACGTATCTACTATAAAAATAATCTATTTTTTTTACTGTGAAAGTAGTAAATTCATTGCATTATATAAGGAAAGTCATGTGTTGCTCACATCAGATTTTTTTAAATTCTGATAATGATTTTTAAACAATGGAACTAGACTATATGGAATATGAATGTATTAGAAATTGGAATTTAGACTCTAACAGTTATTTTCAGTTTAAGTAGCCAAATACAATAAATTAAAACTTCGTAAATACAGCATAAATACAAAAATTAAACTGGTCTACGTGTTTCAGAGGCAAATGAAAGACTTTTTTTTCGGGACCGACAAAATCCACGACCTCATTTATTCAAGTCAAATCGGCAACTGAAATGTGACTTGCCGACTTGACTTAAGCAAGTGAGGTTACGTTTCTTGTAGGTTCTGAAGAAGGCCGTTATTTGCCTTCGAAACCAGATGATCAGTTTGTTTTGCATTTATGCTGTATTTATGAAGTTCTAACTCGTTGTGTTATTATTGCAGTAGTTTACGAGCGATTATTACTTTCCTTATATACATAATGTATAAGGAAAGTCTTGTGACGGGGTCGAAAATTCGAATTCGAGTTTTCGACGAGAGAGCACGCTTCAAGCATCCCTGATCACGAATCGAACATTTTTGAAGTGATTTCTGTGTGTGTGTAGTGTGTAGTGTGTATGTGTATGTGTGTGTGTGCGTGAAGGTATTTGTGTGTGTGTGTGTGTGTCAGAGAGTCTGTGGAGACGATAACTGACGAACGAATGGACCGATTCAAACGAAATTTGGTACAAAAATTACAATCCGTAAACACTGGAAACCTATTTTTATACGCAATCTAATTTTGAGAACCCCCCTAAATTTTCGAGTGAAATTTTGAAAAAATCGTCAAAAAATCAAAACCTTTAATAAAGTTGCGCAAATAGGCATTTCTTATGTAATTTTTCATTAGAAAACGATTGAGATAAATTTCAGAACGCTAACATGAACCGCTCTCGAAATATTGCACATTTTTCAAATAAATTTTTCATAAAGTCCCATAAAAAGAAAAAAATATATTAACAGTTGAGAAACATGTTGCTTACACTTTTCATATGTAATATGCGATCAATTTGGTGACATCATTCTCGTGGATCTAGCTCGTTCCTGTCATGAGAACAGATACTTTGAGTAATACTTTTGTATTTGAACGCCAATAGTTATTTATCTTCTATAAGAATAACTTACTTCTCCGCCCATAACGCTTGGCGAGATTTTGGCGACGAATTTGGCGGAATGTCGCCAACTTGGCGACTTTTTGAAAGGTTGCCAAATTAACGAAAATCTAGCCATCTGGATAAAAATGACGCTAAATCTATGAAAATGACGACTAATTGTCAAAAACTCAATATCTTGGAAAGAATATAAGTATCTACCATAAAAAACACTTATTTTTTTACTGTAAAAGTAGTAAATCCATTGCATTATATAAGGAAAAATCATGTGTTGCCCACATCAGATTTTTTGATTAAGTATCTTCATTTGATTAAGTTTGATTTTTTGATTAAGTTTCATTTTTCTAAAATTTTCTATTTTCTATTTAATTCAAATAGCTACACGCGGCGAGAGTAGAGTGCAATTGGATGTCACGTTTTTATGCATAGTGAGATTTTTCTTATATTCGAAGGCACACATAAATTCGGAAAGACAGGATGGTTATACTTAGGGCCAGTCTAAATTAAGTACAGAGTGTCATCTACAAAAGCCCCTTTTGCCCAATTTTCCATTCAGTGCGACAGAAGTTTGTTCAGAATCTATAGAATGTGTAGTGTAGATACCATAGTACGAAAACTGCTAGCCTGCACATTTGTCAAGGCATTTTTCGAGTGCACAATATCACCAACTTTACCATTTGATGACTTCAATTCTGTGAAGGGTGAGTTCATTCTACATCCCTTTAGAACAAGAAACCTAGTACTCGGAGACCAAAGCTCACTTAAATACTCAGTGAAAGTTATGACTGCCTATTAACGCGGTTTTGTCGTCATACACTCATTGTGTGTCGTACAGTCACTGGAGGGTTACCTTAGTAACAGGATTGCTTTTAAATATAAATTTAGAAAAAAGTGCTTAAAATATGAAGACATGCGAGTGATAATTTGAATATTAATTTGAGAAACTATTAAGTTGAACTCAAACTGTTGGTAATATACAGCGAAATTTTAGTTTTAATTATAAATATCGTTTAGTACATATGTTACCGGCAAAGTATGAAAAGCAGTCATTGTATAGAATGCCTATGCATTCCATAGAATGCGTGACGTTTTTAGGCAAAGTATGAAATGCCTGTTTTATTTTAATATATTACATACTTTCCCTAGGCATTATATAGAATACCTAGACATTGTATAGAATGGCAAATACTATTTCGGCAAAGTATGAAAAAAGCCTTTATTGAAAAGATGCATGTGAAAATGAAAGAAGTACAATATGTAAGATACCGGCCACACATTAAGCTACCGTAAGCCTTAGGGTTGGTGGTGTGGTTTGGGCCTTCCAATATGTAAGATACGGGATTTTTCTACAAAAAGACCAGTGCTAAACTACTTGACTAAGTGCAAAAATTTAAAGTGCTTTTGCATGAAAAAGGAAGTTAAATGCAATTAAAAATGTCATTCCAGTGTACAGATGTAGTATAATCCCTTTTTCATTCTTGGCGATTTTAGCTGAGGCTCTGGTAATCCCTGCTATGATTTGGAGAACATTCCATTCTGGTAATCCGCGTCTTTTGCCACCCTTTTGTAGCCAAGGTAAAAATCAGAAAAATTTCTGATTTTTATGTTGTTCTCTATGAGCCACAGAACACCTGTTGCACAAACAGTTATTGCTACGCGCGACCTTCGACAGCTAGCGGGGCTGGATTCTGTGATGTTTTTTAGCGGACGAACTTAGCGAGTTAATCCCGCGAAGCGAGAGTGGGCCCATGTTTGAATTGCTACTGTTGCACAAACGGCGAAAAAATGACGACAGAAGATTAATAAAAACGCGGAAAACGTTGCCAGTATGGAATGTTGCGATTTTTCCCTTGTCAACAAAAGCCGCGGAAGGAGTTGCCTGAAAAGAATGTTCTCCAAATCATAGCAGGGTTTGCCAGAATCTCACCTAAAATCGCCAAAAATGAAAAAGGTATTATGCTGCATCTGTTCCCATTCCAGTCTATCTTGTAGCAACAAGTAGTTCAGCACTGGTCTTTTTTTTCTTTCTGTAGAAAAATCCCGTATCTTACATATTGTACTTCTTATATCTATTTTCACACGCGTCTTTTCAATAAAAGCCTTTTTCACACTTTGACGAAATAGAATTTGTCATTCTATATAATGTACAGGTATTCAATACAATGCCATTAAAATAAAACAGACATTTCATACTTTGCCTGAAAACGTCACGCATTCTATACGATTGCTGCTTTTCACACTTTGCCGGTAATACTTAGTCTATGCTGTTTTCCGGAGGCTGATAGTTTTCTCTATACACATACCTCTGTTGACAAATTAGCTTTAAACGAAATTAGATTAAAAGCAAGAAAATGCACAATATATCATTCCTGATCACCCGGCACCATGGTTGGGTGGTCAAAATGGTGCAGACATGGAGACATCCAGTGAACGCAAATGTCCTTAAAGCAAGAATTTTAGAAATTTTCCGGTAGATATACGTCTTGTAATTTTGAATTTAGTAAGTAGAGAATGTTTTTTGTTTTTGATGAGAACGTTTTTAGCCCCGCCCACCAATGATAAAATTTTAACGCTTTGGGTATACGACTTCTGGAAGTATCTCCACTGTATAGGTTGCCCTGTTATTAGTTAAATTATCTATCTTATATGGAATATTGTAGACACTTTTTTGTACTTTTTAACCCTGCTATTAATTTGAAGTAACATGACAGATTCCTTCAGAATTTTGTATTTTGAAAGAAAAATGCTTATTTTTTATCAATTGTGTACTAAACTATGTTTGCTTACCTGTAAAACAATTACTTAAATAAAATGATCAATTTATACCACCATCAGTTCTTCATTCAAATTTATATTTTTAATTTCAGAATTAATATCTAATTAAACTTAAGGCATATTGCTGCAATTTTATAAACCCCGGATGAAAAGTTAGTATAAAATCTTATCAATATTTTTGTGAATATCTCAATGTATTTCTTCAATATCAATAGAAAATCAATATTAACAGCTTAATGCTTATTTTATTTGTAATATATCTCAAACAGAAATAAATTTAGAATTAAAGAGTTTTCTCAAAACGGCTTATTTATTTAAAATTATAGTGTTAAGAAAAAGGATCGAACTTCCATTGTGGTGGATAACAGCATCCATGGGACCGGTTTCGTACTTAACATCATTCGCTCGTTAGCATAGAACAGACGATACAAATAGAAGCTCATTGGCAGGGAATGGACGACGAATAGACACAAGATTGAGATTAGTCTGCGCGAGCAGGGCCGATTTAGCGAAACTGTGGCCCTAGGCAAACATTCCTCCGGGCCCCCTTTCACCTCTCGACATACCGGGTGGTCAGAATTAAAACACCCCTACTCTGAGCTCTCTATAAATCGAACTACTCAGTATAAAGGCTCCAAAATTGTTGAACATACTATTCAAGATATGGGGAAAGGGATTACACGAAAAAAAATTAGTTCCGGTAACACCGATAGGTGGCGCTGCACAACAGAAAATATGCTGAAAAAACACAAAATACACATTTGTAACACATTTTATTCGAACGTACCAAACATTCATATCACAAGGACCTTATCGATGCAAAGAATGCTGCTCAATATGGTGGTTCCCTTCCTTAAAATGTAAAATCTGCAGTTTGTGGACAGCTTGTTCAACTGTGGATCGCAATTGGTCGATTCAGATGCTTCTCACATGCAGAGTGATACTGTCTTTCAAATCTGCCAAGGTTACCAGACGTCCTGGATAAACAAGACTTTTTAAGTATCCCCACAGCCAAAAATCACAGGGATTAAGATCTGGAGAAAGAGATGGCCAGGTTGTCGGAAACGCACGACTAATTACTCTACCATTAGCAAAATGTTGCCGAAGAAACTGTTGTACACAGAGTCTAATGTGTGGAGGCACTCCATCTTACATAAAGGTAATTGAATCAAGACATTGGTGCTGTTGCAGTTGGGGTACAACAAAATTTTCGAGCATGTTTTTGTACATTTTCTGTTGTACAGCGCCACCTATCGGTGTTTCTGGAACTTTTTTTTTCGAGTAATCCCTTTCCCCATGTCTTGAATAGTAAGTTCCACAATTTTGGAGCCTTTACATTGAGTAGTTCGATGTATAGAGAGCTCAGGGTAGGGGTGCTTTAATTCTGACCATCCGGTATATGAAATGTACAAAAGTATTTTTAGACATTACATAGTAAATGTTTTCTATAAAATGGTATACAAATTTTTTTTCAGGAAGAAATTGTTAATTTTTCGATGTTGCAGTTGTTGAATTTGGGGCCCCCTCTGACCAGGGGCAGTTGCCCCGCATGTCCTTGTGCGAGAGACTTCCACGGTCAAGTTCATATTCATTCAAAAATGGTAATAATCCATATAAGTTAACACATAGCTGTCATTGCAGGTATCAACTATTTCATGCTAATGAGCTCATTAAAACCACGTAATTGGTTCATAGATACTGTTATCTGGAATGGAATTGCGAAGCTTATTTTGGTAACGCTCCCTCCATTCGGGTTCTGCGAATGGAAATAAACAGGATTTATATGCGTCCTTAACGCGTACTTTCACCACTTTGTCACGAAATATTTCCATTTATCTTAATTAACACCAAATGTGGTTTTTCTGAACACAATGCGTGTTTTAAAACTCATTTTCACTAGTGTTCAATGAGTTAAGTTTATTTTCACCAGGACTGAAATATTTTACGATAATGACCTTATAAAAATTTCGATGTTCTGCAATTGAAGTATGTTTTATTGAAATAAAATCGCATCGTTTTTATTTCAGGAACAGTAACACTGTTAAATACACTTAAATAACGAAAAGTCAACGATTACGTAATTATACCAAAGTGTCCATGAAGAATAAAATAGATTTATAAAAATGTTTGTACAAAGCTAAAGTTAACTGCGTAAACTATTTTCTGAAATCAAATATTTTATAGATTTACATATATATGAAAAGTTAATAACATGTCTATCAGGCTTGGCGACAAATTTGACTAAATCAGAAAAAAAAATTTCTGAAGTATCGCCATTTTGCAATTATTCAGTATCTCTAATAAATGAATTTAATTTCTTGCATAATCGCAGTCATTTTGCTGGAGTTATTTTAGTATCCTTGACTCAAAATATAGCAAGTTTCACTGTACGTGGGATAGGTACATTTTGTTAAGGGAACGTATATAATATTTATTTTGCTTAGGAGAGGGTCTGGGAGTTGAAAATTGAATTAGATTTGATTGAGGATACATTTTTACTTTCCTTATATACATAATGTATAAGGAAAGTATTGTGACGGGGTCGAAAATTCGAATTCAAGTTTTCGACGGGAGAGCACGTTTCAAGCATCCCTGATCACGAATCAAACATTTTTGAAGTGATGTCTGTGTGTGTGTGTGTGTGTGTGTGTGTGTGAAAGTATGTGTGTGTGTGTGTGAAAGTGTGTGTGTGTAAAGGTAAGTGTGTGTGTGTGTCAGTGAGTCTGTGGAGACGATAACTTACGAACGAATGGACCGATTCGAACAAAATTTGGTACAAAAATCACAATCCATAAACACTGGAAGCCTATTGTTTTTATACGCAATCGAATGTTCAGAACCCTCCTAAATTTTCGAGTGAAACTTTGAAAAAATCGTCAAAAACCAAAGTCGCTAATAAAGTTACGGAAATAGACATTTCTTATGTAATTTTTCAGTCGAAAACGATTGACATAAATTTTAGAACGCTAGCATGAACCGTCCTTGAGATATTGCACATTTTTCAAAAAAATTATCAAAAAAATATATAAAATAAAAAAAAAAAATCCTATTGAGAAACATGTTCACTTTTCATATGTAATACCATGCGATAAATTGGGTGACATCATTCTCGTGGAACTAGCTCGTTCCATTCATGAAAAAAGATACTTTGAGTAATACTTTTGTATTTGAACGCCAATAGTCATTTATCTACTGTAAGGATGACTTATTTCTCCGTCCATAACGCTTGGCGAGATTTTGACGACAAATTTGTCGGAATGTCGCCAACTTGGCGACATTTTTAATTGTTGCCAAATTAACAAAAATCTCGCCAAATTGATAGAAATGACGATAAATCAATGAAAATGACGACTCATTGAAGAAAATTCAATATCTTGGAAAGAATATAAGTATCTACTATAAGAATAACATTTTTTTTAGCTGTAAAAATAGTAAATTCATTGCATTATATAAGGAAAGTCATGTATTTCCCACATCAGATTTTTTAATGTGAATTGAAAGCAAGTAAAATGTAGCTTTTAGCATAAACTAATCTCAGCAACGCTTGCATGGCCTTCACAATTCCAACGATTCTTAAGTTAGTAAAATGCATTTAGAATATAGAACGCTGAATCTCAAATTAATTTAGCTGAGAATCTTCACGTGAAAAATATAATTTTGGTGTAAAAAGCTTCGTATAAAACAGCATAATAATATAAGTGGTCATCCGTTTCTGGGGCAAAAATAACCAACTTCTTCAAACCAAAAAGACAACGCAGTCACATTCACCAAAGCAGAAGAGTATTCGGACGATAAAATAGTTCATGTGAACCAAAATGGAAGACACTGCCAAACAGAATTGAAAACAAATGAAATGTAAAATCCGAGGAAGAAGTGAACTAACGGCAGAAATATTAAGTGAATGAAATGCAAAAACAAAAGAGAAATATGAACAAACAGAAGGAGAATTCAAAGCATTTTATAATTGAATACTTCTAGGCAATTAAGTGCCGTATGAGTAATTAAATATCACACTAATCAGTTTCAGAACCTATGAGTCTTTTAATACAGTTGTTAAAAATAACAGTAAAAAAGATTACGGAAAGATTACAGTTATAAAACATTATGAAAATTAGGTCGGATATAAAAATGAAAGCAAACAATCGGTTTTCAGAAGCTATTTGATCTAACTTCATCAACTAAATTGAAAACATATGATTAAACAAACTAGAACATATCAGGGAATTAAATGCTATGGAGTTAAGAAGATCCAATTTAAACAGTCATGATATCAATAGAGGTTTTGTTTTGTTGAGTGTGATTGCAGCACAGTGTCTGTTTGTAATGAAAAGGGGGTTGTTTATTTCTGCCTCTAAATTCGGTTGGTACTATTATTTTTCTATATGCTGTTTCCTACAAAGCTTTCAACAATTTATTGATATGCATACTAGTGAACTGAGCAAAAATTTAATTTATTGTCTCTTAAAAAAGAACAAAATAGTTTTGCCTCTTGTTTTACTATAAAGTTTTAAATAATACTATTGATAGCTCAATTTTACTTTCTTGTTTGGAGTTCTATATACCTGTTACCAATACTCGGCAAAACAACATTATTTCATAATACTACTGTTAAACATATTTATATTACGAGCTTTTCTGTCTATTAATTTATTGATCTTCTTAATACATAGTGTGTTGATATTGATACTTTGACTCCCACCAATTTTAAAAAACATGTTTCACTGCACTTGACATGTTTACTACTTAGTAATCTTGTATTTTACGTTCTATATATTTATGTTTTGTGGATACTGTAATTGGATATTATTTGTAGTTGCCAGATAAATCGAATAAATAAATGCCTTTTAAGCGGTGGTTTGAGGGTATTTCTATTTAGCAAAATATATTTTCTAATAGAAACCGAAAGTGCACTCCAAAATAAAAATGATAAAAAAGAAAAAAAGAAAAAAAATCATTTAATCGTAAGCTTTTAAAAAAGGTTAAAATATATAGACGTCATTTCCATTTAAACATTTAACGTGGCAGAAACATACTCAAAATTAATTTTCTCTAGTTTATATTTTTTATCATTATATGCAGCTGTAAGATATGAGCCTACATATATTTTGATAAATATTTAAATGTTAAGAGGTATGATATAACATATTAAAAATTTATACATTTATATAAAAAATTTTAAACTAAATAGTAAAATATATTTCAGTTTCATGTTGATAAAATAATTCAAGCGTGATGAAACCATGTAAATAATTACTTGCAATTTCTTAAAAGTTTTCCTTTGAAGCTTAACAAATTATGACATTTATGTTCAGTGAACAATCATTTAATATGCTAATTCACATTAGTAAACGAATGAAGTTATAGTATATATATATATATATATATATATATATATATATATATAATATGCTAAATCGTGGAACATGATTTGGTAGCTGGCATCGTCAAAATACGACGTTAGCAGCATCAATGTTGGCAATTTGGTACAAGTACTTCTTAAATTTAAATATTTATAATTAAAATTAAGTAATCAAGTTTCAAAATTAAAAATATTTTAGTTTACAGTTGCAATTCTTTAACTTTATATTACTCCAATTTCATATATTATATTTAAACCTTGAAATTTCACATTATAAATTTAAAATGCGCTATTTACAAATTTACTGAAGTAAATATTATAACTTTATATATTAAGTATATCAAATTTAAAATGCTTTAGTTTTTACTTTCACATACGTACAGATATTTAATCTCTAAAATGTTTATTTAATTTCAATATAAAAATTTGAATATTGTAAAATTATTGTTAAAAATTTAAATATTATTGCGAAAACTTAAATATCTTAATTTGTATTACATTTAAAATTTTAAACACAAAAAAAATCTAATTTTAAAATTTAATTTATTGTTCCTTTAAATTTAGTTCTAAATAATTTAACTATTATAAAATTTAAATATTATTAAATACGTAATTTTATTTTCAAAGATATTTTCTATTCGTACTGTAACTAAATTGGCAATTTTCAAGTATTAGTTAGCAGTGATTTTGACTCCGAAAACTCATCATCCAACTGAAAGACACAACCTTAAAAGAATGTAATTTTTACCGACATGCTTAAAAAGCAGCTTCTATAAATGCGCTCTTAATGACATTGTTGGTAATTCCTTAATGCAAGTAGTATTTTATTTTGTTAAGAAAAACTTTTGTTAAGCAGTTAATTAGGATTAAGTCGAGTCTTTTTTTTTTAAACAAATGTCCTACAATATTTGTTTCAAAACTGATCATTTTCACTAGCGTTGAAATATTTGATGATAATGATCTTTTTAAAACGCTTGAATTTCGTAATTGATGTTTCTTTCACGTTGTTTTAATGAAATCAAATTTGAATTTAAGTAACTGCATAAGAATGGGCTAATTCGATAATAATTAAATTACGGTTGACAGTGTATTTTTAAATTGGTTCAAGAAAATGCGCTTGTCCCTTACCAAAATATTTCACGCTTAGCACAGAAAAAAAGCTATTGTGTTCCATGCGTAAATTTCTCTACAGATTAATATATAAGTCCGATATTTTGAGAATAACTTGCAGCTTTCTTAAAACTCCATCAAATTTACATCAGAATTGCTTTTATTAAGTTTTTTTTAGATCATTTTATTAAGATCTTGCTTCCATTGCAGATAATAGTTTCTATGCACATATTTTGTGCATATTTTTTATTTGTAAAGGATTAAAGCCCATTTCATGAACATTGTTTCATTTTTCCCAAATATTTTGCACTCTTCAAGGGGAAAAATAAAATTTCTAACGGCTCGTAATAACTTCTAAATAACGGTGTTTATTTACTTTAGGTTAAATGGAGAAATAAATATATTATTTCTTTGATAATAGTGGAGGTACGTATTGCTATTTTAAGTTTTCTTTTCGTTGTAGATCTAAACGTGCAATATAACGAGAATTTCTTTGTCAACGTTCTCTAAATTATATGATTCGCTTTTAAATAAAAATATAATACATGTCAAATGAGTGTACTTTTAACATTTTCTGAAAAAAATTTTATATAAAATATTCTGAGTATTTTAAAATAATCCGCATGAAAAAATTCCTATAATTATTAGAGTTATAGTGCAAAATGTCTCAGGTAACGTATAACGGAAAAATTGTTAAGAAATAAATTGGCGTCTCGTTTGAACTTACAATCGTTTTTCTCAGAATGAGATTTTCTGATATTGCGCACAAGCTTATTTTACAACTTCTTAATACTTTTGTACGAATTATTTAAAATATATAATATATATTAACCTAATAAATAAATCTGGACGTTTTCATGTTTGTCTGCGGTAAAAATATTTTTAAGAAATTATGTTTTTAAAATTTCGAACATTTCGCGAAAGCAGAGTGCAAAATTGCATAAAATAGAAATATGTTTTAAATATAAATTGATTTAGGTTCACAATAAACAATTGCTCCTAAAATATAGTTGGATACTAGAATATTTGTCTTAGATGCCTAAAATTTTCTGAATAATTAAAATTCCAAACCGAAATAAAATTTAATGTTTCAAATAATGCTTCCACACCATCTGATAAGTTTTGCAAGCTGTTTTGTTTTAAAAAATTTGTAGAATTAAAGAAAACATGGATTTATCACTAAAAAGAGAAAATATATGTTTCTTAAAGTGTTTAACTTTATAAAAAATAAAATGTTGAATACGATTATTTTATTTTTATTTTTTAGCATTTTAAATCTTGTAATACCTCAATATAACTATATTTTTTCAATTTCCTACGAAAACGTTCAAAGAATTTAGGATGGACTCTTTCCTGGTCTGAGCTCCTCGAAATCAATAATCCCCTTGCTTTTAGATTGCATGAATCAAACTTAAATGCATTCAATTGCACTCAGTGTGCTAGGGCTTAATTGTACAAGACACATAATTGAAGAAATGGTTGATTCATAATCAAGGATGCTCAAAGCGTGCAGATTAATCCCTAGCTGAAAGAACAATTTTAACCTTCACACAATACTTTCTTTTTACATAAAATAGGTACTATCATGAAGATAAAATAAATATACACATCCTATGGTTCGGCAGCACACTTGCTTCGTATGTTACATACTCAAAGATTGTTTTGACTATCGAATTTGCCTTTACTAGTGCAGCTACTATTTTGTTGTCCCGAAGAATTTAACTCATTTTGCCTTCCTAATATGTTGAAATCTATATATTATTTTATTATACTTATCAATAAATTATTTTTCAAATGTTTTGGCGGCAATTTGAACGTATTTTGGGCATTCTTCTGCTTTTTGATCCTTTAATTCCCCCTGGGGTTTTCGTTCGATTTTTCAAACTCCCGCTTCCGCAGCATTCTCACTTCCTCTGAAACATTTTTATATATTTTGCCATTTTCTGATCAGTTCATCAGTTTGTTCTGCCTTTAACGGTATAACTACTTCGTTTTCCTTTTTTGGTTCTGGATAAAAAAAATGTACTTAAAAAAATAATAGTTTCGTTTTTATTATGTGCTGCAGAAAGTTGAGGAAATATTTTATGTCTTTAGAGCCTGTACTGTACACCATGCACATAATACACTCATTACCATAAAAATGTGCGCACCAAAAAAGAGTTGTCGAACGAAATGTTATATATGTGAGTGTAACGTTGATATACGTAAGTGATAAGAAATCAAAGCAAAAGGATAATTTATTACATGAAAAACTACAAATGAATGGAGGTTCTAGTACCCTGTTGAGCCACCTCTAGCGTGAATACACGATGCGATACAGGCGGGCATTGAAGCATATAGGTCCCGTACGGTGTCCTGCTTCATCTCATTCCACAGTTATTTTAAGGGCGTTTCTAGTTCGACCAAACTCATAGGCTGTCCAACTTGCCGTTCCAAGTGATCCCAGACATGCCCGATCGGTGACAAATCTGGGGTTCGGAGAGACCAGGGAAGGGTGGTAATATGGCGGAGGCATACCTGTGATACCCTTGCTGTGTGTGGCCGAACATTGTCCTGTTCAAAAATGTCTCCTGGGAGTCATGCCATGAGTGGTAACACATGTGACTTAAGGATGTCACGAACGCATCGCTGGACTGTCATGGATCCGTGGATCAATATTAGAGATAACTGGGTGTGGTATGCGACGTCACCCCATACCATCACTCCAGCTGTGAGAGTGGTGTGTCGCTGTAAAGCGAAGACAGGATTGAAACGTTAATCACGGGGACTCCACACACGTACACGGTTGTCATCACTGCCCAAATTGAATCTCGATTCGTCGCTGAAGACGACCTGGTTCCATTCGGTTGCGGTCCAATCCCGTCGAGCACGACATCACTGCAAACGGAGGCGACGGTGGGTGAGTGTCTTTGGCAGCACACGTAATGGGCGCTGCGATGCCAAATGTCCTTCAGCCAGGCGCCTCGCGATGGTACGAAGAGACATAGGGGCTCGTAGTAAAGGTGCTGCCTGTGTCCGAATGGCGGACAATGATGCAGTGGCGCTGTGCATGAGTGTCGGGTGATGTGACGTTCTTCTAGGCTATTGGTATGCCGAGAGTGTGCTGAGCCTGGCCGCCGTATATGAGACCTGTCTCTCGTCCACTGGCCCCAACACTTCCTCACAGTAAAGTCAGAACGACCTAGGTGGCGAGGCCTAGGTGGTCAGCGGCCTACTGGCCAAGCTGACCACCCGGCTTCCATCATCCCGATGATTCTTCCCCTCTCGAAACTGACAGCTGATCGTATTGTCTTCGATGGTGACGTGACAACATCCCTAATGAAAAAACGTCCCTCTGCAACAGATTAAGTACAGGAAAAAACCTCTGCGTACCTTTTTTCTGCGTCAGGGAGAACGAAGTTCAATGCCTTCTGGTGGCATTACGCAATGCGCAATTGCGCTGTATTTCTAATCATTTGCATATCTGCCTGACACGTACCTTCATGCTAAGTTTCGTTACGATCCCACAATTACTTCCTGGTGCGCAAATTTTTATGGTAATAAATGTATTTAAAGGGTATTCTACATCGTCCTCTTTTTGAGTTCGAATCAAAGTGCGACTTATTGTCTGTACATCATTTTCAATTATTTTCTTTTAACAGAGGATAACATCGTGTAGAGCAATTTTTCATGGATCGAAATCTTTGTCGCTATTGACAGGCTCCTGGAAAAATTATACTTTCGGCACTCTTAACACCCCAGCCATATACTGCATGTAAGCTGTAGGGTTCAATTGCTCGATACAAATTTGTAAAAAACTCGAGACTCATCAGCGAGGTGAACAACCAGTCGCGGGGTGGCCTTGCGATGATCCATTCATTGATCTGAGATGGTTATCCTTCCAACTCTTTCAAATGAGAGCAACGATATATATATATATATAATATATATAAATATTTCTAAAATTGGTTATTACATATACAGAATGCCACGAATAATTTTCAAAGATATATACAAATTTATATACAATATATATATATATATATATATATATATATATATATATATATATACAAAGCTACTTATGCAAATATACATACAAAACTATATATACAACATATACAAACAAATCTCATGGGTTACCATGGCATATAATACTACATTGATTAATTCCCAGGGCTCAGGGCCCGGGCTTCAGACGAACCCTAGAGCCCTAATATTTTTTAGATAGTAGAAGACAACAAAAATTCTAAAAAAGGTAAAATCTAAAATGAAGGGGGTCCCGTGATAAATGTTTGTATGGGCGGCTCTGGAAACCTTAATTATTTTCTCAAATACTTTAGGCATTAATTGTTTTTAAGTATATTAAGTATAAGTATGTTGTCAAAATATGAATCGCATATAGCGTTGAACACTAGCGAGTCTAGTTGTACAAATTTCTACGACGAAACATTATTTTTTTTCCTAAAATGTCTTTAGCGCGTGAAAGGCAGAGAACGAAAAAATGTAGCATAACTTAATAGATTATCTTAGAGTATAAAAATAAAATACGAGAGGAAATGAAAAGGAGCTCCCTAATAAAAGCATAAAAGTAATAAAATACAAGAAATCTTTTAACATTCAAGAAAATAAAATAGTCTACAAGTATTTTCCATTTAAACATTTCCCGTCGAAAAAAAACGGGAAAAGATCAGTCTTATTTTTTCTATATTACTCTGTGCAACCATTAGAAATGTCAGACAGATATTTTCTGACAATTTTAAAATTTATTTAAAGTTTATCAATTTTGATCTAACCATCGATAAAAAGAAAAGTTAAATGAAAAGGAAAAACCACTTTGATGAAATATATTCAAGTTGCCATTATTGTGGAATATGTTTAAATATTTGAAAGAAATATTTTTTTTTAAATAATTCAGCATTCTTAAAATATGTGTTTACTAATTGTAACAAAATATGTGTTTTAAATTAAACATTTTTAATATGTTATTTTACAATTCTTATTGTGTTAAATGCATCAACAACCTTTATATAATTTTTTACTTTTCTTACAGATGTGAAGTATAGTTTTTATTTAGAAAATATTTTTCAATCAACAGGCATTTTTGAAAATTTTGATTGAAGAACAACATTGAATATTCATTCGTCCGTCATTCGTCTGCCTGTCCACGTAAAATCAATATAAGCGTTTTTTCTTTGAAACTTCTCAGCCGAATTACACCAAATTTGTTGCAAATAGACGAAACCGGTTTCCCCATATCATGTGCAATGCGCGAAGGCGAGATTCGCAAAATTGCGGCGAAGAGAAAGATTTCTTGCCGACAATGCAGTTATTCTGATTAAGTTAATGATCAGCTAATTTGTGCTCAATCATACAATTCAATATCTTTAACATACATAACAAACACAAAAAAAATTAAAAGAAAACGAAATTGTTTTTTTATTTACTACTTTATTATTATTCTAAAAATTATCATTCTCTACAAAAAACATTGTTATGAAATCTTCAATTTCAAATAACTCATGTTAGAATCAAGCAAATATTGTGGCATTCCATCCAACCTACAAACGCCAGGATGGGTTTTTGTCGATAAAGTAGAAAATAAAATGGAGCATGAAATTTATATTTCAATTTATATTCTATCAAAAACCGATTCATCTTTAATATAGTTGACAACTATTATAACTTTGTTACAGAGAAGATTTTTCGATCGTTAAATAGACTAAACAGTATATGAAACTATGAAAGCCTGTCTAAACAGGTACTGAAGTTCAAGTTATTATTTTGGGAGTATTCTGCATTTAAATTGCCTCATTTACCGATATAAATAGACTTGATATACGTGTCACGATCTTTCATTAATATTTAATGCGAAATCGCATTTTAAGCGCACTTAGAATATATCTAGAATGCACTTTCTTTTGAATATAGCAAAGCCGTGACTCTTAAAGTTGCAAATATTTTTTAACTTAATCTTATATGTATAGTATATGGTTTTCCCGCGCATACCATAACGAAGTTACTTTTGATATCAATAGATGGATCACAGTGAAAATTGTAAAAAGCAAAGGAGGACAAGACAGAGAGGAACATATTAAACATAGTCAGACTATAACTAAAAAATAGGATGCCACTGACAAATCATTTAACTAATAACTAGAAATGTTATTGGTGTGAAAAGCTTCATGTACATTCTGGTCAAAACTGCCGATCTCTTTCGAATGCAGGAAGAAAATAAATCAAAACAATGTCTAACCATCCAGCAGTGATTTGCTATAAAATATTTATAAATTTCCTAATTTTTGCACAATGTTGCTAATTGTTTTAAAACTTGGTTTGCTGATATATTGAGATCTCCTGATATATTTAGAAGAACATAATATATATTCTCATCCATTTGTATGCACATTCAAAACTCATACCATAATGTTACTGATATGATATCAACATCACGTGAATTAAATCATAATTCTTTGGCGATTTTCTCGACCCACACAAAATGACTTATTTTAACTCTGCAAAATGCACATCATAAAGTCTAAAATGCTACTGACATTTAATTAATAACGAGTAATGTAAAAATTCGGCAAATTTCTTTGCACAAAAATATAAACAAAAATCAGATGTAGACAGCACATGACTTTCCTTACATAATGTAATGACTTTGCTTATTTCACAGATTAACTTTTTAACATTAACTCTTATTTTCTGCAGATACAGGGTGATCGCGAACTCTTGAGAGGTAATAGTACACATTAAAACGAACAATATTTGCAATGCAACCTAGGGCCGCATATCACTCATAGTACCAGAAAAGAGTAAAGCTGCATATCCACATTGATTCTTCAACGGTGAAAAAAAGACCTAACTAATTTAGAAGTTTTACATTCCTCAATTAGTTAATTACCGGATCTTCAATTCATGTCAGAGAAAGACTCAAAGCAGCTGCTCAAGGTGGAGTTCGAGTTGCACAGTTGACACCGGCGAATGAAAGACTGTCGCACCCTCTCGCAGCCTCTTGGTGCAAGGTTGAATATTGATCTTGTCCGGAGCAACAACGATTCTCGCAAAGAGATCTGCCAGGGTGTCCACAGGTGTCTCGTACACTAGTGTTTTCATATGCTCCCAGAAGAGGAAGTCCAGTGGATTAAAATCCGGGTAGCATGAAGGTTAAGCCACATCTCCATCACGTCTAATCCACTGTCCGAGATATATCGCATTTAGGAAGTATCGAACCTCGATGAAAAAATGTGATGAGGCTCCATCATGCATAACCACATGTCCCTCTGCGTGGTGCTGTCTTCATGCTCGCTCCCTGGATCTTAATCCACTGGACTTATTCTTCTAGGAGCACATGAAAACATTGATGTACAAAACACACGTGGATTCCTTTGAAGATCCCGTTTCGAGAATTGCTATTGCTGCGGAGAAGATCAACACTCCACCAGGAGTCTGCGAGAGACTGCGACAGTCTTTCATTCGCCGGTGTCACCTGTGCAACGACGCCCTCGAACGCTGCTTTGAGTTTTTCTCTGATCCGAATGGAAAGGTGAAACTGGAAAGGTTATTTCTGCCAATTTAGCAGCATTTTCAAAAATCGACAAGTAGAAGATATTTTGACAAATTGATAAGAAAATAATGGCCTTTTGCGAAGTGTTGGGTGTCAAAATACTGAATTATTTCAAAAGTATATTTTTTCGTAAATGGAATAAACTAGATCTAAAAGACTGATGAACGAATTTGTCGCATAATATTGCATATGGAAAGGGAACTTATATTACGATAGTTAACACCTTTCTAATTTTATGTATTTTTTATAAATTTATTCGAAATACGTGCATTATATCGAAAACAGTCCATGCTAGCGAGCGTCCTAAATTTTGTATCATTCGTTTTCTAATGAAAAATAAAATAAGAAATTATTTTTTATATAACACTATTAAAAGCTGTTTTTTTTATAATTTTTTTTAATTTCCATTAGAAATTGTGGGGAGGCCTAACGAACTTTTGATTACCTTCAAAATCAGTAGGGTTTCAGTCATGAGCGTATTCAGTGAGAGAGGGGGAGCGGGGGGGGGGGGGGGGGGATGCCAATCCACTCCCCTGGAAAATTGGTTATTTACTTAGAAGTTATTCCTTACAGAACATTTTAATGCCATTACAAGTGATTAGGGTTTCAACGTAATTTCCATAACATAAATAATTTTTTTCAATGTTAAAATAATATAACACAAAATCTGATATAAATGTCATGCACTGCATGTATACATAAATACGCATAGTGTTTTTATTTCCAGATTTAAGATTAGCTCAGTGTATAGCTAAACGTTGCAAATTGTACAAGTATCAATTTTTTGACCTGCAGATAAAATGTTAAAACTGAACCTATTTGAAGATTTAAATGATTGATATGCTTCTAAGAGAAAAAGTTCGCAGGACGCGCAATAGATGGCGCGACATATAGACAAGTTTACAGACAAACTGCGCCATCTATTGAGGATCTTACGAACTAATAATCTTTGTAAGAAATCAATCACTTGCGTCTTTTTCGAGTAGGAGTAGTTTTAATACATTAGTTGCAAATACAAAATATGTTTCCACACAAATTAAGCTTAGATTGTATGTCAGTATGTCAGATTCAATATTCCTAACTTTATTAATAAATAATATATTGTTGCATGTGGCTAAAAAGGTAACGTTTTCACATATAACAGCTCGGGGGCGCGGTAGCCCATTGGTTAGCGCGCTGGAGTTGCACTCGGTAGGCCCGGGTTCGATTCCAGCCACTGCCAAAACTGCCGCCGTGTTCACGCGGAGTACGATCACGTTAAACATGTGGGTCCGTAAGTCCTTCCGAGAGGTTGGTGGTAGGGGAAGGAGGGTACGGTCCCTGTGGATGCCTCCCCCACTGGGTTCCGGTCCAAATTGGGTGGCACTTCCCGGCCGTCCAAACTGTTACCTTACACCTTTCTGGTAGGTCGGACGGTCTGGGTCTCAACAACAACAACATATAACAGCTCGGGTTTTATTCAGTCGCCAAAATTTTTTTGTTATCATTTATAATCCACCCAGCTGGTATATATCTGAAACAAAAGTCGTTAGTTCCGTTCACCATGTTCGTACTCGTGTAGCTCATAAAATGCATGTCATCACGTAGGGAATGATTAGGCAAATTATTTTCGCCAGATGTTATTTATCGAAACGGTAATGTTTAGAAACCGTTTTAGTATTGCCTCAGATGCGATTGTTCAATTTTAATGACTGAACAAATAAAACAATTGTTATGTTTTCTTTGTCTAAAATGATCCCTATGTTTTAAAATGTAATTCAATTCTCATATTCCCATCTCCTTACATTTTATACTTCCCCTCGCTTCTTAATCAACAATAAACGTCCACGTTATTATTCCTGTATTTGGATACCTCTGAAATTTTTTCATATATTTCTGTTTATTACTTTCATGGTTAAGAGATTTCAAGAAAAATAGAAAATAATTTCATAATCTTGAGCCGGTAGAATTGATATTTAGGTATAAGCTGTTTGTACGAGAAAAAGGGTAAAAGTTGATTTTTATTTCGAGTATTATAAGTATGATCATGAAAATTAGCGAAAATGATACTTCAATGATGAATATGCTGATACATAATCAAAGCCAAACGGTAGTGAAAAATTAAAACGATAGTGAAAAATCTAAACGATAGTAAAATATATAACCATAGTGAAAAATTTTGTTCCCTTCAAACCTCATCAATCATTAAATATATTTGAAATCTCCAAGTTCACTTCAATTCCAAATTTCCTTAAAATAAAACAGAGTATCTCGTGCTTGCGCACAGATATTTCAGCAAGGAAGAAACATATATTGAGTTGCAACACTCGTGACATTTTAAAGGTTATGGCTTTACCTCCCACTGGAAAACTTAAAATATCGAAAAATATTTAAATATTGAAATTCTAACCACTATAGTACGAAAACTAAGAATTCCATCTAAAATCAGATTAGATGCACTTACAGGGCTTTCAAATGACTTCAAATTACTGCTTACTGATTATAGTTAACAGTTTTTAGATATAAGCATTAGAAACTTGATAAGTGGAAAAATTTCAATATTCTCCAACTTCATAACACAATTTCTCGAATACCCTAAAATATTTGTAAAAACAAATCTTAGGTATAGAAACTGAATTTCTGTCGGAACATTTTTGTTCTTTACTTTTTATATCGGTCAATTATAGTTTTGAAAATATTTTGAATGAAAGGAAGTAAAATGAAGCGAAAACTCGCTCGCACAATTTTTCTTTTCTTTTTTCAAAAAATGGTCAAACTATTGAAGTTATTTTTATATAATCTTAATCTGTATCATATTTCCGACAAAATAAGTAATAATTGCTTACATTTATGTCTATTAGGTTCGGAGATATAAACGTCCTAAATTTTTGCATTTTTCGTAATGCTCCGATTTCAACCAGAGTCTCCCAAGCATAGATGTTATTCACATCAAACTCTTCGTCAAAATAGATCCTGAAATAAAAATAAGTATGTCAACAGGTTTCTAAAACAATAAACAGCAACCAAACCATCAAAAACACAAAAGCCTGCTGTCCTATTTTATACCAAATGCAAGACATAATATTTTCTCTTTACATGTACTATATAAGGAGAAAAGGTAAAAACTAACAGTTATTTTACTTTCCCTGCAACACATGATAATGTGTAGGGAAAGTATTGGAATCATGTCGAAAATCGCAACTCGAGTTTTCGACGGATCTACACGTTTCGAGACCTCTAGAATACGAAAAAATTATTTTTATCGTGACGTCTGTCTGTGTTTCTGTATATCTGTCTGTGCAATGTATGTATCCACTCTAACTCAAAAACTAATGGGTCAAATTTCATAAAATTTGGTAGGTAAGTCACTTGGATGTGACCCTGGTGCTGATTAGTTTTTGTACGATTCGTAAAACCAGAACCTGCCTTATTTTGCGAAATGGCCCTTAAAAATTTCATTTATTTGCTCTAACTAAAATACTAATTAACTACATTTCACAAAATTTTGTTGATAACTTACTTGTTGGATACTCTGGTGCTGATTAGAATTTAGTACGATTCGGAAAAGAAAAACCTGCCTTTTTTTACGAAATGGTCCACAAAAATTTCATGTATCCATCCTAGCTAAAATACTAATTGATCACATTTCACAATATTTGGTAGATAAGTTACTTGTAGGACACTCTGCTGCTGATTCGATTTTGGTACGATTCGGAGAAGAACAACCTACTTTTTCTTACAAAATGGCCCTTAAAAATCGCCAAAATCTAAAAAAAAAAAAAAGACTACGTATGCTGAAATGTATCAATTAAATTCTTGTTTTATACGAAATTTTTGACGAGGAAAAGAATATAACACACTCCATTATACTTAACTTGGCCGGACTCAAGATATTTGAGATTTATTGCATTTTTGTTATGCCGCTATCGGAAAAATGTCCAATTACCAAATAAAAACTAAAATTGAACTAAAAATGTAAATTTAGTGTTATTTGGTGCAATTAAACTCAATCTAATGAATTATTAAAGAAATAAAGTAAATATGAATTTAAGTCTACAGGGAAAGTCATGTGCTGCCCACATCAGATTTTTAATGCTACTTGCCTTTTATCGTCCGTAAGAACAAATATCAATTTTTCACTATTTGAAATAATATCCTTTTGCATGATTACATTATTCCCATATTTCTTTTCATAAGAAACAGCATTTAAATTTATATATCTTTACCCCTGTCATAAAAATGCATAATACATGAAACATTTTCAATGTATTTTACGAAATGTGATATGAAGTGATTATATTACGTGAAACCAAAAAGCATGTTACAGCAGAGAAAACCTCTGATACATGAAAGTTTATATACGACACATTTTATTATTTATAAATTTTATATTGAGAAAAAAGTGGTCTTAGACATACCCTATTAAATATTAAAACATGAAGTGACTTTAAGGATTACGTTAAATTATTAAATAAAATATCAATGCAGTGAAAATTGAGGAAAATATTTTAGAATCTCATAACTTTAAAAATTCTATTTAAACAGAATTGCTTTAGAGAAACAATGGATGGAACTAAATTGTCTATATCGTACAGGTGAGTGAGAAGGTGAATGAAACTGACTGACAAAGGGGAATCCTACAGCCCAAAGTGTTGAAGGTAGAAACTTGAAACTTTTCATAATAAAAAAAATTTAAGACCTTGGAAATTTGTTTGAAAACTTCATAAATATCTGAGTTTTTTCTATACCATACAGCTAAGCGAGATTGACTGACTGAATGACGGAGGGAAGAATTACACAGACCAAACTGCTGAAGGTAGAAACTTGAAATTTTGCGTACACGTGAGGCTTGATCTATAAGTAATGAGAAAAATATAAAATCTTCGAATTTTGTTCGAAAAATGTATAAATCTCAGAGTATTTTTGTTCGAATATTCTTTCAGCAATAACTCGAGAAAGGCTACTCACACAAAATGTCATTTTATACCATCATGTTCAGAAAATAATCCAAAATTTTCTTTATTAACTCAACTGGTGTACAATGATGTGCATTAATCCACTCCAACTTGTGCAAGTGGTTCCAGTGACTTGTACATCCATATATAAGGGGCTCCACTTTACTCCACCTTCTAGCATGTACTTTGCTCCGATTTCTTGCTTATACTTTGCTCAAACGTCTTGCTCCAACAACTTGTATGCGCTTTGCTCCAACTTCTTGCATGCGCTTTGCTCCAATTTCTTGCATGCTCATTGCTTCAGCATTTTGCATGTGCATTGATCCACCGTCTTGCATGTGCATTGATCCAACTTTTTGAATGTGCATTGCTCCAACTTCTTGCAAGTGCCTTGTTTTGTAGCCTGCTCCTTGCTTTATAGAAAATAGTGTATCCGTAGTGAACATTTCTTCAAAACTTTTAATTTCTTTCCTGTTGACCTTTCTTTCTCCTTTTCATTTATAGTGTTTATCTCAAAATTTGTCGTTCTGGCAATATTTTCATATCGCCAAAGATGCAAGGTATATATTGGGAGCAGAGAAGTTGAGATGAATTTGAAATATGAACAAATTAAAACGCTCTTATATTATACAAATATATTATATGTTTATCTATGAATATAGTATGAAAAATAAGAATATAAGCACCATTTTTATACTTTCTTTCAAAACGTTTTCTCACATATTTGTTTTTACAAATGGTCCACTAAAAACTACTTAAGCAAGTTTGACTATAAATGCATTCTCATATTACTTTATCCATCCATGTATTCTTTTCGCTAAATCACTGTAATTTGATCAAATTACTCCTAACTATTCATTTTCCTTATTGACGACACACTGGAAGCAGTTTGCTCGAAAATAAAACACCAATAACATTATCTCATCTGAACCAATGCCAAAAACAGAAACACTGCAATTTTCCCTTAATCTTATACGCGTTATGCTGCGCGGTTGCTCATTCATTTACGAATAAATGGTTCCTGCAGTAGTAAGTAAACCTTTATCCTATCAAGTCAATAGATATTGGTAGCCAAATTAAAAAGGAAACATAAACAATTTGTTTAACAGAAGTATATGGATAGAAACTAAAATTTCAATTCAGGACTAACCAAAATATTGCAGATCTTTGAAAAATAAGAAAAGCCCCAAATTACATTAAAAACATTAAAAGAGACAGTGGAATTTGTAATTTAATAGCAGATATAAGCCAGCGTTAGTTTAAAATTTGATAATGTTTTTATAAATTAAAAAATAAACGGTTTTTAGTTGTAAAAACATAAGTAAAGCCAATACCTGTTTGTCTCTGTTACGGCCCTTGTACACGATGCAAATTATTGAATCAATAAATTGAGCTGTCAACTTATGATGCGAAACTTCATCGTATAAAATGGGAGTTGAACGTCAAACTGAATGCTTTTAACTTCTTGAACAAACCTTTGCAACCGTAAAGATCGTACAACTTCTTGACTGTAACTGGCTAATCGAAAAGCTAACTGAGTGGCCTTCCAGCCGGATCTTATGATTTTTCAGGTTTACTAGCGTTGCTCAACATATCTGTTCACTAACAAGATCCTAAAACAAACTAAAGATTATGTACCAACAGTCCAATTTATGTGTAGGGTCGGCTAGATAAGTAGGCATAACTGTCATAGCTTGGCCTGCAAGTACTAAGTAAAATTCAAACTGTACCTGTATGGTGTACCTTAGACGGGGTTCATCCAATACCCAGTTAACAAGATATTAATTTACCCTCTAACTAAAATGATGAGTAAACTCCCTGTTAAAACAGCCTCCGATTCTTTTCACATTTGGAAAAACTGAAACACTACATTTTACAAATTATATTTTTAAAGAACACCGTATGACCTCGAGTCAGGTATCAATCCCGTTCAACAATTGTTACAAAATATCGTTTACCGATTGTCTAGATAACCACAGTGTAAATAGTTTTCTCAATGGAAAGAAATAAATGTGCCTTCTCGAACATATACATCAGGTCAACTAAAATGCAGCTACACGTTCCCTCACAGAAATAAATACAAAACGTTTTTGAGAGAAATGAAAAATAAAATCACCAAATAAATCATAATTTCTACAAGGATCACTACTTGAAAAACGGTAGAACCCTGGCAGTCTAAAATTTAACTTTGAGATTTTCTCGAGTCGAATCGGGATAAAAGTTCTCTTTCTTTACTTACTCTTTTGTTTCAATTATCGAATTGAAAATATGAACTTTTTTTATAAACTCAGTTTCAATTTAACAGGAAGCTGAGCTTTTCTGAAGCTTTCTTTCGATACCGATATGGATTCTTAGGTGAATTATTCGTAGAGAAGATAACGTGATGTATACATTCACATATATAGCCAACGGCTCTACCGTGCAGGAAACACCGGTTCCCGTTAAATCACCGAAGTTAAGCAGTATCGGGCGCGGATAGTACTTAGGTGGGTGACCACCTGGGAACACCGTGTGCTGTTGGGTCATTTAAGTCGACGTGGTGGCCGAACGGTCAAGGGGAGCGTTTCCAGCGATCGATCGGTCTCCACGTTGTGGGTTCGAGTCCCACGTAAGACATGGATGTTGTGTGTTGTGGTCGCAGTGTGTTCCGCCCCCCTCTGCTACGCCTGGGGCAACATGGTTCACTTGGACGGCAAAATGGTTCACATGGACGGCAAAATGTTTGACGATTTCGGCGGTACATAGGGCAAACGACGTAAGTCGACGTAGAGTCTAGTGCTAGAGTCTAGTGCCTGGCCATTGAGAAAAAAAAACATTTACACATATATGTAGATGCCCTGCCAAATTTGATGTGAATAACAGCTATGATTGGGGAATCTCTGGCTGAAATCGGAAAGTTACGAAAAATGTAAACACTTTGGACGCTTGTATCTCTGAAACTCATGCATGAAAATGTAGAAAAAAAATTAATTGTTTTATCGGAAAGGGGAAGGAAATATATAAAAATAATTTCTAAATATATAAAAATAATTTCAAAATTTTAGTATTTTTGAACTTTAAAAAAAAAATTAAACAATTTTTGCTCGAGTAAATTTTTACCTCACTTTGCTGACTTTCACTCAAAATATCTTCTATAAAAAACAGATATAAATAGTAAACTACAAAAATGTTGAACGGGAAATAAAATTCCTAGATCAATAATTTGTATTTCTACAAAGTTTTGTAGAAATGCAAATTTCTTGTCAAGTTTAACAGTATTGAAGATTTTCCATGGTGCTAGTTATGAACTATATAAAGCATGTTGCAACCATTTGAAAGCCCCTACAAGAATATTTAATTGGATTTTAAATCAGGTTTGCTGTTTTTGAAATATAGTTCTATTTTGAAATATTTTGAAAATGTCTGAAAAAAACAAATCACCCACAAAGAAATATATTATACACGCAAAACAAATTGGGCTCCATCAAACTGTCGATTTTTACTTTCTCGTACTATAGAATATAGAATAAAAAAGTACTATTCTCACATAAAAATTTTCTATTTCAAGATTTTGATGCCAATATATGTTTCAGGACCTCCTAAATACGTTTTAACTATTTTTAGAGTGATATCCGTCCGTCTGTCTGTGGTCCGATTTCTTGTGTATACGATAGCTACTTAACGGATTCACGGATTTTTACGAAACTTTATATCCAACTTTACTATCGAAAAATCTAGAACTGGATAGAATTTTTTTGAAATTCGAGAGTAAACGTCGAAATTTTTTCGAAATTTTACATTTTCTAACATGGCTGCATAAGACACAATAGCATAAGACGCAACAAATTTCATAGTTTCAATTATTGTAGTAAAACATAGCCATCATTGAATTTGAGTTCGGGACATCATTAGCCTCTCGAGAGGGGGGGGGGACTTAACCCCATAAGGGGATACATTGTTAAATAGGCATCAATCGAAATATGTTTTTCCCAGTCCTTTAAAATGAAGGACAGCATGCTATAATGGTGATCACTTAGGCCAACGGTACAGATCTTTCAAAAAATTTCTTGCAAAACAAAAAACAAAACCCCCAAGCTATTTAAAAATAGATTCTGATTTGAGAAAGTCGAATTGAGTCACACTTCAGTTAAGAAAATTAATTAATTATTATTCATTATTATAAAATAAATTGTCTTAAAAGATAAATCACCCACAAAGAAACATGTTATACACTCAAAACCATTTCGGACTGGAGAGCCACTGTCGAATTTTTTATATTGAGCTTCTTTTATTTTATGCTACTTGTATTTGAAATTAAACTCAAAACTATACTCTCTTTCCTAAATATACCGTAACATAAGCAATTATAACACGAACACTAGTTTTTAAATATGATTCCTGCAAACAAGTCGCCTGATTGTCTAAATTATGCAAAAAAAACAAAAAAAAAAACATACTTAAACCAATGTACCTGTTTCTCCGTAATAGCATACCCAATAAATATGTTACACAATTCTTTAAGGAGAGATTTGTTTTCCGTATTGGGTCAAAAATAGTCTCCAAGGAAGATCTTCATTAAGTTAAGAAGATCAAAGCAACGCAACAAAATCAGGAACGTTAGTATTCTTGAATGTTTCACATCGTTACAGAAATTCGACGAGATATTTCCTTTGTTCGTGTTATATCTTAAAATAAATTATTTTCTTACAAAGCGTTAAAAAATATGTGCTGCTTCCAGCATTTTACAGTTAACTAATTTTGATTTTGTGGGAAAATAACAACTAGGCATCTTGAGCGGGCTGCCATTTGATATTTTCAAACATTCATATTTCATAGCGTTTAGTCAGTTCTACTTGTGTCACAACCATTATCAGAAAAGAAGTTTCTCTTTCAGATTTTATACCCAAGTTATTCGTATAATTTCTTTTTAATTTTTTTTTTCATGTTGAAAACAGTTTAGTGATACCCATGCATACGTTTGGCTTATCCATGCTAATAAAAACTATTGTGAATACCATTAGCATTCATAGCGTAGTTAAATGTATTAATCTCCTCTCCCATATACCATGCCTTACAATCATTGTTACAAGAATTATTATTTTTCATAGGAAATAATGCTATGACATTTTTCAAATTCAAATAATTCAAGTTCCAATCATAAGAATTACTAAAAATACTATTTAGTTCTAATTTTTCATATAACTTATCTACACAAAGTTTTATAACGGTAAGTGTGCAATCGTTCTTCAATCCACTTTAACACGCCCGCCCATCCGCACACACACACGAACGCACACATCTTTTCAAAAGATTCAGATGATCTTTAAATACTGTTTATCTGTCAAAATCTCAAATTCGAAAATTTGCGGGAAAACATTAATATTCGAGTGAGGTACGAAACGAGTAAAACTGAACACATAGTTTTTAAAATGCACCCTTTAAATATTTGTATGTAACTTAACTGTACAAAAAAAACGACATGCCAAATTTGGAATTTTTATCTGCTCCGGTTCTCGTTATTCCCCAAAAACGAGTAAATTCCCATGACGGAGTCAGGACAGGCTAGCCTGATAAAGTTCAAAATCCAAACAATTAGAATATGTCTCAAAAGCCACAACATGCTGAATTTGGAATATTTAGCTACTCCGATTTTCAACTTATTCCCCAAAAGTACATTTCCCGTGTGCATTCCTATGGCGGGCCCAAGACGTACGGATAACTCGATAAGGTTCAAATCAAAGGAATTAAAATGTATCCCAAAAGACAACGACATACTAAATTTTATGGTAGTGTGATGGATAGAACCCGATTAGTTAGGTCTCAGATCAAATTAAATAAAAAGTTGTAAAAAGTTGGGTACATTAAGAGTAAATAAAGTAAAAAATACTAAATTTTCAACTTTCGTAATCACTGCTGAAAAATTGAGAAACAACAATTTCATTTTTTTTTTCTTAGTTTCGGAAAAAGTATTGAACCAAAAATTGTTCTTAAAATATATTCATCCATACATGATTCCAATCAAAACACAAGAAAAATAACACCGACGCTTCAGGTTGATAATAAAAAGAAGGGAGGAGATTAAAGTTGGGGGAGGGGGAGACAAAAATAAAAAAATAAAGTATTTTGAATTGCCGAACTTGTAATGAACGGCATGGATCCACGCGCTTATTTCTACAATTCTGCAACAAACGCTGTTAAATCTTAACTTTATGAATTTGAGATATTCTTATAAGACAATCTAAAAACTGCTTTGTCAGATATTTCACGGTCAATGTCAGCACAATAATCCAAGAATCAGAAACATTCCGACTTGCAAATCATGTTCTAGTCCATTATTCTGTACCCAATGTTTTTCCATTTGTTTTTATAGCTCTTAATAGCTATGAAAGATTTTTGGATATAGTTCGACGGCTCGTGTTAGCAATCGAAAGAACATATTTGAACATTATCTTAACCCTATAATATCCAATGTGTGACACCGCTATTTTTCAACGTGAATGTAGCAAGAATAATTTTAGCGCATCGTAATAAATTACACCACTAATATTTTTATGGAACATTGTTGACTGTAAAATGACAATAACAATCACAGTGTTTTGAAAAATAACTTATCTTTATTTATTTCAATATATAAAATTTCTGTGACCAAATTTTGAATTCGTACTACAGATTATCTGCATACAAAACTCTCTCTTTCTCTGTGTATATATATATATATATATATATATATATATATATATATATATATATATATATATATGTATATATATAGGATGAGTCAAAAGTCCTTAGACAGACTTACAGACTTTAAGGGTAGGTCAAGCATACAGAAATTAGTCATTTTTACAATGAATCATGGGGTCGCAAACTTAAAGGGCAACCGCTAGAGGGAGTTCTTTGCAAGTCAGTGAGTTGGGACTTGGTGCAGGATCATTAGAGGCTCGATCGTTTCCGATATAGGATGAAAAACTACAGTCATAGAGAGATGGCAGAGATTCATTTGATTTACGGGGAAGCAAAAGGAAATGGCCGTGCAACATAGCATTTATATCGACAACGCTATCCAAATTGGTGGGGCCTTACCATTAGACATTTGGGCGTTTGCACCAAAGATTATGTACAATAGGGACATTCGGAGTACAAAAACTTTTTGGTCGAGACCAAAGGACGCGTGAATCTGTCACAAAATAGGCGATCATACGCGAAATTGAACCCTACCCAAGTACAAGTGCGCGAACCATTTCGCGTAGGTTTGTCGTTTCGCATTCCAGTGTGTGTCGCATATTGCACGATGAGTCTTCAGACCCGTACCATATAGAACGTGTCCAGCTATTCGGAGCACGAGACTATCCCCTGCGACTCGCATTTGCAGTTTGGTTTTTGAAACAAACTGCTGCGCAGGTCCATTTTCCAGCCAGGGCTTGTTTCACGGACGCAGCTATATTTTCAAGGGACGGTATTATGAATTTGCACAACTGACACATTTGGGCATATGAAAAGTCACGAGCAACAAGGCCACATGGTGCTCAATAATGATTTACCATAAAGGTTTGGCCAGGTATTGTGGGAGATTGTATGGTAGACCCATACCTTCTCCCAACACGGCTGGACGGGTGAACGTATCGCATTTTTTTAGAGAATGTCTTACCAGAATTACTCCATGACATCCCTGCAGGTATTCGTCGTAACATGTTGTTTCAGCACAACGAGGCGCTTGCACATTTCAGTCGAATTGTGCTGGAGTATCTCGATGCGACTTATCCACGAAACTGGATCGGCTGAGGCGGCCCAGTCAGGTGGCCTCCTCGATCCCCGGAATTGTCCCCCTTGATTTTTTCCTGTGGGACTACATGAAGAACCGTGTTTATGAAATCCCAGTTACGTCCGACGAAGACCTTGTCAGAAGAGAAATTGAAGCAGCTAAATGGATCCGTGAGAGGTCTGGGATCTTTGAAAATGTACGACGGTCCATGCGTCGACGTTGCGAAGAATGTATCGCTTCTGACGGCAAGTCCTTTGAACACCTACTTTTAGAACTCCAAGCGTTTGTTGGTGATACTGCGTCCTACTTGCCTTCGTATCCGTCATGCTGCATACGACTATTGTAATGTTGTTATTCATGAACCTGCGTTGTTGTGCTATTGTGACTTTGTGCTCCATTAAACCTGTTTTGTACACTGCATCTGGTAAATTTTTCTTAAGTCACTGCCAAAGAGCTCCCTCTAGCGGTCGCCCTTTGCGTTTGCGACCCCATGTTCTATGGTAAAAATGACTTGTTCCTGTATGCCTGACCTACCCTTAAAGTTAGGGTATAATAAAAATAGTATATGAAATACTAATGATAGATGAGAGATAAGTTGAAATTCATATAATAATATCTTAAAATATATGATATGATACAAAGGGTAAAAACACAAAACATGTGATATCTCGAAAAATATTTGGTTTATTGTATGAAATTATGTACACATATGCCCTGTACTATGAAACAGCCAATAGTAAAATAACAAAATAAACTAGATGTATATTTTTTGCGATATGCAGATGAAACCAGAAATAGCCATACCTTGATACATCATATCTCCAGAATGGTCTAGTTAGTGTGGCCACCCCACATAGCTTTATAAGCCGCACAACTTGCCCTCATACTGTAAATGAGGTAGCTGATCATAGCTTGTGGCGACAAACCCCATTCTTCTGAAAGAGAGGATTTTAACGCCTGGAGAGTCTTTGGAGGGGATTGACTCCGTGTAATGGCTCTTCTTAGAGCATCCCAAACACGCTCTATAGGGTTTAGATCCGGCGACTTCGCTGATCACCCCATACGATGAATACCCTTATCCTCCAGAAAATCGTCGACAAGTTGATCTCTGTGTGTCTTCGCGTTATCATCCATAAAAATAAAGTCCTCTCCGACAGCTCCCCGGAAAAGCCTCACATAAGGTTCAAGGACTATAGCGCTGTGTAGTCACAGTGCCCGCATCGAATATGTGCAGTGGTATACGGTAGTCCAACATGATGCCTTCCCACACAAGGATTCCACTTCCACCAAAGCGGTCGAGTTTCCTGACATCGGAGGAGCGACAGCCGGCCCCAGGATCTCTCCAGATGAAGACTCGTCAGGAATCACTTTGGGTACTGAATCTCGATTCATCATTGAAGAGGACACGGTCCCAATCTCGCTGAGTTCAAGAATGGTGTGCTTGGCTTTACGAAAGAAGGACTCTCTTCTGCGATCTGTTGAGAGAGACGCACACCACTGGTCACCGGGTGTAAAGAGTCTTCTCTGCTGGGCGCATGTATACACTTTGCCTAGAAATTGTTGTTTCAGACGCAGCAGTGTGGTCCTGAGAGCGCTCTCTAGCCGTCATCACTCGATGGCACCATGCAGTTAATGTCATGTATTGATCCTCCGCAAGTGTCGTGGTTCTTGGGAGGCCATGGCCAGGCCACCTGGTGATAGTACCCGTTGTTTGAAATTGGTGCCACAAAATGGATACCATTCGAGACGGTCGTAACCATAGAGCGACCTCCGCTTGAGACTGGCCAACTTCAAACCTGCCGATGGCTTTCCATCTCAGTCCATCGTCTAAATGATTACGAGAACTCATTTTAACTGAAATCAGTCCGTATCGAGATTTTTCCTGCAAGAAACAAAACGAAGCATAGACGAAATTCTTCGATTCGGAAAACGGCCACTTTCACGTTTTCTTATCAAACATATCCTTTTACCCATTCAACAAACGATAGATGTTTACATTACATTCACCGTTCCCCACTTTATATATGACATCCATTTTTTAAATATTAGTAGCAGGTATTTTGAATTATTGCAAAAATATGTTTGTAACTTTAATGTTGGACACCAATGCATAAATATATATAAATTTTCACTCCAACAGCTTAGAGAAAGCATCTGAAAAGTAAATAGTTAATTAACAGCTTAAAAAATTGAAAACTATATGTTACTTAAAATTATCATTCAGTTTCAAAGAAAACAAGAAAGACCAATCATGCATAAAGCATTGATTATGAAACACTTTCCAATAGCAATGTAATTTTATTTAAACATCTCTAAAATACGATACATTCAGCGGCGATATTTTTTAAATTATCACAATAATACAATAATTTATTATATTTGAAAACTTAAAATTTCATCGAAAGAAAATGAGTATTCAAATGACGTCATCAAATATAAATCGCATGGCTCTATTTAAAATAAGTAAATATATCATTCATACACTTTTATTCCATTCCTTTCATTCAGCAGTGAAGTTTTAAAATTATCACAATACTACAATAATTTATTTTACTTAAAAATTTAAAACCATGAAAGTGAAAGTACTTTCTAACTCCATGCTTATACTTCGTCGACAAAGACAATGCTATAAAATCTTCTATTTCTCTATGTTAAGTCAATGAATATTTCATTCACATCAGCTATATTCTAGACTCCAGAGTTAAATAATTTTGCATTAAAAAAAATTCAGCAACTCTTATACAACTCATCTGACAGCTTGATGTGTTTACATTCTGCATGCTTTAAAATTAGGCTTCATTGTCGAAATAATAAGTTTGATGATAATTTAAACTCCAAAATAATGCAATTACGTAGGCGTAAGCTATAAAAAATAAAGCGGTTTTAGAACGGATTTAACACTAAATATAAATAAAAAAGAACGCTAAATATAAATAAATATAATTAAAAATCACGATTTTGACACTGAGAAAAAAGATGGATGCCATATTTTATTTTGAAGTGGGTCACGTTATCTCTTCTTATAATATGGTTGTAATTAATAATTTAATTTTTATTTAAAAAAAATAAACATATTTTGTTAAAAAAATTTTATTTTATGGGATAATTTTAATATTTCCTAAAACTTTCGAATCAATTTGTGAATTTTAAATTCTCTTAAAAAATGTTTGAAAAATTAGGTCCCATAGGGGTCAATGTATTTCATTTTTTCAACTCGGGTTCAATCCAAAACTAATTGGGTAATATTATTCATTTACATTCCCATATGCCCCACAGACCGTCTCAGCAACATACTAAAATTTCATTTTGATAAAGTAATTTTTACGGCAGTTATCGTGCAAACGAACAGATAGACAGGCAGAATGAACAAAGTCATAAACACTATTCAACAATGTTATAAAGTGTTTTATCCTAAAGAAAAAGTGCCTTCTTCTTTAGGACAAAACAGACAGAGCACCAATACTAACGAAACAGACACCTACTTTTTCTCATTGGTACTGGTGTCCGATTTATCCTGGAGAAGGATATCTTTTATCTTTGAAGCTGGTTGATATTTAATGCTTTTTATATTGTAATAAGAATTTACTTATCAGAAAATATAAAATTAATTTTTAATTTATATTTTTGGTATATAAACATAATCATAATTTTCTTCATTTCACATCAATAAAAATTCCTATAATATGGTTAATTATTTTTTATGACACCATTTTTAATTCGGTTATGGCTTCATCATGTTTAACCGGTTTCTTTGTCTTATTCTCCCATTTTTTCCGTATTCATTTTTTTCTGATTTTGAGTTCAAATTTTCGAGTCCATTTTTCTGGTTTTCTCTTTTCTCTCACTATGTAGCACAATCACTGCTTATTTAACACTAGAACGACAGGCAGCTGTCAATTTGACCGCCATAGAAAAAATACAACATATCTTTAATTCAAAACCAAAACATCATAGTTACAGCATTTAGAATGTGTCTTTAACACATTTTTTTGCAATAAGCGTACTTGATGCACCGTTCTTGGCATTTTTCACAAGTGGACTTTGGATTAGCCGTTTTGGAGGAATCGTCTCTCAAAGTAAGTTATACGGTCAAAATGACCGCTTCAGGTCATTCTAGTGTTAAACAGTCGCTATCACTTGTCGTGGAACTTTTGAACTGAAGGGGTTTTCAAAACGATGGTGAGCTTCTGACATTCTATTTACGCAGCATTTTAAGTCGTGACCTATTTATTTGTAGTTCAAAATATAAAATTTGCCATGCCTCGATATCTTTACGATATAATCTTTACGATATATTAAAACCTCATGCGGAAGAACGTGTTAACTTTTAACACGTTTAAAATCCTTATTCCCTACACGATTTGACTGCATAATCGTAACTGCACAATTGACTACTCGATTTAGCTGCATAATTTAGTTCCTTCCCTACTCAAGCTACATACATTTAAAATTCTATAACCACAAAAATAATATTTTGACACATTTTCAGACCGTAGCTTGATAAGACAAATTATTCATTCATATACCCACGTATAAATTCTCCATCAAAATGTCCGATATCTTTTATATCAGATGGAAGAAACTAAATTTCGAAAATTAAATAGTTTGCTTAGAAATAACAAAATTTATTTCAAAGCATGTCTATTCTAGTAAACTGTTAACATTATATCTTCTCTAACTGCGCAATGTTAGCAGATTTTTCGGATGTTAACAGATTTATCAAATAATACTTTATTTATCAAGCCTCATCAAATAATACTTCATTCATCATTTAACCCTATTTAATATACATGGTGTCTAGGAAAACCCGTATCAGGGGAAATTTCTTGAGAACAAAGCGAGTTATCCTTATTACTTTCCCTACAATACATGGTAATGTATAGAGAAAGAATTGGAATCATGCCGAAAATCACAACTCGAGTTTTCGAAGGATCTACGTGTTTCAAGACCTCTAGAATACGAAAAAACTATTGTTAGCGTAACGTCTGTGTGTGTGTCTGTCTGTGAGTCTGTGTAGATATTATATCCGCTCTAACTAAAAAACTAATGGACCGAATTTCATAAAATTTGGTAGATAAGTCACTTGTGGGTGAATCTGGTGCTGATTTGTTTTGGGTACGATTTGGGATAAAAGAACCCGCCTTCTTTTGCGAAATAGTCCGCAAAAGCCTGTATCCACTCTAGCTAAAAAACTAATGGACCGAATATCACAAAATTCGGTAGATAAGTCGCCTGTGGGTCACCACCCTGGTGCTGATTAGATTTTGGTATGATTCGGAAAAAAATAACCTGCCTTTTTTTGCAAAATGGCCTGAAAAAATCGTCAAAATCTAAAATAAAAAACTGCGTATGCTCAAATATATCCATTAAATGCTAATTTCATACGTAATTTTTAACGAAGAAAAGAATAAGAGCAACCCCATTGCACTAGGACTAACCGTTCTCGAGACATTTTAGTTTTTTCTCTACGCCACCTTTGAAAATATATCCAGTTACCAAATGAGAACGAAAGTTGAATTAAAAGTGAATTAAATTTAATTAAAATAAAGAGAACGTTGATATAAGTCAGCAGGGAAAGTCATGTGTCCCATGCAGCTGCATTTAAAAAATAAGGATAACTTTCTTCGTTCTCGAGAAATTTCCTCTTAAACGGACTTGTGCGTTTGTGTGTATGTGTGCATATGTGTGCCTGTGTGTGTGCATGTATGTGTATATATGTGTGTGTGTATATGTATGTGTGTATGTGCATATGTGTGTATGTGTATATGTGTGTGTATGTGTATATGTGTGTATGCGTGTAAGTTTGTAGGTGTGTATGTGTGTTGGACTCCATTATTAAAGAAAAATTCATCTGCCAGTATCAAATTTTATGTGTAACAATATATCTAGAAATAAAAACGGATAGAATTTTTAGTAATTTTCTTCATTAGAACTCGATTTATTCAAATTTTAAGATTTTCATAGCATTATTTCCCAAGGAAAATCATGATAACTCTCAAAAACATGATGAGATAGATACATGTACAGAATCAAAAATTTTAACTACGGTATAGATTTTAATTGTATAAAAATATTATGTATTAACATAGATAAACCATATGCAAATATCGACGTCACTAAACTATTAAACTATTGCAAACTTGAAAAATGGAACTTTTAAAGCCTTTTTAAGAAATAATTTAGAAGAATATTTTGAGTAAGAAATTTGAGAAAAAAAAAATGCAATTCCTTTTCCATTCTGATAATGATTATGATACAAATTAGCACTTCAAATATTTTTATAGCAGATTTAAGAAATTCTGTGGAGGAGTAGTGACAAAATGAATAAATGAAAATAATAATCAACTGTGAAGGACTTGCGTACTTTTTCTGCACATACCAAGACTATTGCAAGACATTCAGTTCTTATCGTATAACACTTATATATCTTGTCTTGAAGCTGACACTTATCGTTTACATATTTTACTTCATCTTCAGTAGCCCGATATCGGTTTTGCGGGTGGTTACACACAAATGAGCGATACATCAGTCGTTCGATACACATTTCCAGAACATTATCTGTGAAAAGATAATTACGTAAATCATTCACCAGCCTGCAATACGCCGTTCATTATCTCCAAGGATGCCGAGGTAGTTATTCTTATTTTACCTCAAATGAAATCTGGCGATTGATTAATTTACAATAAAGTTATGTCCATCTTACTTTCCCCATCGAAGGAAGGTTCCCACCAGGTGGGGTACCTTAAAACAGCGCCTTAGACGCATAGAAAATATAAATTGTCAAATTTTCTGAGACAACGTTTTGGTTATATTGCCCAATTTAATCAACTAACACAACAGACTTTGAATTTAATGGGAGATAATTTTATATAATGCACATTTATTGAACTTACAGTGAAAAGTTTTTTTGGGGGAAACCCAGCGTTTTAACAGATGGAAAAATGTAGAGACTTTGAGTAGCAAAGGCCTAAATCGAACATGTATGCAGCAAATTGAAATCATTGCATACAGCAAGGCTTTCTGAGTAGCAAAGGCCTAAATTGAACATATATACAGCAAATTGAAATCATTGCATACAGCAGTCACTGCTAAAAACAATTCCATCATCTGCCCCAAGGTACCTCAATTAGCCTTCCCTGCTTTTAGCCTTAGCTCTACAATCGCCATTTTACATCTAATTTCACAATAAACATGCCAGATTTTTTATATTTAGTTTTATATAAATAAATTAAATTCTACTCCCACTGTTCATTTTTACAAAATTTACATAAAATTTTTCGACTGTTATAAAAAACCAAATAAGTTTGATAAAGTATTACCCAATTGTAATAGAACTTTCAAAACACAGCGGTAAATGCTCAGGGGAACATCTAGTGGTATATAAAATATTTTAGTCTCAAATCTGATTTCAGAATTTAAAGAGTCTCAAGATGGGCTGTGTCCCATAATGCTCTGTTCTTTCCTACAATAAAACAGCAATTAAATGATCAACTAAGTCGTAAACAAAATTGAATTTTCAAAACACTAACTTGTTCATGTTTCATTGCTATTCGTGTCACGTAGCATCGATCTCCCCACAATGACAATCCTTATATGCTCTTTGTTGTTGTTGTTGAAACCCAGACCGTCCGACCTACCAGAAAGGTGTAAGGTAACTGTTTGGACGGTCGGGAAGTGCCACCCAATTTAGACCGGAACCCAGTGGGGGAGGCATCCACAGGGACCGTACCCTCCTTCCCCTACCACCAACCTCTCGGAAGGACTTTCGGACCCACATGTTTAACGTGATCGTGCTCCGCATGAACACGGCGGCAGTTTTGGCAGTGGCTGGAATCGAACCCGGGCCTACCGAGTGCAAATCCAGCGCGCTAACCAATGGGCTACCGCGCCCCTTATATGCTCTTTGTAGAAAACCTCGACCAACTACTTCGATTCTCGAAGTTTCTTAAACTCGAGAAACTCGTGTGACTCTTACTTATCAATTCTTTACTGCACATGTTGCTTTTCAAACAGGAAACGTTTAAGCCAGGGAAAGAGATGAGCTAATTGTAACAGTATTATTTCCCGGTCAAAAACACTTTAGATCCAAATTGAAAATCTAGACTACTTGAAAATACGCTCTATCCTCGACTTCCAGGATGGATTTGATTACTAAAAAAAAATACCGTCAAGAATATGGCATTAATATGGCTTCTTTTATCATACGATATAGGTATAATTTGTCTAACAAATTACTCCTCGCGTACAGCAAACTTGATAACAGATGTATAAGGAAATAAAGCCTCAGTTAAACAGCCAAGTTAATTTATTTTACCCTATTAAAAAAATAATTTAAATTTTGCTGTGTAAAATCCGGTGGCTTGTGTTCAATCAATCAATTCCAAAAATTAAAATTTATTCAACTCTCTCTTTCAAGTTTCAATAAAAAGTATTCTTAACTGATATTTAAAATGGAAAGATCACTATTGTAATTAGTCAAGCTACACTGTAATTTTTTTTTTTGCCTTTCTTTATTGAAAAACTAGAGGACCGGAAAATGGTGAGACTTTCACGTGAAACAAGTGGGCATTCGATTTTTTTTTATATTCGGACCATCCAACTATTTAACACACCCACAGACTGGCAAAACTCATATCTGGTATCCAGGGATTTCGCGGATATATTTAAGGTGAAAACTCGACTTATGATAAAATCACATTATTTTTCTTAGGCTTCACCGGTTAAAGTGAAAATTTTACTTAATCTTCTGCTAAATGCATAGCTATCGAGAAAAATAGCACAAGTAACTATCACTATAGCCGTACTTTCCTGTAACTCAGAGCGAAGGAAGTAAAAGAAAAAAAGTTTGGGTAAGTCAGACTTCTCTTTACGAAACACAATTTTCGAGCTAAAAAAAAAATTCTTGGCAAAAACGTCAAAACGAAAAAGTCAAAAACGCATTCTTCTCGTAGGGAACTTTCCGCAAGTTGCAAAGACGGCCAAACGGTTCACTATCTGTCTTTCAGATCCATAAGAGACAGTCTTGATTTCTGTGTACGTAGGATTAGTTTGGTTTGGAGAACTACGATCAACTAACTTTATGCTCATCTTGTAGCTAATTATACCAGGACCTGCACCTTAAAATGAATTTCAAACCTTTGCATCCGATGGAAGCGCTCGTACCACGCAGTCAATGAACCGGTCCGAGTGCAGATGAGGTGCTTTTACATGCATATATGGCAGTGAAAGTTCGAAATCTTACTTTAAGCTTTATATACCGGTCAAAGTAGTCCTGATGTGCATAAAATGAGCAATAGAGTCCCAAGCATTATCAGAAAAACGTTATATTTTAAATTGAGTAATAATAAACATTTTTACTTCCAACCGTGTAGCGGGATTTCTGATTCCTACTGAAAACCTGGATGCATATATTTTACAGTATATACTTAATGGGTGTATAAAACTAAAACTATAAAAGGCCATTCGTAGCTATCATTAAACTCAAATTAACTTTATAAAATTATAATGCAATATCTTCTTATAAGAGGAAGTTTACTTTTATACTCTGAAAACCACAACGAACCATGAGTCATCATTTGTAATCATATTTCTTGTCTTGACGCTGATATTTATCATTTACATACTTAGCCTTTGTCTATTGTTACCCCAATATCGGCATCGTGTGTAACGAGGCGTATACTACTTGCAAACGAATGATAAATCAGTCGTAGGAAACACATTTACACAGCGTTACCCGGAAAAGGATAATAAAGCAGATGATTCATCAGCATAATGCTGCCATTTATTACATCTCAGGCTGTCGAAAGAATTGCTGAGATTTTCCAATCTTTCCACTTTTGGAACCCGATGATTAATTTACTCTATGCATGTTTTTCATTTGAAAGTTTTCCAGCATTGTAATTTTAGCATGTAATATTTCTGTTTTTAATACCCTTAATTTATGTAAAACAATTCAAAATGACACAAATAGATTTTTACAAGAAAGTAAGTTGGAAATTTTAAGGGCCATCCATAGGGTGGGATGCCTTTTGTTGTTAAGACCCAGACCGTCCGACCTACCAGAAAGGTGTAAAGTAACTGTTTGGACGGCCGTGGGAGGCCTTTTGTGAACTTTCTCAAATTAATTATACACGGCGTGCTTTAGAACACTTATGACATACTGTCAATACCATTAAACCATTAAACCTAACTTGTCAATACCATTAAATGTAACTTATAAATAAATAATTAAAATACACTTTCTGCAAAAGATAATTAAAACTTGAGCAACGTATAAGACAATAATGCAGCATAGAGTTGTTTCGAGGATGCGTTGAATCCCCTTCGTCAGTGGGCGCAAATGGGAAAAAATAGAGGGGATTATATACCCACGACCTGGATTAAGAGCTCACCCGAGTATAAACCCAAGATGGTATATACAGAATATATACCAAACTGGATTAAGGCTCACTCTCATGTGAGCTCTTAATCCAGGTCTTGCATATATATCGCCCTCTGTTTTTTCCACTTGCGCCCATTTGGTCTTTATGGCGTCCGGTGTGTTGGTTCCCTTACAATGATGAAGGGGATTCAGTGTATCCTCGAAACAGCTGTATACTGCAATATATTGTTTTATTTGTGCTTATATACGTTGAGCAAGTTTTCCTTATTCTAACTTACTTTCGGCGACTGAAAACCCCAGGCTTCAGGAGTGAATAAAATATATACAATGCAATAAACTAGTCAAAGTTAATAGATCACTCCTCAGAGTATAATACTGCCGTTTATTATTTTCCCAGCTGTTGAAAAAGTTTCTCTTCATATTCTTCTTATTTATTATTAAGTTATGAGCAGCTGATAAAAATTGAAGTACATTATGCTTTATTGGGGATGTTGCATAGTATATAAGAGCTATATAATAAAATTTAATTTGCTTTACAATGTACAGCAATTCTATTTATGGTGTAAAAATGCCTTAGATGTTTAAAATTCAAAAATCAATTTTCAAAATTTGCGTTAAAATAATGTTAGTTAAAACCCAAAGAACGAAAGATTAAATTTTATTAGTAACAAATGAAAATATTTATATTAATAATCAGTTTTTGGTACTACACTTTTTTCTTAATTTCCAATCTCATTTATGTAACTTATTTTCATAGTAAATATATATAAATAAGGTGTGACATTTGTAAAACCGATAAACTTTTAATTGCGTATTCTGGGATTATAATAACAATCAATAAAACCGATATAATAAATAACAACATTCAAATACATAAACAGATCTGTTTACTTATAGATTTACATGTACAAACTGAGTAAGCGTCGTATTAATTGAATACAAGATTGCCTTTCTATGAACATAGCTGAAAACACGAGTTCTCATAATTAAAACATTCAAGTTATTGATTACAAATAGAAACCCATTATTTCATTACAACGACGTGAAAGTTTTCATTTAAAAAAGATCGAAGAATCAAACAGCTTACCTTATGAGAAGATATATTTAGAATAATATTCAATGTTCACAAAATCAATTCTCGAATCTGGTACAAGACTAGAAGCTGAATGTCTTTCGGGTCATCGTAAACACAGGAAAAACAACAAATCCAAAAAATAAAAAGACGTACATTCAGGAGCCACAACTAGCCTGACAAGGGGTTTAAAATGTCCACAAAATGAATGCTCACAACTCAGCTAATCAATTCGACCGTAAGTAAAGTTTCTAACACGTCCCAAAACGTTCTATCCATTGACACAACAGAGTGTAAATATACCGCGTAAATTCTGTTCAATACCGCTGATCAAATTGGATCGACCATTGTCCTGGACACGGTCATTTAGGATTGTGGTAGAATATCGTTAATTCTCGGCAACTTCGATCAAAGTATGCAATATGGTTTTAAAGTGCACCCAACTTCATGATAGAAGTGGAAAAGTCCGTAGCTGATGAACAAGCTTCTGAGCATGCGTCTCTAGTCACGATAGTAGCGAGAATGAAACCTTGGCTACTGACTGGAACTGAGAACTGAAGTACACTTTCTAACTTCGTTGCTTTCAACGCCGTTTTATGCTTTTGCCGCTATGCTAGCGCACAATTACCACGCGAGATAAAGGCGTTTTCCGTAAAGCATTAGTTATACGCATGGGGCACCAATGCAATGTGGGTGTATTTCTCATGTATTTTCATTTTTAAAGGTGTACCTTGTCTGGGAAAGTACCAGACTTTAATCCCCTGGATAATAAAAATGAGAAGATCGAAGGAAAGGCGTACTACGAAAATGAGATAGATTAACAGATTAAAGAGTACTTGACAGAATAATTCTGGCAAGTCTTGAGATAGACAAATTTAAATATAATAAGGAAGGGTTTCCAAATTGGGTAGAAAGATAAATCATTTTTGAAGCGGAAATGCGCTTAAAAATAACTGTGTGGACCTTGAGCGATAAGTATAACCACATGCAGGAAAATATTGAAAGAGGGGGGGGGGGGGGGGGGGTAGAGGTAAGATGGTCGATGAAAAAAATAATTATCCCAAATGCAAGAGAATGAAAAGGTCAAAGGTGAAGGTAGGAAAACTAGGGCCGGAGAAAGATATATAAACAGCCTCCTCTTTCTGGGAATTAGCGGTTTATCGCCGCTACGTCCAAGGAGAGAGCGCGATCGCTTCCTAAACCTCGGAAACCGAGGATCATAATTACAGAGATTTAAGAGTATAGCGTTTCCTGCCTTTGGGAGATCACAGTAGAAATGAAAAGTTAATTTTCGAACATGGGACAAAAGTATTTTAATTTTGACATCTCGATGAATGATGCTATTCCTAACAAAAGAAGGAAAGTTGACAATCAAACGTAGGGAGTTGTTTCGCAAAGTCTGATATCTCTTAAATTTGAAGTCAGAGGTGATTCCCTAGGCAGCAGATCCAAACGACATAAGTGGTCTAATGAAAGCTTTGTACAGTAATAATTTATTAGTAAGTGACAGACTGCTATTTTTAGTCAGAAAGGAAGGACAGCTGGGGCTTCACATTTCTAATAGTATTAATGTGAGGGTTCCACATCAATTTAGAATCAATAAGTACTCCAAGGTACTTATAAGTTGTCGTCCATGGAATCGGTTAGTTGTTGAGAATGAAATTAGTAAGGGGGAAAAGGGTTGACGGTGCCGAGCTAGTTAGTACCGCCGGCATCAAAGCATTCATTTTGATCCTGTACTTTAAAAACCAAGTGCTCAATATATTCAATTGATTTTGGAGTTTCTCGAACACGATTTATGACTTGTAGTGTCGTGCTACCAGTGCTGTGTCGTCGGCGTCAAGGCCGATAGCAACATTGGGTGCTTTCGGAATATCATTAATGTATAAATGGAACAGACGGGGACCAAGAAGTACCCCTAAGGGATACCAGAACAAATCGGCGGGCGCGATAGCCTTGTGGTTAGCGCGCGGAGGTTGCACTCGGTAGTCCCGGGTTCGATTCCCGCCGCTGCCCAAATTGCCGCCGTGTTCACGCGGAGTACGGTCACGTACTGCATGTGGGTCCGTAAGTCCTTCCGAGAGGTTGGTGGAAGGGGAAGGAGGGTACGGTCCCTGTGGATGCCTCCCCCACTGGGTTCCGGTCTAAATTGGGTGGCACTTCCCGGCCGTCCAAACAGATACCTTACACCTTTCTGGTAGGTCGGAAGGTCTGGGTCGAAGAAGAAGAACAAATCGGCCTTGGCGAAGGGAGAACATTTGAGACTCGCACGATGAAGCTGCAGTTGAAAAGAAAAGAATTTAAAATCTTAATGAGGAGGAAAGTGGATTTTAATGAGCTTAAAAAGTAAGTCATTAAACCAAACCTTATCAAAAGCCTTATTGACATCAAGAAAGACAATAGAGGAGTGGTAGCTTCTAGCTTTGGCGACTTGAATAAGCTCTACAACACTCAGTAGCTGATGCAGGTATTTGGATCTAAATCCAAACTATTCAGGAATAAGAATACTATTATGATTGCAGAATTCGTCAAGACTATAGACCAGAACATACTCAAAGAGTTTGGAAATGTAAGAGAGCAAGGAGATAGGGCGGAGATTCACTGGATCAGAGTGATCAAGTCCAGGTTTACCTACCCCGATGACAATAGCGACCTTGTGTATTTATCATGTTTCGCTATGGATGCCAAAATTTCATGTTGCGTCTGATTGGACACTCCGGTTGCTGAATGATCTGCCTGGTCGACAGTTTGAATCATAATCCTAGGGCGCCATTTGGAGGGCAGGCGCTGTACTCCAGAGTATTTTTAAGTTATTATATTTCTTATATAATTTCCCTCGCCAAATTATATTTCCATCATTAGAACATCAATCAGTCCACCAATTTTACAAAGAAATTCTTGAAATGGCGTCTCAGAAGTAATTTGCATAACACTTTGATTTGAGACTTTACCAATCAGTAGTACAGAGGCTGTTTACACTTTTTTTGAATAATTTTGTTTCAAAAATGAACAAAACTTAGATTAATTGAATAAATTTCTGGCAACAACTCATTTTATAAAAGCTAGATTATTGTTTGGTGCAGTTAAATTTTGCCTATTTTAAAAATGGATTATGTGAATGAACTTTGGATTGAAGGCTGCATTTTTTATCTTTCTGAAAGGAAATACTATTTTCTGTAATTAAAAAACACTGTGAAAACCATGGATTTCGCATTTCTAAAGGCAAAATAAGCAATATTTTTAATAATAAAGGAAAAAGGTGTCAATCATTGCTTTTAAATGGAAAAAGGACCATCAATGAATGCCCATATAATGTGCGTACATTTACGACTATTTCAGAAATTCGACCGATGAAAATATATTATGACAATTGATGAAGCATAGACCTATTTAAAAGACAGTAACAAAAAATGATTGATTTACTATTGCAAAAGAGGTATAAAAAACTGAAAAACCTGATTCCAAGAATCAAAATAAAGCTTCAGTTAAGGATTTATGATTATCGCTGGTTTTTCTTACAACTGTAAATTAAAGTTGAGAAAAGTCGAAAAACATGTAAGCATCAATTCAACATATTACCAAGATAATGGTTAACCTCTTTTATTTAAAGAAGAAATATCATCCCTTTATCCACAGAGTCTAGAACTTGATCGGGATAAACCACCAGTAGCACATCAAAATCTACAGCTAAAGTTCTTAAAAAAGGGACAAAAGATGCAGGTTTTAATGCTATACCTTTTGTAAATATTCCTTTAATGTTCCCTGATGGCAATGCATGACACCAATGAATTATTGCACTTTTGGATTGCTAAAAAGAGAACTTTCTAAACGCAGACCTAAAACAATGGATGAACTATGGAACAATGTGAAAGAGGGATGGAATAAAATACCACTCATAACTTTAAGAAAAGTTCTCTTATCATGGAAATCAAGATGTACAATGATAGTTCAAGGAAACATCAAATAGAATTATCTCAAACCTTAATTATATATTGCTTGAAATTTGTTTTAAAAATGTGTAAACAGTCTCTTTATCAGTGATCACTTTCTGAATTGGCTTAAATTAAAATTTAGTAAAGCGAGCAATTGAAATAAACACCTTTACAACTATGTAAAAGAATGAAAAAATAAACTGCATTCTTTATTACTTTTTGGATTTAAGCCTCAAATTGGCATTATACAAAATTTCGGTATTTCACAGCTGATACATTTTTTTAAATTTGAAAAGTTAAGCTTCATTTCGGAACACTATAAATACTTACTATCCGTCTAGATTTCAAAACTTATTCAAACAATAGTACTACATATATAATAACAATAGTATTTCTAACAGCATATAATTGGCAATATATTGGAGAAATTTTAAAAGCGGTTATCCTTTGAAACATCAATGCAACTCAAATATAAATTTATATGCAGTTAATAGTAATTGGCCCATATGGTTTTATGTGGGAAAATGCGACAATGTTGTTTATGAACTGTATTTACTGAAATGACTGTTACCATCAATTATGATAAATTTTTAAATGTGCAAGAAAAGCATACCGTACGTATACATAGAGATGCCCCATTCCCTAAAAAATCGCATTCTTATTATTGCATTACGTAAATCGCATTCAATTTATGTTAGCTTTTTCTTCTTCGACCCAGACCGTCCGATTTCTCGAAAGTGTAAGGTAACTGTTTGGGCCTGGAAGTGCCACTCAATTCAGACCGGAACCCAGTGTGAGAGGCATCCACAGGGACCGTACCCTCCCTCCCCTACCACCAACCTCTTCGAAGATCTTAAGGACCCACATGTTTAAAGCGATCGTACTCCGCGTAAATACGGCGACAGTTTGGGAACTCGGGTCGTCCGTTACTGGGCTGTCACGCCCCATGTTTGCTTTCTAGAAAGCAATCAAAATACATATAAGACACACTTTTCTTCACTAGTTATTTTATTTTCTCGCTATATTAAAAAAAAGTGGCTGACGCCGTCGACGCCCCTGCCTGATAAATTTCGCATCCCTCGAGTTCCTTGGAGTTCCTCGTATCCCTCGAGTTTCTCGCATCCCTCGAGTTCCTCGCATCCCGCGAAAAGCTATAGCATACAAAAATATGAAATTTGGTACATTTGTAAAGAAATGTTAAGGGAACACGCTGAAAGAATTCGTTTTTGAATTTAAACTTCAGTTTAAGAGATATATAGTCGAAAGGCCAGACCATCCGGCTCATCCGAAGACGTAGAGCAGCAGTGTGGGCGGCCGGAAGAGATATATAGTTGTTGTTGTTGAGACCCAGACCGTCCGACCTACCAGAAAGGTGTAAGGTAACTGTGGAAGAGATATATAGTGTCAAAGTTGTAATGACAGAAATCTAGAATATTAAATAATTGATATAAATAAGAAATGGTGGAAGCAGGGTGAATGCGGAGGGGAGTGAATATTCCCCCGCTAAGCCCATTGTCGGTAACCGAGATGGCGTCGGTGTGTCTGCATACCAAAGAGAAGGCACGTAGACCGTCCAGCAGAAGAAAAAGGTGTAAATATCAGGTCAAGCAGGGGTCAAGTCAGTTGCATTTTTGAAGAGCAAGCTGCAGTAGCAGTTAGATTTGGTGTGAGTACCTCGGATGTGTGGATGAGTTCGGAGGAGAGCTCGCATGCACATCTGGTGTTAAAAAAAGTGTAAACTGTGGTAAAACATCGGTGCGCTTCTTCAAAGGTGTGAAGGACCTTCTCAGGTATCGTACTATTAGAATTATATGAGGATGTCTTCAAAAATTGTGTCAAAAAAGCTAATTAATTCGTCCCACCACGTGATCCAACCAAAATATTAATTATCTGGCATTACAACCCCCCAACCACTTTTATATGTATTCGAATAGAATGAAACTTCTATAATTTGTCAATTATAAGAGTGTAAGATAATTATGTAATGAAATAAATGTTGTTCCTGTCCTGTTAACCTTTTAGTTCTAACTTAGTTATCCGGTTATGCTACATTTAGGTGGGTTTTGCTGCCACCAACGCAATGCATATAACAGTGAGTTTTAGTGCATTTTTTACATGTATGGTTAATCTACTGATTAATAATTAATTATTTAACTGCATTTTACGATAGAGTAAATATATATAAAAATAAGAGTAATCGGCACAAAAGTCAAAGGAGATTATTTTAACTAAGAGATACTGGATAGACTAGACATAACAACAACATGAATTTTTGCAGGCTTGTACATACAAATTTGAAATTCTGCAAAACGGAGTGCCCTATTTTAATTTAGTTTAGTTTACGAGTTACTCCATTTCGAGTCACTCCTTCCACTTCTGAAACAAAGCAAGGGGGCAAAAAATTAATGGGTCGAGCCGATAGGGATCACAGGGACGGTCGTGTGCGCTGGCAAAGTTGAAAAAGCTCGCTAAGCAATGTCCGGGATTAGTGTGTGCTAGTAAACAAAGGACAGACTCTAAAGGGTTTAATACGGCTGCATCACATGAGATACCAGCTCCAGCGACTAGGGAGGCAATGTCCTCGACTCTCAAAACGAGTTACTGGGGTTGGTGAGAGTAGCGAGCAGGAGGTGGAGACCCCTAATATGGATAAAAGAAAATCAATTATATGGTCAGAACAGTTGTATAATGGTCTTATCCGGCGATGCGGTTTTACGGGAAAATATTGTGATGGGGTCAAATCTGAACCTCGGAATTTAATGGGTTTAAACAATTTAAGCATCTCTAAATACGAATCCACTATTTTTTCAATGGTGTCCGTGTGCTTCTCTACGGGTACAATACCTTTTTAAAAAATGGATAAAAGCAAACAAATTTGGTATGATTATTTTAATCGGTGAACATCAGAGGCTTATAGTGATATTCGGGGCAAACGGACTAAAGGAAGACTTTCAATTTTGCGAACATTTTCTTTTTGCAAATCCAAAAAAATAAGAAATAAAAATAGGAAAGGTATAAATACATAATGAGAAATATAAATATTTTGAAAATGCATATCTAATATGGGATTTTTATTTAAATACTTGTACTACTATTTATAAGACTCTAGCAATCGCCGCTTTCTAAATACTTTGATTTAAAATGGAAAAAAAAAATTAAAATAAAAAACAAATAATTACCAAATGAGTGAATACTTTCATCTCGAAATGAATGGACACCGATATTTAGAAATTATCCCGAATCGTTTCGAGATATTAGAATTACTTCTTTCGTATTTGAAGCTATATCTCTTAAAGAGATTGAGAAATTTAATATAATTTCGTGCGATTTTCCCATCCAATACATCTCAGCTCATTTAATATTAAGTAGATCATTCCAGAGGAACATCTTCAATTCTTCGAACAGTTTCTTCAAATACGAAAAAATATAAAAATAAAAAGATCTGATGTGGGCAGCACATGACTTTCCTTATATAATGCAATGAATTTACTACTTTTACAGCAGAAAAGGTTATTTTTATAGCAGATACTTATATTCTTTCCAATATATTGAATTTTCGTCAATGAGTCGTCATTTTCATTGATTTAGCGTCATTTTTATCGATTTGGCGAGATTTTCGTAAATTTGGCAACATTTAAAAAAGTCGCCAAGTTGGCGGAATTCCGCCAAAATCTCGCCAAGCGTTATGGACGGAGAAACAAGTTATTCCTATAGCATATAAATGACTATTGGCGTTCAAATACAAAAGTATTACTCAAAGTATCTTTTCTCATGAATGGAACGAGCTAGATCCAAGAGAATCATGTCACCCAATTTATCGCATGATATTACATATGAAAAATGAACGTGTTTCTCAACAGTTAATATATATTTTTTTAATTTATGGGATTTTTTGATAAATTTATTTAAAAAATGTGCAATATCTCTAGAATGGTTCATGCTAGCGTTCTAAATTTTATGTCAATCATTTTCCAAGGAAAAATTACATAAGAAATGTCTATTTGCGTAACTTTATTAAAGGTTTTGATTTTTTGATGATTTTTTAACAATTTCACTCGAAAATTTAGGGGGATTCTGAACGTTTGATTGCATTTAAAAAACAATAGACTTCCAGTATTCACAGATTGTGATTTTTGTACCAAATTCCATTCGAATCGCTCTATTCGTTCGTGAGATATCGTCTCCACAGTCTCACTGGCGAGCGCGCACACACACACAGACATCATCTCAAAAATGTTTGATTCGTGATCAGTGATCCTTGAAGCGTGTTCTCGCGTCAAAAACTCGAATTCGAATTTTCGACCCCGTCACAATACTTTCCTTATACATTGTGCATATAAAGAAAGTAATTATGTAAACATTTCTTGCAAAAAATACAATTTTATGTCATTTTTTATTTCAAAGGGAATAACATAACACACATAACTATAACATGCGCTATTCTTAAGATATAACGTGTTTTTTTTTATACCTAAACCGAAAAAAGTAATAAAATAATTAAATTACTTGCACTATTATCAAAATATTACAGAAATACAAAAATAAAAATACTATTAAGATTAAAAATGACTTAATAATTACTTAAAAATGATTTATAATTGTAATCTTTATGACTTTATCGTACTTTAATAAATGTTATCGTAATTTTAATGATTTCAATAATAAGTAAAATTTCGTGTTAGTATATTTAAAAGTGAACAAAATCTAACATTTTGATCACATCATGTATATGGTATCATTGTCGTGTATATGCTTTTATATAACATGTCAAATTCGACATTTTTTTACTATTATTATTAAAATGGTTTATAAAATTAAATCTGATTAATATATTTCAAACACAGAAACCTATATACATGCACAAAAAAACCTGCAGTATATTCTTACCCCAAATCTCAACATATATTATAAATTATTGAATTATTGAATTAATAAATTATTGAATATTATATAGTATTGAATATTAAAGTTTCAAAGAAAAATTTTGACATTTTGACAACAGCCACTGAGCTAAGAGATCATATAGATCTAAATTAGATTTTGAAGTACCACTTACCTATTTTACTGGTACAATAATTTAATTTCTAGCACCATTAAATCTAAATGATTTGATAGTAATGCCTCCGATCTATACAGCTCTTTATTTTGAATGGTGGGCAAGGAGGAGTGAATTCTTGTTTCCTGGTTTCTTAGGTCTTTTTAGTTTCTTTTCCTTATCGAATACAAACATAACTCAAATATATTTTTTTATTTTTTATTTCAGATCATGCAATTAACAATATGCCCATCTTTCATAATATTTTATATGAAGTTTATGCAACAGCATTATAATATGGGAAAAGTCAGATGAAAGTTGTCATAAAACAGAAACCTTGGATTATTGGTTAAAATTGAATGTAAAATATTATAACAGAACAGAATCGTTAAAATATTAGATCACTTTAAAAACACTGTTGAAATTTGCAAAAATATCTTCAAATGATCTTATTAAGGGAAAATTGTTGGAAAGCAAAATTACTGTGCAAGACTAAAAATAATCGTCAAAGGTTGCAATCATGAACACTTCATTATCCCTTCTTGAGCTGGATACTTGGAACTAATTGGATGAAATAACTTTAGATCCCCTTGGTTGAGGGACCAACTTTACACCTATAAAAATTCGTTTAATAAGTATTTAAATACGTATTACATATAATAAATAAATATACAAGTATTTTTTACACCTTACCTTTTGTTTGTATTTCTACGATATATCCCCTTGTGGTATCGTAGGTGTACTCTCAAGATACAAAAATGGGTTCAAATTTCTGGATAACTAACACTTTTACTTAAAATCCCTAATAAGTGTGCACGTTTAATATGTGGGTCCGTAAGTCTTTTAAGGATATTGGTGGTGAGGGTACGATCCTTATGGATGTCCCCTCCACTGGGTTCGAGTTTAAATTCGGTGGCACTTCTTGGACTTCCAAATAGACTTTCATGTAAGTCGGACGTTCTGAGGCAAAAGAAAAAAAAAAGAACTTTTCTAAAGCGTTTTTAAATGCCTTCAGGGTTCGACAGGTCACTTCTATCCAGGGAACTTTTTAGCCTCATACATCATACAGTTAGGAAAATAATATTTTGTTTAACACCTTCGAGACGGTGTCGTTCTGTAGTGTCCAACACCAAACTTTCCATTCGACCGGCGTCGGGCCCTGAGGACTGACAGTGAATTTTCCGATTAGCCGGAGTTGGATTTCTGCGGACCGACTGTATCGAACCTAATAAATAAACTTAATTTATAAAATATAAAAAGTACAGTTACAGAAATCAATTTATATAACATACACTTACAAAATTGTAATATATATATATACATAAAAAATTTGATGTGGGCAACACATGACTTTCCTTATATAATGCAATGAAGTTACTACTTTTACAACAAAAAAATAGGTTATTCTTATAGTAGATACTTATATTCTTTCCAAGATATTGAATTTTCGTCAATGTGTCGTCATTTTCATTGATTTAGAATCATTTTTATCCATTTGGCGAGATTTTCATTAATTTGGTGAAATTTAAAAAGTCGCCAAGTTGGCGACATTTCGCCAAATTCGTAGGCAAAATATTGCCAAGCGCTCTGGACGAAGAAATAAGTTATTCTTCTAGCAGATAAATAACTATTGGCGTTCAAATACAAAAGTATTACTCAAAGTATCTTTTCTCATGAATGAAACGAGCTAGATCCAAGAGAATCATGTCACCCAATTTATCGCATGATATTACATATGAAAAATGAACGTGTTTCTCAACAGTTAATATATATTTTTTTAATTTATGGGATTTTTTTATATATTTATTTGAAAAATGTGCAATATCTCGAGAATGGTTCATGCTAGCGTTCTAAATTTTATGTCAATCATTTTCCAAGGAAAAATTACATAAGAAATGTCTATTTGCGTAACTTTATTAAAGGTTTTGATTTTTTGATGACATTTTCAACATTTCACTCAAAATTTAGGGGGGTTCTGAACGTTTGATTGCATTTAAAAACAATAGACTTCCAGTATTCACGGATTGTGATTTTTGTATCAAATTCCATTCGAATCGCTCTATTCGTTCGTGAGATATCGTCTCCATAGTCTCACTGGCGAGCGAGCACACACACACAGACATCATCTCAAAAATGTTTGATTCGTGATCAGTGATCCTTGAAACGTGTTCTCGGATCAAAAACTCGAAACCGAATTTTCGACTCTGTCACAATACTTTCCTTCTACATTGTGCATATAAAGAAAGTAATTATGTAAACATTTATTGCAAAAAATACAATTTTATGTCATTTTTTATTTAAAAGGAAATAACATAACAATTCAACATTGTGATTTTTGTACCAACTTTCATTCGAGTCGCCCCATTTGTTCGTGAGATATCATCTCCACAGACTCACTGACACACATACACACACACAGACATCACCTCAAAAATGTTTCATTCGTGATCAGGGATACTTGAAACGTGCTCTCCCGTCGAAAACTCGAATTCGAATTTTTGACCCCGTCAGAATACTTTCCTTATACATTATGTATATAAGAAAAGCAAAAATGCAATTACACTTCTTCAGTGTATGTATCTCAGTACGCAATAGAATCTCTATTGTGTTGAGCGTGTTATCTTCTGTCTACTGTGTACGGTCAAACATCTACTGAGTACTCCCCGGCTGAACGGAAAGTATATCAAACGCGACTCCGTCTCGAACGTGTTAAATAGCCATCCAAATCATCATTTTTAAATGCATTTTTTGCATCATTACTTTCCTTATATACATAATGTATAAGGAAAGTATTGTGACGGGGTCGAAAATTCGAATTCGAGTTTTCGACGGGAGAACACGTTTCAAGCATCCCTGATCACGAATCGAACATTTTTGAAGTGTTGTCTGTATGTGTGTGTGTGAAATTATGTGTGTGTGTGTGTCAGTGAGTCTGTGGAGACGATATCTCACGAACGAATGGAGCGATTCGAATGAAATTTGGTACAAAAATCACAATCCATGAATACTGGAAGCCTATTGTTTCAAAACGCAATCGAATGTTCAGAACACTTCTAAATTTTCGAATGAAATTTTGAAAAAATCATCAAAAAATCAAAAGCTTTAATAAAGTTACTTAAATGGACATTTCTTATGTAATTTTTCCTTAGAAAACGATTGACATAAATTTTAGAGCGCTAGCATGAACCGTTCTTGAGATATTGCACATTTTTCAAATAAATTTAACAAAAAATCCCATAAATTAAAAAAAATATTAACTGTTGAAAAACATGTTCTTTTTTCATATGTAATATCATCCGATAAATTTGGTGACATCATTCTCGTGGTGATTTGGTGACATCAACTCGTTCCATTCACGGGAAAAGATACGTTGAGTAATACATTTGTATTTGAACGCCAATAGTCATTTATCTGCTGTAAGAATAACTTATTTCTCCATCCATAACGCTTGGCAAGATTTTGGCGACAAATTTGGCGGAATGTCGCCAACTTGGCGACATTTTTAAATGTTGCCAAATTAACGAAAATCGCGCCAAATGGATAAAAATGACGCTAAATCAATGAAAATGACAACTACTTCAAGAAAATTCAATATCTTTGAAAGAATATAAGTATCTACTATAAGAATAACATTTTTTAACAGTAAAAATAGAAATTTTATTGCATTGTATAAGGAAAATCATGTGTTTCCCACATCAGATTTTTTTTTGTTGACATCATTTTACGTTATTTGGTGAATGATTGAACTTGTGAAGGCAGAAGACAGTATTTCAAGATTCGTTTAGCTTTCACAAGACTGGTTGGCTTTCTTTTAATGGGTTAATATTTTTTGAAGGCGTGTCTAAATTAATAAAGAATATAAGATAAATAATGAAAATATTCCCTTACCAACGCTCTATTTGAAAAAAACTTTAACAAGTATTTTCTCAGAATAAAGTTTTACAAGTCGTTTTGACTTGACATAGCCGAACTGTGGACTCCCCTATAAACATTTATCACGGACCTCCCTCTATATTTGATATTCCCTTTCTTCTGAACTTTTCATGCCGCCCTAAAAAAACATAAAATTGAGGGGCCAGTCCTCCCCCCCCCCACACACACACACACTCGAATGGAGTCTTCTCACCGGGACAAACTTTATAACATGTTCTGTGGTCATATTTTGTACTGAGCAGAGATCTCCAACCATATATCAGTATGTGTTCAGATAAATGGATCAATGGTTTAAAAACTTACCTGTTCCAGCCTTGGCACAGAACGGAAGCTTTGGCTTCCACTTCCCTTCGAGACTGCACTCATACATGGCCTGTGGAACGGCCGGCTTGTCTTCATAGTGTGCACAAGATAATTCGCAGTTGGCACCTTTCTCCATGAAGTTCGTGTAGCACTTGTATTTACCGCCCGGTCCCAGAGATAAGGTACAGTCCACGAAAGCTAAATATTATAGAAATTACTTATTGTCGCTCATAGAAAATATCGCTGATGTATTTCACTGCACAACTGCTATTTATTATAAAAAAATCTGATGTGGGCAGCACATGAGTTTCTCTGCATAATTCAATGACTTTACTTCATTCACAGTAAAGTAATGATGTTCAAGACTCACAGCACAGAGTTTTTTTTTTCCCATTTGTTTGGTCCAAAATTATATACTGACTTCCAAAAGTTAAGAACGCAATGCAAATTTTATTTTTCGAAAGCGTATTTGAATTTGAGTGGCTGAAAATCGCTGCGGATGTGTTGTTGTTTCTAATCCCTGTGGTGAAGGAAAGCTTTACACCACGTCCAATAGACCCCTGGTCTTATGGCAAAGGATAATATGTAGCTTCACTTTATTGAGGCTCCCCAAGGACAAAAGACTGACTAAACCTCGACATCACAACATCCATGCCCGCTGGCTGGATTCGAACCCACAACCCGGCAATCGAGCGATCAGATGGAAACGCATGCACCTGACCTCTCGACCACCGCATCGACGCTACGGATGTAGATGGCAGTATGCAAATATCGTATGTTACAGCCAATCACGATTGACTGTTCGGATATATGCTAATTAGGTAGTTGTTGAAGACGACAGAATTTTAAAGGGTTTGAAGAGGTGTATTTAAATGCTGATACGAAGTGTTTATAACTTTTGCAAGATTATTTTTGATGATATTCGTGTTTCTGTGGCTGAAGGAAGGCGAATGACAGATAGTGAGCGCTGGCGTGCTGTCGGACGCATTGAAGCAGGGCAGTCAATTAAAGATGTCGCTATTTTCTTTGGCGTTGATCATTCGGTCATTTATCGATTATGGAAACAATTCGAAACAAGTCAAAAAGTTATCCGGAGACCTGTGCCCTGTCGTCCAAGTGTTACCACCCCTCTGATGATTGGTATATTGCTATAGTAGCCAAGCGGAATGGACAAGCGACCTTCACAACTGTTACATCCATGGTTGCAGCGGCACTTAGTAAGACAATATCTGTCAGTTCTGTGCGCCGAAGGCTCCACGTAAAGGGCTCCATGTAAAGGGACTGTATGCCCGAGTACCACGTTTTTGTGTTCCACTAACCGTTCAAGGCAGAGAGGCAAGATTAACGTGATGTCGTAGCATCTGGACTCGTCAGCTTGTCAATTGGGCTGTCTCAGATTGGTGCAACGTCCTGTGCACGGACGAGTCCAGATTTATCCTGGAATCAGATTATAAGGATGTAAGGGTCTGGAGAGAAAGAGGCACGCAATCAGGCCAAGAACATTATTGAACATCATGCACTCAAAGGTGGCAGCGTCATTGTGTTGGCTGGAATTTCAATGGGATATCGCACAGAGCTGCACATCTTTAAAGGCGGTTCTGTGTCGGCTGCGCGGTATCGGGATGAAGTCCTAGACCCCATTTCGAGACTCTACCTTGCAGTAGTTGGTCCTAATTTCCCCCTTATGGGCGATAATGCCCGTCCCCATCAAGCTAACATCGTTGACGAATACCTGGCATTTCGCGTATGGAGTGGTCGGCGTATTCCCCCGACCTTAATCCCATTGAAAACCTTTGCGATGCCCTCGGGTGTGCTGTCTGTGCACGTTTACCTCCTGCAGCTAGTCTCAGAGAGTTGGAAACTGCCCTATTGGAGGAGTGGCCATTGCTCGCATCTGCGATGGTTGATCACTTCATTGAAAGTATGGAAAATCATTTTAAAGTTTGTGTGAAGGTCCGGGGTGGTCACATACCGTATTAATGTAAGTTTTGTTTGGTTTGTTTGCCTTTAAACATAATTTTGCTAATGACCCAAATATGACGTCATCCTATAACGTAAGAAAAGTAAATACGTTTTTTTATCTTTGTACATAATTCTTGTTTTCTTTAATGCATAAATACATTTTCTACCTTCATGTACAATTTTGAGTTAAGCAAAGCTTTACTTTTCCATTTTTGTTGATTTTACCATCCGTGTTTAACTTTTGGAAACCAGTGTATATTAATACTTGTCCTGATGACAACATGTAAAATTATTTTGAAAACAAAACTAACTTGTATGTTGCTCAAATAAAATTATTGGGAATTAACTGTTATAAGATAATTTGCTAGTGACCAACCACTATGCAATATATATATATATATATATATATATATATAGCTTTAATGATTGGATATTTTTTGTTTTTCTATTTTCAAATCCACACTATTGAATTTTGTTGATTAGCTTGATGACTAGAAATATGCATTTTATTTTCCTAATTATTGATGATTCTCTATTTAATACTTCTTTTTAATTTCTAGGCATATTTTACGTTAGAGTTATTTGCGTTTTAACTTCTGTCTGTTCTATCATTGGATTTTCACATTATATTTTATTATATATATATATATATATATACAGGGTGATCATAAAAAGACTTCCCCGATATATGAACCCCTAGCGGCCTATCCGCTCAACCAATCGAAAGGAAATTTCAGACATTGTTATTTGAAGGTATGGGCTCGAGATTTTGATGATTTCAAACAATAGAGTTCTCACGGTTACGGTTACAGTGAAAACATTTCGAAGTTTTCGAATGGCAACACCCACTTTTTTCCTGTGCAAATTGATCAGCGCATTGAAAAACCATAAATGGCGTTGGAACGATACATGTATGACGAAAATTGGCCGCGTACAACATTTGCAAAGAAGATCATTGTAAAGGACCAAATACAACACAGAGAGGAGGTGCATTGACGAACTTTTCATGATTCACAGGGATAGACAGTAGAAGCACCAATCACAGAACACCATGTGCAAAGCATTGCTTGTGGAAAACCTTTAATAAGGGGTGTGGGAAAATTGTTTCTTCAATCAGGTGTTCGAACGTGCCAACAAGATGACACTTACAGGGAAACGAGGTGAATTGATAAAGCTGTTTTATCTGAACGGGGAAAATGCTGTCGAAGCAGTGCGAGTTTATCGGCGAAATTATAAGCTAAGACGAGACCCGTGTTCCGTGCGAACTGTACGTGATTTGGTTAAAAAAATTGAAGAAACTGGATGCACATGTGATAGACCGTGATCCGGATGATCATTGTTCCTGTTGAAGTTGTTGCAGAATACGATTACTGCAGGTCCATTGCGTACTGCAAGAAGTGTTGCACGCAATTTGGATGTACTGAAAACCACAGTCCTCAAGCTTCTGTGCTCTGTTCTGCGGATGTTTCCTTATCGATTCCAGCGAGTCTAGATGTTGCAACTTGGAGACGAGCAACAGCGTGTCGACTTTTCGAATTTTTTTTTCATCAGATATGATGAAGATAGCAGGTGGCTGCTGCAGATATTATGGACGGATGAGGCACATTACTCCTTAACTGGGAACGTAAACTCCAAGAACTGCGTTTACTGGGCTGATGAAAATCCTCACGATGTGGCACCAGTGCCTTTGCACAAAGTTAAAGTGACTGTGTGGTGCGGCATCGCAAGTACATTCGTTCTCGGTCCGTACTTCTTCGAAGAGGTCACTTCCAATGGTATGCAAACGTGCTCCATCACAGGTCCTCGGTATAAAACAATGTTTTAGAATTATGTAATTCCAGAATTGCAGCAGCGAAATGTCGTTAATGACATTGTATGGATGCAAGATGGTGCTCCTCCATACGTCGCTACATGTGTTCGACAAGTGCTGCAACAGAACTTTGGTGATAGAGTCATCTCCCATAACTTTGTAGTTTCGTGGCCACCGCGATCCCCCGACCTCACTCCAATGGATTTCTGGTTCTGGGGTTATCTGAAATCTAAGGTGTACACATCAAATCCGCGAGATTTGTCAGAATTGAAAAATGCCATAAAACGTGAAGTTATACAGAATCCTCCTGCGATGTTACTTTCGCCATTGTTGTCAACAATCTCCCGCATGCAATGAGTTATCGTCTGTGAAGGTGGGCACGCTGAAAAGTTGTAATTCCAATAAAAGTTTTTCCCTCTCCTCTCTTGTGTTGTCATTGGTCCTTTACAAGGCTCTTCTTTGCAAATGTTTTATGCCGCCAATTTTCGTCATACATGCATCGTTCCAAGGCCATTTATAGTTTTTCAATGCGCTGATCAATTTAAGCAGGAAAAAAGTGGGAGTTGCCATTCGAAAATTTCGAAATTTTTTCACTGTAACCGTAACCGTGAGAGCTCTATTGTTTGAAATTAACACAATTTCGAGAGCATACCTTCGGATAACAATATATAATATATATATATATATATATAAACTACATGGTTTAAAAACATGGTTTCAAAAGTATACATGGAATTAGGAATCCCTTTACCTCCAAAGTTATATCTCAAATACTTATTATTTTCGTCAAACTCTTTTGTTCATCAATGAAATTATATATTATTTAATCTAATGTTAATTTAATGTGAATAATTACATATGGTTTATATGTTTGATTAGAGAGTCGTGTAATAATGAATTCGCATTTGTCTGGTGATTTTAGGAGAGCAAGAGCTATCTCAAGACACATTCGGATCTGATAGCGATAATGATCTTCATTCTGATAAAGATCAAACTGATAATGCCCTTCATTCTGATGATGATTGTGAGACACTAAAAACTATGGAATATTAATGTTTGAAAAAGTCGAATGGAGATTCACACTCCAGAGATTAGGTAGTAAGTTAACAACAGATACTGAGCATTCAAAGATACTAGAGCACAGACGATCTGCGTGGGTACAGCTAGTATTTACTATTTACGTACAGCTCAAACTGCTGGTAAATACACTAAAATAATTTCATTAAAAACAGCATACAACACAAAATAATAGTATCGACCGATTTCGAAGGAGGGTTTTTTTTTCTTCAAAACCGGTCGATTCTAATATTTTGTGCTATGTAGAAAGGAAAGTAATAATAACCATGATGATATTAAAAACAAAATAACTTACGTTTACACTTCTCAAATTCTGACACTGGTGACCACTTATTATCATCGTACTTGCACTTCATTTCTCTCTGAATACCGTCACTCAGCGTGTGACCAAACATGCAGGTTTGGGTGCAAGCGCTGAAACAAACAAACAGAAAACAATTATTAAAACATTCCAGAACACGCAATACATACGTAGCCCAACTATTATTGTAATGTATCAAGAGGAAGCGTATCGAGAAATCTAACATATATAGTATAATAATATAAATAACTATATCAAGAGTTATACGAGGGCCACATTGAAATTTTTGAGACAGGGGCAGACAATATGCGCTAGAAAAAAATCATTGGTTGGATACTTAAATGTGAACTCTTTTATGTTCGCAGACGATAATTTGTGGCAATAATTACAATTTAGCTATCGTAGAATAAATTTTAAAAGAAAAGAAGATGGAGTTGACACGAGAACATTATCGAGCTAAGATTTTCTAGGATTTTAAAGTGGGGCTATCTCAAGAATGTTTCCAACGTCTACAATCAGCATATGGAAATGATTCTCCATCCCGTGCTACTGTATTCAGATGATTGAGAATTTAGAAGAGGTCGAAATTTTCTCCTGGATGAAAAACACACAGGAAGATCTTTGTCAGCTGTAGTCCCAGAAAATGTGTCGACCATTCGAAAATGTTAATCAATGATAATAGCTATACCTACCAAATGATACAGAAGGAACTTAACATTGGATCCGCAGCTATACATAAAATTATTCATGAAAAACTGCATATGAAAAAATTAGTTTGTCGTTGGGTCCCACATAATTTAACAGAACACCAAACAGCGGAGTATGTCAGAATCAGTAAAGAACTTAAAATTACTTAATGATGGTGGACACCGCATTACTTCTAAAATCATAACTAGTAATGAAACGTACATACCGTTTTTTGACGTTCCAACACGTCAAGAAAATAAAGTATGAGTCTTTGAAGATGACCCCAAGCCAACAATGGTAAAAAGACAACGAGTAAGGAAAAAAATAATGTATGCTGTATTCTTCAGAAATACAGGTCTGATCGAAGCCATAAAGCTAGAGGGATAGAAGATAGTTACAGCTAACTGGTACACCACTAAATATCTTTCGGAAATTATTCAGGAAGTGAATGTTAAGGGACTCATTCTTCACTATGACAATGCATCTTCTCATTCAGCAAGAATGACAGAAAAATTTCTTGAACGAAAAACATCAAAGTGATAGAACATCCATCCTATTCTCCTGATCTTGCTATGTGTGACTTTTGGCTATTTTTTAATCTAAAAAAAATTTACGTGGGCGTCGTTTTCACTCCGAAGATGAGATTGATGAGGCTATAAAAGCATATTTTTTATCGATTGAAAGAAATGGATGGCTTGAAGCATGTAATATTTGGAAAATTCGCCTACAAAAGTGCATTGATGTTGGAGGGGAGTGCTTTGAACACTCCTAAGAGTTGGTATCTCAAAAATTTCAGTATGACCCTCGTATCCTCGTTGAGATGACTGAACAAGATTTACCATCGAGGACTGTACTGTTATTTTATCTGTATGGTGTCAACCATAAATTGTATTCATTTACGTTACAATCGCCAAAAATTATAAAACCACATATAAATATGTCAAAAATCAAGATCAAACAAGTTGCCGATAAATTCCTATTTACTAGCATAGTGGCTACGTCGGGCATGACATGACGTCACCTAAAACCATTTACTGACTTGGGAAGTAACATCTATAAGTAACATCTTGGTAAATAACATCCGATGCATGTGGATAAGCTAAAGATCTAGACTAGCTAAAAATCTAGGAGGGTAAACATCAAAATGAGAGGATGTTAATATCCTCAAATGGAAGCAAGGATATCTCTCAATGACTATAGCGAGAGGATCGCAAGAAGAGGACCCGAGTTCGATCTTCGTCGCCGAACTCAAACTATCTCCTTGCATACGCGGAGTATGGACACGATAAATCTGTAGATTCTAAAGTCCCTCCGAGAGGTGATGATTTAGGGGGAGGAGGGTACGACTCCTGTCATTGCACCCCATTGAGTTCCGGTCTGAATTGGGTGAATCAAAGGCGTAATGTTATACGCTGCCTGTGGTGCGCCGGGGCAACGTTTATGACTAAATATCTCACGCTTCGGCCGGTAAATAGGTGAACGATTTGATTATCATGTGCCTAGCTATTAGCATAAAAATAATATCTTCAGATCTAATACAATAAACAGTAGTGTGCAAAAGTTTTAGGTATCTTCAAATATTCAATTTCCATCTTGATATATCCAATACAATTACAAATAAATAGATAGTGGTTTATTAATGTGTATAGTACGTCCTCAGTATACAAAGTGAAGCATTTATTCCATTTCATTCACGTTTTCGTGCGCAAAATAGATATTTTAATGAAAAGTACTCTTTGCAAAAGTTCACTTCGACGATAAAAGATTGCAAATCCGTCCCAGTAGCTCAACTGTAGAGTGTCGATTGGCCAGTACGAAGGTCCGTGTTCGATTTCCGCTTGCAGCAGTAAGGTTCTTTACGAACAAATCAACTCTGAAGGTTATGCAAAATGCATATGTGTAATGATGTCGGTGGTCTGAAGACCCCAGACCGTGCGACTCACATAGTTGGTTTAGAGTAGCTAGCTGCACGGCCGAGAAAGGATACCTCCTGCACTCAGGAGGCACCCAAGGCCTACCATCCCGCCAAACGAACTTTTATTTAGGTCTAAAAATATAACAATTGATGAAAAATATCGTGATTAAACAGACAGTTTTACATTATATTTGAACTTGACAAGTACGTCAATTTTACAAAAATGATGTCGGTGGTCTGAAAGTGACACAATACGATTAGCACGGATTCAATGGACTCTGGTATATTGAGCGCCGATTTCGAATTGGGAAGTCAATGACCACGCAGTTAGTTAACCTACAGGATAAAAACAGTAGCCCGAGTCTAACCTGGGGTAAAATCATCAGGAGGTGGTCAGTCAAACTGTCAAGTCGCAAGTCAATCTGACATTAGCCGAAGGTATTATGTGTTACATTTTTATCATAAAATTCAATATAATATATCAATATGTCTTAATATATACTTGTCTTCATTTATTCGTTTAAAAAATTTTTATTTTAAAATTTTTCCCAGTTAGAGCATGTATTTTAATAATAGACTAGCCCAATATCTGATATCAGTTCCAACTAGGCAGAGAATACTTATTTAACAGCAAATCTATTCGTTAACAGAAATTTCTGGACAAACTCTGTTCAGATACGCCGTACAAGCCCTTTTCAAGAAATGCCAGGAAATTAGCGATGTTAATGACAGAAAACTTAGTGGAAAAGCCACTGAAGTAGATAAAGAAATGCCTTAGGCTCTCATCTTTAAGACGTAGGGGATTATTCGGTCAAATTATGCAATTGAACGTGCGTCAAATTCAGTTGTATACCCGTAAACTAACTAAACGCAGAACTATACGCAGTACTCAGATAAACTGCCTGCGTGGCCATGTTTCATTTAATAAAAAATAAACCATAACGGAAAAGTAATATGATTATATGAAATACATTTATGAAAAGTAATAATAAATTTAGATATGCTAAAATACATATCCATAATGGGTATTAAGGAAAGGGTATTCCGGAATGATGAGGTAAAATTATAACATTTCAGAACAAAACAAAGAAGTAAGTACGAAGAAAAGGTGAAAGCTTGAAAAAACAATACCTACACCCAATCAGAAAATTTTCTGATGACTCTGTTCAATTACTGAGCTACATTTTGACTAGGGGATAAAATCTGTGATTCAATTTGGGCACCAAACTGCAGGGTAGTACTAGTAAATATTAATTCTTCATTCTGTACAACCGGAGAGGCAACGTTGGTCCCTATTTTATTTTTCAACGGGACATAACCAGAAGTACGCTTTTAGCATAGTAAAAATGCATTTACATCGCAAACAACTACAGAAGATCTGCGACTCTTAGAAAGCCCGTTGAAAATCCTAGAACTCAAATTCTACTAAATTTTCTAGAATTGTCTGGAGAAGGTAAAAATGCGGCCAAAGTCCAGAGAGTCAAATGCTGTATTAAATGCATGGAAGCACATTCAAACCGATCTGGAAAATTTTATCTAAAAAATAATATATATATATATAAATAAAATTATCTAAAATATTTTAATTACCATTTCCAAAAGAATTGCTACAATTCAAAGGCTTGTACCAAGTATGAGATTAACCGCAAATATGTTAAACTACATAAATTGTTTCTATTTTGCTACTATCTATCATATAATATATTTTTAAGAATTTTTTTCCACGAGATTTTTGATTGTTGTTCCATTGACAAGTGTTCTAGTGTCAGCCTAAAATGTTTGCCCCATACTATATAAGCTGTATCAATGCACATTTTGAGGTGAGAATTCGATTTGCTGAATGAAAATTCGAAATTAAAACATTTCACGACATGTGACGCCTGTAACAGAGTGTGACTCTGGCTCATATCCCATCGGCTTTTCAGAGTAAAATTCTAGACTTTAAATACTTCCAAGTTCTTTGCTACAGATATAGATTGACTTCACTCACACTCTGCTTGGATACAACTTGCAATCCAGCTGCGCATCGCTCATAGTTGTAGGAAATTGGCAGGTGTTCGGTCTACGAATGGAGCGATGATGATCATCTTCTGGAGCAACAGCGACATCTGTGGTAAAATCAAATGTTGAAACAATAGCCCAAAATACATCAGTACATTCAATGCATTTGAACAAAAAATCCGAGTTCTGTGATCAAAATGTCACAAACTGTTAAAACTAAGATATTTCTCGACTAACCTAATATTTTTAAAGTAGGCAAAACAAATTGTAGTCCTATATTTTGCCGAAAGTTTATCATAGGTTCATTTTCCTGTATAATTTTAGTTAACATAACACTGTTGCACTCATTTTATATTAATTTTCTTTTTGCACTGAAACTCTTTTGAAGGAAAAGCAACCTTTATAGTTACAAGGCAAATATCATTAGCTTGAATCCCAGATCCAGGGTCTGCCCACAAATTTGACGAAATGTCGTAATTATGTCGCTATTACTATGTTATTTCTATGACAGAATCAAAATTATTGATTGTTTTTGCATATCATTTGCACTATTAAAACGTATGCGACTATGCATGCATGTATTTATGCCTGTCCAACATTTTGCTTGGCTTATTCGCACACTCAAAAATAGCACTAGGTGTCATATGAAGAGTTTTCTCTTCAAGAACCATTATGGACTTTTTTTCATTATTTGCGAAAAATTTCTGAAAATCATGTCACGCTTGGCGACAAATTCCGCGCAATATCTCCAACTTGGCGACTTTGGTGAAATATCACCAAGTTGATGTAATTTCAATATCTATGAAAATTAAATTTAATTTCTTTGACAATCCTTGTAGGTTTATCGGATTAATTTAATATTCCCTATGCGAAATATAGCACTTTTAACCGCTTCTGGAACAAGTACATCTTGGTAGGGTGTCGTTTTAAATTAAACTATCAAAGGCGGGAGTCAAAATTATAGTTAATCGAATATTTTGCCTTACCACGCAGTACCCTACATATTTCGAAGCGCATCGGCTTACGCACCCGCCTAACAAGTACATCAAAAATGCAAGACCTGCCTTAATAAATACTAAGAACGACGTTTTAGAGCTATTATCAGTTAAGAGTTGTTTTTATTTTCAAACAGCAGCCGGGCTAGTCGAGGAAGGAGATTTGTAAATACTCAAATGCAAGTACATATCAGAATATTTATCGGAGAGGGAGAGATCGCATGAGCTGTGAAGACCCAATAACACTGCTTATGAATGCCAAAGATTCTATATTAATTAAAATAAAACTTTTCTTTTTTGGTTTTCGGGGGAGGACGAGACCCCCCAACCCCAGATCCGCTCTTGCTCAAATGTTTTGTGCCTTAAGAAATTTAACTATTGTCGTATATTTGTGAAAGTAATAGGATTGTCAAAGAAATATTTTACCCCACATTTATACACTCGAATCGAGATTCCTCTTATAAATGGTAGAAACATGTGGATTTAGAATCATATGTTTGTTGAGTGAAAATAAAATCACTTAATAGGAGTAGAGAATCTTGATTGCTGAGGCATACCTAACCTCGCGTACTAAACCCTCAGCTGCAAAAGATGTGGTTTGACATTCAATACGCTAAATCGTCAATAACATATACTATAGAAAGTTTAAAAATGAATATTAAATTTTTCAACCATTAGTATCTTTTTTTTTTAATTTGACAATTTCGAATAGAATAAAATCGATATATGCAAAGATGGAATTTTGTCTCAGTGCTGGTCTACATCACATTATTGTATGCAGATAATAATAAAATTAATTTTTTAAACAATCTTCTTAGAGTATCTATAAGTATTCAAGCCAATAATAAAATGAATTACATAATTTTATCCCTTAAGTTTAAAATTTGTGTTCTAGTTAATCGACTTATAAAACTAAAATTAAAAATTACACTCATATTAATAATTATCCAAAATTGAATTTGTTAAATAGAAATTATACTAGGTGTTTAAAAAATATTGTACGGCTAAATACATCTTAAACGATTAGTCGTAATCCCACGATTCGAATTTAAGAAATGCTTCAAATAAAATAAACCTTCAAGCTATGAAAATTTTGGTCCCGTGACACGTTTTAGTAAAAAAATACAAAATTTAATTGCCCTCTACAAAGGAAGTTCCAATTAGCAAAGTATTCCTTATTCATTTAAAGACACACACACACATACAAAAAAAAAAGAAGCGGTGATTTTTATTTTTATTTTATCTTATTTATTTATTTATTATTTTTTTTTTCAAGAAAATTTTTTAAACATCTGCATTGTTGGTCCCTATGATCATAATCATTATTATAACATGTTACCCTTCATTTTATAGGGATTGAAAAACTCTTTCGACTGATAAAAATTTCAAAATAAAAAAAAATTGTCCTATGCTGCCATGTTAAGAAAATATAAAGTTTCGAATACATTTCAAAGTTTTTGCTCGAATTTTTGAAAAATTCTACCTAGTTCATTCTATCTATAGCATTGGTATCAAAATATCGAAATCGAAAATTTTCGTGAAAATTCTTATTTACTTCTACAAGTTAATTTCTTGTCTACAGTGAAGTGAAGTAAAAAAAAATCGGTTTCAATATTTGGAAGAGATTTGTCATACATTTAAAATAACTTCTATTGATTTTTCATGCACACAGAATATAAAACAAAGAAACTACTGTTTTCACGAAAATTTTTGATTTCGAGATTTCGATGGCAATGTTTTGGAACTTCCTGAATGCGTTTTGACTATTTTAGAATGATGTCCGCCGGTCTATCTGTATGCGCTTGATTTCTTGTGTATACGATAGCTGCAAACAATATTAATGGATTTTTGCGAAATTTTTTATCTGGCTTTATTAACAAAAAATCTGGAACTGGATAGAATTTCTTGAAACTCTAGTGAAAACTTCGAAGTTTTGTATTTTAACATGGCAGCATAGGTCAGAATTTAACATAATCATGCATAAAAGGGGTTATATATGGCTTAATGATCATGAAACAACAGTTTCAGTTGGTACAGAGAAAAATAGCCATGATACAATGTTTATGCTCGTAACGTTATTATCCTCCACGAGGGTGGGGGAGTCCCCCCCCCCCCCGAGGAGTAAATTGTTAATCAAAAGATTTTTCCAAGCCCTTCAAAATGAAGGATAACATGCTATAATTGTAATCATTAGGAACAACGATAGAGGTTTTTCATGATTTTTCTTGTAAAAATTGCAAAATAAAAAAATAAAATATTACAAGCTGTTTAAAATAAAGTTCTATTATGATAAAGTCGAATTGTGCCACACTTCACTTAATTTATTAAAACTTGTCATATGATCAAAATGTGCATACAATAATAGTCTACTTTAATAGGAGCATATCTTAAAGTGAAACCATGAGCCTATGACCTATTCATGGGGTATTTAGTAGTGCAATATTTTTAAAGCGCATTGTATAATCATCAGCGGAATGTATGCATGAATAGATAAAAAAAAATCCAAGTAAAAAGGCATGCGCAACTTCTACAGTGCTATCATATTAGGTTTTAGTATATGCACACCTTGATTTTGCCACGTCGAATCCTAGTTTTGGATCAGAAGGAAAACGCGCGAAAATGGCGATCTGTGGAAAACACGCCAAGTGAGCTGAAGCTAATATATTGCCCGTACCAAAAAAAATAGAGACCAGACATACAAGTAAGTAGAAATGTATGCTTGCCAATTTTTTCATATTTATTATGTTCAATTAGCAATAGCAGTTCTTCATAAGCTTACGTGTTCGTTATTTAAAATTGCAATACACGGTATTTTTAAGGAAATGAAACAAATAAAATTCTTACTTCCATCGGAATCTACATACTTCAACCTGGGCGGTATACTAACTTCTACAAAGTCTTCATCACTCTCTACCACCACCATCTGAACAAAGGATGCGGTTAATACTGAAAAAAGCACATTTAATATTATTGGGGTTTTATATTTGCACATACAGTACACAGGTGAAAATGAGCATAATTAATATTTCAAAACGATATATTTTGACAGAGTGCTGATAATTGAAATAAGAATCAAAGCTAAGTAGTTAAAAATCGGTTTGAATATACTTTTGAGATTTGTTTATTTATAAAGGTGCGAAGCTGAGTTGTAAGTGTTTTGTTAACGGAGATCGGATTTATCCCAATGAGTTGAGAATTCAGTTTATAAAGGATTCTGACCCTTGATTCTGGAGCTATCTAGTGAGACTTTTGAGTAATTGATAGATTTAAGAAAGTTAATCCGTGGGAAATTTTAACGATACTATAGTTATATATTCCGGTAACTCATAGGTTACGGTTTTGCACTGAGTGTTTTGTAGAAAAATTAAACAAAAGCTGCATTTCGGAGAAACTAAGGCAAAGGTACAACAATTATAATTCAATATTTATAATTGCAGTTTGATCCTTTGTATCATGATAATGTGCTGAAATTTTTAAAAAGAAAAATGCTTCATTTATTCCAGCCGTTTATTCCATTTTATCAAATTAAAATTTTAAGTCCTTCCAATGTCTTTGGAATCTATATTTCGAACAAGACTTTAAGTACATCTGTATAAGCTAACACCGTCAAATTACTCAACTTTGTTTTATGCGCTCATTATGTGTACATTAATTAACTAGATGGGTTCCGTAGTAACAAAAGTCATTTCGAATATTGTTACGAAAATGTAAAATATTTCACTGTGCTGTGCCTCCTCGCAGGGAGAAAACACTTTTACAGGCAACCACTGCAATTACGGGAAAGTAGGGTTATCGTAACATCGCGGCTTTTCGAGGTACGAGTGTCAGATATGGCGAAATTTCGCCAAATTGGCAGCTTTTCAAACCTTCTCGAAATATCAACTAGTTTCAGAGATAAAAGCACTGTCTAGAAATTTCTTTGAAAATTATAACTAAGGGAGTCACCGCTCAGTTGGAGAGTTGTTGACGTGATACGAGCTAAATTAAATTGGTAGACATGTCAGTGATTTGAGAATAGTATCCGCTACTTCGTAGATTAACTGAGCATTTAATTGCTATATTACTGTATCGATCTTGTAAGATAGTTATTGAGCTATTTGCTGCATATTTTTCCTGTTTATACTTATTGGCGCTTTTAAGTAAAAGTTTTAGTTATAAAGAAATTTAGTGACATTTTTGTATTCTGAAAGTACATCCAAGAGAATACATCGTAACAATCGCAAGTTAGAACACTTTCATTATTGATATATGTAAAACTATGAATATAATTTTGAATTTTAATAACAGGAATCGGTTAATTTGATTTCAAGCTATTGGTCTAATATAGAAACATTTTACCTTCTGAAACCTTTTTTTAACATCAAACAGATAAAAGGCCGGTTCTTCTTTTTTTAATCGTACTAGAATTCACCAGGGTAACCTACGAGTAATTTATCTACCAAATTTTACGAAATTTACCAATTAGCTTTTCAGTAATAGTGGATATATATATTACACACAAACACACACACACACAAACGTAGACATCACGTTAAAACCTATTGTGTTTCTACGATGTATTACCATATATTGTAGATAAAGTAAAAAAAAAGACCAATATTCAGCTTCGCTGCCATATATAATTTAAAATAGAAATTTTTTAACCCGTGATAATCATAGTGAAATTGAATTCAGACATTTCAATAAAATGCAAATTATAAGCAGGTGTACTTTGAAAACAATGTTTTTTGCTTTTACTTGTTAATTATTAATAGCGTTCAATAGATGGACTATACAACTTAAATGAAGTTTATATTTACCTATAGTCAAGTTAGCTTTGTCGCAAGTATAGAAGACCATATGTCCATTCGTAACATCTCTTGGGATTCTCAATTGTAAACATTACCACTTGTTAGGACGTTTTAAAATATTTTAAATGCCTAATTTACGGAAATAATGTTTTAACATCTAAATATTTTAATAGTAATATTCTAAACAAAGTGCTGCCATTAAACTTTGTGCAAAGTTTTGCCATATCTATCGCTTATTATGGTTATGCAAGATATAAAATTCTATTGAAATTAAACGTTTATAGCAAACTTATGTTATAGGCGGATCCAGTTATAGGCGATTAGGGTGATTCCCCCACCCCTCATCCGTGAAAATTGTACTTCATCATAGCTGATTCTAAACATTTTTTAATATTCAATGCAACATCAAACAATTTGGAAATGAAATAAAATTCACTTCACCGGACTAGTTTAAAATATTTTATGATTAAGCAAGAATTTTTAAACAGTATAGTATACAGAGTGTCCCAGAAAGATTGAAACGCTCTTTAATTGCTTACCTGTTGGAGATAAGTGGGCAATGTAAATTGCAAAAATGTTGAAAATAAGGTACGAAATAAGACTACGTTAATGAAATAGTCCTCTCATTCATTTTCAAAAAGTTACACTTTTTAAATTTTTATACGACCCCCTTAGACAAATTTGGTCAATCAGAAAGTTTTTATATTTTTAATGCAACAAGATCATTAAAACCGCATATCTGTATCTTTAAAATCAACTGAATTATGATAAAGGAAAAAATCTGACTTATGCCACTTTTCAGTGCCATGTGAAAGGTTGTTTCATCAGTGAAATTAGGGATCATGAACAAAATGACGATGGAAATTGTTTAGATCAAAAATACGTTAATATGTGTCAAAATGTGTTATCACAAATGCATCTAAATAAATCATTACACAGGCAGAGATCATATAAAGTAGTGGTAGAATGATAATACTCACCACGCAGTTGGGTATCCTATGTATTATCATTCGGTTTTATCTTTTTCGTGATATGTCACAAATTTACATTTCTAATTTGATATACTAATTTGATATGGTTCCCACTCACAATGTTCAATTTTCAATTAAATATTACTCGCTCAATTTTAAAGATACAGATATGCGGGTCATTTTAATGATCTTGTTGCATTAAAAATAAAAAATTTCTGATTGACCAAATTTGTCTAAGGGGGTCGCATAAAAGTTTAAAAAGTGTAACGTTTTGAAAATTAATGGGAGGACTATTTCATTTACGTAGTCTTATTTCCTACCTTACTTTCAACATTTCTGCAATTTACATTGCCCACTTATCTCCAACAGGTAAAGAATTAAAGTGCGTTTCAATCTTTTTGGGACACCCTGTATACTGGGTATAGTAGGTAAATGATCATTAAAAAACTTCTCAAAGTAAATCACTCCATATTCTTTATTTCTGACTAGATTCTCTCTTAATCCCTGTATAAGTAAACTTCGGCCTGTAGTAACTAAAATAGGACCAAAGTCTTACCAAAGTCTAACGAAAATTCCTCCGAATTCCTGGACAACTACAACATGTTTTACTCAAACTCCACACACTCAAGGAATTTGTGTGATGTACGCAACTGCAATAGGAATTTAAGCTTCCGCCTCGAACTCGACTTTTAAAATTGATGTGCCTGAAATATTTTTTGTGAACATAAAAGAAGAAAATAACGGATTGCTTCACACAACAGTAAAGGAACGGAAAACTTTGATGTTGATATTGCGTGCCACACTTGTAAATGTATTGTAAAATAAAAGTTTATGAGTGCACTGGTAGGAATTCATTGCTTGCCTAAGGCTCCTAAATATACGAAGTTAAAGCGATGACTGTACATGGGAAGAAGAAGGTTACTTTCTCATTATCTCGAGAAAATCGGAACATTTTAGACTATTTTCTTGATTGCTACAATTTTTTGAAAGTAGAATCACCTATTTTACAACTAAATTGCGTATCAAATATCAGCTATATGACATGCGTACGTTATTGAAATAGCACATGCAGACGATAACTGACTGGGCCGATGGGAATCAAAATGGCGGTTGCGTCAGCCTGTATATTTAGGAGCTTTAACTTTGCCTACATCGAATGTTTTGGATACTTCCCTGAGAGTTCGTTACAATCGGTTTTCACTGTGTTAGGCATTTCAAAATGTTTATGCATTGTAAGTAGAAATATGAAGAAATTACCTCATTCTATCTCAAGATCTCAAGATAAGCACAGGGAGCGCCTAGGTCAGCACAGAATTTGGCTGACTTAAATGTCCATTTAAAGGGGGAAAGGTAGAATAACACCATAATTAGAATTTAGCATAAGTGATTCTCAGAGGGAACGAAAAATTTGACTCCAACAAGGAGCAAAGAGTGGGAATTTTAGTAGGATTTGGGACAGAGTCCCACTTCCTGTCAAATAATTTTGAATAGAGGGGGAAATGTTTTCCTTCAGAAAGAAAAGGGGAAATTTGGTAGTAAGAGCATCCCAGGGGATGCGGTTTTGAGAAATGAGTGCACCAAGCCTGCCAAACCATGGAGGGATTCAGAGAAAGTCTATGGATTCTGAACTAGTGCCAAGAGGGCCAATAGGGAACGAGCATCAGGGGAGTCTTGAGATTGGCCCAGTAGAGGAACTATTCCTTTGCACTCAAAGTGACAACACTTTCGTGCAAAAGGAAAATTTTATCCATAATGTGATTTGCTTTTTTAATTTCCGAAAGGGCTTTTCTAAACGCCTGCAGTACTAGGAATTTATCATATTTTTCTTCGTAGTTCATAATGTATTTTTGAAAACTTACAATATCGAGATGCTTTTCCTCATTGGGTTGTGAATTTTATTCTTTTTTTTTTTTTTTTTGCTTTAATTTTAAGTTGTTGATTTGGAAATTCTGGGAACTCGTCTGGATTAGGATTAAAAGCATCGGTGTATATGATCGCAAGTGGTCTGCATATCTTCTGTTGAAAGTTTTTTGTTTCTCATTTCTAGGTTTAGGGAATTTTTGACAGTTTCTAAAATGTGCAGAGTGTGAGCCCTCGCAATTTGGCCTCATTCTAAATTACGGTCACCACCACTCAAAACGAACCACAAGAAACTATATAAAACGGTTAATTTCATTTAATGGCCTCCATATCCTTTTAATAATGACGATAATATACAACTGAGCAAACCATTAATCAAGAATAGTACGATAATTTTGAAAATTCGTTATGAAAGGATGTCGTTAAAACGGGGGGAAAATGCATTATAAAATTTTGTAAATGTTGCAATGCACAAAATGTAAAAATTCGAAATAAAATATTTACTAAATTCCTTACCGAACAACTGAATAAAAGATTTCATCTTGATTCTAAGCATAACACCTTCGAACTTCACCTAGAACTAACATCGAGAAATGCGCAGTTTAGCAGGGTTATTTATAGTATTCACCAGCTAAATAATGAAGCTATTAATAATGATTGTAAAACGGTGGCAACTTTCCGAAAAACTGAGATTGTTCTGAGAAATTTAGTTGACATCCGGTTCCACGAAATTATGTTCCTGAATTGAGTGAAAAATCTACACTTTGACGAGATCAATTTTGATGTGCCGATTATTATTCACACAGATAAGCTCAAAAGAGTAAACCTTTCTGTTAATTTGCCTTCACCAGAGTAGTGATTTCAAATATACAGAAAATTTTCTCTTTGAACAAGTAGCATCGCCAAAAGAAATTTGGAGCAGAGGGGGAGAAGGGTGCTAACCAAATATGTAGTTCCTCCTTTCCTCAAATACCATTTCTTAGAACTTCAAAGGGTTCCGATCTAATCTAGAACGGCGTGGGAATATGACACCCAACACTCCCTCTTGACGACGCCAATGCTTTAAACATACCTAAAAAAATTATAATCAAATTAGGCCTACCTTTAAATATGATCCATCGTTGGCCTGGCCTAGCATAAAAATTCCAGAAAACCCCTGAAGCAGATTTAAATTCTAAAATGATTTGGAAATAAGTGCTACTATTTGAATCCACACAATACTACTTCAGCAATAGTATATGACAGCATTTTCTATTATCATTACGAAACAGTAAAAAATATCAGCAAATAGTAAAGTACTAGCCAAGTACCTGTTGAAAATCCATGCTTGCTTATTAACATTGTCTTTTGGAAATCAGTGCTTGCTCATTAACATTGCCTTAGCATAAGGCAAGCAATAATAAAAAAATGTGCTTTATCCAGTTTAGAATTTTATATTCTTTGATGATTTTCATGTTCATTAAGGTACTCTAATGAAAAGCTACAATAACAAAGAAGCTGGTCTAATAGTGAAATTGAGCACTTTTTGTTTTTGTTAGCAAGAAATTAACCATATATTTTGCTAGTTCTTTGCTGTGTATTAGTTTGTATACTCTTTGAATAGAAATGCCTATATCATAAAGAGTCATATTATATCTTTAAAGTTTGATAACTTAAAATCGTTAATGTTTATCGTAAGAGTTTACAATAGATAAGTGCCTCACCTAATTTTGTTAACCACTTTATTTTTCCTTGTTGACCCAGAGAGACAGAGTAGCCATAGATAGAAACAATACACAGAATACGAGTCTGTGTACGGGTTTGTTCGCTCAGCGAATCGCGCTTGAAATAAATGGAAATTAATTTTAAGATTGGGGTTTCAAAATGGTTAGAAAAGAACGAAATGATACTACTGTTCTAGCACACGTTGATGATTGTGGTTGGTTTTAAGAATCCGTTTTACACTGACCGATTTAATACTCAAAATGATCATAAAGTGCAAAGCATTGAAACGCTGTATTACACTTGCTTCGGAGACCAGAGTTAAAACATCGAAATTGTATGCGTCTATGACCTGGCATTTCAATGGTAAAATGTGTGTATCAAAACCAGAAGATTCAAATTCGATTGTAGGAATGCAAAATCAAGACCGACGCTTATGGTCTAAAAAGTCAAGAGTACTAAATGTACAACCACAGGTGTGATGGAACAGTAATATAATTTCATCTCGATTGTTCTAAATTTGATCTGCTGAACAGACAAGCTAAAATTTACGGCTGAGCCAACAGGCAATAAAGTGATATAACCCACCTACAGTAAGCGCTCTCAAAGTTAGGAACCAACTTAGCTAACTTAATAAGCACGTTTTCTTGCTGACATAGGTATCGTATTCCATGGTGACGAGCGCATAATGAGTTCGAAACCAATCCGTGGATGTTGTTGTCCGGAAATAAAGTAACACATTGACAGGAATAATTGTTCTTGTTTGAAAGGGGAATGTTTAATAAGCGGTCGAATCCAGTTGATACATGAGTGTTCCATTAGATGAAAATAAACGAAAAATGCCGTCATTTTGTTAAATAAAACATCTGATGTGGGCAACACATGATGCAATGAATTTACTACTTTTACAAAAATAGATTATTCTTATAGTAGATACTTATATTCTTTCCAATATATTGAATTTTCGACAATTAGTCGTCATTTTCATTGATTTTGATTTTTATCCATTTGGCGAGATTTTCGTTAATTTGGCAACATTTAAGAAAGTCGCCAAGTTGGTCACATTCCGCCAAATTCGTCGCCAAAACCTCGCCAAGCATTATGGACGGAGAAATAAGTCATTCTTATAGCAGATAAATGAGTATTGACGTTCAAATGCAAAAGTATTACTTAAACTATCGTTTCTCATGAATGGAACAAGCTAGATTCACGAGAATAATGTCATCCAATTTATCGCATGATATTACATATGAAAAGTGAACATGTTTCTCAACAGTTAATTTTTTTTTAATTTAAGGGATATTTTGATAAATTTATTTGAAAAATGTACAATATCTCGAGAACGGTTCATGCTAGCGTTCTAAAGTTTATGTCAATCGTTTTCTAAGGAAACATTACATAAGAAATGTCTATTTGCGGAACTTCATTAAAAGTTTTAATTTTTTGATGATGTTTTCAAAATTTCACTCGAAAATTTAGGGGGATCTGAACATTCGATTATGCATGAAAACAATAGGCTTCCAGTATTCACGGATTGTGATTTTTGTACTAAATTTCATTCGAATCGCTCCATTCGTTCGTGAGATATCGTCTCCACAGACTCACTGACACACACACACACACAGACAGACATTACGTCAAAAATGTTTGATTCGTGATCAGGGATGCTTGAAACGTGCTCTTCCGTCGAAAACTCGAATTCGAACTTTCGACCCCTGACAATACTTTCATTATACATTATGTATATAAGGAAAGTAAAAATAAATGCAGACAAGACAATGTTCTGTTTTTGGAGTAGTTCCTGGATCAATACTTCTTAAAGATAAATTGCCATTACTTTAAAATCGCAGACTAATGCGAGAAAATAACTTCACCCACACCAATTACTTCTTTCTTTCTTACAATATTGAAATCACTCGTGATATATAACGATAATTGAATCGTGCCAATATAACGATAATTGAATTAAAACTGTAAAAATTCAGTTTAATTTTAAATAATTACGCGTGTTATTTTGAGGTGTTAAACTTTTGAACAGTAAAGAGAGCTTGAATATGAGTCTTCGGGGAAAGTCATGTGCACATCAGATTTTTCAAATGTAAGAAATAAAATTTCTGGATTTAAACTTACTACCAGTTTTATCTACCAATTTTTAAAAATAATTACAAAAATATCATATATATAGAAGACATGTATATACATATATGTATACACAAATTAGTAGAACATATCTGATCCTTCACCGTAAAGTTACAACTTCTGATCCACTAGGATGCGTCCAATCGGAGGTGGAGACCAATCTAGGGGGGAGCCGCTCTAAGTTAGCTTCTAGCCCCCTAGAGTCGAGCGTCCTCTTCGGCTGGAGACCGTTCTAGATTATGATATTGAAGTTATGCAACTACATTGCATATTCACTAGAGTCGAGCGTCCTGTTCGGCTGGAGACCAACCTAGCTGATGTTGGAGTTCAAAGAACACCGGATCAGAGTCCAATCGGATGGGAGACCAATCTAGATGTTGTGCAATGGACGTTGCAGGCTTTTCGGGATTTCTAAAGAATTTGGGTAGAATATTTTTGTTTAAAGCAATTGGCTCCATTAGTTTCTTTGTCCTACCTATTGTAATGTGTCGAAAAATTTATAAATGAACACAATATTTTTTTCTTCATTAACAAGTTTTAAAAATCATTTATTGTAATTCTTTTGTGTTATACTGTTTTTTTATAAACTTACAAATGTTTATTTGCTGTTGGTGTTTTTACTTTCCTTATATACATAATGTATAGGGAAAGTATTGTGACGGGGTCGAAAATTCGAATTCGAGTTTTCGACGGGAGAGCACGTTTCAAGCATCCCTGATCACGAATCAAACATGTTTAAGGTGATGTCTGTGTGTGAGTGTGTGTCAGTGAGTCTTTGGAGACGATATCTCACGAACGAATGGAGCGATTTGAATGAAATTTGGTACAAAAACCACAATCCGTGAATACTGGAAGCCTATTGTTTTTATACATAATCGAATGTTCAGAACCCCCCTAAATCTTCGAGTGAAATTTTGAAAAATCAAAACCTTTAATAAAGTTACGCAAATAGACATTTCTTATGTAATTTTTCCTTAGAAAACGATTGACATAAACTTCAGAACGCTAGCATGAACCGTTCTCGAGATATTGCATATTTTTAAATACATTTGTCAAAAAATCCCATAAATTTAAAAAGACATTATCTGTTGAGAAACATTTTCACTTTTCATATGTAATATCATGCGATATATTGGGTGACATCATTCTCGTGGATCCAGCTCGTTCCATTCATGAAAAAAGATACTTTGAGTAATACTTTTGTATTTGAACGCCAATAGTCATTTATCTGCTGTAAAAATAACTTATTTCTCAGTTTATAACGCTTGGTGAGATTTTGGTGGCGAATTTGGCGGAATGTCGCCAACTTCGCGACTTTCTTAAATGTTGCCAAATTAACGAAAACTTTAGCCAAATAGATAAGAATGACGCTAAATCGATGAAAATAACGACTAATTGACGAAAATTCAACATCTTGGAAAGAATATAAGTATCTACTATAAAAAAACCTATTTTTTTACTGTAAAAGTAGTAAATTCATTGCATTATATAAGGAAAGTCATGTGTTGCCCACATCAGATTTTTTTTACTGTAAAAGTAGTAAATTCATTACATTATATAAGGAAAGTCATGTGTTGCCCACATCAGATTTTTTTCTGATATGCGAAACTTCGCTATAAAACAAAGCAATTTTCTACACTTTAGTAAAATACAAAATTAAATTATAAATTAATTTAATAAAGGTGACTTTCATCAAGATATATAAGTGTAAAACGTCGACTTAGACATGTACTAAAATGACATATGCTCAATAACAGGATCGACATTTGATGCTTATGAATACTGCGAAATGCAGTCACTCTTGGAAGAAAAAACTGTATTATTTATGCTTCGATGGTACTGGTGTGACAATGGCGTGATCTTTCTCACCAATGAACCATTGATAGTTAGTACCCGGAATTAATTTTTAAATACTAGCCAGCCTTTTATATGTCTTAAAAACATATCCCGTGAAAATGTTGTTATTCACGATTCACAGACATAGTGTTTTAAAAAAATTACAAAAACGTTCTAACACTTCTTTTTAACACTTTACAACATAGTTGAAAAGTATTTATGATTTTCTTCATTCTGTCTGTCCGTTCGCACGATAACTGCCGTAAAAATGACTTTATCAAAATGAAATTTTAGTATGTTGTTCAGAAGGTCTGTTGGACGTATGGGAATATAAATGCATAATATCACCCAATTAGTTTTGAATTGTACCCGGGTTGAAGAAATGAAATACATGGAAACCTATAGGACCTAATTTCTCAAACATTTTTTAAGCTAATTTAAAATTCACAAATTGCATCGAAAGTTTTAGGAAATATACAAATTACCCCATAAAAAATATAAAAAAAAAAATTCAGCAAAATATATTCAGTAGTTTTTAAAATAAAAATTAAAGTAATAATGACACCCATACCATATGTAGATCACCGAAGTCAGGCAGCATCGGGCGCGGTTAGTACTTGGGTGGGTGACCACCTGGGAACACCGCGTGCTGTTGGCACATTTCAGGCGCGGTAGCTCGGTGGTTTGCGGGCTGGATTTGCACGCTGCCACAACTGCCACCGTGTTCATGCGGAGTACGATCACGTTAAACATGTGGGTCCGTAAGTCCTTCCGAGAGGTTGGTGGTAGGGGAAGGAGGGTACGGTCCCTGTGGATGCCTCCCCCACTGGGTTCCAGTCTAAATTGGGTGGCACTTCCCGGACGTCCAAACTGTTACCTTACACCTTTCTGGTAGGTCAGACGGTCTGGGTCTCAACAACAACCCATATCATATGAAGAGATCACGTGACCCACTCCAAAATAAAATATGGCATCCATCTTGTGTCAAAATCGTGACTTTTAAAGTTCTTTTTAATTTATTATGTTATACAGTACTTTTTAAGCATGGAGTTATACAGTATTTTTACTTATCTCCATGATTTTAAGTTTTTAAGTAAAATAAATTATTGTAGTATTGTGATAATTTAAAAAATATCACCGCTGAATGAAAGGAATGGAAAAAGGTTAATGAATGAAATTTTCACTGCTTTTATATAGAGTCAGCATTTATATTTAGTGCTGTATCTGTCCTAAAACCGCTTTATTTTTGCTTAACTTTTGTGCAACTTCTTTGATTACTTTTATGTATATTCTGAAACAGCGCAATTACAATATATTTGAATTTAAATGATTAATGCCATCCATCTTGTATTAAAATCGTGACTTTTCAAATTCTTTTGAAATTATATATGTAGTGTTGCATCCGTCTTAAAACCACTTTATTTTTTTTTTCTATGCATCTATATACTGCGACAATGCAATTACAATATTTGCGAGTTTAAAGGATCATCAAACTTTGATTATTTCTACAACGAAGCCTAATTTTCAAGTATGGAGAATGAAAACAGATCAAGATGTAAGGTGAGTTGTATAAGAATTGCTGAATTTCTTTAACACAAAATTATCTAGCTCTGGAGTCTGCAATATAGCTGATATGAATGAAACATTCATTGATTTTATATAGAGAATCAGACGATTCTATTTCCTTTTTCGATTTAAGCATGGAGTTATACAGTACTTTTACTTACCTCCATGATTTTAAGTTTTTAAGTAAAATAAATTATTGTAGCATTGTGATAATTTAAAAAATATCACCGCTGAATGAAAGGAATGGAAAAAGGTTAATGAAAGAAATTTTCACTGCTTTTATATAGAGTCAGCATTTATATTTCGATGACGTTATTTAAATGAATCTCATTTATTTTTAATGAAGTTTTCAAATATAATAAATTGTACTATTGTGATAACTTTAAAAAAATTACCGCTGAATGTATCGCATTTTAGAGATGTTTAAATAAAATTGCATTGCAGCTGGAAAGTGTTTCATAATCAATGTTTTATGCATGATTGATCGTTCTTGTTAATTAGATGTGCTGCTTGAATTTTTGTGTCGGCTATTAAACGAGATTTTGAATGTACATGACAACTTTTAGAAAGATAAATACACAAGGTGTCTAGGAAAATCCGTATCAGAGGAAATTTCTCAAAAAAGGGATTTCGCCTTATTTTTTTAATGCAACTGCATAGGAAACCCCTATGCACTACATGACAAGACAACGTTCTGGGGCTAATACCACTTTTTATGAGGGGAACTATCTTGTTCCTTTTTGGAGATAAAGAAAAAAGTCCATTAAAGTTGTAGAGCGTTGTACACCCATGTGTATGTCCAACAGAAGAAGCTGAAAAGGACCTTGACAACTATGGAATACACTTCAAATCCCTCCCAAATAAAAAAATATTAGCATACTCAGACAATTGGCATGCTTTGCATTGGGAAACTCATATTTGTACTAAGTTGGTAACGCTCTACAACTTTGCAATTAACTTCTTCTCTATCTCTAAAAGGGAGTGAGATAACTTCCCGCTCGCCCACCACCCTAATTAATGCCTCGTCGTGTAGCGCCATAGGGGTTTCCCATGCAGCTGCATTAAAAAAATAAGGAACGAGAAATTTTCCCTGATACGGACTTTCTTACTGCAGATATTACCTTACAATCATGGAGAGATTCGTTATAAATAATTTTGCAAAACAGCATCAATATCCTTTAAAAAAAATGCGCGTAATAAATATTCCAACTTAAATCATCCAGCCACGCCGTAAGCATTTTCGGAGAATCTTAAAAACAGAAACGTAACCGTGATCTTGTGATACATAAATAGAGCGAAAATAGAAAATATCCTTAACTATTCTCAGTATGCCTTTCTTAGGAACGGAATATATTGATCGCTGTTCACGTCTAGAGGCCCTTATTCTAAAAGGAACATGCCGATAGCCCTTCTTTTTTCCACTGACATCAGTATTGTTCCCCTTGAGCTATTTCCTCAGCTATGCCGATATTAAAAGTTTAGCACACAGATTAAGGCTAGGCCCTGGAATGCTATTCAATATGGAGAGCTGTGCGATTTTTCTTTCCCTGTAGGTTAATTATTGAGGAGAATGTCGCTAAGAGACATTGCAAAGGTGTTCAGGGCTTTGGGGGCAAATCAGTATCGAAGCATGTTTAAAAGACTTGATGAATACGGCACTGGACTTTTATATGCAAAATTTACATAATTGGATAAAGGCAATAAATTTGCTTTTTATTTTCTTACTTGTATTTAAGCCTGTCAAAGATAGGGAAACTAACACTCTTAAATATATAGAGATATTTACAAGCTTTAATTGTGAATAAATAGCCTAAGCATATTAGACGTTGCATAGAGTGAAAACACTTTTTCTCCATATACCAAGAAACATTCAGGCTTACATTATTATATTTTCTCCACATACCCAGAAACATTCAAGCTTACATTATTATATTTTCTTTTCAAACATTTTAACCTGATGTAAAGGAGTGGGAAACTCAATTCCATCCAAATTTAGCTTGCAGTCATGTTCGATGTATTTACCAACACGGTACACATGGTCATGAGCTGGGTAAGAATATAAACCACACCAAGTATTTCTGATCCTCGCTGTTTTTTCGGCTACTAGTTCTATCGGTAGTGGAATGTAACTTGGAGAAGCTAGTGACTCACACTCTCCAACATCTTTAATTCAAGACATATAGGGATTTTTTCCCCTAATGATGAAGGAATATAAGAGGTTTTCCCAAGAAAGGGATTTTCTTTAACAGGCTTAATATAAGTATGCTTTTAAATGAAACCATAGAAAAGTACAGGAACTTTCTTTTTGTAAAATTGAAGCAAACAGAAAACAAATCCACACAATATTTAAAATGAAGTAAAAAGTAGAAAACAAATTAAAAACATTTTATTTGCAATTTTGGTTCCTGGTTTTATGTCGCTCCCAACTATTTCATCGCTCTTCGCTACGTATGGTCAAAAAGTTAATAATATCTTCGTAAACAAAACATTCGATTTAGCACTGTAGAGCTAGAATCACTATTAAAACCTCGTATTTCTTAAAACTTAAAACTAAATTATTAAATGAAAGTTGCACTCGGTTGGCCCGGGTTCGATTCCAGCCACTGCCAAAACTGCCGCCGTGTTCACGCGGAGAACGATCACGTTAAACATGTGGGTCCGTAAGTCCTTCCAAGAGGTTGGTGGTAGGGGAAGGAGGGTACGGTCCCTGTGGATGCCTCCCCCACTGGGTTCCGGTCCAAATTGGGTGGCACTTCCCGGCCGTCCAAACAGTTACCTTACACCTTTCTGGTAGGTCGGACGGTCTGGGTCTCAACAACAACAAAGCTAAAGCACTTTCGGGCAATACCATACCCTTCATCAGTGCCAACAAATGCTTACATATAGGCCAAATCGGCAGTCAAAATTTACATATTATTCATTTACCTGCTCACAACTAAAATCGCAACCCCATGAAAAAATTGATGTACCCATATGAAATTTACAGAATATTTTTATAATTGTAACATGGAGAGGTGCAAATGATAAAAAAAAAAACATACCTGGAAAATGAAAGCATGGAACTTTATTGACATGGATCAATATGGAATAGGCCAACCGCGAACGGCTATACAAGATTGAATACGACAAGGCATCTCGTCAACGAGATGGTCAATGGTATGCTGAGGGATGGCATTCTACACATCATGCAATTGGGATTGTAACTGACCATGGTTTGCTGGAATTGGGAGTTCTCTTAATCGGCGGCCCATGATGTCTCAGATATGCTCAATTGGCGACAAATCCGGAGAATATATTGACCAAGGCAGGATAACAAAACCTTGTAGACTATTCATAGTTACCCGTGCATTATGTGGCCTGGCATTGTCCTGCGGAAAAAGCAGTCCATGCCTGGTTGCAGTTATGGCTGTACCACAGGTTTTACAAAGTCAGAGACGTATCGTTGTGCCGTGATACTGTCAGAAACGTGGACCAAAGGCGTTCGTCCACCAAATGTTATACCACTCCAAACCATGGTACCACTTGGGAGGGCTGTGTGGCGATTGACAGAAAAAGCTTTCTGATAGCGTTGTTGAAAGTACCGCCATACGCGAGTGCAGCCATCTGGCATGCCAAAACAGAATCGTGATTCATCCGTGAACAGAATGTTTCGCCATTCTGTCGACCAATTGCGTCTCATTTGATACCAATGGAGGCGACATAACCGGTGAAGATGTTGAAAAGGTCGTCTACCTCGAAGTCTTGCGTTACGCAAACGGTTTCGAATTGTTTGCCTCGAAACCACGTTACCTGTAGTGTGGGATAAATGTCGTTGTAACAAGGTTGCTGTGATAAACGGCTCCCGCGCAACGCTTCTCAGAAGCATACGATCTTTACGTAGTGTGGTACACCTGGAAGCTCCACTACTTGGTCTTTGTGTCGTTTCGTTGCCTCTCACGAACCGTAACATACACCGTTGAACTGTGCTCACATCATGACCCAATAGTTCAACGATCCACCGAAGGCTCATTCCACCCTCACGTAAAACAATGATTTGTTGCCGTTCCGTTGACAACTGAACGTATGCGGTACGTCGACGTACTCTTGGTCAACTGGGGTGATTTTTACAACCTGAAATCAATGACGCTACAATTTAGCTGTAATATCGCTCCTCCTTGACCTGACGCTTTTATGCTGCAAGGCATTACGTCACTATGCGCAACGAAGCCGCGACCATTTGCATATCTCGCCTTGCTGTTTCCATTATCTGATTTACACCTACAACTTTATAGTGTTGAGGTGTACCTACACCTACAACTACACCTACAACTTTAGCTACACCTACAACTTTATGGTGTTGAGATTTCAGTTGTGAGCAGTGTACGTTTTTAAAATTATTAACGTACTGTCGGTATCCGTTTAGCTGAACATGCTCGTAATATTAAAAATACTACGACTCTTGCCCAGTATATTATTAATGATAATTTTCATCCTTGTTTGAAAAACTTTCCTTTTTATCAGTTGTAATAACCCACGTAATATTTTACTTTATGAATCCCTGTTTCTTTATCTGTACCGTGATTCTATTTGTAATTTGATCCTGTTATAACTTTTAAGTTATGCTTGGCGATTCGTTCTTGACAACATTCGTGCCAAACCTTTACATAGTTTTCTGTGACTCTACCTTTCGATGTAATTTGTGCTACAAGGACATACTTTTTGGTCATGAACCTTCTTCCTTATTCAGTAGCGGCTTGTGAGTTGGGGTTTGGGATTGTGGTAGGGCTGCAAATAAATTGTATCTTAAACTAAACTAGATTTTTAACACAGCTATATAAAATAATTTACATAACATACCGATAAATATTTTATTTATTCATATATAAAGGACATTCTCCTGTCATTTTGAAAAACGAACTCTTCAATAAATTTTTCATTGACATTTTTAATTTTGTCCATTATCCACTTGTCTTCAACGCACTGAGCATAGCTAGCGCTGATAGACGATCTTCAGACATGGTGTTTCTTAAAATGGTTTTGATCCTCTTCAGCTTAGAGAAACATCGTTCTGGTTCCGATGTTGTCATTGGTGTTGTAGGGACAATTTTTAGCAAACAGTTCACTTCACTAAGTGTATTCTGAAGTTCGCTGCTTACAATCAATTTGTGAAGATTTAAAGTTGCAGAGCTTGAAAATTGTTTTCGCTCATGAAGAACAGAAAGCTCCGTTATCAGTTTCCATCATAGGATATGATAATACTGTTTCATCTGATTCCTTTCAAGGAAATTCTTAGCAAAAATGAGAAAATTGTTCGGACGCAAACAATTTTGCAGCTGAAAGGTGCCCAGTGAATTTAAATCGTTCCTTTGCCTGGACACAAAAAATTGTGTCACAGACTTCTTTACCCATAATGGGTCATTCATATTTTTGCACTTCCTTGTTGTACTTGACTATGCTTAATCTATATTCTTCACTAAATTGGGTAGCAATATTTATTTTCCCAAGCATAGCAAATCAATGGCATTTCTTATGTGTTTCACAGAGCGTTCATGCTTTTTCAGTTTTCCAGGTAGGTGACGTAAGTCCTTCGCCTGTTTTAGTCCAAGCGGAATCCACACCGTAAAGTAAGCATGGAAAACAAAACAGTGCATTTCTCGTTTCACAACCAGCCGTATTTAGCAGAAATTTCTCGATTAAATCTTTTCGGTACGAACTCTTTCTGCTTGACGATGTCTGAATAATTTTAAGTCCGGCAGAGGGCGACCATTACTTTTAATGCAATTTTTCTCAGCCAAATATAATCTTGAAAAAACAATTTTCTGCAAAGACAACACACTCATCGTTTAATTAACTTCCAAACACACGGTCATTAATTAAACAGTCATTTATTCAAAAAGAAACAAACAAGCAACATAAACGAATAGTTTCTAACTCAAAAACAGGAACTCGAACACTTTCCATACAAATAAAGCAGTCGACTGCCTACCGTTTTTAACGTCCCTAATATGTTTAGCCAACCGCTAGGGACCAAGGCTATTGATCTATAGGGACGGTAGGCAATCGACTGCTCTTGCCCAATTGATGATAATTTTCAACCCCTTTTCAAAATTTATTTTCTTTTGATCAGCTGCAATAACCCCCGGTCTATTTTACTTTACGAATCCCTCTTTATTTATCTACATCGCACTTCTATCTGCAATTTTGACCCTGTCCATGTTTTAAGTTACGCCTGGCGACTCGTTCTCGATTCCATGCGAGTCAAACCTTTACAAAGCTACCTCTAAAATTTAAAGTATTTAAAATTCTTTACTTGTGTATATTTGTGCTTAAGCTGGATTATGACTTTTTGTCTCTCTTGTATTTATAATTTTGTAATTTTTAAATCTGTTTCTGGTGATTTTGTGTGGATGTATTAAAAGTGTTTAGTAGTGACGCCAATTTTGTAATATGCAAATTCAACTTGCCGGTAGTGGATAGTATTTAAGCATGTTGGCATGATTTTTTATTTAAGGCCACTGAGGAAGGGTATGATGATACCGGAAGCGCTCTGGCTTTTAAATTATATGTACGGCTGATGGATGTTTTAATAAAATGACGTTTAAAATCTAATGATTTGTCATTCATTTATTATTTAAATCATTTTGAAGATATGAAGTGTTGCCACCATTAGTAGTAATTAAAACATATCGCAATCACTCACCATCTCATCTAGGGAGTGGATATCTATATGCAGTCTTTTGAAGAAATAAATTGTTAAAATTTGTGATAAATTAATGTATGTGGGGGTCGCACAGTGGGAAGACAATCTGCCCTTGTTCAATGTAACTTACGGAGCCACTTTGCAAAATAGAACAAAATAAGCTGACACGTTGATGCACAAAATGATTTGCCTCTGAAGGGAAGGAAAGCTCGTTAATTTAGAATTTTATTAGGGCAGCTGTATTTAAGATTGAATGATTGAAATGTCATTTGATGCATTTAATGTGAATTGGCAAATTTATGGAGACCATAACATTGCAGTTTTCTGAAAAAATAAAAGAAATGTAACTTATTTAATGTGATAAATCAGTGTATGGGGGTCGTATAGTGGGGGAGACGATTTGTTCCTGTTCAATGAAATTCATGTAGCTACTTTACGAAATAGGATGGAATAAACTGACAGGTTCATGTACAAAATGAGTTGAATTGCAGGGAAGGGAAGCTTGTTAATGTAGAATATCATAGCTGTATTTAAAATTGAATGAATGAAATAATGTTGTTTTGTAGGATTGTTGAAGATTGAAGCATTTGATTAATTTAATATTATGTAGGCTAGTACTTAAGTTTTTAGAAAATAATACACAATAATTTTGTTCTTCAAAATATTCGCCAGCATCAATACATTTTTCTCATTCGAATAAACCAATTGTCAAAACAGTTATGCCATCCAGAAGTTGGTATAACAGAAACATGCGATTTATAAGCTTCAACTGCTTCTTCTGGGTTGTTAAATTGTTGACCACATATTTTATTTTTGATCGTTGGGAACAAATAAGGACAATCATGCATCAAACCAGTTCTTTTATGCTGCAAATAATTGACAGTTTGAAATGCAGTGTGGGTTTACATTGTCTTGATGAAGAATGATGAAATGTTTTGCATTATTTTTTCTGATTGGAGTAACTATTTCTGATAAACAAAGTATCGTATACCAATCAGGCTTTACTATTCTACGATCCTCCAAAACAAAGGCTGAAACATGGTCAAAAAATTGACCAATCATTTTCTTTGACACATTTTGTGCATGAACAAATTTTTGTAGGATTTGTTTCATTTTCAAACATCCAAACAGTATATTGTTGTTTTATTTCAGGTTCATAGGAATAAATTCACATTTCGTCAGCTGTTAAAATGTCAAAGATATGTTTAGAGGCACCACAGTTGAATCTTTTGAGATTTTTTTTACACCATTTGACATGAGCATAATTTTGAGCTTGAGTTAAATTGTGTCTAATCCAACACGTACATACCTTTTTGATCTTTAAAAAATCATGTAAAATTGAATGCATTCAATTTCTTCATGTGACATGACGATCTAAAATGACAATTCATTGTATACAATCAATGTTTTTTGGCATCACAGCAGTTCTTGGTCGATCTTCATGAAATTCATCACCGAGACTCTTATGTCCAAGATGGAATTTCAACTAGTTGTAAATTTTTGTTTTGGATAGTGCTTCATCACCAAAAGTTGAATTCCATGGATCGGCTCACTGTTACTGTGTCGATCCCTTTTCTTCTTCATTGACTCAGACTGACTTACCGGACGGTGCAAGGCATCTGTTTGGATGGCCGGGAAATGCAACTCAATTTAGACTGGAACCTAATTGGAGCAGCATCCCCAGGGACTGTACCTTCCTTCCCCTACCACAAACCTCTAGGAAGAATTTACAGACCCACATATTTAACGTACCCGTACTCTGTGTGTTTTGATGCCCTTTGCTCTCAGCAAGACCACAATACATCCTAAATAAGCTCTTTTGATATACTCTAAATAATCTATGATACACCCTAAACACATCTTGCTACCGCAAACCCTAGGGTTGGTCGTGTGGTCTGGGCCTTCAACACCCTAAATACATGTGCAGGGTGCATACAAATGCGGGATTCTAAACTTGCTTAAAATCAACAGTACATTTTCAAATGGAAAATACTTGCGATCCAAAAAATCTCGTGGCAATTAATATGACGATGTTATACCACACACCACCCTGCCTTTTTCCAAATGCATGTACCTCTGGAATAGAATTTTTGGCCTCACAGGTTCATTTCAAAGATGAAAGATTAAACCTGTTAAAACACTCACACACTGCTAAAAATCATTTAAAAATCATGAGAAGTTTTACTTAAAAATTTATAATTAATGAATACATGATAGAAAAACATAATTTTTGTTTTGGAGTAGTGTGTAACATTCAAAGGAGCTGCTATTAAATTACGAAGATTGGGTTGTCAATTTTTATATATTGTAATTTTAAAATTAAGTCTTTAAAATATGAAAAATATATATTTTCTAAATATTTATGAAACTGTGTCTATTGATAGTAAAGATTCCATTCAAAGTTTATTTGTAAGGTAATTCGATTTTTCCTGATGGTGTTAAAATGAAATCTCTGCAATAATATTTTTGATCGCCAAGGAACCGGTTTGTTTAAAAATTGCACAAAATGGTACTTCAACACTTAATAACCTAAATAAGGAATTTAAATTTTTAAAAAATCTCTAGGAGGCCTTTTCTTCTTTGTAACCAAGGCATTCCTATACCAAATTTAATGGCTGTATGATGCTTAGATTTTCCTGCAACACATGACACAGAAAGACAAACATCTTTCTTTATATATAAATTGTATCTTTATAGATGTATTAACTTAATTTCACAGTTTTGAGTTTAAAACACTGTTGCTATTAATATTAATAATTATATAGGATGTATAAAGCGTAAGAGGGAATTTTCTGTTCTGCTTTCCTTTTAGGCCTGATACTATCTGCCAAGTATTTTGTTTATCAATGAAACTGATTGGATAGGTTCAAAGAGAGGAAGAACAACTCTATGCTGAAGATGAACTGACAAGACATGTAAAATGTGAGCTGATGAGTCAATTGAAGGCAAGTTTAGCAGTTTCTATTCTGGTATTAATTTCAATGCCTTATATATTGTCTCAAATTAAGTGCTTAAAACAATGTTTTCAGTTTTTAAAATGATAAATTTCCACAACATTTATTTAATATTCTCGCTACAAAATTGGTGGGCAAGGTGCTACTGGATAATAAATCAGATCAACCTTTTATGCTGCTCAACTAAAAAAGTGTATTCCAACGTATTTAATCTGTAAACACATTGACTTTACAACATAACTGATTACATTTTCAACAAATCATTAATATAAAAGTTAATCTGGTCTAAGTGTTTTATACGTACTTATAAGGTTATTTTACAATACATCAATCATACACAAAAGTTGCTAAAATTATTTGACAAATTAAAATTTTAAGTAGTTGATGATTTTTTTGTTTTATATATCTTTAGGTTCTTTTATGCATGCACTTAAATACTTTTCTACATTTTAAATATTTACAGGAATCAACTCTGAAAGCACTACAAGAGTGAAAATAATGCTACTGGGATTTAGATCCTGTTCTTCTTGGATGTTTCGAGCAAAGAATCTACATTCCAATACCTGATTGTAATTTTTAATTTCTTTCTTTACCATAAGTTATCATTAGGGAATAGATTTTAATGACATTTCCATTTTTGGAACTTTTTATTAGTTTTCTAGAGTTTTTGGCCTTTTAATATTTTAGCATTTTTAAGTCAAGTCATTTTTTGCATTTTCTATCATTTTTTATAATAAAAAAAAATTATATTTTCCAAATAATTATGCATTCAAGTTACAACGCTCGGAAACAAGATTGCCAAATGAACAAATCCCAACCCCCCACTCCCTCAATATCTGTCATTGTGACAACTCTGTTCAAAACACTGTTTAGTGGGTTTAGTAGACATTTTGGGACAGAGGTTTCTTATAAAAAAAAAAGGTGTTTTGTTTGTGGAGACTGGCAATAGGATTTTCTTCTATTATACAAAAGATTACATTTTCAACCAGTTAATGTTTCATCCCCGACTGGTCAATATAGGTACAGAAGAACAGTTCAGACCATAGGTGGACATAAAACAAAAATAGTTGAAAATGGCGAAGGTTTCATATTTACTTTCAAAACGTGAAAAAAAAAAAAATTACATAAAAATTATATATTTTGGTTCGACAAACCATGCAATTTATGAATATATACTATAAAACAAAACTTTATTAATTAAAGATGTGGGTAATATAGTTTTGAGTTTAAAGTATTAGAAAGATACTATATGAATATAGAATTATATGAAACTGATGAATTACATGATATATGAACATATGTTAAATGATTATATTCTTGTATAAATTATAGAAAGTACATGTTACAATATTCTCTATTTTGTGTCTTTATTAGTGTTATAAACACTTTTCAGAATGTTAATGAATTTCGTAACACATACTTTCTCAACATTTTTGAAAATTCTGAAATTTCCTAATCCTTTTTGGCCAAGAAAGAAAATTAAACTCTTTAGCATATTCAATAATTTCTTCATAAATAGACTTGTTAATAAAGACTTGAATAAAGTTTTGAATTTGAAAAAAAAATAAGTTAAATTTTAGGGGATCTTTTGTCTGCTCACTATACTATATGCTAGAAAGATGATATTGCTTTGTATTTTATAGTTCACAGGAGTGGCAAGACTAAAACTATTTATTTTGAAGTGTTATATATTTAGAGGTATCTGTTCATAGAACATCGCTGTACTATATACAGGGTGCCCAGTGCTATCGGTGGAGAATGGCTATTTCCTCAACCGTTAATCAGAGATATACTCCCAATTACAAAAATGTTTTAAATTTTAAAATCTATTATCTTAGGAACAGTTTAAATTAATAAATGCATTTCTGAAAGAAATATAAAATATAAATTTTTATACAGTCCCCCGGTCCTACTAGTTAAACTTAGGAAAATCATCCTTATACAATTTCATGCAAAAAAAAAAAAATCATTTTATGACCAAAATGCAGAGTTATGAAGCATTAAACGTTGACTTAAGTCTCTTTTCCATGCATAAAAATGTCCAGATTCAGGCAACCTTTAAGGGACCGTATAAATATAGAAATTCAGTATTTTTTTTCACTTCTATTGTCAGTACAAGCTATATTTTTGATATTTTTTTATGTTTTACAAATAATTATAACTTTAATATTGTTTATTTGTAATGTATATTGCTGCACAAAATAATGAAATTGCTGTGAAATATGTGTCACTCCAATAATTTTGTGTATAACTCCCATTTCTCAGCACAAAAAGTGCTCTAACTTTAAGCAGCTATAAGTCTGTGAATTTTGGTCGTAAAAGGATGATTTTTTTTTTTTTTTTTTTTTTTTTTTTATTTTGCGTGAAATTGTATGGAGGACGATTTTCCTAAATATAACTGGTAGGACCGGGGGACTGTATAAAAATTTATATTTCATATTTCTTTCAGAAATGTATTTATTGATTTAAACTGTTTCCAAGATAATAGATTTTAAAACATTTTTGAAACAAAGTATATCTCTGTGACAAACAGTTGAGGAAATAGCCATTGGCCACTGATAGCACGGGATACCCTGTATATAATGGGTAGTGCAAACACTTTCTAAAAAAGGAAGAATTTGCATTACAGGGTACAGTTTTGTTCTAATAATGTTTGGATTTTGATTTAATATTGTCCATTTAAATTATACTTAGAAACTCATATTTCATGTCTTTATTCTCTTAAATATATTGCAAAAGTCTTGTGAAATTTTTGTCATGAAATACTGATTAAAATCTTTTTAAAAAACCAAATAAATATACCCAGAAAAATTTATTTTTCTTTCTTACTCAATATCAGGTCTAAATTTATATTGTAAACTTGAAAATATTAAGTTAACTACTGAAACACTGGTGTCTCCTAAAAACATACATTACTTCAATTTCAGGATAAATATAAATTGCATCCAATATGCATTTTGACAGGAAATGATTATTGAAAAATCTGGTGTGGGCAGCACATAACTTTCCTCATATAATGCAATTAATTTACTTCTTTAACGGTATAAAAGTGAGGAAAAAATCCACGGCTCAGTGTTTGCAAAATTAAATTGTACATTTGACACTTTTCCGGATGACAACATGTAAAGCAATTTTGTACCCAATGAACTTACATTTTACGCAACTCTAAATTAACAATTATCAATATTGATAACATCCACAATAAGCATTACAGTCCATATATTTAAATATTTTAATAATAAATTTAACAATTAGGCGTAATTTTCATTACTGTGGCATCATTTTTGCAATTTTGATGATATTTTTGTCAATGTGGGGCTAAATATCACCAAGTTGGCGATATTTAGAAGAGCATTTCTTATATAATAAAAGGTATGCCTATCATATGACAGAATTAAAAATGTGCAAAACATTGCATCCCATTTGGCGACATTTTTTATCAATTTGGCAACATTTTTATCAATTCGGCACAATTTAAAAAAGTTGCCAGGCTGGCGATATTCTGCCAAGCATTACAGATGGATTAATAGGTTATTCTTATAGTAGATAAAAGACTAATGGCATCAAATTAGAATGCTATTACCAAAGTGTCTTCTCTCGTGAATGGAACGAGCTATATCTACGAGAATGATAATAAATTTGCCACATATTACATATGAAAAGTGAATAGATTTCATAATAGTTAATACTTTTTATGAATTTTGTGATTTTTTGATAATTTGAAAAATGTGCAATATCTCAAGAATGGTTCATGCTAGCATTTTAAAGTTTATGTCAATCATTTTCTAATTGTAAATTACATAAGAAATCATTATTTACGTAACTTTATTGAATGTTTTAATTTTTTGATGATATTTTCAATATTTCATTTCAAAAGTTAGGTGGGTTCTGAATATTCGATTGTGTGTAAAAATAATAGGCTTCCAGTATTCAGATTGTGGCTTTTGTACCAAATTTTGTTCGAATTGCTTCATTCGTTCGCGAGATATCATCTCCACAGACTCACTGACACACACAGATATCTAAAAAATGTTTGATTCATGTTCAAGGATGTTTGAAACAAGTTCACCTGTTGAAAACTTTAATTCGAATTTTCGATCCCATCACAATACTTTCATTATACTATGTATATATGGAAAGTAAAAAAAGTATTTTCATGGCTTCGATGAGTGCCCATTACTAAGTTTCAATGCATATGTTATTTTGTTCACATTGTTATGACCTTACCTTTGATAATTTTTATTTGTTTAATGCAAAGTTATAGATTGATACTTATTTTTAAAACAATGAATTTTGCTTGGGGTTTTATGAATATTTGTATTTTCTCTTAAAATTTCCACTTTTTCCATTTTCTTTATTTTATTTTCTTATTGAATTATATACAAAAAGGTAGGCAATGGTACTGTAATAAATGCTATTCAAATGAATATTCATTGAGTGTCAAGTCATTCGATATGTGGGTTTTCCAGAAAATTTTAAAGAATTTTCCTTGAAAATTTTGAAATTCTTTTCATTATTACATTTTACTTGAAATATGTACATCTAGTATCAGTATCTATTTTTATATTATAGCTAGTCATGCATATATTACATAACATGGCAAAGAACATGTAAATTTAGAAATATATAAAATATTCTATGCATGACTATTTCTTGTATTTGTATACTGGACTCAGCAGCTACAATTTGATATTTTCATTAAGCACATGTGCTTTTGAAAAAATATAAAATAATTTATTATAAGAAAAAAAAAAGGGTTTTTAATGATAATTTTGTAAAACTACTTGCTAAAAAAAAGAAATAGTTCAAAAAGAGTACATACTACATTACTTTTTTTAAATAATTCTAAAGATTAAGAAAAAAAAAAATCCAGATAAACAGAAAATTTTCAGACCCACATCTCTACATAACATAGCTAAGTTTATAACTTGTTTACCACTGTATTGCAGTTGCTAGTTTTCATTAAATAATTCAATTTGAAAACTTTGTTGCTATTATATTTTGCAATTATTTAGTTTTTTTTTTTATTGATTTTCTGCCTGGCTCTGCCCTTTTGAATTCTTGTTGCTCCCACTGAGATGGCTTATACCACTGACTTAAATAATCAAAAACATTTGCATGCTGATTTTTCTTTTCATGGATCACAAGATCCTGCTATCTAGGGTACAGTAGATGCAGGAAATGTACTACGGTACATTTCCTGCTCTATGTTAAACACATGAAGCATGAAATATGGCATCTTGTTTAACCTTTTAAGGTTCAATTATTTTACTATTCAGTATTATTCGTCTATGTCAGACATGGGGACTGGTATTAAGTGGTTAAACAAACTTCTCCCAAGAATGTCAACAAAGCTGGGCAATAAGTCAGTACATAGCATATTGTGACCTGCCCACTTATGCACTGCATGCTACTATGAGAACAGCTATTGTAAATTGTCGTTTCTCAAAAAATCGATACAACTGGTCTCCGAAGATGGTTAGTAATTTAGTAAATAGACCTAGAAAAGCACTCATTTATATATATTATAAATATTACTCACTCATATATTATACTATAATATCGATATGTTAATTTACAACTTGGCATCATGATATCTCTGTTTCAAAGTGTTAACTTAGGAATTGCACATGAGCTGTGTTGAAATGATTTCAAGAACTGTTTCGCAATACAGGGTTTTTTTCCTTACCAAAACACGAAAAGATAGTTCAGGCTGTCTAATGTGTACAATAATTATAAGAGCATTGGACAAAAGGTTTATTTGGACTCTACGCACACCACAATATAAACTTGTGCAATCATAAGTAAAATAATTTTTAATAAAATATTTATTCATTTTTACATGCACTATAAAAGATACGTTTTATTTCTCTTATATAGAATAATTAGAAGTTGAAAATGGATACTTATGAATCCACAGCAATTCAGAAGCAAATGATGTCACCCCCCCCCCCCCCCCATTGAAATTTGAAACAATCTAAATGGATAAGAAGCACTAAACTATTCATTAATACTGAAACATACCACAAAAAACATTTTTCTAAAATAAATAATTTAAAAGTAAATGGAGAGAAACAGATGCTTTTAGATTTGTAAGGAATTCATGAGATAGAAGTGCAATTTCTATTGAATATCCCATGACAAATATTTCTTTTGCAATAGGAAATGCATTTTTTATAACAATCATATATATTCAATCTTGCCAGAAATTTCCGATTTCAGTGATTTTTCTTTCATTGCTGATGACAACAGTTTTTTCAGAATTTAAACACCATTTTATGTGAAAGATTGGAAATAGGAAATTACACACAACAGGCTGAAAATATAAAATTTGTAGCAACTTGCAGTAAGACATCTGGAATTAAATAAAAATAAAATAAGTACCAAATCACAAAATGACCTGCAAATTTGTCTATTTTGTGCAAGTAAATTCGCATAGTTTATGAAAGTATCATAAAAGTTGTAACATATGAATTTCTTTGTCAGTTACTAATCAATGCAATTATGTCTACTGTCACAATGCAAACAAAAATACAATATAAATATGAAGTTTATTCTAATATTCAACTTTGCATGCAAACATGCATGGATCAAAAGTGATATATTAATAATCTAATGTGTTCAACATATTCCTCTATAGATTAACAAATTTTAACAAGGGAGAGAACACAAATTATAGTTTTCTTATATGTTCTTTCTGAAAATCCTGATTAAATTACAAATACCAAATTTCATGTAAATTATTTGATTCTTCCGAGAAATCACACACTCCGAAAAAAAAAAAAAAAAGAGTACTAAACTCAAGACAGTTCCTGATGGTGTTCAATCATTTGATTCTTGTGAAAAATCACACTCTGGGAAAAAGGAAAACTAATCTCAAGAATATTTCCTGATGGTATCCAATCATTTCTGTATAAAAGGTTTTGCACATCATTCAATAATAGTGACTAATTAATTTATGATTTTTTTTTTCATTTTATAATAAAAACACAAGATCAGTACAGATCAGTGTATTATACATGCCACTTGCTTTTAAATATTAGTTACATATAAATCAGCTATTTCTTTCACATTTTTGTTTTACATAAAATTTAACTGTTCCTTTGGTTTTAAAATGAACAGCCCTTTTGTATTTACCATTTACTGATTGAAGAAACAATAGTACCCCCCCCCCCCAAAAAAAAAAAATAAATAAATAAAATTCAACTGAATCACTTAATTTGTCTAAGATATCCTATTCATAGACAGAAGTTATTGAAAAAAATGGTTGATTAATATTAAGGGAAGCTCAACATATATAAATACATCAAAATCTTTTGATTCATATTTTTGACAGCATCACAATACTTACCATTGTATATACTCTGCATTTTTTATACAGAAATTAACACTAAAATTGAAGCTTTTGGATTCATACTTACAAAATCTGACAGTTCAAATTCTTAAAATTGCACCAGTACTTTCTATACTGACAATGATTCATCAAACAGCAGAAATTATTATTGAAATTCAAAAGGATGTGATTTAGAACAAAGGGTTTAAAAAAATTATAAAACCCACCAATTGTCAAATAATAATTATAATGTACTTCTCAAAATTTCAAAATACTTTGCGTAATAGCATCGGATATGCAGATTAAACACATCTTTCAGAGTCACTATATTTCTTGCAAATGACTGATACAGAGCGAAAAAAACACTTTCGGCAATTTTTGCCATATAACATTCATATTAAAAAAATTAACAGAGGTATTGTTTAGGATTTTTATTAAGGACCTTCAAAAGAATTTCAAAATATATCTTATATATATTTTAAACTCATGCATATATGTAGAAAGCAAACTAAAATAATCACAAAGGACACAGTGAAGAGACCAGCTTCAAAGATGAAAATGTTTTAATTTATGTAGGATGGCAAGCAATATTTCAGGAAAAAACATTTACTTCCATATCAAATTTATGCAGCCATTCAAAACACATAATCATTCATTATATTTACAACAAGCCATCTGCTGGATTATATAAAAATACCCCACCGAGGAGAAAAAACAGTTTGGATCAAGTCTCGTAGGTACTCAGTGCCGTAACTGGGGACATGAGTGAACCAGGGGAGGGGGAGTCACTAAAAATTATGCAGCATGAGCAGAAACATTGCTGAAAGAGAACATTCTAAAGAAAATAGAGTCATAAAAAACTCTAAGCAGGTAATGTCTATTCATACATATGGTTCTACTCTAACGTATTGCTTAACATAGAAGTATTAGTCTGCATTCAATTAATAAAGCATTTTTCAAAGTAAGATGCATAAAGATACAGTGACACCTAAAATGAACTCCACCAGAGAAAATATTTTGAAAAGTAACTGCGACATTCATGAGGCACAGAGCAGTTACTAATTAAAAACTATTTATATGTGCAATGTAATGAACAGTATGTAGAGCAGTTGGGTAAGAGTGAATGTATTCAAATAACTAATTTTCAGTGTGACCTAATGTATTTTAATAATCTATGCCCTAGTTACGGCCCTGCAAATTTTGAGAGAAATGAAACCACAAATTTTCATGAATATGATTACACTTTTCATGACTATTACACTTCATTTGTAATATATCAAAAAATGCAGTCAATTTCTATAATTTATAGATGTAAAGTTACTAGAGAACTGCAAAGAAATAAAGTAAATTTGTTTATAAAATCTTGGTTAAGAAACTTCATGGTTCAATTTCAAATTAAAAGATACTTCTAACAGATTAGTGAAAAAGCACACAGAGTGAAATTCATTTTTCACTGGGGGGAAAAAATCACTTAATTGGACAAGAAAAATTACATCATTTTTCTAATACTCTGTTTTACAACACACAAATATAGATTCATATATATTATTTAAAATCTGTTTCCAAGATAATCAACACACATTTCCTCAAAAACATGAATGTTACACAAACATCATCACTCCAAGAGAAATAATGAATCTTATTGCAGCAAAAAAAATCTATGAAGGCTCCAATGCACGCTACAAATGTCAAAAATAAATCTATGCTTAGTGATCACTCCAGTAATAAACTATATTAGAAAAGTATTTGAAGGAAGCACAAAAAAACAATTTTAAGAACATCAAATCTGGAGGAGAAAGGGTTATGCAAAAGCTCAAGATATTCTTATTAATTTCAAAGCAGAACTCTATAACACTATAAAAATATATATGCCATTAGCAGTCATATGAAATTTCAAAGATATTGCTAAAATAATTAAAATGACGACTTTTATTTTTAACGTCAACATCAACGAGAAATAACATGTACGTGAGCAACATATTTTCAGAGATGCAGCGTTTACAAGGGAGGAGTGAGAAAATGACATTTAAAATAGTTGTATGAAATCATTTATTTAATTGAGTTGAAAGAACAGCAATAAGTCCAAATTTTGACTGATATATTTCCCTTTTAAAAGTAACACTAACATAACCTTTGAGGGTTGGTCCAGGACACTCGGCGGAACTAAGTTCTTTTTGAATAGTTTTATGCTGGGTTGTACTGATGGGACTGCAAAAGCCTTTCTACTGCTGCACTGATGTCACCAAAGGTAGTGATGAGAGCTGAAAAGATCGGGACATTAGTTACCAATGTTCCATAAAAAGACAATTTAACCATTTCACCTTAACATAGAATATAAAGGATCTAGACTAACTTGCCAAAGTAGGTCCTAAAATGTTAGTGGGCAAAGAAAAAAAAAGTTACAACTTTCCAGCTAAAATTAAGCCATTATATTTATTTCATAAATGCTAACATGAAGCATCTATACTCACACATTACAAGGACATGTTCAAATTTGACTATCAAAGAACAGAAAATAATTTTAGTACATCTGCATGCTTTACATTCATTGGCTTAAACAAAAATGCATAAAAAAGAGAAAATTTTTACATATATCCATGAAATTATTAAGCTTCTGCAGGTAGAAACTTACAATTTGGCACACAAATGTCTCAACTGCTGTTAACTGATCAGAAAATTTCAAAAACTCAAAATGTTTCCAGTGGCATGGGGGAGGAGGGGGGGGGGGATTTTATTTTCCATATCATGTTCATATTTGAATAAGTCATGCTGCTGCATCAGATATGAATACCCATTGTTGCAAAATAAATAAAGAATCCAATGTTCAGCTTTACAATGTTTCTATTTGTTTTACATGTTTTAAATCTTTCAATTCATCATGTAGAGAGATCCAGTTGCCCTCTTTGTGAGTCGATTTTTGTATTTCACTAAATTGATCATATCTCAGCTTCTAATTTTGCGAGAACTTAGCATTAAAGACAGAAAACTTTTTAGCTTGAGTTAGCAAAGGTCATACCCAAATTGCATACTCACTTATTTAGGATGTATCATGCCTGTGCAATGATCGCATATTGGACAATAGGCCCTGCGTGAGCCAAAGGCATTTATTCAGAAGCATGTGTGTCTGTGAAGTGGAATAATTGCATATTATGACCACACAACGAGCATAGAGCATAAACATGTGAAGTCACATAAAGGTGAAGACATGTTTTGGCACTTACTTTAGGGTATATTATGCCATTATTATTATTTTTGGTCTGTATCATTACAGCACTGTTTGGTTTTTGATTTGCGGTATGTTCCCATGTAATTTTAATCAGAGTTTCGCATCTTAAATCCAGGGCAACACCGGGTATTTTGTGTTAGCTAATACTAGGTAACTAATTTTAAGAAACTTCCAGGTGAGCTAGAATGCTTGCTGTATACATAGCTCATCCAGAAAATTCCAAAATGTTTACATTTTTTTCTATGAAGGATTTTAGTTAATTAGTGGTGTATGTCCGGAAATTCTAAGTAACTTCCAAATGAACTAGAATTCTGAAAATTGCTACACAATGTACTGAAACCACAATGTATTGCTACTCATGTACTGAAACCACAGAGAAAATTTTAAACCCGCCACATTCCATTCCTTCATAAGTAAGGGGCTCCTTTCTATTCTTTTCAGTGTAACTAAGTGAGAATGCGGATAATTATTACACATATAGCTTAGATCCCGGCCACACATAAAATTGCCATAAGCCTTAGGGTTGGTCATGTGGTCAGGGCCTTCAACATATAGCTCAGGTACTGAAACTACATATAAAAATAGAAAACATCTGGTTTCCTCATAAGGTTGTGTTAAGGATCTGCTAGGCTTAATATTTTATTAACTGTCATTTCCATAAATTTTAGGCATTTTACTAATTTGCTCATATCTCAACTTCTAATCATGCTAGAGCTTAGCTTTAAAGACTAATCTTCTTAACTTGAACTACTAAAAGCAACTTTTGCCAGCAGTAGTCAGATTGTATTTTACAAAGAATACTTAAACAAAATTACCTTGAAGGTTTGCTTCTCTGTTAACAAAACCCATATTGGCCAACTGTTCTAATTGTGAACGATACCGTTCCTCTGGAGGTTGCTAAAAACAGAAAATTGTAAAGTATTTCATCAGTATATCTTTACTTGAACCAAAATTATAATATTTACTGTTATATACAAAAATTTAAATGGGAGATTAAATAAAACTTTATATTCAGACACAAATATGTATTTTGATAGAAATAGATATAGTATTTTAACAGTTCTAATATTTTTCAAATTGAAAAATATACATATCACATGACTAAGATTAAAGGCTGCATCTCATGCTTCGGAAAACTTTCTATCAATCAAAGTACTTGTGATCTATTGGTATGTCCTAATAGGGACTTAATTACCTATTTCAATAGTTAATTAATAATTTAATAGTTAATTACTTAAAAGTAACATGTTTTCACAGTCTCGAGAGTATAAAAGAAGCTATAATGGTTTTTAAAGCTATTATTTGATAAAGGAAAAAAAAATGTTCTCAAAAACATTTCAATTACGTTAAATATTTTCAAACTACTATCACCAGAGATTATGAAATCATGGGAGAGGAAGGGGGGGGGGGGGGGGGGAGATGAAATTCTTGAAAATGTGTAGACTTACATGGATATTGCAGAAACAATTTGTTTAGTTTCACATATTATTTTTTGTACGTACTAAATACCTTTCAATCTCATTAACAGCCCTTTAATACTAGATAATTTTCATAATTATGTTAAACATAAGAATATCAAGTTTAAAGACTATTATTAAATATAATTTTTAATTAATCTACTATTTTATTTTTAAATGTTAAAATGACCATATTTCTGTGCTGAAATCAAAGCTAGTTTTTACAATTAAAGTTGTAGTATTAAATTTCAATTGCATTTTTCATCTTTTTTCTAAGGAATCGCTGCTAAATGTCACACATTCACATATAAAAATTTATTTAAAAATTGATTGATGCATGTTCGAAGATACCAAAAGGTGAAAATCAATTTGAATTAAGAGGATAGCAGAATTTTTTCAATCAGAATGCCTTCCCTTTAAAAATATATACATTACAAAGTAAATAAAAATGGTATACATTTTGCCATAGGACGAGCACTGGCCCAATATTTCCATGGTGGTCTCGGAAATATGATATATGACAAAGCCATCAATAACCAATAAGTAGCACTTTAAAATTGCAGAACATATATAATTATGCATAATGAGCTGGGTTGTGATGCTTGGAATACAGGCATCTCACTCAATGCCCATTATTAAAATTGATATTACACAATGTGAACTGAAAATATGTAAATGATGGAAACATGTATGCAAAAAATTTGTTGGAATGATGTAGGAATGGGGAAAAATGCTTAGCATACACATGCACACTAAAAATAATGCATATTATTAAAGAAAGGACTACTAAAGTTGTGCGAATCATTAAAAGAAATTTTACACACAGGTGAAATAGGGTCCAGTATTAAAATAAAAAACAGTAAAAAAAAATCAAATCAATAGTACAACAATACTTATGAGAAATGAAAAATTTGATACAGAACAAAGATGATGTAAAAAAACTAAACCCTGATAGACTAAATAAATAGCAACTGATTTCTAAAATAAAAAAAGCAAATAGTAATTTCCTTAAAACACATAAAATGATGCAAAAAGATGCTAAAAAATAACATGAAAAGTTAAACTAAATGTTGGCTAGTAACTAACAGGGTATGATTTCATATTTTTAAATGCAGCAAAGTTGGCGAGTGCTCATAAATGCTAGTAGCAAAAATATTTCTTGACTAGTTAGAGCAAGTAATTAATTTGATGACGTGAATGTGATGCGACAGCTGATGTGGAGTGTTAGAAAATTAATTATGATTAAAATTCAAGCATGAGTAAGGCAATTGAGTTATACAATAGTCAGATCTATAGATAGTCATCTATAGATAGGTAGATATCATGTAAGCTAAGTCCCATATTTTCTGCTAGTCATGATGGCGGCAACATTAGCTCCAAAGCTGATAATTTTTTCCATCAATTGTGAAAAATTTAGATTTCAGGTGAACTATGCATCAACTGCATTCTAAATATTTTATGAAGTGGTTGTTTCCAAGTTGGTTAATTTTATAAAATGGTTTAAAGCTTCTTTGGGGCAAACGAATCAGGAAAGGTTACTAACAATCTTCAATCTTTGTTACAGCATTTTTCTTTTATTAGCATTTAATTTTTTTAATTAACAATTTGCTAACTGCTATTAAACAATCGCATCCTGGTCAGTAAAAGTAAACTAAAATTTTGTTTTGGTTTAAAAAAAGGATATGATATACACTGTTTTGCAAAAAAAAGCACCATGAAGAAAGTGACTATTTTTATTGAAATTAAATATGCGTACAACTCATACACAGGTAATGAAATGATTGCAAAATCATGGCTGCAGGACCCATCAGTGGTTAGCAACTGCATATTGAATTTTCAAATCAGTAATTGGTGAACCCCCCCCCCCCTTTCCGACAATACATGCTTGTATACATCTAGGTAAGGAGTGAAAGTTTCCTAATGTCATCCTGCGATACATTCTGCCAGGCATTCCCAATTGTTGCTCCAGATCTGCTACATTTCAAGGTGCCCGAATGTGGCAGCCTAGCATGTCCCATATATGCTTGATTGGTGAAAGGTCTGGTGACCATGCTGGCTAAAGTACAGTATCAACAGCACAGAGACAGTCCACGGATATACGAGCCGTATGTAGCGTGGCATTATCTTGCAGGGCCATGCAGGATAACGCAAACGGCCACAGGATTTCATCAACATATCATTGAGCTGTTAAAGTTGTACGCAGGATGACTAGGGGCCAGGGTTCCCATTTCAGCACGAACCCGCGAGATTATCGCGAAATCCATAGAAAATCTCGCGTAAAAATTTAGACTGCGTGAGAATTTCTCTCTCTTCAGTTCTGGCCTAAAATTATTTTTTCCTTCAAATTGGATACCGAGAAATCCGATGCCCTGCCCGATCGGGATCGGGCCGATTGCTTCGCGACCGCAAATCGCGATCAGTTGCCTCGTTGTTGCGAATCGCGGGCCGATTGCCGAGCGGTCGCGGACCGCGATTTCATAGCTACGTGTGAATCGCAGTCAATAGCGATTTGGGCACACTAAAAGTACTACGTGTTTCTAATTAGAGAGATATTTTATAGAAAACTATAAGTGTCCCTCCAGCTTGCGCGGGTTGCAAATTCGATCAAATAAAATTTTGCTTTTTTTTTTATAGGATTCTTTCACGGATTTGAATTATGCTCTTTCTGCGTACTTCCCACATTTTTCGTGTTTTGCTCGAGAAATTTTCTTTTTTCTGCAGACGAAAATCCTTTCCCCCGTACACTGTATGTCTACAGGTTACAAAAATCCCGAAAATGTCGTGAAATTGGTCATATATGCCCCAAAAATGTCACAAAATTTGAACAAAGCAACAAATTTTTTATCAGAGACATTTCTTTCTTACATGATCTGAAAATCTGTTTCTCCGCGATTGCGAAAATGGCGTTCGCATACGGCGATTCCCACATTTTCTGAGGAGAGATGACCAATGAATATCTTTTTGCCATTTTCACAATATATTTGCATCGACTGAATTTTTTTATAATTATGTCGTTTAATAACAAATAATAAAAACCAAACCATTTTTCTATCGTATTATTAATAAAATGAAAGGTTATTTTGCAGCAGCATCACGAAAATCTGCATTTGTACGCTATCCTTGGCATACCTCGTTTAATTTGAAAAATATTTCCCACTTTTCCAATCTGTTTGCATCGACTACAGTGTTTGTAATTGTTTCGCGTTTTATACAGAAAAATTATTTTACAAACATATTATTTATGAAATAAAGGGCTATTTTGAAAACAAAAAGAAAAAAGTCGAGTCAAACAAAATGGCTAAAATCACATGACTGGCTTGAGATTCAACAAAAGGACAATGCAACCCTTATGTTCTGCAAGTTTTGTAAAAAATACAAAAAAAAAAGAATCCGTTTTCAAACATAAAGTAAATTTATTACCTAATTCTATTTGCCTAGTGAAATCGTTTTCGTCGATATTCGCCTTCGGCGATCAAAAATCATTAAAGTTTTTAATTGCTATTGCTGCATGAAAATTGATCATAAAATGATTTTAAAACTCAAAATATAAGGTAAATACAGTCTGCCCTCAACTTTTTCAGTTTACAGACAAAAAAATCGTAAATTCGCATGTGAGTCATTTTACATAAAATAACCCATGTAGACGCTTTTATGTCAGCAAATAAAATCATAACGTAAACATGGGGGAAGTCAGGAATTTGAGTAGTTTTGCTAACAAGTGTGGGGGGGGGGGGGGAGGTATAAAATTACCAAAAATGTGCTTAATTAATACTTAAATGACTCCTAATTAATTTTTAAAAAGAATGTTAGTTTTAAGAATTAAAAAATTTAAATGTTGAAGAATATGAGTTATAGTTAATATGTTTTCCTTTTTATTACTTTCTAAATTAGCATGGTAAGAAAAAAAAAAAAAAATGAAATTTTAAGTGTCTCTCCTTATGAGAGAAAATCTCGCCCAAAATTTTTTGGAAGGAGAGAAATTCTCTCCCTCTTTTCCTGATTTAGTGGGAACCCTGCTTCGGGCAACCTGCTGTCGTAAGAGATAGCACCCCACACCATCACACCAGGGGTAATGGCTGTGTGCCTGTTGCTGTTGTTGAGACCCAAATCGTCCGACCTACCAGCTTTGTGTTAAAATGTTGTAGAAAAGCTGTTATAGTATTTGCTAAAACAGGTCATCAAGCTCCTCCCAGATGCAATTTTTTATCAAGAGCTTGGCCAATTCTTTGATGAAACATTGAAAGAGAACCATGTAACTACTACCAAATTATAAATAAGCAAAAACACTGTGCAAAGGATAAGGAAAACTTAATAAACAATGCAGCATAGCATATAGCTGTTTCAGGGATACATTGGATCCACTTAAGTACTAGACAGATCAACAAACCCGAAGTAAAATAACAAAATATACGCAAAAATGGAAGAATCATAGGAGATCCAAGTCAATAGATTCAGAGTCCACCTGAGAGAACCAATCAAAAAGCAAAATCAAGAATAAAATACCCAAGTTGTGTTATTTACATTATTCCTTACCAATGTGGTATTTCTTGCGATGGCCAAACTAACCATCCTCTAAAATTTTGCATTAACCCTTTCGGGACGGCGGCATTTCGAAACTGCCGTGGCCCAAAGGACAGAGCGCTTAGTTTCCGAACTGTTCACAAAAGATGGCTAATTTTTTGCGCTAAGCCTAACTCTCGAAAAAAATTCACTAAAAATCACCCATTCAACACAGCATTCTACTTTTTTCAGGAAGAAAGGAAATACTTATTTTCTATTTGATGTATATTTTTTATACAAATTTTTTTTTATCAAAATATTAAAAATTTTAGTGTATATATGTTTTAGGTACAGATGGATAATTCTTTGGCATGTCCCTCCGATTTTTTAAAACTTTACCACATATATGCGTATTCCTAGACAACAAATACTTTGCAAGTACAGGAGAGGTAAAAAATTTATCCAAATACAAAATATATCCTTTTCCTAAAAGTTCACTTAGAAATGTTTTCACAACGCGTTCTCCATACCCACCATCAGAGCTTGATAATTCCGTGTCCTTTCCAGTATACACAAGGAAATTCCATTTATAGCCTGATTCCGATTTTGACGATGTATATATTTTTATTCCATATCTGGACCTTTTCGAGGGGATATATTGACGAAATCCCAGCCTTTCATTCCATGAGAACAAAGATTCATCAATGAACACATTTCTTCTAGGAGTGTATATAGATTTAAATTTTGAAACTAATGCATCTAACACGAGTTTCAATTTATCTAGTTTTGGGGCATTACTATCAAGAGTAAAATGAAGGCATAGTAATATTCCTATAAATTGATCGCGACTCATAACTGATTTAAAAAAAGGAGTACTGATAATTGGATTCTTAGAAAAAACATTTTAAGATTTGGTTTTCTGACAATGCTCGTCAAAATTACTAGTGCGAGAAACACACGAAATTCGTTTCCTGTCACAGGTGTAAATACATTTGAAACAGGTGGAGTCTTTGATGTGGAAGGAGAGAGGAGATTTTTCTCCCATTTTTTCTTTGCAAACTCATTAGTTGCTTTTACGATAAATTCTACTAGTTCATCATCAAAAAATATGCTAAAAAAAATCAAGTTCCTTATCTAAATTAGGCGGCATGATATTGTGATTTATTCCAGGTATGTTAAAAAACTCCAAAGAATTCAGATCTTTCAAATCACATGTCCAAACATCATTCGAAAAAACTGCAACTGAACCTGGCGGCGTTGTAATAATAGTACGCTCAGAATCTGAAGAATCAATTGCATTTTTAGATTTATCATCAGAAATAACACTGTTCAACGAATCTTCACTATCTGCTTTGCTTTCATTACTGTCTGGTTCGTTTACCATACGAGTATATTCTTCCACAGAAAGAAAAAGTCTCAAACCAGCCATACTTTTATCCGAAATAGCCTAATCATTTCACTGTCGCACATTCCTTTACCCCACCCCCCCAAAAAATACTCTCTTATATTCCTGTAATTCACCAACAAAATCATTAAATGCGAAAATCAAAAGGAGATCCGGAACTCAATTATAAAATTGTTGATGCTGCGAGAAGTGCTATTGTTTACTTTACAGAATCATGTTTCACCACTCCAAATGGAGAAATAATTCATTGGATTCTCCTTGTGCCAAGGTCAAACATCTATAAATTGCATTTAAGTTGCTTCCACGAGCATTTAACGCCATCTAGTAGACAAATAAATTTAAATGAAAATGTTTCACATAGAAACACCGATACGTGCCACTCGCTGTTTAGGGTAAAGTTCTCTCCGGCATGAGTGCGTGCCGTACGTCCTTGAATGCAAGTTCGCAGCCGGCACGCGGGCGTGCCAACTGTCGTGAAAGGGCAAGGAACATGTAAAAAAAAAAAAATTAATAAGAAATTTATGCAGGAGTTTTCATATAGTGGCAAGTGGTGTGTACACTTCATTTTTAATGGAACCATTAAGAATTGTTACTTTTTTTTGCACATGTATATTGTAGAGTCATACAAATTTTAGGAAAAACTGGAAGTGACATCTCCAAAAATAGCTCTGAAAATTGTTAGTGAACACCCCTACCTACTCCAAAATTCTAGGCTGAGTCCACATCAGTCATCATCTAAGCTCTATCTGTAGTAGCCAATCCAGAAAAATTGATGTTGTAAGAAAAATGTAAATTTTTTAATCAGAACTGACATTTTTAGAACTAGGAGTGGAAATGCTTAGAAAGACAAACCCCCTACTTCCACTAGAATTTAATGCTGACTCCATATCAATCATCATCTAAGCTCTAACTATATCTGATTTGGAGAAAACAATATTGATATTTCAAAGACATATTTTTAACTGGAAGTTGAAATCCTTAGTGAAACCCCACCCCATCAGAAAATGATGCTGAATCCAGATCATCTAGGCTCTAACTATAGCCAATCTTGAAGAAATGGATGTTTCAAAGAAAATGAAAACTTTTGAATCAGAATTCGGAAAATACCGGAAGTGGAAATTCTTGATAAACCACTCCTCTTGCTGGAATTTGATGCCGGATCCATTAGTCATATCTAAGTTCTATCTATAGCAAAATCCTGAGAAAGTTATTTCATGAAATTTTTTAAACTTGAGGTGAAAATCCTTAAAGAACCCTACCCTTCAACCTCTCTAAAATTTAATACTGAATTCACATTAGTAATAATCTAAGCTCTTTGTATAGCCAATACAGAAACAAGGATGCTGCATGAAAAATGTACATTTTTGAATCAAAAGTGACATCTCAAGAACTGGAAATCTTTTAGTGAGTCATTCTACTCCCTCCAAAATTTAATGCTGAATCCATATCAGTCATTATCAAAGCTCTATCTATAGCCAATCCTGATAAATAGATGTTTCAGGAAAGTATTTTGGAGCAGAATGGAAAAGGAATGTAAGTGGAAATTATTAGTGAGCCACCTCTACCTCTACCTGAAAAACAGGCGTTTCAAGAAAAATGAAAATTTTTAAACTGGAAATGGAAAACTTTAGTGAATCTCCATACTTCCTTTAAAATCTGATGTGAAATCCATATAAGTCCATTCAAGCTCTAGTAGATTCTGAGAAATAATTGCTTCAAAAAATGTCTTTAGTAAAAACGTAGATGGCAAATTTGATTGCCACTAACAATTCTTCAATTGCTTAATATTGCCCAGTTTCGAGTTGTTTTCCTACAAGGATTATATAAAAATAAATAGAATGCATGTTGATCTATGATCTTTACCCTTTTGTAGCCCTTTATATTAAAAAGATTTCTAGCAATTTAGTTAATGACTTACCAGAATTCCACTTTTCCCCTGGTCTGGCTGGGCATCCTGTAATTTTATATTTGTTATATTTTAATTCATTTTATGGCCTTTGGAAGTCATGTTGTTACGACTTGTTTTCATTTTGTCTATCTGACTTTGGGTTGTTAGTAAGCCTAGACCTGAAGAAGGGGGATTTAATGCATCTTTAAAACAGCTGTCATGCATTGTTTATTAATTTGTGTGTTTAATTACATTGCTTAAGTGTCTGCCCTGTAGCCTAGGGGTCTAAGGGAAATGTTTCCTTGTGCTCAACATTGCTTGAATGGTTTAAATCCCACCGGCAGGCATGGATATTGTAATGCCCATAAAGGATGCAAAGTGGTCCGCTCCCCCTCTCTGTGTGCCAGGGTGTCGATATGCGATGGCAAAAGGTTCACATTCCCACTGATGTTTGGAGAATGATCAGTTAATCAAGTACCTAGCCATTAATAACAAACAAACAATATCAGATAGACAAATATTCTTACTGAATCACTTATGGCCATAGATGACAACATATTTGCCATTAGTTGAGTAAACGCTTCTGGAGTGTTCATCGTAGGAGGTGATGCAGTAGAACTTGGATTGGGAGTAGTGGTACTGGAGGTTGTAGTTGCTGTACTTGGTGGGGTAGGTGTAGTACCAGTAGTGGGTGTAGTATCAGTAGTGGTTGCAGTTGGAGTTGTAGTAGGAGTTGTACCTGGTGTAGTTGTTGGAATGCCACCACCAGTCCTGAAGTAGTTTAAGATAAAATAAATCTGTTTTAGAAATAAATTAGTTCATTCGAGAATGTAATAAATGATGAACATCTTGTGTAACAATTCAATGGCTTTAATTAGCAATTAAACATTTAATATTAAAAAAAAAAATAATAATAATCCACAAAAAGGGGTTTCAGAGTGCTCTCTAACTGTGTTTCTTATGAACCTAAATCATTTAATATGCCAAAATTTTGAAAATATACCTTCATTTCATTAATATATCTGCATAAAGTGAAATAATGGTAAAAATATTAGTGGATGCAAATAGATGGCAAAAATGGAATATACTTATAAATAAAATGAAATACATCAATATATGTTTGGGATACAACATTTTAGCAGAACGAATTTTCATTACAGTAGATGAGGTGATGATGCTTTTCTCTTTTGCAGGGTGTCTACAGGATATTCAAAATGCAATTTCATGACTTTTTCATGAACTGACAAAAAACATTCATGCCTGACTTATATAACAAGTTTCTTAACAACGTCACTATGTTAATTCAGATAACTAATTTTTTTTTCGGGGGAGGGGAGGGGGGGGGGGGTGATTTTTTATATATAACTTCTTTCCACTTTTAACTTTAATTTATGACTTATTCAAACTTTTTTTCATATACTTTTTTTAAACAAAATCATAGCAATATGCCAAAATGTTTGTTATGATTCTTCATATGATTCGCCAATCTTCACGACTTTTAAACGATATAAAAAATTATTATGCTTTGCTACAAAATATGGAAAATGATTTAAACATCAATAATTAACTATCTTTTATGTGGATTTACTGATTATTTATAATTTCTATAAATAGCTGCTCAAAATATATCTTGGAACTCACAATGCAGTGTTCTCTCTTCTAAAAAAAGGATTCTATTTTTTTTTTTGTGTGTGTGTGCTTCTTTCCATTGTGGAGAGTACGTATGGAGATTTGGTTTGAAAGTAGGAAATCATCTGAAAATTGAGGTGGTTTTAAACAGGGATTTGGAAATTCAATGGTGTTATCTGTAAATGCATTTTTTATGTAGCAGATGCTTATTTAAGATCCGTGCATGGCTGGGTAATTCATTCTTGTACTGAATAAAAAACAATTTGTCATATGAATAAGAAGAAATTGCTTGCTCTAAATAGAGTGGTATTTGGCAATAATCATTTTAGATTTAATTCTTTTTTTGACTGGCTTTCTTTTTTTTTCCCGCAAGAAATATAACTGAGTAACAAGGAAGTATAAAATAACATGGAAGGTTTTTTGCTAGGATAGTATTGTGACATTTCAAATTTTATATTAACAAAACAAACAATCAAGAACTTAGCATATTTCTTCAAAATTTCAATTTGCAAGATATTAATTTGTAGAATTTGCATATTTTAAAATTAAAACTAATAAAAATGAAACTACTATTGAATAACAAATGTTGCTTTTCACTCTGCTCTAAAGTCATAGTAACAAATAAGTACAATATAATCTATTGTAATAAACTGCATCAGGAAACTATAACAAACTTACATATTAAACATATTTGGGGCAATCTGTTGTAGCTGATTTAATCCTTGGTGAATCTGCATCATTGCTTCAATGGCTGCTGTATTGGTCAGCAGACTTTGGTATTCAGGACCCTGAAGCTGAAAAATTAAATCCATATTAAGAAAGTCTCAATGTGTGTATGTTTATGAATTAAAATTTATGAAAAAGTAAATTTATGAAAAAAAATAAATAAACCACTACCAGATTCTAAATTATGAACCAAAATAAGTGATACAAAATCTACACAAGCATGAGGCTTTAACTTTCAGAATGCTGTAAAACAATAACAGGCGTGCATTATTCCTTTACATACATTTTATACTAATTCTTGTATTAGCTGAATAATCTAATCCTTCATTATGACTGAAAATTCAATGGTAAAACCAAAGTAATGCATAATAGATATTCGTGTCTTTATTAATAATGCAAGTTGAGTACATTATATCAACAATTCTATTGCAAATACATAACTTAGCAAACTATTTATCTATTATCTATAATAATAAAGGAAGATGTCTGTCTGTTCATTCATTTGTTCATTCATCCATAGCAGAAAATCTAAGCGATGCAGATCAGTGAAATTTGATACACAATAGAGATGTGGATAGGGAAATTAGATGTGATAAGGTGCTTATTTAGGGCAAACATATGTTTGCACATGTTTTGTAATTTAAGAATTCTTGTGCTTGCACAGAGGGAGACTAAGCCTTTCAAAAAACTCAATGAATGAATTCAATTCCCTGCTTTAAATCCCGAGCAACACAGAGTAAAGTTTCTAGTATCATAATAAAGTTGAGGGCAAAAAAATAGCAATATTAGGATGGGAGGGTTTGAAAGGGAGGAATTTTACTGCACTGCCATCGAGAATTTAAAATAGATAAAAGTATATAATACATAAGATTTTGCACTTAAAATTATTTTTAATTGAGAAAATAAGAAATTATACTGTTACTGATAAAAGAAACAGATGCATAAAGTTCTTAACTTATTAAAAAATTAAAAACTAGGTTGGACTAGGCCAACCTAGGTCGTGGCATAGGGCCACACGGCTATAGGGGCTGCATGTTTGATATAGCTTAAATTATGATTTTGAAGTTTAATATCCAATGGCTAATAGACTCCCTATTTTTAGTAGCCTATCTTACCACATTACTAGCCACTTTAAGTACAACATACTAACTGTTGAGTTATTTTTGGCTATTTAATAATTTTAGGAAGTTTATTTTTAATTTAAACGTGTTCAGGGGTCTTATTTACATAGTTGTTCTCTTTTTAGTTATCCATTTTCCATTTGTTTAGATTTTGATATTCTTCTGTTCCAAATGGGTTCTATCCCATAGTTGTGTTAAAAATGGCAAAAGTTCGTTCTTTTTAGGTTTCAGCAATTTAAATGTATTTAAATTGGCTAATTTGTAATTCCATTTATTGCCCTTTTTATTCCCTTTGATGTGATTCTAAATTTGTCGTTCTCGGTTAAAAATTCATTGATTTATTGCGATTTTTCAGTTTTATTCTATTTTCAGCTTTTTAAATATTTCAGAATTGTCAGTGTTTAAATTATTACCAAATTTGTATATTCCAAATCGTTTCACTTCATTTCTTTTTAATTTTCGTATGCTTTAAAATTCCTGTTATCTTCTTTAAAATTTCGAGTTTTTGATTGGTTGACAGTAATATTAAAATCGTCTGTCATTAATTCTTTTATCGTTCATGAATAAAACTATTCTAGTTGATAGTTTTGTTTACAATATGCAGAAGTGATATTTATCAGTATAAAAATAAACTCGCGCTCTTTTCTCTTGCTCTTCTCTTTTTGATTAGAACTGGAAATGCAGTCCTATTAAGTTGTTTTTAGAGCTTCAGAGCGAGGGGAGCCGAAATTCGAATTTGGTAAGCATTCTGAGGAACGAGCGTTTTTATTTCCAGGCCCATTAATTTTGTTCTGTTCATTTATTATTCGAGATTTAATCTAAGCATTCAAGAGCTTCTAACAGTGTTGCGTCTGATGGCAGAGAGTTGTGTCTATAAAGACGATGTTTTGAACTCCTGCCTCTCCAGTCATCTAATTAGTCATCCACCATGTTCCCAGCTGTTTGCGATGTCAGCAGAGGAAGTTTCACCAGCCAATTAAGAATTTGTTTATCCTGACAAGCTGTGAGCTCTATTTATGATGGATGGAATTCACATTTCCCTAGCCTATTAGATGGACATATGCCTTGTTTTCCATTTTGATGTTAGAAGTCCGGAGCAGCAGTTTGAAGAAATGAATTTTATTACTGGACGTTCCGTTGATGTGGAGAATCCCCCTAGGAGTTGGATCTCATGGAAAGACCATTTTTCCAGACTTGCATTTGATCCCGTGCCATGGTTTGTTTTCCTCTCCTGGAGTTCCTTGGATCTGCTTCTTGTTTGGTGACTCCCTCCCGCCGATCTTTGCAGCTCCTCTTGGATCCTTGGTGAAATTGCTCTTTTTCTTTTAATTTATAATTGTTTTCAATTTGACAGGTTAAAGTTAAATTAAATTGGTATGAATAGGATCCCTTATATATTTTAAGTTCCGAATCCTATATTATTGTTAGGTAAATTTTTCTTTGGGTTTTAATTCTTTAGTTGGAATTTTTATCTTCTAAATTTCCCTTTTGGCTAACTTATGTTCCTTTTATTCTAAATTCTAGTTTGGCAAATAATTCTATAATTTTAACATAACTTGATTTAAATATTAAAAGCTGTTTTTCTTTAACTATTATTCTAACGTTTTTACTACCACTATACAACCGGCCATTTTATTAATTCAAATTTATTTAAGATGTTTAATTTAATTTATTTAGTTAATGAGTTGTTTTACAAATTTGTAAAAAGGTTCTAAAATTCTTTAAAAGTGAAGTAAGATTTTAATAAACGTTAGATTTTTGAAAACTTAAACTTTCAGTGTCTCGCTCTCTTTCTTTTAAAGTGCTCTTATTTTATATAGTTACATATTTGTAAATTTAGGGTAACTGGTCAATAGGTCCACTTTGGTTTATTTCATATGATTTTTAGGTTTTGAGAACTTTTCAGTGATATTTTGGGAACTTGGAATATTTAGAATGTTTTAGTATATCATAATACTTTTTTTTCAACCAAACATTCTAATTCCTGGTCAAGGCAACAAATCTGTCTGGTTGAAAAAAAAAAAAGCATAATGGTATACTAAAACATTCTAAATATTCCAAGTTCCCAAAATATCACTGAAAAGTTCTCAAAACCTAAAAATCATCTGAAATAAACTGAAGTGGACCTATTAACCAGTTACCCTAAATTTATAAATATGTAACTATATAAAATAAAAACACTTTAAAAGAAAGAAAGAGAGAGAGAGAGAGACACTGAAAGTTTAAGTTTTCAAAAATCTAATGTTTATTAAAATTTTATCTCACTATTTTTTTACTATTATTTACTCCCTATTGTTAGTAGTCTATCTTGCCATATTACTAGCCACTTTTAGCACAATATACTAACATTAGTTAAGCAACGATAAGTTATAAAAGTTATATTCTCTAAAGAGAATAATTAAAGCAAATTAAAGTTTTACATGTTATGCAATTTTATTAATAAGAAACAAAAAGATTGATTTGTACTATAATAAATATTTAAAGCATCAATAAATTTACATATTACAGTAAATAAAACTGCTACTGCTGATAATACAGCTGTCTAATACCACCTTGGAGAAAACAGGCATAGGGGAATTAGGTGACAATTTTTTCGAAGGCATTTTGAGAACTTTTTCACTGGTCAAAAATAGTGTTATTTTTATCATGGAGTTAGAGATTATTTACTTCCATTCCTGAAATGAAGATTTTAATGTCACCATTTTTATTTGTGCAAATCACAAATATAGCTCTCCCAGCCATCTAAACAGTTACCTTATACCTTTCGGTAAATCGTAACATTGCGGTAGGCTTTAGAGAAAGAAAATTATTTAACTGCAAGGTAGGTATTTCTCAATCTAATTTTGCACTGAAAATCGATACAGAATGCATGTGTGAAGGACCACTTACAAAAATGCTACATCCCTAAAAATTTAAGCCACACACAAACCACAGTTAAGTACAGAGAAAAGATTGCAAGCACAAATTCCACTTTTGTTTTAACAACAAAAGATATTCACCACAAAAAGATGTGATATCTCTAAATAAAAACAACTGTATTGTGAAAAAAAATCTGTCAAATAATGAAAAACATCAGCCAAAAAAAGAAATTAAATCACATATTTTGGTACTAAGTACCATTTCATCCAAATGCGAATGTATTATAAGCATTTTACACGTATAACTATAATAAGAAAAATGCTGAAAGAGAATGCAGGAAGGTTTAATATACACTGGCACTCTGTAGGATTTTGGTTTCTACTGTACGAGAAATACTTTAGTGTAGTGAACTGCACTGAAGGAACTTCAGCCACACTTCCTTAATTAACAGGGTAGGATGCCAAAGGTATGTTGAACCTTCCCTCTTTCTCTTTCAACATTTTTCCTATTCTAGTCATAAGTGGAAAACATTGATGGTGCATTCCCAACATGATGGAATCGCACTTGGCACCAAAATGTGTGATTTCATTTATTTTTTTGGCTGATTTTTTCATTACTTGGTGGATTTTTTTACAATACATTTGTTTGTTTAGAGATCTAATTAATTTCATGCAAACTGGATAAAGTATGCATTCAAAGCAGAACTTGAAGATCTAATTAATAAATTACCTGGGACATAAATTGAGGTAACATTGACTGCATCTGTTGTTGAAGAGCTGGGTTATCAGCAAGAAGAGGATTAGATGCAATCATCTAAAAAAAAGGAGCAACAAATAAGAATATTTTTTTTTTAAATATACACAACATTAAGTAACATGCCGTAGGTTTATGTTCCTCTGCACTATTCATTTCACTATGTGTGTGTGTGTGTGTATATATATATATACATACATACACACAAAGTTATTTTATTTGTCATACTTTTCAAGACTGATAAATTACAGATTACAGTAACTTGTATGTGGTTTTATTATGGTGCAAAGACATATTGCAAAAGTTGAAAATATTTTTACAATAAATTAAATGCACCAAGGATAACATACAGATGCTGTTTTTTTGCAATACTGTTGCAAAATAGTCCATTTCATTAAAAAATACATTTGAAAAATAGTTTTTTCTATTTGAAATTTCTCTTTGTAAAGATTTATGTGTGTATATTATGCGTTAAATATTTTATTCAAAATCATAAATGATGTTTAACTGCCTCAGATAGAGCAATTGAAAGGCAAAACAAAAAACCCATATTCTGAATGCATTTCCTGTTATAAATTCCTATTCAAGTTTATCACTTAAAATCAATCTTTTTAAGCCCCAGTAAAGAGCTGATACATGTAAACTGTAAAAAGAATGTAGATTGTTCCATAGGATTACTTACTAAAAACAAATGAAGTGATATGCAAAACTGCTGGTTAAATATTTTCTAGCAGCCGAGCGCTTATCACGTGATAATGTATACTTCTACGATGGTGAGAAAGTCTTTCAATATGGGAACAGATTGAGTTCGATGTAGTCTTTGTGAAAAACATTGAAAGCTCAGGTTTAAAATCCTGAGCCTCCCATTGCCTAAATGTAAAAAATATAAGCAAATTCCGAAAGATTTGGGGGGCAAAGAAGGGCTTGACTGTGGTGCTGTCATCATCACATTTTTCCTCGGACAGGTTCTTAATCCGACCTGAGGACAACTGAGTAATTGGATGTCTTTATTGAGTTAGTGGGAATTTGGTCTGAGTTGGCAGCTTCACCTTTAACTGGCCATTGACAGCATTTCGTAAAAAGGATATTATGGCTTAACATATCATTTCTTCTGCCATGTTCAATGTACATGATTCCAATCTATTGATCTGATCTCTCCATAAAACATTTTTGGTCAGAGGTCTTGTTCCGGACATATCAATGTTTGACATTATGTTATCGATATGCCATTCATACATTAATCACGTTACAAAGGAATGTTCTACTCAATGGACTTACAGGCAAGATCTTGGTATAATTGCATTTGCTTCCCTCTTGCCCCTATGAATGGCAGTTCGACTATTTTCATCAAGATTTTTTTACATGAATCTTTGCATATTTTTGCTCAAGACTTACTATGGAATCAACGATATCTAATAATGACAATCTACATCTTAATGAGCCGGATTGTAATAAACCTTTAATCTGGCTACATTCTTCTTCAATCTACCTGATCCATCTGTACAGAGAAATGCTTTCACGGCATGGCCTTACCTAAGTTTGCCACTGTTAGTATAATTGCATCATTTATCCCTCTTGTGTCAAGGTAAAATGGTTACTTTTTATTTCGGTACCAAGAGAGTCCTCCATTTTCATCTGCTCACATTAGATCACAGAGATTTGCAGCGATTTAGCCTTAAGACTGCTATCTCTGCTTAAAATCAGAATCTTCAACCTCATTTTACCAGTGTTGCAAATGACTATGCAACAAAACTGAACTTGCTCTAAGATGGAATTTACGCAATTTCTGAAAAATCCAAACCTTTGAGAGTTTTGAAGTAATTTTAACTATATATTAAGATTGTGTTATGCATTTTTAACTGCTCACATTAGATCACAGAGACTTGCAGCGATTTAGCCTTAAGATTGCTGCCTTTGCTTAAAATCAGAATCTTCAATCTAATTTTAGTGTTGTGAATGACTGTGACAAAACAACTTGCTCTAAGGTGGAATTTACACAATTTATGAAAAATCCAAACCTTTGATAGTTTTAGAATAATCTTAACTATATAATATTAAGATTGGGTTATACATTTTTATCTGCTCACATTAGATCACAGAGACTTGCAACAATTTAGCCTTAAGATTGCTGCCTTTGCTTAAAATCAGAATCTTCAATTTAATTTTACCTGTGTTGTGAATGACTATGAGACAAAACTGAACCTGCTTTAAGGTGGAATTTACACAATTTATGAAAAACGCAAACCTTTGAGAGTTTTGAAATAATCTTAAGTATATATTACGATTGGGTTATTTTTTAAAGATAATTGATAGATTTGTTAGAAATATAAAGGTGACAGAATGATTTACTAATTTTGAGAGTCCTCACCCACTCTCTTTTTGACCATACCCCTTTTGAACTTTTGATGGATCATGTTTTTTACATATATGTTTAAATGTGAGAAAATGTTTAAAGAGTTTGAATATTATGAAATATACTTGAATTCTTTCAATGGTCCAGTGAGGTAAAGAATTGTTTGTTGTTTATATTCTGATTATATATACATGTTAATAAAACTATTAATACTACCAAAAAATTTGCATTTTTATTGAGAACTTTGACAAACCTTTCCTGTCCTTTTAGATCATCATCTTCTTCAAACAGTGAACCTAGAAATCCTAAATAAATCAACCCCAAACTAATTTTGCTATTTTCATTTATTTGAATGTTGTTATTGGTTTGCTTGGAAGGCCATCTTGGGGATTGTATCTCTGAACCAGAGGAAATTACAATTCTGGGTTATTTAAATTATTATAGCCTAGTTATAAAATTAAATTAAATAATCTAAATTTCGTTTCTGTTTTGTTTGTAGATAACCAATAACTGCACAACAGCATACAAGCAGTTTTTCACAATTCTGCAACAAAATAGTCCTTTATTTCATTCATAGTACATTTGAAAAATGGTTTTCTGTATTTAAAATGAAAAATATATAACAATTTTAGTGAATGCAAATAAATTGCAAAATTGGACCCGTAGACAGACATCCTGTAAAATATAATTTTCTTCTCCTGGAAGTTCACGTATGTGTGGAAAAGAATAAGTGAAAATAACTTAAGGTAGGGAAATTTCTGAATTTGAGAGGAAAATATTTTCACCTACAGAATGAGAAAATTTCTTGAGCAAAAAATGAAACACTGCAGAAATTCGCAGAAGAATCTCATGCCTGATTTTTGGCAGACGATATCCAAAAGCAGGTGTTTGATTAAATGACAGATATTTTGTCTAGATGAAATAGCTATGTCAAAAGAATGAGATTTAATTTATTGATTTTTTAACTTTGTAAAGAGGAAAGATTCCACTATATATATATATATATATATAATAGTTTGAAAGTTCAATGAAAGAAAAGTGAGAAGCTGTAACTCGAAAAACCCAATTTTCTAACAAGCCTACAAACAGAAGTATAAATCAGCAAATCAATGTTCAATCAAATGGAAAAAAATACATATTTCGAATCATCAGGTTAAAGAAAATCATCAAAAATCAATGGGATGGAATCGATAAAAGAAAAACAAATGAAATCCAAGCATTAATGCTATACACATGGACAAGGGTTAGGCCTAAATAATGAATTTCTTCACTTCTTCAAAACTCTTCATCGGGTCCAAGTATTTTGTTGAAGCAAACACAAAAAATGTAAGTTTTTGAAGAAATAGATAGATCAGAGTTTCCCCCAGGCACTTTTGGAAGGGCGCAGCGCCCTGCCTGCCCTTTTTTTTACCAGAACAGCGCCCTCCTTGCCCTTTGTACGAGAAAAGCGCCCTCCCTGCCCTTTTGTTAGCAGATCAGATCCCCTGCTTAGACTTTTGTTAAGAGAGCAATGTATGTCCTCAAACAAAATTCAACCAGCTCAGATAAGTCCCAGAACCCTTTCTCTGCGTTCATTACCGTAAGTTTTGATCGTGTCTATCTCTCTCTCTCTCCCCCCCCCCCCCTTTGCTCCCTCCTCCTTCAAAGAAAGAAAAGGGTGATCTAGTGCCAATAAAAAGAAGATTGACAGCCCCATATCACTTCTTTCCTTCACTGAAAGAAACAAAACGGAAAAGGGAATATTAAGCACGTACATTCCTTCTTCCATCTAATGAAAACTTTCAAAACAGTTTTCTTTTTTAACTTAATTTTTTGTTAAATTATTTCATGTTTGATATGCATTTGAGTTATAAAATTCTGTAAATGTCCCCGTACACATATTTGCTCTAAAACAAATATTTAAAAGTATAGATTTCCGGACTAGGGTTCTTTGCGCCATTTGCGGGAAGATGTTTACGTTGATTCCGCAGATTCAGTCAAAACCCGAGCATGATAGAAAGGGTGGGGTGAAAAGTTGTTAGATTAGAAATGGTGATTTTAGCCGGCTTGAATGATATATGGGAGAGCTTATTTTCTTTATATTGTTTACTAATTGTCTTTAGCTACCAGCCTAGTGGCTTTTTGAAAATTCTCTTAATATGCTTTCTTGCTGCAGACTGCGTATCGCCGCTACGCGCGAAAGTCACGGCTAAAAGTACTCCTATTTTTTGTTCGTGTAATAGCTATCGACTGTGTATTTGACCACCGCCGCCCTTAGAGAGGATCGGACACCACTCAAGTGGTGGGACCCGGACTCCCCACCAATCTTTGAGGGAGGAGAAGACATAAAAAATGCACAAATGAGAAAAATGAAACGTGAAAAGGAACCCAGGAATTTGTATGGGCGGCCCTGATCTGACCACTACGCGTTATATACAATATAATGAAAACTCCGCTTCATGCAATAATGATACGCGGACATATATAATTCACGTAGCGGATTTACTCCCAATGCAGGTCATGTAATAGCTATTGTCTGTGTATCTGATCACGGCCGCCTTTAAGAAGGGTCGGGCACCACTCAAGTGGTCGGGCCCCCAATAATTTTTTGAGGGAGGAGATGACATGAAGAATGCACAAAAGAGGAAAACGAAATATGAAGGCTAACCCAGAAATTTGTATGAGCGGCCCTGACCCGACTACTACGCAGACGGATGTAGTATGTACGCGTTATATATAACATAACGATAACTCCGCTAAATGCAATAACGATTCGACATATTTAATTCGCGTAGCGGATTTACAAAATTAAGCGCCTTCTTTTAACAAGTGTATGTAATCCGCATACGATGCATGCAATAACGATATATACCTTCTGCAGACGCGTGCAAATCGTGTGACATTGTGTTATGAACATGCACACTATGCGGTCTTATGGATTAAGAGATTAGCCCGTTGCACGACATCCGCATAGCAGATTTGAAACACAAAATAACCCCCCTCATATTAGCGGACTCGTTTTTGACCCGCTCAAAGGACGCAGGCAATAATAATAATAGTCAAGCTCATTTAATAACGATACGCCCACTTTAGGGACGTATGCAGTAGTTGTCGTTCGCGTACTCGCCCGCTACGCGAGTTTACGGCTAAAGATACGGATGCTACGCAGACACGAACGTACGGTGCTTGCACTATTAATAACTCTGCTCCATGGAATAATGATTAACTTAGCAGCTAAACATTTCCTAATCCATTGTTCAATACTTTCTTTATGCGGTGATTTTATGGAGCTTTCTAGAATTTTATTTAGTTATTTAAATCAGGGTTTTTTTTGTAATCAATATATAATAACAAACAATTAATAAATATTTTCAACGTTTAAATATAACTTATCCCTTAAAATCATCAAACCTCATATTGACTAATGAGAAAATACTAAAAATCAAAATTTAATATTCTCCTTTTTAAATTTATTAAATTTTAAATTTATATAAATTCAATAATTCTAACTGATAATAATCCCAACTGCCCAAGACTATAATTGCATTTGATGTAAAAATAGCATTTATTCAATGATAAATTTGTTCTTAACAAAAGAAACATTTTCATTCCTTAGTGGTGGTGGCTCCAGTCCGATAAAGCCAAAATTGTTTTGAATGAATAACATTTTGTAAAATAAAACTTCAGTAAAGTTCAATAAAGCTATTCGATTTTTTCAGATTCATTTATATTGTTTACAGGATTCCAAAGTACTACAAATGACTCGCTAACTGTTTATAGCTAGTTAGTACTTTAGTTTTCACAACGATTTTATTTGGATGTTATAGACCATAGACTTCAGGTTAAAATATAAAATTATTTTACGAACTTGTTTTTCAGTATATAAATTAAACTTATCTGACCTGAAATCAACCTGACCTATAATCTATAGACTTGCCTGGCGGCACATAAATATGTACTTGAATATGTATATTTTTATTTCTTTTGTTCAAACCTAACCAATCATTGCACATTAATCTCCAAGTAAGTTCATTTAATGCCCTAATTTTTTAAACAAAATAAGATTATATCATACTTATGCACAAATATTTCACCAAGGAGTAAGTGACAGATTCAGCTGAAACAATAGTAACATTAAGTAAATTAAAGCTTTCCCACACATTGGAAAACCCAGATTAAAATACTAAAATATCGAAATTATAACCCCTATACTTCGCAAACAAAGAGCTCATCCAAAATCCAATTATATACACTTGTAGGGATTTTAAAGAGCTATATTCTTGCATAATTGTTTACAGGTTTAGTTTTTGAGATAGCATTACAAACTTGAAAAGGGGGAAATTTTCACTCTTCTTCAACTCGACAAAACGATTACTCGAAAACTATAAGCACTTTTTAAAAATATAAATATAGATTTAGCAACTAAGTTTCCTAATACATAATTTTATCCCTTACTATTTATATCTGTCTTTTATGGTTTCGAAGATATGTTGAGTGAAAATAAGCAAAATGAAAAAAAAAAAAAACACTTGCTCGGACAGATACTTAAATTTTTCAAAAAACAAGTTCAAAATATTAAAAAATTGAAATTAATTTTATATATTCCAATCTTGACCCTATTTCCTACAAAACAAGAAAAGATATTTACATTTTTGTCTATTAGACTTGGAAGTACACGCGACAAAAGTGTTCACATTTTTTTTGCAATGCTCTGATTTTCGTCATAAAAATTCCTAGCATAAATGTTATTCAAACATAAAAAATATGTGCCCTTTTTTTCTAAGAAGTGCCCTTTTTCTGGTAACAGCACCCTGCCCTTTTTTAATCCTGGGGGAAACTCTGGATAGATTATATCTATAAACTATTTCTACTTGAACAACATACATAAAGAAGAAAAAAGGAAACAAGAATACCTGGAGAAAAACACTACAAATGCACGAACTTGTCGAATCCGGGAACCCAGAATGAAGAGACCAGTGTTGACATTCGCAAAGGAAAAAGAAATGAGCTACTGTTGCCATTCGTAAGAAATAAATAACAGTAATGCGAAAAGCCAAGAAAAAGTGATAATATGCAATAAGAGCTACTAAAAAGTGGGGCTAATGACAGAAAGGCTAATGTTGAAGGGGATGTAAAAAAAATAAAAGTATTATTAATACAAGAGAATGGAGATGTCAGGCTAATATAAAAAACTATGAATACAATTATGAAACTCCAGCTAATCTAAATTTTTTAACTATATCATTTACTAAATAAGAGGGATATTTATATACATTGCTCGTAGTTTTTAGATTATTGATATGTATAGCATGAAATTTTCTATCAGATAATCTATAAATTCTAAAAAGCTAATTAAGTATAATATATCTAAACAATAGAATCGAGTTGCAGGAATTAAATGGTAAGATTTTATTAATGTTACAATTAAAATAGTCTTTTTTATCATTTAAATTAGTAACAATTCTATTAGAAGGTTCAATAATAAGATTTAAATCCAAAAAATTAATATTACTAATAGCAGCTTCATTAGGAATTAATTACAAATTGTCTGGATAGAAATCTATATCTATGACGATTTTCAGTATATTCTAAGCAAATCAGATCATAAACATATCTGTATAATGTATAATCTATTGAAGTAAAAGACTATTCATAATGATAAAGGTATAAATTAGCTAACATACTGCTACTGCAGCCACCCTGTGGAACTCCTGAGACTTGTAAGTATAATTTATTTCCTTGAAAAATATAATTATTGAAAATAACAAAGTGAAGAAGTTTAGGAAAATTTATAAAATTGATTTGAGTTGATAGATTAGTAATATAAGCATAATATAGAGCAAACATTACATCATACAGGTCGGAGAACTTAATATTATTAAAAAGATCTTTAAAATCAAAAGTTTGAAATCCTATTAGTTTTCTAAGTGATATTAATTTATTCTTTAATTCTTTACTATTATTTAGAATAAGGTAATTATTGCTAGACTGATGCAAACTATCATTTATTAGATTTAAAGAATTTAGTAGTAATTTACTCGCAGTAGTAGAGTAAGTATTATGACCACTAGTTACTGTTCTAAATTTAATGGGATTTTTATGAAATTTAGGTATAAGCATTATATATGGAAATTTAAGAAAATTATTTTTAATATTTAAATCATTATATTGATAATTTTCAATTTGATACTATTAATGGAATGTAAATATAGTTTAAAAAGACTATTATTTTTTAAATAATCTAACAGAAATTATATATAAAATTTTTTACAGATAATAGCATAACTATTAGAGGCTTTATCAACATAGGCGATAACAAAAGATCTTTGTAAATCATTAATGGGGTGTTTAATATTATCAATATTATATATAGATCTAGACAATTTAATACTACTAATAGCATTTTTAATAGATTCTAATAAAGTAAATTTCCACATATTAAATGCCTCTAAAGGCAGAGCATATTTAGAAGCTAATTTATATATAATCAAGATTGATTGATTTTAAAATTTTAAATGAATTATTACATGATGGTAACTTGAATTTAGCGCCAAAAGACATAATGGTTCTTAACGAATTGTCTTTAACTATACCTAAGTCTCCTGTAACTACATGCCCCAAGTCTGGATTTAGAAATTCAGCATAATCATTTACAAATACATTCATTATCTAAAATTGATTTAGAATCATGATCAATAGTGAGATTGTGAAATTTCATTATAATTAAATATAGATCTACTAATAGGCTTGTTGTATTTAAAAGTCTTTGATACACTCAAATCTCCAATAGACATTAAATATTTGAACTTGTTAAATAGATGATCAAAATTTATAGAATTATAAATGGGGTGCTTGAAAGAGGTTACACAATAAGAATTAGTAGACATATTATTATGAAATTGATCAAGTTTTAAATTTAAATACAGTGCAACTTGGATAATTCGAAGCTGAAAGGACCACTAAAATAATTCGAATTATCCAAAACTTCGATTTAAAAAAGTTACATCTTTAAACTTTAGTTTCAGATCCACTGAATGCTTGAAAAGGTAATAAGTAAATATTTATTGAGAAATATCATGGTACGAAGGACTTAAACACTATATGTATGTAAACAAAATAAGATTTACATAAGCTACATACTTGTACATATTACATTCAATACAGAAAATTATAGTTTTAGAAAAAATTGTGCAATGTCTGATTGTTTTGTAGAGTTCAGTCGTTTAAGGTTAGCAAAATCATCAAGCATGTTTAGTCAATGGAAAACAGCTTCACTGATGTTTGTTTGTCCTTCAATGTACAGATAAAATTCGCCTAGATGAAAAAGTACCTCAGACGATGTAGGGATTGGCGTCTCTTTTTCTTCCTCCTGTATATCATCCTCGATATCGTACTCTGCTGCACTCGTCTTATTTAACACTTCTGATAAAATGTCTTGATCTGACAGTTCTCCACAAACTTCAACATTTTCGTCCAAATTGAAGTATTCTTCGAATGTCACTCTCTTTTCAGCAAGCGCTAAAGTCTTGTATTGAACGTGTGGTTTACTCAAAGACATTGTGAATGCTCACTTGCGAAACTCTCACAACACTACAAACACACTGACAGTAGGAAGCTCAAATGACGTCTGAAGCCGGTTGAACCAACACCCTCTGTAGGTTGAACGCTTGAACCGGTCGAACAGGTAGCGGGATGGGGAGGGGGTTTCAGCTGTCAAGTGTCGAACAGGTGGGGGTATTCAGGCAATGATTTCTTAATGATGAAAGGCCGAAAAGTTGTTATGGTTTGTAAGGTTTTATAAAAAACTTCGAATTGAGGAAGTTGAACTTCAAATTATCCACTATTTTTTAACACTGATTTAAAACAAAGTTCAAGGGAGAAATCTTCAAATTAATGATGATTTCAAATTAGAGATGTTCGTTTTATCCAAGTTTCACTGTACTTTGATCTTGTAATAAGCAAATCATAAAAAATATGATTAAAACGTTCATTAGCAAGATGAAATTTTAAAATTGCATAAACTTTATTTAAATGTTTTTTTTTACTGCAAAAACCCAGGATTTTATTAATTTTTATTGAAATTGATTATGTAAAATTATCTCAGCTTTAAAATCATGTTGTACGGTGTTTACTTTACCACTTTTAAATCTTTTGAATTTGACTGATTTACTATTATTTAAATGGGGTTTCAAAAAAGGTGATTAAAAATAGAATATTTATTATCTACAAAATTATTTTTTACAATATTACCATTTAGATATATTTGATTTAATCCGTATGGAAAAAGAGTACAATTTGATTTAATATAGTAGTTTTCAAAATAAATCCTATCTGCTATATTTGTTTTTACATCCAATATATATATATATATAATAAAATAAGATAGAAATAGGATACAAATGGAACAAAAAATGGATGGGAAGGCTAACGGGCAATATGCTAAAAAAAAGCCTAAGGGGGGATTGTGACCCCTTAAATCCCCGGTTACAGCATGCTGCTAGGCCGCAGCACACTCCCGGTATGGCCACAATTCCCGTAGCACTTCTCCAATGCATGTACCTCGAATGAATAGACCTTGATTTTTCAAAGGAGTAAAGAAGAAATGTTACCTAATTCCTATAGAACGCGTTAGAATCCAAAGACAATATAAGAAGAATTCATCCTTCCCCCTCATTATTATAAATAAATATATATATATATAAATAAACAACTATCTGCCTTACAAACAACTCCTATCTGCCTTATAAACAACTATCTGCTATTAAAGAACTACAACAACATTTTGTCATAACTTATGTAGATAAAGCTTCTAATAATTATGCCATCATTTGTAAAAAATATTATGTTTCTTTGTTACAGAAGTACTTAAAAAGTAATCACATTTTTAAACACATTAATCCATAATTACCAGTCCATCAAAATCAAAACTAAAATGCTAAAATTATATACACAATTAAATATTAATTGTAAGTTTTTTAAATTTCCTTATGTTACTTTGGTTCCTAAATTCCATAAATCACCTCTCAGTTTTAGAACAGTCACTTGTGGACATAATACCTTTACCACTACAGCTAGTAAGTTTTTGCTTAACTGTTTAAATAGAATTAATGAATCTCTTAAATTTAGAAATCCAGGATATTTGATTTTAAACAATAGTTTTGATTTAGTAAATCACCTTAGCAAGCTTCCACACATTCTTGGTTTCCATACCTTTGTTTTAAAGACCTATTTAATAATATTGTCATTAAAGATTTATAAAGATTATTGTCATTAAAGATTATATTGTCATTAAAGTTATTATCTCTCTTTATCATGACTATCTATCTTCCAATAATGTTGCATTTAATGTCAAAAACTTTCCTATGCTCTTGCACTTTGTGTTATACAATTATATTATCCAAGGTGATAACATTTATTTACAAACATCTGGTGTACCACAAGGTGGCTGTAGTAGTAGTATACTCGCTAACTTATATCTGTATTATTATGAATGTCATTTTAACTCTAATTCATATATTATATATAGATATGTTGACGACTTAATTTGTATTATCATTGATGATACTGAACCAATTAATATTGATTTTTACCCATCTAACCTAGAATTAATTCCTAATGAGCCTAGTGTTAGTCAAACTGTAAACTTTTTAAACCTAAATATAGATATCCTCCATAATCATGTAATCACCAATCTATATGATAAAAAAGATTCTTACAACTTCACTATCATAAAGCTGCTATCATACCAATCTTGTAATTCTATTCAATTGTTTAGAAACATCATTTTAAACCAGCTATTTTGAATACATCGACTTTCTGATCCTCGGTTTCACTTTCTCCACATCAATAATCTTAAACGCATTTGTCAAAATTACAAATATCCGGAAGTATTTGTAAATAATATTATTAATAATTTCAAATATACCACGTAATATGTTTCCACATGCACTATTTATCTTTGATTGGATAACTCATTTTTGAGAATTCACCCATTCTTATCACCTAACTTACCACTTGGCCTGAATCTAATACTGTTTACGATTTTCGAATGACTATTTTCCACTTGTCCTGAGTTCTATACTGATTACTATTTTTGAAAGTCTCCATACATATTATGTATCGTTTAAATGTATTCATTCCGGTGCCCACTCGCATTGACGAAGTGAGGTGAAATGCTCAGTCGCTTCTTCCACTTACACGTGGTAACTATGCTTCTGAGTTCATATTTCTGTTCGAGGAGGTATTAATTTTCTGATTTGTAATTCAATTGATTTATTTTTCTCCTTCCACTAGCCAGTAGACAGTTCCAATGGTGTCTATAGTTAAATACTATCGCCATTGTCAGAAACTGGCTATTCTATCGGTTTTAATTCGAATTGTATGGCTGTCCTGATGAGAATGCAATTTCGAACTAACCGCCATATTTTGTGTAGTTACAATTGATTGTTCTCTATGTCTTCATCTTTTATCTTGAACTAATTATTATTGCCTTTTCTCATTTTTGCCGTGTTTTCTTTTTTATTTTTATTTATATTTATATACTTTTAGTTGTGAATTTTGTATCCTTATATTCTTCTCATCCCCCTTTCCTTTGTAGTGATATGTTACCTTCTATCTTTATCCTTAGTCTTGGTCTATAGTTACTCATTTGTAACAGATATGCTAGAGATGGGTTTTTTTGTTCATACAGTAGTTTATGCATAATTTACAATTAAAATCTTTCATTTTTTATTTATATACATATATATATATATATATATATATATATATATATATATATATATATATATACATACACTATATTTTAAATTTGGTATAATATTATCATTATGAGTATTGTGCATTGAGATAGCATATAATATTTGGATTTTTTCTTATCTGTCTTCAAAGTCACATTTATTTATTAGCCAATTTTGGAACTTCTTTTAGAAAAAATGTTTTTTGATAAAATAGACATTTTGTTATAACTGAAAAATATTTTAATTGTCTGCACATTGCATACAAATTGGCAAATTACTACGTGCTACTTGCATCTTAAATCTTATGCAATGGCAGGCACATTTTATAGTGACAGATGTAAACTGTAGTAAAACTATCTATTAATACAAATCAGCCAATTTATTAGCTCCACTATCTTACTGCCAACTTCATAAAATAAACTTTAAAGAATTTAGGAAAAATTTTATAAGAATAACTTGTGAAATAAAAGCTCATCAAAATACATTTTTCTTTTTTTTAATTTCAATACTAATTATAATACAAGTGAATCTAAACCCTGCATACCCTATATAAAAGCATAAGAAAGTTGATCAGATTTGTAATCAATATTGATTAAGTATTTACCATATCCTAAAAAAGTGGAGCAGGTCGGAATCTCAAAAGCAGTAAACTGTGGAATTAAAATTATGCTTAACATTTTTAAAACCAATAATAACAAAATGGTTTCTTACTCGTGTAGTGAAGTCAGGATTGGCTGCCAAAGATTGCATCATGGATTGCACAAAAGAAGTATTCACATTAGACATGAGCTGTGGGTTATCGCTTAATTGCTGAAACATGCTCTGCATACCAGGAGAGCCCATCAAATTAGCAGGGGCACTGCCAGCAGGACGTGGTGTTGATCCAGTGGTTGGGGTCCCTCCAGGAGCCCATGGATTTGGTAAAGGATCTCTATTTTCAGTACCTTGTTGACTTGACGTAGAATCTGAAAATAAAGTGGTTCATACAATCTATTTAAAGACTTAAGGTGTAGCAATAATAACGATGCTACGATGGTTCTAGAACACACACACACACATACATATAACTCCATCACAACTGCTTGTATCATTGAACTTATTTCTAACAAATTTTCTTCAAATTTTTCTTTAATGATTTGTTGTAAATTATTTGATTAAAATGAAAGTAATACCATTATATTTCTTTAGTCATCAGCAGATTCTGTCAATACATGGATATCTATTTTCAAACATTTTTTCTTCTTCAATATCTCTATTTTTGAATAATCAATCTGACACTTTATTTTTTTGGTAGCGATATTTGCTTCTGTTCTTGTAAATATTTCTGAATTCGCAATTTTATTTTGATCATTTGTATACTCCTCATTTGAAACATTTTATCGTGATTTGGAGCCGTGGTGATCCACAGTTAGAACCCTGTGTGTGTAGAATACAGGAAATATAGGTTGAATTGCGGCTTTTAAAAATTTGCATAGTTATAATTTTCTAAAAAATTATGCACGTTATTTTTATTTATTTATTTTTTTAAATTCAATGACTATTTTTACTTTTTAACAAATTCAAAGACTTCCAAGCACTTGAAAATGAATATTTTTTCAAGCACTTTTCAAGGATTTTTACAAACATGTGAACCATGAAAGAGTATTTGAGCTTAGCAGTATGCCTATATATAAAATGCAAATGATCCATAAATAATATACTAAAAAAAATGTCCAATGTTGTCTAGGATAATATAGAGATGAAAATAGCATAGTACAGAAATTTGAACTATTTTAGCCATAAATGTACTCAGTGTTAAGCTTAACAAGCCAATTGGTATGTTAAGTGGTTACCTTTTCGAATAACAAGCAGTGATTACAGACTTAGGAAAAAAGCATTTTAATTCCTGTTGTTCTGCGGGAAGTGTAGGAGGATAAAACCCTTCTTAAAAAAATTCTTAAGATCTGGTCTTATTGCTTGCAATAAGTTTCAAATTAAATTGTAGGAGACATTTAGCTTGCAAGCATATGTTGAATCTTTTACTTTTATATATCAAAGTGCTACAAAATCAAAAATATTTTTAGCCATAAATCTACTCCTTATTAAGCTTAACAAGTAAGAGAAAAATATATGTAAATGGATTGAACTTTCTCCAGTTATAAAGTCATGACAGACAGAAACACATTTTCAATACTCATTACTTTGAGCTTCGCTGTATGGTGAAAAACTTACCCCAGCATATTTGCTACATTCGACATCATTTTCTAAAATTAAAAAATCAACAAAATCCATTGCCTGGCTCAGCAGATATTTAAACCTTTAATACTGTGCATATCTATACAAACCCAGTGTTGCCAACATTCTGCAAGAGTCATCAGAAGCACTAAGAGTTTCAGAAATTTTCAGGGATATTTTTGGAGAACTGCACAAAATTTAATTTTGTTGCATTCTTTCATATTATTTCTAAATTATAACATCCATGCTTTTATTTTGTCGGTTTTGAAAAAATTAAATCATTACAATAATTGCTCAGAATTTTATGTATTAAAAAAAAATTTCCACAATTCACAAAATGTTTATTCTAAAATTGCAGTATATATTTTTTAATGCATTTACAAAATTATATCTAAAAGTGCATTATCTGCATATGATTAAAATTTGGTGGCAATTTATCTTATGATGTTTTAAAGAAAATGTTTCTTTTGTTCAAAAATGTCTTTCACAAAAATGTGGCAGAAAAGGCTTTAAAATACATTTTTTAACGAGTTTAGTAAAAAATACTAAAAATCCTTCCAGTGGTTATATTTAAAAAAATAATATACTATTATAAAGGGGGGGGGGGAAATAAAGTTTTTAAGTCAATAAAAACATTTGATTTTTGCGTCATTTTAACTTCACTCAGGGTTCCTGTTAGAGCGCGAGAATCTTGCACAATAAAAATTGCTGTGTGAAGTTTTCTTCGGGTATGAAGTAAGATGTTCACTCTCACGGGGGGAGGGGGGGTCCCGTTATATTAACGGATGTTATGAACTCTTATTTTAAAATTTCCCCAATATATTTATTTCATAACAAATAAATTCTTTATCCTTTTGAAGAAATTTGACTTTTTTTTTAATATTTTGACATTTTGAATTCAAAAAATGGCGTTTTATACCGCTAGAAACATGCCATTTTATTGCAATACCTGAATTTTCTGATCAACGGGAAAAGGGCCGTGAACTACTTCTGGCCCAGCGGGTAAGTTGAAAATGGAACCGATTTAACTTTGAATTTATAATAATTGTTAATAGCTAGCACTTCTGAAAATACAACTAAGCAAACATTTTAGGAATCCATACATCGTTGTTTTATACATCGATGAGAAATTAATAACTTAAAACAGGGTATAATCTGTAAAAGGAAATCTGAAATTTTTCCTAGCGAAAAACTGTCGTAGATCGAGATTTTAAAAATTAAAGTTCTCGTGATCAAGCTTTAAAATTAATACGAAGTATGTCCGAGATAGTATCCTTCAAATGCACTATTTTAGCCAATGCTACACACATTCATAATTTCCGTATAGTCGTTTATGGACCGTTCATATGTAGGTTAAAGTAGAACAATAATACATAACATTGTAATATCGGCAATTCAACTCAAAAAGCATTCCCCCATCCCCAAGGTTGATATCCTTTATTCGTGCCAGGTGCCCAGATTTAATTCACTCGCGTTGGTCCAGAGCGGCAGTGTATTCCCGAAACTCATTCATATAGATTAATTCTTTTAATTTTTCATTGTGAAAAATATGCTATAATGAATATTTAACCAATAAATAAATTCACAAGCATGAAATAGCGGGAACGAGTTTAATGCACCATTTTTATTTTAGCGAGTGATTTTAATTCCATTCATGCATCTGCTTTCGGGAACCCTTTTAAATTTGAGTCTGATGTAAAAATGAGGGAACCCATTTAAGCCATAATTATTTGCCGTACTCATTGTAAAGAGCATGGCAAAGACGCTACACCCCAGAATGTCATAAATCACAAAATCACATCGGTGTAAAGGGGAGGGATAGGATAGTAATTTAGATTGCACTCATTCTCGGCAGCAAATGCAATAAATTATGATCGCCTCGTAGGGGAAAAACTATGGGAGAGCCATAGCTGTATCGCAGCGGTCGTTGACAGATTTTTCTCATTCCATAGGTGGATTTGTTTGGTGGAGAATAGCCATCCTACGCTATCACAGTTTGGCAGGTAATCAGGATTTCGTTAATCGCCAGATTTTTAAGTATAATTGCCATGTGGTGAGTGGGAATTTTAAGCTTTATGATGTTATCTGATTAACAGCCAATCAGAATAAAGTTTAATACTTCCACATAACGAGGGCAGTTTCGAGGAGGGACAAAGAGAAAGGAAAATTCCCGTTCAGATATTTTCACAGGGATTTGAAGATCGGCGACTCGCGAAACAAAATTCCAAAATTTTCCCTGATTTGAAGCAAAATTGTTTGAGTTTTTCCTGATATTTCCAAAAAATCATTTTTCCCTGAGAATTCCCTGATTTCCCGGTTCTGTTGCCACCCTGATATAATGCATATAAAAATAAAACACAGTGAAATCTATCCAAATCACAATTGCATGAAATCTATAACTAATTCAATCTGAATCTGTCTTGCCTATAAATCTTGTTACAAATACAAAATGATTTTGAGACCCATAAAAATTCTCAATATTAACAATACTGTTTTGAAGTTTTACTACATATTATGAAATGAAAAAAATAATATACCCAATTTCTAAAACAAATAAAAATATATCTAGGACTGGAACTTACCCGCTGAATCACTGACAAGAGAGGCAAAAGGATTAGTACCGAACTGTTCTTGGGCAGCATTGTACATAGGTTCTTGTAACTCAGTATACATGCGCCTCAAAGCATTATAACCACCAGGAACACTCTGGAATGGAAACAGACATTTTAAATAGAACATGAAATACATTCACAAAGCATATTTGAAAAACAAGAAAGCAAATGAGATTAAAATTGTTGCAACTGATAAGTAATTGTAATATAAAATTACAAATCTACATGGGTTTTTATTTAAAGATTTTACTTATATTAAAATATGGGGAAAGACTGAACTTTTCAAACAAATTTTACTAATTCTATTTCTATTTTAATAACTGATCCAATTATTTAGTATTTATATTATGCACCGTAGTTTTGAGATTATAATTTTGAGTTAATGTTCTGGATGATCTGTTTCTGAAATGGGCAATTTTTGTTAAAACAAAACTGCCCCTCAAAAGCAGTACATTTAATTTAAGGCTAAATGAAGTGCAGCAAGGTACAAGCAGAGCTTACGTGGCATTGACTCAAATACGTTTGTGTTGTTGATTTGAACGAAATTTGGAATATTTATAAAATTAAATCACTTTAAAAAAAGGTCTATGTTCACTCAAAGATGTAATTACATACATACCAGCACAAGCCTGAGACCTTTTGTGCATAAAACACCCACCATCAAAGGCAGAGAAAAAAGGATCATTGGGCTAATAATATACAGCCAAACCATGATCAAAATCTGCATATCATTAAACGCCAAATGGCACTAGTAAAACAAATCAAATGAAAAATCATGAAATATACAAATGACACAGCATATACAAAATTAAAATTAAATTAAAATAAATGAAATCAAAAATATAACACATTTTGATGTTTACATTATCAGACAATGAACCTTAATGGAATAAAGTATGAGAAACCATTTGAAACTGTGATGTTGTAAAGGGTCAAAATTAGAGACAGAATCATGATAGATATAAATAAATCAAGATTTGAAAACCAAAATATTATGGGGATTATTGCAGTTAAAAGAAAAGTTTTATTGAAAAGCAAAATTATCATTGATGACAGTTTGATATAAAACTGTGGAGAGTTTTTTTTCTTGATATCACAATCATGTTCAGATAATCCAATATCTACCTTTTTTTTTAGAACTACCAATATAGAATTTATAACTATTTTCAGCGGAAATAAGGGAGACGACGATAAAGCCAGACTCAAAACATTACTTTTAAATTTATCGGTACAGATACAGCTTAAGCACAGGCGTAACAGAAGAATAGGCAGGTATAAAATTGAATTCATGACAAAACTGTACAAGAGGATGGAAGATTAGGATTATAAGGAAACTCGATTTAAAAGGCAAAACATTGGTAGACAGGGCAAGCATAGATTTGGAAAACATAAAATTAGTATGGACAATAGAAAAAATCTTATTAATAAACTCAAAAGGAGTAAGCAGTTTTCCACCCAAAGCTAAAATTAATATCATCATGCAAACTATCAATAGAAGAACAAATGTTAAAGGCACAGTTAAAATAGGCAATAAAAGAAACTTTTCTTAGAGGAAACAGGGTGAAATGAATTAATGAGAATACAGGAATTAGTAAAATTGGGTTCACGAAGAATCATGGTACGGAAACCTGTAGACCAAGCTTGGAGATGCAAAATACATATTTGACATCTGGAGAATAATACATGGTTTTCTACTGATGTATTATATATCATAGAAAACCTGAGGTTTTCTATGTATTCTATGTGTAGAAAACCTAACAAATCATTTTACTTCAAAGTAGGATTTTACGACTGAAAAATATATGATATTTAAAAATATTAGTACATTTTAAGTTTAAAATAAAAAAAACTTACATTACCAGTTTATAACTTTATTACAATACATATGTAATAATTCTGATATTTCAGTTTTTATAACATATATATCAAATGCCAATGAAAAAGGTTTACAATGCAGTTTTGGGCAAAAATATCGATAGCAGAATGGATAGGAGTATTAGAAAAGAGTGAGACAACATCAAAACTATAGAGCATGTAATATGGGACAAAATCGATATGATAAAGACATTTAATAAAAGACAGCTTCAGTGGAATTAACAGGAAAAAATGTGATCTGCAAAAGACGGTTTAAGAAAAGAAGCGAAGATTTTTCTAAAAAATAAGTGGGACCATTATATTTGGAAACAATAGGGCACATTGGATGGTTAGTTTTATGAAGGTTTGTTTGGACAAACATTTGAGGTAATTAATAAGAGACACAGAATGCAGCAGCTTTAATATTAGGGGATGAGACCAGGTCATTCTTTTTTCAGGTTTTGAAAGACAGGAAATAATAAATGTAATGGGAAATCTTTGAAGCAGGTTTACATGCCACCATCTCGACGATACATCTTTACAGAATCAATATAATGGTCAATAGGGATGAGTACAAGCTGTTTAGTTTTGTCAGCAGACAAAATCACTAAATCAGAACAAGAGCTTATTAAGTTCAGAAAGCTCAACACAAATAGACATGTCTATATTACAATTTTTTTTAATTTTGTGATAAATTGAACATTATAAACCTGCCATGTTCCTTATGAGAATAGGCAACATGAATTAAAGCATCCTTCACGGGAGGAGAGGGATAAGACTGATAGAAATAGATTTACTGGGCGTGTAGGTGACTTTTGAGCCACATCTCTTAGTGCGATCAAATAAAGACATTTATTCTACACTGTTTTATATTTAAAATTTTCAATGTGCTATCTTAATGCAATTAACTATTAATTTGATCTTTGCAACTTTCAAATATTTTTAAATTAAATATATAAATACAATGATGATCATCACTATAGTCACAAATTCAGCTACATAAAATTGTATTTCTATACAACACAAAATGAAGTAATTTATAAAAAAAATTCTCAAAACAAATATATATATATACATATAATACAGCTTCATGACACTGTTCAAAGAATTCTCTCAATTTACTCAATATTTTACTTTAAAACTTTTCATACATATTCATATCATACAACACACGAGTTTGAAGATATGCAAATTTAAAAAAATTCAAAAATTCATATACCTTTTTTTTATATATAACCATATGTTAAAGTGATTGATTATTAGCTATGACAAATTTTAAATCAGCATTATAAGTAAAATATGAGAAAAGGGCACATAAAAAAGGGAGTTTTAACATGGGTTCCAATGGAGCATTGTGGTCTTTTTTAAGTTGCTTAACTGTTATTAGATAAATTTTGAGTCATAAATCGACTTATGTCAAAGCAAAAAGTGTGTGTGTGTGTGTGTGGGGGGGGGGGGGGGAATAAGGAGAATAAGGAGTTTTCCAGATTGAAAGAAAATACTAAAATCGAGAGTCTCCTGGAATAAGCGTACATTGTCAGCTAAGTCTTTCTAATTACAGCAATTAAATGTTTATTGGTCAGATATTATACTTTTTAGCTAATAATTTCTTAAGTGGCATTGTGGCAAAGGAATATTCATAGCAATTTTGAAGTTTAATTTTACAACCAGAATGACAACCTTGTTTAAACAGCTAACTTAGTAATTTACTTTTACGTTGCATACATTTAAATGATTTACATTACTGGAAAAGTAAACTTGAAGATACATATTTCTGTGAGATATCAAGAAATTTAAGTTTGAAACAAGTCTATATCAATTTATCAAAATGAAGTTTAGTTTTAGTACATTAAACAGTAATTTCTAAATTTAAACTTAGATCTATAAATAAAATGCAATGATTGAGAAGAATGTTAGCAATACTTTTACTATGCAAATACTACATACTTCAATATTACTAAGAGCTCTATCTTGGTTTCGCATGACTTCTTGTAACATAGCAGGATTTCGCATTATTTCCATTGTATGCCTTAGCAGATCTGGATTATTGAAAATATGGTTGATTTCAGGATTCCTCTGAAAGAGATAACAAATATGAAAAAATTTTGCAACTGCAATTTGATAAAACTTTTATGCATATATTTTAAAATAACATTCTTAATGTCTAAAAGTCAAGTAAAGTATCCTATTTATCTAAATCAAATGGCAACAGAAGTGATCCGTATGAAATGAAATTTGGAAAATTCAACGATCTTTCTCTCTCTCTGTATATATATATATATAGTCAGTCCTCAAATATAAATGTAGTTTTTAATAGATTTATTTTCAAGTTTTTAGGTCCGAGAGTTGTTGTAAGTTAAAAAAAATTCCTATACATAGAATTAGCAGAAAGAAGATTATTTAGTTAAAACTTTAACAGAAATAAATTTGTGTTGCTTTAGCAATGTACAAAAGTTTTTATTTTAAGAATGTTTTCAAATAAGAGTTTTTTTTTAGGTTGTTCCGATTTGGATAAAGAAAATGTTATATGAATAAATTTAAAAAATTCATATCTCTTATTGGTTATTTGGGCAGGATAAAATATTAAAATATATATAGGAATAGCATTTGCTACTTATTTTAGCTACCTTATTTTGGTATTTCATGAACAAGCTGACATGTTTTTCTTGTAAATTAATAAACAGAAAGGACCAAAATATTTTATCTCTCTATACTGAAAAAATATAACTGACACCCGCACCATTTAACAAATTTCGCATCTTTCGAGTTTCTCAGTCTTTATACAGCAAAAACTATAGCATACAAAAATATGAAATTTGGTACATTAGTAGAAAAATGTTAGGGGGAATACGTTGATATAAACCATCTTTCAATGTTAACTTTAATTCCGAGATATTTAATCTCAAAGTCAAAGGAAAAGTATTTGAGCTGTGAGTTAGCATCCTGGAAAGAATAGCAAGACCACAAATTTTTGCAGGCATATACCTACATAGTTGAATTTTTGCAAAACAAAGCCTATTTTTAAAATTTCAATTTCATTTATGAGTTATTCTATTTTCTATGCACTTCTGGAATGAAAAATTCTCTTAGGTGTGGGCAAAGATTTAATTGGTCGAGCTGATTGGAAGCATGAAGGCGATCAAGTTCACCAACCAGGTTGAAAGAGCTTGAGAACTACCTTCAAGTTCGCAAGCCAAGTTAATAAGTTACCAGCCTGGTTTATATGTTCGCAAGCACGGGTTATGAGCTTCATTTCGTGAGCTCTAGGAGTTAGTGAGTGCCAGCAAATATGGGAAGAACCACCAATGGGCATATTATGCCTGCGTAACAGGTGGTATGACTAGCTTGCGAAGCAAGTTTCAGTGAATAGGAATTTATAAAAGATTTCTTTGACACAATAACCATAAAAATATTAGAAGCAAAATTTCAGTTAAGCAGGCCTCATACTTTGTCAGAAAGATAAGACATAAATAAACAGCAGGTACATTAAATTTTTATTAAAAAAAATGAAAAATCTGTCATTTTATTAAAATATGAAATTTGTCTACAAATTGAAACCAAAAAATACCACTTATATATATATATATATATATATATATATCCCTGTATATATATATATATATATACAGGGGTTGGACAAAATAATATGAACACCTGTGAAAAGAGACAAAATCTTTATTAATAGGCTGATGGCCCTCCTTTTGCATGAATTACAGTTTGTATCCAACGTCGGATGGACAAATACAAGTCATAAACAAGAGTCACAGGGATACATAGCCACTCCTCCTGCAAAAAGGTCGCTAATTCAGAAAGTGTCCTTGGAGGTGGAAACCGACTGAGCAGTTTGCCCTCCAAAATACCCCACAAAGGTTCAATTATATTAAGATCAGGGGACTGCAGGGCCACATGAGGTGTTGTACTTTATCATCGTGTTCATTAAACAAGTCTCGGACAATTCCAGCAGTGTGAATAGGAGTATTATCATCTTGGTACACAAGTGTCAGGGAATAAAGTTTGCACCATTGGATGAAGATGGTCAGCCAGAATACTGACATAATCCTGTGCTGTAACCCGCCCATGCAGGACAACAAGTGGACAGAGACCACAGTGCAACATCGCGCCCCACAGCATCACTGACCCCCCTCCATGATAAACAGTAAGTAGGAAGGAGACAGTCAACATGATAGGCTTCTGCTGGCGTTCTCCGAACATAAACACGCCCATTGGTCTCGAATAATGTGAATGACGATTCGTCTGACCAGATGATATTCTCCCATATTTGTGTCAATTTTTATGGTCACGACACCATTTTCATCGTTTCAAGGCATTGCAATGTGTAACCAATGGTTTTGGAATCGCCGCTCTACCGTAAATGTTTGCTGCATGCAGTTCATGCCGGATAGTTTTTGATGATACAGCTTCCTGTAGATGTGTGTTCATCTCAGATGTTATCTGGGATGCTGTTGTCTTGGGCTTTCTGGCCACAATCCGCTTCAAAGCCCTTGTGTCTCTATCAGTCAGCTTCGACCATCGGCCACTGTTATGCTTGGCAGATGTCTTTTCCAGTTTGATATAGGCTGTCATTAGAGTTGACACGGTACTTCTCCCGACACCAACAAGGGTGGGCATTTTCGTTACTGAGGCTCCGGCAAGACTGGTTCCAACAATCATTCCTTTTCTGAAATCTGAGAGGTCAGCCAAAACAAAGTTTTAAAGCCGCAATATATTTTGCATCTGATCGTTATCACTGCTACTCAGACTGATGTGTGTATATTCTCGCCCACTAGGTGACACGATCTAACACTAGAGGGAGGGAGTATACGACAGGTTTCCCTCGAGTATTGTTATTACACAGGTGTTCATATTATTTTGTCAACCCCTATTTATATAATAGTGTCTAATTTAATATTTATGTTAAATTAACTGTATAACTAAATAATATTCTACTGGGAGAATTGTAAATCACATACAAAAAATATAAATAAAACAAAATTAATGTGAATTTTATTTGTTACATTATTCTGAAAAGTTAGAAATATGGAAAACTACTGTAGCCATTTTCAGTTTATGTACAAATTAGTGTCAAATGACAAGATTTCCAATGACTCAAGAAATTTTTAGTAAAAATTTAGAAGTGAATTGTTTCATATGGAAGTAGAGATGATGCCTTTGTAACATTTTTCATTAGTAAGTTAAGTAAAACATAACAGATGTTCCAAACTTTTTGGGCCTTGTATAACACTTTTGATAGAACACATTTCATAAACCCAATTACCATATCAAATAACTGGAGTGTCGAAAACCCAAACCACTCGACTGACCCGAGGGCTTACAGTAGCAGTTTGAGTGGCCGGGAACGAAATAACAGAGGTGTGGTTCAACTCAACTTTCCGATACCAGAATTATTTGAAATTTTGGTGCCATAGGTCCAAATTATTATAACTATAGCAAGTTACTTTTCTCCTCTTTAAAGGGCTTGAAAAAATATTTTCATTGATACGAAACTTGACAATGTACACCCCCCACCCCCCCTCAATAGGGGGTAACTTGCCCCAGAAGGGCATCACAAACCAAACATTGTATAGCAGCTATTTTCCACAACGATTGAAACTATTAAGTCTCATGATCATTGAGCTATAAATAAACTTTTTAAGTATGATTATGTCAAATTTTGCCCTATTCTGCATTGTTTAAAAAATATAAAATTTCGAAAGTTTTGCTCGAATTTAAAAAAAAATTCTATCTAGTTCTAGATTTTTTATAACAAAGCTGGATATATAGTTTTGTGAAAATCCATTAATATTTGTGGCTGCTATCATGTACACAAGAAATTGACCACAGACATACATCAATCCAAAAATAGTCAAATTGAACAAACAACTTAAAACATATATTGGCATCAAAATCTCAAATTCGAAAATTTTCATGAAAACAATACTTTCTTCATATCTATATTACATAGTATGAGAAAGTCAAAATACTCTGTGTGTTCCTGTAAGTAATGTTTTTAATTTTGTCGCTTATTGCTTTTTAGTGTACAATTCTCAATGTATAATTTTTAACTGACCATGTCGTTGAAGAAAAAGTTAATCATTCATTGCATGCTCACAATGGATAAATATTTTAATCAGCAGTACATTCCTTTAAGCAATATAGTAATAAAATTATACTATACAGAGATCTTACCTCCATAATTTGTTGCATCTGTGGATGATTCATGATCATATCTCTTAAAGTTTCTGGATTAGAGAACAGGGATTGAACAATAGGACTATCAAACAGCTGTCTCATCATTTCAGGGTTATTCATAAGCTGAATAAATACAGATTTTCATTAACATAAAAAATAATTAAATGTAAATGCACATAACTTCAATACTTATCAAATACATATTGACTCAGACTATGAATAAAAAACAAAATTTGGTTAACATTTATGAAATCTTTTCTGGACCAACTAAAGGCAATCTCAAATAACTAATTTTTTTTATTTCACACAGGAAAATGTATGCATTTGTTCAAAATATGCTATCTTACTATACGCAAAAAATATCTTCAGCATCATACCAGAAAAATATTTTTACACAATATCATAAAAAAATAAACAAAAATTTTCCATAGGAATTTAACTTTTACATCTGTTCTAATTTGGTCAACATTACTTTTATAATAGAATTTTTTTTAATTCCATTCCAGGGGAGAAGGGTTTCGAGTCCTAATGCACTCTTGCATATGTCACCACATAAGTTTATCATAAATCAAATCAAATTTGATATAACAAGCAAAACATATAGACAGGAAAATATAACATAAACACAGTTACAATTAGTTAATTAACACAAACAATTAGTTTCAATGAAGCCTCAAGAGTAAGTCCATTCAGGTAGCTAAGCAAAAGAAGAGAGATCGGGGAAATCAAAATAAAATATAATGTAACAGTAGCTGACACTAAGTTTTCAATGGTAACACAGAAATTATTGATAAGTTGCAACACTTTCTATCAGTTTAGAATTAAAAACTGTCAAAGAAATCTAAAAAAATTCAAAATAGTTGACCTTAATATAGATTAAATTAGAAATTTAAGCTCTCTCTAATACTAAAATAATCAATAAGAAAATATGACATGAAAATAAAATAGTACATATAAGAATTAGGGAATTAACATAGTATAGATGCATGGAAAAGATGGTTTTCAGACTTCCATTACTTAATAAGAGACAAAAACTAAATTGTGCAATTACACAATTTAGTTTGATTTATTATTATTTAGTTAGAGATTAACTAAAAATAGTCATTATTCAGTTTTAAGCAAACAGTAAAAATATGAAAGTTCTATTATCTAATTTGGGATTATGTGAAAATTAAGATGGATGGTAATGGTAAAAGGCATTTCTTTCAGCAATACACAGGAACACAATCTATACATGTGATAATCAAATTTAAAAATAATCAATATTTAATGAAAACATTTATAAAAGAATAATGATACATATTACATAGAAATGAATGTTGAACATCTTCATTGAAATAATTTGAAACAAAACATGAATGGAAAAGGACACCTTTTTATTCATATTAATACATCAGATTGGGAATACACAATTATCAATGATTAGCTTAGTGCAAAAAGAATTGGCAATTATTTTTATTGTCAATTTGCAGAGGAAAAAAATCCGCAACATTTAAGAATTTTATTAAACTAATGATTTTTGTTTGAAATTATTGGCACAGCGATAAACAAAAATGGGCAAAATTTTGATTAAATAGCAACTTTATAGCAGTTTAATATCATTTAATTTCTTAAATTTTTAAACTTTTCTAAGTAAAAATCACGTGCAATCCATACTCAACCAGGGGTTGAGATGTTAATCGCATTTTCTGCAATTTGCAATATAAAATTATTTTGATGATAGTAAATAAGAGTTTATGAAAATCATGATTTTGTTACCTGGAATCCTGGAACCTTGTTATCTGGAATCTAAATTAAAAATCATAATTAAGTTTTCAAAAATGAAACACCTCATGTTTTAACATTTTGTGATATCCATTTGAGATTATCAATATTTTGTGCTCTTCTTCAAAAATATGTTTTACATCCACTCAAGCTATTGCAAAAGTGAAAAGGCTAAAAAAGATATTTTGCAATAAGATAGAGGCTTTAAATTACATATAAAAGTGGATTGTAGAAAAGGAAGAAAGTAACAATTTTATTTTTTCACATATTTGCTAATTTAAGGGATGCTGCACACCATAATATTCGATTTGGGGATTAAATGAGAAATGCCCTCTTAAATGTGATAGACTTTAAATTTTATTATTGTGTAGCAATATTTTGTATTTTTGAGGTTGCATACTCTGTAATGCTTGATTGGGTGACTTATCGAAAGCACCCTTTTTTAAGTGAGATAGATAGAAATTGGGTCACGCCTGAACAGTTTAAAAAGTCAAACTGCGAAAATCAAGCAATTTAAAAATGCACAATCTTCGGAGTGGATTTATTGTACGACCGTTGATTTTCTATGGGATATTCGGTTAATATTTTTCTAATTCAAGGAAAAATAAAATTTGGCGATTGAAATAAAAAATTGAATGCAACCCTTGTCACTTAAAATTGATTTGTTATGGCATTACAAGTATTCTTGTAATATTTTTCATACTAGTGTGACAGACTTCTCATACTACACTGAAATTTTACCACTCACATTATGCAATTTTATCTCTTGTTACTTTTTGCCAGAACTAGCAGTTATAGCATCATCTGCAATATGAAATAACATTTTGACATTTAATAATTATATATGACGAAAATCTATTATTTTTGTTGATGCCTAAGAAAAATATTGTGAAATTTAATTTAAGGTTTACAGAGTTTTAAAAACATGAATTCACATTGCTCTAATATTTTACAATCATTTAATACCTGTGCTTTCAATAACTATAATACATCAACTACAGTGAAGCCTCTTTAATGCACACACTCATGGGAGCATGAATTTTGACTGCTATTTTGAGGTATCTGCTACTTAAGATATGTTTGCTGTTTTACCATGTCCTATTACAACAAATAAATTTATAACATCAAGCATATATACCTCTCTCTGCATTCTTTGCTGCATATCAGAAAATGAAGTATTATTGGCCAATCCAGAAAGACCAGAAAGGCCTCCAAGACCACCAAGACCACCTAATCCGGACATTCCACCAAATCCAGGAAGACCAAACATACCTCCTGGTGGGTTTGTTGGGTTCTAATCAAGAAATTAAAATATATATATTAATACCCCATATATATAAATAAATTTGACAAAATTAGAAGTATCTCTGAACATATTTTTGGATTAATAACCAGCAACTATGCATTACGAGAAAGGGCACCTTGAAATTATTTGCTCCAGGGTGCCAACAGTCTAGTTATGTCACTGTCCAGATACCTTAATTTTCGGTCTAACGGATTATCTCTTCTCAAGTTTGTATAAATAAAGAAGTGCAAATCACATGATTTTTATCACACCTGATTTTTATCATATTCACTATATTTTGATGTAAAAATAATTGAATGTTCTGTTTTTATGATTTATTCTTAAATCAGCAAAATCTGCAAGTTTTTATTCCAACAATCAAATTCGTCTAGATCATAGGTTCTCAACCTTTTTTTGCCCACCGCCCACTTTGAGAATATTTTTTTTCCTAATGCACCCCCAATTTTTTTTTACCTGCGAATCTGAAACAGCTATTGCCACGATTATATTTAAATGTGTAATATTATATACTATAGTCGTAAGATAGGATATGGCCCTATCCTATTTCTGAGTTTAAAGAAGACTGTTTCAATGAGAACAATTAAAACGCATACTTAATTATATTGAAAAGTATTTTTATTAACATTCAAAAGACATTGAATTTATAACTTATCTAATGAGAAGGTTGAATTTGATGCATTTTAAGGAGTTTGTTAATATCAGGCTCGATTTTACTTAAAAACAACCGTAAGTCACCGCGTTCAGTAACATGGAGCCGATTTCTCTTTTTAGTTACCAACATTGCTACAGCACCAAATTCACGTTCAGCTAAATAGGAAGATGGGAATGCTATCAGAAATCGCTGAACAATCGACCATAATTCTGGGTACAGTTGCAAAATCGGCTTCTGCAGCCAAAATTCTTGGTAGCCATTCTTGAATTCAATTTTTAATTCCTCATTTGTCGTCAGTTCTATTAGTTCTTCTTCTAACTGGGATGATCCTTCTGTGTTGACATTTGGAAAAAGGATCCAAAACCCAGTTTGGTATGTCCATGTTTAAAATGTCCTGGAATCGTTCCTTGAAATCACTGTGGAGGTTTTCCAAGTGTTGACAGCAAACAAGCAAGTCGTCGTGCTTGAATGATACTGCTGATAAATTTTGGAAGTTACTGAATTCGCATCTGCCGATATATTTCTTTTGTATAATAGCAGTTTGGATACGAAAGCAGCAATGCTATTTTTTGTTTTATTAATCAAGTTTAAGTCGTCGCCTTGAAGTTGGAGATTGACATCATTAAACAATTTATACAGGTCTGTCAAGTACGCAATATCGTTCTTTGATGAGATAAGCTTGTTGCGCAATTCCATGTCTTTGTTTCCTAGGAACTCTATCACAGACCCAAACAGATTGTAAAAGAGTCAAACAAGTACCTTTTGACAGCCAGCGCACCTCTGTGTGAAGCAGCAATCAGTTGAAATATTCATCATTGGCAATGCAAAGCTGACTAAATAATCTGTCATTCAACGAGTTACTTCTGATTTTATTAACTGCTCTGATAACATATTGCAGTGATGTATGGAGGCGTTCACTCAAATTTTTCGCAACAAAATGCTGGCAATGAATTACGCAATGCACAGCAAGCACGTCAGGAACTTTATTTTTTAAGCACGCTATGAAGCCTTTGTGACGCCCTGTCATAGCTGGTGCGCCATCCGTAGCAACTGACAAAATATTATTAAAAGTGTTGGAAATAATCAATACATCGCGATTCACGTTCCCGTGAACGGGCGTTTATGCAAATTTAATATGAACGACTCTTCCCGTTCACCGGCGTGAACCGTGACGTTTCTCAACATGAGGTTTCATGCAAATCAGTTCTCAATGCGTACGCATCTGATTTGCATATCCGGGGGCGTTTCCGGAACTGTCCATTCTCGGATATATAGGGCAGAGGTTTCTTGAAGCAATTAGGTCGAGTAGGTCGATCGAGATCAGACAGATCGATCAGATCAGACGTCTGAAGAAGTCAGACGAGATAGACACTGATGGTCTGATGCAGGCAGACAGAAATGTTTTTGACAGAAGTACTGCGGAATATCGTTTGACGACGGTGAATAGTCGAAACGGATGCAGATGTGGTCAGTTTGGACCAGCATGTATTGAACGTTAAATTTACTTACAAACGTTCGGAAGCCGCTTTAAATATTTTCCTGATGTTCTATCCTTTGGTTTCCCTTTGCCAAGTGTGATATCTTCGATGGTGGCTGAAATACACGCAAGTGATAGAGGTAGTATAGTAACTTACTACCAAATGCTTCAAGGAATCTCTGTCTAGTCATTTACAACTGAAAATCTTTTGTACATAGTATATTTTTGATGTTTTACGGCATGGAAAATTACCAGGTACGTGTAATATGCCGAGTTGTGTTTTTCACCAAATAAAGTGAACGAAGTTTTTCTTTAAAACTGGACTTGTGTACTTTCATGACCCAGCCAACACTTATTGACTCTGACAGTGCGTGCTTTGCTATCTTCAAATTTTAAATTTTTCCAATAGAAACGGTTACGGGGCCAGTTCAACGCCCAATAGAGTCATAAGTGCAAGTATCTTTAAAGAAATCGTTCCAGTGTTCAGATGGGGGCCGCACATGGCACCATTTTGAAGTTCGTGTGAACAACGAAACGCAACAGTGTAAACGTAAACAGTGTACAAGAACTTTTACTTCTGCTTCTTCAAAACTACGAGTGGCCATTGAGGCAAGTAGAACGGAGTTGCTGACGCGGGACAACTACGTCACCTGGCGTACCGACATCTCATTCGTACTCAAGGGAGAAGGATGTTTCGGACACGTAGATGGAAGTGCTAAGCCTATCGAAGAAGACGCAACCACGAGTCGTTGCGACTACGATGATTTTTATCGGAGGAAAGACCGAGCGCTCGCCATCATTTATCAAAGTTTATCCTCGGAATACAAGGAGTTGATAAACGTCACCGACGAACCTAGTCAAGTATGGAATACCTTGAAAGAACATTTTCAAGCGCCTTCCAGAGCCAACCTGGTTAGATTACTAGATGAGTTCTTCGACATCCGGCCGGAGCCAGACGAGCCTGTTGACATTTTTTGCTCAAGACTGCGGAAGGCCGTGACGAGGCTTAAAGACGCGAAACACCCCATTGAAGACCTATATGTAGCATTCCAGTCGATTCGGTACCTTCCGGAAGAATTCCGAGGTATCGTTCAACTTATATATCGATGGAATGACTCGGACTTCAAGCTCAGCAAAATACAAGCAGAGCTAGCAGCGGAGGAGAGCCGGCTGAGGCAGCAAGCAAGTGACTTTTCCAAAACTGTGAGTTCAAATTCTGCATATTTTACTTCTAAGAAATTTGTAAATAGAGTAAAAGTGTCTAAACTTAAATTTCCAAATGTATCTCATAATGTGTCTAATGTAAATACTTCTAGTCATAATGTAAATATTTCTAAAAGTAAAATTAAGTGTTTTAAGTGTAACAAACTAGGTCATACTAAATCTAATTGCAGTAGAAATAATGGATCTAGTATTGTGGAATTTCTTGGGTCTCCACAGATTGAGGCTAATACTGTAATCGATCCTAGCGATAGACTCAGCTGGGTAGTAGACACTGCTGCTACGCGACATTTCTGTAATAACATTAAGTTATTTTCAAAATTTAATGAGTGCAAAGGCACTTCAATGTCGCTAGCAGTAGGGGATGTCGAAAGTCCAGTTGAGGCTATCGGGACGGTGGAAATGTATGTCCAATTTAAGGATAAGCAAAGTATTATCAAATTGGAAAATGTTATGTATTCTCCTAAACTTAGGAGAAATTTATTAGCTGCATCTGTTCTTGAGGAACAAAATTTTAATTTTAATGGAGCTAATGGGGTTCTATGGTTTTTTACACCTAAAGGGGAGAAATTCTTTTATGCAAAAAGAAAGAATGGGTTATATTTTTTAAAACCTAAGTATAGTACCCAGGAACAACATAACGTAGAAAACCGTCAATCTAAAGATAGGGATCGAGATGGAGACAAGAAACACAAAAAGGATAAGAAATCCAAGGATAGGGATCCTAGTGCTTCCAGAAAAATAGACAAAGTAAAAATAGCACCTAATCTTAAAGAAACTAAATTTAAATCTGACAAAACAAAAACTAAGCAGAATAAAAATGTGAATAGTTCAATATCTAAGCCTAGCAGTTCAGTAACTGAACTTAATAGTACAAACTGTCTTTGGCATAAACGATATTGCCACATAAACGCTGAATATCTCCTCCAAACCAGCAAAGTTTCTGCCGTAAACGGACTTCCTAGGCTTAAATACAAAAAGTTAAATTGTAAATCGTGTAAATTGGCTAAGTCTAGGAGAGTATCATATAAACCCACCGGTAGGATAAGGTCCACTAAACCATTGCAATTGTTACACATGGATGTGCGTGGTCCCTTACCCACAGCCTCATATGGTGGGAACAAGTATGTCTTAACTATAACAGATGATTATAGTAGAAAAGTTTTTGTTTACCTCATGAAACAGAAGTCAGAAGTATTTTCACATTTTAAAGAGTTTCAGGCCAGAGAAGAAAGGCAGTTAGGTACTAAAATTCTATGTATCCGGACGGATAATGGAATGGAATTCTGCCATGACAAGTTCAAAAATTACCTGAAGGATATCGGTATTAAGGCTGAGAGGACTAACACATATACCCCACAGCAAAATGGAGTATCAGAGCGATTCAACTTAACCGCATTTGACTGTGTTAGAGCCATGTTGAACGACAGCAAATTACATGACAGATTCTGGGCGGAAGCAATATTGTGTTTTGCATACACTAAAAATCGAATATGTCACAAATTTAAGACAAAAACTCCACATGAGCTCTACAGTGGTAGAAAACCTTCAGTCAAACATCTTAGAACCTTTGGTTGTAGAGCATATGTAGGCAAACCCAGTCAGCTCAGAAAGAAGTTAGACATGAAAGCTACAGAAGGGGTGATGGTAGGCTATGCTACTAAAACTAAGGGATATTTTTGTCAGGAGAGAAACGAACAATTGAGACCTGCAATGTGAGGTTTGATGAGGGTGATGTAGTGGAAGGCATCCTGGACCCAATTTGTCCCAGAAATATCTCCTCAGGGATATCAAGAGATAACCTTTCAGAATACTCCGACGGGGAATATCCGAGAGAGCAGTCTGATGGGGGGGCAGGAGAGAGTGAAGACACTGGTGACGATCCGTCTGAATCCAGTGAGGAAACGGACTCTCCTGCTGACTCCAGTATGACTCCTTGCTCGGATATTGCTTGGCAGCGAAAGACGGTTCCAAGACCCGATGGGAGTAGAACCGATGTGTATTATTACGCTCAAGGAGATAATAAAAGGCTGAGGTCACACAATGATGTTAAGAAATATTGTGATAAAAGGAATATACAATTTGATCAGCAACTGTTTAATTTTCGGGAAAATAAAGGTCTTAAAAGGGTCAGAGGCAGACCAGAAGCAAGCAATATTGAAATAAATATACCAAAAGGGTACAACGCTGCTATTAAATCTTCCCAGTCCGAAAAATGGTGTAAAGCTATGGATGAAGAAATGGCCGTAATGCAAGAGAGGGGTGTCTGGGAACTAGTTCCTGCATCCACCTCACAAAAGCATATAGGCAGATGGGTCTACACTATTAAGAAAGACGAGAAAGGGAAAATCAAGAGATTTAAAGCTTGTTTGGTAGCCCAGGGGTATGGTCAGAAAAAGGGAGAATCATACGATGAAGTTTTTAGCCCTGTTGTTAACTTCAACTTAATTAGAGCATTCTTCTCAATTTTCGTATGCATGCTTGGCTGGATGCATTTCCAATTAGATATCAAATCTGCCTATCTCTATGCTAAATTGAGTCAAAAGGTATATATGAAACAGCCTCAAGGTTATGTCAATCAGGAACAGCCTGATTATGTTTGTTTGTTGAAGAAAGCCATTTACGGTCTTCATCAAAGTGGAAGAGAATGGTTTAATGAATTTGACACCAAATTAAAAGAATTAAATTTTTTAAAACTTCAATGGTGTAATTGTGCATATATTTACAATAGCAAAGTTCTTATGCTAGTCTATGTGGATGACATAATTCTCTTCTCAAAATATCAAAGGGACATAGACCACATTGTTTCATTACTTAGCATAGAATTTGATATCAAGGTATTAGGAAAAATTAGAAAACTTTTAGGCGTGGAATTTAAAGAGTGTGACAATAAATTTTTTGTACATCAAAGTCAGTATATAGATAAAGTATGTCAAATGTTTCAACAGTATAAATATCCAGTTACTTCACTTCCCATTTCTAAAGGGAATATTCTAAGTAAAATAGATTGTCCAAAGACAAGTGAAGAAATAAAGCAAATGCAAAGTTTTCCTTACAGGAGCTTAATTGGGTGTTTGGCTTTTATATCTAGTAGGACTAGACCTGATATTTGTTACGCCATCAATATATTATCTCAATTTCAAGAAAACCCTGGAATTAAGCATTGGGATGCATTGTTAAGACTTTTAGGATATGTTGAAAAGACTAAAAACTATATGTTGAATTTATCTAACATTCAGGAGTTAAAATTGAATGGTTATTCAGATTCTGACTTTGCTGCAAACAGAGATGACCGTGTTTCACTTGGAGGCATGATACTCTTTATTGACAATGTACCTATTTCTTGGCGTACCTTTAAACATAAGTGTGTCAGCTTATCAACCATGGAAGCTGAATACGTATCACTAACTGAAGCAGCTAAGGAAATGGTATGGGTACAAAACATAATTGAAGAATGTCATTTACTTGGGTTAAATTTTAATAAAAGTAACAGTGTTATTTTTAGCGACAACCAAGCAGCCATTAATTTTTCTAACTCTCCAATTGAAAACAATAGAACTAAGCATATTGATGTTAGATATCATTTCCTAAGAAATTTAATAGTCAATGAATCTTTTAATGTTAAATTTGTAAATAGTAAAGATAACTTAGCAGATCACTTTACTAAACCAATGACTAAGGAAATAATACTTAAATTTTGTAATAAAATTTTTAAAAACTAAATCAAAACTTTTTGAGATTAAATGTTTAGTCTAAAGAAAATTTTAAATACTAAATTGAATTTACAACTTGGGAATTTTTTTAAAAAGATGTCATATATATACATTATTGTTTATCTTAAACCTCATTGATATAAGATAGTATATCTTGAGTATAAATTTTTGTGATATTGAATCTTTTTCACTTTACACCTTTGTATATACATCCATTTTCCATGACCCGCATGATGCTAAATAATAGCTTATGTGTATAAAATTTTGTATTTTTCAACTTGGTAAAAAGTATGTGTTGAAAGTTTTGATAAAGGAATTTTATTATCTAATTACTTGCATCATGTATACTTATATTGTGTTAATAGACTAAATTTTTTTAAGCTTTTTGAATTATAGTGTTTATACTCAAATTTAAACTAAACTTAAATTCTATGCTTATACAAAATCTTAATCTTTTAAAGTTGACTTGTTTAATATGATAATGTGCTTATACTTAAATTTTGGATACTTATAATTAAATTTAAACTAAAATTTCAATTTTTGAATGCTGATACTTAAGCATTGAAGTTGTGTTGTATATAAATTTCTACTTGATGTGAAATGTTGTTGTTACAATATTGTCGACAATACTTAACTATTTTTCAGATGCTATAAGTACTTATGCATTTTATTTTAAATTTAATAATGATATAATACTTTAAATTTTTTCCTTCATTATATGTTTGATAGGATAGTGGGGGCCTTGGTGTTTAATTGATATACCTTGGTTTCTCAGAGTAAGTTTTCTTTTGCATATGCATTGAGACTTAAGGATTTGCATGAGGGGGCCGATTGTTGGAAATAATCAATACATCGCGATTCACGTTCCCGTGAACGGGCGTTTATGCAAATTTAATATGAACGACTCTTCCCGTTCACCGGCGTGAACCGTGACGTTTTTCAACATGAGGTTTCATGCAAATCAGTTCTCAATGCGTACGCATCTGATTTGCATATCCGGGGGCGTTTCCGGAACTGTCCATTCTCGGATATATAGGGCAGAGGTTTCTTGAAGCAATTAGGTCGAGTAGGTCGATCGAGATCAGACAGATCGATCAGATCAGACGTCTGAAGAAGTCAGACGAGATAGACACTGATGGTCTGATGCAGGCAGACAGAAATGTTTTTGACAGAAGTACTGCGGAATATCGTTTGACGACGGTGAATAGTCGAAACGGATGCAGATGTGGTCAGTTTGGACCAGCATGTATTGAACGTTAAATTTACTTACAAACGTTTGGAAGCCGCTTTAAATATTTTCCTGATGTTCTATCCTTTGGTTTCCCTTTGCCAAGTGTGATATCTTCGATGGTGGCTGAAATACACGCAAGTGATAGAGGTAGTATAGTAACTTACTACCAAATGCTTCAAGGAATCTCTGTCTAGTCATTTACAACTGAAAATCTTTTGTACATAGTATATTTTTGATGTTTTACGGCATGGAAAATTACCAGGTACGTGTAATATGCCGAGTTGTGTTTTTCACCAAATAAAGTGAACGAAGTTTTTCTTTAAAACTGGACTTGTGTACTTTCATGACCCAGCCAACACTTATTGACTCTGACAGTGCGTGCTTTGCTATCTTCAAATTTTAAATTTTTCCAATAAAAAGGAATTTCCTTTTCGTCACAAAACTTTTTCAGTGTATTAAATATGGTTTCTCCTTTTGTATCTGTTTCCAAATTCGTAGCAAACAATAGTTCTTGACATATTTTTTCATCTTTAATAAACCTCACGTATAACAATAACAATGCTTCATTGGTTGGTAAAGTGGACTCATCCAGCTGAATTGAAAATTGACAAGTCTGCAGATGATTGCACAATGATTCTTCAATGTTTTCAGCCATCTCATCAATTCGTCTTTGCACAGAACTATTGCTCAAAGGAATTTTTCGGATAATATCTGCAGCTGGTTTATGGAGCACAATGGTTATTACTTAATTTACTGCTGGTAAAATTAAATCATCCCCAATAGTATGTGGTTTGCATGTTTTAACAATCAATAATGAGATATTGTACGAAGCTCTAAGTCCGTCATCGTCTTACTTAGAAGCTGATGAAAAAAGTTTTGATACAGTTGGCTGAATTTCGTACTTCTTTTTCATATCTTGAAAATAGGTCACATCTTTGTCTTTCTTATCCAGGTGTATTTTATTAAAATGATCTTGAAGCCTAGAAGGCTTCGCTTCATTTGAAAATGTTTTTTGACAAATAAAGCACATTGGTGATGATGGATTTGTGGGATTTTCGATAAATCCGTACTTAATATAATCCACACTATACTGCCGCCTCTTCTTTTTTGCTTCTGACATGGTTTTTACTTTACAGATACGTGAGTAGTATTAGTGTACTTTTAAAACCCTGTCATCAATTGCGCGCGATAATGCTAATGAAAATAAAATGAACTATCACTGCCTTTATATAGGTTAGAAACATATAACACGCATCAACAGGAATAAGATAAACATGCAGTGACTCGTTTATAACACCCGGCGCCGAAGTTAAGCGTGGGGGCAAGGGTGATGCGGAAGCAGAGTGCGGGTTAGAACAAGCACAGATAATACTGTCGATTCTTGAAAGATTGAAAAAAATCACGTTATTTAACAAAAACTTGTTATAACAATATTTTTTGCTATTTTTAATTATTTTTAATTAACAAGCATATTTTTTGCTATTTTTTTATTAACAGGCTTTTGTTAACTTTACCTGTATTTATATATGAGATATTTCACGTGAAATTGGAAGATTTGAAAATTTTGAATTCAAATCTAAAATTAAAAATTTTTATATCATCCAATTTAATGTAGATCTGAATGTAATGGAATCTTTAAGTTCAATTTTCATCCACTTCCCGAACTACCGAAATATGTGAATTTTCGCACACGTGATAAAAATGATTAAAATACATACAATAACAAAAATTAACCAATATTAAAGTTTACTTTAGTTAGTACGTGATTAGCATGTTTTTTTTTGTCTTTTTCAAACTATATTTTTTTAATTTGCCCACCACTCCTCCGTACCATCTCAACGCCCCCTAATTTTCTCTGGGTCTTCTACTGCTCCCCTGAAATTCTCAAACGCCTACAAGGGGGCGTTATCACCCACGTTGAGAACCTATAGTCTAGATGGTAATTTTCTTTTGCTGCTCTTTCATGTTTTACTTTTATTTTGATTGCAAAATAAGTGTAAATAATTTAAATGGAATGTTTTCAATTCACACGACTGAACAATTTTTCTTCTGCAAGGTAACAACATTAGTTTACTTCAATGGCTGTTTCTCGGAAAAAGAGTGAAGCGGTAGGACACACAGTGAACTACTCTCATTAATGAATGGTAGAGAGGGATAGTTCATCACTATCATGATAGGGGCCTGCTAGATGGGGAGACGCAAGACTGGTAGCTAAGCGGAAAACAGTCGTCTGCAAGGATTTGACCGGGAAGCACACTCGTGATATAAAATTCTTTAAATTCAAACTGCATGAGAATGTTAGTTAACTATAAGAACCATCTTACTTCCATAATTAACTCTCACAATACTTTCTTAATTATACAAAATATTTCTTTAAATTTAAACAAAATATGACAAGCAAGTTTAGTCTGCATATTGTTGTTGTTGAGACCCAGACCGTCCAACCTACCAGAAAGGTGTAAGGTAACTGTTTGGACGGCCGGGAAGTGCCACCCAATTTGGACCGGAACCCAGTGGGGGAGGCATCCACAGGGACCGTACCCTCCTTCCCCTACCACCAACCTCTCGGAAGGACTTACGGACCCACATGTTTAACGTGATCGTACTCCGCGTGAACACGGCGGCAGTTTTCTGGCAGTGGCTGGAATCGAACCCGGGCCTACCGAGTGCAACTCCAGCGCGCTAACCAATGGGCTACCGCGCCTTGTCTGCATATTGCGTAATAATTATATTAAAAAAAAAGAAAAAAAAAAGTCTGCATATTGTGTAAAAATTAAATTAAAAAAAAGAAGATGAATAGAAAAAAGATGCTTGTGGACTCTCAATAATGCTCCACAAAATTAATTGCACAGAGAAATTTGTGAAGCTGCCCACATTAGATTTTTTGCTAAACAAATACTTATTCTGGCATATTAGAGAGAAATTAAACTTGATGAAAAAAGATCGCGATTGAAAGTTGTATTTTAAAATTTAAGTGATATCAGGCAAAAGTTTAGAAATAAACATTATATTAAAAAAATATTTATGTAGTTCAATCTCATTATGATGCTTAATCCCATCAATTCCTGTGGCGATCAGTAACCACAGACATAACGTTTGCTCTCAGCTAATGTTTGGCATGCCTGACTCAAGTAAATACTTTGTGAAAATATGGTTCCTACATAAATAAGGAACACAAAAGAATCCTACTCCAAATAATGATATTTATAAATATTGGCTTTAGAGCAAACATTTTTAAAGAGTTCAAATTATCAGAACATTTTACTCCCAAATTGACACACACACAAAAAGAAATAATAATCAAGCAAAAGATAAAAGGGCGAGTGTACAATTCAACAATTTTCCAGTCTCTTTCTACTTTGAAATGTGAAATTTTGTGTTTCTTACTTTTTTTTACTTTTGATCTTGCTAATGAAATGGACTTTAAGATAAAAAGAATTAAGAGTATTTTGCTAGTATTCCTTACAGTCGGGATTTTGGACCATTCTTTGTCCAATTTTCTTTAGCATTTTGGAATTGGAATAGCCAAAATTTAAAGGAGATAGATTCTGGCAAAAATAAGAAGTTTTAAGGGCTCTTAAAAACAAATTGTGAATTTAAAGAGTTTTAAATGACAATGTTTATTTCATTTTAATGTCTTAAATTAATGTCTTAAATGTCTTTTTTAAATTGACTCAAAAGATTTTCAGATTCATTTCCGCTGGCAAGGATGAATTGGGGGTTTATGCCCGTTGTCCGTCAGAGACAAAAGATTTTTAGATAAAAATATTTTAAGCAATTTTTCAGTAGGTGAATGCCGTACTTTTTATTTTTTTATAAGTAGGTTCGACCATTTATTTATTTATTTATTTTTTGGCTATACCGCATTTTCTCTTAAATATTTGTATAGGTAATTTGTAGCAATTTTTTATTTATTCTCTTTTTTCCATCTTGACATTTACCATATTTCTTTCTAACCGCAGCATTCTAATATTTTTTATTTAAGGCTAAAATTGATGATTATGACAAATTTCATTATTATAGCGATTTTTTTTAAAATCTGAAAATGAGGATCATGACAAATAAAAAATTCATTAACAGCGGGCACCATAATTTATGAATTTTTAGAACTGGACTCTCCTTTTCTTGACAGTTATATGCTAATCCGCAATTTTTTCGGAATATTTTGTATCTGTAACTCTAAGCAATTTTGATTTATTTCCTTCTTCCGATCTTTACTTTTTATGCGAATGTTAATCTTTTTAATCATAACATTTTAGTATTTACATTTTTCCTCCTATCTGATATGATAAAATTTATTTAATTTTTGGGGTAAATATTAACATGGTATTTGTTTATAACATTAACTCTGCTAGCGATTTGCCAATCTTTTTTTCTTTTCCTAGTATTTTCAACTTCTCAATTTTAAAAATACATAAAAATCCTTGCTTTCAATTTTAAAAATACATAAAAATTCTTGTTTCATCTAATTGTTGTAATAAAATCAGAAACTCATGCGTTATCGAAGATTGGCAATAATTTTTTATTTTTCCAAAAAAGAGAGTGAGGGAGGCCTACGGACGAGATACTATTAAACACTGCAATTACATATCAATTTCCGCAGATGCAAGTCTACTGAAAACTGAAATGAGATGACATTAAATTTCCATGAACACTAACTAATAAATGAGGCTGTGTATTAATTTCAGCGATGTCCTTTGTTTGCATAATTGATGTTTGATTAGAGATCAGATATATAATGCAATGCAATAAAATTTGAAAGAATTATTTTTTTAAAGAGAAATTCTCGAGTATCTGTATTTTTTGTAGATTTTCTTAATAGGCAAAATTATTGTGCTGTAGTGTAAACATGATGGGAAATTCACATTAACTGGGCATCATCCCAGTGAAAGGAGTCCGGAGAATATTTATTGCTGTTTACAGCTGACAGAAAGGAGTTTCTGTATGAATTGTTTCAGTCACTCCTTTTATCTGCTTTCTGATGGCTGTTTTCATTATTGATACTTTGATGAAGAAATAGTGAGAACCCAAACTGTTTACAACTTTAGGGAGTGATTTTGCAGGAGTGGACATTCACTGCAAACTGCGGCTACTGAAAAAAGAAATGTATACTCAATTGACACTTGGAAATTTATCCTTTGTCAGAAAATTTCTTTGTGATTTTGTAATCGCAGATACACAAATAAAAATATATTCACTGAATTCAGACAATCAATAAAATGAAAATTCACGGATTTCCACTAATTCATGGTAAAAGCACATGTTTGGTAAATTTAAGAAAAGGAAAATAACATTTTTTTTATTGTTCATAAAACATAAAAAAAAACTGAATTGACTTGAACTTTTAAAAATATAGAGGATTACTTACAGGTGTTGAAGAAGAGGTACTGGCATCTTGCTGCTGAAATTAAAAAAATATATTTATTTTTATGTTAAATATGTATGGCACTAAGGAAAATACAGAAAACTAATCAAGATGGCACTCAATAGTGACAATTAAAAAAACAAGGAAAAAATCTTGACTTCTAATTACAAAAATTGCGAATGCTTTCATTAAAATTTACAAACTTATGCAGAAATGATTATCAAAATCTTGTCAAAATTGTCATTCAGAAAGAATGGGTTGTAAAATATATTTAATGCAAAGTTACTTTTTCCAATAAAGAAATAGCATTTACAAAATTAGGGTTGCGCTGATGATCAGTGACCAGATCTGACCATAACAGAATATTTCACGATTGCGAATCTATCATTTAAAAAAAAAACATTATAACTCAGTCAGTAAATTAAATTTCATTTTCAAGCTTTTTTTCAGATAAGATTTAAAGTTTCCACCAAGTTAAAAAAAAAACCAATAATCACAAATTTAGTTAAAATGTTACTGCAGTTGTCCATCCGTAGCACTGCATTTATGCAGAGAAAAGCTACATAATATTATATCTGAGGAGCTTTATAAAGTGGTAAATAGTATGGATACACATCAATTTTAATTAAACTTTAAAATCAAAGACAACCAAAATTAGGTTTAAAAGTCTTTTAATAAAATCTCCTTTCCTCGAAGCACAAAATTACATGGCCAAAGCGCTTTCAGTTATCATTATGCCCTTCATCTGTGGCGAAGTCGCCACCATGTAATTTTGTGAGTTGAGGAAAATAAATTTTATTAAAGGACTTTTAAACCTAATTTTGGTTGTCTTTGATTTTAAAGTTTATAAAGTGAGCTAAAAAATGCAACTAAAAGTCTTTAAATTCCCCAACTATTCCAAATTTTGTTACTTTTAAAATTTTTCCAGAATTTTTGATTATTTATTCAAATAACCAAACTATTTCAGGTTCTCCAGGTAGTATGTCAAACCTACCTAGGGTATATTACATTGCTTTCAAAAATGAACATTTAATACTAGTAATAAAAAAAATGTAATCTTAATATGATACCTAAAAGTATTTTTATAGCTAAAGTTACAAAATATCCCAAAAAAATTCGAGAATTTTAAAATTCTTCTTAACACACATACGCAAAAACATATACATTAACCACATAATGAAATACATGCTTGTCAAAATCCTGACTCTCAGATTTTGACAGATCCCCATGTTTTAAAGCATTCCTGAATAAAAATCAGACATAATACAGGTCCCCAATAAAAAAAAAAAGATGATGAACTTTGATGTAGCATGGAACAAAAATGAGGTTTAAAGACTATAATATAAGGCAACAATATGGGCAAGTAAAGGCAACAATATAGTTTAAAGGCCATACATTTATAGAGGAATGCCACATATATAATGACATCAATTATAACTACTTCACACCAGATGCATTCACTCAAACAGTTGCTGCAAGCCCTCGTGCCAGGGCCAGTCGAGTGGTCTGGGTCTTCAACACTAGATGCATTGAATTACACTACATAAAAATGAAATTATAACAATACAGAAGAAAAAATAATTTCAGGTAAGACCGTACTAATATCAAATTGTATACACTCTTACCAGATACACAATTTGCTGCGGTGTTCAATATAAATGTCCTAACTGTTACAAGGCATATTTCATTTTAATGATATATAATAAACTTCATAAAGTTTCACACAATATGCCACAGCCCCCATAAAATATTATGGATTTGAATCAATCCCAGAAATGATTGCAATCTATTAAAAATACCGAAATCATATTCGAAATGCCACCAAACTCAACAGAAATGTACCAACAAGACAAGTCCAAAGAAAATTTTTGAGACACATTTTTCTTAAATGAACAAATTTTCAATATCATTTGGGGCCTCAAAATTGAGGGCTTCCCCCAGTCCAATTCCCTGAAAATTAATAGATGTTTTACATTTATCACTGAAAATAATTGCATTTCTCAATTTATTAAAAAATTATCCTACTTAAGATTAATTATCATTACAGAAAAATACTTATTTTGCCTTTAGGGATGCTCTAACATACATCAAATCCTGAGAGTTGACTTTTTGGTATTACAAAATCAAGATAAATTTTTTATATATACCATATATTTGAGGAAAATTAAATGAGTGTTTTAGGACATTTAAGAAGTACTTTTATGGTCTCTAAACATTGAACAATAAAAAGGTATTTCTAAGAACAATGTTGAAGTCCCAGATCACTCGGCTAACCCAGGGGTTTGCAGCAGCAGTTTGAGTGGCAGGGTCTAAGAACAATGCTATTGTTGTTGAGACCCAGACCGTCCGACCTACCAGAAAGGTGTAAGGTAACCGTAGGGTCTAAGAACAATGCGAAATTCTTGAATTTTTGTAATTGATTGGCAGTATTTATTACCAAATAAAATTCTAAATACATTTTTATTCCATTAAAATATTTGAGACTTGCAACAAAGATGAGCAACTAATGAAAGGTAAAAACAAAATAAAACTAAAAAGAATAACGACCTGAAAGATAAAATAAAAGAAGAAACTTCTGTTAGTTCTATTATAACTGCAAAGAACTAAAGGTTATTGTGCTACCTTAGCATAAGATAAAAATAGCTAAATTTTATTCAGGATAATTATATTTTTACAAAAACTGAGTTTTATACTTAATTAAGAATTTTTTTTAATCAAGTGCAACATCAAAATAAAGAGAAACATTTAATACTAAAAACAAAGAATACCTTATTTCCAGTTCTAATGACCAAGTGTATAGTTAAGCCATTTCTAATATCTGAAAAGAAAAAAGAAAATAGTCAAAAACTTGTTTTCTCAATTGTTTTGAAAAAATTACAAATTTTAATTTTTTTCCATATATGAAAACAGATTATTTTGTAAAAACACTGCAGAGTTACATATAATATAGTAAAACAGGGTAATAAAATTCAACTTTTGTTTTTTGATTAAACCTCACTTACTATATATAGACAAAAAGAAATCTTATGTTATTTTTAAGGATTGTGTAGAATAGTCTTCAGTCTTTTTTGGTTGTGGAAGATCTTTGAAATCTAATTTGATGGCAGAACCATAAAATGAGAAATTTTTTGTGGTCCAAATTATGCGTTCAAATTTTAAGCATTTTTTTATATTTACATGAAGCTACCACTTGCAGAACTCCTGGACTACTGTTGCGAACCCCAAGAGTTTCATGGAACACACTTTGAAAAACACTGGTAAAGAATATTGTATCGTTTAGGGGAAAAGCTACATCTCAAATGTTTCTATTGTGAATGTACAACATCTGATCAATAGAATGACAAACTAACATTATTAAATTATTATTAGAAAATGCAGTCTACATTTTCTAAAACACTGATTTATACCTATTTTTCCTTTTACTTTCTATTTTAAACAAAAAATGTAGTAATTAATTCTGTTGCTAATGACAGTCTTTAAATGCCGAAAACAAATTAAATAACTTGAAACTATATTAATATTTCTTATTTTTTTGTGAATGGCTGGCTACATCTTTATGTGTAAAATAAAATTTAGTTATCACATTTAGCAAATTTTCGAGTAATAGCCTTACTTGTTGCTAACTTGGCAACATTTGTTTATATACATTTTTTTCAGTATTTTGACTGCATTATGATGTTGGAATTATGCAACAGATTTTTAATAATTTTCCTTAACTATTCCATATTTAATAGATTTCCCACATCATTTTATAGAGTTTCAAGACTGCTACCACCCCAATAAAAGCAACAAATTTAGCATTACAGAATTAGGGTTAATCCCTTAATGAATGCTTACCTTATTCACCAATGCTGGTTAGAGGCTAACTTTAACTAAACTCAACTAACCTGCCAATTTTGTATTCATCATCAAATGTATGTATTGGGAACCCTGGTTAGCTTTGATGTAGAAAACTCAACCACCTAAATTCTGTGATTCGTACTTGCCAGTAAAACTTGTACATGTGCTACTCTACTTAAAATAGCAGCCATAGATGAAAATCATGAATTATATGAATAGATTTTGTTTTATATAAAGTAGAATCAAAGTGAATGAAAAATAGTGGCAGCTAAACAATTTCGACATAGAAAATCAAAATATTAAAATGTTGACATTATAACCAATTCTTTGAATTCATGCAATCCTTCTGTATACTTGTCCTGACTGGAGGTTTGCCTGCAGAACAAGTATTGAAAAAATCCAGATTAAAAAAAAATATAATTTTGACAACTATTGGAAAGACCCCTTGTTTCTTTAAAAAACCATGCCATTCGAAAAGGATTTAAAATTAAAATGATCATCAAAACATGCAAAAACTTTCTTCACAAATATCCCCAGTGTCCAAATTGAAGCAATCTTTAGTATCCCAGATTATGACCCATAGGAACAGAGAAAGTGATAGCAAGAGATAGGTGCTCTATGACCCTCATAAATTTTACAGTTTATTTTCATCCCTTCCAAATCCTCGTTACAGATTTATCTTTTTCAATTTCTTAAATCTAGTGCGGCAAATATGATCACCTTTTTGCTACCAGAGCTTTATCTTATCCCATTGAAAAATTGAGATTTGCAGAACTTGATTGAAAATTCAAAAATTTTTGCTTCAATGAAACAATTTTAATTTACAAATACTTGTATATAATGGGGAAAAAAAAAATGCAATCATGTATATACAAAAATATAGCAAAATAAATTTGTGTTCAGCAAACACTGAAAGTCTGCTTTAACTAGGGTTTAGTATATTCAGAAGTCAATCAGAAATTAGCCTGAAATCACATTTCCTATCAACAAATCATTTTTCTTGGCATTATGCTATTTTTTATGCTTAGTAACAAGATTTTAGTGTAGTCTTTTCAATTTCTTAAATCTCACATCCTTTTGCTATTAGAACTTTATCTTATCCTATTGAAAACTTGGGTAAGATAGCAAAAAAGTTGAGCAAGATTTTCAAAACTTGATTGAGAATTCACAATTTTTTTGCTTCAATAAAACAATTTATCAAATCATTTTTTACTCAAATGCCAAAAAAAAAATGAACTCAAATAAATTTCAGGGATTGATTAAAAAATGTCATATGTTTTATGTTTGGTAACCAGATGTTAGTGAAACATCCCTCAGACACTGGAATTGTTATCTTTTCTTCTTGGAATTTTAGTAAAGGATAGCTTAAATAAATTTCATTTGAGCTAAAAAATGTTATAAAAAATTGAAATTAAATGTCATTTTTTATGTTTGATTGAACAAATGTTTGATTGAATAAATTTACTTTGTAATCATTGAACTCAAAGGAGAAAAGAAGGGGTTTGTGAAGAGGAGTATTTTGCTTCCTAGTGTGAGAAAATGTCATGCAACAATTTTATGTGTGTGTATGAGAATCTTATGTCTCTCACTAACAGGAACCCTGGATCACACTATGTTGCTATCAGAACTTTATCTTAACCCAAAACTGAAGCAGCCATGTCCACAGTTGAAAGATAGGAGAATGCCACTTCATTTCTTCTTCCCAATGATGTTTGTTTTAAAATGAATCTTTACTCTTTAGGTTACTTAGGTTGCTTTTCCTTTTCACATATTTTATTGCACATGTTAAGTTTTAAAATGTAATTTTTCATTTCACTTCTGCTCAAAAAATGTCTGACAACTTGGATCTTATATTTCAAATACTAAGAATTCAATCCAAAATCTAAATATATATCCTTGTAGGGGTTTTAAAAGGCTATAAATTGGTTATTTTTCACTAGCACTTTTAGTTTGAGATATATAAGCATTACAAACTTCTCCAACGAAAAATTTTCAATCTTTTCAACTTCTTTACCGACCGTCCCCTGTAACTGCTCTATATTATTTGGGTGAACTGTAGTCTGGGTAATAAATAAATAAATCTTTTCAACTTGACAAGACGATTGCTCATAAAATATAAGAGCCTTTTAGAAACAAATTATTGATCCAGAAACAATATTTCTTATTGAATACTTTTGTCATTCACTGTTTATATTTATTTTTTATAGTTTAGAAGATATTTCAAGTAAAAGCAACCACAATGTTAAAATACATTCAGAGTACAAGAAAGCAGTGCCTGAAATGGAAGAGACATGGTAATTTATTTTCAAAAAGGATGTTTGTTCACAGCATTATCTGCAGGCACATAAAGAAAATATATGTAGTTGCCAAGATTTTTCACGATTTCAAGAACTTTTGGATAGGATCTCGTAAATGCTGTATGAAAAGTTAATTTTTCTTACATTTTATTATAGAATATAGACAAAACATAATACTTTTACTTACTATGGCTTTTAATATCTTCATGATCTTTCAAAATTTTGCCAGCAAAAATCAAGCACACCTGTTCCACGGTTGTATTAAATTGTTTGGCAACTTCTTCCTTCAACTGAAATGAAATACAGAAATGAATTTATCTTTATTTTTAAGAAATTGCTCAAGAGAGGACATATTTAAGAACTTTGTACTTATGCAATAGTTAGAATTATGAGATGATAACGTAGGAGTTGGTTAAGATTTTTTACAGAGTTTATGTTGGAGAAAATTCTAAAATTATGAAAAATTACATGGGCTATATGATAAAATCCAAACCTGTTTTCTCATATTTAACAAAACTATAAATTTAGAATAATTAGTAATATTTTATAACAAATAGATATTAAAAGTGATTGCACGCTTGGAGTCTCAATAGAACACTGAATTCAAAAACATTCACTTCCATATAGACATTGGTAAATTTGCACGCCCATGGGCAGTGAGACGAAATGAGGAATTTTATTTTTCAGTAACTCAAATTTATTAACAGCAGGCTCAGACCATTACATTTACATTACCATTAACCACATATCAAACTTGACCATGGGCATAAAAAGTTAATCCAACATATACAATTACATACAATTAAAAATTGGAAAAATATGTCATGGTAATATTAGCCCTTGTTGGAAATTGTTATTTGACAAAGAGTCCAAGATTTGGCGACACAAAGTCCGGGAGATGGTTCATCAGCGACCCAATACAGGGCAAATGGAATCAACACTAATTTACTGAGGGCAACTGCTCTGAAACATACACTGTCTATTAAATAATAATCAGGCTGGGGCATCGCTCATTATATCCACAATGCATAAGGAAGTTATAACGCTGAAATCAGCTAGGGCTTGATCAATATAACTGAAGGCTTAGATTCAGGCGATCAATGCTACAACTGATCAGAAAGCTCCTGTAAATTGACCATGAGCTAAGAAAATGGAGCTCAAAAGAGCTAGATGTAAAGCTTATAGTGAAACTAATAACAAAGCTCACACAAATCCACACATCCAAGAGGCTTAAAATGCCAGACACTGAAACTCAAATTAAATTCTCACTGTAACGTAGCATTAAATACTCTCAGCAAGTGTTGCCAACTCACAAAAGCAACATCACAAAAGAATTGCATCTAAACCAAACAGCCTTGAGGAACTAACAACAATCAATGTGCAGCACAGCAAAATAAATTAGCCAATTCAAGAATTCTATGCAGATGAGACCAAAGACGTGACTGGTAACCTTACAAATTTCATGGGAACATTACAAATTTCATAATTTTAACTAATTTTGCACAGATGGAAGGATCAGTCATATCGATTTCATCTACAGAGTAAATGGCTTTGCTAATTATGCACGGTCTCTTTTCTCTCTCTGAAAAATATGCATGCATATTGTATCACTGCGGATATACAGGAAATTATGGCAAGTGCTAAATCCCAACTTCTCTAATCTTTTGCGGCACAGATGTATTTTTGATCTCACTTGGAGTACCTTTTTGAATACTTTTGCAGCAAAATTTGCTGTCTGACAGGAGGGAATGCTTGGCATTCCAGAACTCTTTGTATTATTTTGCATTCCAGAAAACTACTACAGCTTTCCTTCAGAACATATTTATGTTCCAAAAGTGGAGTAGCTGAAATAGGGAACTGAGTCTACGCATCTAGAACTAATCTATCTTAGATGGAGGAAGAGCTACTTTATATAACTTAATTTTCATAGTTTTGTTCATTATCAAAGTTAATTTTTTAATTCTTTTTACACATAGTGAGACTGCGCAATTTAGTTAATATGCTCATGCGTTGTCACAAGTGCACAACTATCTTTTGATCTATCTCTATCCCCTAATTATTACACATTAGATAACTAAATTATGAAAATGTACTAGTTTAGAGAGCACTAGGAAATGATTGTCTTATAAAGAAACTATCGATATAATTAAATGCTACTTGCGTCCCTATTTCTATCAGAGTTGAATATTAAAAAACATGGAATCAGACAGAGAAAAAGAGAAGCAGAGTCCAAAGAGATTTGAGGTACCAACTCCACAACCCTGGAGTTTTAGATTAATTTAAAACAAAAATTTTTAATAGACTAATAGGAAATATACATATAATTTTATTGAGAATGCGAAGATATATATATATATATATATATATATATATATATATGTAAATGTAAAAGATAGATTATTGATCCATAATTTGATTATTCCAATTTATGATCCATTACATCAAAAATTACTAAGGAAAAAATGAAAAATATGGGTTAAGTTTGTGGGAATATTTGAGGTCATTATGAACATTGATTATACGTCTTTGAGAGTAATGACATCACAAACATCTAAACTGCTGTATATGATTATTTTGATGTTATAAAGAGGAAGCATAGGCATGAACTTAGCTGTCTCTGAGGCTTGGACCAATGCTTTTTAATATCACTTTCCTTTATAAAAGGTCTTGTGATAATTTTGATTATCACTCCGGAGGTTGGCTACAGTCAGTGCTGGAGTCCAGGAGTGCAGTGCTGCGGCATTTAAGACATGCATGTTGATAACTGGGGAGTAAGGTCACTACCCCTTACCGCCATTATGTAAGCACTTTACGTTGCCTTCCTTCTTCATTTTTATTTTTACATATTAACCCTTTATACATATATATATATATTTTAGAATGCTAAGAAATACAAACATCCATAGTGACAAACTACAGAATTGTGTTAAATCTTTTTTTTCCAGATTCCGTGAAATAAGAAAATAAAAATGCATATTTCGATGTTTTTAAAAATAAATAATTATAAAGTATTTGTAATAGGGATTCAGTTCAAAGATCATTAGAGAGAACGTTCTTCGATCTTTCCGATGTCAGGATAGAAACATTGATAATATTTTAGATTGGCAAGAAATCGATGTATATGAAAATTGCTCAAAATTGAGCTTCAACATAAACTAAAAAAATAAATACAAATTAAAAAAAAAAACGAAGCAAGGATTGTTGTACCGGGAGTTCAGGTAACCCAGTACTGAATTTCATGGCAATCCAAAGCTTAGATTTTACACTTAATACTAAATGTACCATGACTGGTTGTAAACTTTTGATTAGAAAATTCACATATAATGCTATTACTTTTTCTCACTTGACTTCATGACTTTTTCTATTAAATGTAGGGTGGGGTTGGGTAAAATGGGTCATTTTATAAGTAACTCAATGTAAATAAAATTAAAATTGCATTTTTTTAACCAATATTTGTAATAATATTTTTCAGTTTGTTGACAACATTTTTCAATTCCAAAAAAGTTAGGTTCATGAATATAGCAACACCAGAAAAACATTTTACAAGCTGTGGATGGTGGTGTGCAAAACACATGGTTTACTAACTTCTGAAAACCATTATATATTTTAATAAATAACAGTGCAAGTTTGTAGTATTTTCTCACAAAAGAAGCTCTAGACAACATCTGAAGCCAATCAATTAAGAAAAATATTAAATATTTTCTTTTTTATTTCAATTTTTTTAGATGGGGTAAAATGGGTCATAGTTAGGCTTAATGATTTTTTTTTTTTTTTTGTATAGGCCTACTGCAGTAAGTTTTGTTAAATTTAAACAATGTTTGTTATTTATTTTCTTGAAATTTAATTTTAAATTGCTACATTTAAACAATGTTTGTTAGCCTATTTATTTTTTATTATAATGGAACGTCTTCATGAAAAAGAATTAGAATGACTGAAAAAGAAAAATAAGAACTTTGAACTGCCCTAGTCAGAACATGAACAGAAAAAATCTCAGTTCACTACAAAACAATCTGATTGCAAGATGTTCAAGAATACAAGAGAACTTTTACCAGGAAAATGGGTAGTTATTGAATATAAAGGGAAAAAGTCTATGAAAAGATTTGTTGGTCAAATCACACATATTGATGGTGATGATATACATGTGAAGTATGTCATCATCATGGTACATACTACAGCCCTTGTAGGGCCTTGACCTCCTTTAAGATTTTTGACCATTCCTTTCTATTGGCCGCTTTCCTCTTTTGCTAATACCAAGCAATTTCAAATCCTCCTCTACCTGCTCCTTCCATCTGACCCTAGGTCTTCCTCGAGATCTTGACCCTCCTGGGTTTCCTTCCAAAAGCCTTCTAGTTACTCTCCTCTCCTCCATCCTCCTCATATGTCCGAGCCATTGAATTATTTTTTTTCTTATAGTTGTAACAATATCTATCTCTTTATATCTTTCATAAACCTCTTTATTTGTTCTACTCCTCCAATGTCCATTTTCACATATTGCTCCGAAAATTCGCCGCAGAATTTTTCTCTCCTATATTCCCAAAAGATCGGTATCTCTTTTAATTAAAGTCCAAGTCTCCAATCCGTATAGAACAATTGGTCTTATTATCACTTTATAGATGAGTATTTTGAGTTTAATATTTACATAGCTTGACCTCAATAGTTTCTGTAAGGCAAAATAACATCTGTTTTCAGCAGAAATTCTTGCTCTAATTTCTAGTTTAACCCCATTATTTTCAGTAACACGTGAACCCAAATATTTAAATTCCTTAACTCTTTCACAGTTTATTCCTTCACAGTCAAAAAGTTTAATACTTTGAAATATTTTGCTATTTCTAGTATTTACCATATATTTAGTTTTTGAGTCATTCACACTTAAACCAATTTCCCTTGAAAACAAAAGCAGATCAGAACAACACTCGCTGAGTGCCTTTAGGTTTCTGCACAGCAAAACCAGATCATCTGCAAATGCAAAAATTTGGCAAGTTCTGTAAAAATTGTCCCTCTGGGTTGAATATTGGTTTTTCGGATTACATATTCCAAACACAAGTTGAACAGACCAGTTGACAGTGGATCTCCCTGTCTCAACGCTTTTTTTACATCGAATTCTTCTGATAATGTGTTTTGAATTCTTATTTTTGTTGAAGTATTGGAGAGAGAGTTGTGAAGTATGAACCAAATCAAAAATAAGAGGATTTTTATGTCTTCCCTGAAAATAAGGACATTGATACCTAAAGTAGAAAACACTGGAGTTTTAGAAGAGCCATTTTGCAATAACCGTGAACAATACTATTTTGAAATTTGAAAATTGTATTGTTTAGCAGAATATGTAATTGACCTACTTTTCTTATTTTAATGCATTTCGTAATAAATATATTCTATAGGCATCATATATTCTATTTGTATTATCATAATAAATATATTCTATTTGCATTATGACCCATTTTACCCCAGGATGGGGTAAAATGGGTCAAAACTTTTCAAACTTAAGTTTAACTAATTTATAATTAAAAAATGTTTGCTAAAATTACACCAAAATGTTCTGAAAGAATGTAATGTCAAGGTGTCATTGAAAAAATTCAGGAAAAAATTATGGTTTTATTACTACAAAACTTTGAATGTGAAAATAGATAAAAAGTGACCCATTTTACCCCACCTGACCCTATGCAATCAAGTTTTCAATATTTATTTTCTTCTTGTGTTTATATGATAAAGATACATAGTCTACCGTTATGTACCACAACCGGTTATTTGACTGGGAGAAAAATTTATAGCCTTATAAGGTTATCGGATCAAAAAATGTGATGCACATTCCATATATTTTCATGAGTTTCCTGCACATTTCTGCACGGATTGTTGCGTAGTAAGTTCAATTTAAAATAACTGTGTATTAAAATTTCAATAAAGAGCATAAAATTTTAAGTTGCAAGGAATGGTGATAAAAACGAAAAAGTATTACTAGTTAGTTTATATTATTTTATTTTTACAGCATTACTTCATTCCTAATCTTCAATTTGAAAAAATGTCTAAACATTCAAGACACACCAAATTCTTAGAAGAAATAAATAACATAGGCGAAGAGTTTTCGGAAATTGATGAAGGCGGACTTTCTGAAAGTGAAGATATATTATTTGAAAATGATAATGATCTAGATTAGACACAGAGTGTGAGCCTACAAAAACCGACAATGAAGAGGAGAATATTGTGAATATATAATACATAGAGGGCGAAAAAGAATGAGATTGCTCTCAAGTTCTGAAGATGAGAATGAAAAAAATCTGTGATTGATGGCACTGTTTGGCAAGAAATGCAAATTGGTGCTACATCTGGAAAAACAGCACTTCATAACATTTTTAGTGAAGAATCCTAGGTCAAACAGGATATGCAAAAAGTAATATTATAAAGGGTAAAGTGAAGACTGTATTTTTGTTGATAATTGACCACCGTATTATGAAACATAAGAATGTGCACAACAGAAGAAACAAATCTAGTTTTAGAAACCGAATGGAGTTTATTACCGTAGTTACTTTATTTAATATTTCCTCACTAAAATCAATATTGCCTGCATTCAATCAGAAAAAATAAAGCTTTTATCTAATAACCAGTCATTTGAAAGGTTACAGTACTAATAAGTATATGTTGAGTGTACGTACGCTTAATGTTAAGAAGGCTCAGACAGACATTTTATTATGTTAAAAAAACCAGCATTACAGATATGTTTCTATGTTAATATAGCTACACATGTTTTATGCAATGATTACACTGTTCATACACTGTTAAAGTCACTGAGTGAATGCATAAGCTAAGATTGCTATCCACTCTAGACTCCAGTCTTGCTTTCAAATTAACTAATTTTAGATTCACAGGGTTGATAACTAGATTATTAACAGAATCAGCAAATATAAGTTTCAGATATTTCAAAATTTTATTTTTGGGAGGTATTTGACTGACATGTTTAATTTTCACCTAATTTTAGCTACTAAGCATGCTTAATTGTTGATAGAAATCTTATCAAGTAATTATGAAATTAAGTCATAAAAATTCTCTCTATTAACACAAAAACAAATTATTTGCCAGCCTTTGTTACTGTCCTAAACATATGCAAAATGAAAGTTCAAATTTAAAACAAGACATCTCCCAAAATTGAAGGGAAATTTTATCAAACTCCAGCGATATCTTGCCGGTTATGATTGTTACTACTTAACATATACACTAGAACTCTGAATGGTATTAAAATAATAAAACTCATTAAAAAATTACTTTATAACAGATCTTGGTAAATCAGGATCCCCCAATCTGTTTTAAAGTACAAATGTGCTGTTACTTTATAATGATAGCAACCATAGAACCACGTACTTATTGGATATAATGCATATGAGAGGTTACAAACTAGATTATAACAAGAAAGATCAATCATGCATAAAGCACTGATTGAGAAACACTTTCCGACTGCAATACAATTTTATTTAAACATCTCTAAAATGTGATACATTCAGTGGTAATATTTTTAAAATTATTACAATACTACAATAATTTATTATATTTGAAAACTTAAAACTTCATTGAAAAAATCACCTGGTTCTCTATATGAAAGCAGTGAATATTTCATTCATAAACTTTTTCCATTCCTCTCATTCAGCAGCGATATATTTAAAATTATCACAATACTACAATAATTTATTTTACTTACAAATTTAAAACCATGGACGTAAAAGTACTTTCTAACTCCATGCTTAGAACTTCATCGGGAAAGCAATAGGTACTATAGAATCGTTTGCTTCTCTTTAAAATCAATGAATGTTTGTTTTATTCATATCAGCTATATTGCAGACTCCAGGGTTAAATAATTTTGCATTAAAGAAATTCAGCAAATCTTATTCAACTCATCTTACAGCTTGATGTATTTACATTCTCCATACATGAAAATTAGGCTTCGTTGTAGAAATAGTCAAAGTTTGATGATCATTTAAACTCAAAAATATTGTAATTGTGTTGGCGCAATATATAGATGCACAGAAATTATGCAAAAATAAAGCGGTTTTAGGATGGATGCAACACTAAATATAAATTAAAAAGAACTTTAAAAATCACAATTTTGACACTTGGATAAAAGATGGATGCCATATTTTATTTTGAAGTGGATCATGTGATCTCTTCATATAATATGGGTGCAATTATTATTTTAATTTTTATTTAAAAACTACTAAACACATTTTGCTGAAATTTTTTTTATATATCTTATGGGATAATTTAAATATTTCCTAAAAATTTCGAAGAAATTTGTGAATTCTAAATTCACTTAAAAATGTTTGAAAAATTAGGTCCCATAGGATTCAATGTATTTCATTTTTTCAACCCGGGTTCATTCGTAAACTAATTGACATTCATTAACATTCTCATATGTCCTACAGACCGTCTCAACATACTAAAATTTCTTTTTGATAAAGCCATTTTTACAGCAGTTATCATGAGCACAGGCAGAATGAACAGTCATAAACACTTTTCAACTATGTTGTAATCTATTAAAAAGGAATCGCAATTGGAACGCTTAGTGGCAACTTTGTGAGCTTAGAGGTGTGGGGAAATTATTCTCTGGATCAAACCCAGATCTTATTGATAAAGTTTTAAAGGACTATACTAGAGCCTTCTACCAGCCCATTCTCTGTGAATAAAAAATTAAAATATATATATGTATCGATATGACATTGATAAATGTCAATGAGGAGTTTCCAAACATTTAACTCCTTATTGCGGCCTGATAGTACAGGCTACGACAAAAATATATGTACAATAAATTTAACAATAGACTGAATGAATGGGTTTGCAAAACTTCATTTTAAATTATACAAATTTACAAAAGTTAAAGATTGCAAATTTTATCAACTCACGTCAGAAAATTCTAATTCAAATCATTGTTTGAATTGAACTCATGAATTTAATTTTTTAAACATTTTATAGTATTTAATTTATTTTAATGAGAAAGTATATTCTGAAAAAAATGCTTTACATGTATTAAGAAAGTGTATAATTATAATATAGAACAGGAAGAATACAAAATTTTCCTTAACCAAACCAGAAATCAGTAATAAGTGCATATCGGATATAAAAAATGTATTATAATACGTGTTAAACAAATATTGAAATGTAAATACGGGTAAAAGTATACAAATGTCCCACTCCCACGTAATAAAAATATTAAGGAAACAAAAGTCTGAAAAAACAATTGGGAAAAAAAATAAAATAAAAAAATTACAATCGGAAGTTAATCACATTGTATATTATTACAGTAAGCGATTATGACGTCGATTATCCTCATTACTATATGGTCATTAATATTATAAAAAAGGATATAAAACATGTAATATTAAGTTATTATTATATAAAATGGTAAATGCCATTAAAAGTAATCGAGTTTGACATGATTAAACTAAGTACGATAGCAATCAATCACCAATTGCTCAAACAGGGAAATAATCTGAGCTTTTACGCAATATGCCATATACTAATCATGTCAGGTCTAATTCCGGAATATTTGAGCAATAAACGATAAAAAGCAAGCAAAGATACTTTTTGCATTTACCTCTTTCACTGTAGCACTTTCTTCTAATTCCACTGACTTCTTTTCTTTTGCAGTTTTTACAAAAATAGTAATTTTAGGACCCGAATCCTCCTCCGCCATGATGAATCTATTAAACACTGAGTGAGCTGCTATATCACAAGATGAAGAGAGCCAAATGCTGACATATTTCCGTTCCGGAAACTGCTACGGCAGTGTCATCTATTTTACAAAATATTTACTATTCAACCTGTTGCCAACATTTACACATATGCTTGTATGGAAGAAGAAATCTGAAACATCTATACTGTGATTGGTTGAGGAATACGGCCATTTTGTGGGTGACGCCATCATAGACTTTGAAGAAACACAGTACACGAAAAGATTTACAGTGCAGGACGTTAAATTCCCAATTTAAAATTGCAATGAATTTTGAAGTTTGTAGTTTTATTTTCTTTCCTATTTAATTAATTTCGAAACTTAAGTAACACAACGAAGCGGCATTTTAGAAAAGCTTATTTCCACATTATAAAAGTCTTATAAGATCTATGGAATTGGACCTGAACTAAAGAGAGCATTTTCACATTAACTGATCTACCTCGTCAAATGACTACATTCTAGTCAAATACTAGCTATAGGTGACGATTGCCTGGATAAGCATTTGTTGTTCTGTATCGGACAAGGCCGTGAAGTAAAAGTTGCAAAATACCCGGGGAATTTTGGGGGATAAACCGGGAATTTTGGAAACTTTGATGGGAAGAAACTAATTTATGTGTTTCTTATATGATATGATTAATCACGCCCATTATGCAGTTTGAATGTTATTGATTGATCGCTCTTTAAATACATTTAAGAAATCTTTATTAGTTTAAAAGTAGAGTTTATTGAATAGAATTTTTTGAAAATGTGCAATTTGTATCAGTCACAAAATTATTAACATGTTATTGGGACTAATATCGATTCCTTATTATTGTTCAACATTAAATGAATGTAAATTTATCACCTTGTAATAAATATTTCATAGTTCGGAGTGTTTTTATTTCATAAATATTTACAAATTAAATAATAATTTATTTGCAGAATGAATTTTCAATTTTATATATATTAAGAAAGTCACACAATTTAAATATTTTCTTTGGATCTAACAAATCTCTCTCCATTTTCTATGCTTCAGCTATTTACAATTCTGGATGCAGAAAATAAATATTAGTTTTAGTTCATACACATTTCTTTTGCAACGCAAAGACTCAAAATTCCCACTTTTTGGAAACTTTCAAAATTCCCTTTCCAAAAATTCCGGTTTATTCTAGGGAATAAATCAAGTCTTTTCCCGCCTTTGCAACTCTAGACAGGGGGCACTCCAATGAAGAAAAAAATGAAGGTCTCTTTTCCAGTTGGACCGGAAATCTAGTTTTGTAATCTAGTGGAGATGCATCCACTTGAAGGTTGATGGGTGCATTCAAAGAGCAGTAATGAAATTAATGCTATATGGTTTGATTTTTATGTTTAAAAGATTAATTATATTTTGGAGTGTAGAAAAATGTTACAGGCAAAACACCAATACGAAACATATATGATTTAAATTATTGACATAAATATGATTTCATGATTTAAATTATTTTGATATATTAAATATACAAAATATAATACCAAACTTTGAAAAATTAAGCTATGGAAGAAGGTAAATATAGAAAATACATACTTAGAGGAACAAATCTACAACTACATTCCATGAATTGTGATACAGGAATTTTTATTAATCTACACAATAAGTTTTTATGTGCTTTATCGTGTCCCTTATATTTAAATAAACATTTATGCATGTGAATTTATACATTATTTTATTTTCTTTTCTTTTTTCGAAGCTGAATAGTCTTCGTTTGACTGAACTGTTTAAAAAGCGAATTCAAATGAAAGTTTTTAATCTGCAAAATATACGAATTGTACATTTATCAATATGTCGGTACTGACATTGAAGTTCTGTGCATAGTTTTTTGATTACACCTTTCCCTTTTAGGAAAATTTTCTCATGAACAGTATGAAATATTTTTTCAAATTTCGTTGCACAATCCATCCATGCTGGTGTTTGCACAATTAATCCTCCAGAAAATAATAGAAAAATCTAAATTGCATTTTCGGGCATTTCAGAACAATACTTTAATGTGTTTCCCAATGAAGGATCAGTTTCTCGCATGCGGAAAACAATATGTTCATAAATATACGTGAGACCTTCTTTTCAATATCTGGAATGTTTACCTCTGGAATTTGCAGTTTTTGTTTTCATTCCATGACATATCGCTAATAATTTCATATAAGAAATTTTTGTCTTCATCTACAACGGTTTCTAAATTTTCAATGGAAAAATTCATATTGCATATCCAAAGGCATATTTTAAAATTTTTGTTTTCAAATAGGCCTCAAAAGTTTCATCGTCTTTGGCAACGTTGGTTTCCCGATATATTGGATAATTTGTTTACCCGTAGCAATTGTTTTAAATGGCACATTACTTCCGAATTAGATGGATGATCATTGAAACATACAAGACCTCTAATTTGACTAAAATTGCTATCTAGAGCATTTTGAGTCAAGCGAGACGTGATTATGTAAATCCAAAAGCTTTTAATTCCGAAAATAGTCCGATAAATGAATTTATCAATTTAATAAATTCCTTTTGAAAGTACATTAAATTTCATTTTCCCTTCACTCGAGTTCACTGATAGCATTTTAAACTTGTTTCAAAATAGCCTTTTTATTTTCAAATTCATTTCGAAGACCAAAAGCCGTTTTTAGAGGTTTATTGCTTGGTGGCAAAGGCCTTTGCATTCATTATATTAAAAATGTATAAATTAATTGGATAAATTCTGAACCTTCATGGTTTTCTGTTAAATATTCCACTGCTTTACAGTCGTTGCAGAAAATAATATATTTGCTAGCTGAACTTTCTGCTTTCATTACCTTTACTATCAAATGCACCATCTTTAGTTAAGAGCAGAGTTTTTCCCCGGTATCTTTTGCTAATACTTCTTTTGTTACATCTACATTTATTTCTATATTATTTTCTAAAATAAGCCCACAAACTATTCTCCTATTTCTTCACTATTTCATATAGTACAGCATATCTGCAAAATTCCAAACAGGGTTATCATCTGTTTCTGGAAAATTGAAATGTGTGTTTTCGGGAATAATTTTCAGTTCATTCCACAATTTGCCGCACCCTCCCATATTTGACACAATTGTTTCAATTCCACATATCTTGAAATTATACATAATGAAAAACAGTAGTTGTTTTGCCGTGATTGTATCAAAATAAAAAACATATGTTTCCAATTTGTAATTAAACTTCTGGCAGGAACAAATTGTACTGTTTGACATGAGCCTAAAATTTGGTCTAACTAATTGTTATAACAAATGCGAAAATCCACATGTATTTCATCAAAACTTTAAACTTATTTTTTTGAGAAGTTATCTGCATTTTCCCTCATTAATAGAAGGATGTTTTGTAAGATACAAGGATGACAGGATAATTTGGCACATAATCTTTTCAAAGAATTTGCACTAGGTGAAGACATTCAATTTCATTTTTCCAAATTTATTTTTTCTAATTTTAGTTTTCGACAGAACTGTTAAGAGGCATTTTTCTAGTTTAATGAACTTTATTTTTTACTGTGGTGTTTCTCAGAAATTTTTCAATTGTTTTATTTGATGAATTAAAAGTTTCACGATTCGATTCCAGCGTGTTTTAATCTTTCTTGAAGTTTCCGAATTTAACCCCAGTTCGTTACTCAAAGCTACTAATTTATATAGCATATTCTGTATTTTATTTTATAGCAAAATATTTTTTTCAAAGTGTCACAAGTTGGGTAAACCTTCTGATATATTTCTAAATCTTGTTCAAGTTCGCCAATATGAGCATTTTTGAGGCTTTGATATTATATTCTTCCCAATGCATAAATGAAGATAATTGTTTTCAGATGTGTCTTTCACCTCTAGCTATAATTCCTTTATTGTTTAATTTTGACAAATTAACACACGGTAATAGTTGTCTCTTTTAATATATTTTTTTCTATTAAACTAAGTAGGCGATTTTTCATATCATGTTGATAATTCGATATTTTAAAATATTCACTGCACACACGAGAATTATTTACATTAATGGCATCATTTCTGCAGTATCTATTAATCCATTTTTTAGACAAAGATTCATCATCTCTTCGAAATTTCTGAAGAACAATGTTCTTTCCTTTGCAGTTCCTTGTTGTATATTTGCACGTTGTAACAGCGTATGAAACCATTTAAAAACATTTTAAACATTATTTTACTTTTTTAAAATTTTCACTCTTATATTTACTAGGTACTTATTTTTACTAGCTACTTTTTTATTAGTAGCTATTTATTTATAGAAATTGACACTTAATTACATTCTATACCTGGTATGCGAGGAATTTATTATAAAAAACCCAATTTATATTCAATTTAAAGCAATAGAGCATATGCAAGAGCGTAAATAAACAACCTGCGTAGTAGAATGCGCAGAAATGTAAGGACAAAAGCGCATTATTTTTGCCATAGCGTGTAATGGTAAACTGACGATGATGGCAAATAAAAATTGAAACTAAACCCATTAATCTTTTCCTTACGGCGGTGCAACAGTTGTACCACTGAAATTCTCTTGAAACTCTCAATCTTCTAAAAACTTGAAGAATCCCTGCAGCCCTTCCTTCAAGTTTCTCCTGATTGATGGGGGAACGAGTTACGAACAAAAGACAAGGTCATTGAAGGTGTTTATTTAGAGAGGTGGAATTTTCAGTTATTTTGCCGTTATGGAGTTGAAAAATGGATTCTTGGAGTCGTAATGTAAAGGTTAAACGTCGAAATTTATCTTTGTAATGAAAATAAGTAATTTAGAATATTTGAATAACAATTTATATGTAAAGATTTCATTTGCTAAAGTGATTTTAAGTGAATTTACACAACTACTCATTTTTATTTTAGTCACTAACTAGCATTCTAAAGATGTACATTTACTAGTAAATTCTGCAATGCATATGCGAAAGAGAAGGAAAAGGTACATAACGACTTTTCATAAAAAAAAACTCGTGTATATATTTTAATGAAGGTGAATATTTTATTTTCCGGCTAATTAAAGATACCCATCAAAGAAGATAAACGCAGATATATATCCTACTAAAATGAGAGGTTAAACGATTGCAAGTTTCTAGAGCAGCAGTTTTTAACCCTTTCGGGACGGCGGCATTCCGGAGCTGTCGCGGCCCAAAGGACGATGCGCTTCGCTTCCGAACTGGTCGAAAAGGACGGCGCATTTTTTGCGCTAAGCCTAACTCTCGAAAAAAATTCACTAAAAATCACCTATTCAACACAGAAATCAACTTTTTACAGGAATAAAAGAAATATGTATGTTCTATTTGATGTATAATTTTCATACAAATCTGAATACAAAATACTCGTTAGTTGCTCCCATTCTTTTATCCGAAATAAACGAATAATTTCACTGCCTCTAAAACCCAAACAAAAAAAATACTCTCTTATATTCCTATGATTCACCAACGAAATCATAACGCTGAAATAAAAATAAAAACCGAAACTCAATTATAAAATTGTTGATGCTACGAGAATTGCTCTGTTTGTTTATGTTACAAAATGATTTTCACCGCTCCAAATGGAGAAATAATTCATTCGATCCTCTTCTGCCAAGGTCATGCCTCTGCAAAATGCATTGAAGTTAGTTCCATGGACAAGTAACGCCATCTAGTTCACAAATTAAAAACGTTCTGCGTAGTGGCACTTATACGTGCCACTATCCGCTTGCGGTAAAATTTCCTCTGGCCCGAATGAGTGCCGCTCGTCCTTGAATGCATGTTCGCATCTGGCACCTGGGCGTGCCGTTCGTCGCGAAAGGGTTAATACAGAAATAATGAAAATCTCCATACAGCTAAACAAACGAGTGTTTTGTTTTGGAAACAACACTCGTTAAATTGTCCGTCTGACGTCTACAGAAAGTAACAGCTAACATAAGTTTCTTATCACATACATTCAGCTAGATGCATCACCATGACATCACTAGTATTTCGGAATTGGAACCAGTTTTTCTCACGTTAGAACAAAAGAGTGAGTTAGCCCTTCTACTTTCTACAGCTGATTGGTACTGGGGTTACTTTTAGACCTCCGACATCTTTATACAAACCTGCAGAGTCGATTGGCTCGTGCGATATTGAAAAGAACCTTGCTGCCCCAACCGGGAATTAAACCATGAACATTTGTACTGGCCAGCCGACTCTCTACCGCGGAGCTCTTATCCTCGAAATGGACTCTATAATTTATGTACCGCCAAGCAAGTTTAACTGTTAACTAGCAGCATACCCGTTCTTCGTACGGAGTATATAATATAAAGAAACTTATAATTCGCAATCATGTGCAAATTCTATTAAAATATCAAATTTATTGCTCCTAAAGAGAAGTTTAAGAATATCTGTTCTCACTATGCAAAATTATCTTCACGGGAAGATCTGAAGAATAAAACATCCTGGCCCCTTTTGTAAGCAAATTTACAAAAAAAAAGCAATTAAATCATTATATGCAACCCCATACTACTTATATTGTCGCAGATTAGAAAGTATGCCAGTGTGTTAGTAGAAGATTACCCGTACTACAATATGAGTCTCAAAAAGCTTTGCCAAAACAAAAGAGATGACGTAATAAATTGAAAATATCAGTAATCCCCTTACGCTTTATACCAGAAGGTCGTAATTGATTACAATATATATCAAAACATATGCCAATATACCTGTACTACTTATATTCTTGTAGATTAAAAGATATACCAATGTATTTGTAGAACATTACTCGTACAACGTACAATATATGAGTTTAAGCAATTTTTGTCATAATAATTGCATAATAACTTGTAAATATCAATAATCCCCGAAAATATCAATAATAATAACGTTTAAACCCGAAGACCGTAATTGATATTATCCAGTTAAAAATGCTATAAGAAAAATCAAATCGTTCTTTTCTAAAATATATTTTTAATTCAAATCGAAAAAATAATAATTAAAATTAACAGACAGATTTAATCTAATTGCATTTCTGAGCAACATGATATAATTAAGAATCTTCCTCATAAACTGTGAAATTAAATAACCATTTTGATTTCTTTATGCTTTTCATTGTTGTAAAAGCTTGTGATAAATAAACCATGGAGATAGATTTCCCATTTAAATCATGTTTCAAACAATTCATGTTTTCAGAAAGTGACTAATTAGTGCAAAAAATCTCCCATCAAACTAAGAGATAAAGTTTTAATTCACTTTCAAACGATTTTCAAGCTTTTCGTTTGGATAAACCGCGGAGTTAGAGAGTAGAACTTCTAGGAAAAAGTTTCGTTTTTCATTAATATCTCGACAACCCCTGGTCTTAGATATTCGAAACTTGGGCTAAATTTATGGGGGTTATTTCAAGGCTATCCACAAAATTTCATCAAATTCGGTTCAACCGTTCTCCCGTGATAATGAGACAAGCGAAAATTTCGTTTTTTACTAATATCTCGAGAACCACAGATCGTAGAAACTCCAAACATGGATTAAATTTTAAGTGGGACTATTTCCAGGCTGCCCACAAAATTTCATCAAATTCAGTTCAGCTGTTCTCTCGTGATGACGGGACAGACAGACAGGCATGCAGATTTTCAATTTTGTTTATATAAATTTAGAATCTAAAATCTCGTTAGTTATTATAAGTTTATAAGTTATATAATAGTATTATAAGTTTAATTTATATACCGGCAAGCAAGCTAATAAAATATTTTTATATTTTGACGTGAAGTCTATGGTCGGAGTATTCAGATGAAATCGGGACGAAAACTGAAACAACTATAAACCTATAACTAGCTATAAACAGTTAGCGAGTTATTTGTAGCGTTTTGAAAGCCTGTAAGCGAAACAAATGAGTCTGTAAAATTTCGAATAACCTTATTGAACTTTACTGGGGTTTCATTTTACAAATTGCCCTTCACGCGAAACCATGTTGGCTCCATCGGGCAGGAGCAACCGCCAATTATTTTCTAATAAGTTTGATTTTGTTTAATAATTTATGCTGCATAGAGTCATAAATAGTTGTCTTAACCGAAAATTAGCACAATTAGGTTTTGTCTTGTGGTCAACGCATAAAGTGTGGTGTACAAAGCTTCAGCTTTTTAGGTCACCGCAAGGCTTCAGGAGAGTCTGGAAAGTCGTTTTGACCCCACATTTTATCCTCACCGAGAAATAATTAAAAAAAAAATTAAGCTCCTTTGTCCTGAATATTTTTCAAGAAATATTTTTCAAAACATTCTATTGTCTATGTATCCTGTAAGGAGATTCGAAAATTTGGCACCGTTAGTTTCTGTTCCGTAGTAACTGTTCCGTAGTTTCTGTTCCGTACTAAGTGTGCAAAGGCTTAGTATTGCAATTTACAGGGGGATTCTGAAGGGGTTGAAAAGATACCACATGTTAGATACGTCTTTATGATTGGGGGGAGGGGGATTATGTTCGGAGTGAATGTTGAATGCTAATATCAATGTTTTCCCCGCTATCGTTCTGTTAACAATATACGTTAAGTTCCAGTCATACGTACTTCACAGTCCGAAGCACAGAGAAATATTTTGACCAGTTACAAAAAAGTTTGAATTCCTCTTTACAAAATATAAAAGATCCATGACATATATTTTACTATATAACTGCAGAGAAATATGTTTCGGGCACGACAGCCCAGTGGTTAGAGTGCGGAGATTGCACTCGAACGACCCGAGTTCGATTACTGCCTCTGCCCAAACTGTCGCCGTATTCACGTGGAGTACGATCACGTTAAATATGTGGGTCCGTAAGTTCTTCCGAGTGGTTGTTGGGAGGGGAAGGAGGGTACGGTCCCAGTGGATGCCTCCCCCGCTGGGTTCCGGTCTAAATTGGGTGGCACTTCCCAACCGTCCAAACATATACCATATACCTTCGAGTAGGTCGAACGGTTTTGGTCGAAGAAGAAGAAGATGTTTAACATATTTTCGCATATTAGAACTAAATTTTTACTTTTCCATACATAGTATTGAGAAAGTATTATTTTCGCGAAAATTTTCAATAGCGAGATTTTGATGCCAATAAACGTGTAAAGACCTCCTGAATACGTTTTGACTATTTTTGAAGTGATGTCCGTCTGTCTGTCTGTTGTCTGTGGACAATTTGGGCACACAATAGCAGCCACAAATATTAATAGATTTTCACGAAACCCTACATCCCGCTTTGTTATAAAATGATCTAGAACTAGATGGAACTTTTTAAAATTCGAGAGAAAACTTTTAATTTTATTCGAAATTTAATATTTTTTTACATCGCAGCATAGGACAATATTTAACATAATCATGCATAAAATAATTTTTTATGGATCAATGATGACGAAACTTAATAGTTTCACTCATTGTTGTGAAAAATAGCCGCGATACATTTTTTTTTTGTTCGTAACGTCCATATCCTATCTCGAAGGCAAGTTACTTCAACCGGGGGTTACATTGCTAAGTATGGTATCAATCGAAAGGTTTTTTCAAGTTGTTTAAAGTGAGGGGTAACACTCTACAGTTACAATCAATTTTTCAAAATTTTTCTTTTAAAATTTGAAAAAACAAAAAACAAAAAACAAAAATTGAAAAAGTCGTGTTTGGGGGTCTCTCTTCCTCTCGAAGTCATTGCTCATGTGCTCACTTCATTTGCTGTCTCATGTGCCCTGCCCCCGTTGCGCTGTTACAACCAGACTTCATTGTGTGTATCAAGACATGAGCAAGCACTTGAAGCCTCATCCTTACAAATAGATTCACTAAAATACCATGCAGGCGAAATAATGAATAAACACCGGTAATCTGAACGTCATCTTGCAACCATCTTTTCTCGAATAGGAAAGCTGTGTAAACACAGCCAATGAAGCTGATTTCGCTCTTCATATGGAGAGTTCTGTTATACTATTGAATCAGTATTCGAAGGAAGTTCTTAGAGTATGAGGCTACCAATCAACTTTTTCATGAATTCATATTTTATGCAATGCTTTTGTTTAGGTTCACTTATATTTTAATCAGTATCAGAATAAAGATATTATATCGGTGGTGACTCTAGTCCGATGGAGCCGAAATGGTTTTGCGTGAACCTTCAATAAACATTCACACACACACACACACACACACACACACACACACACACACACACACACACACACACACACACACACACACACACACACATATATATATACAATCGTCCAGTGAAGAGACTTTCAGGTTACCAAAAATCTACTTTATTATATGACATTCGAAAATCATAATTAGTAATCATAAGTCGTAAATCATAGAAAATCATAACTCGTAAGCGACTTATTACATCGCAGGGGGAGGAATACGACGACATGGGGCACATGCTGCCTTCGCGTTCTTTATGCTTTAAAAATGTAATGAGGAAGCAGTTTCATATAAGAAAGTTTATGCAGAGGTTAAGATTAGTGACCATATATGGTATGATTGAGGAAGTGCTGGCAGACTTTGTTAATATTAGTGGTGTGGGATAGAATTTAATATAGTTGCAATATATGCTGAACATGAAATATGAATTTGGAATAATAATTATGAAAGAAAAGGGCGCGTTATTGGGAAAAGCTTAATATTTCTGCATCATATATATATATATATATATATATATATATATATATATATATATATATATATAACAACAGTCTTTCAGTGTTTGTTGAAGTTGTGAAGCATTGATTTGGGGGAGGTGAAATCAAAACATAGACCGACGGCGACCACATTGGGTTTGCGGTTTCTTGTAGACTCTCTAATGAAAATGAATAGTTTTTACCAGGGGCGTATTTAAGGGGGTTAGGGTGAACCTCCCCCTTCTCCGAAATTGAAAAGTTTCAAAATGCTCCCTAAACACACATGTGATAGTAAAAAAAATTACTGCATCCCCATTCAGTTTGTCGTTCTGAAGTCCTTGAAGTAGAAAAATAACCCGTTTTAACCTCAAATAAATAAATAAATAAATAAAAATAATAATAAAGGAATAAGTGAAGAGTTTTAAAAATTAAGAATCCAAAAGCGCTACGGCTGCTGCGTCACTGCAATAGGGGGAAAATTCTCCATTTGCAGTTAAACCCGAAGTTTCTACATTTAAAAAAATCCTGGTTCCTGAAGCCAACAGAAGAAGCTAAGATCAACAGGCAGCTATTTAGATACTAGTGGTTTGCACTGAATTCTGGGTCTAATTTAAAAATGTACTCGGCTCGAAAATATTGCGGTTTGACTCGGTCAAAGCCCAAGAATTTTTAAAATAATTTACTGACTCTGACCCGTCCAGAAAACACTTAAATTTAACCCCAACTCTCACCGGCCCAAATTTATTTGCAATACATTGAAGTTTGTTGGCGTATGATGGCCCAAATTTGCATTTTAAGGAATTAAACGCAATTTATATTAGATATAAAAGAAATCTGATGTGGGCAGCACATGATTTTCCTTATATTATGCAATGAAATTACTACTTTTACAGTAAAAGAAAATACGTTACTCTTATAGTAGATACTTATATTCTTTCCAAGATATTGAATTTTTGTCAGTGAGTCGTCATTTTCATTGATTTAGCGTCATTTTTATCCATTTGACGAGTTTTTTGTTAATTTAGCAACATTTAAAAAAAGTCGTCAAGTTGGCGACATTCCACCAAATTCGTCGCCAAAATCTCACCAAGTGTTATGGACGGAAAAATAAGTTATTCTTACAGCAGATCAATGACTATTGGCTTTCAAATGCAAAAGTATTACTCAAAATACCTTTTTCATGAATGGAACGAGCTAGATCCACGAGAATGATGTCATCAAATTTATCGCATGGTATTACATATGAAAAGTGAACATGTTTCTCAATAGGGAATTATTATTTTTTATTTTATATGATTTTTTGATAATTTTTTTGAAAAATGTGCTCATCCAAGATATTGAATTTTTGTCAGTGAGTCGTCATTTTCATTGATTTAGCGTCATTTTTATCCATTTGACGAGTTTTTTGTTAATTTAGCAACATTTAAAAAAAGTCGTCAAGTTGGCGACATTCCACCAAATTCGTCGCCAAAATCTCACCAAGTGTTATGGACGGAAAAATAAGTTATTCTTACAGCAGATCAATGACTATTGGCTTTCAAATGCAAAAGTATTACTCAAAATACCTTTTTCATGAATGGAACGAGCTAGATCCACGAGAATGATGTCATCAAATTTATCGCATGGTATTACATATGAAAAGTGAACATGTTTCTCAATAGGGAATTATTATTTTTTATTTTATATGATTTTTTGATAATTTTTTTGAAAAATGTGCAATATCTCTAGAACGGTTCATGTTAGCGTTCTAAAATTTATGTCAATCGTTTTCTAGTGAAAATTTACATAAGAAATGTTTATTTGCGTAACTTTATTAGAGGATTTGATTTTTTGACGATTTTTTCAAAATTTCACTCGAAAATTTAGGGGGGTTCTGAACATTCGATTGCTTATAAAAGCAATACGCTTTCAGTGTTTACAGATTGCAATTTTTGTACCAAATTTCGTTAGAATCGGTCCATTCGTTCGTCAGTTATCGTCTCCACAGACTCACTGACACACACACAGACATCACTTTAAAATTGCTTGATTCGTGATCAGGGATGGCTTGAAACGTGCTCTTCCGTCGAAAACTCGAATTCGAATTTTCGACGCCGTCACAATACTTTCCTTATACATTATGTATATAAGGAAAATAATAAATCAGGAAGAACCGAAATTTGAAAAATCTGTATACAAATCAAGAAATAAGCACTTCTATAAAGTGAGTTTATATTTATCAGTTTGGTTTGATGATATAAGAGATTAAATGCGAAAACGGCTCTTCAGAGATTATGTTTAAAAAATGTTTTATTCACACATTTAATTTATTAGTGAATAGAATATTATTAGACATTGAACAATGCAATGTCTCTCTTGTTAGAGCTCATCAGTACCAAATATTCTTGACTGTAGTGGTGATAAAACAAACATGTCATATGCCACAATTATTAGCGTTTTTCAAAACATTTCAATGCAATCAAACGATCTTCAAACGTTCAAGAAGATAATATCTATTATAAGTATATATAGATATTATTTTCTTTGATTGACATAGTTATGAATATTTTTAAAATTTAATCATTTTAAATAAAAACTATAAGATGTTTAGAATACAAATATAAATAAATTCAAGGACAGTAATTCGTCTTATCCATATATTAATTCTAAATTATAACAGTCTGCTCAATTATATGTTCATTCAATATTTGTTGCCGGAAAGAAATCGGAACTGTATTTTAATTTACAAATATAATTTCTAATGCTTCTAACGTTTCTAAATGATTTTAATTTTGATAATTTGGAAACATTTGGAATCTAATAATTAAAATTAAAATATCTGTGTTAAATTTCAGTAAACAGTACCTATTGAATTTCATATTTTCGCCACCAGTCAAGCAATCACAGTACAAAAGCGATTAAACTTTTTTGTGATAATTTTAAAAATATAACAAATTGCAACTCGCTCTTTCTTTACCTATTTAAGTTATTAGTGAACAATGCAATGGCCCTTTTATTAGAGCTCATCAGCACCAAGTATTCTTGATTGCAGTGGTAGCAAAACAAATATGTTATATGCCACAATTGTTAGCGTTTTGAAAAACATTTCAATGCGAATAAATTTTCTATGTAAGTATACATAGATAATAATTTCTTGACTGTAATATAGTTATGAATATTTTAAAACTTTAAATTTTTTAAAAATTTAAAATTAAAAGTGGTGGTTGCTTAGAATACAAATATAAATAAATTCAAGGACAATAATTTGTTTTATCCATATAAATTTCCAATTGTAACAGTTTGTTCAAATAAATTTTCATTTAATATTTGTTATGGGAAAGAAATCGATGGAACTTTGTTTTAATTTAAGCATAGAATTTATTTAATTTTGATAATTTAGAATAACTTAGAATCTAATTAAAATTAAAATCACAGAAGAAATTAAAAATAAAATATCAGTGTTGCATTTTAAAGTAAACAGTACTAATTGGATTTCATATTTTCATCACCAGTCAATCACAGTATAAAATCGATTAAACTGTTTTGCGATAAATTTTAAAGTATAACACATTGCAACTCACACTTGACCAATGATAATAACTTGATCAATGATGATCATTTTCGCAAAATTTAAATTTGGAATGTATTTCTTCGCTATTAAATTTATAGATCGCATGATGTTACGAAACATATAGGCTTCGTGCATTTATTTTGCTGCATCCATGGCAGAACATATTTTCTGTTACTATAGTTTCAAACAACTTGAATGTTGCAAAGAGCACTGTTTTATTTTGACTTTCGAATGTCGCCGAATAAATAAGTCTATAATTTTTTATCTGAAATTATAATTTTTCTGTATTTGTTTCTAATTTACCCATCTGCGTTCTCCGCACGCAGACCTCTAACTTAGAACCCTTGAAATTGATATTTAAAATTGACCCCCCCCCTCCAACCCAAATTGAATTTCAAAATATGCCACTGGTTTTTTCAGCGATATTTTAATGAGAAAAGAAATACAACTGGTACAACATTTCAGAAGATTAATGTCTAATGTACATTTACAATTATTTAATGAGCTAATAGAAAAATCAGAATTTAAAATAAAAACCAAAAAGTTCAGTTGTTAGAAATATTTTAAATCAGAGAGAAATTCAGTGGCGTAGGCAGGGATGCGGTCATAACTCCCCCCTCTCTCTCGATGGTGAAGAAATTGCAATAATTCTCGAAAATGGCTCATATTGGAAAATTAAATTCAGCACTTGACCAATTCCTTTTTCGAGTTGGTATCTACGTCTATGATATAATTTGAGCTTGTTACTCCATGCTCTTGTTGGATGCTCCTCAGTACGATGTCGCATCTTCGCATTATTGGCTCTTTCAGTTTCCAATGAAGCTTGGTTTACGTCTTGGCCCTAGGATATCTTTGCTCCAACCACACCTGCAATTCGTGTGACGTGTATTTATTGGGGTCATGACTTTTCGGATCAAGACTGTCATAAAACTTTAACTAAAAGTCTGAGCTTTGTTTCATTGCAAACATCAAAACTGCATAAGTTGCCGCTTGGTCTCACAGTATCTATGTAATATAAATTTAAATTCAATTAGCAAAACACGTGAAGAGTACCATGGAATATCGTTAACAATCAACTCTTTTAACAATGTAAAATATTTGAATAACAAAATAATTTTGAGATGAATCTAACAGTACTTATATGGATAACAATGTAAAAATAAGACCTATGTTGCAATTTTGTGAAATTCTTTCTTTCAATTTTGGAGTTAAAAGCTATCACTGTGTTTTTACTCTGCGATCTGAAAAGCTATTAAAACTTTGAGTTTTATCTATCTATTTTGTTGACTTATCAGTTAGTTAACATTTCGAAGACGAGATCTTCCATTTGAGCCAATTTTTACCATCTAATTTTGATCTGAGAGACCATTAAAATTGTGGTTCTCTCTATCTGAAATCCATTGGACCCTTAAAATCCTTTGGAACTTAACTGTCGTCAATTTATATCCTTCAAGCAGCAGGCGGTCATTGACATGACTACAGATACGGAGAAATTGAAGAATCTTCTTGATGAAAAGAAGAAGATTGAAGAGAAAGTGTACAGACTTGAACTTCAAGAACACGCCATTAACGTTCTGGAGGACAAGAAGTACGAGATTGTGAAACATTTGGGATCGGGAAGTTTCGGAGATGTCCTTTTGGCCATCTGCCCCGATCGTAACAGCAAGGCCGCCATTAAGATCACAAGGCGTGACAAAACATCTGAAAATGAACTTAGAACCTGGCCTACCTTTAAGCATCCGAATGTAATGCGGTTGTTAGATACTATAGAACTGGCTCATGCTAATATTTTCATAATGCCTCAGATGGCCCAAGACCTTCAAAGTGTCTTAAGTAGTATGCGAAGGAAGCCATCAGGATTTAGCTTGGTAAAATCGTGGTTGGAAGATATCCTCTGCGGCCTCGATTATATGCATCAAAATAAGTTTTGTCACTTAGATCTAAAAGCAGACAATGTGATGATTGACTTCAACAATCGGGCTCTTCTCTGTGATTTTACTTTTTTAAGTTCAACAGTGAAACCCATTGATAGGTAAGAATTTACTCAAACATCATCTGTTTTAAAAGAACTATTTTTTTTAAATTATATTGTCCACTAGCAGTATATCCGTTCTTCGTACAGAATATATAATGCAAATAAACTTAATTCACGATTTGCTGTGAACTGTTGGTGAAGCTGTCTATGAAAAAAAAGCTCACTGGTTTATGCATAGAATATTCTAAATGAAGATCTTGGTAGTAAAAAAATAATGCAATATTACCATTCTCTAAAACACAAATGATTAAAATGTCCCTACTTCTAAAAATACATGCAAATATATAGCAGTATTATATGGCACAAGACAAAGGAACTCAAATGAAAGAGATAAAACGTTTATTCTTTTACCATTGTCTGCAGATAAAAAGGTTCATTTCTTTTATTTCTTTCACTTATTAATTTTCTATAATTTTAGAGATAACGTCACAAATAAGGATTGGGAATCACACTGTCTGATTTTGAATGGCATCTATTATAGGGAAACTAAAAAAAAAAAACCGATTTGGTCACTAGTTAGGAAACTCCAAGAACGATTGGGTCCCATTTCCTTCCTAGCTCATATAATCATTGGGTCATGTTAAAAAAGGGGCAATAGAAGGACAGACGAACACCTAAATTTTAAGTGGGCCCTTTTCAAGGCTATCTTTCAAAATTTTAAGAAAGTCGATATAGTTGTTCTCCCGTACTTATGAGATAAATGTTTAGATTTTCAATTTTAATTATATAGAAAAGCCAAATAAATTTTCTGTTTACTGTTTTCTTCTTTCAGTCGAGTTTTCAGTCTCCCCTGTTTTTTTTCTGTTAAAGTCGACCGATTAGAGCCCCATGAAAAAGCACAGCGAATTATGTTGTATACGCAAACTGTTTCGGAATATAAATATGTTTTCCCTTTTCTGGTGGGTCTACTACATTGATCTAGAATCTGACATATCTAAAAACATCTTTGTTTTACTAAAACGATTGATTAGACGATTAAAACAGTGATATTATGTTAACGTTTGTTCATAAAAATAAAGTCTAAATCTTTCTCCGAAGGAATCGTCATACTTAGAATGCGATTTGAAACTTTTCCATATTCTTTGACATCGTCTTAACGTTTCGTCTCAAAATGTTCGTCGATCGAATCATCTTAAATGTTTGTTAACATTTAAGACTGAGTAACGAAAAGTTGTCGGATCTGTACTTCATTTCATTTGATACTGATTGATACATAGTTTAGTGATCGTATTTTTAAAAACACTTTTTAAATCATTATATTGATTTCAGCATCCAAAACTGCTGAAGGTACAAACTTGAAAATTTGCATCCACTTGAGATTTTACCTGTAAGTAATGAGATGATTCTACAATCTTGCCTTAATTTATAAATCTTGGAAATTTTTATTCCAACATTCTTCCAGCTGTAACTCTACACACCATTCCAGTTCTCATACCAACTTGCACGGAAAACAAGTCCTAAATTTTCATAATGAACTTTATTGGTGTACTACCAATTTTCGTTGTTCAATATTCAAAACTGATATTAATAGCTATAGTTTTACATACTACTGTAATGAAAATAAATAATTTAACGATTTTTTTATATTACTTTTAGATGTGGAGCTCCCATGCCTCTGCTTCCTCCCGAAGTGTGGCGAGTTCTCCAGGGACACTACGAACTTGTGGATGGTGCTGGGGTAGACATGTGGTGTTACGGCGTACTTGCTTTCAATGTTTTTACGGGATTCATTATGTGGAAGAAGCTCAAGCAGCTTGAGTGCTGGAAGAAGGATATTTATCCTATAATGTTTGATGAGATGCAGGTCAGTCCTATAAGTGATGCGAAGGGCAGGGAAAACTTAATTTCTGCTTAACTTTTGGCAAGGAATTAATTTCTGCTTCGCTCCCTCAAGCCAACTCTTGGTCCAGGGCTTGGAAATGCTTCTTCTATTTGCGTTCATTCCTATGTTAGACTTCAGATTTGTTGGTTATCCTGCCAACAAACCTGGTTTGGGAGCCAGCGTATCTTCGAAACAGCTGCATACTTTATTAATGTGTTATTTGTGCTTATACGTTACTCAGGTTTTCCTTATCAGTCAATATAATGTTTTGAATACACTCTATTCAGATTATAGGTCTAGTCAAACTTCAATGATTTAAACTTTTAACTACGCTGGTTCAACAGTTGTACTACTGGAAATGTACTCTCATTGAGTGGCACTGGTACAACGCCTGTATCAGTATTTTCCAAGTAGGTATTTTCCCCTGTTAAAATGCTTCGGGGACTGCTATTGAAATAATTTTAATCCCTGTTTGAGATGGGTTATTAGATAGGAGAATGGGTTACACCGCACAATAAACAAGGAAGGGGGACATATTTACCTGGAAGGGTGTAATTTTCAGTTATTCTGTCGTTCTGAAATAGAAATAATGGATACTTTGAGTCGAAATGTAAAGGTTAAAAACCGGGCATTCAAAATTTTTGTCTATTCCAGTTAATTTAAGTTCTCAAGTCATTAAAATAAGACGCTTCTTTATACCGAGTGACAGACAGTGTTCTAAGTAGATTAAATCAGTTTTGAATGACGATAGCGAGAGCTATGGATGTGAGATATCGGTATAGTAAAGCTAGCAGGTGAGACTGATGATAGTACACCTAGCGATAAAATTTGCAAGTTAGCTGTGTTATCTCGCTAACTATGAGATATACAAAAAGGTCTCAATCCCCAAGTATAAACGTCATTTCATGTTATACAAAAGAACTATTTTAATAAAAATGCTAATAAAGCGAGTTGCATAGGGGACTCGCAATAACGGACAGATAATTTGCTCCATATATTCCTGCAAAATGTCATTTCTTACTTATTTGACGATGATCTATAACTTTTCAATTGATTTTTTTCAGATTAAGTATGAGATTGTGCGTTAAATACGAGATTGTGCTAAGTTGATCTGTGTGAATAGACCACTGTTTATAGATAGCAGAAAACAGTTCGTTCAATAAATAGCTCTGCATAAAGTGAAAGTTAATGAATAGAAATTTGAATGGTCAATCGGTTGAGTTAATTTCTTGCATTGTTTAAAAGGGCCTTCCTAGAATATTACTTTAAATACGAAGTACATCCTTTTATAGCATATATAAATAGTTCTGACTAGAATACTTAAACGCGCTGTAAAAGTTCTATCTAGGAGCGGTGACGGAATCGTTAGAAGTTTATTTGCAAAGTGCTATAAATTCAAAAGAAAGAAGCAATAAACTTGCACTGTTATTAAATCAGACAACACGAGAACCATGTCCCTCGGTTATCCTATGTTGCCTAACTGTTTTAGAGTATACGTAAAAATATTTTATAGTGCTTACTTCTGATATATCTTAATATAACTGTTATAGCTGATATAGCTTAAGGGTTTGAACAGATACTACGATCATACTGCTAGCTTATTGCACCCCTACCTCTCCCTTTAGAGTTCCAAGTTTATCCTAATTGCTGCTCATATATTACCCACAGCGTCATTTATATCTCGAGGGGATAAGTTCATACGGAGATCATACTGCTGCTCTAAAAACCACCCTCAGCCCTTCTCATACCCTTAATTATTGGCTACAAAAATATCTTCTCTTATTGATTGTGATCACTGAGGGGCGGAAACCAACTGCTCAAACTAGACTGTGAAAAATCAGGAGTCTAGTTCGAGCAGTTGGGGCTGTACGGTGATGATTCAGAGAGAATTCTGTTCTTTATAAATAATTGTACTATAAAAATGACTTTCAAATTTTATTCCCTTTCCATGTTATTTATACATAAAATTTCTTACAGATAAACAAATTTTACGGTCTATTGACTCAAATTGCTTTTCCGGGCTCATCTATATCGTGCGCTGAAGTCAAGAGTGCTCTGAACTTCCTCCATACCATTCTGAAAGTGAGGCCAGAACAGAGGCCAACGGCCAAGGAAACTCTGAACCACGCCTTCTTTACTGGTACAGAGGTCCTTGAAATGCCGGACATGGTCTGGATCCATAAAGGTAATTATATTTTAAATGTGGACCTTTTCATTTTATAAAGAAAATTAGTTGGCATCACTGCTTTGCAGCTACTATCGAGTCATTCTCGAGATATTATACAATAATCTTGAACTTTAACATCATAAATATTTGCAGAAGCAAACAAAAATTGGTTTTCATGCCACAATCGCCAGTCATACTGCAAGGGCAACCAATAGACTTTGTCAGAAAGCATGACTACAAAATTTGCTTTTGTATTTTTGTATGTATATTGCTTTTCCTACAGACATAGTATAATGTATAGAGAAATTGTAAGAGAATTGAAAATTCGAATACGATTTTTTAACGGATTCATATCTTTGAATGTTTTCATTTCATAGATCAAAGGGTAGTGAAGATATTGAGAACTTGCCCTCTCAGTCATCTTACACCTTTTTGTGTCTTGTCTACCAGTTACGACTTCATTTGGTGTTTATCTGAGGCTTATGAATATCTCTGTAAGTTTCATATTGATCAAAGAAGAGAGTTGTGGTTTGTATTAAATTGGACTAATGATCTGTAGATTTGTCCGATGTATCAAACATTAAAAATAATCAAACATACTTTTATTTGTTTGCAAATAAAACAAGAAAATCGAACCCAAAATCTTTATTTTATCGAAAAGGATCACTTGGCGTATTTTTGTTGATCCGTACGTGTAGCTGCTTCCGCAAGGATTATCCATAAACGTCTGGAATCTTACAAGTAAAATCATGCTTGGCATTAGGTTATGTTAGCCAATAGAGAGTCTCCTGTTTGAAATCGTGACTAACTTGAGAGTTTTCAACGGCATAATTAACAAAAGAAATATTTTATTACATCAAAAGTTAGGAATGACAGGGTTTTTTTAAGGAAGGAACTAGCCGTGGAATGATTTTCTTCACGCTGGAATTACGTTAGAATGGAGAGGGTGTAAAAATGTATTGGAAATAAAGGAAAGATTTTTTTTTTGGCTTTAGAAAATATAATGGAATAGAAATGACATTAGTACAATAATTACAGCGAAAGAAGAAAATGAAATTTACAATACTTCAACCCCCAAACATCATGTTTGTGACTAATATATGCTCTAATGGGAACGACTCTAGATTCTGAATCATCGAAAGCAATGCTGCAGATCATGAGATCTATTCTTAGTAAATCTGACAGTTTGATAATCTGTACGTGCTAGATTTTTTCGGTTGTCTCAGAATGTAAGATACATTAAGTAATTCATATAACAAACTTGTTAAGAAAGGCATTATCTCCCATCAAACCTGATCCCATTGCTTTTGTCTAGCAAATATCACATTAACTTCCAGTTTTTACCACTAATTCTGTAAAAAAAAAAGGATTTTATGAAAGGGTGCTTATTAAAACTTTTATTTTCCAGGAAGCTTCCAGGACTTGTCGTCAGACTCGTCAAAGGAGGAAAGTAAAGTTAATGTGAAAATTTTGGATCCTTCGAATAACCATCCATTAGGTGTATCTTGTGAAGAAATTAAGTCACACTACGTAACCTGTCACACTAGTTTATCAGCAGAATCGTCGCACCAGTCATATCCCAGTGAAGGTGGATATTTTACTCCCTGTGACATGCCAGAAATGCTTTTTATGGATGAGTCACTTCCGACAGAAGGCATCACGGATACACATCTTGTGGATGATAGAAGGTTGCAGTCAGATGCATCATTTCCATGCAATTCGGGAGATTCCAAGCCTGTTAATTTTTCATCTAAAATATCCAATTCCGAGAGCATCGTTAAGGATTATGCTGCAGATATCAACAGTTTAAGTATCCCACATATGAAAAATATCTCGCATGAATCCCTTACTTGCAATGCAAATGGTAGGCAATTTTCAAAACCTGTCGAGTTTCCCCAAAACATCTCTCCTCTTGGGGACATCGAACTTAATTCTGTGAAGGATGTTTTCAATATGAATATTATTTCACGTGCAGAGCTAATGACTGATGAAGATAAGCGTACACAGATTGATCTATGCAAAAAGGATGCTAAGAACAGCTCCAGAACAACTGCATGTGTAGTAGACAGTAAGTTAATTACAACTCCTTATACAATGGTGTCCTGAAAAATCTTTACACGTTATTTTTTCCTTAAATACTAGTGTTAGATATATACTTTCCATTTCAAAAATGTTTGAAATAACTATTTATCTCATAACCGTTTAAAATCGAGAAATATATTTTCTTGAAATATGCTCTTACTTTTTGTACGGTCTTTCAATCCTAAATTTTCCAATGAATAAAAATTCTTCATACACTAACATTTAAAACTATTAGATATTTTTAAGAGAAATATGTACCGATATATAACAGCTCCGAATGGTAGAAATTTTTGCTAAAATATTTGAGCATTATTTGGGCTGCATCAAAACTAAGTTGCGAGACATTTCAATCTGTCAGCAAATCACTGAAAATGAACTCAGGCTTTTAAACAAATTATTAGGTGCAAAAGGACTTTCTAGGGAATCCTGAAAAGTCCTAAGGATATGTCATTAACTGAAATGTAAAAACCAAATATCCTGAAATGTTTAATTTTCACTTTCACACGGCCTAGGTTATATCAATTAATAAATTTCAATGCTTGCTTCATATAACTTGGTAAATCTTCCTTGTAAAAGAATTGACCTTGTTTGAATTTTGCATGTTGTATAACAACTTTTTTAGTAATTGGAAAATCTTGGGTTCAGGGATCGTATAAAAAGTAAGATTTCTTACTTTTAAGAAAAATACGTTTCTGGATTTAGGACTGCTATAAGATAAAGTTTTACCTTATTTGCAACATTTTCGTAAATGGAAATATATATATCTATGACTAAAGGAGGAATTGAGAAAATATAGAGGAAATATAGATTGTGTAATATTGAGTAATATTGAGGAAATATAGATTGTGTAAGGACTTTAGAGGATACACTATATATAATTGAGATAATTTCTGTAGCAACTCAAATTAAGTAATTTTCGTTTAAGTAATATTGCACATTCAATTTACACCTATGATTCTTTCATTCATACTGCGAAACTTATCTGCTATTAGAGGAGTCATCCAAAATTCCCAAGGGAGTTATATTTACCAGATTTTATAGATCTGTACTTGATACTCTTATTAATGGATTTGATACACTAATTCGCTAAGATCAACGAATCGTGTTGGTCAGATTTTTGTAACTTTTAAACTACGAAATAATCTGTTAACATTTCTTTACAGAATTAACCATAGATGTTACGAGCATTAAAACAGCTGCCTCTTGTGACACTCAAGACCATATAGAAACAGAGGTGAGGGACGAGATCTTTAAGACCCCAAAAACTTCTGATGTCATTGAAGTATCCCATGGTAAGAGAGACAATCGCTAAAAGTGTTCCATTTCTATTTCACTAGATCTTTTGTTTTACTCAATTGAGATGAAAAATTTTTAAATACACTGGTCACAAAAAGTTAAGCATATTGCAAAAACAACTTAAAACAAGAAAGATCAATCACGCATAAAGCATTTGATTATGAAATACATTCCAACTGAAATGCAGTTTAATTTAAACATCTCTAAAATACGATTAATCAGCTGTAATATTTTTAAAATTATCGCAATACTGCAATAATTTATTATATTTGAAAACTTAAAACTTCATAGAAAAAAAATGAACTTTATTCTAATGATGCCATTGAAATATAAATCGCCTGGCTCTCTATATAAAAGCAGTAAATATTTCATTCATACACTTTTATTCCATTCTTTTCATTCATCACAATACTACAATAATTTATTATACTTAAAAACTTAAAATCATGGAGGTAAAAATAATTTAACTCTATGATTAAAACTTTATGGAAAAAGTCTGCTATAAAATCGTCTGCTTTTCTATGTAAAATCAATAAATGTTTCATTCATATCAGCTATATTGCAGACTCTAGAGCTACATAATTTTGCGTTAAAGAAATTTAGCAATTTTTATACAACTTATCTTACAGCTTGATGTATTTACATTCTCCATAAGTGAAAATTTGGCTTCGTTGAAGAAATAATCAAAATTTGACGATCATTTAAACTCAAATATATTGTAATTGCGTTGTTTTAGAATATAGATGCACAGAAATTAAGCAAAAATTAAGCGGTTTTAGGACGGATACAACACTAAATATAAATTAAAAGATCTTTAAAAATCACGATTTTGACACAAGATGGATGCCATATTTTATTTTGAAGTGGGTCACGCGATCTCTTCATATAATATGGATGTAATTAATATTTTAATTTTTATTTAAACACTACTGAATATATTTTACTGAAACTTTTTTCATATTTTTTATGGGATAATTTGAATATTTCCTAATACTTTCGAAGCAATTTTTGAATTTTAAATTCGCTTTAAAAATGTTTGAAAAATTATGTCGCATAGGGTTCATTGTATTTCTTTTTTTTACCCGGGTTCAATCCAAAACAAATTGGGTGTTATTATTCATTTATATTCCCACAGGTCCCATAGACCGTCTGAATATCATACTAAAATTTCATTTTGATAAAGTCATTTTTATGGCAGCTATCGTGCGAACGGACAGACAGAATGAACAAAGTCATAAAAACTTTTCAACTATGTGTAAAGTGATGAAAATGTCACAGCTGAATGTATCGCATTTAAGAGATGTTTAAATAAAATTGCATTTCAGTTGGAAAGTGTTTCATAATCAATGCTTTATTCATGATTGATCTTTCTTGTTAATCTTTCGGACTGGGCGTGATTGCTTGTTGCTGTGGAGAAAAGTAAGCATGTATAAGATCTGTCATATAATTACAGATATTTGTGCAGTTCAATCAAATGAAACAAAACGGTGGGCAATGCATCATGATGGGTTAATGGATACTATATATACTTCTTATCGGGCATTCAGGTAAGCTTATTAAGCAGTGCAGTGCACTTAGATATGTAAGTTTCACAATGATCAAAAGAAAATGAAAAACTTATGAAGGGTACTTCATAGGTTGGCAAACAGTGTGTACGCTTCATTTTTGACGCAAATATTAAGCATTTTTATCCTCTTTTGCACACCAATTTCGTACAGTCACACGTTTTTTGAATACACCAAAACGTCATCTTCAGAATTGAAAATGGAAATACTTAGAGAATCCCCTATTTCCTCTAGAATTCGTTGTTGAATCAATATCAGTCGTCTTTATCTATCGTAAATTCTGATAAAAATTTGTTTCAATGAAATGCTTTGATTGAAGTGAAAAAAAAAAAACTCAGTGAATTATTTAAGCTTTATCTACTGACAACCTTGAGAAACTGACATCTCAAACAACTTTTGGACGGAAAGTTTAAATTTTCAGTAAACTTCTTCTACGCTCTCTATAACAGATTCCAAGAAATAGATGTTTCAAGGAAAATGTAAGTTTTTGAATCGGAAGGGGAAATCTTTATCGAATCCCTTCACTCCCTTTATAATTTAATGTTAATTCATATTAGTCATTAACAAAACTTTATCCATAACTAATCCTGAGAAATAGATGTTTCAAGGAAAATTTTTGAGCCGAAAGTAGCAAAGAAAAAAAAAAGGAAATAGAAAGTGAACCACCCTATCTCTTCCAGTATTTGTGGCTGTATCCATATCAGTTATCATCTAAGCCATATCTATAGCGAATTTTGGGAAATTTCATCTTTCAATTAAAATTAAAAAATTTAAACATTTAATAGAAAAATAACCGGAAATGGAAATCTTTGAAATCCTGCTCTAAAATTTGATGCTGAATCCACATAAGTCCTCATCTAAGATCTATTTATCAGAAATCCCGAGAAATACATGTTTCAAGCAATTTTTTCCCCCAAAAACACAATAGAATAGCTAACTTTTTTCCGGTAACAATTGTATGTCTCGTGGAACACAAAATTCATCATTCTTCATAGCCGTACTGAAAAATTCTGTTCCTGTTGGATAAAATTGATTTTCAGGATTCAATATTAAAGGAATTGTCCTAAAATTCAACTTTCCAAATACTATTAGTTTAATGAAAAGTAATTTCTTATCTAAGACGTAGAGAAAAATATTTTTGTGGATCTTTGTGGATTCTATTTCTTTAGAAATAGAATGGGGAAAGTGTATGAATAGAAATAGTTACTCATAACTTTTATTTTTATGACCTAAACCTAGATAATAAAATGCATTATATTGTGCGATTCGCGTCTCATTAGTGGCAGAAATCCGTAGTGATAACACACTATAGGGGTATAAACTTACGTCCATGAAGTATGAGTCTTCTTAATATCCTCAATAGATGCAGTATTCCCAAACAGCAGCATTCCCCACCGTGGAATTTCATTCGTTATAACACAATTTCGTAATAACGGAATTTTAATTAAAAAGTTAAATTTATACTAGTATTTCAGAAAGTGTTTTACTCAACTCTGTGGGCATCTGCAAGATAGTCTACGAGACACTTAATTTATTGTGCTTGTCTTTTAGATGCAGCCCCAATAAGACAGAGCCGTAGGAAACAAGTTCGCCGATGGTTTCACAGAATGTGGACCCGCTTCTGCACCTGCGGTTCAGGGGCAGTTGGTGATTAATACCAATGTTAAGAAAATGTAAGTTTAAAAAATCTTTTATATTTCGGTTAAATTCTCTGATGATCAAATATCATTACAACCATACAATTAGTAGATCATTAAATAACTAATACATTTGTTTATTGATAGGCGACTCCAGATGATGCCGGTGATTAGGCTTCTGGAGAGGATATTTCGGACGTCTTGGTATATATATATATAATTCAAAATGCAAGTTGACTGTCTTTTTAAGTTCTATTCAGTAACCATTTAGTAGTATATTATTTAGTAACTTTTTATTTACCGATAGGCGACTCCAGATGGTGACGGTGATTAGTCCCCTGGAGAGGATTTTTGTGACGTCTTGGTATATATATTTAATTCAAAATGTAAGTTGAATAATTGTCTTTTTAATTTCTATTCTGTAACCATGTAGTAGTATATATTTTAGTAACACTTTATTTACCAATAGGCGACTCCAGATGGTGACGATGATTAATCACCTGGAGAGGATTTTTCTGACGTCTTATATATTTAATTCAAAATGTAAGTTGAATAACTGTCTTTTTAATTTCTATTCTGTAACCATGTAGTACAAGCATGTCAAACTCAAAGGTTAACATGGGCCATATGCAGAAAGTCTAGTTTATGTGGGCCGCCAAAAAAAAACTTCAGTTTTTATAGAGAAGTAGGCTTATTTCGAAAAGTACAGTATATATATATATATATATATATAATATATATATATACACAATTAGTAGTATATATATATACAATTAGTAGTTATTTATCTTTTTTATTATATATATATATATATATATATATATATATATATATATATAATAAAAAAGATAAAAATAAAAAGAGAAACATGTTCTCTATGTTCGGGTGCTTCTGGCTAGGCACGTATGGGGGATCAAACTTTGCAATGCATTGGTTCGGTGAGCGTTTGCCCGGGCTGGAAAAGCAGCTTTAAACGGGATTGCGGAGTCGCAATCTTCCTCTGCTATTGTATGCATTGTATTTGGTTTCCCCTCCCTTAAGCTTGATCCTCTTTTTTGATTTCAATTGTATATATATATACAAATATAACGCTTTGGCAAACGGCAATTAGCTTAATATTTCAGAAATGAAGCTGGAATTTTCATGAATGCTGTAATTGATGCTTTTCTGATAGTTTTCCGAAATTATCAACAAAGTAGCTGAAAAAATGAGCACATACAGCAGAATGTTTTACAGTGTACTTAACCACGTCAGTACCACTTATGCCTCTGCTAAGTTTCAATGTTACTACCACAATCCCGTGAAATAAATTATTGCAATAACAAAGTTGACGGCAAATTCATTCTCAAAATGCCAAGACTCGACCAAACTGAATCACTGATTGAATCAGGACTCAATTGTAATAGGCAAATTTTGATTAATATTCAGTTGACGCCATAGAAGTCAATTCTCCTATATTTACTGGACAAGATTAAGCATTAAGATTAAGCATCTGATTAAGCATTCCTAGATACTTTTTGGCCCTCTTTTGAGAATTTTTTTTCCGAAGCTAGATGGTTAAAGATTTGGCATTTAGTTCATCGAAGAACTGAAGGTTGCAATAGGAGTGGTGGTTAGAAACCGCGAATATACTATATGTTAGTTCGGCCATTGCTTTTGCTCAATGACGGATCATAGGCATGCCAACCGGTCAATAACTTATTTTATGAATACATGTTTTAGGATGCTATATTGTATATTATTATGTATATTGATTTTATGCTTTTTTTTCTTCTAGGAAACAAAATAGATGCCTTAACTACTGTCATGCAGCATCTTGTAAAATAGCATTATATACCATCCAATCTGTATTTATATCTTTATATGTTAAAAAGTCATTCTTTCAATAGTTTCTGACTAGCCACCCATAAAATAAATAGCATAAACATATATGTCTGTTTCTTTCAGTTGTTCATTTCTCAATTTTTCTGATATAAAGTGAAAAATTAGGTCCCAGGGTTCAATGTATTTCATTTTTTCAGCCCGGGTTCAATCCATAACTATTTGGGTGATATTAATCATTTATATTCCCATAGGTCTGAACAATACTAACATTTCATTTTGATAAAGCCATTTTTTCGGCAGTTATTGTGTTAACGAACAGACAGACAGATAGAATGAACAAAGTCATAAACACTTTTCAACTTTGTTGTAAAGTGTTAAAAAAGCGACAGACAATCATTTTATTTATGAATTTATTCGAAAATATTTCGGTGTACGATCACTTTGTGACGTGTTCTTCTCTGCCTCCTTGCATTTTCATTTTTATATAAAAAAAAAACACTGTTAGGTTTTATTCAGAATCACATGGAGATGATATGAAAAAATATTGAACTTTATATTCGAATTCAATTCCAAGCGACAGCGCTTTTCCTACAAATTTTTAAAGTGTACCAACACTTTTGGGAACCACTATATATAAAACATTAGGTTGAACACGAACTTCAGATGTAGAGTACAAGCTCATCCTTCTTGCATGGGTACATTCTTTAGTTTAGTTACCCAATCAAATATATTTTACACAGTTTAAAACTGTTAATGGGGATTGAAGATAACATGATTCTAAAGAATTTACACCGAAGAGGGACAATTTACCAAATCTGTGTGGCAGTCTTTGAAGACTTGGTTAAACACTAATGGAATGGCTCGATATGAAAAATGTTCAAATGGCATCAGAAATGATTTTTGAGATGCTTATTACATTAACTTGGAAGGTTGTAGCGTGATTTAAAAGGAAAAAAAATAAATCCATAAAACTATTAGAAAACATCTTTTCAAATTTCTGCTCACTGTATGAATTCTTATACAAAAGCTAAAATTTATTTTATATTCATTTTTTCAGTATTTAAATCGGAAAAAAATTTAACAAAAATCGTTTGCCGCATAAGCACATTGGATTTAAAGCGACATGATATCATTTTCTTCAAATAAATTTGCGGAAAAAAATATCGTCTGCATAATGTTATATCTATGTAAGGTTTAACTCTGCGTTTCTAATTATCCCCTGGTCTTAGAAACTCGAAACATGAACCAAATTTCAAGTGGAATTATTCTAAAGCTATCCACAGAATTTCATGAAATTTGGTAAAGCTGTTCGCCTGTGATGATGACAGAAAAATACAGACAGATAAACGGATTTTCAATTTTATTTATATAGATTAAGTGGCGGGATATATTTGAGAGATAGAGAAAGTTAGGGGCGGTGGTAACAAATAGTGAGTAAATAAAGAGTGGAATCCACGGATTTACTTAAGCAATAATCTTCGGTTTTCGCATTTTATCGCGAATTTCATTTTTCACGGAACACAGTTCAAGAAATGTTGCTGTCCATTTATACCAAATTTAAAAAATTCTATTATTTAAATGTTTATACAATAGATGGCAGCACTACAATTTTTAAGAAGACTGAGAATTCAGAGTTTTCACTGGTGACTAGGAAAAGAGGGATTTGAAATAACAAATCCTCAAGGTAATTTTGAATTTTTTATCAGCCATGGTAATATGATAATATAAAATGTCATCCTTTATATATATTTCTGTTTATATTATAGAAATTTAATTTACAACCAGTCTTCAATTATCTTAGCCTGGGGAATGCATCAAATGAATGTATGGTTAGCGATTTGTTAATTTTTTTTAATAATTTTTTAAAATGATTTGATGCCTACAAAATAAATAAATGTGACTTTCATATAAATACAAGATTTCATGACAAAGCATATTTTACGTATAATTCAATTTCTTTTATGCAATCTAACGCTACATAGTCAGAAAATGTAGAATTGTCTTTATCTTTCATATATAAAAATATTAATGACTTCCCATATTTTTTCTGTGAACTTTCTTGTTTATATCTCTTTACGGAAGAAAGAAAATTGAAAAAACGATATCAAATAAATTTCTGAATTGAACAGACTATCTTCTTCTTCCTAAAGATATTAATGTTGTTAGTGAAGTTTCTTCTGAGTTTCTTATTCCTTCTTAAGAAAAATAACATAGACCTTATACTTTAGATCTATGTATAACACATGTTTTACATGCACAATCTATGCATACTTGTATATGTGATTTTTATGGGAAGTAAGACTGGTTAGTTAAGGTAATAAGATATTTAATTTGATGTCACTTTACGTTCGAAACTTAAAGTGAAATCAAATAATAACTTATAAACTGCGGCAATAATAACACAATAAATTGAAACTTTGTAAAATACATCTTGTATATAAAAATTAACTTGTCAATCGGTTTCAAAGGCAAAAACTAGTCTTCTTCTTCAGGATCAACAAGAAGCACGACCTCACTTACTTGAGGAGTTGACAATCCCGATTTGAGGGAGGTTGCTCTTCTTGTCGGCCCTGAAGAAGAAGACTGTTTTTTTGTCTCTGAGACCAGTTGATCAGCTATTTTATATGTATATATATATATGATGTATTTTACAAAGATTTAATGTATCGTGTGGAAGTGAAATCTTGAGAATTTTACATTAAGTTACCATTTCAAGTGACGAACTAAGAATTTTAGAGCTCCAGAGTATTTACATTATTTTGGGACCTCCTTTATTAATGGAAGAAATAATGTATCAGATTAAATCACGTAAATACCTTCAATATATTGAGGATATTTACATGATTTAATCTGCTAAATCTATTACATCTGTGTGGTAAATCTATTTACAATATAAACTTACCATATATTCGGAACTAGTTCTAATAAAATTCATTTTAATCCTATTATGCATGATGCTGTGGTAAATCTATTTTGATTAAATTAATGTTTCGGTTAAATTAATTACTTTTCGGTTTCCTAAATTAACATTTTCAAACTCTTTTTTTCTTAAATTTATTTTTATGTCAGAATTTTCCTTGATAGATGGCAGCACTACCGAGTAACTTCCAGAGTTTCATTCTAGGGCTTAAAAACGACTATAAAACGATTTTCCATACTTCTGAAAGTATATTCAAATATAAACTTTTCACTTTAGGGGTTTTAAGAAAAAGTTTAGGCACCCTCAATAACTGTTTTTTTTATTTTAAGAATCCCAACTATTCTACTGAAATTCCTTGTACAGACATAGTTCATCACTGAAATTCCCTATACAGACATAAGAGAGAATTCTGGATATTACAAAATTTAAAACTTGTATTTCATATTTGATACTTTGCATTCATAACATTCTTTAAGCTATCAAAATTTAAAATAAAAAAAAACCGTATAATTTTATATCAGTTAGTTGTTTAATAACACTTTTGAATGAATTTGAGAATATTTCTATTTCATGTTTATATGAAAATAGTTTTAACAATCTCTGATAGATGGCTGCACTAAAATCTGAATTTGGATTTCCTTTATAGCATGAAGGCTAAAAGGATCTATCTAGTCTTCATGCTTTATACATAGCATTCGTCATTGCTAAACGTACATACGTTGAATGACTGGATGGCAGCTTTTAAAAATTTTGGGTCGAAAATGAGTAAGATTGAGGACCTTTAATATTGATATTTACTTGGAGACCAATTTTCGGATTTTTATGGGAAGCTAAAAAGCAGTACAAAGCAAACACATTAACTGAATGTTAAGAAATTGTTCCTAGATAAAAGAGTGAAAACTACTATTTGTCATTCTCTCCTTCTTGGGAAAAGAATGCCAGAAGGCTGAATTATAATTTTTTCCGGTATATCGTCCCAAATATGTATCTTCAATGCAAGTAACAATTAATTGCTCTAGTACAAGGAACGGTCCGTTTAGACACAAACACCATGTCTAGAACTGAATGATGATCATCACCAGTGTTTCAAAAGAACGATGAAGTAAGTCATGGACGCCCGTAAAACTTGGGGAAACGTAAAGGTGTTAAGACGTACAACATCGACTAGCTCGATGTCTGCATATGTGACCTTGAATGTCTATAGATATCCCAGTGTCTACATGAATATTCATGGGGAGGGTGCAAATGCCCCTTATTCTCCCATATGAGAGCATCGCGCTCTTTGTAGATTTTCTAAAGTATAATATTCCGATATTTCACAATACTAGAAATCCAAGGATAACATTTTCATTCATGACTCTTATTCTGAGTGTGGTTTTGATGAAAAGGTGTGAAACACCTGTTTCTGATTAGCTATTTTTGTTTGATATTCTGCTCATCTGTTACTTTACATCCACACCTTCGCTTCCTACTGTTACGAAATGTATTCTCTAGAATAGTGGATTAGCACCACTGTCTTCTGGAGAAAACACTGCGATGACACCGTTTGGTGTGGGTTTGAGATGAAAGACAAGATGGGGGACACCAGTTATACGTTCGCAACACTGCCCTCTCCTTAAGACTGCACGTCCCGGGCAGTATCAATCTACTGTGGTCAAAATATGAGGCCAATCTGTCGATATGGATGACATTATTTTCTTAATGTTATACATTATTTTCTTCAGTTTATTCTTTTCTTTATGGCTTGGTCGAAGTCGATTTCTGGATTCGATAAACAACATTGTTTATTCTTTTCTTTATGGCGTTGGGTTCTCCCCAATTGTTCGTTAGTTTTGGCGAAAATCCTGGTCTTCGCAAAGGATTGAACAGCCACACTTTGTCGCCTTCCTGGAATCGTACTTTATTAGCTTTGGTATCGTACCGGGTCTTCATTCTATCGGTAGCAATGTTGATTCTCACACGAACGAAACGATGAACCCCCTTCAACCGTGCCAGCTGATTTTGCACATATTCATCAGGCGACGAAAGAGCACCACACAGTCTTTCAAATATTAGGTCACACGGTAGTCGTAGATCTCGGCCAAACAGCATGTTTAATGAAGAATGACCGGTCGATTCATGACAGCACTTCTGTAGGTCAGCAGGAACAATGGTAGATGACGGTCCCAGTCTTGCTGGTTTCTGGATAAGAATATAAAGAGATGATTGAGTACCGTTCTGTTGAATCTCTCTACCATGTCGTCCGATTGAGGATGAAGAGGAGTAGTTTGAGTTTTGTCCATACCGAGTAGTTTGCACAATCCCGTAAACATGTCAGAGCTAAAGTTCGTTCCCTGGTCAAAATAGATGAGAGAGGGAACCTTGTAACGACATATCCAGTTCCGAGTTAGAACTTCACTGATGGTTGTAGACTCTTGTTCAGAGATTGCGTACGCTTCTGGCTACTTTGTGAAGTAGTCCATTACTACAAGGATGTATCTGTTATCGTCTAAAGTTCGTGGTAGTGGCCCCACTTACTCCTTTTCTCTCTTTTCCAATTGGAAAATCACACTTCAGCAAATTTCTATTTTATGTTCTTATAATACCCCTTATTTGAAGATAAAAGGCAATTCGTTAATTGTTCTAGGCACTCCTTACTGATTTGCTTGAGGTTTTGAGGTAGTGCCCCCAAAATTCCGAGTGCAATTCTCTCGAAAGGAGCTCCGACATTATAACACTGAAGAGGCTCACGTGTTTTCTTCTTCGGTCCCTTCCGAGAGCCGCATTCCTTGCATTCTTTGTACCAGCGTTCAACATCGGATATCGCGTTGCACCAGAAGAAACGTTCACGAACTTTGCTCAGCATCTTGCTGATGCCAAAATGATCTTACGTGGGCCTGTTATATATCTGCTTCAGTACGCTTGACACTCTGGAACGAGGGAGCAGCAATTGCCATCTGATGCTCTTTCCGTCATCGCTCTCCCATTTGCGGTATACTACCCCGTTCCTCAAGTGCAGAGAATCCCACAGTGCACAGTACCGTTTTGTTACAGGTGAGGAGTATGAAATTTCTTGCCAAGTTAGCTTCTCATTAGCTCGTTCTTTGCAGATCAGGATTGGCTCGACATTTCTGTCCTCTTTTTGAGCTTCAGCAAGTGCTTCATCACTCCAGGGATCGGATGGTGAATTTGAATAAGGATCAGTGATAACTTGCCGGATGATCGCTGAAATCTGGCTGCAAAATTTTATGTCAGCATGAGAACAATGAGCACAGTTCAAAGGACAGGGTCTCAAGATCGCTTCAGCGTTTCCATGAGATGATCTCTTTCTGTGTCGAATCTTCATGTCGTATTCTTGAAGTTGCTGAATCCATCTTGCGACCTGTCCTTCAGGATTCTTAAAATTCATTCCCGGCCGTTCATTCAACTGCTCCATGCTCTCGAGTGATCTGAACGATTTAGGTTCTCAGGGTTCTTAAAACTAAGGAGTCAGTTGAGAGCAGCCTGATCTGTCAACAACAGGAATTTTCTTCCGTAGAGGTAATGATGGAAATGATCAACGGATCGCCAACACTTCTTCCTTGCCAATCGCTAACACCAACACTTCTTCCTTGCCAATCGCTAACACCAACACTTCTTTCCTTGTCACGCAGTAATTTCTTTCGGGCTTCGACAAGCATTTGCTAAAGTATGCGATGGCATGATCTTGCCCTCCTATTTCCTGGGAAAGACTGCCCCTATTCCTTATTAACTAGCATCAGTATCAAGGATAAGCACTCTGTTGGTTGAGGCTATGACAAAATTGGGGCTGAAACCATCATTTCCTTAAGCCAACTGAAGGCGTCTTCACATTCCGCAGTCCATTCAAATTACTTGTCTCCTTTCGTTAACCGATGCAAGAGTCTGGCAATGTTTTCTATTCGGACACGTATGTAGTCTCCTGAAATATCCAAGAGAACAGCGGCCACAAGTATTACACCCCACTCCTGACACCAGTTGTTACGAAATTTATTCTGTAGAATCGTGGGTGCATACGCAGGATACAAGAACGAGTCCACGTTTCTGGATAATTTACGTTTATTCACACGCACAATGTAAACAGGAACAATATACAATCAAACAGCACTTAAATGCTGCACTAATTACACAAAATAAGCCATGTTTTTCTTAAAAGAATGACGAAAATAATTTCACAAAACATAGCTACTATTCTCAAAACGCTGACAAAGTCACAGTTCACTGTTGCTCATATGTCGTCAACTGAACTCCATCGGAGTGATGAGTCCTTTTTATAGTCTCTTTATAGAAACTTCTGAAAACTTCTCTGTAGAAATTTCAAGTATTATTTAATATCTCTTAGAATAATCGTTATTTTGCGAAGTTTCGAGAAGTCACCAAATATGGCCAAAAAGGCGATAGATCACCAAATGTGGCAACCCTTTTTCTGACATGAAATTCTGGAAACCATAGAGTGACGCCAAGGAAAGAAAGTTAGCACAGCTTTCTTCTGGAGAAAACACATCGATAACACCGTTTGGTATGCGATTGAGATGAAAGACAAGACGGGGGACGCCAGTGAGAGAATATTACACGTTCGCAATACTACAGCCAACGGCCCTACCGTGCTGAAAACACAGGTTCTCGTTAGATCACCGATGTCAAACAGCATCGGGCGCGGTTAGTACTTGGGTGGGTGACCACTTGGGAACACCGCGGGCTGTTGGCACCTTTCGGGCGCGGTAGCCCGGTGGTTTGATCGTTGGATTTACACGCTGCCACAACTCCGGCCGCCCAAGCAGTTGCCTTACACCTTTCTGGTAGGTCGGACGGTCTGGGTCTCAACAACGCTGCCACAACTGCCGCCGTGTCCATGAGGAGTACGATCACGTTAAACATGTGGGTCCGTAAGTCCTTCCGAGAGGTTGGTGGTAGGGGAAGGAGGGTACGGTCCCTGTGTGGATGCCTCCCCCACTGGATTCCGGTCTAAATTGGGTGGCACTTCCTGGCCCTCCAAACGGTTACCTTACATCTTTCTGGTAGGTCGGACGGTCTGGGTCTCAACAACAACAACGTTCGCAATACTATGCTAATGGGCTGACTTTCCGCGTGTCCGTGCCCTATAGAAGGTCACCCAAATTGGGAAGGTCCCCCTATTGACTATTAGAAATCTCAAATTAATTGGAAATCGATTGACATTTACTCGTATTTTCTTAATCGTGTCGGAGGTTGAGCTCTGATCTTCATATTTTTAACTTCATATAAAAAAAGATAGAAAAAAAAAAAAAAAAAAATATAGAACATTAAAGAACTACTATTCTTTGCTGTAAGTGTGTAAACTAAAAATGTGTGTAAATGTCTTAACCTTTCAAAACTATTTATACTTTACATTATAATTGAAATTATGTTGCTATTTAATTTGAACTTTTCATGTCTTCCATTTTATGTATATGCATTTAGTATCGAGTTGTTCTATATCATGTTACAGTGGCTTGCACAGAAATATCGTTTTAGAGGAGGATTGGTCAACTCGAGGCAAGCGAGCTGGAAACGGGCCGCCATGCTCTTTTCTCGTGGCCCGTCTATCCACGAGAAAAATAAAACAAAGATAAATGTAATAAAAGACCCACTGTATCAATTACTTTCTAGTACAGATCGTAAGACAAGCAAAAACCGAAATACGTACATTTTAATTTTAAACTTATCATTCGCGGGTACAAGACAGCAAGGTTCTATAATATAAGATTACATCTTTATACCGGCATCCAATCAAGAGATGATTAGGTTTCAAAGTCAGTGTGTTAACGCCATCCTTCTACCCATAACCCCTTCGTGACATAAAAAAAACATTTCGAAAAAAACGATTGTTGTTTAATCGAAAACATAATACTAAAAGCGCATGTCCGTATAGGAGTCTTACATCGCACACAAATGGAAACTTACAGTGCATGCGTATGAAGATCCTTACAGCGCATGTGCAAGTAGTCTCTTCTAGCGTCAGCGACGAGTTGAGGATTGAACAGGGTATGATGACACGAGCGATTGGAGGGTTTTACAGAGCGTGCGCTTGAAAATTTACAACGCATGCCCGTGGTAGTTCTAATAGGGCATCCGCGTGGATGGTTCTTACAACGTACGTGCGTGATAACTCTTACAACGCGCGCATCTGATAACTCTTATAGCGCACGCTCATAGAAATTCTGACAGACCATGGGCGAGGATCCCTCTTACAGCGCATGCTCGCGAAGTGCTATTACAGCTCATGCGCATGGTGATTTTAACAAGGAATGTGCGTTGAGACTCTTATAGCACATGTGCGATGAGCCTTTTGGAGTACACGGAAGTTCTTGGAAGTTTGGAGTACACAGAGAACGTGTGTTGAAAAGAGAACAGTGCGTGGAAGTTCTCATAGCGCAAGCGCTTTGAGGATTGAACAGCGCATGCGTTTGAAAGATCCTACATTGAATGCGCGTTGTAGTTCTAACAGCACATGTGTGTAACTGATTCTTACAGTACATGAACCTGGAAGCTCTTATAGCGCATATGCGGCGCTTTTGAAGTAAGTAGACGTTCTTACAGCGCATGGGCTTGTATGGTTTTATAGCGAATGCGCGTTGTAGTTCAAAGCTGTTACCGCGCATGTGTTTTTGGAGATCAGAGCATGCGTGTCCTACAGCGCATGTGCTGTCTTACTGCTTATGTGCGCTGTATTTCTCTTGCATAGTATGAGTATAAAAGTTCTTACAGCGGATACACATGAAGCGTATTACATCGTATGTGCGTCGTAAGCCTAGCGCATGGAGCCTCTTACAGTGCAAACTCGTTAAGCATTGAAGACCGACTGCGCGTGGAGGGTCTTACACCACATGCGCGCGTTATACATAGTATGCCATGAGAGTTCTTACAGCGAATAGTAGTTGTAAGTCTATGAAAGCAAGCATGTTGATGATTGATTAGTGCATAATAGTTCTAACAGCATATGATAAATAAAAAAAATCGAATTAGGAGTGATCTTTCGAGAAACACTACTTTGTCTCTCAGAAGTAATAAAAGTATAATTTTATATCTTTCGCTGCCAATAAAAAAATCTGACGTGGGCAACACATGACTTTCCTTATATAATGCAATGAATTTACTACTTTTACAGTAAAAAAATAGGTTTTTCTTATAGTAGATACTTATATTCTTTCCAAGATATTGAATTTTCGACAATTAGTCGTCATTTTAATCCATTTGGCGAGATTTTCGTTAATTTGGCAACATTTCAAAAAGTCGTCAAGTTGGCGACATTCCTGCAAATTCGTCGCCAAACTCTCGCCAAGCTTTACTGACGGAGAAATAACTTATAGCAGATAAATGACTACTGGCGTTCAAATACAAAAGTATTACTCGAAGTATTTTTCTCATGAATGGAACGAGCTAGATCCACGAGAATGATGCCACCAAATTTATCGCATGGTATTACATATGAAAAGTGAAGATGTTTCTCAATAGCAAATATATATTTTTTATTTTATATGACTTTTTGATAATTTTTTTTTAAATGTGCAATATCTAGAGAATGGTTCATGTTAGCGTTCTAAAATTTATGTTAATCGTTTTCTAATGAAAAATTACATAAGAAATGTCTATTTGCGTAACTTTATTAGCGGTTTTGATTTTTTGACGATTTTTTTAAAATTTCACTCGAAAATTTAGGGGGGTTCTGAACATTCGATTACGTTTAAAAACAATAGGCTTCCAATGTTTACGGATTGTGATTTTTGTACCAAATTTTATTCGAATCGGTCCATTCGTTCGTCAGTTATCGTCTCCACAGGCTCACTGACACACATACACACACACACACACATACTTTCACACACACACACAGACATCACTTCAAAAATGTTTGATTCGTGATCAGGGATGCTTGAAACGTGCTCTTCCGTCGAAAACTCGAATTCGAATTTTCGACCCGTCACAATACTTTCCTTATACATTATATATATAATGAAAGTAAAAATTAAACAAGTAAACCGTTTTATTGCATGTGGAAATAATAAATATATTTTCAAAATTAACATGTGAACAGAATTATAAAATATGTGCTATTTTTATTCTTAAATCTGAAAGGGTTTTTGATATTCAGAAAACTTATCAACAGCTTTCCTCAAGTGTGCAGACATAACTTTTAATAAACGTCAGCCAGTTTAAACTGCCGAAACGCTAGTGGTAGTAATTTTTTAATTAATTTTTAACAATGGTAAAAGAATAACTTGCAAATAAAATCTCATAAAAGTTGCAGTTTTTGTATTCTAAAGCCGATTATAATCCCACAAAATTAATACTGTTAGTCTGAAATGAAAAGCCATGTTTTTTAAGTTTCATTTATACACGGGATAAAGTTTGTATCTCGTTAATATCTTCGATGTAACAACACTCGCTGTACTGAAACACTCTTCATTAATCGCATCTGCTACAGACATAGAAAAATCATTACTTTAATGCCAGACAAATTAATTAAACACACAAACTTGCTGGAGAAAAAAAGATTTAAATAATAAAGACTACGTTTAAACAAAGAAAAATGAGAAATATGGGTAATATTCATTATAGAGAACGCAGCGTGATACGATAACGATGATCCATCCCTCTTAAAATTAATCAATTTTTTTATTTGCACAAAAAATGATTAATAAAAGATGCTGGCACCAGTACTAAAAGCGAAGAGAAGCTAAATTTGAAATAGCTTTTTTTTAATGAAAAATAAATAATTACGAAAATAAATTTAGATAAATTAAGCAATTTCGGGTTTTTTTCCGTTTGCCAATTTTCGCGACACCTCTTTGCTTATGTGGAATAAGTTCACGTACGATGGTTGTTTTTAAGAATTGTGTTCATTTATTTATCACTATACCTGCAGCAAGATTAAATTCTCTCTATGTGTGTGCGGTTATCTATTCACTCTAACGCTAAAACTAATGAAGTACATTTGATAAAATTTTATATGTTTGTCACTTATGGGTTAATTTGGTGCTGATCAGATTTTGGTATGATTCGGGATAAAAAAAAAACCCCTGCATTTTTTGCTAAATGGCCAGCAAAAATTGTATGTATCCACTCTAGTTAAGAAACTGGTTGACTAAATTTCACAAAATTTGGTAGCTAAGTCATTTGTGGGTTGGTGCTAATAGAATTTTGGTACGATTCGAAGATAAAGATTCTACCTTTCTTGAGAAATGGCCCGCAAAAATTGTCAAAATTTAAAATAAAAGACTACGTATGCTCAAATGTATCAATTAAAAGCTTATGTTATACGCAATTTTTGACGATGAAAATAATAAGATAAACCCCGTTACTCTAGGACTAGCTGTTCTTGAAATCTTTGTTGCATTTTTCCTACGTCTTTTTTTAAAATACGCCTAGTTATCAAATGGAAACGAAAATTGAATTAAAAGTGTAAATGCAGTGTAATTTCAAATATTTATGCGTGTTATTTGATGCAATTAAACTCAATTTAATGAAATATTAATGAAATAAAGAGAAAATGAATCTGAGTCTGTAGGGAAAGCCACCTGCTGCTCATATCAGACGTCAATGCTTTGAGAATAGAATCAGCTGTTTTATAAAATTAGCGGATAATTTAATTGCTGTTTTATTGTACCTGACAGTTGTTTTGTGATCATGTCAGATAGTTATGGAGATATTTGCGGTATATTGTTCCTGGTTACGCTTTGCTTGAAAATAAACGTGTTAGTTATCCAGAAATTTGAAATCATTCTTGTATCCTGACAGTACACCCATCGTTTCAGGGGATATGTCGTAACAGTATGAATTACTACAGTAGCGTCGCCAGAAAAAAATGGGGAGTGGGGTGGGGGTAACAAATTATCTTGTTTCCCATTTCTTCAAATATCATTTCTACGAACTTCAAAGCGTTTTGGTAGGTCCTTGGACGTTTTGACCCCCAACCCTTCCCTTGGCGATGCAATTGCATTAGCGCCTAATCTGACACATTTTTCCTATTTAACTTCTCACCGATCTGTTGCCAACTCGAAATTTTTATAAAAGAACTTCAAGTCTATTTTTGAAGAATAACGAGTCAACGAACGTTCATCAAAAGATATATTGCTTTTACTTTCTTATACTATTATATGGAAAAAGTATTGTTTTCACAAAATATTTTGCAATTCCAGATTTTGCACGATAATTATAATTTTTTCTTATACACTATATGAGTTTTCGGCCTCCATTCAAACAGGTGAGTTATGCTCTAAATGATCTTACCAAGTTCTGGTGACCGCTTAAATGCAGCAGTGGTAGTGCCACCTAGTGAGAGGCAGGAGAAAAAATTGAATACGATCGGAATGATAAAAAAAAAAAAAAAAAAAAAAAAAAAAAAATGAAAGTGAAAATTGGTGCGATGCGACAAAGCGAAACCCATTAAATTATCAGGCCTTATTCGAGAGAAATATGGGGGTTATAGACAAATCATTAACCAAATTATTTAAACATCTTCTTTGTACAACATTTTAGTTTATGATTTATTTATTTATTTCAGGTGCGCGTTCTGTATTGCTAAATATATGTTACTAAAAATTTTTTCCAGAGTCGGATAACTACCCGGGCATTCTGGATCGAACCCAGATGTACTACCAACTTCATCACTCTGGCCATGCAAGAACATACTTGAAGTACACAATGTTTTACATATCCCTCTGGTAGGATTTCCGTATCTGACTTGCTTATTAAATTTCCTCATATAAATCACCCCAATCACAGAAATAATCATCATATACATTGAGATAGATAGGTATATTCTGTATACTTGCATATTTTGAGATAGTACTGTAATTATTAAAATCTGGCAAATAAACTTCACACATAAACATTAGAATAAAAATAATATGTAAAAATTTTCACACGATTAACAATTTAAGAAAAATGAATAGTATTTATCATAAAAAAACAACTTCTCTTAAAAATAATCGCTCAGCAAGTTTTTTTATATTTTATTTTTCGTATGATGCGATTAATGCCGGGGTACACGTCCTAAGATTGCAGGGTTAATAATATTTTTCAGACTTCTTATTAAAAATTAACGACTGAGAAAATACATTCTGAAAAATGATCCCAATAATAAAGATTTTCCTTGATTAAAAACTTTGCAGCCCACAAATTACCGTTTGCAAAAAAATATTTCGTTTAATAACTGGGGACAAGCTTCAGTGTATCTTAATCGCTTTTGTTATGAAACGTTTCTGCTTCATGGATATTTTTTTCGATTAATTAATTTGTTGCTGAAATTCCCCATAATTTAAAGTTAAAACGAGTGTATTTTGTACTGTAACTAATCTTTGAATTTTCAGGCACTATTCAAATGATAGTGTTACGAATGTGTAAAATGCTCTCGCTGGAAACTCTTTTGAAACCAGGTGGAGGAAACATCCGTATAGACAATCTTATTAATTTTGTGAATCTAAGGTTGCCATGTGCTGAAGTTTGGATGGAGGGGGACTGCCAGATTTGGCGACATTTGGCGACTTTTCGAAAATTCGAGAAACAACTCGAAATAACGAATATTCTACGATATATGATAGGTTTCTAGAAGTTTCCATAGAGAGTCTATGAAAGGAGTCATCACTCAGTTGGAGAGCAGCTGACTTGATATAGCTACATTGAATTGTGACATTCGTCAATGTTTTGAGAATAGTTGGGCCGGTTTTAATTTAAGTCTCTTCTTAATAATGCATGCAACTCTCTAAAGTGCAGTTAAATTTATTAATTAACTTCTATTTGTAGTTTAGCTTATAAGTTAATCTTTGCAATTAACCAATTTTGTGTACATTGCGTTTGGTGGTCGCAAAATCCACCTAAGAATTGCATAACGAGATAACTTATTATACGGTTTTAATCTTGAGGAAACCAAAAATGAGAACTACAAAGTTAATAACAAAGGAACTAGGTAAATTTATTCCCATATACACTATTAGTTTACAACATTACTTTTTTAATTAGATAATATCTTTCTCATACTGAAACATATTTATAGTATTCCTCGAAAATGTAATGCCAGAGTCTTAATTAAATTCGTTGGATCACGTGGTGGAACTAAATTAAATACTTTTAATAATTCGAAAATTAGATATTAACCTCATATAGTCATTATTAGCACAGTACCTGATGAGTCTGGGAGGATGAGGCTGGGAACCGGTGGAAGGATGTTTCCACCATAATAGGAGAGGACCTCTACTTCTGGGAGGTACTTCGCCTCTGAAGGATCTTTCTCCTCCGGCGGATCCTACGCAAGTAGGCTTTCTTCCTTCTCTCCTCTCTTCTCTTTCCTTCCTTCTCCTCTTTCCTTCCTTCTCCTCTTTCCTCCAAGCTCATCGGACTGCCAGTCAAGGGGTCTTAGATTGCAGCCTACGCTGCAGTGAAAGTGTCCTCGCCCTGCGCGCGCTTTAGCTCTAATTAGTTAAGTTGCGCTAGCCGCTTTAGTTTTATCCTTAGTATTAACTTAATTCCTTAGCTTTATCCCTTTTTTAGACCAGTGCTTTCTGTTTTCCTTGTTGCCTCGCCGGTACTTTTTATTTTACCTAGTACGGCTACTGCCTCTCCTTGCGTCCCTCTGTCTCCTCCTTGGCTTAATAGCCTATTCGCCCAGGCTGCCTCTCTAGTAATTCTTTTGTTTTAGGCTCTCCTCTCGTAGGACTTAGTTTTAGCTACTTGTAAGTTACTTAGGTTCCTGTCTTGTCCCGCCTCGTTTTCCTCTGTGGCCAACTTATCCTTCCCGGTCCGGGCTCTGCCTGCGGGTGAAGTTTTGGGTCAGTGCGAGGATCCCCGTACTAGGCTCGTATCTCCTTCTTTGTATCTCAAATTATCGTAATTGTTAAGTCTCGTCGAACTAGGCTCTTCGCCCTGCCGCTGCCGCCCTCCTTTGCTAGCTCTCCATGCTCTGGAAGGTAACACCCCTCTCTTGGCCATCTCTTGCCGCTGTCTCTAAGTGTCTTAGTTTTCCTGCGGAACACTTCGCATATGCTTTCTTACGTTCGGTCTTTTTCCTACCCGGCCTTTCTTAGCCTTCTCTCTTTCTTCTTTTCTTTAGGTTAAGTTAACCTGGCAGTACAGGTGCTGTCGTACCCGGTTTAAGCCCAGGTTACGACAGCACCTCTTTAAGTTGTATGCTGCCTCTGCATAACTACCTAGCGGTAGAAAGTCGAAATCCTCTGCAAAACTATCCAAATTAAGCAATCTGTGCCAATCATCTTTGGCCTCTTCTGATTCCTCAAGGCAGTCACTGCATTCGACAACTATCGATTCCAGCTCTTCATGGCTTCCCCTGCACTCCCAATGGAGTTGGGGGCGTTTTCTCGCTCAGGTTTCCCCAATTAAGGGAAGTTCCCCTGTGGTCCCCTAAGTTCTCCTGGAGCCGTGAGGCTCTGGGCTTCTGCTTCCCAAGCTGTTACCTGGGGGTGTGGTTTTGTGGTCACGTTTTCTATTCCTGACATTGAGTCTCTTCTTGTCCATTCGACTGACTCTCATACCACCTGTCCTCTTCTGGGCCATAGCTGAGTCGTCGGTAGACGATATCCAGTAGTGTGGAATTAAACCTGTAAACCGAGAGGTAGGTCAGGCCCACACTGCTGTCTCCCAGTACCTGATGAGGTCTTTTCACACATGATGGATCACACACATCCCGAGTAACTTTTCTTCTTATGCTCAGTTCATATCACTAGTTACTCTTGGAGTTCTTCCTTCAAAATCATCACCAATCTAAGGGCGCTCATTTTCATTCCACTGAATCACACTTGCTTGCTTTGAAAACCCTTTCTCTCTATCCATGATCGCCCCTTACCGTGGTTATATATATATACTTTTTTCCTTCTCCAGATGATCTACGTGCCACTTCTCCTGACGGTTCACGTGCCACTCTTCGCCTGCACTCGATTTATAATCCTCTTCATAATCCGGCTTTTGGCATCATCCCTTTGGGAACGCAGACTTTTTGTCTGGCCGATAAGACTAATCCCCCGTGTTTGAATAATTAATATTTAATTAATATTTTTTGATTTCTGGCATTACAATAGTATCGACTATTCTGTGCATGAGTGGAGCATTTAGGTGCTGTTTTACTGTATATTGTACCCGTTAACGCTGCCCTTGTCAATAAATATGTTGGTTATCCAGAAATTTGGATTCGTTTTTGTTTCTTGAACGGGCACCTACGATTCTAGAGGATAATAATAGTCTTTCGAGTTATCCACTATAGAATCATATGTGTATTAACTGGAATGAGTATGAATTTTTGGATAAGTAACGCTTTAATTAAAACATACATAAGTGTAAACAGGAACAATATATAGCTAATAACTTTAGCTGTGTCATACGGTCAAAAAATAATCGGCAAATGCAATAAAATATCGTTCTTTCTTCCAACCAAGATCGTCCGACCTACCCAGAGGTTCAGACAACCGGGGCAGTGCTACCCAATTTAGACCAGAATCCAGTGGGATGGGGGTGGCATCCATAGGAACTGTATCCTCTTTCCTCTACCACCAACCTTTCGGAAGGACTTTCAGATCCACAGATATAATGTTTTCATACTCCGCGTAGACACGGGGATAGTTTGGGCAGCACCGGAATCGAACTTGGGTACTTCGAGCGCGGTCCCCATGCTCTAACCACTGGACAATCCCCCTCTCCAATAAAAGATCGATTAGATGCCCAATTAGTTCACACAACAGACAATTATATTCAAAACACTGACCTATCCGCAATTCACTTTAACGTGTATTACAAAAACTCCTTCTAACTGAACTCTGACCATCTTATATACCACCCACAGAAAAATCTGGAAAACGCTAGGCAGGGGCGGCATTTCAGCATTCCATTTGGGGGTGCGAGATTTGTATGTATGAAAATCCACAATATGGAATAAATAAAATGTTTGTTAACAGGGGGGGGGGGGGGTTATCACAAAATTGAATTGGTGTTGAGAAAAATAATTATTGTTAGCATAATTTTTGTACATAATTGTGTTAACATATTGCTAACATAATTTTTCTAAATACAAATATCTATATTTATTTACATTTTATTAAAGTTTTTTAACGCCGGTTCTTAGAGTCTGGAAGAAGAGAAAATTTTGTTAGAATATCATCATAATCCAGTGGTATATCTTATTCTATAGCTAAAACAGCTAAGGATAAAAGTCTTTCTTGTCCCATTGTACTGAAAAAATAATTTTTCAGCCTCCTAAGACACTAAAAAGACCTTTCACAACTGGCTGAGCTGATTGGCACAGCCAAAAACAATTTAACTAATAATGTTACGACAGGAAACACATTTTTTTAAATTCCGCTCTTTAAAATAATCCAGGCGACTTTTAAAATTGGGATGGGCTATGTTTTCATTTTTCACCATTGAATAAAACAGTCGCAATTCCACTTTCTGGAAGTCATATACTTTGCATATGGTTGAAACATTTTCTTTTCTTTTTCGACATCTGATCCGGATAATACTGAACTAAGGGCAAACAAAACAGATATGTTGTTCTCATTAAATCTTGTCTCAATTTCATTAGATACAGAATCTATAATTTCATATTGAATATTGATTCTGTGATATGATTTAACATCATCATGGGGATTTTTTTTAACCGCCTCCGAATTTGCTTGGAAGTTTTTTACGCCTTTTCAGATTTGGTCCAGAATAAGAATATTTTTCGCAAAGTTCTGTCACAAAACTCCACACTTGATTGAAATATGCATCAGTGCGAAAAGAACTAATAGTTTTAATAATAGTTTTAGCCAAAGCTTGCACAGCCTGAAAATTAAGATCAGATGACTGAAGATGCTTTGAGAGAGTATTGCATTGATCAAAAACACTGTTCAATACAAACAAAGTGAACAAAAATTCGAACGATGACATGCATGTTAAAAGGGCTTCGGCTCTTCCACCATTGAGAGAATTGTTTTCAAATAATTCTTCCAGTGTTAAAATCACCACTTCAAAATTATCAAGTAGTGCTTTTCTGGCTTTAATTTTGGAAGACCACCTCGTATCACTTCGATTGTAGATTTGTAGAGTTGAAGAGCCTCCAGAAAAGTATTTGTTGAAGAGCGAATTTTTTCGAAAATAGCATGTCATTTATATGATGTTTCTATGAAAGAATATAATGCATTGAGCTGCTGAAATGCATTTACAGCGAAAGGAATGGATGAGAATGCGCTAACTACACACAAATTTAATGGGACACTTGAAATTTTCAAGTGAAAAGGATAACATCACCCCAATCTTTTCAAGTTGAAAAGGATTCGTTACAGCCTGAAGTGGGAACTTCACTGTGAAGGTTGGCTCTTTTGAAGCTCCATGCCGTGAGAAAACTGACCAGTGGACAGTCGATAAAAAATGGGAGAAGCCGATAGACGACGAGGGAAAATTTGGGGGCGCGACCGCGCCCCCTCGCGCCCCCTATTTGCCGCCCCTGACGCTAGGTAACTTTGAATATTCTTAACCAAATTACAAAATTCGAGAGGTTTCCAAAAGCCGGCGATATTTCGACCCATTACCCACCATGTTTACTAAATATGTCGCCAAGGTAAGGCGACCCGGACCTTCAAGTAGTTGCACGTAAATGTTATTCCTTGGGGATAGGGAATATGTTGTGAAGGGGTTTTCGGTGTTGTGAAGGGGTTTTCGGTGTTGTGAAGGGGTTTTAGGTGTTGTGAAGGGGTTTTAGGTGTTGTGAAGGGGTTTTCGGTATTGTGAAGGGGTTTTAGGTGTTGTGAAGGGGTTTTAGGTGTTGTGAAGGGGTTTTAGGTGTTGTGAAGGGTTTTAGGTGTTGTGAAGGGGTTTTAGGTGTTGTGAAGGGGTTTTAGGTGTTCTGAAGGGGTTTTAGGTATAACAACAGCCGCAAAATCAAGAGGAGACCTTCCAAAATTTAAATTATGTAATTATAGCGTATTAAACTTGACACATTTTATATATTTAATAAAATTTAACACATTTGCAGGGTCCACTTCGAAGATAAGAGCTTGCAATTCCGTCTCAGTAACTCAACGGTAGAGTGTCGGCTGACCACTTCGAAGATCCAGGATTCGACTCCCAGTTGGGGCAGCAAGGTTCTTTACAATAGCGCCAGAACTTATCAACCCTGTAAGTTAGTGCAAGGATGTCGGAGGACTGAAAGGATCCTAGTATGACTAGTACGGATTCAGTGGACTCTGGAAGATGCAGCGCCGATTTCAAAATTGAGAGGATAACGACCACGTAGGATACTAACCTGGGTAAAAGTAGTAATAGCAGGAGGCTAACCTGAGGTAAAAATAGCGGGAATTGGTCAATCAGATTGTCAGTTGCCCGCCAATTTGATATTAGAGGGTGGAGAATGCAAAGTCCACTTTGACGATAAGAGTTTGCAATTTCGTCCAAATATCTCAACGGTGGAGCTTCGGCTGGCCAGTTCGGAGATCTAGGGTTCGATTCCCTGTTGGGGCAGCAAGGTTCTTTACACATTTGAAATACAATTTTGCACATTTTACAAATCATTTTTTGAAATCCATAATTGCATGCTGAAATAGGGGAAGGTATGCTTAAATTCATTAATTAGTAATAAAAATCTGATGTCCTCAGCGCATGACTTTCCCTACAGGCTCAAATTCATTTTTTCTTCATTTCATGAATAATTTATTAAATTGAGTTTTTAATTGCACTAAATAACACGCATGATTATTTGAAATGACACTGAATGTACCGGCGTAGTAAAAACCGTCGTAGTAAAACCGTCCTAGTAAAACCGGCCTAGTAAAAATGTGAAAACTTAAATATCTGAAGACCGGCTAGTCCGTAAGTAATGGAATTGCTCTTATTCTTTCACCGTCAAAAATTGCGCATTAAACCATTTAATTGATATATTTGCGCATATGTAGTCTTTTATTTCAGATTTTGACACTTTTTGCGGACCATTTCGCAAATAAAGCAGGTTCTTTTTCTCCGAAACGTACCATAATCGTATCAGCCTCAGGGTAACCCACAAGTGACTTACTTCTCTACCAAATTTTGAAAAATGCGGTTTTTTAACTAGAGTGGATACATACGATTTTACAAGAAAGGATCATTTTACTAAAAAGGCAGGATCTTTTATCCCGAATCGTACCAAAATCTAATCAGCACCAGGGTAACCCATAAGTGACTTACTTATGAAATTTTATGAAATTTAGTCCATTAGTTTTTGAGTTAGTATGGATACGCGTACACACACATAATTTAGTTTTGCTACATATATAGTGATAAATAGATGAACACAATTCTTAAACAGCCGTCACACGTGAACGTATTTCACATAAGCAAAGAAGTGATGTGAAAATTGGCAAACGGTTTTCCATTAGTTTTTGAGTTAGAGTAGATGCATACTTTGCCGGCGTGCGCGAACACATACACATACACACACACATACACACGTTACGCTAAAAATTGTTTTTCCGTGTTCTAGAGGTCCCGAAATGTGTAGATCCGTTAAAAATTCGAGTGGCGGTTTTTTACATGATTCCAATATTTTCCCTATACATTACCACATATTGCATGAAAAGTAAGAATGTCAAAATAAGTTATACAGATTGGCTGATAAGTTATGCAGATTGAATGAATATATTGGAATTTGAAAATATCAGAATATACATACGATTTACGTAGAAATGCGAAAATTGAAGCAACCAAATTTTCATTGTGTAAAAGTGAAATATCGGCAATTAATTGCTAATTAAAAAGAACAAAGATGAAAAGCGTACGATTACTCTCTATAGTACTAATAATCGTCCTTCAATCCTTCAATAATAGGATTTTACATAGCATTTCATGCAAACTCAAGTTTCGCTCTTGAAGAAACATTTTCAGGCCTCTTTTAAGGCGAAAGGAATATCTGAATATCGGTTTCTTTGTATATGGCAGAGTCAGCAAAAATCTTAAGAGCCGTCTCAAAATATAGTGGCGGGAAATTTTCTTGACAGCTTTCTGCATAAATGGTACTGCTGAGAAATTCAACGCATGTTTAAACGCATCGAGTTTTTAAAACATCTTTCCATAGTAAGAAAGCTACAAAATGTGAAGATAAAAGGAAAAACATCTGATGTGGACAGCACATGACTTCCACTACACAATGCAACGAATTTACGTCTACCGAGCAAAATAATGGTGTACTTGATTTACAAAACAATGCTTTTGGCGTTGAATTTACACTACTTAAACTGAAACTGGACGATTTTGGCAGCTTATGTGTCAAAACAGAATAGAATGCATTGAAAATCCTTATTAAAATTAAATTGGTCTAAAATAAGTGACCATTGGCGAATTCTTGGGCGTCAGAATATAAAACTATTACGAAAAGTACCTCCTTTCGTGAATGAAACAATGTACATCAACGAGAATGATGTTAATAGATTTATTTGCCTAATATCACATATGGAAATTGGACATGCAATGTTAAATTTTATATTTTTATTTTTCTGGCAAATTTGAAAAACGTGCAATATCTCGAAAACGATTCGTGCTAGCGTTGAAACGTTCATGCCATCTATTTTTTAATGCAAAATTATGTGTTAAATGATTATTTATATAACAATATTGACGATTATAATTTTTAATGATTTTTCAAACAATCATTTGGAAATAGTGTAATTCCTCAAGAAGGGTTTACACTAGCGTTCAAACGTTTGTACCATTCGTTTTCTAGTAAAAAATTAAATCTGAAAATGATTACTTATTTATATATTTTGAAGGTTCTAATTTTTTTTTTGATTTTTTCAAAAGTCATTCGAAAATTCAAGGGCGGGCGCTTTCGAGCGTTTAATTACGTTTAAAATCAATAGGGTTTCATTATTAACTGATTTTAATAATCGTACCAATTTCTTTTTAAAAGTTTCATTTGCTCGTGCGATAACGAGTCTACTGCCTTATACACACACACAAACATTAACATACATATACATTAACATACATACATACTGATATACATACATACATATATTCACACACGCAGACATCACTTCAAAAACATTCGATTCGAGTTCAGGGATGCTTCAAAAACTCGAATTTGAATTTTTGATCTCCTTACAATACTGACACTATACTATGTATGCAGGGAAAGTAATAATGACTACATTTTGTTTGATAAATAGTTTTATTTTCCAACGGCAAACCACTGTATAGTGATGGTCTTATTTGCTGCTCAGAAAGTGCGATGTCATCCATTATATTATATTGTTACGTTGTATTCTTTGGATTAGCATTCTGTACTTCAAAGTATTCTTTACATATTGTACATTAATCACAAGTAAAGAATCACAAGTAATGAAATCATCATGTAAAGAAAATCACAAGTAAAGGAATCATCAAGTAAAGAAATCATGATCATCCCTGCTCCAAATGGAAATAAACATCTGAATAGAACGTCGTCTTCTTCTTACACTCAACTGACTCGGTAAACATAAAAAAAAAATCAGAATCAAAAATAGGACTGGAAAAAAAAATCTTCTGACAGCTTTCTCGCACAAACGAGTTGGAGATCTTAAGAAATTCACCGCACGTTCGAATGGTTCTGGTTTCTCAAGAGCCTTTCTATGGCGCGAAAACTGCAAAATTCTGAAGTTAAGAAGCAAGAAACGATTCTATTTTGTTTGATAAATGGTCTTTTTAAAGTGTGAATGGAAGTGTTTGAAGAAGAAACGATGTATGTTTGAACAATGCCTGTGTATTTGTACATTGCGCTTGCATGCGGAAAGGCTGGATTTACTGAAGTCCCTAATATGTACTATAAATATTGTTCTCCGTCAAACTATAATTACTATAAAATGTACTTGGAATCAAAGAAGTGTCATGTAATTAGGTATCCTTTTATAATCATAAAGCATGGGATGTGCATTCAAAATGCAGAATATCTAGTCATACGTAGTAATACGTATTAATTTGAGGTATCGTATTGTAACAACTGAAGTAACAGAATTAAGGACATTCTGGCAAGGAAAATCTTCAAAATATCGATTTTTCAATTTTACTGCCATTTTATAGCTTAATTATTTCTGATTACAACAGTTTTAATTATTTACCATAGAGTAGAAATGTTAAAACTTGCATTTAAACTGAACTCACTCTTTCCGGCCACACCCACATTTTAAAGAACCATCTGCAGCTGAATGTCAACAAAAGAAAACAGATTCACTTCAAATTCTATTTTACTTTTTATGTATAAATAGCAATTGGAAGCAGTGAGATTTAACTGTAAATGACCTTGAGGATTTTTTACATTCTGCTTTGCTTAGCATACTGTTTTCTAAATTGATTAGTTTGCTTTTTGATGACTAATTGTACTTTGTACTAGTTGTAAAACATTGAATGGAACAAACTCTTTGTCGGAAAGCCATTGCCAGGAAGCTTAACTGATATGTAAGTTGATTAATTTACAACAACATTATGGATTGGCGATACGAGAACAGTCACGTTCTGTTGAACAAATGAAGAAAGCAATATGGGCTTTTTTTTCATAAGTTTACAACAGATTCTGAACGCAACATGATCTATGAGTACGCCTCGTATGCCCAGAAGGGCCAGATCCATGGTGTGGTTTAAAAAGCAGAAATTGAAGGCAGAATGTATAAGCATAAACATTCACCCCCAGTGGCTATAATGAATCAAATAAAATCTATATTTTGAGATTTAGCTAATCGAAATCTTTTGAAAAAAAATAAAATGCTTATATGGGCAAACACAAAACCCCATGAAAGTTTAAAATACTTCATATGGGAGAGGATCCCTAAAAATACATTTGTTTAAATTTCAACCTTTCAAATTGGTGTTATGGATGCCACATTTGTTTTCAATGATGGCGCTATGAGTAGATTAAAAGTTTTGATATCTATGAGCTATTTTCCAGGTGTTAACATGGAATATGCTCTTAGGCGCATTGACAAACGGCGAGTATTCAAAGCGGAAATTAATGTGCAAAAAATAACAAAAGAAGCCAGGGTGAAACAGCGACGTGAAAAGAAAGACCCATTTAAGAGAAATACTGACACAGGCATGCGATCCTGGACAGTTTTAACATACTTTTTTTTATGAAATTTTTTCTTTAAACTTAATTATCTCAAAAAATAGATTTTTGAAATTCCGGAATAATTATTAAAAATACTATCAAAGATATAGATATGAAATCATATATGCTTTATTAGCTCATAAAATTCTATCATTTGTACATAGAATTAAATTTATATTGTTAAAAAATTATAAGTTATGGTGATTTTAATTAACAAAATTTTGAGAATTTCCATAGTTGTAATTTTTTAGATCATTTGAAAATTTTATCAGTCTTGTAGTACAAATTGTATGTACAATAGTCAAATTCAACATAAATTAGTATATTCTGAAAGTTTCATGACATTGTGGTGGCAAGTTTTTTGTAAGATGTACCGATGAAAATTTTTTCATAAAAAGAAAGTTCTAATTTCCTTTCATGAAATCTATGGTAATATAAAAAGTACACATAATAATGGAATAATTTTACCTATTATTTTCTCACGAAACATATCTTTACCATAATTAGGCAGAAAAAATTGAAATATCTGTTTTTTTGCACTTTTGAGCATCGATTTCCGTGAAAGTATAATTTTTCGTCAATTCCCTTGCCAGGGTGTTCTTAAAGGATATATTTTATTGCAAAAATATTTTTTATTGGTGCTATTTTTCTGGTTCAGACGTTATTTTCATTAGAAGGGTTTTAGTCAGATATCGACTTTTTATCTTTCAGCTATTATTTGCTTAGAAGCGAAGCGATATGTCGATGGAGTCCTAGGTAACAGGTTTTTGGATATTTGTTTGATTTATTTTCAATATCAGACAAAAAAAATTGAAAAATTAGGCATTTTAGTCTATCTCTACGCACCATATTGTTACTTCCGAAAATTAAGAATGTGTGCACTTTTTTATGGGGTATTAGTAGGGTAAGAGTGTGCTTTCAATTTGTTTCTCATACTACTGTATAGAAATAGTTGTTTTGTGAAAATATTTCGAATTCGAGATTTTGAAGGGTAAACTATATTAAAGTTACTCTGAATATAGTATTTCGAACACTTTCTTAAAGATGTATAAGCACGTGTGTGTATATATTAATGAAGCGGACGTGATGACTGGTTTAGTAACTGCGGGAAAGATTTCTGCATAATGCGTTGTCTGCCTTCTACTGTGCTGAAGAGATGAAAATTAACTATAATGTGAACCCGCTTTAATTTTGTACACCAAAATGGCATGAACGTGAATTATTAGTTTATAATCATTCTTTATAGAGAACAAACAGATGTGTGAAATCGCGTAACAAGTTGACTTTTCCAGCTGCATATGTCTAACGATTTTCTACACGTGCGTATGTAGTTGTGTAGTATATTATACAACCTTGTAAAAAATACTAGGGAATTACCACTTTAAGAGCAGGATGCGGTTTCTGATTCTACCTTTAAAACTGCCATTATGTCCATAGTATTCAGATAAAATATACATTAAATAAATTCTACTCCTATAAAGGCTTTTCTGATTTTTCTGACTATATGCAGTATTCAAAATTAGTATTACATAAATAAGACGACAATAAATTAATTTAAGAAAAATACAAGCTACATAAGAATGCGATCCAAAAGTCCATGAGTACAAAATCCATGAGTACGAAATGAGCGTGATACATGAGTATGATCCATGAGTACGATAGTGAGGAGAAAGAAATGGTTGTGTGTGCATATTAAAATCATAGAATGCCAAGTCATGAAGGCCAAAATCTGAACAATGACCCATATATTTCGTCGATCGATATTTAGAATATATGAAATTTATTACTGTATCCAGCTGCAGAACATCGCCCTTTGTTACGCCACTTTCTGAAAATTTCCAGGATGTGATGTAACAAAGTATATGTGTAATATGGCAGCAATCAAAGCCACCACCGAATCAAGAGGTGCTTGATGTGGGAAGATCAAGTAAAATCCAATGGATTTGCAGGGGTGAACAAGCTGAGGGCGTTGACACAGGGACCCGAAGACCTCCAGAAAAGGCGTTCTCGAATACAGACAGTCAGAAGCATTGTTTTCGATAAGAACTTGTGAGATCTAAATAACCTTTCAATTACTATTTCCCCCAGTTTCATTATAATTTGTTATTCATTTTAACGATCGTAACTGGTTCAGTTATTTAGACGAATCACCGGCCTAATCAGCATTTTGTGCGTTCCTGCTTTTAGAGTAGGATAAGCTTAGGGAAGAAGGTGCTACTGAAGGGAGTTCTAAGGGTGTTTTCACGAGAGTGCGTATCGTGTAGGTCGTATAGAGAGTTCAAAAGAGTTGACTTGGATTGAGTGTTTTTTGTCTGGCGTGAGTTCGTGAGCTGATCGTGATAAGTATGTTGTTCGTGAAGGAGGCCAATGGTAAGAATAATTGCTTTTAGATTATTTCCATTAAAGTGTGAACACCAGGTTAGTTAAGTGTAGTACCATGTATAAGGTAAAATTTAGTATGAACGTATACAATAAGATTTATTGTCTAGATCTGCCATTGCTTTAAACAGCCAGATGCTGTTCTTATGTGAAGTTCATAATAAAGATTAGTTTGATTCAATCCATTGCCTTCCTGTGTTACTGCCCTTGGACTGAAGGGTCAAAATCTCAAAGTTTGAGTTAAATCAATATAACATATCCAAAACGAGAAAGATCAAACATGCATAAAACATTGATTATGAAACACTTTCCAACTGCAATTCAATTTTATTTAAACTTCTCTAAAATGCGATACATTCCTCGGTAATATCTTTAAAATTATCACAATACTACATTAATTTACTATATTTCGAAACTTAACTTCATCGAAAAAAATGAACTTTATTCTAATGACGTCATTGAAATATAAATTGCCTGATTTAAACATCTCTAAAATTTGATACATTCAGCGGTAATACTTTTAAAATTATCACAATACAATACAATAATTTATTATATTAGAAAACTTCATCGAAAACAGATGAACTTTAAGAATCTCACAAAACTCAAATGACGTCATCGATATATAAATCGCCTGGCTCTCTATATAAAAGCAGCATTTCATTCATAAACTTTTTCCATTCCTTTCATTCATCACAATACTACAGTAATTTATTTTATTTAGAAACTTAAAACCATGCAGGTACAAGTAATTTAACTCTATGCTTAAAACTTCATCGAAGAAATCATCTGCTTCTCTATGTAAAATCAATGCATATTTCATTCATATCAGCTATATTGCAGACTATAGAGCTAAATAATTTTGTGTGAAAGAAATGCAACAATTCTTATGCAACTCATCCCATATATTTTGGTGTTTACATTTTTCTAAGTTAAAATTAGGCTTCGTTGTAGAAATAATCAAAGTTTGATGGCCATTTAAACTCAAACATATTGTAATTGCGTTGTTTCAGAATGTAGATACACAGAATTTAAGCAAAAATAAAGCTGCTTTGGGACGGATACAATATTAAATATAAATTAAAAAGAACTTTAAAAATCAAGATTTTGACATAAGATGGATGACCTATTTTATTTTGAAATGGGTCACGTGATTTTTTCATATAATATGGATGCATTTATTAATTTAATTTTTATTTAAAAAAATACCGAATATATTTTTCTGTAATTATTTTCATATTTTTTTAATGGGATAATTTCAATATTTCCTAAAACTTTCGAAGCAATTTATGAATTTTAAATTCGCTTAAAAAATGTTTGAGGAATTAGGTCGCATTGGGTTCAATGTATTTCATTTTTTCAACCCGGGGTCAGTCCAAAACTAATTGGGTGTCATTTTTCATTTATATTCCCATATGTCTCATAGACCGACTGAATAACATACTAAAATTTTATTTTGATAAAGTCATTTTTACGGCAGTTATCGTGCTAACGGACGGACAGACAGACAGACAGAATGAACAAAGTCATAAACACATTTCAACTATGTTGTAAAGTGTTAAAAAGTATCTGGAATTTATTAATTGTACAATTAATTGTACAACTAATAAATGATTAACTCAAAATTGTACAATTAATTTTACAATTTTGAGTTAATCAAAGCTTTACTTTTCCATTTTTGGTGATTTTACCGTCTGTGCTTAACTTTTGGAGTCAGTGTAAATCATTCCACAATTTTAAATTTTAAAATAAACATTATTTATTACACATGATTAGGATTAAGCTTACAATAATTTTATATATACTGCAAATTTGCACGTACCTCTGTTTGTCGGAGTCTAATTGTCGAAATACCACCGTTACTGGATGGTCATTGCTTGCATATGTCTTAAATTCTCTGCTTGTTGCTACATCATTTCGCCTGAGGTCCAGATACGCCCTCTGTATATCTATTGCTTGTTCCTCAAGGAGATGTAGCAACACTTCTTCATTAGTCACCTTATTAATCAATCTGCATGGTTTAAGCCTTGGTCCCAAGGAGATTTCTGATCCAACCACACCTGCAATTTATGTCCACTGAATATATTGGGGTTACGATCTCCCGCGTCAGGACTGTCGTAAAATGCCGACTACGAGTCTGCGTTTCACTTCGTATATCGTATAAATTTCAAAACTGCATAAATGTCTCCTGGTCTCACATTAACCATTCTCGGAAAGTAAATATCCAACACCCTTTATTAAATCTTTCTGTCGTCTTAAAATAACGGTCATGGGATTATTGATTAATACATAAAAAATTGAAAGTATGCATTGGTTGTCATCAGATGTAATGAGTAAACACAGTTCACCTCAAATTGGAATATTTAAGAAATTAGAACATTTAAGAATGATATTAAATGTGAATTATATTAATGAAGTTGTATTTTTTAAAATAAGTATTTTAAATAAATGATTAAGTAAATTAAGTGTATTTTGTTGATATATAGGTAATGTAAGTATAGTTTTGCATAAGTGATTGCAAGCATTTCACTGCAATAAAACTGGTGGGTTTATATGATTATGGCTAGGGTTTCGTCATTCGAATTTGATTCTAACTTTAATAGTGCTTGTTTTCCACAACATGAACTATAATTTTGTACTATATTAAATATGTGGGCTAATTAAATATTGCCATAAATCATTCTAATATTTCAATCTTTGCCCGCAATGGTTCGTGGCATTATAATTCACAACTAAATTGTAGTTTAACATAATAATTAATTTCAACTGTTGCTCAAAATACGAATCAGCTGAATGCATCTAACGCATTAGAACAACTAACTTGATGCAAACTTAATATTTTTAATTAAAAATATTTTTAACAACTTGCACACAAGCTCATAAAGAGATGCATTTTGTTTTGTTCTAATGGTAATTGCGATGCAAATTGACCAAAATAATGTAGAATATGAATATATGAGAAGATCAAACGAAGCGTCATACTTCATATGTTTTCATTAACGTAATTAAAGATAGAATACCAGATGAGTCCTAATATTGGAATTAACACTATTGAGGAATTATCTCACAAAATACAGCAGAACGTTTTATCTTTAATGGTGTTATTCTATTTTCTTGGTTAGACGTTCCTATCTGTAGAAGGGTTTAGTCAGATATTGACTTTTTCCCCTTTTGTTTCTAGTTCTATCATTTGTTTAGAGGCAAAGCGATCTTCCGATAATGTTCTGGGGAACAGGTTTTCGGATATTTATCTGATCCTGATTTAATTTCACACAAAGGAGGGAAGAAATGCACGTTTTCATGATTTTGACGCACAACATTGTAATGTTTCGAAATAAGAAAACATTTTTATATTAGTTGGTAAGGGTACGCACTTAATTGCCTTTTCATACTGTTAAAAAGAAAAAGAATATCCTTTCCTAACTATTCTTGAATGCGAGGTTTTAATACAAAAATAAATTTTACAATCTCAAAACAATACTATACAATTATTAATTTCTAATATTATAAAATAATTAATTGTTAGAAATTACAGAACAATTAATTGTTGAGAATTGTAGTGCAATTAATTGATAAACACGATAGAATAATTTATTACCGTATTCTAACTAATCGTCGTTAACTTATCGGTGAACCTTTTTGAATAACAGATAAATTTATTTTTGACATAATAATAACAAGTTTCTGAATACAATAGAAATCATTTCACATAAAACTATTTACTGCTATTATAACTATTTAAAACTGGACCTAAATATTATCTAACTTATAGTTCTGAGACTTCAAAAAATAAAGGCTATGTATTTAATCAGTTCGTTCATATTTTCCTTTAACTTGTATTCCGTCGATCATAGTACCTCTGTCATTTAATGATTAAACATTTATTTTATCAGGATAATTTGGTATTTTAATGGTTAAACAATTATTTTTATTTTCCGCGTGGCCTATAAATGTATTGCAACTTAAAATGAAAATTGAGGATATTTCAGTTGTGGAATACCTACTAATAAACTGTTAAGGTGCTACAGTATTTACCATTTTATAATTATGCCTCTAAGCTTGGATTTACGTAATTACCTTTAAAATTCTTCACAAATTTATTCTAGTAAGTATGGCGGGATATTGTAAAACTCCCCCGGGAGAGAAAACAAACTAATCTGATCAATATTAACGTTACCTAAGAGTGCAAATAAATCCCGTATTTTTTTGCACAATTAGAGCAAAAAATATTGCAACGAAGTTAGATTGCTTTATAATACCTATTATAAAAAATAGGAAATAGCAAATTTACGAAAATAACGAAGAATACGAAATCTCTTTAGTAAAAAATTCATTACATACTTTTATAACGGTGTAAAGAACTTGTGTAGCAGAGAGGAAATAGAGCAATCGATCTCCCGATTAATCTCTATCGAGTTGCTGAGACAATTAATTTTTCTTCTGTATTTAAAGTGAATTCTACAATATCCTTCCTCAGATTTAGTATTGAAGTGAAATTTCTGATCTATACAATTGTGAGGTCTATATAACTTTTGCTTATTATTTCCCTCAGTTACGTTATAATTTGTGTTTAACTTTATATTAACAACATCTGACTGGTTCGGTTATGTAGACCAATCGACGAGCCAAGTAACATTTCGCGGTCCTGAATAGCGATACAATAAGTTTCGTACCGTGGGGGAGAGAGTGAGTCGGTTAAGAGTCTAGCTGAACCTGACAGTTCAGTCTAAGTATATTAAGAGTCTAAGAACTGTCCTTGGCAGTTCAGGCTAAGTAGATTTCTGGTGGAAATGAATTGGGAATTCTGGAAGGAAGTCGCTAGGAGTCGAGTTGATGTGTAAATGAGACGGATGGAAAGTGCACGTCAGTGGAGAAGGCAGTAGTATTGATACAACTGTGATTGTGAGGATCCAGTACCACTAGTTGGCCAAGACAAGATTTAGATGTCCTAGGAAGAAGTTGGGTAAGCATCGACGATGTATAGCTAATCCAATGATTTCATAAAGATGGTATATCACCGGGCCTGGTCAAAGTTCATTAATGATATGTTTTTGTTAAATGACGTGAATGCGCAATACTGACTGTTTGGTATCTGTCTATGTTTAGTTACGCAGCCACCTGCTGTATTATTCTTGAGTGCACAAGAAATGTGTTAAGTTGACTTCCTGTATCAGTGTGTCTTTGTCCCTGGCAGTAAGGCCCTTTTTGTATCCATTACTACCAAAGTTATGTTACTTTAACTTGACATAACTTATGCAACCAAGGTCTATATGCAATGGAGCTCAAACAAGGCTCAACTTTTACAATAGCATCCGTTCAGGGTAGTAACGTGACTAACTCCATTTGAGTTAAAGGCTCGTTACTTTACTCAATATGCTCAACGGCGCGGTAGTCCAGTGGTTAGCGCGCGGGAATTTCACTCTGTAGAAGACCCTGGTTCGATTCCCGCCACTGCCAAAACTGCCGCCGTGTTCACGCGGAGTACGATCACGTTAAACATGTGGGCCGTAAGTCCTTCCGAGAGGTTGCTGGTAGGGGGAGGAGATGACGGTCCCTGTGGATGTCTCCCTCACTGGCTTCCTGTTTAAATTGGGTAGCACTTCCCGGTTACCTTACACCCAAATGGTTACTTTACACCCAAACGGTTACCTTACACCTTTCTGGTAGGTCGAACGGTCTGGGTCTCAACAACACAATCTGCTCATTATTCCTCTTTTTCCAAATACAGGAAAGCATCTTATTCGTCAGTAACTCTTCGTGAGTTGAATTCGTTGTCATAAATCGTAAGAAAGATTTATAATTTTAGTATTAAATCTTAGTTTCCCACCACATCGAACATATGGCGTTTACTTTATCGAGCGCCATTGTAAAGAATTTTGGTCTCTGTGGTGAATCAAAGCACTCTATCTATTAAAATACGAAGACGATTATTGTTCCGTCACTATTTGAAATGGACGCCACAAAAAATTTGGTGTTTCATCAAGACCTTAAAAAGAACTTCACGATTTCTTTATAAATACGTTCGATTGGAGTTTAATACGCCCATCCATATTCGATTATTGAAATATCGTCGAATATCTATCTTTTTCTGATTGCATTACAAAATCGAAAATTAGAGGCGAGACAGCCTAGTGTTTACAGCACGGGATTGAAATCGGAGGATCCGAGTTTGATTCCCGGCTCTGCCCAAACTGTCTCCGTGTTCTTGCAGAGTACGGGTACGTTAAAATTGTGGATCCAAAAGTCTTTCCGAGAGGTTGGTGGCGGAGGAGCAGGGTACGTCCTCTGTGGATGTCGTAACCCACTGCGTTCCCGTCTTAATTGGGTGGCACTGTGTTGACAGATACCTTCAAACAGATAATTTACACCTACGGGTAAGTCGGACGGTCTAGGTCGTAACAAAGAAAGAAAATCGCAAATAGGCACTTATTTGTTTTTAAATTTTCCCAATTGATAGAATACCTTATAATAAAACGATACCGGTTATTGCAAAAATATTCTGAATATTGTAACATACAAAAAAGAAAATTCAAAAATACACTTTTGGGGAAAATATCGTTTAAATAAAGCGACTTATTTTGAGGAAATTTTTTAAACAATGAGGATATACGCCCATGGACTATTTTGATATATGCTTTATTTATTTAGATCTGTAAACACGTGTGGAACAAGTGTATTAAAAAACTTGTTTTTGTCTTTCTGCCGATCGCTTATAACGTGATAACGGCTGAACTGAGTTTCACACTTTTTTTTTCACTGGTTTGTTTAGCTTATTAGGGAATAGGGAACATGGGAACAGGTTTATGACTAGAATGATTTTGTAACATGCTGAAATATATTATTTTTAAAGAGATACTATGGCTCTCGTCTTCAGATCTTGGTCTGAAGAAGTTGTTATTTAGTTGTAAATAACCCAGACAAAATGACCCAGATCTATTACTCTGCCTGATGTCTGAAACGCTTGTCTTATTGATATTCAATACATCGATATAAGTATCGATTATAATATCGATACAAAAATCTGAATCTCGTTATGTTGCATACATAGTTATGTTGTCATATCGTTAGTCGTAGTATCGTTATGTTGTCATATGATTGTCATATTGCATACAGCTTAATACCGATACATATGCAATATCGATTTATTGCATATATTTCGATGTATCGAAAATGTCGATATATCGACATTGACACAAAACGATCGGCTTATGAATAGTGCAACAGAGAGTTGCACAGTTCATCGAGCAGCTGGTCGTTTTTTCCGCGCAAAGCGAGGGCGAAATGGCTAGTTTATATATATTCAACTTCATTTAACCCTGAATACGAGCTGTTGTATATGGATTTTGACGGTATGGATTTTGACGGTAGCAATAAAGTTTGAGTTACAGAATACTATAATGAGGGTGAAACTAAAAGAAAAGTGTAAGCATTCCGTTAAGCCATGGAAAGAGATTGAAAATGTTGGCGAAATTCTTTTGCCGCGTGTATGCTATTTAAATAAAACATTCAGGTCCTCATTTTTATTTCTGATGACGATCTTTCTAAAACAGGGGTGTTTACTAATATTTAAGTTCTGCTTTTTCGATCAAGTCTATTCGCTATCCACTTTTCAAAAATTTAGGAATTTTTCTATAAAAATATAATGCTAAAAAATACTGGCGCGATATCTAAACTTCCACGTTATACACATTTTTATAAATTTAGAAACATTTAATTATTACCGAAATTGAAATACATTTGGAATTTCAAGTTTAAAAGAAAAAATAATCACATCAAGATAATATTTTATCATGGCGGTCGACAAAAATCATTGCGCAATCGCGTTGTCGACATTGTATACCCCCGCTCTATATGATATGAACTAAACGATTCTTCACTTCAAACATTGTTTGAGAAGCAATATATTAATTTTCTTTATTCAGAAAGCCTCGTTTTTCACCAGAAAATTTCCTCAATAGAAAATGTTCTATTTTTACTCATAAATATTTATATTTCCTTAACAACTGAGCGTCCCTGCTGTTGCCATTCTTCGCTTTGAAATTTGACGGTAGTAAAATGCGAAAAACATGAAGTGAGGAGCGAATGATTCCATTTTAGATAGAACCTAGTGTATGACAAATGAGCTGGGTTTTTCTGAAATTTTTAATATAAAAATTTGATAGAGAAAGAAGTTTATTCAACTGAATTAAAAAATGACAGCCTCGACTGTGGTGAAATGTATATTTTTCTTTTTCACTGCAGAGAGCAGCAATATACGGTTCCTGTAAGTTTTTTTAAAATTATTTTTCACATATGTTCAACTTTTATAAAAGCTCGAGAATTCAACAAAATGCAGCTTTACATGAAACTAGAAAACATCTGGGATCTAGATAAAGAAAAAAATAAGTATAAACATTGAAACACATTCTGCAAATATTCCAATAGTAAAGCTTTATTACAAAATTTTAACTTATACGGTCGAACCTCACTAATGAGAACAGCTAGAAGGATCTAAAAACTGTTCGCGTTAATGACAGTTGGATTTGATATTAAATTTAGATATCGCATCCCGTTAGGTACATAACAATAATACATAAAATTCATATCATTTGCATCCATAACTACAAAACTGATATCGTTAAATAAAATAATTTAACACATTTTTAGTAAAACATTATTGAAATTTAAAAACCAATTATATTATAATATTTTGAAGTTAGATAAATTTTAAAAATTCGTTTTCACAATTTGTTTTCGCTTTCAACAAACTAATGCTTGTATACACCATGAGGTTTATCTACTTATAAGCATGCTGCTTATTGCATTTTAAAACTAATCATTCTGTAGTGTTGTGAATGCATTTACCAATCCAACTGTTAAGAGCAAACTTTATTCAGAAGAGAACTTTCCAGAATTTCGTCTCATTCATTTTTTAACAACTTTATTCCGAACATTTCAAATCTGTTTAACAGACTCTTGGCATTGTGAATATTGCTCTTCGCATTCTGTATATTAATTGTTAAAGAAAAACATTTAGCTAAATATAATTAGCATTCATTTAACTGACCACCGATCAAAATATCAAGACTTGGTAGCTGCCAGATTTGCGATTTGTCACGAAGTGTTCCTGATAGGGAATATTCAACATCTATAGTTTCATCCATTTTCAAAATACTGTTAATCAGTGTTCCGTTCAATAGGTTTTATCTATTCATTTTGGTGCCGTTTTAAACATCATTAGAAACTACGACAACTGCAATTTACAGTTTATGATGATGAAAATCATTTTGCAAATATATTTTGTTGTAATTAATGACAACATTTGAAAAGCACTATGAAAGGAAACCCATTTTTGATCGAGCTAAGTTAATTTTACTTTCCATGCAATACATGGTAATATATAGGGAAAGTATCAGAATCATACCGAAAATCACAACTCGAGTTTTCGACGGATCTACACCTTTGGAAGCCTCTAGAATACGACAAAACCACTTTTAGCGTGACGTCTGTGTGTGTGTCTATCTGTCTGTCTGTGTGTCAATCTGTGTAGATATTGTATCCACTCTAACTAAAAAACTAATTGACTGAATTTCATAAAATTTGGTAGGTAAGTTACTTGTGGGCGAATCGGGTGCTGATTAGTTTTGTATACGATTCGGGATAAAAGAGCCCGCCTTTTTTAGCGAAATGGCCCTCAAAAATTGACTGTATTCAACCTAGCTGAAAAACTAATAGGCCGAATTTTACAAAAGTCGGCTGATAAGTCGCTTGTGGGTTACCCTGGTGCTGATTAGATTTTGGTACGATTCGGAAAAAAATAACCTGCCTTTTTTTGCGAAATGTTTTTCAAAAATCCTCAAATTCTAAACTAAAAAACTACGTATACTCAAATATATCCATTAAATGCTTGTTTTATACGTAATTTTTAACGGTGAAAAGAATAAGATCAACCCCATTACACTAGAACTAGCCGTTTACGAGATATTTTAGTTTTTTCGTATTTTCTTTAGCCAACTTTGAAAATAAGTCCAGTTACGAAATGAGAATAAAAATTGAATTAAAAGTGAATTAAATTTAATTAAAGTAAAGAGAACGTGGATATAAGTCTGCAGGGAAAGTCATGTGCTGCTCACATCAGATTTTTTAGTTTCCCTGTAATACATGGTAATGTATATTGCTTTCTCTGCAATACCTGGTAATGTATACGGAAAGTATTGGAATCATGCCGAAAATCCAACTCGAGTTTTCGATGAACTACACGTTTCGAGATCTCTAGAATACCAAAAAACTATTTTTACTATGAAACTGTGTGTCTGTGTGTCTATGCAATGTATGCATCTACTTTAACTCAAAAACTAATGGACCGAATTTCATAAAATTTGGTAGGTAAGTCACTTGTGGGCATATCTGGTGCTGATTAGTTTTTAGTACGATTCGGGATAAAAGAACCCGCCTGTTTTTGTGAAATTTTCCGCAAAAATTAACTTTATCCACTCTAGCTGAAAAACTAATGGACCGAATTTCACAGAATTCGTTAGATAAGTCGCTTGTGGATTACCTGGGTGCTGATTAGATTTTGGTACTATTCGGGAAAAAATAACCTGCCTTTTTTTTACAAAATGGCCAGCAGAAATCGACAAAATCTAAAATAAAAAACAACATATCCTCACATATATCCTTTAAATGATTGTTTTATACGTTATTTTTAACGAAGAAAAGAATAAGACCAACCCCATTACACTAGGACTAGTCGTTCTTGAGATATTTTTAGTTTTTTCATATTTTCTCTACTCCACCTTTAAAAATTAGTCCAGCTACCAAATGAGAACGAAAATTGAATTAAAAGTGAATTAAATTTAATTAAAGTAAAGAGAACGTGGATATAAGTCTGCAGGGAAAGTCATGTGCTGCCCACATCAGATTTTTCACTTTCCCTGCAATACATGGTAATGTATAGGGAAGGTATTGGAATCATGTCGAAAATCGCAACTCGATTTTCAAACGGATCTACAAGCTTTGGGGCCTCTAAAATACGAAAAAACTATTTTTAGTGTGACGTATGTGTGTGTATCTGTGTGTCTGTCTGTGTGTCTGTTTCTCTGTGTGTGTATGTCTGCTTGTCTGTCTGTACAATGTATGTATCCACTTTAACTCAACTAATAGTCCAAATTTCATAAAATGTGGTAGGTAAGTCACTTGTGTGCGGCCCTTGTGCTGATTAGTTTTTGGTGCGATTCGGAAGAAAAGAACCCGCCTTCTTAGCGAAATGGCCTGCAAAAATCTATTGCATCCACTCTAACTAAAAAGCTAACTGATCAAGTTCACAAAATTTGTTAGATAAGTCACCTGTGAAATATCCTGGTGCTGATCCGATTTTGGTATGATTCGGAAAAGAAGAACCCGTCTTTGTTTATGAAATGGCAAGCAAAAGTCGACAAAATCTAAAATAAAAATCTACGTATACTCAATTGTATCTATTAAATGCTTGTGTTATAAGTAATTTTTGACGAGGAAAAGAGTAAAACCAACCCCACTACTTTAGAACTGACGTTCTCGAGATATTTGAGTTTTTCTTGTATTTTTGCTACGCAGTCTTTGAAAAGAATATCCAGTTACCAAATAAAAACAAACATTGAATTCCAGTTACCAAATAGAAAAAACATTGAATTCCGGTTACCAAATAAAAACAAACATTGAATTTCAGTAAGCAAATAAAAACAAACATTGAATTAAAAGTGCAACAGCGTTATTTTAAAATGTATTTTATGTTAAGAACAATTATGAATTAACAATTAACTGTGGTAGCGGTTTCAGAACCAACCTGCGAGTACCGATTCCGCTACACACAAGGCCAGTGATCGTAAAATTTATAGCAAAAACAAAAGAAGTGGTAATTATCATACTTAACCTTAACATTAACATTAACCCAGGCATTTATTAAATGAAGGTTTCCCAGTCTAGAAGAATTATATTCTAGATGGTATTCAGTGAGCAAAGAACATGAGGAAATACAAGAATGAAAGCACATTTATCAATTTAAACAAATCTATTTATTTTAATCACTTGCATATTCATCAACATAACTTTACTTAATTTATCATTTCAAATATTCAGAGCTTCCTTTATCATTAACAATTATTATTTCAATTTTTGCTCTGCTCAAAATATCAATCACTATTTATTATTAAATCAAACATAATATTACTTCTTAAATCATGAACTTAAATACAATTCTAATTTACTTTTCTTAAAATTCAGCAAAACCATTATAATTCAAGATTATATATTTTAGGGTGCCTGCGATGTAAACGTGCCAAAGATTTCAGTTGGAACTTCTGGTTCCGATACAAGAGGGATTACCTGTACTGAAGATTTAAAACCAAAATTTCACAGAAAAGTTCCAAATTCGGAAAAACTCTCTGCCGGAAGGGAACCGAAATAAATGTCCGAAAATGAGTATCCAATCATCTCACAATTCAACAGGGCTTTCGCCAGATCAATTCCACTTAGGTCCTCCGTCCTGGTACAAAACTTAGGTAGCAAAAGGGGTCCGCGAGATATCATCCTGGAATAAAAAAAAAGAATTTAGAAAAGCGTTAAGGAACATCAAATCTTCTCCAGGAACTTCTTCATTCCGCTCCAGAAATGGATCATGGTTTCATCAGAAACAAAATCTCTCCAATCGAGGAAACTTAGCCATTTAGGCCAAAACCCTTTGTCTTAAGTTTTAAGACAAATTTTTGATGCGACTTCTCCAAGCGAAACTTCCAAGTCGAATCCCTGGGTCTCAAGAGTCCAGCCCAGAACTTCTCCTCAAAGCAGCTTCCTGATTGGCAGGCAAGCGCGCCCGGCAACAGCTTCTCCTCCGACCACACGTCACGCACCCAGGCGAGACAGAATTCCTGGCTTGCGCCAACGGTTCTCGACAAAACACAGTTTTTAATGCAAAATGAATTCAGACGAGGCTTACCGAAATACAGCACAGGCACGGAAGGAAAGAAAAGTGTTTTTCTCACAGAAAAACACGAAAGGCTCATGGCGCAGAAATTGCGACATGACATAACAGTCACTAATTGCCATCATAATAAAAAATCAGTTGTATTTGTCATTAAATGTCAATCACAACAGCTTGCTTTTGATATTTCGTAACAAATACATTCCAATTGCTTAATTTTAACTAATTAATTAATCATTTACGTATTTAATATAAAGTATATCCAATTCTGGCTCTAAATTCTAAGTTACATAAGCTCTAGATCCCTATTTTTCTACGAAATCTGCAAAATTACCTGCATTATGCAATATTTAAGAAAAAAAAATTAAAGAACAAAATAGAAACTCGTTTAAAAAATAAATTGCTCTCATTTGAGAGGTAACAAATCAGCATCTAGCTGTTTAAACATTTTGCCTATCAGGTCAAAATTTCCGCCTAGTTTCAAGCTCAACAATTTGTTAACAGCCGGAGCTTTAACGACTTTCACAGCCAAAATAAGGTTTTGGAATTTCAAAGAATAAAGAAAAACAATTTTATCCGTCATTATAAAAAGATTTCCCTAGCTAAATAAGAGTTATTTTTTCTTCCTCTATTACGTATGTTATATGTTCGAATGGAAAGGGGATGATGTGGTAAACGTTTTGCTCTCTTTTCCACGTGGTAACAGAATTTATGGAAATCATGGTTTGATTGCAGTTTAATGCTTTTCACAGATGACTAAATTATGCACTAACGCAGGCTTGAATTTGGCAAATAATCATTTTTTGAAGGAAGTATAGCCATATTTTCAGAAGCGTAGGAAATGCATATACAGTTAAGGGATTTTATTATCGAACTAGTGTTTAAGCCTATCAATGACGGGGAAAGAAATACTCATAATAAAATTAGGATGCAATTTTGCTTAATAAGCTTTAAATTTGTCTAACGACGCATGGTGTATGTTCAAAATAAAGTCTTAATAGGAAATTGGCTCAACCAGATTCTCCCCCTTTGTTGTTACTTAAGTGGGCAACGTTTGGGCCTTTTAAGTCACTGGAGGAGGGGGGGGGGGATCTTTTGTAAGGTTTGGAAATACCTTTCGATAACCTCCCATTTTTTCTACTCCTGAGGAGGGAAATCCAAAATCTGGCTCCGCTCGTTCTTGGGGTTGATTCTACTTTGTTGCCGAGTTTATTATTTTAACTTTTTAAATTCTCCGCTAGAGGCGCTTCAAAACTTTTATTCGATCTCCTGTATAATTAATGATAATTTATCGTGAAAATTGCTTGGAACAGGAAAAATGTAACAGAAACAATATTATGGGGTGGGACAACCCAGTGGTTAAGGCACGGAGGACCAGAGTTCGATTCCAGGCTCTGCCCAAATTGTCACCGTGTCCACCCGGAGTACGGGCACGTTAAATATGTGGGTCTGAACGTCCTTTCGAGAGGTTGGTGGGGAAGGGGGGTACGGTCCCTGTGGATGTCGTACCCACTGGTTTCCTGTCTAAAATGTGTGACACTGTCCCAAACGTCTAAACAGATATCGTACATCTTTGGGTAGCTCCGACGGTCTGGATCTAAAGAAAGAAAGAAAGAAACAATATTTTGGGGTGGGATAGCCCAGTGTTTAGAGCACGGGTGTTGCACTCGGAGGACCCGAGTTCGATTTCCGGCACTGCCTAAAGTGCCCCCGTGTCTACTCATGTGAGTACTGGCACGTTAAATCTGTGGGTCTGAATATCTTTCCTTGAAGTTTGTAGCAGGGGGAGGAAGATACGGTCCCTGTAGATGTCACCCCACTGGGTTCTGGTCTAAACAGATGGCACTGATCCGGCCATCTAAACAGATACCTTGCACTTTCGGGTAGGTCGAACTGTCTGGTTTGAAAGAAAGAAATAATATTTTGATTTGCCAAGAAAAGTTCTTATCTTATTCAATAAATATATATACTTTTCTTTTTTTTAAAGCAACATTTCTATAGTGTTGCAATATTTGATGTAAAATGCATCTCTACAAGGTTACCCTGTTCAAACCAACTTGAAAGGCGGATTCACTGTTCTCCAGGAATAGCAAATAGGTAACTAACTCTTTCTTCTCAACACTTAAGAGATTTTGAAGATTGAGTCAAAAATTTCACTACCCCCAAATACAAAATAAAAGAAAAAATATATATAAACAACTGGGCTCTTTTCGAGTTTCATAGCGAAAAGGAGATTTCGAAATTAAAAAGACATAAATAAAACTATTTCAGGCGCTATTATAAAAAGATTTATCTTGCTAAATAGGATCATTTTTCTTTCCCCTATTACGTATGCTATGTTCGAATAAAAATTGTGTGGTAAACATTTTCACCGCCTTTTCATGTGGTGGCAGGCTTTATGGAAATCATGGTTTGATTGCAGTTTAATGCTTTTCACAGATGACGAATTTATGCACCAAGAAGGGGTTTAAATCCTCCCGTAAGCACTTTAAAAAGAAACTACAAGCATGTGTTTAGAAACGAAGAATGTACAAAATTTTGAAGGGATTTTGTCATTAAATATATTTCCGAAATGAAGAAGGGATTAATCGCATTTGATACTTTTAAGCAAGTAGTAAGCAAAGTATTTAAGGTTTATACAATTCAAAAAATGCTTAATTAAATGCTGTTATTAATGCGAAGATTTATCAAACAGCTGTCTAAAATAAAAATACAGTGCTTCGTTGATGAATCAGCAGCAAATAAATATTTTCATGCAAACCAGTTTCAGTTTTGGAGATAAACGTTAAGGAAGATGTTGCTTATTTATAGTTCATGAATCTGATCGTTCTCTTTGTTTTTGACTGCTAATTATTTTCTTGTTTGTGTTTAAATGGTGTAATTTCAGATACCAGCTGTTTTCTTCATTTCTGTTTTATTAAATGCCACAAATTTTGCAGTCTGTATTTAAATTTACGTTTTATTGGGTTTTAGCCGACTTGTTTACAATGATGTTGTTTGGTTCACCTTGTTACATACGCCATTGTTTTTTTTTATTTAGAATTTTATTGTTTTGGATTGGCAACCTTTTTTTTGGTATGACATGAGCATTTTTCTTTTAAAAGAAATTTTACTGTGTTTGCTGAAGCGACTAGTTTCTCTATATAAAGGCTCTTCTTAGTGTCCCAAACCGGTTGATACTGTGATATATGCTGTTTTCCCCAACGACATACTTTATTTTTTGGATATTATGATAATATAATTCACGTCTGAATTGATAAATCAAAATCAATTCTTTAAAAGGGAACACTTAAAATATTCTAAAGATCAACACAAATTTTTCCCTTTTTCTAATTCAAAAATATATATATCCAGCTGGGAATCTTAACGACTTTCATGGTGAAAAGGAGATTTCGAAATTAAAAAAGTAAAGTAAAACGATTCCGGACGTCATTATAAAAAGATTTATTCTGCTAAATAGGATCATTTTCCGATCCCCTATTACGTATACTACACGTTCGAATAAAAAATGTGGTGTAAACGCTTTTTCCCGCCTTCTCACATGGTAACAGGCTTTATGGAAATCATGGTTTGATTGCAGTTTAATGCTTTTCACAGATGACGAAATTATGCACCAAGAACAGGTTTGAATTCGTCCAAAAGCATTAAAAAAAGTACAAACTTTTATTTAGAAGCAGTAGAATGTATGTAATATTTAGGGGAATTTGTTATTAAATATTTCTTTAATTACAGAACAATTTAGTTGAAACTGATAAGCCGTAGCCAGTAGTAAGCAAAGAATGTGAAGTTTGTGGTGCTTGAAATATTGTTAAGTTAACTGTATTGCATTTATTTTTTATCATAAAAGACTTTGTTATTTATACGTACAGCATAAGACGTTATTTGGATGAGTAATACACAAAAAGGGAATGTCAAATAGGAAAATTGTGCCGTAAGTACCAAGTACCAAGGCTTTTTCATCGTTTTTTGGGATAAGTTTCCGCTAGTGGCAAGGATTTTAACCAATGGTGTTAGTGATGGAAATTTTTCAAATGTGGCCCACGGAATTCTTGAGAGGAGGGTTTATGAAACTGTGGTCGAAGAGGTCCGTAAGAAAGCCGAGAAAAATAAGAAAAAATAGTAATAGCAAAATAATTATATACGATTTTTATATGCAAAATAAAAGCAAAAATCTCCAACCTCTTCACAGGTGGAGAACAATGCAACTCACTACCTTTTCGATTGCCCACTAATATTTTTTCTCTATTTCAAGAGGCCAACATAACAAAACATTCCGAAATGGATTCAAAACATTCCAAAATGGATTCAAAACATTCATCATTACTTTATAACATCATCAAAAGTAAACGAAAAGAACCTTTGCTCAACAACCAAAACGAGCACCGAAAAAGTCGAACCACGCACTAGCGTCGGCAGAAACAATTTGGGGGGAGGGGGGAGGGGAGAGAGAGAGGATTTTCCCATTTCTCTATGTATCATTCTCTTAACTTCAATGGTTTATGATAAGTTCTTGGAGAGGGGTTATGGCTTCCGCAACTCAACCAATCCATGAATTTCTATGATTCTAATTAGTAAATTTCCTAAAAAAATCAAATGGTCATAGTGAGTAGAATTTATATGATTTTTCTGTCAGACATGTTATGTGAGAAAGAATCGATTGGATGATCCAAACGATAAAATATATAGTTCAGACAAAACAGAGCATGAATTTCCCTAAAAATGAACAAATTATGATTTATAGGAACTTAATATCAAATATAGATTTTTCTCATTAATCAAACTTGTTGAAAATCAAAACGTCCTGTTTAATTGAACAATTGAAATAAAAGCGCCATATTTCAGTCAAATCGCGCAATTTTTTTGGCAGGAGTGAAGGAAGTATTAGAACATAATATCCCATTAGAACATAAAAATATAAGGGGTTCATGAAAATGTTTCATTTTATTTAGGGGTTCAAGATATTTTGTAAATATTGATTTAAACCAATTGTACCCACCATTTTTCCTCTTTGCATATGCTGTTCATGTCCTTCAAATGTATCGCCAGGATACTCAAAGAGAATTTTTTCTATTAATTCCATTACGTAATTCTTGTGTTGCAATAGTTGAATAATAGGAATAACACAGAAAACTCTCTGTGCGGACAAGAGGGACACGCGTAAGAACTTTGCGGTTTTGGGTTACCTGTTGTAAGTTCGAAGTAATATTGCGGGAGAGAAAATATGAAATGCCAAAAGGAAGAGAAATGTAGAATGAAATTAAAAGATAAACGATTTGGTAATCTTGGGTTATAAATCACATGACCAGCTGATACCGTGGTCATGTCACTCAAATATGAAGAATGCACTATAATTAAATAACGGATATATCACCTGTGCATCACAATATTTAATATTTTTTTTATTTTGACTTGTTTGAAATATATTTTAATGACTCATGCAATTGTAATTATCAATATTCTTTTCTAAAAATTGACGAATTCTATAAAAATGCGGATTTGTTGTAACATAGTAGATTATTTTTATGAGGGAAGATTTTCATTTGGGAATTTGTACTTTTTTTTGTTGGATTCACCGTGCTTAACTGTCAAGTTAGATTATTGTTAGTTCGTAATTTGTTAAGTATATTTTCATTATGGTTCTCAGTATTTAGTGTAGTACTTTAAAAATATCTTGGTTTCGTAATTGAATATATTTTTTCTCAACTTTCATTTCTATGAAAATTATTTCTTAGTTATATCATATCAGTAGAACGAATAAACGACGTTATTCTGTATGTAAGATGCAAATGTCTGATTAAAATAACATTGAAATTTACAACGTATTAATCCTTCTTCACGAAATCTATAGTAATATATACTCCCCTATTTGTGTTATCAGAAAGCGGGAATTTGTTTTCCTCTGGCCTTTTCCGATAATAAAAATCTCAATATTTATTGGTCCATTCAAAAATTCCCAAATAATTAAGAAATAGAATAATTAAAATATTATAATGCGAAGATATCACTTCATATTCATGCCAAAAATTAAATAAGAATCATATAAATTTTCAAATTTTGGATGCAACGATATAAGAGTTAAATTGCTTAAAATACGCATAATTTGATGCATTTTCAAGAATGTTTTGAAAATGAAGAAATTGTTCTACAGATTTGGCTCAAAGCTCATTAAAAAGAACGTTTTTCGATCTTTCCGACGGTTTAAAAAAATAGCTAAAAGAGAGTACTAAAATAAGAACTTGAGGATAATATACATACATAACTAGCGAAAGCATACGAAACATATTTAATTTCAAGAATGATATTATTTATAAAACAAATTAATTTCCTTCGAAAAAAAAAATATTAAACCGAAATTATTGGAGGTCTCTCTTAAATAGCGTAGTTTGAACACACATTTATAAAAAATGAGAGAGAAGTTTAATAGTCAAATATTAATGTAAAATAAATATTTGGTGTCATCTTATTTTTAAGAAATTTTGGACGTTTTTGGATCGGAAATGTTGAATCGTCTAATCTCCGTACTTCAAATACGCCACTGTTTATCGAATTGGATTAACAGTGAATTTTGAGATTGAAAATTCGTTGAACATACTTTAAATTCAAAGTAGTACATTACTTATTTAAGACGTGAGATCTAATGTTAAAATTCAGAAAAATAGTAATATCTGGAGCAACATATAATTTACCGATGTAGATAATACCAATATACCAATCTTGTAGAAATCGATATTTCGTCTTCTATGAAATATTATGCATGGTGTTCAAAAATAATCTTTACGATTTTAATCTGCAATAAAATAATAATGAGTTAAAATATCATAGTGCAATATCTTTTTGAATGAGAAAGAACAACTCACAAGTTATTTTTCCAGGTTATTACAGTTTATTGAAGGTTGAAGTTGTAAAAATAATTTTGTAACACCCTGTATAGGCTTTGATTTTTGATATGTTCTTATAAAATATTGACTTTTATTATTCTCCTAAAAACCTCTATTATTTAAAAATGCTCTTCAATGCTTGATTTGCATATCATTTGATTTTTTATCATTTTAGCTTACATCGCGAGGTTAAATTTTTTTTCTTGGTATTTGGATTTCGGCATTTAAGTATTTCACGAAACGATGATTTGGTTTGATTTTACTTGCGCAGAAATTTACTTTGTTTTTTCATTAATTTGTAATTTCACTTATACATATTTTTACAGTCCCTCCATGAATAATGTAAGTAAAGGGAAAAAACTGAAATGGAACCCAAAATTTGCATTTTTAGGAATTTACACAATTTGGGCGCCCTAAAACTATAATCAATTATTTTTAGCATGGAGTCTTTGCGTCTATGAATATATATCGATTCTAGTTCAGAACTATCCATCCAATTTTCGCCAAATTCAGCAACTATGTAAATTATGCATTAATTTGGTGTTCAATAGATGTTGGTACAAACCGAGAAGGCAAATCTTCCTTTTTTTAAAAACCTAATAAAAATTGAAAACAGTGAAATAAAATAAGAGATGCACTTAATTTTCATACACATTTTTTGAACCAATTTCTTTAAAATATCAGTTTATTAAGAAAAATATTTGTTTCTATGCAGCTTTAATGTCAAATTGAATAAAATCACTATCACTTTGAAAACATATCTAGAGAACATGCTTTCTAGATATATTTTTTGGAATAATGGCGCGTTGGAGTGATTAGAAAGTGGGCCAAGTCCCAAATTAAAGTAAATAATGTGAAATATTGCAAATTTATTGTAATTTATAAGTATTAGTTCATGTCTTATTTTGAGCCATATAATTCTATTTAATGGTTCTACGTATCAATAATATAAAAAAAAAATACTGTAGGGAAAATCCTGTGCAGCTAGCTCACAAAGGGCGTTTCAAAAATCTTATTTTCGTATATACTTGAAAATAATGATACTTTTTTACTAAATCAAATTCAAAACCCTTTGTTTCGAAACAAAATTAAGCATATGGATACTACGTTTTCGTACAATAGGGAATAATGAATTCCATGTTTACAGCCTTTCTAAGTTTTTGGAAGAAGTGTTTATTATAACTTCAAATAGAATTTTGTAAAACTTGTTGATGAACTGAAAGAAAAACGATATTTTCTCTCTTCAGAATATCGCATAGGGAAATGGAAAATTTAGTTGCCGAAAATTTTAAAGGAAAACAAAATTCTTTAGAAAAATGTATCAGCAACTTTAGTTTGTCTTCATCTCCAACTGTGACAATAGTTTCTGAAATGAAGCTGTGCCTGTAATATTTTTGTTTTTCCAGTTTGTAATAAAAAGTATTGTCATTGAAATGGCTTTTTCTTGCGATTTTACATAGAACTAAATTAAAAAAAATAGTTTTGGTTTGCATGCATTTTTCGTTTCCATTTATGGAATTCGTGAACAATGATATTATTCGAGTTTTAAGCATAAATGGGCTACCCAAAGATTTGAATTTAAACTACAGAAATCCGCAAAGGAGAACAAAATCCCGTTATTTGCATTTAATTTACGATCCATTCTAAGGTAATGTTGAAACAAATATATATTTATAAATTAATTCAAACTTTTATTTAAATAACATGAAACATCCAATTCTTCGTCAGTAAAACGATGACTCTTATCATCAAACTATTTGAGAAGGAAAAAAGAGTTATTTTAGTCATGACAAATGAGACACAGTAGTTACTATAGAAAAGGCAGACTGTTTACTAGCCTTTTTTGAGTTGGTTGGCATCATATGTCTTGACGAAGGAGACTTTTTTGCCATCGGAACCTGCCGAAATCTCTAAATATTTCTCATCTGCTGTTACTATCGAAGAATTTAGTTTTGATATATATATTTACTTTCGTCCTGTGAACAACTTTCCTGCTGAATTCTGGCGTTTATTATAGAACCTTGTTCATACCACTTGTCGTACGGCGTGCACGACATTTTGTAATTTCAATTACGGATGCCAAACCTAGCTAATGAGCTATTTAAATGCTGCAGAGGGAACCAATGGCAATGCTAACATAAATAAACAGCGTGCAGCCCCTCCATCACAACAACGAATCAAAAGACGTGGTATGACACTACAAGGTAAAAAGAAAAGTGTTTTCAAGAATGTTCTAGAAGTTTCCACGAGATTCAATTTCGACAGCGTCCTAGACGAACCTAATGTTTTTTAGTAGTATTCAAAAAATATCTCCTGCGATCGCGCAAAGATACGCGGATCGGCAAAAATTGTGATGTGTGAACGAAATATGAGCACAGTGAAATAGTGGTGTATTAAAATATTATACGCAGGCTTCCAGCATAATGTTGGCTTCATCTACTATCGAGGTACAGACAAACATAAGGTATGGATATGTTTCATCTGTTATAATGATTATGGAAGGCACACAATTCATAGTAACTATCGTATAAGTAACAATAAGGTCGTACGAACCTATCGCAATATCGAGCTCGTGTAGTTAACTAAATGAACTACTAAGATTTTCGGTAGCTAATAGTCATTAATGTGTTTTAAATATATGTGTCTTTTAAATTATGTGTTGTAAATGTATGTGTTAATTAAATGCTGTTGAAGATATAGGTGTCCAGAAGGATTTAGGAATGAATTTAATAATCAAGATCTCTCTACATGTATATATATGAAAGTAAATATTAAAGAAATTGATTAAATTTAGATAAGTGTATTTATTGATATTTTATGTGTTTGTCTCTCCAGCTTGAGAACCAGGAGCTTACATGCTCCACCTTTAGTGTCGGCATCATAGGTAAGTTCTCTAGTGATAATTTAGATAAGGACAATTTTACCTTATTACACCACTCGTAAATGGAAAATAGCTGCTATAATTTATAGAATTCTTAATTTTATTCGTAGAAATTCGGTATTTTTGAGACCCCGGTGATTCACTGTATTTAATATGCAGAAATTGCTAAGGCGCTATTACAAAGCAATCCTATTCTAACCCGAATTCAAGCAAGAGATCTCCACCTGGCTAGTCGTTGTTCCATGGCTAGTCGTTGTTGGAGCTGCTGGAACGATAGTGCAATGACTCATTGTCTGGATTTACGGGTTCATTCTCAGATTATAAGAACGAGTCTGACGACTGATCCATCCGATGTTTAGTTCATGGCTTTCGTGTTTTAAAATGGCTTTTAACGTATATCTTTACGTATGATGCAAGCTCAGGAATGCATGCTTTGATCTTTAATGCATGAAGACTTTTAGTACATGCAAACGACAGAAAGGACCTCGTTCATTATGTCCTTTTTTCCATTCTGTGGGGAGTATTGAATGGTTTTAAATAATATTTATAAATAATAGGTTAGGCAAATATGGCATAACAATATATTTTTTACTTAAATAGAGTTTTCTCGTGAGTATAGTTACAATTGCGTACATTGCATTCTGTGAGTCACCCTCTAAATTTATCTCTACAGCGAGAGTCAATTTACTTAATCTGAAAAGTAAATTGTTGATCTTTGAATACTATATTTAGATAATCATATTATTTATTTATGTAGCACTCAAGATTATAACATACATTTACAAATAATACTTTACACTAAAACATCTTATTTAATTTTTTTTTTTGAGAGAGACCTAGAAGAAGATGTGCCAGACCAAGAAATATTTATTAAAATATCCAAAAAAGATTTGCGTTCAACCTGATTGGCACAATATATAGCTGGTGCATACCTTGTGTGTATTTATCTGCACTAAAGATCAAGTGGCTTTGACTTGAGGTACTTGACACTAGGGAGCGACTTTGTTCGATTCCGTATAATCTGGAGTTGATTCCTATAGCACTATTTCTCATTTTATCGTCATAACGAACATTATTTCTTTTTCTGATTATTACCCTCACTGTTAGAAGACCCATTTTAATCTCTCGTCCTTTTCACTTAGGTAATCTTAATTTTTTTTACAGTGCTTCGGGGAAACACGCCTTTCTTGTGTTTGCTTGGCCTTGCTTTGCATGATGGCTTAGGATCAATGTATTGTGTGTATTTATTGTGTGTATTTATCTGCACTAAAGATCACTGGCTTTGACTTGAGGTACTTGACACTAGGGGGCGACTTTGTTCGATTCCGTATAATCTGGAGTTGATTCCTATAGCACTACTTTTTATTTTATCTTCATAACATTATTTCCTTTTCTGATTATCGCCCTCACAGTTAGAAGACCCATTTCAATCTCTCGTCCATTTTACTTAGGTAATCTTAATTTATTTTTTGCCATGCTTCGGGGAAACACGCCTTTCTTGTATTTGATTGGCCTTGCTTTGCATGATGGCTTTGGGTCAGTCCTGATTAGACTCCCCCTTTTTGACGTAGCTTCTTCGTGTCAGGCCCGGAAGAGTGGGTTACGCCCATTCAGACGCAATAACTCTCCAACTTGTTGATATTGGTGAATTTATAGTTCGTAAACCTCGTTCAACTGAAATGCCAAACCTTATGCCTAATCGTCTCAATCCTTTGTTCCGATTGATGTATTATTCGAAATATATATATTGCTTTATCTGGTCTCATACATTCTATAGTTCCCAATGCTATTCGATATTTTATATACATTTTTAATCTTGGATACTTTCTTAATAAAATTCTATTGTGAAGAAAGCATCTTATCCTATTACAAATCATGCTTAGTCGAAAAGATCTCTCGAATATCTTTTGAAGCGAGAGGAATATTTTAATATTTGCCATTTTATTTTGCTGCGAACGTTAAGAACGAGAAACTGAAAAATTGGATGGAAAAATCTCGTGACAGCTTTCCGCACAAACAAGTTAACACTTTAAGGAATTTACTGCATTTTTGTGTGGATCGGATTTTTACACCGCTTTTTCCTAGAGTGTGTTTGCATGGAAAGTGCAAAAATATGAAGTTAACAGCCAAGAAACGACCGCATTTGGTTTGATAAATGGTGTCTTTTCTTTGGTAGCGAATGTAATGATATAACAGAAGAAGTATTATGTTTCAACGAGTTCCACTTTAAATTTCTTATTTTTTCATATTGTTGCATTTTTAAAGTACAAATTTCTTACGAAACTTTTACATTTTATTAAATTGTTATGAAATATTTTAGTCGACATTTTGTGAATTTGTTTATTGGTCGAGATTTGTTGGAAATATTATTTATACAAGCGTGATTCCCAATCTTTACTCACCCGAGTACGCTCTGATTGTTCAATTTTTTAATTGCGCTCTTCCATCGATTTCCAGTGTAATATTCAGGCATATCCGAGCTGAGAAGCTTCGATTTAAGATATGTCGCATTTACAACACTTTTTAATTGCCACCATACCTTGACATGAGAAGATTGTTTCCTGGTTACGACATCTTAACGGTATGATATTTTCGTCCGCATCAGCTTTCCACCGGCCGTTGTTGTCTTTAATTCCATGTTTGTGACATGCTTTATTTTGCATCTCATTTCGTACGGTATATGTGTGTATAATGGCAAATAAAAATGGTAAGAAGAGCCAGAAGACTATTACTTAAAGGGTAAAATTAATAAATTTTATGATTAATACACTTGAAACGCTGGGATAAGCTGAACGCTGGACTTGGACGCATCGTAATTATCACGGGCTGGGATAGCTTAGTGGTTAAGTCGAGAGGATCGCACGTGGAAGATCCGAGTTTGTTCCTTGCATCTGACCAAACCATCCGGGTGTATACGCGAAGTATGGACACGTTAAATCAGTAGGTCCGAAAGTCTTTTAGAGAGGTGATGGGTAGGGGAAGGAAGGTAGAATCCTTGTGGTTGCCAACCCCATTCAGTTCCGTCTAAATTGGGTGGCAAATGAAACGAAGTCGCATTGTTTCTGTGTGTGTTTCAGGGTTATTTAACCAACGGCAGACGTCCTCCACGCCTTTAATGGAATGCCTTTAAGTAAAAAAAGGTTATTACCATGTTTAAGAACAAAAATAGATGAAGTTTTAAACCTTACACTAGTGCGCAATGCATGATAAGACGTCTATATCTGCAGACACAGAGAAACTTTTATCGGCATGAATGTAAGACCAGACTAGTCCCCATGCGCCTTTAAGTTGAGACATCATTAGAAAAATAGCACACAGCACCTTTCATATTGCGGCAGCAAAGACATCTGATAAAAGATGCTTGGAGCCTGTACCCGAATTATAAGAACAGAGGAGAAGCTAGCTTTTGCTCAGTGATTATAATGTCGGTCTACGAAACAAAGGGTCCCTGGTTCAGGGCCCGGCGACGCACAATCGCCACAATGATGACTGGACGTTTGAAACACGCAACCTTCCTCTCCAACGATCTCACCATCTCAACACGAGATGGTAGCACCACACGGAGTTAGAAGCCTTGACACTCCCTTCCTGGTTGACCACGACTGACCGTCACGCCGAGGCGACACGCCTCCCGGCCTTCCTCATCAGCGGAGGGAGTGTGCGGCAGCAAAGACATCTGATCAAAGATGCTTGGAGCCTGTACCCGAATTATAAGTACAGAGGAGAAGCTAGCTTTTGCTCAGTGACTATAATGTCGGTCTACGAAGCAAAGGGTCCCTGGTTCGGGGCCCGGCGACGCACAATCGCCACAATACCATAAAAGTTTTGAAAAGTTGCCGGGATAGCCCGCAGCAGTTAAGTCGAGAGGATCACCCGAGAAAAACCCGAGTTCGATTCTCACTTCTGCCCAAACTATTCCGTGTCTACGTGGAGTGTGGCACATAACATAAAATCAGTAGGTCAGAAAGTTTTTGAGGACCACAAGGATCTTACGGGGGGTGGTGGCAACCACAAGGATCCTACCCCTGTGGTTGCCACCCCCATTGAGTTTGGTCTAAATTGGATGGCGACTGAGACGAAGTCGATCTGTCACTGTGTTTCAGGATTAGGTAAGCAAAGCAGACGTCCCCCAGTCCCCCTCTCTCTTAATGGAATAATTATTACTTTCCTTATATACATAATATATAAGGAAAGTATTGTGACGGTGTCGAAAATTCGAATTCGAGTTTTCGACGGGTGAGCACGTTTCAAGCATCTCTGATCACGAGTCAAACATTTTTTAAGTGATGTCTGTGTGTCTCTGTGTGTGTGTGTGTGTGAAAGTATGTGTGTGTGTGTGTGAAAGTATGTGTGTGTGTGTGTGAAAGTATGTGTGTGTGTGTGTGAAAGTATGTGTGTGTGTGTGTGTGTGTCAGTGAGACTGTGGAGACGATAACTGACGAACGAATGGACCGATTTGAACGAAATTTGGTGCAAAAATCACAATCCGTAAACACTGGAAGCCTATTGTTTTTATATGCAATCAAATGTTCAGAACCCCCCTAAATTTTCGAGTGAAATTTTGAAAAAATCGTCAAAAAATCAAAACCGCTAATAAAGTTACGCAAATAGACATTTCTTATGTAATTTTTCATTAGAAAACGATTGACATAAAATTTAGAACGCTGACATGAACCGTTGTCGAGATATTGCACATATTTATAAAAATTATCAAAAAATCATATAAAATAAAAAAAATATATTTCCTATTGAGGAACATGTTCACTTTTCATATGTAATACCATGCGATAAATTTGTGACATCATTCTCGTGGATCTAGCTAGCTCTTTCCATTCATGAAGAAAGATAGTTTGAGTAATACTTTTGTATTTGAACGCCTATAGTAATTTATCTGCTGTGAGAATAACTTAATTCTTCGTCCATAACGTTTGGCGAGATTTTGGCGACGAATTTGGCGGAATGTCGCTAACTTGGCGACTTTTTTAAATGTTGCCAAATTAACGAAAATCTCGCCAAATTGATAAAAACGACGGTAAATCAGTGAAAATGACGATTAATTGAAGAAAATTCAATATCTTGGAAAGAATATAAGTATTTACTATAAGAATAACCTTTTTTTTAACTGTAAAATTAGTAAATTCATTGCATTATATAAGGAAAGTCATGTGTTGCCCACATCAGATTTTCTTTTATTATGCTTAAGAACAACAACAAAAAACGATGAGGTTTAAAACGCTACACCAATGCATACTGCAGCGATTTGCAAGAGAAAAGGCCTTGCTATAGATATGAAGAGAGTGTTAGTGATACTAATGTAAGATTAAACTATTCGCCATGCGTTTTTAAGTCAAGGCAGATATAAAATAAAGGACACAGTAAAGCTAACTAAGCTTTCTAAGCTTTCTAAGCTTTCATGACATGAAAGCTTAGAAAGGTTAAGCACATCTGACAACAATAGTAGATCCTATTTAAGTTTTAAATGTGTTTTATGAGTAAATTATGTGCGTAGGATGATTTTAGTCTTGTATATGCATAGATAAGCGAAAACAGGCATCATCTTGATTTTCGAGTAATGTCAGTGGCTTCGAGCATATAACAAGTTGTAAGGGCGGGGCATTCTTTTATATTGTAGTAATTATTATTATTTTTATTTCTAATAAATAAAAATTTGAAATAAAATTGTTAAAACTATACAAGAACTTAATAAATTTTATGGAATATAATATATAGAATTGTCACTTTAAATGTTTTAGAGCAAATGAAAGAAATATGTAACTTTTAACTTTTAAAAATATAAATAAAATACGTATATTGATAAGGAAAATGCCTAAAATAAAAATAAATTGCAAAAAATTGCCCAAATAAAGTTTATCTAGTTCTAGATGTATTGATAACAAAACCGTATATAAAGTTTCGTGGAAATCCATTAATATCCATTAATATTTATGGCTGTTATGTACACAAGAAATCGATCACAGACATCAGACAGACAAACAGACGGTATCACTCCAAAAGTAGACAAAACGTCGTGTTCAGGAGGTCTTACATCATATTGCATCAAAATTTCGAATTCAAAGATTTTCGTGAAAACAATGCTTTTACAATACTAAGTAAGTATTGAAAATAGTTTTACAATACTAAGTATGGGAAAGTATATATCTTGTTTTAATGAAATAGCAATTTATTCGATAGTCAATGGCAAAAATTGTGTGAGTAATTCTACAGATATGTTCACGTATCAATAGTTGAGAAACGCTAATCTTGATTTATTAACTTCGGTGACCGTATGCATGTATCTTTGTATATTTCGAGGTTCACTCCATATATAAGATCATCATGCTGAGGAAATCGAGGTTTCTGTTATTGATAAGCTACTGACAACTACCCGTTTTATGTAAAAATTAAAATTGTTAATTGTTGCTTTGTTAATACAGCTATGACCAAGATATTTCCGAAAATCACCAGAATGTATAGTTTATCAAGCTCCGAAAGAAATAATGCAAGCACTCCCCGTTGCAGAAAAAAATGACAGCTGTCTGTGTTATCGTCTATCAGTCTTTGACAAAGTTTTGGTTCATTTTTAAGCTGTCGTTGGAAATTCGGGTCAGGTTAGCGAGATTATATTCTGGTCAGCTCCGTTTCGATCGGTATCATGTCGATATCACGTAAATGCGATGTTAGTTGGTTTATTTTTCTGCGTATAAAGCTTTGAAAAGCCGTGCTGCACAGAATACAAAGTTTTTTAGTTATGGTTAACTACAAGATTGTGATAGTGGAAAGTTTTGAGCGGGTAACAGGAGTCAGGGTGGGTTAACTTGAAAGGGTTTTTATCGTTTTAATCGTCGTTTTATCGTTTGAATTGAAAAGGGACGGAAAATAGTTTTAATTTTTTGTTCCCGGAGAAGAGTCTTAATATTGGAAAAGAAGCTGTGTATCGGGTTATAATATAGGGATATAAAAGGTGTATTGGAATATAATACAATGATTGGATATAAGGTGAATATTATATCGATATAGAATTACTTAATCCACCGGACCCATTTGACAAGTACCTGGTTAGCCGGATTTCTGAGAACCTGTCAACTATGCTGAAAAACGAGAAGCTGGCTGCGATACGCAGGACATGTCTTAACGCACCATAACTACAGTTGAACAATTTTTGAAATGTTATCTGTAGTTCACAATATGTCATGTGTGTAAAAAATGTAAAACTAAATGCATATTCTTCTAAAAGTTTGTGATGCCGCCTTTACTGCGTGACTACGAAGTTCGCTGGCTTGAACATAGAATGCGTTTAATGCGCATGTCTGTGGCAAATAAAGTAATGCTCTACAATCGTCACGACTTCAGTTTCAAGTTTAGGACTTCAGATTTCATGTTTCCAATTACTAGTTCGTTATGAGCAAGGTTCTTGAATATAAGGTTGGGTACTCAGCCCGGCAACCAATGAAAAAATTGTCAGCTTCACGCAATGGAAATTAAGTTTCGTCATTCGTGATATCACGGTCCAGAGTAAACTCTGAGAAGAGTTGTCAAAACACACGCATTATTATAGTTAAAAATACTTTATTAATTTTAAAGTGGCAATATTCAGGCGTAAAAAACTTGCTCAAAGATTTTAAATTTTGTTGTGCAAACTGGAACCAGGGACATGCAAGGAAATTTAGTGATGTATTTGGAGTAAGATGACAGTTGCTGTTAATAAATTCGGTCCCTCTTGAGAGTCAGAGTACAAAATTCGTGCGTTCTTAATTCCTATGTCGTCATATGCGTACAGCGAGGTAAAAACAATTAAGCCAGTCATGTCTCGGGATGAACACCCCCTGGTTATGAGTGCATTTAAGCTGCTGGTTAGCTATGCTGTATATGCCATGGTAGTATCGACTCTTAAAACCACGCACGTATTTCCTTAATACAAAAATTTTATGTTTAGTTGAAGTTACTCGTTAATAACGTGTTACATTATTAGCTGTTTGCCTTTGCTTAGAAACCATTCAACAAGATATGTCGCACTATGTGAATACGCAGTAGTATGGCTAGCTAGTAGCCGGTTGGTATATCCAATACAATGCCAATCCGAGTGAAGTACGCCGTAAAGTGGTGACCGGGACAGTATAGCATGATCGCGTCGAGTACAAGAAACAGTTTGACACTGGAAAGTTTTCGTGCAGATGGACGCCATTACTGAACTTGAAAAGTCAAGCGATTGCATTACGCTGAAACTTAAAGTGCGTATCGACAGTTCTAAACGTTAGATCCATAGTTTTAAATGTTTACAAGGAACGCAGTAAAATAAATTCAGGTAGGTGAACATTTGAGATGCTTCTTGCGGTCTGATATGTGTGCGAACTTTTCCAGTTTAGAATTTGTTGAATGTCACATTTTGAAATTTTGGTGTATTGAATTGGGTTTTCAGGTATGAAATACATAGGTTTACAGTATACATTATGCAAGGTTTAGTTTGAATATGTATATTTTGAATATCAGCCCAGTTCAAATATTTGTATAAAATAAAGGTTTGGGTTAGCGGACATATGTAATGCATTTCACTGCATATAGTACTTTTAAATATAAGAATCCCTCATTTTACCCTGAAATGTTAGTCTAGTGGAAACAATGTGTTTTGGATTTGCCTTACATATGCTCCTTACTAAGAGTTTGGGATTTTAATGGTCTTTACAGTGCATTTTTTTGGTCGCTCAAAGGTGTTTGGAAGTTGGGTTACCCTTGGATTTTTGTAATATTATATACAGTCACTGCAGTAATGTAAAACATATATGAATTTAGCTGTATAGTAATATATTTAAAACCGAGTTAAATTTCTCGAATTTATATTTCAGAACAGCTGATTCTATTCAAGTTAGTTATTGAAAGTTATTGAAGGTATATTTGCTTGGGAATAGATTTACTGAGAAAAGTGGTCAGATTTATCTTGAAACATCCCCACAACTGTTAAATCTGTTTAAGGTAGCTTTTAAGGCACCTCGTTTTGGGGAATCATATTTGACGTTGTAGTTTTCACAAGTTAGAATCACAGTTTGTGGTCGCTTGAATTTCTGTTGACCTGACTAAATTTCTTCCGGTGGTTACGGCACTTGATACTCAGGTACTAAAATATGTTCGCGATGTTATTGTTAACCTTCCAGCTGAGAAAACTTATGATGTTTTAAAAGAACACGTTCTAGATTATCATGAACAGTCATTGGACTCAAAGTTAAAGGTATTGTTGGGGACTTGCATTTAGGCGATCAACGCTCAGCTAGTAGCCGGTTGGCATTCTATTGGATATACTATCCAGCTACTAGCTAGCCATATCACTTCGTATTCGCATAGTGTGACATGTCTGGTTGAAGCAAAGGCAAACAGCTAATAATGTAACAATTTATTAATGAATTACTTCAACTGAAACATAATGAATTTTACATTAAGGAAATGCATGCGTGGCTTTAAGAGCCGAGACTTCTATGGCATATACAACATAGCTGACCAGCAGCTTAAATGCACTAATAAAAAGCTAGTAATTGGAAACATGAAATTTGAAGTTCTAAGCTTGAAGTTGAAGTCATGGCGATTGTAAAACATTACGTTCTTTGACACTGACATGCGCATTAATTGCATTGGCTGATCAAGTCGGTGAACTGCGTAGTCACGCAGTAAAGGCGCCACAAGTTTTTATTTCGGTACATTATGAAGAAAATTACAATTTGCAAACTCTTGCTTAAGATAATATATTTAGCTTGCAACGATTTAGATTATTAATACATAAGAAAGTCGAATGAAGTTCAGTAGTTTTGTTGTGTATTCAGATTTACGTGAATACTCACACAAAGATTCATTCACTCTTTTATTAATTCATGTAATTATTTATCCACGATTATTAATTACCTTTATTACTCTATCCTGTTTTGCATGTAATTTTTACATTTAATAAATGATCCTATTTGGGAAATAAAATCTTATTAGAAATCACAAGATTAGCCTAAAAGCATTTTCAGATTTCTTTCGAAGCGAAAGAAATATTTGAATATTTGGCACTCGCATTTTGCTGACTGAGTATAGAACGGGGAGTGGAAAAATTGGATGCAAACATCACGTGACAGCTTTACGCACAAATAAGTTACCACTTCAAGAAATTTACCGCACTTTTGAATGGATCGAATATTTCAACAGATCTCGCTGAAGTATTTGTATGAGAATTGCAAAAATATCAAGTTAAGTTCCAAGAAACGACTGCGTTTGATATATGGTATCGTATTCTTGTAGTGCATGTATCATTATAAAAATAGATTATATCAGTTCCGCTAATCTTATTAAAATTATGTTCATATTAAATTGTTGTACATTAGTAATACTAAATTGATGTTTCTTTGATTTATGAAATGATAATAAACTTTAAGTAAATAATCTGATATGTCTAACACATGATTTGTTCTAAAAATTGACAAATTTTGATATTGTGGAAAAACAATAAATTAGAAGCTTTTTATAATTCAATATGTCAGTAGATTTATTGTTAAAGATTGAAAAACACATATTTAATTTCTTAAATTCGCCTGATGTTTTCCGGCGTTCTTAAAAAGAACTCTGCAATGCAATCAAGGAACCAAGTAACATGCATGGAACACATGCATGTTACTTGTTAAATTATTTACTGATTAATAATTATTAATTTCTTAGATATTAATATTAATTTTACGAAATACAGTAGCTTACAAATTATTTAATTGGTCTTATCTAATAGTAGAGTTGGTCTCTGACTAATGATATCTGCGAAGTAATCAGACTTGCTTCCTAGGGTGACGATACAGTTTTATAAAATATGTACTCGCATAGAGCATAAAAGTGCAAATTGGTATTTTGTCAACCTTTGTGGAGTCGTTGCTGCTGGTAGGATCAGGTTCTTCTTTTCTTATCAGGTATCACGGTGGCAGTCTCTGAATTTTCGCTCCGTCACTTTATATCAGAACACTTCACTCCGAAAATCCCTCTGACTGCCATTTTTTTAGAACCAGTATTCTTTTGTTGTAAAATTAGTTGCTTAGTAGACGAATACTTGTGCTCCAGTGTTTCATTCAAACCTTTTGTGAATCTTGTATAATTGTTCGTTCCTGGGATAAAATCTGATCCTAGCCCCTTATTTGTTTTTCCGTTCCTACAGTTTAATCCTTTCGAAAACAATTTTAATGTTGATATATTGAATCAATTTAAAATAGGCCTGCGCAATTACTGCCCCATGAGAGATTCGTTTGGTTAATCTGTCTGGAACTAATCCTCTGACCTTTGCCCACTTTTATACCTTTAGTTTTCATTAACGTTCAGAGATCCTGATGACCTCTTTGTTCACTTTATTCTTACGATATCGTGTCGTATATCATGTCTTTGTGTGTTACATCAAGCATCACAATTTCCATTTTATATATACTATGTAGGGAAGTAGTAAACTTAAATTATATTCAGCATTTTGTTAACAGTTGCAACTAATTTAATTATTATTACGACGTATCTTCTCTATTAAAAGATGCACTCTTCCTCCGGATAGAAGAATTATTTCGGAGATCTGAATATCTTATGTTTTATCCAAAGCAGTAATAAGCGTAAACATGAACAAGATACAGTTAACCTTTTACGTCATAAGCAATCAACGGATTATGCAAAATAGTAAATAAATACTCAAGCAATAAAAAAACAAGAAGATTGTATTCTTAAAATACTATTGCGTTCACAATTCGTTACTTCGTTACTCATGACAGGCATCGAACTGAACAGAGAATACTTATATACACTAAGGAAAGATTCCGAAAATTCTAATTATTTGGCGAAATTCTTGACCAATAGCTTAGATTATTTGACAACTCCTCAAGATGTTGGCATTTAAATAAATGTATCACCGAACTTATATAATTTGGAGTTCACCGTAATGTCAATTCTTCTTCTTCGACCCAGACCGTCCGACCTACCAGAAAGGTGTAAGGTATCTGTTTGGACGGCCGGGAAGTGTCCCCCAATTTAGACCGGAACCCAGTGGGGGAGGCATCCACAGGGACCGTACCCTCCTTCCCCTACCACCAACCTCTCGGAAGGACTTACGGACCCACCGTAATGTCAATTGGTTATTCTGCAGGTTGCATTTTTTTTTTGCAAAGAAAGTAACACTTCGAACGAGATATTATAAAATTGCAATGATATAAGTTGAGCCAACTCACTAAAAGCGTTTGGTTGAAGAATATCCAAATATGATATGATGACAGTCAGATGGAAAAGGTTACCATTATTTGAGAAATCGGTGTTAACTGAGAAAATTAAAAAATAAATATATTGTGTGATGATTATTTCATGTATAACTTCGGTTTTACATGCCTTAACAATATATAGCTTTTTAATAAATGGAAAGGTGTCAAATTGTGAGACATAAGTTTTCATAATAAAATTTATATGTCAAAGTGCGTTGCTTTTCTTTTCGTAGCCCGTAAAATACTCCAAAAATGACACATCAAAATAGAAAAAAATAATCTTCGATAAAAACCTAGAGAATTTTTCGAAGTTTTTGTCATAACACCATCTAGATAGTTCATTTCTATTTTTATCCTTTGCAGCAACTCTCAGTTAATTCTGACATTATTGATTAACCTGAATGATAATTAAAGAATATTTTCCAATTATTGAACAGATGGCGAATGTGGCAAGCTTTATTAAAAGCGTTAACTCAATAACTATGACAAGAAAGTTTATCACGAAATATGTTCTTAATTCGATTTTAACTAGATTATCTATATGTTTGTTCCTTTTAATTAATTTTGACGCAAGTTATGAGAAGATAACAATTACTTAAATATCACAAGCATATATATATATATATATGTATATATATGTATATGTATATATATATATATATATATATATATATATGTATATGTGTGTATATATATATATGTATATATATATATATATATATATATATATATATATATATGCAGGGTGTCCCAAAAACATTGACCTCGGCTTTTATTCCTTAAATATTAATCTTAGACATATATAATAAATTACAAAGTAGCGTAAAAAATGGTACAGAATTTTATGAAATCGATAAAAATTTTCAGGGGATTAAATTTGAAGTAACACAAAATTTATATTTTTATACGGCCCTCGTACAAAAGTATTTCCAATGAGTAAAATGTACCCCATGCCCTAATAAGATGATGTACGAAATTTCAGCATTTTATCCTAAAAAGTCCCAGAGATATGTTTAAACAAAGTTGGTGAGAGATTAATCACAAATTAAAATGTGAATGTTTACAGCAAGAATACAAATGACGCAACGCAGAAATGCATCATAGGCAAATAATATCTACCTCTTATTTTTAATGGATCTTTGGCATGGATGGAAAACATTTTGAACAAGCTTTGTAATCTTTGTGTAAATTTATTATTTCTACACAGTGTAGATACTTTTGTACCAATAAATAGCAAAATTATTATTTATTTATGTAATCATTGTTTTCTTTCGTAATTTGTGTATGAAAATGCCCCTGAAACGGGATCAGCCGACATGAGTTTTCCCCTCTGAGAACCCATGTCGATGCATCGAAAAGTGGTTTAGGTCAGCATTTTTGCCTTTTTATATCTCAGGGACTTTTTATGATGAAATGCTGAAATTTTGTACATCACCTGATTAGTGTATGGGACACAATTTACTCATTGGAATTTTTTTTGTTCGGGGACCGTATAAAAATTTAAATTTTGTATTTTTTAAAATTTAATTCTCTTGAAAATTTTAATCGATTTCATAAAATTCTGTAATTTTTTCTACGCAACATTGTGATTTATTATATATGTCCAAGATCAATATTTAAGGAATAAAAGCCGAGGTCAATGTTTTGGGGACACCCTGTATACATAAAATGTTTCAAATAGATTATTTGGAAATGATACAAACTTTACATTTTAGAAATGAAATAAACTTATTATTTATTACGTTAAAAGAAGATCAATTATGTCTATGAGTGCACTAAATGGGCCTACATTTTAATATTTAGTTGCTCGCACGCTACTTGAGAATAAATATCTGTAGCATTAGTCTCTGCTCGACTTTTCCATATATCAATATTCCATAGTATTTAGATTAACTTACTTCACAATCATTATCAAAATGAAAGGAAAAGGTTGGCTAAAATTAGGCAAAATAGTCATTTCCATCTGCTCGTCTATAGACCTTGCACTTCTAATATCTTATCCCGTACCTCTCCCAAACCATATTGTTAATTTTATTCGATCATTGCATAAAATGTACCCCCAAGCAAATATAAACTAATTTGCGGCTCTCTGGACCCTTGGCTAAATATATATGTCCTACGAATAGTGAAAACCACTATATTTTGAATCAAGGATATTACGCTAATGAATAGCACAAAGCGACAGCATTTTTAAATAAATAAACACATTTTCCACGATATTGAATAAATTCATCAATTTGGCGACATTTCTGTCAACTTGGGGACATTAAAAAAAGTTGCAAAAGTGGCTTTTGAACAAATTTGTTGCCAAGGTCGCTAAGTTGTCGGTAAGTGGGATATTGTTGTTTTCCTAAAGAAGCAATACCATGAAAATATTTTAATAATTCGTGTTTTTTATTGTTATACATACAAATTTCTAATTATTCTTCTTGGTTTTAGATTTTCACATAATTTATCTACACATAAAAACGACAAGTTTGTTTTTGAGTAATCGTACGCTCTTACATAAGTGTGTGTGTGCATTTCCAAAAATGTTTGAATAAGTTCAGTTTCTTTAAATGTATGATTATTCATGAAAATTTCAAATTTGAAAATTTTGGGAAAAACAATGCTTTCTCTATACATTAATATGAGAAAGTAACATTTTCCTTATCGGAAAATATTAATAAATAAATAAAATATTCTTCGGCTCAATATTTATGATAAGTGAAACGACAATATAGCTGCATTTTCTCGGGGTGAATTTTGGAAACATCTTTATTTAAACCAAAAAAATTTCGTTAGTTTATATAAATTGAAACTCAATAATATTAATTATTTAATTAATTTTATGCATTATTTTTTATGCATTGATTAAAATATTTTATACATTTTATTATTGCGGTTGAAATTTTTCTGTACCAGTTTGGGGTAAAAATATTGTTTATCCAAAAAAGCAAGTTGCCAATTTAAAATTTGCACATCGTTAAGAAAAGTAATTCATAAACCCCAGAAAAGTATTTTCTTTCGAGTTTTAACAAAATATTTTTTGGGAAACGTTTATGTAGTTAGAAGCAGAGCAATTAATTGTCAATTTTAGTAGAAGTACGAATTTTAAAGTTGTAGTATTTTTAAACATTGTGTATTTAGTCTATAATGCTTGTAGCATTTAATCTATCATGCATGATTTACATAAATAATTCCAACTGATGCGAACATATTAGACACACTATCACTATATAACCTAAGTGACAGCCTTGAAAACAATACATTTTATTACACTCTTCAAAGGTCAAATAATTTATAAAGACTTCATTATATTTATAACAAAAAACAAACAAACAATTAAATTCATAATTATTCCTTTGACATATACTATGTATTGCAATAAAAGTAAAAATTTAAAATAATTGAAGTACAGCAGCTATGCTTTAAGGCACTACGGGAATACTTAAGCAACGAATGTGTATATTTTGATTTCTGAATGTTTCTATAAACAAATATAAACAAGTAAGAGCAAAAGCCTATTTAATTATCCCCAGGTGATGATACTTAAAATTCTAATTATAATAACAAAAATATTTATTAAAAATTCTAGATCATGCAATTTATTAAAAAAATTAATAATATTTAAGCGCTAGTTATTCCCCCTGGATTACCGTTAATTTATTTTGAATTCGTTTGTTGCTTATTATAAGGTTTGCATAAAAAGTATCGGGAAAAATTTCGGAAAAATAGATTTATTACAGATATTGCCACAATACCTCAAAAGTCTTCAAAGTACATCCCTTGAGCGTCGACAGACTTTTGCCAACGGCTTTTCCACGACTTGAAGGCTCCCTGGTAGGCGGATTTCGGAAGGCCCTTAAGGGCACGCGTGCAAGCTTCTTTGACGGCACTTAGGGTCCCATGGTGGTGTTCTTTGAAGGAGGATTTCACTTTTGGGAAAAGGAAAAAGTCTGCTGGTGCCTGTATATTGTTAGGAATACTTAAAATGTCTTCATTGCACATTGCCTATGCCTGAGGAAAAATGACATTTACAGGCAATTAGTTTTATTATTTGAGGTCGTTTGATCTCGACTGTCAAATGTGATAATATTGGTGCAAATATCACTTAAAATATACACTAATATCACTAAATTTTTTTAAAAATATCACTAACTTGGCGGCTTTTGGTGAGTTTTGGAAACGGATCGAATTTTTTCAATTGTTTAAGAAGTTGCAACTTAGTTACGTCGATTTTTCCATAAATTTTTATAGCGGTTATATAACCTAGTGATCGTTCAATTAGAATGAGTTGATGTGATAGGAGTAAATACAAACTATGACTATGCCAGTGATGTGATAATGTGATTATTTGTTTTGTGAATTAGTTGAGCATTTAATGGTTGTTTTATTGTACCTAACAATTGGTCTGTGATCTTGTAAGATAGACAGAGCGGTATTATCTGTATACTGTTCTTTTTTTACTCATGTTGGGGCTTTAAATAAAATGTTTTTTATTCATAAAGTTATATCCATTCTTCTATCCTGTGAGTACGTCTACTATTCCAGAGTATACATTGTAATAATATACTATATGGATTTGTAATAAAATTATGGAATAATTTTGCTTCAATAAATTAGTTAAAAGTGTTCTTTTGAAACTCATATAAACTCCCCTTCATATACTTTAGCATTATTCTTTAGTATCAACATTTGATAATCCAATTTTCTGTTGAAATGCTATCGCAAAATAAGAAACTTTGTTTATAAAGGTTTTTCAACGTAAGTTCAATGTGAATTGGTGCACAAAATCAATATGTGCTGAGGAATTTTTAATTTTCTCTTATTAAAAAAAGTAGCTGATCCTCCTCCTCCTCCTCCTCCACCGCTATTTGATAAATTTCGCGACTCTTGAGTTTCTTCGTCACGTATCGTAAAATCTATAGCATACAAACATATAGAACATGATATATTTGTAGAAGGAAATTAAGAGAATATGCTAAATCAAACAGTTTTTCGATTTAAACTTCAGTTTAAGAGATATGTAATGTCAAAGTCAACGGAAGAATAGTTGAACTGCGAGTTTGCATCCTGGGCAGATTAGCAAGGCCGCACATTTTTAGGCATGTATCTACATAGTTAAATTTTTGCAAAATGGCGCCATTTTTCTAAATTTTGATTTAGTTTATCAGCTTTTTTTTATGCACTTTTGAAGTGGGCATTTCACTTCAATATGACTAAAGATTTAATTTTTTGAGTCGACTAAAGTGGTGTACTTTAGCAGAGTTAAAAAAATTCACGGAACGAGCTCAGAGGGTTAGTGAATTCCAGAAAACCCCCAACGGGTGTATTGCGTTTGAGTAACAGGCGGCACGAAATAATTCACGAAGCGAGCTGATGGAGCACCAGCGAATAGGACGGTGGTTGGAGAGCCAAGTTAGCAGACGCCGAATCTATCCCCCTAGTGTTTTAAATAAAAATGTTGAGATAGGAAAAGTAAATTATAACTAGACGAACCTGAATCTCTTAGAAAAATTGTTATTGCGAGTTAAAGTATGATTTGAAAACGGGCGTCAAAATTATGATTTGAAAAATACATAATTCTGGTGTTCTATTTCTTAAGCATGGTTGTCTTTTCTTAAAAATAATCTAAGCTAAACATTGTCTGGGACAAACGATAAAACTGCGAGATATTGATGGCGCCTCGATGCTTATTGAATTAATTGTATGCATACACTTCAGACTTTCCTCCAGAAACCAGTAAGTCGCAGAAGTAGTCTGTATTAAATAGAAATACCTTTAGCGTTATCCAAACTTAGTTATAAACATATGTAGTTTCTCTAATAATACAGGGCAAAAGACAATTTCTCAAAATTTTATTCATATAAATCTTTTGTATTTCAGAAAATAAGGATGCAACAACAGTAAGATAGTTTTAAATTTATGTGTATTAAATAAAATATACATTTCCATATTATCAAAATCTTGTGATGGAATTATTGAAGTCATTTTGGAAATAGTTTTTATAAAGAGATTATTTGGGAGAAAATAATTTGTGGCTAATTTTAGACAGTTGCAAGCAGTTGCTATGTAGTAGTAAATATCCGTGTTACATTTGAAAGTCAAAGTCGGTTCTCCTAAAATAATTCTATTTTTCCTTTAAAGTTCTGCATGTCATCGTAAATCAGTAAATATTCTAATTTCTATCTATGTATTGTTTAAATTTCATCTTGTAAATGAACTTTAAACGTGAAATGATAATATAAATGTATTTTCTGGGCATTTTTAAAATTAATTTAAAATAATTATTGTATTTGAATAATTTTAAAAAATCATTCAATTACAATAACGTTACCGAATTTTTAAAAAATTATATTCTTTACAAAATTGTAGAATATTGTTAAAATATATATTCCTTTAAAACATATTAGAATTTATTCATTTAGTCTTTGAAAATACTGTTATAAAATTCAAAAGCTACAATTCCTTTTTTTTTATTCGCGAAACACTTTCATAAGTTCAAATAAACAAATGAATTAGTAAAATAAAAGGTTTATTGTTGTATTTCCATACGATTATTAACCTACAGCGCTAAAGCATGAACAATTTCAAAATATATATTTCTTTGTACTCAGATACGGATATATATATCTCTTTTAGAGCTATTGTGAATAATTATTTCTGTTTAGTAAATATTAAAATACTCTGCCTCAAAACTGAATTTGTTAGCATTTTCCAGAACTAATTATTTGAATTAATCCAGAGAAATTAATTTTGTCTCTTAATTAATTAACATTTAAATGCCAAAGCGATGTTAATTTTCTATTTTTAACATCACACCAAAAATAAAAAATCTTCATCAGATATTGACTTACCTTTAGATAGAGCAAACCTAATTAGATTAACAAAATTAGCTCAAATAATTTTATTTATAAAAAAAATATATATGTATGATAAACAATTAAACAAGTTAAACCAATTTTAGAATATCAAACATTAATTTCTCTACCTAAATTAAGTTTACCTGCAATATCCCAGAAAAAATAAAATTTTAAGAATGATGCTTGTTTGGTACTGCGAAGACATAAAACATCAATTTATCAATTACTAGCTAAAAATATTCTTTTTCCATAATCCTGTATCAGGATAACATTTCTGCAAATAGCCAAAATAGCACTCGGAGCATGAATAGCGTTTGTGATTTTATTATAACACCGTGAATGTTAAATTTATCTTTTCAATGGTAGCATTTTTTTCATTTAAGTTAGAAAACTTTGTTTAGGTAAAGGGATGCCTTTGACTTTTTGCCAGATATCATGTTATGTAGAAATTCTGAAATTTTAAATAAAAAAACAAAAGAAAATTATTGCAAATTAAATCAAATGGGCAAAACAGAAAACACGACTGAACTATATGATGAATATGGATGCAAAAGTAATATATGTCAGTATATGTAACTTCCATTAAATTTGCAAAACGGTGATCGGCTCGGAATTGGTCAATACATATTTCAATCATATTGACTCCTCTATGTTTGAGGAAAAAGTAGGATGCTGTGCTACAAGAAAAATGTTTGACTTCACACATTGATAAACACGTCAAATAGCTGCTCAGATGATCAAAAATCAGTGACCAAGCATATCTGATTCACTGGTCAACATTCACTGACAAACATTCACCGATCGTTTGTAGACACATTAAGGAAAAACAAAGGTGTCTTCGATAAATAGTCTTTAATCAATGCTTATCTTTTAGGAATTATGTTTATTCATAGGTTGAAGTCGGTAAAGGTGGGTTATGTGTTGGATGGATGATTTTGTATACATTATTACGATCACTCACCAATTAGTTAATTATAATTATTTAATCTAATTAAATATTTAGAAATAAACAATTTTACCAGACATAATTTATTAATTAATAATTTTCGCCACATAGAAATTTTGTGATTCGAACTATCAAATTTATTACAATTTCAATTTCTACAAACCCAACCAACACACATTTTTATAAAAGCAATTTTATTTGAAAACTGAACTTTTCCACTTCCAATAGGCACTAAATGTAATCTGAAAACTTTAGTAAAACTACTTTAAAAAATAAACTTTGAATAAAGACATTAAATTTTGAAAAGTGATACTAACTTTAAAACAGAAGTTTACATCAGATTGATGTTGATAGCAAATGGATTCTATTCTAGCCAAAAGCAATCAGCCAGATTATATCAAATCAGGCTTAAAACCAAGCTAATGAAATATAACATTCTTCTCCAACCTATGATTTTATATGGTATAGACTCCTGAGCACTTAAAAAATTAGAAAACAATCTTAGTATTCTTTAAAGAAAATCGAGTATTGCATATCGAGAACAGAGTATCGAATACCGAGTATCAAATAAGTAGTTAATAATCAGATACTAAATTGGCCAAATATGAAGCTGCTGAATAATTAAAATTGTAAAAAAATTGCACCATTTAATGTTAAAGTATACGGGAAGATTTTAGATATTAATAGGGATCAATAAGTAAGGAAATACACCAATCGAGCAAAAGCTTTAAAACGATTAAAGACAACCAAGTTGTTTGGTAAAAAATGTCTTTAATATTAACATCATCTATGACGTACATTTAATGTACGTTATAGATGATGCTAATATTAAAGACCTTCTTTATCAAACAACTTGGTTGTCTTTAATATATCGTTATAAAGAATAATGGAGAATTCTGAAATTCATTATTCAGAAATTCATATTGTAAGTTTAATTGGAAAATATTTCTACACAACCAGAGTGGTATGTTACGAAAAATATGACTTGGGCAGCAACACATTCCTTAGATATAAATTGCCTCTTTTTGATTTTTATATATTAGATTTTCATTGCTCAAAATAGTACATAAATTAATACTTATTACTTTCCTTATATACATAATGTATAAGGAAAGTATTGTGACCGGGTCGAAAATTCGAATTCGAGTTTTCGACGGGAGAGCACGTTTCAAGCATCCCTGATCACGAATCAAACATTTTTGAAGTGATGTCTGTGTGTGTGTGTGTGTGTGAAAGTATGTGTGTGTGTGTGTGTGTGTCAGTGGGTCTGTGGAGACGATAACTGACGAACGAATGGACCGATTCGAACCAAATTTGGTTCAAAAATCACAATCTGTAAACACTGGAAGCCTATTGTTTTTATACGCAATCGAATGTTCAGAACCCCCCTAAATTTTCGAATGAAATTTTGAAAAAATCGTCAAAAATCAAAACCAATATTAAAGTTACGCAAATAGACATTTCTTATGTAATTTTTCATTAGAAAACGATTGACATAAATTTTAGAACGCTAACATGAACCGTTCTCGAGATATTGCACATTTTTCAAAAAAATTATAAAAAAGTCATATAAAATAGAAAAAAAAAATATTTCCTATTGAGAAACATGTTCACTTTTCATATATAATATCATGCGATAAATTGGGTGACATCATTCTCGTGGATCTAGCTCGTTCCATTCATGAAAAAAGATACTTTGAGTAATACTTTTGCATTTGAACGCCAATTTATCTGCTGTAAGAACAACTTATTTCTTTGTCCATAACGCTTGGCGAGATTTTGGCGACGAAATTGGCGGAATGTCGCCAACTTGGCGACTTTTTGAAATGTTGCCAAATTAACGAAAATCTCGCCAAATAGATAAAAATGACGCTAAATCAATGAAAATGACGACTAATTGTGGAAAATTCAATATCTAATAAGTTATATAATATATAAATATATAATAATAGTTATATAATATATGTCGAAAATTCAATATCTAATAAGTTATATATATATATATATATATATATATATATATATATATATATAACTTATTTCTTCGTCCATAACGCTTGGCGAGATTTTGGCGGAATGTTGCCAACTTGGCGACTTTTTGAAATGTTGCCAAATTAATGAAAATCTCGCAAAATGGATAAAAATCTCGCTAAATCAATGAAAATGACGACTAATTGTCGAAAATTCAATATCTTGGAAAGGATATTAGTATCTACTAGAAGAAAAACCTATTTATTTTACTCTAAAAGTAGTAAATTCATTTCATTATATAAGGAAAATCATGTGTTGCCCATATCAGATTTTTTGTAATGGCATCGAATTTACAGTTTTAAAACCGTTTTGTCTCTTTTTCGTGATCTCACACATTTTAAAATTGCGCCATGTCGCCAAAATTAAGTTAACTGAACTATCTTGAGAGGGGTGTATCCCGCGTAATTGATGTTATTCATTTTGTCATGGAAACTTACGTTTAGCATTATCTAGTCTTTCTAAGTATTTATAAGCCAGCTAGTCATAAAGAAGCATTTAATTAATACGTTCAAGCATATTTGTTCTTATTTAAGTATTTGTCGATATTATAAGCTATTTCAAAAAATCTGATGTGAGTAGCCCATAACTTTCCTTATAGACTCAATTTAATTTTATTTTTCTTTCTTTCATAATTCATTAAATTCAGTTTAATTGCATAAAATAACGCGAACAATTATCTGCAATTACATTCAATTTGCAGTTTTAATTCAATTTTTGATTTCATTTGTCCACTGGACGAATTTTCAAAGACGATGTGACAAAATTGCGAAACTACTAAAATATTTAGAACGGTGAGTCCTAGAGTTATGGGATTGGTCTTATTCTTTTTCGTCGTTAAACATTACGCATGAATCAAGCATAAGCATATAATTTATGTATTTGAGCATACGTAGTTTTTTATTTTAGACTTTGAAGAATTTTTTGGGTCACTTTGCAAGAAACAAGAAAAGAAAAAGAAAAACGAAGGTTATTTTCTTTGAAATCGTGCCAAAATCTATTTAGCAGCAAGGTAACCCACAAATGATTAGTATAACAATTTTTGGGGGAAATTTGGTCAATTAACTTTTCAGTTAAAGTGGATATGTTATATACTGTGAAAGACCGATATCTGCAAATGTCGATATTCTCCTGTGAATGTCAGCATTCACATAGTTGCTTATTGTATGTCCAAAATATTTCCTTAATATCATTATTTCTCACACTGGCAAATGCCGACATTCAGCATGCACTGATGGTGAATGTTGAATAAAAATATTTTTGTTACGTTAAGACATAAATGCAACTTTTTAAATCATACTTTATCATTAAAACATATAATGATATATGTCAAAATAGGAGAAAGCTTAAGTAACAGCACATGTAAATAAACTGTTGAACCTAAAACCTGCGGTACATTCTAAATGAGAGAAGAAAATAATACCAATAATAAGCTTACACATAAATTATGTGATTAACGTTATACAGTCTTATTTATGGCGACAACTTAAATTGTTATGACACTTTGAATTCCACAAGAGTTCCTTGCTTTTACAACTGCATTTAGTCGTGGAACACTTCTTTTTGCAATTACAGCGTGTATAGCCTTGCTCTCCACTTCTTGAATTAGTTGCAGCTGCTTCTCTCAGCGACATTTGAGGAGAAATCTCATCAATGGAAAGTAACTTTTCTTTACAAATTACGAACTGATTACAGGTATAAAGCTGCTTGAGGGTACCATTTTTGTTTACTAATTTATAAAAGTTGGAGTCTTCTATTCCAACAACTGCCAACACTTTTTGGGCATCTGTACGACCACGGTCGATATCAGAGACTTGTATTCGTACGGTATCACCAATTTGAGCAGGAGGAAATTATCTTTTTGAGGTTCATAACATTTTCGTTGCTTGCAGTAAAAATTATCTTTCGCGGCCGCTCTTTTTATAGAAATAAACTCCTGTTGTTCAGTCAGGGCTTGATATGAAGGCGTGGGAGGTTGCAGGTCCTCGTCAATATTTTTCTATGGAATATGGTTTTTGGTATAGTCACTGCTCAAATTTTCTTCAAAAGCATTAACAATTTCTTCGGTTTCAATATTTACGATTTGCTCGCCGGGCAAAGATAACGATGTACGATACCTCCTTTTGGTTTAACGCCAAACAGGCCTTCATAAGGTCTTTGGCGTATTCCTTTGTATATTTTAGTTTTTTCGCATTTATGCAGCGCCAACGTTGAAAAAAAGTCCAGTTATCAACTGAGAACGAGAATTGAGTTAAAATTGCCAATTCAGTGTCATTTTAAATAATTGTGGGCGTTATTTTGTGCAATTAAACTCAATATAATGAATTATTGAATAAATAAAGAAAAGGTTAATATGAGTCTGCAGGGAAAGTTACGTGCTGCCTACATCAGAATTTTTAGTTAGTTACAGTGGATAAATATGTTGCAGAGACAAACACTCAGTTAGACATACATATATACACACAGACACAGACAGGCACACATACATGCACTCACAGACAGGCACACCCAAACATCACGCTACAAATAGTTTTTTCGTATTTTAGAATGCTTGAAACGTAGAGATCCGTCGAAAACTTAAGTTGTGATTTCCGACACGATTCCAATACTTTGCCTATACATCACCATGTAAGGTAGGGAGAGTAAAAATGATCCATTCTGTTTTCTTAATTGTACTAAAATTTAATCATTCGAGTGAGATTTGTATGTGACTTAACTGCCAAATTTTATGAAATTCGTCTAGATTGGTTTTTAGGAAGACGACTGGATCCATACATTGCACAGACAGACACACACGCACGCACAAACGTTAAGTTAAAAATAGTGGATTCGCGCTTTAGAGAGTTACTATGTAGTGTATAAATCGAATACAACTTTGAATGCCAGTTTTTAACTATTATTATAAACTCCCTTTGTACATTACCATATAAGGTTAGGAAAAGAAATAAATGACCATGATGCAATTTTTTATATCCTATCAATCTGGATAGTAGTGAAATAATAGACACGCATTACGGCAGTTAAATACAATTAAAAGTTTTAATTAGTATTTTTTGTTATTCATAGTACTTCTAATTTTAGACCAATAACGTTTTAGGTATGAAAACATGTGGTTTATTAACTACGCTATTTTTTAATCCATGATCTATTCTCAGCAAATTATAACATACATTTGCTAAATATATTAACGAAATCAAAATTTTATATGCAAATTTTGAATTAAATTCAAATAACACCATTTATAAAGTGTTTATATACATCTTTCACCCAAAGTCGTTCAGGATTTCAATATGAAATGGAAAAATTATAAAATATTAAATATCTGTACGATAATAAAATTATCGAATGCATTGCAAGTAGTTTTAGCCATAGAAATGATACAATCACATATCCCGCCTATAGAAGCTGTTTCCAAAATTTTAGAAGACACTCCTGTCACAGTGGAAAATGTGGAAACAGGTGTTACATGTCACACAGGAAAATTAAGAGCGCACACACCAGACTTTAAAGTGTATCCAAGGACAGGAGGGCGGAAAGGCGTTATGAAATTAAGCCCCCTTCCAAGGATCACACAAACAGAAAGAAATTAGATACTATAGCGTTGTGTTTGGCAATAACTCAGGTCCGGCTGCCCAGGTTTACAAAATGCAAACTGGACACACAGACACACAGCAAAGTAACAAGATCAGGTTGGGAAAACATGAAACAAAAATTATCATAAATAACTCCTTTCTTATTTAAAAATAATATATATATATATATATACATATTATGAAAATATAGAAACATTGAAGATAATTCTGGCCATTTTCTGTATTTTATATTGTAAAATAACATTTGGCCTTTGCACATAAAATGGTAGATGTATTGATCTGATCTCTAGATGTAATAATATATTTTCACACAAATGGTCACGACATTTTTCATAGAAATTAATTTGAAAACCATTTATCTCGAGGAATTTAAATATTGAATAGGATTATACTTCATGTAATCCTTCAAAATAACAGAACCAGATATCGGTTCCAGACACTTTCAAGACTATAAATGCTGTGTCATTTAGAGCGGCGCGGCTAACACTGAAAACCTGAATTCAACATCACTGTAAAGGATGATCTCAAACACACACCGGTTGATTTTTAGTCGAGAATCTCACTGAACGATCTTGGTGGAAATAATCCAAACACTTTGACTGTATTCACTCGTCTTTATTGTAGAACAACCAAATAATTCTCGAGACTTAGCAAACTTGGCTGGGGTAATCTAGGATCTCTTCGAAACTGCTAGTCATACCGGATGTCATCGCGCTCGACTTCTTTGTCTACTGTTCAGTGGCGCACCCACGGGGGGGGCCGAGGGGGCCCTGGCCCCCCCCTTGGGCTGACAAAGCAAAACGCGAAGGGCGCTGTCAGCACAAGAGAGAACTAGGTCTGCCTTCGAGAAAGTATAAAAAAAAAACATTTACAACCATTATTGTAATAAATAATTTTAATCATTGTGAAGAAAACAATTCCAGCATATCCCAACACTTACACTGAATGTAATTATACATATAAAGCTCTTTATCGTACTGTACAAATTATAAATTAATTCGCACTAAAGGCGCCAATTCTGGAAACCCGTTCTTCTTAAGACGTTTCTACCTGTGATTGAATTTAACTAATGGACTCGTCCAAAATCACGTGACCCAAACGCGCCTGGTGCTCTGTTCTGGACGAAACTCTATGGGGGAAGCGGCTGTTCGCTCGAAAACTCGAGGATTTCGTTTACCCAGTGAGAAAATTGTGGAAGTGAATAAATAGATCGTGCCAACGCTTCGCGAATTAAGTGTTGCTGTGAGTTGAAATAAAGTGCGACGTTACGACACAAGGTGATAACAGTGAATTGGTAGTTTCGGAACGAGGGCCTGCGTGGTGAATAGCTGAATTTAATAATGGTCCTGAACTTTCAACTGATCTTACAGTGAAATGCATCTTTAACGATCAGTGTGTGTGTTTATGTGCGTATTTCGGCTATATAGCAAATTTTGTTCTTGAATAACTGAGGAGCAAGGTAAAAAAAAAAGACAATGAGTGAAAAACGAAAAGGGCTAGGCCAACAGACACTGGGAAATTATTTAAAAAAAAAAGTAAGATTGCAAATAGTGACGTTCCCAACGACGTTTCCCTGAGCTCTTGTTACATTGATGAGGCTGCAGTCGAAGCAAGCAACAGCCGTGACCCCGGGCTGTCTTCAAACGCTTGTGAGGAGGTAAAGGTAGGACAAAACACAATACCAAACACAGTTGAAATAGAAATTCTGGCTGCAGATATTTTTAATTATGTCAAGAAATCTAACCTCACAGATGAAGATAGGATAACAGCGCTAAAAAATCTTTGGGAACCATATGCAAATTACAGTTTTCCTGCTACTGTCACTAGTGCTGTATCAAGTCAAGGAAAACCTCACCACACTCGGAAGTTCTGCTCATCTTGGTTGAGTAAGCATAACTGGCTAGCTTACTCAAAGGCAGAGGACAGTGCCTATTGCAAATTTTGTGTTCTCTTTGCACCCCATGAAGTTGGTTTAAGATCCACACAAGGTACAGGTCAACTTGTTTCAAAAGGATTTAATAATTGGAAGAAGGCCTTGGAGAAGTTCTGTCAACATGAAAATTTTTTCTATCATAAGGATTCAGTTCTCAAAGCCGATGAGTTCTTAAGGGTCACGGAAGGAAAAACGGTTCCTGTGGATCAAGTAATGGACAGAGGAAAGCAAAAACAAGTTTTGCAGAATAGGGCTATTCTTAAACCTATTATCAAAACAGTGATTTTTTGTGGAAGGCAAGGGCTGGCCATGAGAGGGCATAGAGACTGTGGGGATTTGGACGTATTGTCAGAACCATGCCAATGCGAAGGAAATTTTAGAGCCCTTTTGCGACTCCGAGTTGATGCAGGAGAAGAAATACTGAAAACTCATCTACAAGGTTGTGCAAAAAATGCAACTTACATAAGTTGGAATATACAAAATGAGATTATTTCAGCATGCAATGATTCCATTGTGAAGCACATAGCAACTGAGGTGAATGAGGCCAAATGTTTTGCGGTTTTATGTGACGAAACCACAGATATTGCAACGGTAGAGCAAATGACACTTTGCGTTCGTTATTTGAAACGGTTTGAAACAAATGATAAGTATAAAATTGAATTTAAGATAGTGGAGAACTTCCTTAAGTTTGTGCCCCTGACTGAAACTACAGGTCGAGCAATTGCAGATGCTATTCTTAAAGGCCTTGCAGACTGCAACATTGATACGTCTTTCCTCCGTGGACAAGGGTTCGATGGAGCTTCTGCAATGAGTGGAGAGTACAATGGCGCCCAAGCAATTATATATGAGCAACACCCCAAAGCCCCCTACGTTCATTGTGCATCACACTGTTTGAACTTAGCCATAACTTATTCATCTAGAGTTCCGGATATCCGAAACAGCTTTGGAATAATAGGGAAAATCTCTAGTTTTTTCAACACACCAAAACGAAACCTTGTTCTCACCAGCAAAATTAATGCAGCTAATCAGGGAGAGACAGAAATCAGTGCCAAAAAACTGAAGAAATTATGCCCTACTCGTTGGGTGGAGAGACATGATGCCGTCACAGTTATGGTTTCATTGTTTGATCAAGTAATCGAGGCTCTGGAGGAGATTACTACCTAGAATGACAAGGAGACATCAACAGAGGCTCATACCTTGTTATGTTCAATGTTAACATCACAGTTTGTCATAGCACTTGTTTCAGCTGACAGATTACTCAGCTACAGTGTTCGTCTGAGTGAAAAGCTGCAGGAAGTTAACCTTGATCTGGCAACTGCTGTGAGTGACGTAGAAGACGTTTTGAAAGCTATATCTATAATTCGAGAGAACGCAGAGAACGAGTTTCACCATCTGTTTGAACAAGCTGTTAAGAAGCTGGAACAGCATGGAGAAAACATTACTCTACCACGCCGTGCCACCAGACAAATTTATAGATCAAATTTCAACGTACAGACTCCTGAAGAATACTACAGACTTTCTATTTTCATTCCATGGATTGATAATTTCATCACTCACCTCCATGAAAAATTTCTCAAACATAAGGAATTTCTACAAAGTTTTGCATCTGTCATTCCGAATGGAAGGCAGCCGACACTGGAAGAAAACGAGAGATTTGTTGCCTTATCAAGGAAATTTGCAGATGATTTAGGACCTAGATCAGATAATACTCTAAAAGCTGAACTACATCTGTGGTACATGAAGGTCTCTGCATTGAACAAGAAAACTAAAAGCCCAATCGAACTGCTTAACTTTTGTGACCAAAGGACTTTTCCAACTGTGTTTGAACTTTTAAAAGTGTATGCCACCCTCCCAGTATCAACAAGCAGTGCTGAGAGGTCATTCTCCACAATGAAGAGGTTGAAAACTTACTTGAGAAACAGTATGAGTGAAACCAGACTGAATGGACTGGCGTCAATGAACATTCACCGTGAAGTGGAAATTGATCCAGACCAGATAATTAATGCTCTGGCTACAAAGAAAAACAGGAGGCTGGACTTCGTTTTATAAATATGTATAGATCATAATTGAATAATATAACAATATGTAATCATGAGAGAGTGGTTGAAAACAAGTATACAGTATAAGCAGACCAGAACAAATAATTTTATCTTCATCTATTTCTTAATTTGTGTTGTTTTGTATAAATATCTACTACTACTTCTTCTAATCATTCAATTCTCTTGCACTGCACTAAAGAATTGTTAGTAATTTGATAAAAATAAATGTACAAAAAAAGACAACCGCCTTGTTAATTGATATGGCCTCTGATCATTTTTTCTCGGAAAATTTATCGAGGAGTCATCCTCTTTCATAAAAATTTTGTGCACCAATGGCCCCCCCCCTTAGGAATATTCTGGGTGCGCCACTGCTACTGTTCAGAAGTTTCCGAAATTAGATCTGAAATAAATAAATGAGAGATTAGAAATTTTTGAAATAAAAGCAAATGTCTTGGCCCACACACGGATTATAAGATTCCTTCTGAATCAAAGTTATAATCCGAAACACAAAAATGACCGTTGGGTCATAAGTTCTTTTGCGTCGCACAAACAGAGCGAGAAATAAAATACTCCTTCTCCAACGAAAACTCAGGGCCAAGGGCGCCCCTCTACTGTGAAAAATGGTAATATCGGTCGCCTCGACCTTCAACTCCTTGCACGAAATTCAATGTAGCATCCAGCGGCTTGTGCGGCAACCTCGCGCCATCGCTTGCAGAAACGAAACCACTGCTCCGGGCAATAAATAAAGTAAGAAATTATCCTCGGAACATCTGCCAAAGCGAGATCCCACGTTTTCTGCATGAAAAGTGCAAACTCGTACAGAATTAAAACCTTGGAATAAAAATGGCTTCCGAAAGAGAATGATTTCGGAGAGAACAGAAAAATGTCGTGTTTCACACTCGTACAGTCATAAATCACTATGACATCAAAATGTTAAATATCTGTACGATAATAAAATTATCGAATACATTGCAAGTAGTTTTAGCCATAGAAATGATACAATCACATATTCCGCCTATAGAAGCTGTTTCCAAAATTTTAGAAGACACCCCCATTGCAGATAATAGCATCCACGGAATGGTTTTAGGTAATTATACTCTCATCAGCATGAAATAGCCGATAGTAATGGCAGTAAGAAATTTGTTATACATTCAAATATTTGCAATTTTGCGAATTTATTTGGAGTTCACTACAATTGTAAAAATAAGATTGCAAAATTATGGCATTTAGTAAGTAGTCATGTTATTGCACGAACTAATATAGAGCGAAAGCAGTCCATCAATAGTGATATCTCTGCAATGAGGTATTCCAAATATAAATGAATGGACACAATTGTTTAGCACCTGTAATACGCTTCTCTAGTATAGCGAATGCTAATAAAGCAGAATTAAATGCCTTAATCTGGCGACGTTTTTAACTCAAAGTTAGGATGCTGGACAATCCCGCTTTGGCAACGGGATCAAATACCAGTACTGCTAAGTTGGTGGTTTCTCATTCCCGTTACATTAGAGGAAAATAATTTTACTATTCAACAGAGAGCTGGATATATCTTCTGAAAGAATCTTTCGAATCTTGTTATATAAATCGACGAGATTAGCATGAGGCAACGCATAGTGGTTGAAACTTGGAAATATATTCTAAATTTACGAAAATATTTGTTATTCTTATAAAGTTTGCAGAGTCGATTTCGACGATAAGCGAGCTTGCAATTTCGTCCCAGTAGCTCAACGGTAGAGAGTCGGCTGGCCAGTTCGGATAGCCAGGGTTCGATTTCCGGTTGGGGCAGCAAGGATCTTTGCAATGGCGTCCGGAAAAATGAACCCTGTAGGTCAGTGTAAAGATGTCGGAGTTCTGAAAGTGACCTTTGTACGACTAGTACGGATTCAGTGGACTCTGGAAGATGGAGCGCCGATTTCAAATTGAGAGGATAACGACCACGCAGGATACTAACCCAGGTAAAAATAGTAGTAGCAGGAGGCTATTCGGAGGTAAAAATAGTAGTAGCAGGAGGCTATTCTGAGGTAAAAATAGCAGGAGTTTGTTAGTCAGATTGTCCGTTGTCCGTCAATCTGACATTAGAGGGTGGTAAATGCTGAGTCCACTTCGACGATAAGAGCTTGCAATTTCGTCCCAGTAGCTCAACGGTAGAGCGTCGGCTGGCCAGTTCGGATAGTTAGGGTTCGATTCCCGGTTGGGGCAGCAAGGATCTTTACGCAATGGCGTCCGGAAAATGAACCTTGTGGGTTAATGTAAAGATGTCGGAATTCTGAAAGTGACCCTAATACGACTATTACGGATTCAGTGGACTCTGGAAGATGGAGCGCCGATTTCAAATTGAGAGAATAACGACCACGTAGGATACTAACCCAGGTAAAAATAGTAGTAGCAGGAGGCTATTCTGAGGTAAAAATAGTAGTAGCAGGAGGCTATTCTGAGGTAAAAATAGCTGGAGGTTGTTAGTCAGATTGCCTGTTGTCCGCCAATCTGACATTAGAGGGTGGAAAATGCTGAGTCCACTTCAAAGATAAGAGCTTGTAATTTCGTCCCAGTAGCTCAACGTTAGAGCGTCGGCTGTCCAGTTCGGAGATCCATGGTTCGATTCCCGGTTGGGGCAGCAAGGCTCTTTACAAGTTCAGTTTATTTTTATTTGCAGTCTAAAACTACAGTGAGTATATGAAAAACATGTTAAATAGGATATTAATATCATTGCCATAATATATATTCTTATCATCCCTGAGAAGAAAATACTGGCATTTGGTAGCCCGCAAATCATTCGCCCTTCTTGAATGTTGTTATACTCACTCACTGACATAAACTAATTGGCCATCACCGATGATCTATGGTCTTCTTGATGACACACGGCAAAAAAGAATTTGTGAAAATCGTTCTCGTATAAATCTTTTCCATGTTTGAAAACAGCAATGCACCAACTGTAAAGTAGTTTTAAAAGGCTGCTTGAATTGATCGTGGGCAAAAACAAATATTTCCATTTTATCGGATTCTCGTGTCGCTGCTAATGAAGTTACCGTGGAAATACTTTATGCAACTACATGTATTTTGTGAAAAAAAGAAAAATCTCAGCTTATTTCAGATATTTCGCATCACACTTTACGGAGAGGTAAATATATGAGTTATGTTTGTTTTTCCTTCACAAAATAGTTATGTTGTTTCTCTGTGAGTTTGTCTTTATGAATCAATATTCTAATTTTGATTATGCAGCGTTTAAATTTATTTATTTAAATGCAGTTTATAAAGAGAAAATGAGAAGTTAATATTTTTTAGAATATAGTTGAAATAAAAGAAATGATTGCATTTCATTCTGAGTGAAATTATTTCTGTGCATTTTTTAATATTTCTGCTTTTATGAAGCATAAAATTAAACACAAATGTATAATCTATTTTATAAGCCAATTGTAACAGGTTCAAATATTACTTTCCTTATATACATAATGTATAAGGAAAGTATTGTGACGGGGTCGAAAATTCGAATTCGAGTTTTCGACGAGAGAGCAGGTTTCAAGCATCCCTGATCACGAATCAAACATTTTTGAGGTGATGTCTGTCTGTGTGTGTGTGTGAAAGTATGTGTGTGTCAGTGAGTCTGGAGACGATATCTCACGAACGAATGGAGCGATTCGAATGAAATTTTGTAAAAAAAGTCCACAATCCGTGAATACTGGAAGCCTATTGTTTTTAAAAGCAATCGAATGTTCAGAACCCTCCTAAATTTTCGAGTGAAAATTTGAAAAAATCATCAAAAAATCAAAACCTTTAATAAAGTTACGCAAATAGACATTTCTTATGCAAATTTTCCTTAGAAAACGATTGACATAAACTTTAGAATGCTAACATGATCCATTCTCGAGATATTGCACACTTTTAAAATAAATTTATCAAAAAATCCCATAAATTAAAAAAAATATATTAACTGTTGAGAAACATGTTCACTTTTCATATGTGATATCCAGCGATAAATTTGCTGACATCATTCTCGTGGATCCAGCTCGTTCCATTCATGAGAAAAGATACTTTATCTTGGAAAGAATATAAGTATCTACTATAAGAATAACATTTTTTTAATTGTAAAAGTAGTAAATTTATTGCATTATATAAGGAAAGTCATGTGTTGCCCACATCAATTTTTTTTATGAGTTTCAAGTGTTTAAGAATACCTTGTTTAATTATTGAAAAATATCACAAAAATGTTGACTCTTTGAGACTTATCAAAATTTAGAGGTCAATGTCATGAATAGAGGGAATGTCAATTTAAGTTTGCACATAAATTGACATTTCAAAACTTTATGTGCTTTCTGCATTTCTAACAGCCTTCTGCAACCAGGTCCCCTCTTCCAATTGTGCTGGCGATCACTTTTTAGCAATCAGATTTTAAATGAAATTAATAAAACTTGATTCTGCTGTGCGGGCACATATGGGGCTGTGTTGGTCCCACTGCGTGGGAAAAGCTTTTATGCAGTAGCTGTCGTCCAAATAGACACCCATTGCACGGGCATATTGCTGGTTCGTAGTCCGTCTTCGGCGATCAGCCCGGTGGCATTTAAAATAAATGTTCTTAACTTATAATAGCTTTAATGCAGTAGCTGTGGACTGCGTAGCTGCCTACTGCGTGTATGTAATATGTCTTAAATAAGTGCCTACATACGCTTTCGCCTGCTACGTGGGCGTAAATAACCTGAATTGAAACAAGATGTGATAATTAAAGGTATTTGTGTGTTAGCTATCAAAACTCATGAGTTCTTATCGCGTGAGCAGGGTTAGATAAGATGTTAAGTAAAAGAGCTGAGTAGGCCAGTGAAAATTAAAAAAAAAAAAGAGCGATATTTCAGCGCCAAAAACTAACGGAGAAGATACATTTGAAAAATATTCTTTTTAACTTTCCTTATATACATAGTATAATGTATAAGGAAAGTATTGTGACGGGGTCGAAAATTCGAATTCGAGTTTTCGACGGGAGAGCATGTTTCAAGCATCCCTGATCACGAATCGAACATTTTTGAGGTAATGTCTCTGTGTGTGTGTGAAAGTATGTGTGTGTGTGTGAAAGTATGTGTGTGTGTGTGTGTGTGAAAGTGTGTGTGAAAGTATGTGTGTATGTGTGAAAATATGAGTGTGTGTGTGCCAGTGAGTCTGTGGAGACGATAATTCACGAATGAATGGAGAGATTCGAAAGAAATTTGGTACGCAAATTACAATCCGTGAATATTGGAAGCCTATTGTTTTTAAACACAATCGAATGTTCAGAACCCCTTTTGAGTGAAATTTTGAAAAATTCATCAAAATATCAAAACCTTTAATAAAGTTACGCAAATAGACATACCTTATGTAATTTTTCCTTAGAAAACGATTGCCTTATGTAATTTTTCCTTTAGAACGCCAGCATGAACCGTTCTCGAGATATTGGACATTTTTCAAATAAATTTATTAAAAAATCCCATAAATTAAAAAAAAATATTAACTGTTGAGAAACAAGTTCATTTTTCATTTGTAATATCCTGCGATAAATTTGGTGACATCATTCTCATGGATCTAGTTCGTTCCATTCATGAGGAAAGTAACTTTGAGTAATACTTTTGTATTTGAACGCCAATAGTCATTTATCTGCTATAAGAATAACTTATTTCTCCATCCATAACGTTTGGCGAGATTGTGACGACGAATTTGGCGGAATGTCGCCAACTTGGCGACTTTTTCAAATGTTGCCAAATTAATGAAAATCTCGCCGAATGGATAAAAATGACACTATACCAATGAAAATGACGACTAGTTGACGAAAATTCAACATCTTGGAAAGAATATGAGTATCTACTATAAGAATAACCTATTTATTTTTAAATTTAAAAGCAGTAAATTCATTGCATTACATAAGGAAAGTCATGTGCTGCCTACATCAGATTTTTAAGCTTCTGGTTGGAGGGTTCAGGGATTTTGTGACCAATTAAAAATCCATTACATTTTTAAAGTTTTCGAAAGTTTCGGAAAGAATTTCGTAACAGTAAAACAGTGTATATTGAACATAGAATCATTGTTCTGCCATTTGTTAAGATTAAATAAAAGACATCGGGGTAGTCTTTGAGGCTGGGCTGTGCCGTATCGGTTTCCCGCTGGACACGGCCGACCGAGGAAGTCTAACTTTCTCGAATTTTCATAACCCAGGTTCGAAACACACTTCCCATCAGTGGGTGAAACCCAACTGATGATCCCAAACAAATCCCAATTCACGTTACAGATGCACGTGTCTTGCTGAAACTGAAGAGAGCCTTTGAAGGGAGAGTGCGCACCCAAATCGCCACTCGCACCTCTTTTAAGCACTCCGGGCGAATTCAGAGCCCGGCCAATTGAAAATCACGAAAGGTTCACATCTTCACCTTTACACCAATACAAATTCACTTGTATTCAAATTCTTCTCCAGGGTCCAGAACCCAAACGAAACAAACCCAAACAAGTAAAAAATAAAACAATTTAAACCCTTACCTTGAAGGTCTCAACAGCAGCTGGAAACATTTTAAACAATTTCAAGAACACAATAAACTCTAAATAAATACTCAAATTTAAGTTAAATTTCTATTTATTAAAACTGAAGTTATATGGAGTCGCAATTACAAACGGCTGAATCTATCTCAGCTCTCGCACCAGTGAACCACTTTTCACTAAATATCACCGGCTTTCAGCCGGAAATAAATATTCATTTCTATATAATATATATCTGTAACATTATAACTTATACATATCAAATATTCCATTATTAATTTAACATGGAATGGTTAAAAGGGAGGCAGCACAATCGAGGATAGCTTATAGTATTTTAGATATTATCTGTATCAATTCTAATTTAATGGCAATTTAGAGGATCAATTCAATTTAATAATTAGCTTAGATGATCTTGAGTGGTCTTGTGAAACAGCCCGATGACACGAGGACAGACAAAGGCACATCAGCCTCCATTTACCGAAAAGAACGCTGACACAAGAATTGCCGTCGTCGGAACATTCACCAAACGAACCCTCGGGGAGAATCTTTCCCCGACCTAACGGTAAGGCGGCCAGCACACAGCAGGCAGAGTACCAGCAGCGGTCTGCTCAGGGCCCAGGCTTCATCAAGGACTCTGATAGGAAACGGTTTTCAGGCATCCGGAACAGGAGGTTCCCGGACGGTCAACGGCGGCAAGCAGGGACGTCGAGGCTCGGCATCAGCGAGGTCCGATCCAGGCTACACTCTCCGACCCACAGCTACGGTAACAAAACTTTGGGATTGAGCCCCGAGCCGAACGTGGGTTCGATAGATGTTTTGAAGGAAGAGTGCGCACCCAAATCGCCACTCACACCTCTTTTAAGCACTCCGGGCGGATTTAGAGCCCGGCCAATTGAAAATCACGAAAGGTTCACATCTTCACCTTTCCACCAATCCAAATTCACTTGTATTCAACTTCTTCTCCAGGATCCAGCTCATCCAACGACATTTCAGCAAGGAACGTGCATCTGTAACGTGAAATCTTGCCATTCCATTTATGAGAAAAGATACTTTAGGCAATACTTTTGTATTTGGACGCCAATAGTCAGTTATCTGCTACAATAATAACTTATTTCTTCGTCCATAACGCTTGGCTAGATTTTGGTGGAATGTCGCCAACTTGGCGACATCTTTACATGTTGCCAAATTAACGAAAATGTCGCCAAATTGATAAAAATGACGCTAAATCAATGAACACGACGACTAGATGATGAAGTAATTATTAAAGTATTGTAATATATGGACTCTATCGCTTATTGAGGATGCTATCAATATTTATGATTGTTTAGAATTGACTGAAGTATAAGTTAATTGAGTATTTCGAAATAGTTTTACATGTTGTCATCCTGAAAATCGCTCAATGTACAATTCAACGATAAAAACACAGCGCCGTGAATCTTATACATTATTTTTTACTTTCCTTATATACATAATGTATAAGGAAAGTATTGTGACGGGGTCGAAAATTCGAATTCGAGTTTTCGACGGGAGAGCACGTTTCAAGCAACCTTGATCACGAATCAAACATTTTTGAGGTGATGTCTGCGTGTGTGTGTGTGTGTGTGTCAGTGAGTCTGTGGAGACGATATCTCACGAACGAATGGATCGATTCGAATGAAATTTGATACAAAAATCACAATCCATGAATATTGGAAGCCCATTGTTTTAAAACACAATCGAATATTCAGAACCCTCCCAAATTTTCGAGTGAAATTTTGAAAAAATCATCAAAAAATCAAAACCTTTAATAAAGTTACGCAAATAGACATTCCCTATGTAATTTTTCTTTAGAAAACGATTGACATAAACTTTAGAACGCCAGCATGAACCGTTCTCGAGATATTACACATTTTTCAACTAAATTTATCAAAAATCCCATAAATAAAAAAAAAATATTAACTGTTAAGAAACATGTTCCCTTTTCATATGTAATATCATGCGATAAATTTGGTGACATCATTCTCGTGGATCTAACTTGTTCCATTCACGAGAAAAGATACTTTGAGTAATACTTTTGTATTTGAACGCCAATAGTCACTTATCAGTTGTAAGAATAACTTATTTCTCCGTCCATAACGCTTGACGAGATTTTGGCGACGATTTTAGCGAAATGTTGCCAAATTGGCGACATTTTTAAATGTTGCCAAATTAACGAAAATCTCGCCAAATGGATAAAAATGACGCTAAATCAATGAAAATGACACCTAATTGAAGAAAATTCAATGTCTTGGAAAGAATTTGAGTATCTACTATAAGAATAACATTTTTTTTAAACTGTGAAAGTAGTAAATTTATTGCATTATATAAGGAAAGTCATGTGCTGCCCACAACAGATTTTATTTATTTGTTTTCATGTAGATTTTGACGTGAAATACCTGAAATTGGATTTCCCATGAAATAAGTGAAATTTTGCGACTTTCCTGGCGTCGAAACACAAAACTATCACCACTGGGACTGTTCAAGCGATCTGTTTGTGTTAACAGCATGAGAATAAAGTAATAGATATGCCATGTAAGACTGTATTTTCTGACAAATAATTTATGCAGGTTTAATACATGTTCAATTTCGTAGGGCTGTTCTGAAAAAAAAAATTACAAAAGGGCGATATCTCGAGAATTCTTCAAGCAAGTGTCCGAAAATTAACAGCATTCATTTTCAAATGAATAGTCTAAAACATTTAACGAATATTTCCGCAACAGTTTTGACTGTTCTGAGTGTATATGATTTTTTTCAAAACAAATCCATACAATATTCCAAATGTGAGACCGATCGGGATGAGAATGATGGTTCCCAGACACAGATTCGAAATTTCGTACGTATTTCATTAAGAATCATACATGCATTCGAGAGATATTGTGTCCACAGTTTTATACACACATACAAATACATACCTGCATTAACATATACTGACATACACTTCAAAAACTACTGTCGTTACGAGTTAAAGGCTGCCTAGCATTGTAAACCTGCCCAGAACTTGAATTCAGATTTTTGACGCTATTGCTATGTTTTTCTCTATACATTGTATTATGTATTATTGCAAATAGGTGATATCGTTTTCCATGTTTAAAAAGTCTCTGATTTGGAAAGCGATATTTACAGTAACTATTTGCTATTATAGGAAGGTCCGAATAGCTTTACATAGGCAGCAAATTTGGCGAAATATCACCAACTTGGCTACTTTTGGAGAGTTTGAGAAAGTGCAGTGTCCAAGTGATTGGTCAAGAATTTCAAAAATTAACGAACTGGACCACACCGTAAAATGCAGCACAAATAAAGGTGAGTAAGCAGGGTAATCTTCAATTTTTTACACCTTTAACTTCCCTTTCGTCACCTTGGATGAAGCTATTATATTGGGTTATTTCGTTTAGCCATTTGTTGCTAGATCGGTTTAGTCTGCGCTCTTTTGTAAGTTCTGGATCACAACGCAAAATGGAATGGAAATAAAGATAAATAAGCAAAGTTATCTATGATATATATTTTTTCTATTCCCCTTCTTCACACTAGGTGGCGCTCTTTTAATGGGTTTTGTTGTGTAGTTATTTTCTGTTTGGCCGGTTTAGTCTGCTCTTATTTGGACATTCTGGTACAGGCTTGTTGCACTGTGGATGAAAATCCATTGCGTAATGTGCGTATACTTATCGTTTATATAGCTGCATTTGACTTTGTGATGAAGTTTATTATTGATTGTGCGCAAAATCACGTTCTTTGTTTAATGTAAAAAGTTATCCAGGCTATTTTAGATCGTTACCTCTTGAGAGTATAAAAGGATGTCCACCGTTCAAAGAGCGGAGTTATATAATACGAGCAACAGTAAATTCTGAATATGTCAGTGTTTTGTGAATACAGTTGTCCTATTTGTGAATGCATTGAGAATTTAATTGCAGTTTTGTTGGATTTGGCGATTGTTCGTGATTTTGATAGATATCCATAAAGTTATTAACTATATCCTATTCCTGTTTACGTTTATTGTTGTTTTTAAATTAAACTTATCAGGTAATTATAATAGTATGTAGGGTAAGTAATAACAAAATAATTAAAAGTTTAACCAGTTACTTTCAATTCATCATTTTTGAAAAGTTTAAACATATAAAATAAAAATGCTTCCTAATGTACTTCAATAGATACATTTTGTGAAGATTATGTTTGTTAAATTCTTATCCCTCCTTCAAAATAACAATGAGATAGCAGTGAGGAAGTTTTTAAAATGCTACATTGTATTGATCGAAGGGAAAACAAATATTTCCATTTTATCGGAATCTTGTGCTGGAACTAATGAAGTTACCGTGGAAATAGTTTATACAACGAGATTAAATAGAAAGAGAAAAAAAAAATATATCCGCAACTAATTTCAGGTAGTTGCCATCAGGCGCTACGAGGCGGAAAATTTTTGCGTTTTGCAGGGCTTTTTTCGTGCAAAATAAATTTGTTATTTTTCTGAGGGTTTGTGCATTATCATAAATCAATAATGTATTCTATTTTCTTTTTATTTCTGTTATGTTTTAATTCGTTTATGTAAATATAATTTGAAGGTAAATGTTAAAAGTTAAAAGATATATGAAGATAAATGATCGTAGTTAATTTCTTACTAAATAAAATTGTCTTGAAGATTCTTCTTGATTGACGATAAAAATATAAAATGTAATGATAAAAATAGATATAAAATTTTATTTTGTGGTAAATTAATTTTGCTGGTGAATGTTAAAAGTTGAAAGATTTATGAAGATAAATGAAATAAATGATCGTAGTTAATTTCTTGCTAAATAAAATTATTTTGAACATTCTTTATCTTGATTGGCGATACAAATATAAATGATAACGTAAAAGAAAATAGATATAACATTTTATTTTATGGTTAATCTATTTTCCGGTGAAATAGACACTGTAACAACAAATTTACAAACACATATTACAGAAACCGGCCAGTTTCTGTTTTCTCCCTCTCTATGCATTAACCGTCTAGGGGGATAATTATTGATGTTTATAAATCACAAATGCCGTATCCGATTTTACCGAATGGTATATTTATAAAAGAACTGGTTCTCAAGAAATGCGTTGTTCTAAATTTTATTATCCTGGAGCTAATAGTTCTGAAAATATATAGTTTCAAATTTTCAACTACATTATACTAATAAACATACAATTCACAAGATATCTGTCTTCAGTAAAATAAATAAATTTATTCAGTGAAAAACAACGAACCATATTAGAAGCAAAAATGTTGTCCTCGTTGTGAAAAATCTTTTTGTTTTCTTAAAAAGAAATAAAAGACTGCCCAGAAGTTCCCTGGGGAATTAGAAGGCTGCAATTTTGAAAACCTATAGTATCGACTATGGCACAGGACTTAACTGGGGCATTTTTTGATTAAGATGATTATTTTTGGCGTTAAGTGGAACATTGCTAAGCAAAATAAAACGTACTAAAATGTTGCAACTTTCTGTAAGAGAGTTAGTTCCCTGTCTTCGACAGACATAAAGGAATTATACTATAGCATTGTGCTAGAATTATGTATAACTACTAAATACTAACATTATACATGAGCATTATATATACTATAGCATTATATATAGCATTATACTAGCATTATACTATATTTTATCCCATTCTTATCTCAATCATCGCTTTCTTTCAAAATGAATTTTGAAGATAAGCGGTGTATGAAGGCGTATATCTCGACATCTAATGTGGCCACAATTTGTGTGTTTATATTTTAAATCCTTAAATAAACACAAACGTACAAAGTTTAATTAATATTCGTATTTTACCAGTTTGGGATTTTTGAGAAAACATTAGACAATTTTTCACAATGAGATCAGCATTTTTATTTCTAATTGAAAAATTGTTTATGTATTCAACGATTCTCAAAACCTGTAGATTAAATCAAAATCTGAGAATAGAATTTTTAACTCAATATCACATTATGTGCCCTTTACGTATACTAACTATTCTAGCGAAAGTAATAATGCTATGCAACGTCCCGTTAGGAGGAGAATGTAAAACAAATACGCCCTGAATCTGAAATATTTAATCAGAAAAGTGTATTCAAATGGGTCTTTAAAATTCTGGCTGAAAATCCGAAAATGTGTATTGTATCCCATATCTAATGTTGTCTCCAGCTGGTGGAACTGAAAAACTTGAATCTTCAGATGCGTCAAGGAAATGTTAAAAACAATTTTACTTCGCTCGTTCCTCTTAGCGTGTTATTATTAATAGATAATCGTTGTGGAGGAGATTCGTTATTTGCATATAATTTGTATCGTACTGGAAAATAAGTACCAAAAACATTTCCAATTCTTTCGATTTTATTGAAACTTTAAGAATCAAATGTTTTCTACAGGATTGTTTTGGTTTCACTCAATGTACAAATTATACTGATGATAAATAGAATAATGCGAAAATCGAAAATCGTTTTGGCTTAAAAAGAGTTGTTTAAGATCATTAGTAAACTGTTTCAAACGTTTCTCGTAGTTGTAAATAGTGGCGAAGCGTGAAAAATAATTTGGAGAGACACAAAGGATCTAAATTAGCAAATAAAATGTTTCCGCTCTTTAGTACATTTTTAAATAAATGTTTGTGTAGATTTTTAATATTTGTACTTGCTTTTTACTCGTTTGAACTTCCTCAAAAACATGTGTTTTCTATGACTGTTAATGGATAGGTTATACCAGTAAGTTTCAAAATCCAAAAAATTAAAATATACTATGAAAGACAACTAGTACTAAATATGAGCATTCTAGTTGATCCGGTTCTCGACTTATTTCCCCAAAACATGCACCTTCTTATTGCAAAGCTGGGACAGTAAAATCATAATTTAATTATTCATAGTACTTTGAAGTATTATGTAGAAAAATATTATGTGTATATAAATGAGAGGAATAGAAAAAAAAGTGCTGGATGTTTAATATAGTCCAAACAATTGACTCTCTATGATTGGATCTATTTACTTAATATCTTTATATTTGATGGTTATTAATTAATATTCTATTGTTAAGTAAAGAATTTCACTTTTTAAAAATATATTAGAGGAACACTATGCGAAAAATTTCCAACTGTAGGAGCGAGACATTTCTTCAAGAAACGATATTATTATGCATAGTATTTGTAATGCTGTTGTTTTCCCTCGACGCAATTTTAAATTATTAAATGACATACAGTACGTGGAATTTGCACAAGTTACGTTATATTTAGGTCACCTTTGTGAAATGGTTTTTTCCGATGAAAAATAAAATCAAGAAAAGTTAAATTCGTATAGTCTTTAAAACTTTGAGAACTAACAGATGAATTCAATATGTAATTCATATTTGAATGAATTTTGTTCTATTTAAAATATTGCAATAATTTAACGGTAGCTAACTTTAATTAAAAAATACAAAATCTAACCCAGAAGACTCCTGAAATGCGGCTAGGACAGATTGATTCATTAAATGTTCATAATTTAAATTTGAATGCAGTCTCTAATTTGGCAAAGATATTGGGATAAGCTTGAGGTCTATACCTTTTTTTGTTAAAAATAAAGAAATTGACGGAATAATTTCTAGTAATACGTTGGGAATATATATAGATTCAATAATTGAAAATTAAACGCTTTCTATATTTAAGCAAAATTTTGGATTAATCTGCTAGAGGCCGAGGTTTCTCGCTTAAAATAAGATAATGGATGACAACATGTTTCCAGCTACATAACTCGGGATGCGTAGAGAATTACTTTGAATTATCTTACAAAATGTAAACTAAAATAATTCCAAGAATAATACATACTAGAACACACATGTAAATAAGGAAATTTTAGCTCTATATTTTAAATAGGACAGTAACATTTTGTTAAACTTCATGTAAATAAACAGCGCTAAAAGCTCTATGTATTAACTGTTTTCGATTCTGAATTTCGCGCAATTGAAAATCTAATACATAAATTGAGCAAAACGCATCATGACGAAATTTCATCATAACCAAATTTCAGCAACAGTACGAGACAATCATAGAAAACAAAGAGATTGAAGGTATAATTGATAAATAATAGTAAAATTCCTTTAAAATATACATAAACTAACATTTCAATGTATTTACTGTTTCCGATTCTGAATTTACTGAAATCTTATGCGTTAAAAATATAAATTATATAAATATATATATATATATATATATATATATATATATATATATATATATATATTTATTTATTTATTTATTTATTCAATTTACGTGGCAACTGAAAGATGAAATCCAGTTAGAGTAACCACACAAAGATAACAAGAAAGATCAATCATGAATAAGCATTGATTATGAAACACTTTCCAACTGAAATGCAATTTCATTAAAAAAATTTTAAAATGTGATACATTCAGTGGTGATATCTTTTTCATTATCACAGTACTACAGTAATTTATTATACTTAAATATTTAAAACTGTATCGAAATATAAATCATTTGATTCTCTATGCAAAACCAATGAATATTTCATTCATATAACTTGTATTCCAGACTCCAGAGCTAAATAATTTTGTGTGAAAAAAATTCAGCAATTCTTATGTAACTCACCTTACAATCGCTTCAGATATTTGCATTCTGCATAAGTTAAAATTAGGCTTCGTTGAAGAAATAATAAAAGTTTAGGGATCATTTAAAATCACAACTATTGTAATTGCATAGGCACGGAATTTAGATACACAGATAAGACACAGATACGCAGATAATATATATGTGTGTGTATGTATTCAAAGTATTGGAATCGTGCCGAAGATCGGAACTCGAATTTTCGAAGGATCTACACGTTTTGGGACTTCTAGAACACGAAAAAACTATTTTTAGGAAGACGTCTGTGTGTGTAAGAGTGTATCTGTGTATGTTTCTGTGTGTCTGTGAGGATATTACATCCACTCTAATTGAAAAACTAATGGACCGAATTTCATAAAATTTGGTAGGCATGTTTTTTGTGGGAAATCCTGATGTTCATTAGATTATAGTACGATTCGTAATAAAAAAATCTGCCTTCTTTGCAAAATGGCCGGCAGAAATTGCCTTTATCCACTCCAGCTAAAAAGTAATGGAACAAATTTAACAAAATTTGGTGTATAATATTTCAATGACCTACAAGTGATTTATATACGAAATTTAACAAAATTTGGTACATAAATCATTTGTAGGTAATTCTAGTACGATTCAGGAAAAAGGAACGGGCTATTTTTGCGAAATGGCCCTCAAAAATCGTTCAATATAAAAATAAAGGACAACGTGTGCGCAATTATATAAATTAAGTTCCTATTTTATACATGATTTTTGACAACAAAAAGAATAAGACTAACCCCATTACTCTAAGGCTAGCCGTTCTTGAGATATTCTAGTTTTTTCGCGTTTTCGCTACGCCACCTTTCACAATAAGTCCAGCTATCAAATGAGAACCAAATTTAAGTTTAACGTGCAAATTCAATGTCATTTAAAATACTTATGGCTGTTATTTTGTGCAGATAACCTCAAATTATTACTAAATAAATAAAGAGAACGTGAATATGAATCTGCAGGGAAAGACATGTGCTTCCACACCAGAATTTTTAACAATATTACAACAATGATTTATAGAAGTGAACGGCCATTTCGAAAAAATTGTATGATCTATATTTAAAGATCCACCAAATTTTTGTAGAATAAAATGTTCAACAAATTTAAGCTGTGTACCAAATTTTAACTCTCTATGACGTAGGAAAGGGCATTAAAAATGCCATCAAATAAGTATATCATGAAGAGTTATATAAAATTACAAAAAAAAATTTGAAAAATTGTTATCTACCAAATTTATTTCAAAATGTGAAATCTCTCCCATATACAAAATGATTAAAGTCTTGGAAAGATATTTATTATATAATATATGTCTTTTTTCTTTCTGGAGGATATCCCCAAAGTCAGAATTTAATTGAATTTGTTTTTTTCCCTATATTAAATAATTTTTAATTAAAAAACTACTTAACATATTTTACTGAAATTTTTTATGTATATTTTATGGGATAATGTGAATATTTCCTGAAAATTTCGAAGCAATTTGTGAATTTTAAATGTGCTTAAAAAATGTTTGAAAAGTTAGGTCCCATAGGGTTCAATGTATTTCATTTTTTCAACCAGGGTTCAATAAAAAACTAATTGGGCGATATTATTTATTTATATTCCCATAGGTTCCACAGACCGTCTGAAAAACATACTAAAATTGCATTTTGATAAAGTCATTTTTACGGCAGTTATCGTGGTAATTCTGATATTCAGACAAATCAGTAACTCGGTCCAGGGGCAATAACACAGGACTTCACCGAGTAAATAAAACTAAATTTATTGCACACTTCAGAGAAATATCAGCCGCTGCCTGTTTAATGCAATTGATGTCATAGACAGAAATTATAATTGCACACGCCCAGAATACATTAAAAATATACAAGATACTACCATTAACCTGGTGATAACCCTTAAATGGGGACGATTCTAAATATTTTATGGTTACCACTGGCATTCTTTTATCTCGCCTCGTATTGTGGCCAAACCCCTAATACTAGATCTTTCCCAGTCATTGTTGTATTTACTGGGTATTCTTTACACTCACTTAATTAAGATAAAACAAGCACTCTCTCAAGACCAGCTCACTCAAGACAAGCACGACATCAAGATACGCACCCTTCTGAATGCTTCCAAACCGAAACTTATTCATACTCTCCCGTAGGAACGCAGACTATGCTGATTGGATCGGTCACATACACACAGAGACATCACTTCAAAATTCGTGATCAGGGATGAAACGTGCTCTCCTCAAAACTCGAATTCGAATTTTCGACCCCATCGCATTATGTATATAAAGGAAGTAATAAATTTAAAAATAATATATTTTAGAAAAGTACGGTTTGATATTTTCTTTCCTTATATACATAATGTATAAGGAAAGTATTGTGACGGGGTCGAAAATTCGGGAGTACAAGTTTCAAGCATCCCTGATCACGAATCAAACATTTTGAAGTGATGTCTCTGTGTGTGTGTGAAAGTATGTGTGTGTGTGTGCGTGTGTGTGTGTGTGTGTGTCAGTGAGTCTGTGGAGACGATAATTGACGAACGAATGGACCGATTCGAACGAAATTTGGTACAAAAATCACAAACCTAAACACTGGAAGCCTATTGTTTTTATACGCTATCAAATGTTCAGAACCCCCCTAAATTTTCGAGTAAAATTTTGAAAAAATCTTCAAAAAATCAAAACCGCTAATAAAGTTACACAAATAGACTTTTCTTATGTAATTTTTCATTAGAAAACGATTGACATAAATTTTAGAACGTTAACATGAACCGTTCTCGAGATATTGCACATTTTTCAAAAAAATTATCCAAAAATCCCATAAATTAAAAGAAAATATTAACTGTTGAGAAACATGTTCACTTTTCATATGTAATATCATACGATAAATTTGATGACATCATTCTCGTGGATCTAGCTCGTTCCGTTCATGAAAAAATATACTTTGAGTAATACTTTTGCATTTGATCGCCAATAATCATTTATCCGCTGTAAGAATAACTTCTTTCTCTGTCTATAACGCTTGGCAAGATTTTGGCGACGAATTTAGCGAAATATCGCCAAGTCGGCGACATTTTGAAATATTGTCAAGTTAACGAAAATCTCGCCAAATGGATAAAAATGACACTAAATCAATGAAAATGACGACTAATTGAAGAAATTTCAACATCTTGGAAAGAATATAAGTGTCTAGTATAAGAATAAAAATTTTTTTAACTGTAAAAATAGTAAATTCATTGCATTATATTAGGAAAGTCATGTGCTGCCCACATCAGATTTTTTTTAATTATATTTATTGCGGACTGCGTACATCACTTTCATTTATTTTGGCAATAAGTTTTGAAGCTTTTATATTGTGTTTAGCTAATAAACTCATATATTACGTTTACCCAATAAATTCATTTATCCGATTGTTGAAATAGAAAAAGAGGAGAACGGGTAATCTTCTAATACAATTTTAGTGTTTTCATTTAGTATATACAATCGGGATCAGGATGTTTTATTCTTTAGGTCTACAAATTCAGAGCTACGAATTTGGTGGAATATCGCTAACTTAGCAACTTCTAATAAACTTTACAAAATGGACGGATATGTCGCTAAATTGATAAAAATGACGCAAATCAATGAAATTAAATTTGTTTTTTTAGAAGAGAGTACTGAAATGATGATTCGGTAGCATTTGTCGGTCATTCCATCCATCCTACTTAGTAACACATTTAGCGAATTTTTAAAATATCACCAAATTGATAAAAATGTTTGTAAATCCATAAGAATATCATGAATTGATAAAATTGCACTTATTAAATGAAATTAATTTTGTTAGGGGATAGGATTGTGATGAGGTTTCGTCAATTTGTCGCAAAATGGAACTGTCAGTTCTACAGTCCCACTTGGCGATAAATTTGGCGATTTTTTAAATTATCGCTAAATTGACGAAAAAGTTGCCAAACCTTCCATGGAGACAATTGCATTATTCAGACGATATGGTTTTCATTAATTTATTTGAAGCAAATGATATCATGTCGTTAGCAATGGATGTAAATCCAATGTGTTATGCTGCATACGATTTTTATTAAATCTTTTCCAATTTGAATAATAAAGAAAATCTGATGTGGGCAGCACATGACTTTCCTTATATAATGCAATGAATTTACTACTTTTACAGTAAAAAAAAATTGATTATTTTTATAGTTGTTATTTATATTCTTTCCAAGATATTGAATTTTCGTCAATGAGTCGTCATTTTCCATGTCGTCATCATCAATGAGTCGTCATTTTCCATGTCGTCATCATCAATGAGTCGTCATTGATTTAGCGTTATTTTTATCCATTTGGCGAGTTTTTCGTTAATTTAGCAACATTTAAAAAAGTCGCCAAGTTGGCGACATTCCGCCTAATTCGTCCCCCAAATCTAGCTAAGCGTTATGGACGAAGAAATAAGTTATTCTTATAGCAAATAAATAACTATTGACGTTCAAATACAAAAGTATTACTCAAAGTAGCACTTCTCATGAATGGAACGAGCTAGATCCACGGGAATGATGTCACTAAATTTATCCCATGGTATTACATATGAAAAGTGAACATGTTTCTCAATAGGAGATATTTTTTTTTAATTTATATGACTTTTTGATAATTTTTTTGAAAAATGTGCAATATCTCAAGAACGGTTCATGTTAGCGTTCTAAAATTTACGTCTATCGTTTTCTAATGAAAATTTACATAAGAAATGTCTATTTGCGTAACTTTATTAGCGGTTTTTATTGTTTGACGATTTTTTCAAAATTTCACTCGAAAATTTAAGGGGGGTTCCGAACATTCGATTACGTATAAAAACAATTGACTTCCAGTGTTTACGAATTGTGATTTTTGTACCAAATTTCGTTCGAATCAGTCCATTCGTTCGACAGTTATCGTTTCCACAGACTCACTGACACACACACACACACTCTCACACACACACACACATACACACACACACACACACTTTCACACACACACACAGAGACTTTCACACACACCCATATACTTTCACACACACACACACAGACATCACTTCAAAAATATTTGATTCGTGATCAGGGATGCTTGAAACGTGCTCTCCCGTCGAGAACTCGAATTCGAATTTTCGACCAAAAAACTATAGCCTACAAAAATAGGAAGTTTGGTACTTTTGTAGAAAAATATTAGGGAAACACACTGAGATAAAACGTTTTACGATTTAAAATTCAGTTTAGGAAATATTTTATGAAAATGTCAGATGCAGTGTATTTAGACTGTGTGTTCGCGTCTGGACAAATTAGTCATACCAAGGGCATGAAAGTTTGCAGAAATGTCCCCACATAGTCGAATTTTTGCAAGATGGAGCTCCTTTTTTAAATTTATTCTTCGACTTAAACCATCCGACCTACCCGAAAGTGTAAGTATCTGTTTGGACGGCTGGGATACAGCCTTTCTATTTATACAGGAACCCAGTGGGGATGGCATCCACAGGGACTGTATCTTACCACCAACCTCTCTCCAAGTCTTATGGACCCACATATTTAACGTGCGAGTGAACAGGAGGACAGTTTGGGCAGAGCCGTGTTTCGAACTCTGGTCATCCGAGTGCAATACCCATGCTCTAACCACTGGGCTAACCAAGGTGCAGAAACCCTAGTATAAACAAATAATTATCTATTTTTCTTATTTCTCAACTTAGCATGGAATAAAATACTCTATTTTGTTTCATGTAAAATTGAACTTTTCTTATTTCACATAAGCTAAGCCCAATAAAGTTAAAGTGAATAGAAAAACGAATGTTGGGACTTCCCATCATGGATTCTCCTATTGTCTTATTCTGTGAGAAATGCAGCTTATCCTACTGCTATACAAAATCAAATACAAACAACAAACTACTAGCACATATAAAAAATTTTTATTATGTAGAATTTCATAATTTAATTATTCATTTCATTGTTTTCAAGTTTTTACGGAAATCAGTATCAATCCTTAAATATTTAATTATAACCATCACAAATATTATTTTCATTATTTTTTGTGATGGGATCATGGATAATAGTTAATAAAAGTTAATACATATGAGCTGCTAATTTCAGGTAGTATACAGTGTATAAACGGTGTTGAAAAGTAAGAAATTTAAGTAATAAGTATGAATATGATATATTTTTTGAAATGCAAAATAATGCATGATTTAAGAATGCAGATTTTAGAAAACGGTATTTTTGAATAAATTCTCAAGTAATATCCTTAAAAATATGGCAAATTCAACTTTCTACAGCAAGTAATATAGCCTAGGTTTTTGACTAATCCTTATAATAGAAATATTTAAAAGATATAAGATTTATTATATATATATATATATATATATATATATATATATATATATATATATATGTATGTGTGTGTGTGAATATAAATTAGAAATCAATATTTATTAATAAACACGTGATCCTTTCATTTTGCGGGTCATTTTAATATTTTGATGTTTTTGAAAAATAATTGAAATAAAGTTAGAGAAATTTAAAATGCATATTTATTATATTTTGAGATGGCAGTAGGAAAGAATTAATTACATACTCTTCATAAATTACTTTACCAGAGTTAATTGGACATTTTGTAATAAACCAATTTAAATTCAAATGTATTTAATGGCTAAATCTTTATAAAATTTCTTACATCCAAAATAAAAAGTGCTATGAAAGAGGAAGAATTACATCAATATTTAGGAAACTAATAAATGAGGTTTTAGAAATCAACACATATACTATTTAAGTATTATTTTTTGATAGTACTATTTCAAGTATTGGAAAAAAATACTTCTATTAATAATATAATGAATTATAGCTCTTTATAAAATCAAAATAATGATTCATTCTGACTTTCTCAAAGCATTTATTACAAAAAGGCAATGAATTTAAATTTTGTTCTTTTGTTATCTTTTTCTGAAATCGATATATAAGTCTCTGATAAATTTCAAAATTTTCAGTTATTGTATGTGAAAAATAATTTTATCAAATTTTTAATTATTTTTTAATTTTTATTTTTAAGATATGCTCCTCCTGATGCGAAACTCACTTCTCTTACACATGCACTATTTGCTCCAACTTTTTACACTAATTTATATGGAACTTGTAGACATAAAGCCAACCCTGACCCGTAAACTTTGGAATGACTGGCTGAGAGCTGGTTGGATATTGGTCGGATTTGGCAATGTATTATTGAAATCTGTTTCAATATAAAAAATCTGATGTGGGCAACACATGACTTTCCTTATATAATGTAATGAATTTACTACTTTTACAGTAAAAAAAAAATCTGATGTGCGCAACACATGACTTTCCTTATATAATGAAATGAATTTACTACTTTTACAGTAAAATAAATAGGTTTTTCTTCCAGTAGATACTGATATCCTTTCCAAGATATTGAATTTTCGACAATTAGTCGTCATTTTCATTGATTTATCGTCATTTTTATCCATTTCGCGAGATTTTCGTTAATTTGGCAGCATTTCAAAAAGTCGCCAAGTTGGCGACATTCCGCCAATTTCGTCGCCAAAATCTCGCCAAGCGTTATGGACGAAGAAATAAGTTATATATATATATATATATATATATATATATATATATATATATATATATATATATATATAACTTATTAGATATTGAATTTTCGACATATATTATATAACTATTATTATATATTTATATATTATATAACTTATTAGATATTGAATTTTTTACAATTTGTCGTCATTTTCATTGATTTAGCGTCATTTTTATCCATTTGGCGAGATTTTCGTTAATATGGCAACATTTCAAAAAATCGCCAAGTTGGCGACATTCCGCCAATTTCGTCGGCAAAATCTCGCCAAGCATTATGGACAAAGCAGTAAGTTATTCTTACAGCAGATAAATTGGCGTTCAAATGCAAAAGTATTACTCAAAGTATCTTTTTTCATGAATGGAACGAGCTAGATCCACGAGAATGATGTCACCCAATTTATCACATGGTATTACATATGAAAAGTGAACATGTTTCTCAATAGGAATTTTTTTTTTCTATTTTATATGACTTTTTAATAATTTTTTTGAAAAATGTGCAATATCTCGAGAACGGTTCATGTTAGCGTTCTAAAATTTATGCCAATCGTTTTCTAATGAAAAATTACGTAAGAAATGTCTATTTGCGTAACTTTATTAGCGGTTTTGATTTTTTGACGATTTTTTCAAAATTTCATTCGAAAATTTAGGAGGGTTCTGAACATTCGATTACGTATAAAAAAAATAGGCTTCCAGTGTTTACGGATTGTGATTTTTGTACCAAATTTGGTTCGAATCGGTCCATTCGTTCGTCAGTTATCGTCTCCAGAGACTCACTGACACACACACACACACACACATACTTTCACACACACACACACACACACACACACACACACACACACACACATACACACACACAGACATCACCTCAAAAATGTTTGATTCGTGATCAGGGATGCTTGAAACGTGCTCTCACGTCGAAAACTCGAATTCGAATTTTCGACCCCGTCACAATACTTTCCTTATACATTATGTATATAAGGAAAGTAAAAATCTGATGTGGGCAACACATGACTTTCCTTATATAATGTAATGAATAATTTACTACTTTTACAGTAAAAAAATAGATTTTTCTTATAGTAGATACTAATATTCTTTCCAAGATATTGAATTTTCGACAATTGGTCGTCAATTTCATTGATTTAGCGTCATTTTTATCCATTTGGCGAGATTTTCGTTAATTTGGCAACATTTCAAAAAGTCGCCAAGTTGGCGCCATTCCGCCAAATTCGTCGCCAAATCTCGCCAAGCGTTATGGACAAAGACATAAGTTATTCTTACAGCAGATAAATGACTTTTGGCGTTCAAATACAAAAGTATTGCTCAAAGTATTATTTTTTCATGAATGGAACGAGCTAAATCCACGAGAATGATGTCACCCAATTTATCGCATGGTATTACATATGAAAAGTGAACATGTTTCTCAACAGGAGGCATTGTTTTTTTATTTTGCTTGACTTATTGAGAATTTTTTTTAAAAATGTGCAATATCTCAAGAACGGTTCATGTTAGCGTTCTAAAATTAATATATAATAAAAACAATATAAATTGTATAAAAACAATAGGCTTCCAGTGTTTATGGATTGTGATTTTTGTACCAAATTTGGTTTAAATTGGTCCATTTGTTCGTCAGTTATCGTCTCCACAGGCTCACTGACACACACACACACACACACACACACACACACATACACACACACAGACATCACTTCAAAAATGTTTGATTCGTGATCAGGGATGCTTGAAACGTGCTCTCCCGTCGAAAACTCGAATTCGAATTTTCGACCCCGTCACAATACTTTCCTTATACATTATGTATATAAGGAAAGTAAAAATGGCCCGACCTCAAATATTCATTATATAAATTACTCGGACGTATACAAGCCCTGATAACAAAGGAGCCTCATAATCCAAAATGGGAGCAAAGATCCTAGATAAAAAATTCCTTAGAAAAATAGATTATCGAAAACTCTGGCCTGGGACAGTCAAGCCAAAAAACTTAAATCTGCGCACCTCCTATCTGAAATGGGAGTACAGGCTCGAGAACAAAATTATCGAATACTCGGCCGGGCTCAGTCAAGCTCCAATGTTTAAATCTGGGACCCTCTTTTTACTTTCCTTATATACATAATGTATAAGGAAAGTATTGTGACGGGGTCGAAAATTCGAATTCGAGTTTTCGACGGGAGAGCACGTTTCAAGCATCCCTGATCACGAATCAAACATTTTTGAAGTGATGTCTGTGTGTGTGTATGTGTGTGTGTGTGTGTGTGTGTGTGAAAGTATGTGTGTGTGTGTGTCAGTGGGTCTGTGGAGACGATAACTGACGAACGAATGGACCGATTCGAACCAAATTTGGTACAAAAATCACAATCTGTAAACACTGGAAGCCTATTGTTTTTATGCGCAATCAAATGCTCAGAACCCCCCTAAATTTTCGAATGAAATTTTGAAAAAATCGTCAAAAAATCAAAACCAATAATAAATTTACGAAAATAGACATTTCTTATGTAATTTTTCATTAGAAAACGATTGACATAAATTTTAGAACGCTAACATGAACCGTTCTCGAGATATTGCACATTTTTCAAAAAAATTATTAAAAAGTCATATAAAATAGAAAAAAAAATTTCCTATTGAGAAACATGTTCACTTTTCATATATAATATCATGCGATAAATTGGGTGACAACATTCTCGTGGATCTAGCTCGTTCCATTCATGAAAAAAGATACTTTGAGTAATACTTCTGCATTTGAACGCCAATTTATCTGCTGTAAGAATAACTTATTTCTTCGTCCATAACTCTTGGCGAGATTTTGGCGACGAAATTGACGGAATGTCGCCAACTTAGCGACTTTTTGAAATGTTGCCAAATTAACGAAAATCTCGCCAAATGGATAAAAATGACGATAAATCAATGAAAATGACGACTAATTGTCGAAAATTCAATATCTTGGAAAGGATATTAGTATCTACTAGAAGAAAAACCTATTTATTTTACTGTAAAAGTAGTAAATTCATTTCATTATATAAGGAAAGTCATGTGTTGCCCACATCAGATTTTTTAAAATAGGTGCACTGGCCCGAGAACAAAAATTAATCATAAAATTATCGAATACTCGGGCCGGGCTCAGTCAAGTCCCAGTGCTTAACTATGGGCCCCTCCTTTCTAGAAGAGGAGCACTGGCCCGAGAACAAAAATTAATCAAATAATTTATTGACTACTCGGGTCGGGTCCAGTCAATCCCGAATAGCAAATCTTGAAACCGGGCCCTTCTAATCTAATATAGAAGCACAACCCCGAGTTTAAATATTCATTATAACAATAATCGAAATCTCGGGCCGTGCCTATCCCGGAAAGTAAATGACAACAACAACGTTATGACTTACTGATGTCATGATTGTCTCCCGCCATAGATCATTTTTAATGTAAATAGGAGCAAAAATTGCGCAAGTGTAGAATATGTGAACCGTACAGTATAAAGGCACTTATCGGGCATTTACTGAATTATAAAACATAAAGGAGTAATTAAGATGTCGACGCAGGCGAAATTATTTGTTGTTTTCAAAATGGATGAATGCCGGCAGTTTCAAAACTGTCAAAGTTTAAAATTTTGAAAGGCATTTGCTTACTTTTAAATGTTTAGCTACTAATTTTTATGACGTTTAAAGATATATATTTTTTATAAATAGCTTGAACTTTTACTATTTTTACATGAAAGGAGTTTTAGTAAATAAAGTATATTTGCTATTGATTTGCTTTCCTATTTTTGTATCTGCTTATATATGGCTTGATATTTTAATTCAGTTTTAAAAATGAGATATAAAGATATAAGAAATTTATAGGAATGTTGAATTTCATAGGAAATGTAAGGTAAGTGTGAATGTGTCACTAAGTTATTTGCTTCATTTAAAAGAAAAGGAAATATTTTTAATAGTAAGAATATTAATCAAATATATTCATTAAAGTTATAGAGATAAGTGGATTTTAATTAAGTATAAATACATTCTGATTGATATTGGTTTCCATTTTTTTCCAAATTCTTTGCTACAAGTCATGAGCAAGTTATGAAAAACTAGAGAAAATAATTAAGACATGATATATATGAAATGACCTGTTATCAATGAATATTGATTTCTATTAAAACTTTAAGGAACAATTATAAAGATATTATTATATATTAACGAACTCTTTAGTAAATTAAAATATTGCTGCATGAAGCATGGCTGCATGAAACATTTTTCCACTAGCTATATTTTCTGTTGGTGTTATAATACCACACTTTACTTTTTAAAGATATTAATGAATTCTGAATACTGAAGTGACTACCTAAAAATAGCAACTTTTATATGAATATATATTAAATTCGTTATTTTATTATTTATTAGAATCCTTTTACTTTTTAACAAATTCAAATATATTAAATAAAAATTAAGAACTTTTTATTATATCTCGTTAAGAATTTTTCTTCTATATATATTAAAAATCTTATATTTATCCTGTTTCCATTTCAGTACACTTAAATTATTATATGTAAAAATGAAATTAAAGTTATAATATATAATATTCATGTTAAAATCTTCATGATTTAATGTTAAAATCTTCATTAAATCTTCATGATTTAATGTTAAAATCTTCATTAAATCTTCATGATTTAATGTTAAAATCTTCATGATTTTTTTTTCTTCATGTTAAAATCTTCAAGTTTTCATTCTTTCATGATCTCATTCTTATAAAGAAATTTAAAAATTAATTTCATTTAAAAATTATTGAATGAGATATATTTATTGTGGACGATACTGATTCCGTATTTTCTAAACATTTTTGTACTTTGCAAATTGTTATAATATTTAAAGAAAAGTGTAAAATAAGTGAAAGTCATCAATAACAAACGGTTTCTTAATAACCTTAAACAACAAAAGATGACTTGAACAACAAAAGAATGTCATCAAGCGGAAAATGTACTCGGCATATCTGAAACAGAAAATGAAAACTTTAAATTACGTCAGACGGTAATAAATAAGCTAGATAAATAATATAGTTTAACAGAAAGCTAAAATCACTCTATATTAAAATAAATTAGCTGACGCATGTAAAACTTAGAATATAAAAGTATGCTATCATATAGCTAGCGTACAAAAATATGTAATTTGATGCATTTTTATAGGAAAATTAAAAGCACACGCTGAAATACGCCGTTTTACTTTCCATACAATACATGATAATATATAGAGAAAATATTCGAATCATGTCGAAAATCGCAACTGGAGTTTTTGACGAATTTACACGTTTCGACTACTCTAAATTCCGAAAAAGCTATCTTTAGTGTGTAACGTCTGTGCATGTGTGCCTGTGCGTCTATGTGTCTGTCTGTCTGTCTGTGCAATGTATGTATCCAATGTAGCTAAAAATATAATGAACCAAATTTCACAATATTTGGTAGATTAGCTGATTAAAATTTAGTGCGATTCGAAAAATAGAGTTTGCTTTTTTCTGCAAATTAGACTGCAAATATTGTACGTATCCACCCTAGATGGAATCCTAATTGACAAAATTTTTCAAAATTCAGCAGATAAGTAAGTCACTTGTGGGTGAAGCTGGTACTGAGTAGATTTTGTTATGATTCGGAAAGCTAAAATATGCCTGTTTTGTTAAATGGCCCTGAAAAATAGTCTAAATCTAAAGTAAAAGACTACAAATTCTCATATATATCAATTAATGCTTGTTTTATAAGGAATTTTTAAAGAAGAAAAGAATCAGGTTAACCCCATCATTCTAGGGCAAGCCTTTTTCGAGATATTTAAGTTTTACAGGCTACAACCGCCAGACAAAAATTTTTGATCAATATGCAAATTTTGTATGGCGGTTATAGCCTGTATTTAAGCACATATTCACCACTTATTTTCAATTTGCCACTGAGGAAGGGTATGGTAATGCCCGAAAGCGTAATCGCCGATTAATTTCTGTACGTCGTAAAAGGATATTTTTATAAAATACTTCTATTTATGGCCAATTCTTTGGTTGTCTTTATTTTTAAAGTAAATTAAATAATGGTGAAAATAAATTATCATTTGCTCTTCCCTTACCCAAGTTAATCATCGGCTGTATTGGAGCCGCAGATCCAGGGATTATTCCAAATTCTACGAAACCAGCCACCGAGTCTCTTCCTGCGGCTCTTTCTCTTCTTTATGACAGCATCCGGAATAAAGAGCAGATTATTTAAAAACTTTTTATTTTCTCTATGCTTTCACCTAAGAATAAGATTTTGTGGCTGGATTCATGTTTGTTTCTAGAGCAATCCTTGTACCATTTGTTCCCTTGTGATAAGCTTTGTTTTACTTTCGTGACCGAATAGACCAGTTGTTATGTATTGTATTTATCCCAATAAAGTGATTAGAAGGGGGTGGGAGTTACGTCTGTCCAGCTCCTCGGAGTGGTGGCTTTGGCTGCTGGCCACCGGTGTCTAGACGTACCCTGAGTGAGATCGCTGTCGTGGCGAATTTTTATATGCCGTATATGGTAATGTATAGGGCAAGTATTGAAATCGTGTCGAAAATCGCAACACGAGGTTTCGACGGATCTACCCGTTTCAATCACTCTAGAACTCGAAAAAACTATTTTTAGTGTTACGTCTGTGTCTGTGTGTGTGTGTGTGTGATGTATATATCCACTCTAACTAAAAGTCTAATTGACCACATTTCAGAAAATGTAGTAGATAAGTTACTTACGGAATATTCTGAGCAAGATAGGTGAAAATTGTCAGTTACAGAGTTGTTTAAGGCTCTCTATTTGGTATGAAAAGATCAAATAGAGAAACGATATTTTATTTCATATTCTCACAGTGTGCACATAATATACATGAAGTTAAAAAAATGAGGCTCACGATAGCCGATAATTATCTCGTTTACTTTTTAAACACTTTGGCGAGAAATACGTATGGCAAAATAATAATTCGTGCAATAGGTTAATTTTAATTTATTTAAAAGAATCAATTTTCAGTAAGCGGTATCTGTTGTATAAAAATAGCAGGCAATTGATGCAGTACAATAATTATCGCTGTACGAAATTATACGTCTTATGTGAAAATCATACGTCTTTCCATACTCAATAGAGAACACTCTACAATTCACAATTTTATCCCTATTTCCTTTATTTTTTGAGATAGGAATTCTAAATTTTTCAATTCGCCGTTAGAGGCGCTGAAAACCTTTTTAATAAGTAGAGAATAGTCACTTTCCTATTAGTAGACTTTGCTTCTGTAGCTCTAGAACACTTCAATAGAAAGTTAAAGGGATTAACGAGCATAAGGCCTTCGATGCCTAAGGATAATTATGTTTTATCAATTTTCAAAACGTAATACAGGATTGGCGGCATTAGTGATATAAGTCATCTGTCTATTATGGCTGAAGATGGTCCTAACTTCAAATACTTCCGATTGTGCTTATTCTATTTTTGTGATAGGATAAAATTCGTTAATATCTTTTACTGTGTCAACTTTCATTTTTCTATAGGATCAACCAATTTGATAATTTTCGGGAATTGTTAAGTAACTGGGAATAGAATAATTCATTTTTTAAGTAGATTTGCATATAAATCTAACTTTCTAAAGGTAGGACAAATATTGTCAAGTTGCATCTTCTTTATCTTTCATGCGGACCGAGGAAAATATTTTAATGACAATACTTAGAATATTTTTAAACTTTGCACAAGTTATTGACGAGTAACGGCGGTTACCTCTGCCAGTTACACTTACAGGGGAGTCATTTCTCTCTTCACAGACGGTCCGACTCATATATTGTCCTACTTACCCGAAAGAGTAAGATATCTTTGGACGACCGGGAAGGCGTGACCCATAATTTAGACCGGAACTCAATGGAAATGGCACCTATGGTCATGTTGGGGATGTCTTGTAATCTCTAACGCATGTGACGTAATGAGAACTATCTTTAAAATATTTCAAGGAAATATTCTTACCATCTGCTGCCTTAGAGATGTATGGAGATCCCGGATGACCGATGATCTCTTTTTCCATAACAACTTCCAGGGTTTTGACGTTTCTGATGTCACTCACTTCCGATGTTAAGGAATCTGTGACATATCGTGTGAGATCTGCAAAAGTAAACGGAATCATCATCAACGCGTGCAAGAAAAAGCGTTGGTACTATGTTTTTCGAAATGAAATTTGCAATCGTTGTCGAGAGATAGAGAGGAAACAAGTGTATGTCATTGCTGTTATGTTGTTTTCTCGGTGTCCCTTCTTGTCACAAGGAATAGGCGATAGGATGACCAGAGTGTCAAGCTAGGGATAACAAAGAGGTGATGAATTTTACTCCCTCTAATTTTTTCAATGTCCAATTTGCCGCCAGTAACCGCGATACCATTGGTCCAAATATTTTAACTACTTGAATTCTTTCTTGCTACTTGAATTCTTTCTTGCTGGTATGTAACGTCCTGTTATAGGAAAGAAGTACATTTTAACTGTTTTCTGAGCTTTTCAGAAAGTTTAATGACAGCTATTATTTTACCTGGGGGTATCCAGAACTATTTCGTTCCAGAAGATCACAGCAGCACGTGGGCTGCCCAGTGCGGAGATTCGGGGTTCGATTTCCGATTAGACAGCAAAATTCTTTACAGTGGCGCCAAACAAATCATCCTGTAGGTTAATTCAAAGATGTCTGAAGTCTGAAAGTGACCCCAGTATGACTAATTCGGATTTAGTGGACTCTGGGAAATGGAGTGCCGATTTCAAATTGAAATGATAACTATCACGCAGGATACTAACCTGGGTAAAAATAGTAGCAGCAGGAGGCTAACCAGAAGTGAAAATAGCAGAAGGTGGTCAGTCAGCTTAGAGGGAAACTGACAATTTGACATTAGAGGGTGAAGAATGCAGAGTCAACTTTGACGATAAAAACTTGCAATTTCGTCCCAGTAGCTCAACGGTAGAGCATTGACTGGCCAGTTCGAAGATACTAGTTTCGATTCCCAGTTGGGGCAGCAAGGGTCTTTGCAAACTTTTTCAGTTATTATCTAATAAAGTCCCATTAAAAAACTTATCAGCACTTTTAAATGTTCCGATTAGGAAGCAAAAAATTTCATTGATTATGCAAATTAAAGGTATTGGTGAAACACCTAAAATTTGACAGATAATTTGATGGCATAAACGATAAAAATGGGAACACAATTTGAAAAATAAATTTTATTTTCTACAGGCGTTAAAGTAAACGGTGCTAGTTCTTTTTAAATTCCTAATTTTTAAAAATTAACCACAGAACTAATAAATTTCATAATGATTAATTTCTATAAATTAGAGTCAGACTAGATACAAGAATACCCTGCATCTCCGTGCTGACATTATTGGGTAAAAAGAATGATATGAATTGTACGGGAATGAAAGGGTTTTTGAACGAAAAAATCTTAGGGCAATCGGGATGGGGGGACATTATCAGCTCTGAATTATAACATTTTTTTACTTGTTCTTCAAGGATATGTTTGGTTCAACAACTTTTAAATTAGACGAAATATTTGGCAATTTTTTGAGGTTAGATAATTTTTTTTCGAACATATATAACGTCAAAATTTATTGTTTTATGCACCCAGGAATTCTCTTCACCGATTTTGAAAATGAACCATAAAATAGCTGCAGAAGATCTAATAAATTTATAAAAACAGAATGATTTTATACCTTTTGAACGAGATTGGGTTAAGTCTTTTCCGACTTTGTCGGTGGAATTACTCAGATGTATCAATTTATTACATCTTATGTATCAATTTATCAATGTATCAATTTATCGATGTAGTATCAATTTATTGCATCTTGTGGGAGCACAACTGAACGGACTTTGTCCAACTCTGTTTTCAAGGACGTTATTTTCCACTTGAAAGTTTCAATGACAGGCTCCTCTTGAAGGTCCTTTTTAACGGGAACCGAAGACAAATCGCTAGATGGCGCTTCGTTCGATGAATTCGGACAAGATTGGGTGATGTCTTTGCCGACTTTGTCGGATGAGTTATTCGGATATTTCATCTCATCTAGCACAGGTATATCCTGTGGGAGCACAAAAAGGATACTCCGCTTTTCAGGATGAGATTTTCCACTTAATATCTGGAGTGACAGGCGCATCTCCATGTTCACTTTCAATGGAAACCGAAGACAAACAGCTAGGAGACGCATCGTTCGACGAATGAAAGTTGTTCTCGCTCGAACTGTCATCATTTTGAACTTTCTCAGTGTTTACCAGGACAGCTGACAGTACTTTGCCGGACGATTATGTGAAAGTAAAATATTGTGTGAACATGTTATCGAGTTAAAAATTGAAAGATCTGAAAAGTTCAATTTTTTTTTGTTTTTCTTAATTTATCCAACTTACCAGGGTTATCGGTGATTTCTGTTCCATATACATTTTCTGTGCCATATTTATTCACATTGTGTCATACAGGGGCTGTTTCTTCATCGATATTTTCATGCACATGACCGCAGTATTGATGGTCATTCCCCACAAACACGGAAAAATCGGCAAAAGTTTCCGTATAAAAGGCTTCTTCGATTCCTCGAACAAAACCTATTAAAGGAAGCATTTTATGTCTAATTAACACGTAATTACAATTGTATTAATTAAGATAAATTAATAATAATAAAACTCGCCGAAAGGGGGGGTTTCCAATAGTTGGTTTTACGATTAAACAGTTTAAAATGATCTATGATTTTATTTTAATTTGTCGTGTTCAAATTTTTTCGCAATTATTTTCGCTTTCTGTACAATTATAAAAGATCTATTACAGATCTGTCGTTTTATTCCTGCTTTTCTGTGATATATTTAAATTAAAACCATTTTTATCCTTTATTTCTTTTCATACTATTTTACGTCATTTTGGAATATTTCTGTGTTCTGTGTCTGTTTAAGTCTTACTAAATCGCCTCTGTTAAGTCGTAGATGTTTAAGTCTTACTTAAATCTCTTCTGATGATGGATATTATTCTTTTCTTTCAATATTTCAAGTCGTATACTTTGGAAGAAAGTTTTTAATCATATTTTGTTTTATAACTGCATGGACTGTTTAGTGAAACTGAAATTAAAGTTTTTATCCCTTACTCACCGAGATTATCACCAGCTTCTGCTCCATATTCCGCACATTTGAGTGCTGATCCATTCTCTGTCCTTTCAGACACACGGCAGCAGTGCTGCTCGTTTTTCAAGAGCACAGGAACATGTACAGCCTCTTCTACGGGAGCTGAAGAATTATCTGTTTAAAGTAACACGTTTTACAGTTTTTTATGTATAAATAAGGCAATAGAAATTATATATTAAGACTTATATGTAAGTATTTGCAAACTACTTGAAAAGAACTTACCTTTTGCTATCGACTCATCACCCGGGTACGTTAGCCTTTCATTTGTCAGAAAATCGTGCTTCAATAGTTCTGTAGCACAAGGCCTGTCTTCTGCCCTGTCTCTCAGTACGGTCTGCAGGAAGTTCAGCGCTTTAGCGGCTTCTTCATCAGAAATGCCTCTGTCATCAAAGCATGGAGCTGAGGCGCCTGAAACGAATATGTTCAGGCTCGTATATGTTGAAAATAGTTAAAGTAGAACAAACATACGAGAAAAAAATCTAGTTAATAAATGAACAATGAAATATTAAAAAAGGATATTGAAATATTTCGGTAGATGTTTCACTGCTGTACATATGATTTTATATTGATAAGGAAAGAAAATATCTCTTTTTGCCGGTGTCAAATTTGGCGAACTTGGGGACAAATGTTGCAAATAACGCCAACTTGGTGACATTTTGGAAAAGTTGCCAAGTTGGCGATTATTTAAAATCTCGGAAAATAATGAAATTTAATTTTTGATAATCCCCACCTTTTTATAGAAAATTGTTATTTTAAATTCCTTGATTCAAAATGTAGCGAGTTTCAATATTCGTGCGATATAGGTATGTTTTGTTAAGCAGTGAACTTCAGAGGGGGAGGGGGGATCATTAAGTAATTGCGTTGCGTTAGGGAGCCGTATAATATTGATCAGGAAACAGTGTTGTACTTTGTGCCTGGGAATATTAGAAGAGAAAACGCTGCATGCGAATAGATGGAAGTGGATTTTTAACATAGTTTTATCCACCCCATAGTCAGAAGCCGTCTAAAAGAGGGATTCCCGAAGTTAGGATCGCGCTTCCACTTCAGATAACAGCATCCATGAATATCTTTCACGCTTTTTATGCGCTCTTGAGCCTGAAATATCTCAGACATACAATTATAGACAGAAAACTTGCTATGTGCCCCCTCAATACTACGCATCCCATCATATGATGACGTTGACATCTATAGCTGTATAGAATAAAGTAAAAAGTATCTAACAGTAAATTATAGGCGATATTGTTATTTGCGAATAAATCAACTGAAAGTTTAAATTAGGAAAGGATGAAATATTACCGACCTTCAATCCATAGAGGAGGAAGGGGTAGATATCTTCTCTCCAGCTCCTCATCTGTCTGAGCTTCCTTAGTATTACGTGGCCTGATAACGCATTGAGGGCGAGCATTCCAATGCACCAAATATCAAGCTTAGCACCGTCCACTGGGGCACAATATCCGGGACTTTCACATGCCTCTGGAGGACGGTAAATAAGCGGTATTCCATATCTGAAAAATAAAGTGAGATTAAAGAATTTTAAGTCTACATCGAAACAACAACCTCCCAAAATGAAAGAGCTACCGATACTGAATGGAGTATGTTAATAAAAACGTGAGCGCTCATCGTATTATATACATTAATAATTGATAATTTTTAAAAGTATCTAACCTTCTGGTTGGTGTTGTTGCATCGTTTAAGAATGTAAAATCACATAGAACTGCGTGGTCATTGAAGTCTATCATCACATTGTCAGACTTGATATCAAGATGGCAAAGCTGCCGCTGATGTAAGTATTCGACTGCCACCAGAACGTCCTTCAGCCATGACTTCACCCTATCGAGGCCACATGGAATGTTACGAATCTCTCTCAAAAGATGGTAAAGATCTTCCGATAACTGTGGCATTACAAAGATATCTGCTTGCTTCAAGCTTATCACCTGCGAAAGCGGCATCACATTGCGGTGATTCAGGTTGAGCCAATCACAATTTTCTTTCTCCCAGGTTTGGTCGGATCCGGTGATTTTTATGGCTACTTTGCCTGGATAGTTAGGGCTTGTTCCTGAAAACACATCACCGAAACTGCCCTTTCCGAGGGCTCTCAAGATCTTAAAATTCCAGTCTCTCTCCAGAACGATTCTTATATGCTCTTGGAGACTCTGGCGATATTCCTCAGGACTCATCAAATTCTCATCGAGAAATGGATTTGGATTATCCATGACTGAGTCGTATTAGGGTTAAATTAGTCAAAATAAGAATAAATAATTCTCAGTTAAGTAAAAGATGGGAAAAATTCACAGAAAAAATTCACTGACCAAATAGGTCTTCAAGATGCCGAAACAAATGTAGTGGAAATGGTAAAAATTTAAATTTCAAGATGGTAAAAGTGGATCAAAATGATTGAAAGGTTGTCAAAATAAGAAAGTAAGTAAAAATCAGTAAAATAGGTGAAGAAATAAACAGTTTTAAATCGCTTTCAGAATTGCAGAGTAAAAACACAAGTTATAGCATTCAACTCAAGATTTGAAAAGGCTAATTTTATCGAAATTGTTACTTTAGTGTCATTGTTTTACATTGTTGTTGAAATAAAGTATTATTGAATACATTATTTGAAGTATTGTAATTGTTTAAATAGCTTTTTTAATCGAAATATGCACATTGTTGAAATATTGTTTCTATTTTGTCTCATTGTTGATTCTGATGCGAAAGACCTAGTACGGATAGCACATGATTTTTCTACCTCCTGAAATAAATTTGCATTTTTAACTACCTTAATGGAGCCTTTCTGAAGAAAATGTTAGTTATACTTCGGGAGCGAGTGTGAAATGGCTTTTTTTATAAATATCAGCAAACAATTAAAGGGAAAAATCAAGGTGATAGCAACAACTTTTTAGCTAATGTCACAAGAAAGGTTTTTTTTTTTCATTAAAGTGAGGCTATTTAATGCATCTATGGACTAAAGATGAAACATTCGAAAATATTTTTACAAAAAAGTATTTTTGAAAAATCATAAATATTAATTTTCATACTTTTTTATTGAACAAAACTACTTATTATTATATTTTTATAAAATTTAAATTTGGGGGATTAGTGCAGGTATGCCTAGTAGTTCAGCATTTATATTAATTTCTAGGAAAATTGGGTACTGGCGTTTTTTGTAATCATGCGGACAGATACAATTTACTGGAGTGTGAATCTATTCGAATTTCCCATACCATAATCCATTTTTAAGTAGCGTGTGTGTTTTTCTTTCCAAAATTTGCTCAAGTAAAATCTTGAAAACTTGGTAGCGTTGTTCCAAATGATTACAATTATAGCGTGTTATCCTTCTCTAAAAGGGCTTGACAAAATCTTCCGAATGATACCATACATGACAATATACCCTCCGGCGGGAGTAACTATCCCCAGGAGGGGGCTAATGACGTTACGAGCACAAAAAATTGTATCGCGTCTATTTTTCACCAGAATGATTGACACATTATAGTCTTCTGATCATTAAGCCATAAATAACCCCTTTTATGTACAATTATGTCCAATTTTGTCCTATGCTGCCATGTTAAAAATGTATAAAATTTCGAATCCATTTCAAAGTTTTTGTTCGAATTTTAAAATAAATCGATCTAGTTCTAGATATTTTGATAACAAAGCCGTATATGAAGTTTCGTGACCATCCATTAATATTTGTGGCTGCTATCGTGTACACAAGGAATTGACCACAGACAGACTGACGGACAGATGGACATCACTTCAAAAATAGTCAAAACGTGTTCTTAAAACATATATTGTCAGCAAAATCCCAAATTCAAAAATTTTTTTGAAAACAATACTTTCTTTATAGTATATTACATGCTATGAGAAAGTAGAGTATATTTATATTTTTATCTATTAGGTTCAGGAGTATAAGAGTGCAAAGTGTTTACATATTTCGCAACGCTTCGTTTGCAGGAAAAGATTCCTCAAACATACTTATTATTCACATTAAAAATTGAATATTTTCAGCGGACATATTGGTATACTCATAGTGTGGTATATCCGTAGATATTTTACGTATATCTTATATGTTCTCTTTAGGAAATCTATCAGCATACCGCTTGAAGGGAGAGGGTTAGTTCATTTGATATCTGCCTAAGAAGAGCGTATGCCAGAGCTCGCTCAACATAAAGCAGTTGGCATACTTCTTATCGCCTTTGTCACAGGGAACCAAGCAGGAGGACCGAAGATCGGTACCAAAACGCAAATAAAGTAAGACGAGGAGCCTCTGACACAAGCCGGATACGCAGTACTACTTAGTACAGGAAATTAAGATGTGCCCAACACCTACCCTCCTCTTATGGAACAACTGCAATAACTCAAGCATATCATTCCTTGGCCTGTGAAACACAGGTCGATCAGTTGCAAGAAAAAGTTAAACACATAAATATGCAAGCAGGTGGAAAGTGAAGACAAGTTAGATCTTATAAACATTAGTTATTTAATTAGATAGTAAGTAATAAGTAATTAAAGCCAATGATAGAATTGACAGTATATGCACATTAATATGATCAATTTCTCTAGGCAAGATCCTTGAGCCATTATCAATAAAAGTAATTTCACAAACACAGATTTGTCACCAAAATACAAATTACTTAATTTTCATATTTATGACACTGACAATAAATTACTTCATTATAGATTTTGTTCGAATAATCTTTCTCTTTAGAATTAGTTCCTTAAAAGGCTCAGATAGATTTGAAAACTTTACCTCGGTTTCTAGTTCATCAAGAATGATAAATAATATTTATTCGACAACACTGTACTTATTCCACAGATCTGGGCGAATCACCGCCAATGCACGGGGATGGACATAAGTCACTTGAGCCTACCATAGTCCGACCGTCTAGGAGAAGCGACACATCTTCCGTTCAATTCTGAAGTTAATTACTCTTCCCCTAAAATATAAAAAAGGAACTTTAATAAAGGAACTATGAGATCTTGACCAGGAGACATCCTCAGAATTAGATTCAATTTCTAAATAAAAAAAATCCACGAAGTTAGGCAATGTGTCAATCCTTTGTTTTAATGCATTCCAGGAGCACTTCGCCGGGCGTTTTCTGGCTCTCCAAATTCCAGGGAAAAAAGCCCTACCGCTACTATAACTTTCGTTAATAGCCTTCTCCTAAAATTCATCCTATTGGCTAATCCAAAGGCGCAAATTCAACGTTTCTCCATAATCCGCACGCCTACGTCACACTCAGACAGAGAGAAGCGCCAAAGGAATGAAAAAAAAATCATACGCTCGCTGGACGAAACATGAAAATCCCTTATATTCCTATGAAGACAAACTCGAAAACAGAAAAATGGCTTCGGAAAAGGGACTTTTGAGCCGCTGAAACAAAATGTCAAAACGACGCCCTCGATGTTCATCGAGTTGAAGAACAGCACCGCCGTCCCATGGGTTAGTCCGTAGATATCCTATATAGTAGATACAGTACATTTTCTTTCAAAATGGTCCAAAGATCCTTCTTAGGTGGGTTGGTGCTAAATAAAAGGGTTTTCCCGATTACCCCTACTTTCGCAAGTAATTAAGAAAGGGCATCGGCACTTATCCGAACGGGTGGTTGACGTTCAAATCGCATTAGCGTACGGAAAGAAAGCGTGGGCGTGAAGTGATTAACAGTTAACGAGCTGTCTGTAAAGTCAAAATAGCCAATCAGAGAAGATTTTTGTGGCACTTTCTCGCCGAAACCATGAGAGTTCAGAGTGAGATGTTACCCCAGGATTTCTAGCATTGGGAAGTATACGAAGACTCTGTTATGAAACATAACACAATGTTTACACGATATGCAAACATTGCTCAAGCTCACAGGGCTCAACCCATAAATAAGGGGGGAGTAACATAACTCAACATAAGTCAATGTGTACGGTGTAGATTTTAATTGCTAGCACGATGCTTCCTCACAGATACGAAGGGATAGTTCGGCGCCGTGCATGATTGGCAGCCCTAGCTGGTTCGACGAAATGAGCCTGCTCTTATATCCTCTTAAACATAATATTTAATTCTAATCTATTAATTATATTTGAAATCCGTAAATCCTATTTTTAATGCTCTTCGAGTGCTCGCCCCTGTGTGCTGACCATACCATACGTTGTTTTGTTTGCCACTGATTTAATATTGGTTCATTACTGTTTGAAGCTTGTGGCATTGGTTTAATGAGGTATTGTGCGCCTGAATCCAGTGGTGCCTTGAAAGATTTCAGTGGCGTGCTAAAAGATTCAGCTTATGATTTTGATACTCCTTATATAACTTAATAAATTATATTATTTTAACTTCAAAATTTTGTTTGTTTATTTTGTGGTTTGATTTTGCTTTATTTAATATTTGTGCCTGAAGAAGAAATTCCTTAAAGGTAAGGGTTTTGGTTTCAAATGTTTTGGTTCTTATGTGTTTTTGGGCAGATCATCTTGGACATTTACTTCTCTGGAGAGGAGGGTGAACCTTTGTGGTTATTTGCGGCGTTTTCGATCACGGGTTTGTAAGTGGTGCTGGTGCTTGTGTGTCTTGTAAATTCTAAATTTATGAAGTCACGTCCCTTTACAATGGTAACGCATTATTGATGTCGTTACATGGTTTGGCTTATCTGTGTAAATAGGAATTTTTACAACATTATTAACATCCATAGTGATTAAATATCTGTTGCTTTCTTAAACTGCATATTACCACTATTGTTAGGGAGCTGTCCATTGATTGATTTCCATAATAAAAAATATTATGAAAATCTCAAAATTAAATAAATTTGAGTTATAATTATGATAATTTCTGAAAATTCTATCTGTTCTAGTTTTGCACATTATGTTTCTACACTTAAAAATTTATAGCGGTAGGAGCATTCTTTCTTGAGTTGTTATATCCACACGTTACATATTCACACATACACACACACATACAAATACATGCAAACATACAGACAGATATCTTTTGAAAAGTGTTTGAAACGAGTTCAGAAGGTCAGATGAGTTAGAATTGAAAGTATTTTGTAAAAGTAATACTTTCTTTATACGGTAGTATGAAAAATAAATATTTGAAGTGAACAACAACACATAAATATTTTTACAAATTAACAAATTTTGATTTTGTGAGAATAAATTAATAAGATACAAAATTTTTGGAGAATAGGAATAAATACATCGCATTCTTGTTACGAATCATACTTAAAAAATTGGATAAGATGATGATAGGTTAACATAAACTTACATTAATAATCGCAGCCAAAAATATATTATTAATTATAAACTATCTACTACTTCTTCTATGACATATAATCTATGTGAGGAGTTGTGTAATAAAGATTAGTATTGGAATTGAGTTCTCAAAGCATTTTCATATTTTCGAAATTTTGGAACAGGAACATATATTTTTAGTGTAATGTCTATTGGTGTGCCCCACAGTCTAATAAAAGTGTATTTGTGATAAGGTGATGCATTTTTTTCTGGTGCTATTTAAAATTTTCTATAAATAGAATGTTTACAAAAACGTCCGCAAAAGTTGTAAAAACACTGAAAAATTTTTCATACTATATTCAGCAAAAGAGTAATATAAAATATAATATTGGAAAAAACAAACAGAAAAACCGAACCCATGCACATTTTACATGCTAGAATAAATTATTCTAATGGAATTTTCGTTTTTCAAAAATTTTAGCCAGCTGGCATCCATAAAAATCACCGAATCTTCAACCAAAACTTTAAATGGTTGAGAAATTACAAATTTAGCGTAATGCAAAAGTATTAATTTATTTATGTGTTAAAAACAGTATTAAATTATATGTGATAAAACGGATCAATTACTATTAATAACGAAAGAAACAAATCTGGGTTGTCCTTTACCAGAATCAGATATTTCATTTTTATTAAAACCTAAAGCAACTCTTTTTAGCAACATAAACCGAATATTTTTATGGAATAAATAATTTATTTGACATAACGCAAGGCAAATAACTGCTCAGGGAGATAAAGTGCATATTGAGATGAATATCATCTGTTTACAATAACAGGATGTTTCGCAAGATGTACAAAAATGCTGACAAGAAATAGATAAAGAAATCGGCATACTTTTCTATTTAAACTAAATGTATATTTTGTAATTGGGTAAAAAATCACGAAATCCAACTTCCAGAAATGTCGCCAGCTGGAAGAAACATGCTCGGAAGGCGTTTCAGGGGAAAAAAGAGATATTCTAAGAATTGAAAAAATATCTTCCTTTTTCCTAGTTATTTTTTCTTGTTATTACACACATGGCGAGTGTTCTATAAAGAAGAGTTTCTTTATGTGTATTTTTATCTCTTCTTCTAGAATAGAAGATTATATAATAAACGTTGAAAAGCAGTTGGAAAATTTGCAAAAAATATTAAAATGCAAATGCATTTCAGAGAAATAGGTATTTCAAAATTATAAATTTTTTTAAACGAAAATATATAAAAGAGATGTAAAACATAATGTATAAATATGCTGCATATAAATGTAGTTTGTAGTTATACTGAAAGTCAAGAACTTTCATGGAGATATTTTAAGTAATTTCAGTTATGAGGGCGAATATTATAGAGAGGTTGTGAGGAAAAAGCTCATACCGCAGCTATATACCTGTTGAAAAAACATTTCTTCAAAATTCTGTAAAATGAAAACAATATGTAAATAAGTTTTAGAGAAATATGTATTTCAAAATTACAAAAATATTTTAAAAAGCAAATGTATAAAAGCGATGTAAAACATAATGTATAAATATGCTGAATATAAATGTGGTTTGTAGTTTGTAGTCATACTGAAAGTCAAGAACTTTAATGCAGATATTTGAGTAATTTAAGTTATGAGAGCGAATATTATAGAAGCTATGAAGATAAATTTCATACCACAATCATATACAGGATGTCCCAAAAGCATTGACCTCGGTTTTTATTCCTTAAATACAGATCTTAAACATATATAATACATTACAAAGTTGCGTAAAAAAGTACAGAATTTTACGAAATCGATTACAATTTTCAAGGGAATTAAATTTTAATAAATACATTTCCAATGCGTAAAAAGCGCCCCATACACTAATAAGGTGATGCACAAAATTTCAGCATTTTATTATAAAATGTCCCAACGATACGAAAAGACAAAAATGTTGACTTAACCACTTTTAGATGCATCGATGTGGGTTATTAGAGGGGAAAAATCATGTCGGCAGATCGCGTTTCAGAGGTCATACACAAATTACGAAAGAAAACAATGATTACATAAATAAATAATAATTTTGCTATTTATTGGTACAAAACTATCTATACTGTGTAAAAACAATAACTTTACACAAAGATTACAAAGTTTGTTCAAAATGTTTTCCATCCATTCCAAAGATCCATTAAAGAGACAGATATTATTTGCCTATGATGCATTTCTGAGTTGCGTCATTTGTACTTTTGCTGTAAACATTTACATTTTAATTTGTGATTAATCCTTCACCAACTTTGTTTGAACATATCTCTGGAACTTTTTATGATAAAATGCTGAAATTTTGTACATTACCTTATTAGTGTCTGTGGCACATTTTGCTCATCGGGAAATGCTTTTGAATGGGGGCAGTATAAAAATTTAAATTTTGTATTTCTTCAAATTCAACTCCCTGAAAATTTTTATCTATTTCATGAAATTCTGTACCTTTTTTTGCGGAACTTTGTAATTTATTATATATGTCTAAGATTAAGGAATAAAAGGAATTTATAAAAATATTTAAGGAATAAAAGCCGAGGTCAAAGTTTTTGGGACACCCTGTATACCTGTGTAAAACATTCCTTCAAAATACTGTAAAATATGTCTATATGAAAAAAAATTAAGAAACTAAGTTTATTACGTAACCTATAGAAAAATAATAATTGATATAAAGAGCGTCGGAAGGTAAAAGAACTTAGTCTCTACGGAAAGAAGAAAGGAGCAGCTACGTCAGAGACACATTTTAAAATATTGCCAGATCACCAAAATAAAAAAAATCAAATAACTCCTGTATGGTTTACTTTAAAACAATGGGGCTGATTTAAACCTCTTTGTAATCTTAAATTACATATAAAATTATTTAATGAATACGCTTAATAATTTTTAGTCTTCCTTTTCAGATTTTATGAATTTTGGGGGGGCCATAAAAAGATCAGATTTATTGTTTTTAAATATAACCAAATCTAAAGACCATTAGTGTAATATATAAGAAGTGGACCAAATTTCATGAAAAAAGAGCCATGCTAAAATAATCCATCTTCTAGAGTGCCCAAAATATGTAAATCCACGAAAACTCTTTCTCTGCACATTGGTATGTTGTGTAGGTAAATACACAATAAAAATGATTTGGCCAGCTCATGGTTTTCCCTACATAATGTACTGACTTTATTTCTTTCACAGATTAATCAAACTAACTTTTATTTTGCGCAAATATAATTACAAATTATTTAGTTTTTATTATTACAAATTATTGCATTTTATTATGCGCAAATATAATGCATCATGTACTACATTTTATTACATTTTATTACATTGTCACAAATTATTGCATTTTATTTTGTGCAAATATAATGCGCAATGAAAATTAGAAACACACCTAATACAGCTAGTATAATAAAATAGTTAAACTAGTAAGCAATACAATTTGCATATTATGTATATCAAACGATTATAACCGTAAAACTCATTATCAAGAATATTAATATCCCCAAAGCGACAGGAATTACCAAATAAATTAAACTTCATTTTCCAAGAAATTGAATATTTCTCACTCTGGCGTTATTTTCGTTAATTTGGAGTTATTTTTGCCAATTTGGCAACATTTCCGTCAATTCCGAATATTCGATTGCTTTTAAAATTAATGTTGTTCCAGTATTTATTGATTGTACTAATCTTACTAAATGTCGTTTGAAACGCCAGATTCGTTCTTGAGATATCGCATACACAGGCTCATAGACACACACACACTAACATACATATTCACACACACACACACACACACAAGACACCGCTTCAAAATTTTTGTATTCCTATTCAGGGGTGCTTGGAAAGTTCTCGTCTGTGAAAACTCAGTTTCTAATTTTGCATTATAATATGCATCTCGGGAAAGTTAAAACAGCGGTACTGGAATAAAGAATAATATATGAATAATAATCAGGTCTAAATAAGTTTAAATACATTAACTGAAAACGTAAAATTTGAGCAAATATTAAGAAAGCTCGATTAAGAAAAAAAAGAGAAAAATTGAGAAAATCTAATTTAGAAAATTTAATTATGTAAAAATGATCGTAACAACCGAAATTTTAAATAACAGGGTATCAAGCTCTAAAAATATTCAAAAATTAGGGAGAGGCAGATATCTGAACTAGAAACATAACTTATGTGTTCTTCCGCACGAAAAATCGGCAGTGGCTTCAGTCCGATGGAGCTGAAATGGTTTTGAGTGAATAACATATTTTTTATGGGTGGTTTGTCAATTTTAGACATCTTCAAAGTAGTTCAAAATACTATAGTATCGAAATCACCATCTTTTTAAAATAGTATAAAATATTAAAATATCGAAATTATAATTACTAAATTTCGGAAACTAAGAACTTGATTCAAAATCCATTTATATATCTTTGTAGGGCTTTTAACGGGCTATAAATTGCATGCTTTCTATTTCTAAATAGCGATTTTAGTTTTTGAGGTATAAGAATAGCAAATTTAAGAAGGAACATTTTTAAAAAATATCCTTCAAATGGACAGGATATTTCATGAAAAACTGTAAGAGCTTTTAAAAAAAATATTAATCTAGAAACTAGACTTTCTACTGAACATTTTCGCCGTTTATTATTTATATCTATCTTTTAAATTTTAGAATATATTTCGAGGGAAATTAAGCAAAGTGAAGCAAAAACTTGTCCGAACAAACCGATTTTATTTTTTTAGAAGTCCAGCATATTAAAATACTGAAATTATTTTTGCATATTCATAAATGGTACCATAAAAACAATCCAAAATTAATTATTTGCCTTTTATACATAATGTTTGGGGATACAGGAGTCTAAATTGTTTACATTTTTCATAACATTCTGACTTCAGACGCATATATCCCAACCATAGATGCTATTCACATTATAAGCTATTTTTATTTTGACAAACATAACCTTCGAGGAGTAATCAAGTAGAGAAAGCCTCGGCAACCCTAACGAAAGACCGAAACAGTTGTCAAGTGACTTCAGGGACTCTTATCGCCCAGAGCGTTTCGTTTCCCCTGTAGTTCAATAGGAGAAGGTGAATGGCAAAGCGTCCTTGAAAGAAAAAATACATATTTTTAATTATTTCTGCTCCCCTTAAGCTTTGGTGGATAAAAAAATTGTAGGAGATATTGCTGAGCTTCATGAAGAAATTATTTCATCAATGTAATTATAAAAAAATATTCATTAAAACATCTTAAATTGCGTTTTACTACATTTTGGGGATATTTGGTGGTTTTGGAAAAACGAAACTGCGAGACCGCGCACGAACCCGCACGAAACCGAGGGCTTTGGATGCATGCAAGAAATAGCTTGTGCTTCCTAAGATATAATTAAGATTGTAATCCGGGGTAGTTTTTACATCCCAGGATATCAGAAATTATTTTTTTTTAATTTCGGTATCCCGCGGAGTTAAAAATATCCTTTTACTTTATTTTATAGATAAAGAAGATATATTTTAATTATCTTAAGTTCTGATTTATTTGTCTATAAATATTACGTGTATGTGAACGATAATACTATGTTGAGATTTTCTTATAACAAACTTTTGGTATAACGGAATTTTGGATATAATGAGAACATTTTTATAAAAAAACAATACCTTTAAGTACCTTTTCTCATTTGTAATAAACACCGATATACTTATAAAGAACATTGGATAATAGTTAACCGTCTGAAGTAATACACCTATAATTAGACAGTACAATATATTAAAAAAATCTAGTATAATAAATGCACATGTGTATTTTGACATGTACTGGAAAATGTAACTGATTGATATCGAACAAATTACATATAAAGTTTATAAATAAAAGCATCCTAAGTTAATAACGGCATTGTATTTGGCATACTGTATAAATTTTATTATAAAAGAAGTTGTATGCAGTACGTCGCTGACTTCCCTCGCATTTTGACGTTTCTATGGAAACAAATTATAGTTTTCAAATCGTAGTTTAGGCATATCGAATTGCCGTCAAAGTCATAAAATAACTCATATCAAGTTATTTTAATATGTTTTTATTTGGTCTGAATCGAAAATAGAAAGAAAAATCTGATGTGAGCAGCACATGACTTTCCATACTTATATTAACGTCAGACTTATATTAACGTTCTTTTTATTTTAATTAAATTTATTTCACTTTTATTCAATTTTTGTTCTCATTCGGTAACCGGGCTTATTTTCAAAGGTGGCGTAGGGAAAGTACGAAAAACTAAAATATCTCGAGAACGGCTAGTCCTAGTGTAATGGAGTTGGTCTTATTATTTTCGTCATTAAAAATTACGTATTAAACGGGCATTTAATGGATATATCTGAGTATACCTAGTTCTTTAGTTTAGATTTTGACGATTTTTGCGGGCCATTTTGCAAAAAAAGGCAGGTTATTTTTTTCCGAATCGTACCAAAATCTAATCAGCATCAGGGTAACCCACAAGTGACTTATCCACCGAATTTTGTGAAATTCGGTCCATTAGTTTTTCAGTTAGAGTGGATACAAGATTTTTCGGGCCATTTCGCAAAAAAAGGCGGGTTCTTTTATCCCGAATCGTACCCAAAACTAATCAGTACCAGCCTCGCCCACAAGTGACTTACCTACAAAATTTTGTGAAATTCGGTGTATTAGTTTTTTAGTTAGAGAGGATACAAAATCTGCACAGACAGACAGACACACAGACACACACACAGACGTCACGCTAAAAATGTTTTTTTCGTATTCTAGAGATCTTGAAACGTGTAGATCCGTCGAAAACTCGAGTTGCGATTTTCGACATGATTCCAATACTTTCCCTATACATTACCATGTATTGCAGGGAAAGTAAAAATAAGTGATAGGAAAAGTATGTTTTAAGACCTCATTAACACAATTAAAACACTCTCCGCAAGATGTTTGAGTTGTGTGCATATATGTATGTATATATGTGTGTGTGTGCATATAGGTATATGTAATTGTTTGTGCGTGTGCTTATATGTATGTGTTCTTGTGTGTTTGTGCTTATATGTATGTGTTCTTGTGTGTGTGCGTATATGTGTATTGTTCTTGTGTATATGTGTATATGCAAATGAGTTTGTTTGTGTGAGTGCGTATTTGTATATGTATTTGCATGTAAAGTTTGGGTAAGATAACTTATGAACGAATGTACGTACCGGCATGGTATTTTATATTTGGATACTTTATGTTAAATAATTGAGGGAGTTGTCATTCGTTTCGTATAAATTCCAAGATTAAAAACACAAAATATTAGAAGTTTTAAGTTTTTGTAACGTTTATTTTGGTAAGCAATGGTGTGATAGTTGAGTTTAAGCGGGAAAATGATTGGTTGCACTATAGCTGAAATAATGGTATTACTGGTAATTGATAACTAAAGGCATAAGTGAATAAAGGCATATCGCATACTGTACAGCTTATTACGAAACAAGAAGTCTGCGGAACGTTTCTGTTCTAACGACTTTCCTCGCATTTTGACGTTAATACATGTATACAATTGTTTTAAACTCGTAGTTTAGCCATAGCGTATTGCTGTTAAGGTAATTATTGAGTAATTCATATCAAGTTATTTTAATGTTTTATTTGTGAATCGGCAAAAAAAAAAATAAGGGATAGGAAAAGTATGTTTTAAGACTTCATGAACAAAGTTCAAATATTCTTCGCAAGATGTATGTATTGCGCGCATATATGTATGTGTGTTTGTGTGTGCGCGTATCTGTGTGTTTGTCTGTGTGTGCGTATATATATGTGTGTTTGTCTATGTGTGTGCATATATGTATATGTGTTTGTCTATATGTGTGCGTATATATACTTGTGTGTGTGCGTATATGTATTTGACTCTGTTAGTGTGTAATATGAATATGCATTTGCCCGTGAAGTGTGGGTAAGATAATTGTATGTATCGTCATGAAATTTCATGGGCGGATACATTATGTAAAATAACTAAAAGGAATCCCCTAAATTTTTTATAGGTTTAGGTACTGTACTGCTTCTCATTACATAGAAAGATCAGTATTAGTGGTATACTATGCCTTCTTACATTTTTTAAAAGTAGAAGTATTCTAACGCTAAAATAACTTCATAACAACTAGTACATGAGCTAGGGATTAATGTCATTTCCTTGACTTTTGATGGCACGAGTACTAATATATGTACTGCACAAGAACTGGGATGTAATATACTTTTAAAATATAAAATGCTTAGCAATTAATAGAAGTCTGTTTACTGTAACGATTTCTTCAAATATCCCCTATATCTCGTTAACAAAATTAACAAAATGTTATCTATAGATATAATTTATGTTTTAGTATAAAAAAACTGAAATATTAATTAAAAATAATTTGCAATGGCAATTTGAAAAAGAAAGCTAAAACAGTCGTAGCAGAATTTGAAAATAAATGTGTAAGATGAGAAAGTGTTGCAGAATCTTAATCCACTCATTTTGAAGTTGTATATTTTAGAGGATTAAAAATACGTAGATTAAGATTCTTAATAAAGAAAGAGTTGTGTATAACAATGAATAATCTACCACAATGGCACACATTTACAATTTTCTGAAACTACTATAATGCGCCGTTTTAGCGCGACCGTGCCAAATCTGGCGCTCATTTGTAGAACCGAAGGGCGACATACTGGCCATGCTTTTAAGATGGCTAAAGAAAGGGAAGGCGACCTCTAGTGATTCTAGACTGTACGTCTTTAGAATATTTTTAGTAAATGATCTTCTGTCTAACGATGTTGTGTCCTTAATTTATTTAGTTGAAACAGACGTGATGCCAATTTGATTATTATGGTACTGTATATTTGAATAAATTTAGTTATTTTTTTATTAACTTTTAGTAATCTCATTGGTCTTCTTAAGATTATAACCATTATAGTTATTTAACCAGATATGTTGGTAATAAGCGGATATTGCGGCCACCTAGCAATGTACACAAAACTATTAATTTCAGAAATTATCAACTAAAAAATAAACTACAAACAGTAGTCATATTTTAGCTGCATTAAGAGATTTTATTAAATCGGGACAAAAGAAATAAGACTAAGTAGAGTAAAAATGTAAAAAACTAAATAATAAATTCAGGTTAATTATAAACTGATAAAGTATCCACCCTTCTATTTATTATTAATGCAAAAACAGGGAGGAGGCGATGCAGAAAAAGAATAAACTTCTTGATTGGTATAACGAATAAATGAAAAGTCAGGAATGTACATGAAACATGTTTTTACTGGCTTTAGAAACACGAGACAATGAATTTATTATTACAAGATTACTAGAGTTAGAAAAAATTCCCGTTTAAAAAGTGTATTTCGAACGTAATACGCACTTGTGCAAATATTTTGCCTGAGATAAACGAAAGAGCTTAAGATTAAAAAATATTTTCCCTACTAAATTTAATTTTCTTGTAAACAGATATGTAAAATGAATATTTTTGGTAAAATTTTTATACCAAAGAACATGAAGAGGCACAGAAATAGGAAAATAATAACTAAATGCAGATTTAGAAAGTGCAGAAAGGATTTTTTGGAAATAGGTTCAAAAGGGGGAAGAAAAGCTGATTATTTCATTTTTCTTCATCATTAAATTTAATAAAATGATTAATTGAAAAATACAAAAATTAGAAATTTAGAAATATTGCAATTATTGTCAATAAATATATGAAGTATCAACCATACATTTTTACCAGTATCTGAAATCGTACAACTTAAAAAGCTTTTCAAATGGTTGCAAAGGCACAAAACAGCCTTATTCTTTAGAACCGATAAGATGCACGACCTCACGTACTCAAGTCAAGTCGGCAACTGAGGATAGCAAATGGGGCTAAAGGTAGGAGAGAGGAAGTTACAAACTCAGCAGGAATAAATAAAAGGAAAAAAAAACCCAATCGACTGGCAGGGGACTACGAACACACAACAACATAGTGGAAAAAAGAAGAGAAAATGAAGCGCAAGGAGCAGAACGAATAGAAATACCAGAATAAGGATAAAATATACTAAAACAGTTGATTTATCTTGTTATTATTGTAGCAGTTTTTGAGCGATTATTTGATTAAGAAGCTTCTGTTCAAAATAGTTCATATAAATATTACTTAAAATGGGGGAGGGATCTTTCCCACAGCGAAACTTTCAAATTGTTTGAAAATTAATAAATAAATACAAAATAAGATTACCTAATACATGATTTAGTAAAGTTAAAACACATTTTACTTGATTTCTTTTCAGAGGTTTTTGACATTACATTCCATGCAAATGCAGATTTGGTTATGTTTGTCAAAATAAAAGTCTAACTAATGTTTAAATTTCATATTCAGCTACACATTAGTCATTTTACTAAACTAGAAGTATTTGAGCCTTCAATTGTTGAACAGTTTGGAACTTTAATCAAGTATATCTGCGACTAATCAAGTATAATACTGCTAATCAAGTATATCCGCCCGACTTTATTTTTAAATCGGAATTTTTTAAAAAAAATTTTGTATTTTTACTTAATTTTTCTTTGCGACGATTCTCCTACGGAAATTCTTCCTTGTTAACGATGATTCTATCTTCATATCTTTTAAAATAATTATTTGTTTTTAATTAAATTAACAAATTTTCATTCTCCTACCACTTTATTCTCCTTTCAATATCTTTTCAAGCTTTAAATTTATTTCATTTTTACAGAAGCTGATGAGGTTACTCTCTCTTTTCGGATGTCCTTTTTTTCAAACGAGGGCAGCTTATTTACTTTCCGAAACCGATTGTTTTCTTTATAATTTTCATATTCTACTTAATTTCTATTATCTTATTCATGTACATTTATTTTTGCATTATTATTAAACAATTTTTAGCATTCTCTTCGTATTTATTCACTGTATTATTTTCGGCTTGGAGTTCTCTTGTGTTAAGTTTTGCTTTCAGAGTCATGCGGGTGATTTGTTGACAGACGGATTCACGTTTCCATTACCGGACTGCGTTGTCTCTCTTATCGGATGAAAGAGCATTGTTTTGTTGAAACCAATGTTAAACAACAATAACACACTCTTATAGCTTTGTTTCATGCCGATTCTTTATGAGAATTAAATCAACATGTGTTTTTTAACAGCAATTTTAGTGAGTTATTGTAAAAACTAGACAAATATCTTCTCTGTCTGCTTCTAGGAACGAAATTAATTTAGAACATCTTTTTTTATTTTGTTTTCGCCAGTAAAGTTAATTTTCATTCAACTTTCATATGTTCGATTAATTTCCGTGATAATCAAGAAATATTTCCCAATAACTGGTGACAGATGGTGTTTATAGTGTTAATGAAAAATATTAAAACTGTTCACTTAATAACTATGACTGGCACGCTTGTGTTGAAGTGTTCTTAATTCGCTTTTCCTCAAGTTAATCTACATAAATTTAACAAAATAAATTGAGTGTAACATAATGAGTAAATTACAGAAAACAAGACTTTCATGGGTGAATGGAATTTTAATTTAATAAAGCAAGGTATCGCAATGTAATATGTAGATCAGTCACAGGTGTCACTGCTTAGATTTTCATTTATGCCAATAATCAGTTGTGACTTGTGTGGAAAGTATTAATTCTTCGATATGAAGAATATTGAATTATTGTGTAGTATATAGGGGGTCAGGGGCGTGAGTAGAACATGTTATGAATGGGACACTGACCATAAATACTTAACTGCATATTATTTTAGTTTTAGATTTGACCAATAGATCAAATTTTATGTTATTGTTCTTCAAACCGACTAGGAGGAAAACAGTTTCTTATGTGATCTGGAAAATTATAGTTTAGTGTTTTCAGGATTTAATTATGAACATTTTAAAGTCAAAAATGTACTATTTAGTGATTTTCTAAAGTTTAAATAGTTATAAAATAATGATCCTCATACAGATAACTTAGAAAATTGCTAGATTAAATTAGGTTATAATGGTGTACCATACTTCTGATTTCAAATTTTATAATCAAATGTACGAAAGGAATGGGACACGAAGTAAAGTAGTGAATGGGACGGTCACATTCATTGCTTTGAGTAAGCAAATTGTATTTGTTAACTTAAGAACATATCAGCACATTAAAAGCATTATTAAAATTATATAAACTTATTAAAAGCATTATTTATAATATATCAACCTATTAAAAGCATTATTAAGAATATTTCAGCATATAAAAAGTGCATTATTTAGAATATTTCAGCATATTAATAGCATTATTACGAATATATCAGCATATGAAAAAACATTATTAAGAATATATCAGCATATGAAAAAAGTATATGTTTTCTACTGTTAAACATAATATTAAAAATATATTTCTTATATTCTGAACCTGCTTTGTGGATTTGGAGTATTATTAGGCTATCTTATGATAGCTACATAAGTCACGTTATAGCCCACATACTTCACTTATAAGCTACTCTAGCACTACTTCTTTTTCTAAAGCTCAACTTAAGAAAAATAATACCAAACGGCCTAAGAAAAGAACTGATTAAAAGATTATAAGTATATGAACTATGATTACAAGTATAGAGGCGAAAATTCATCTAGTAAATAAAAATATAAAGAAACTGAAACGTATCTGGAAGTTAAAAGAAATTCGGGAAGAAAAATGGTGAATAAAACTAATTACTAATTGATTAATTAGTTTAAGAGCGACTCTGGTGTTCATTTGGAATTTCAGGATTCAGATGAATCTAAAGATTGTTGTCAGAATATCTTAGAAGATGAACGTTATGATGTTGATTTAAAGAAAGATTATTTTGTACTTGTTAAATTTAACACCTGCAAAATCCGCGTGTGTTGCGTCGGCAGAATTATGATAAAATCGAAATCTGGTGATGAAGTGATAATTCAATTTTTACGAAGAAAAGATAAGTCCATGCACTTCGTCTGTCCATCCAATGAAGATATAGATAATGTGCCGGTCAGTGACATATTTTTAAAACTACAGCTTCCTAAACCTAGTAAATGTTGTGGCAATATTCATACAAGTGCTTTTTCATATTCTACGAATTTTGTAAGGTTAGTAAAACCTTTAGCCCCATAAAGTAATTTGATATGAAAATAACATTTATATACTTAAAGAGCTTTTATTGTCAAAAATTGCCATTTTTATAACATAATGGAATGCTTCGTATCTTTCAAATAAAAATATTTTAAAAGTTGTTTGCGAAAGTTGTTGTCTGTAACGTAGTTATTGTGAAAGTTGTTGGGTTAAAAGTTGTTTGTGGAAGTTGTGTGTGGAGTTGCTGTGTGAACGTTGTTGTGTGTTGTAGGTGTTGTTTGTGAAAGGTGTTGTGCAAAATAGTATAAAATTTATAAATATAAAAATGTCCCATTCATGCCATTTCTCCCTTATTTTGCAAAATATATGTATCTAGCTTCCCTCTAAGAATCAGAAATTTAGTTGCTCAAGAGGAAGTCGGAAGTTTTCTTATTACATAAAGTATTTAACAAAGTAATATACTTTGGTTTATGCACCTTCAGTTCTTCCATTGAACTGGACTGGAATTTTTGACGGTCTTTTGTTATTTTCATGCACACGAGATCTACTTTTACCGGAAACTATAGTTTAAATTCGATTACATACCAATTTATGTCAAAATATTTATAAAAACCTTTTTTAAGTATGAATCATATTTTGTCTGTGATAACGTTTTCTTTTCAATGGGAGGTTACATTTTTTCTATCTTTTATAGGAAATCCCAGACTACAATGAATCATGAAGGAGAAACGCGTGCCAACTAACAACTTGAATGTAAAGCTAATGAGATTAACATGGCGTTTTAGTTTAACTAAGTGTGAATCATGCAATATTCGCTATAAAGTATTATTTCACTTCAACCCAAGATCATGACTTTTATATGAGCCATTGCAATTTACTTCACTCTAAATTAAACTTCCAATAACCTAATGACTAGAGTTCGACAAAGGTATCACGACGCTTAACAAATAAAAAATTTTATTGACAGCTAGCTTCACTGGGAACTCAAAACACACAAATATATTACAAATCTATATACAAATTATTTACATCGCTAGCATTACAAATTCTACCCAAGACATACTAATCTACAATAAACTTCAAACATAACTTACTACTAAACTGACTTTCAAGCTGAACCTATAATGATCAAACTACGACACAATATATATACTTTCCGGTTCTCGTTAGATCACCGAAGTTAAGCAGCATCGGGCGCGGTTAGTACTTGGGTGGGTGACCACCTGGGAACACCGCGTGCTGTTGGCACTTTTCGGGTGCGGTAGCTCGGTGGTTTGCTCGCTGAATTTGCACGCTGCCACAACTGCCGCCGTGTTCATGCGGAGTACGATCACGTTAAACCTGTGGGTCTGTAAGTCCTTCCGAGAGGTTGGTGGTAGGGGAAGGAGGGTACGGTCCCTGTGGATACCTTCCCCACTGGGTTCCGGTCTAAATTGGGTGGTACTTCCCGGCCGTCCAAACAGTTACCTTACACCTTTCTGGTAGGTCGGACGGTCTGGATCTCAACAACAACAATATATATACTTACAAGATTTCACGCTATAACTCTCTATGTTACTTTCTATAGACGATCAGAACCCACACACGCACGAACTCGGTAGAATGGCAGATCCGTAATTCTAAAGTTTGTCCTTATAGATCTGACCGATCATGAGTATGCGATTCTTCGGAACGAAAGTTGAGAAGTTTAGAAAATAAATTAAGACCAGAAAAAAAATAGAATTAGAATAAAATTATAATAAATAATAGAATTTTCACATCATTTAACGGTCAATGTTTTAGGAAAATAATTGATCAAAAGGGAAAAATTACTAGAAATAACCAAAGAAATACCTACTATTCCTTGTAGTGTAGATATATTACAACATAACATTTCATTTTTCATTTTCCTCCTGTGCAGTTACTTTTCATTTTTTATATCCTCTTAATTAATAATTTGTATGATAATTAAGAAATATTTTCCAATTACTGTCGAACTGAAGGTGATTATGGAAGGCAATATTGAAATTGTTTACTCAATAATTATGACAGACTAATTTACCATGAAATGCATCTTGGTATTCACAGTACCTTACATTTGAAATTATTTAACTTTCGTAAAGTATACTAAATAAAAGTTCAATTTATAAGACTTACTTGAGGGTAGTAATGTAGATGAGTGTGATTCAAACTTTTAGTGATTGCGGGGAAAAGTATTTTTTTTTGCCTTAGTTAAATTTAGTTAATCTTCCTGCCTATTGTAAATTTTCTTTCTCATATTATTGTATTGAGAAAGTGGTTTTTTGCTGAAGATTTTTGAATTTGAAATTTGGACAAATAAGCACATTTCAAGATTTTCTAAGTCCATTTCGAACATTCTTGGAAATTTATATCCGCCTGTGTGTGCATGCAAGCGTGCCCGCGCGTGTGTGTGTTGTGTGAAAATGGTCCAGTTCGGCTGTTATCTATTAGATTGCTCGCATGAATGAAGAAGCATCATATCGTGGTTTCCAAATAATCGCCTGCTTTATGCATTTTATTGGGTAGCGTTTTACGTCGTGCCCGGTTTATTTTTGTTGCTTGTGTGTAAAGACACGATCTGTATTTATTTCAGTACCCATAACTTTCCACACTATTTGTTTGTTCTTTGCCTACCAGTTTTATAGTACTATTGAATTTATATATAAAATTATTCTGTAATCATCCTTACCTCAATGCAATCTATACTTGTAATATTTATTGCAAACTCTCTGTCGTCTGTTTGGGACATCATGTTGTCCCGTGGCTGGTTTGATAGCTTTCACGGTTTTGTATTTATAACATCCAAAGACACAATTTTAAAAGTACAATACACTAATAGGTGAATAGGTGAGTGCAGGGATATTTTTTAATTATCAAAGAGTCTTACATTGAATTTTACTTTTCTAACCTAAATATTTTGCTTTCGATTTCTAATGCAGTTCTATGAAATTAAATAATTGACGTCAGCATTATTCTTTTTTTGGCACGCGTGAAAAGAAATAAGTAATTAAAAGCAGTTTTGAATCGACTTCAGTGCTTCTTCCAACATTGCACAGCACACGGTAATCATAAACAGACATTTCAAAAATAATTTAATTGTTACTTTGTCATGTCAGTGTTTGTTAATGATCATTGGCAGGACGGAATTCTGTACTATCTGCGGACTCACGCCTGCCGTATTTAATGTGGTTTGGCCTGATTTCTTTAGATGGAAGTTTATATTCAAAATAGTAAAGATGTAAAATCGGGGCTCGCAAAGAGACGGCTACAAGCTGCGTTTTGTAATCTTTCGTGCGTAAGACAATGCAAAGGATAAAGCTATCCCTTTTGAGTTCCCCTTTTAATCAAATACTCCGAATCTTTAAAAGTTTAGTTAGTTTTAAAGGTTAAATATTATCAAAAATATGAATTAAAGCTGTACGTTCTGGCCCTGTTCTTCTTTTCTTTTTGACATTAAGTTCGCTTACAGCAAGAAACCGTCTTCTGAACTCTTACGTTATAATTTCTTATGTTATGTCAATTGAACCTCAGTAAACATTTACTCTTGATTTCTTAAGTATTATGTCCATAACGGGTTTCATCAATTCTTCTGCTTTTCAATACGGGTTGGACCATCACAATACTTTCAAAGCTCTACGTGTAGCGTTGCTTTCATTTTTTCCCAGATTCACGGTACTTCAATATCACATATTACTAAAAATTGACCATCGTTCACCCTATAAATTTACCAACAATACTCTACTTTTAACTTTATTTTTGATTTCTAAGTTTCTAAAATAACCCAACATTTTTCTTCTACCATGACAATGCGCCTGTGCACACTGTACGGTCTATCATGCTATTTCCTTTCATTAGGATGAAGATCTGACAGCTTTGCAAATGTTCTTTATGTAAAAAAAGCTACACAGTAAGCTACAGAGTGAAAACATGACGTCTATTCTATTATTATGTGCGCTTCCAGAAACTTGTGTATAAAGGATTAACAATTTATATTCTCGACTTCTTATTTTTCAAGGCAAATCATTATAACAGGCGAACCATTTTCGTTCGAGGCGAATCATTTTCATTATAGAAAGGTGAGGTGCGAAGCACGAGATGGTGGGAGATGGTACGAGTTGGTATTTGGAGCGTGTCTTATGTGGAGGCAGACGATGGTAGGAAGGGTGGACCATGTACATTCTGATTTATTATTTGTAAATTATATTAATGGGGTTTATTTTATAATTTCTACAGTTTAAGAATAAGCTTGTTGGTTTTATCAAAAGATGCCTGCGTGTTTATTCCGATACTTTCACAACCTTCTCGAATATATTTGAGAGCCATCCCACCAGCGATCCTTCTTTAAACCATCCCACAGAACCGAACAGAATATCAATAAATAACAACATTAAAATGACACTACATCCGCAAATATTTCTATTATTCTATTAACGACTTATCGACACATTTTATGATAAAGCGCTGTTGTTAGAAATACATTATTTGCATTAACGCGATTTCGTTTGGAGATGTAATGATATGCCAAGAACCTCCTGCGCTTTAACAGGTTTTTGACAAGATAATTTATCAGGATTTAATTTCTCGGTATTAATGATAATGTAAGAGGTTATTAGATATTCAGATAATGGCTTTTGAATTGTGCTGTTATACACAGTTAAAACACGTATTTCATTGGAGCACAAGCGGCCTATATCTTGAGTTTGGAGAAAGTTCAATATTACTTTCCTTATATACATAGTATAATGTATAAAGTATTGTGACGGGGTTAAAAATTTGAATTCAAATTTTCGACGGAAGAGCACGTTTTAAGCATCACTGAACTCGAATCGAACGCTGTTGAGTTTACATCTGTGTGTATGTCTCCCTAAATCTGTGGAGACGATATCTCACGAACGAATGGTGAGTTTCGAATGAAACTTTGTTCAAAAATACAGTCAGTGAATACTGGAAGCCTATCGATTTTAAATGCAATCAAATTTTCAGAAAATTGCCAAATTTTCGAACAAAATTTTGAAAAAATTCATCAAAGATCAAAACATTCAATTATGTTACGTAAATAATCATTTTTCATGTAATTTTTCATTAGAAAACGATTGACATGAACTTTAAAATGCTTGTGAAACTTTGAAACGTGAAAAATTAGTGATGACTAATTGATGAAAATTCAATATCTATATCTCGGAAATAATATAATAATCTACTATAAGAATAATCTATTTCTCGTCCGTCCATCCGTAACTTTTGGTGAAAATTTTGGAGAAGAATTTGGCCGGGTGTCGCCAATTTGGCATGTTTTAAATGTTGTCAATTTGACGAATATATCACTAAAAATAAATGTGTTGAAGCTGCAGAAGATTTTACTCATTGTTTTATGACCAAATTTATATCTGTTCACAATGCAAGACACCTGCAATTTCTCCATTTGTTCACAATATAGATACAATTACCTTACACCTTTCTGGTAGGTCGGACGGTCTGGGTCTCAACAACAACAACAATATAGATGCATTTAATGGAATTGCTGCCAGGGAAGTTGGAATTCGGCTCGATCCATTAAATCGGTGCACATTGTGGCAATGTTAAATTTTATATAATTAATATTTCATTAATTAAGGTCTAAATCTAAATTCTAAGCCTGTATTGCATATCTACGAGTATCAGTCTACATCTAAAATTCCAGAACGGTATATGTTTCTCTATCTGTTTATAATTTCAGAACGAAAATTTGTAAAGATTCTTTTTTTAATATAGAAATATATATACATTCATGTACTTTTAGAATATTCACAAGAATGAAAGTGAACGTATAAATAAAAAAATATTAACCACTATTTATAAAATGACTACAAATCATTTCACCGCTTAGGTTGGGAAACAATGCTTTTTAAATGATCAATAATTTTGAACACAGAATAATGATTAAAACCTTTTGCAATTCCGAAAGAGATCATAACAATGGGATTAGTTTAGATTGCTGTCAGAAATCAATTACATCCAATAACACGCGAATCGATGATTTCCTCAGGGATGTGATCTGCCAATACTATCCACCCCTTTATATTTTTAGCAAGCGCGGTTAACACGGATTTGATTTCTCATTATTATTTGTTGCTGAATGGATTATAAGATATTTAGCTAATATAATAGTTTTCGGATTGTTATTCAGATTGCCAATAATTCATACTAGAATCATTTGTATTATTATTCCTGTGCAAAATATTTAACTTACGAAGAATAATTTCTATTGCGACTGTATTTGTAATATAGAAAACACTTTCTCTTTTGTTCCTTTAATTACTGATTCTTCCTTCCTTTCTGCAATATATAGTACATAATTGAAAAAGGTTCCACTAAATATATATATATATATATATATATATATATATATATATATATATAATATCGGGTGGTTTGTTTTCATTAACCATTTTCGAAATTAAAATATTAAAATATCGAAATTAGAAGTACTTTTTCAAAATAGTCTAAACTAATAAAATATCGAAGTTATAACTACTCTAATTCGAAAAATACCAACCTGGTTCAAAATCCAATTACATATCCCTGCAGTCATTTAAAGGGTTACAAATTGATTTTTATAGTTCACCTTTAGTTTCTGGGGTATAAGCATTACAAACTAACAAAACGGAAAATTAAAAAAAAATTCAGCTTGATAAGACGATTTCTCAAAAACTAAAGCAGAATCTTAAAAACAAATTACTTCTCTAGAAACTAGACTTCTCACTGAATAATTTTGTAACTTATTATTTCTATTTATCTTTTATAGTTTAGAAGTTATTTCGAGTGAAACCTTTTTTAGTTTTTTTGAAAGAAGCTTTAAAATGTTAAAATATCGAAAAGTATCTTTATTTATAAACAGAATCCTATTTACGATAAAATAAGTAAAACTTATTTCCATTTTTATCTATTATATTCGGAGATATAAGCGTCCAAAATGTTTTCGTAATGTTCCGATTACGAAAAATGCCGGATATACCCCCATCCACAGTTGTTAGTCACATTAAAAGAAAACTATATGTATATATATATATATATATATATGATATATATATATGATATATATATATAATACATATATTATATATATATATATATATATATATATATATATATATATATTTTTTTTTTTTTCTCTCTCTCTCTCTAAATATATATATATGCGCTCTCTGCAAAATAAAATATTCCAAGAACCAGTAAATTTAATAAGTAAATTACTTTAGTTCAAGCAAGTGAATAATTAAAATATAGACATTAATGAATGTCTAAATCAGGTATTCTCAATTTTTTTATTTGATGGTGCATTAGCGTCCCTGTATTTTTGTCACGGAGCCCTAGACCAAAAGAAATATCCAACTTTGTCCCTACCCAAACGAATTATCCAACTTTTGTTCAATAATGGGATTGTCAAATTTTAATGTGTATACTACTTGCTTAGTGTGACCAATGGAAGGGAGTCCCTAGTCCGAAGACTTTAACCTCCGGTATAATGCCTATATTTGATATTCATGACATAAGTTGAGCAGATATGATATGAAAAATAAAAATAAAATAAAGTTAAAACTTAAGAAAATTAACATGAGCATCCCCAGAACTAAAAAATTTAAAGGAATTAACTAAAAAATAAGGAATTAAACGTTAGAAAGCCGGTACCGCATGCGGTCCGGTGCTGCCGTCTATAGCAGCGAGCAAGAGTTAAATGCTAAAAAAGAATGAAGCCAAAAAAAAGAATTAAAAAACTTTGAAGGAGAGAATATGGAATGAAAAAGAAGTTATAAAGCTAAGGGGGGTCATACAAAACAGCACGGGGCCGCTTTTTCTGCTCACGAGGGTCATAATCTGTTAGAGTGAAAAGTGTTTCATTTTTGATAGTGGGAATATTGTGATAAAATTTTTCAGAAAGTTTTTTGATAGTAAATTTGATGGTGTTTATGTCAAAGTCTTTACGAATAATGTCATTTCGAAGGTATCGCGGTGCTTTCCGTATGATTCTTAAAATTCTGTTTTGCTCTATCTGTATTCTCTCCAGGTTCGTTTTTTAATGTGTATGTATTTCCCGAAAACTTAATAAATAATTATTTCCAAAAACTTTGTGGTAGTTAAAACATACCCGTATATGCATAAATTGGAAGGAATAAGTATTTAGTTCGTCGTAAATGAGCACAATAAATTACGAATAAGTAATGGGAAGAATGCGTCTGTTAGACACTACAGTTTCTCAAACTTTTGTATCAGGCCAGAATTTGTCACTCTAATTTTCTGTTCCATATTATTTTCTTTTGCGATTCTTGCTTTTATTTTAGGACTTGCCTAAGACTCGGTTAGTCCCGTGCTGATAAATTTTGTTTCAATGTTTTGTTAACAATACTTATTTTCTATGTTTCTAATGTCTTAGTTTCTAATGTCTGCATTTTCTTAGTTACTAATGTCTTGTTAATAATACATATTTTCTTTATTACTTTGTTTCACCAAAAAAGATAAAATAACTGAGGCTCACATTTTTGGAATAGATGATCTGGGACATTCCCAGAATCATCACACATGCACACCCTGTGACCTATATAAGGACAAGTAAACAGGCGCTGGGGACATTCCGGTTGCTGCTTCCATTGCATTAATTTTAGTTGCCCCCAATAATTCCCCTTTCGAGAGGAGTCACTTCTTGGGACTACGGAAAACAAGTTGGTCGTGCAGACGAATCGCTCACAATTTGGTACATACTGATGCCATAGGACAATTGATAGAGACGATAGATTTTGTTCAACTTCTAGTGAAACAAGCCTGCATTTCTCCCACAGCTTAGCTGTTCATCATCCAGCGAGATATATTGTCTCCAGTATTCTGAATCATCAGGAATCGTGGAAAGATGGGTCTTTAATCACCTTTTAAAATGTTCACAATAAGCCACTCTACATCAGAGGCTCCGTTTGGATTAGAGACGTGCCAGATAATCATGTTCCTCAACGAGAGTCCTCCGAATGTCATTGTATCATTCATGGTGTTGAATTCCATTTCTGTCCTGATGCGAATAATCATATAATTAGCATATGGAAGAGGGACCGGGAAGCGTTTACGTTCATATTGAATTGTAGAGCGAGCACCGATATTACTTTTGATGTAGTACTTGGGAACTATCGGTAGATGATTCCTCCTAGTCATGGCACGATGTACATTAAGCGTAGAGTGATATGCACAGTAGATCCTGTGACCCGTTGTTTTGATTTTTCTTTCATATCTATCTACAAAAGTGTATCAGCAATATAATGTCCACTCACACACAACTTGTTTCTCCAAGGCGTGCCTCTGTGGTGCCAAAATATGTCCTTAGACAGATAGGTCCCCAGACCTTTTCAAAATTGAGTACATCTGAGACATGCTGGCACGCTTTTGCAGCTATCATCAAATCTGGATAAGAGATATGAAACAGCAATTGCAGAATGCTTGACAGAATCTGCTAGAGGGTAATACAATGATTTTGTTCAACTTCTTGTGATGCCACTTATCGTCATGCATCGTGGCCTGAGGGTCTTCATGACTTACTAATTGTTAACCGTCATGATGCAACTTTTTAAAAGAGTTCTCTGGATTTGAAATTGTAATACTGTTTTTATTTATAAAACACAAAATCCGACTATAAGAAACGTTTCCAAAAATATGGAAGACACTCCTATTGCAGATGCCAGCATCGGTCCATGGAAACTAGTATTTGCAATAGAAGTGTCTTCCAAATGTATTTTAATTTGCTATTTCCATGGCACGTGCTAAGGTATCATTTAGATCGGATGCTTCCTTCGTGGTGTTTCGATTTTATTGTCAAAGAATGTGTTATACTGACATACGTAATTGTTTATCTATACTGAACTAGAGTTAGTGCTAAATATTTAACACCTGTTTTCAATCTTGCTGTCTTGTTTTTATGAAAAGGTACAAAACTACAGCGTGTCACTTTAATTATTTCAAAATGTGTTTTGAGTAATATATTTATATGGACAGTTAAAATATATCCCCTTCTTTTCCCAAATTATCCTTTAACTAAAATTTAAATAAACGATAAATTGAATCATAAAACGTTGGTTGAAAAGTTTAACTTCAAGACGTCTTATTTACAAATGACGTTTTCACTCGTTTTAGATTTAAACCTTACACCGTAGATTGACAGTAGTAGTCAAATTTTAGTAATTAACGAATCTATGATCAGTTTGGAGGTGTAATGATCTGCCGATCCCAATCTGCGAGTTAAAATATTTTTGATAAGCTCATTTTAGCGCGATTTAATTCCGAATTATTAATAACTGAGAATATTATTTGATATTCGGAAAACATATTTGCTCGTGGGTGTTAGACATTTTCTTTTATATCATCGACAATGTTAAGACCATATACTGACCAGTAATGTTTCTAGAGCATCTTTATGTGTGGTACAAACAATATATCATTAAAAGTCGTTTCATGCATGGTATTTGCCATTATAATAATGAATCTATAATAAAGAAAATATATATCGGTGTCTGCTGGTCAGGTCACCTTTACTCCTCATTTAGACAGTATATACTGCAAGAAAAAGAATATACAGAAACATATATGTGATTATATGTTTATTTGTGTAGTATATTCCGTAAATACAAGGGCATATTCTTATCCTGATGTTCGATGTATAGTCACGGCAGTCTCAATCGCATTTAGGTCTTCCGTAGGCGAAATTCTTGAGATTTCTTTTGAGCACATATGATATTCGTTCTCACTTTACAGTTTTACCTCACTCACTAAATTTATAGTCGTATTATTGGTCATCTCTTTTTTTCACTCTATCTCTTGTTACCTATTGTCACTTATCCAATATTAAATGTTTTCTGCTGCACTAATTTCTGAAAATTAAAGGTTTTTTATTCAGCTGTATTAGCGTAATATCATCTTCATCATTATCTTTTGCCTCGGTTTCAATGAAAAAAATATCCAGGCTTTCAAGAGAGTTGATGTTTTAACTTCATAAAAAATGCTGAGACACTGTAATAAAATATAGTTCGGATAACATGAAACGCCATATAGTAGAAACTCGGATAATCGAAACTCTACAACATACCTAATATGTTTCTGTTGCAGTCTTCATGTGGATTTACTAATTCAGTTTTAAATACAAATACGACGTTTCATATTGAATTAAAGTGTAAAAGTAAAAAGTGCTTAACTGATAATGTTTCACCACCATGTGTGAAGGATCGTGGTTTCTAGGTTATTACCGTTCGTTAGTAGGTCGTAGATCATCATCAGTGAGCATAAAACTCTTTAAATCAAGGATTTTGTAATTTTTACAAGATTTAAATATTGTTAACACTGGACGAGGCAAAAAGAATACCCTGCATTGTTACTGATATCAAAGTACATACTTTGATACTAGAAATATTGCAAAAACCATGCACAAACCAGTTTGTGCAAACTGAGGATCCCATCATCTGCTCTGTGATGAAGATACACGATAACAGCGGTACACGGATGGTGAAGGATGATCAGTTGAATGCTTTCTTGCTTTTATGCAGTATTCCGTTATAGGGCAGAAATTAAGCTCTATATTTAATGTGTGCTTAGATAAATTGTATAGATTGCATATAGAAACTAATCTTGTTACATGATTATAAATGAGTTAGTAAATTAAGTATAATTATTATCAAGTAACTTGATAATTTTATTATTTTATTTAAATTTTGCATTAAAACCTATAGTTTCAAAGGTAGCACATGACGATATCAGCACAGCAGACAACTACCAAAAAATCGGCAAAAGACGGTTAAAAAAATCATGACTGATTTATAGAATAATTTAAACTATTTTATTTATGATAAATGTCGATGGAGAAAGTTTCTGACTGAATACAGTTCTGTCTCCCCAAGATAACTCAGGCTAATACTGCTTTAAAGCACAGGTTATCTAGAGCTAGCTGCATATCTAGATCTAGAGTAGGAATAATTCGGGATTTTTATAGTTTCAGATCTTTGAAAAATTTAAATACTGTTAGGAAAATTTACTTAAACCTAAAATTATTAAACATTTAAAGAAATTCAAATGCCAAATTTGGAAACAAAGAGCATTCTTTAATCAAAATCAACCACCGACACATGCGCAGAACAGCTTTTCTCCTCTTCCTTCGACGCGAATTCATCAGTACATTCAATCTGTAACGTAATTGCCAAATATAAACAAATGAAGGTAGAAATATATATTTTTTGCATCCAGAGTTAAATAATGCATTCATGCTGGTAAATTAGGAAGACCTGCTTGTGGTAACAAATATGTAAACTTCAATGTGCAAACTTCTCCAATGTGTAAACTTCAAAATGAATTAAGTGTTCAATATGTGTTGGGTTGTTTTTTGGCTATTTAATAATTTTAGGAGTTTTGTTTTTAATCTAAACGTGTTCAGGGGTCTTATTTACATAGTCATTCCCTTTTAGTTATTCATTTTCCAATTGTTTAGGTTTTTGATATTCTTCTATTCCAAATAGGTTCTATTCCATAGTTATTGTGCACTGTTCGAAGTGTTCGAATTGCACTGTTCGAAGTGTATTTTGAAATTTTCAATTTGAATCATTAAAGCGGTTCTACATCGAAAATATTTTTCAGTCAAAACTAATCTTTATTAAGCTTATTAAACCAGTGAATAAAAAGCATGCAAATCCGTTGAGACATTTTTGGGTTCTATCGTGACAGACAGGCAGAAATAGGTATTAAACCACAATTTGCTGATGGGTGAAAAAATGTACATCAGAATTTTCCCTGGACATCAGGATATTCCATCATTGCCCGACAGAAATGATTGAAATTTATTGTGTTTATTAGCAGACATTCATGTTAGAAGCGTGTATTGAAGTTTTTCGTTGCATATATTAGGTTTTTCCCCAGGCATTTTACTGCAGATAGCTAGCTGTTAGAAATCGATTATTTCCATTAATACACAATTCCGTAATTTGTTTGGGATGTAATTATATGCTGATAACACTTCAAGCGTTAACAGATTTTTGACAAGCACATTTAAACCAGATTTAAACCGTGGCTATTAATGATAACGGAAGAAATTATGTGATTCGGGGATAGTGAGTGTTTAAATAATATCTGCATTTCATTCAGCCTATCCTGCAAGGAGAGGATAGTAAACAAATGAAAACAATTTTCTTTATTAAATTTGTAATTTCAAATAAAAGAAATATACTTTATTGTAGGGGTTCTCAACCTTTTTATAAATGTGCATCACAAAAACTAAAATTCAATAACTTCAGTACTCCCAACAAAAATATGTCTTGTATTCAAATAGGAAGTTTTGAAAATCTCTCAAGTGGTTTATGAACTCGGAAAGTTTTGTTTATAAAAAAAGCAACTGACATTTCCTAATTTTTATTTTACAGTAAAGAAAGCTCAATAAGAAGTTTATGAAGTCTTTATGCGATGGCACTTCCTTTTAGACCGATCTATTAAATTGTTTTATATAGTATTTGTATAGTATTTTCGTTCAGTTGTACGATTTTTCGGAAAAACCGGCAGTGACGTCACGCGAATCGAAAATACGAATTCTTAGTGAACAAACCAACCTCCACTGGATTCCAATGCTGAATCCATATCAGTCATTATCTAAGCTATATTTATTTCAGATCTTGAGAAATAGATGTTTCAAAGAAAATGTAAATTTTTCAATCGGACAGGAAGTCAAAATTCATAATAAATCACCTTAACTCCTCCAGAAATTGATGCTGAACATATATTGTTTATGATCTAAGCTATCATCTTATCTATATCAAATCTTGAGAAATTGCTGGTCTAAGTAAAATGAAAATTTTTGAATCGGAAATGGAAATTATTAATGAACTTCAATTTTCCGCAATTTGATGCTGAATCTAAATCAGATATCATTTGAGCTCCCTATCTATAGCCGATCTTGAGAAATAGATATTTGAAAGAAATGTTTTATTTCGCGCAAACAATAGTATAGCACAAATTTTGCCTCTTCTGAAGCCAACGTTATTCAGACTAAATATCTTATTTTTCTATACAAAATATTTTACAACAAAAATATATCTGTAAAAGAGTCCACTTCTTTCTTTTATTTCATAAATGAATTTTTTGTTTGAATCTTTTTTCCAGTTCTCCCCCTCTCTTTTAACTTCGACAGCTGTAAAACTGAAAAGCAGTAGGAAACGAATAATTCTATTTGTTTCGGACTGTTTTCGTATGATAAATTACTTCCAGTTGGCAGGAATTTCCTTTCCCTTTTCACCGAGATCGATGTTAAATGAAAAGCGTTTCTGAAGTTAAATATAAAAAAATTAACAGCCAGTTTAAACGAATACCCATGCATCGAGAGACTTTTTGATGAAACGTTATATTTTAAAGCGGTTTTTATTCAGCAACTACTCGCTTTCTTTCTGGTTTTGTAAACACAAGTCTTAATTCAAGGAACATTTTTGACGACATCATAAGCGCCGAAAAATTATTGAAGTTTCTGAAAATTTTAAATCGAAGGATCCATGCATTTTTCGAAGGATATAAGTCTAATTTAAATGTCATTCAGGCAGATTATCTGGAACAATATGACGTCTGAAATGATGAAATAAAGCAAATTATAGTTAAGTACAGGAAAATATAACCTTTCTCTAATTATTTATTTAGTTTTTTTAGGCACAACATTATTATATACAATATACAGATGTGTGAATTTTCAACTCAATTATGGAAATAACAAATAATGTAAATGCTAAAAGGAATCACTTTATAGTTAAGTACAGAAATACACTCTTTTGCAAAAAGAAAGAAAAAAAAGGAAAAAAAAAAACGAAGCACCATCGAGAAAGTGATTGTTTTTATTGAAACTAAATATGTGTACAGCTCATACACAGGTAATGAAATGATTACAAAATTAAGGCCGCAGGATCTATCAATGGTTAGCAATTGTACATTGGATTTTCAAATCAGTAATTGGTGAAACCCCCTTGACGGCAATGCATCCTTGTATAAGTCTAGGTAAGGAGTGATAAAGTTTCCTTATGTCATCCTGCGATACACTCTGCTAGGCATTCCATAATTGTTACTCCAGATTTGCTATATTTAAGGGTGCCCGAATCTGGCCGCCTAGCATGTCCCATAAATGCTCGATTGGCGAAAGGTCTGGTGACCTTGCTGGTCAAGAAACAGTATCAACAGCACGGAGACAGTTCACAAATATGCAAGCCGTATGTGGCGTGGCATTATCTTGTTGGAAAATGGTCTCAGAATGACGTGCTATGAACGGTAATGCAAACGGCCACAGGATTTCATCAACATATCGTTGAGCTGTTGAAGTTGTACGCAGGATGACTAGGGGCGATCTGTTGTAGTGAGAGATCTCCGACAGAAACATTGCACCTGCTAGCAGGTGCAATGTTTCTGGCGGCGATTTCCCCAAACGCTGGCAGAATTCAATATTCGCACGTTGTTCTTCAAACGCCATTTCCATTTCCGACGAATGCGAACGGTTACAGTTCACTGACAGGCATTGTCTGAAAAAACACCTGCTTCTTCCTTTTCACATCTCGCATCCCATGTGCCTCTATGTCACGGTAAAATAGTTCCCATTTCTTGTAATCAGAGTTGGAGATATAAGCACAATCTCCGAACTATTTGATCCTACCTTGTATAACCAGGAAAATCGATCTCGAATATGACTTTCGTCGATTTCGATCTATATGTCAGAGTCCAGTGCGGTTACAGCATAAACGGTTGTTTGAAGTGTTTACTGGACCAGGGTAACAGAGAAACCTTTAGAACCAAATCTTGGTATACTTTCGAGTCTATTTTGACGTAAGTCTCTTACATCCGAAGTTATGCCAGGCTAAACCATTATACTTTTTGGAAACAACGTCTGAGTTGCAAGACGAAGTTTTGGGGACTTTATTTCAGGTGGAACAAACATATGGCGGATTTTTCAATGATTTTGAACGGTCGCGGTCTAATCATGAAAATATTTTCGTCGGTCTGCAGCAAGTCGAAGAGGCGGCCGGCTTCGAACGTAGCAAGAAATTTTCTCGCCTTCTCCCACTGATTCTTCTTCAGTGCACCCGAAAATAATTGTTTACTGACGATTACTGCGAACTCCAAAGTATTTCTTTACGATGCGCTGTATCGTGCGACATTCGATGTGAAGATCCAAAGCCACTTGATTAAGATTGTGTCCATAATTATGGTAGATTCGCTTCTTGATTATCTTCTGAAGGCGTGATGTGTTAAATTGACTTCGAGAGACCTGGTTTGACGACGAGTCTTGATTTTGGTGACGATCTTTCTGATGCTTAAATTGCTCATTCGAAGCCGGCGGGGAATATTTGTTTTTCATTACTAACACCATTGGCCTGCAGCTCGGCAACAATGAGGCGATTTGGAGAAACTCTTGTGGTACAAAGGCGGAAGACGATAATGAAATAAATTATTAATTTATAGTCAGCTTATATAGCATCCCTAGGGGAGGTTTGGACTGACTCCAGGAGAGGTGTGAGCGCCCACTCAACTATAAATTGTTTCATGCATATTACAAGATTACAATTACTTTGTGACTTTTCGAGTTCGGTCTCGCTTGAACAGCTAATAAATTTCGCCCTCAATAGATGGCGCTTCCGAATGCCCACTTCCGACATCGCTTTGCACGTTTTGTTGGTAACGTATGGAAAGCCACGAACAAAAGCGCAGTTTGGCGGCTGGTCTAATCTTAACTCTTTCTACTGATCTTGGTAGCTACGACGTAGCTCAATTTTGTACACCACGTGTTTTATCGTAGGTTTCCTGAAGAATAACAAATCTTTCAAGGTAAGTGAGTGCATTGTTCTAAGTTGCTTTTTTTCGTTTTATTCCTAAATGATCATGTCAAAGGAAAGGATGTACAATGAGGATTACTTGTAGATAACTTGTAGATTGCCCATGAAATATTTTAGGCTCGTATTATGCGATTGCAACTTGCATCCAAGAAGACGGCGAAATACTTCGCTTTGAGAAATTAAAACAAACACATTTCTTAGTGAATAAGCTTTTTCAAGAAAGTGAAGTTAGATTTTGAGTCAAAGCCTTGGTTTAGTGCAGTACAGATCTAAACGGAAGCTGTGGCTTAAATATATACATGCTATTTAAAAATTATAAAATCACTTGGATTTTGTATGGATGGTTAAATACTTCCATGATAATAAATACTTAAGCTGTCTATGGTTGAAGACGATTTTCTTTATAAATGCTGTTGAAAGAATTCTTAAGTGTGCATGTTAACATCACAAACGTTGAAATATTGCTTTTGTAACTTACACCAATAATTGGAAAGAGGAGTAGTAGAGACCCAAGGTATTTGTTACCTTTTTTAATGAATCTTATGTTTATTTAGGGGGATTAACTTTATGATTTTTAGTCATGTCCTATTTGAAGTGTGGGCATTTGGTGGGAATGGTGCTTAGTTACGTTCTCATAAATGGGGTCGTTTAAAATGTCATCGAACCTCTTAAATGCTTTGATAATCTCTTTGAAAAATTTGTTGACAATGTTATGTCAGCAATTGAACGAAGAGTAATTTTACTAAAATTGATTTTTGTAAAATCTACATTAACGTTCCTTAAATAAATGCTTTAATTTTGAAACTGGGTTCTCTCTTTTTGTTGTGTAATTTAATGCGATTTCTTCCAGCACATTTTTAGAGTTACAAGTAAGTTTCTCTAAGACGCAGAATAATTGGCAGGTTTCTGCAGCACAGTGCGATGTATGATTCTTTCAAATTGACTTCAATGTTTAATTTAAATTCCAACACTAAATTATTATCAAGTAAACTTTCCATTTCACCTATTATACATTTTATAATGTGTAAAAACAGTTTAGACTTGTATAAAAAGATTCGAAGTTTTCTATGCTCATATGTATTGGACGTTCCAGACTGCGAATGAATAAGTTAATCTTTGAATACGGTTGAAAATGGCTTAATTTTGAGATTCTCGTGGATGAACTTGAGTTTAACAGATTGAGGAAATGGAATGAAGAGCTAGGTTCTGGGAAATTTGACGTTTCCGTATGTGAGTTTCGACCACGGTACCCCACACGTATGTCACCATAATGCATAGTCAGGTATTAATAGGTAAAAGAGATTTAAGGGTGGCACTTGCAATCTTCGCTTTCTGATATATTTCGTCAAACCCTTCATGCTCCTGACGAAGCTATTTGGAGTATCCCAGAATGATAGGTTGGTAATTCGACATTAAAGACTTTCAGTGGGGCTGCTATCGTGATTTCGTGTGATGATTTTTTGCTTGGCGAGTATAATCTTGTACGAAATGTTTTCTGCATTTCTGGAAACTCCAGTTTTGAAGAAGTATCAGAAAATCAACTCATGGAGTGGGAGCCAGGATATTAGGAAGTAGCTTGTATTATATAATACAGTCGATACCCAAATGAGTAGATTTATAAAACTGAATTTCGCTTTTCAACATGGGTGCTGTGGAGGACTTACGTAATTATTCAGTCAATGGAAGAAGTGGACTTTCAAAAACTCTGCACTATGCTACTGGTACAAGTAGATCTAAACACTATTGAGTAATAATGCATGAGTAATTTATTGTGACATATATTCAAGATATTTATTTAATTTTGTTTATATTTCTTCAATAGCAGCAATATTTCGTAATTAATTGTTATAAAATATACTTTTCATGCTTAAAATAATAATTAATTAAATGATTTGCAAATTAATTATAACAGTTATAAATGCAGGGAACCATTATTATATTCATCAAAGATAATATTTCATTTCAAAATGATTAATCGCATATAATGCATACAATCAGTAGTGGATCCAGAATTTGTTTTTATTGGGTAGCTAATTTTGTTCTTTTTTATCTCGCTTTCTCGTTATCTCAATGCAATGGCTTTGCTGTAGTAGGAATCATTAAAAGTAAAGACTTTACGCTAAAGTATTCAACACTTTAGCTGATACTTAGATACAATGAGAAAGAAAAAATAAATAAGAAACGGCGTAATTAATACTACTATCATTTATAGCACAGTGATTCCATTCGTCATGGTACATCTTCGCATATTAATCTAACACCTCCTATGGATTGATTAATAGTGATCTATGAATGAGCACAATTACAACGGATCAATAAATATAAAATTAAAATCAATGTGTGTACTACAGTGGGACAGTCCTAATTCAAAACGTCGTTTTATTTAGTGCAAGAAAATTTCATTCTTATTAGGGGAGGGGTTAAAAACCCTCTATTCTAGATCTCACCTAGTGGATCTCCTCTTCTCCTGGATTTTCTAGTGTACACTATCAAAATATTTTGTAATACAAACTACTTCCTGTTTTTTTTATGTAGGAAGAGGATTTAACTAAACATATAATGTTGGGTTCTATTTTCTTTTGTGACAAACTTGCAGCATATGGTTGATTGCTAAATATGTTAATTTAACTGAAGCATTCTAACCGCTAAATATTTTACATTCGACTATAAGTATCTTTTCCAAAATAGTGAAATACAGCCAAGTCCAAATACCCTCACGTCCAGTCTAGAAGTTTATCCTAAGAATGTTCAGACATGACTTCGAGATGAAGTCTCCCCCGAGGGCGTTTGGCTCGGCGTTCTGTTTAAATCTGAATGCACCTTTACTTCACCAGGACTATCCTTTTTTCTGTACCCTTTAAAATTTCTTTTGGAGATTAAAACTGGAATTTTTCCTGTTCAGGCAATCCTAAATGAACAAATTCTTTGAGTCGCAAGAGCCCGATAGAGCATCAGGCATGAACATGATTGAATATATTTTGGATATCCTGGGAAGGGCGATAGCAAGATACAATAACTCTCCTGCGTTTTAGAAAGACCTTGATGGAAGAGTGGATGTTTTGCCGTAAAACCAAATTAACGGTCTGAAAACCCTGACCGAGGCACTCGCCACGAATGGCAAAAAGCCCTCAGTCTGATATCCAGAATATGTGGCATCGTTGTGAGTCCATGATAGCTATTCGGAGGGATCACACGTCCTATTAGTTCCCTCTACAGTAGCGCCCATGAATATTCATCTTTGAACGTCCATAATCATCATACTCATACATCCATACTCATACTTCCGTGACCATGACGGCTACTTATCAATTAATACACTTAATTTGCACTCTTCTGTGTTCTTCTGTATTTCTTCTCTCTCTTTGTCTTTTCATCAAAATAAATTCTATAGTTTTTGGTGTAATCGACCTTCTGTATTTGTCAATTTCATTTTGAACACTATTAAAATTTAAGAAAAAAAATCTTTCTGATACTGCATTATCTATCGGAATTTATTGGATTATTTTGTCATTCTATTGCTCCTTTTATGAAAATTAGAACTCTCCATCCATACACAAAATCATTCCCAGCTCTTATGCATTTGACGGATAGCGGGAAAACCGTTTGGCACATGTGTATCTTGCAGCTTGCGAAGGTGACCTATGAGAAGAATGTCAGTGTTTCTGATCAAGAGTTTTTAGCTTGGTATCGTAAAAGAAAAAGCTCATTTTTTAAATATTCATTTATCAGTAAAGAAATCTTAATGAAATGTTTTACAGTTTTCCGATGAACTATGCAATTGCAGAAGGAAACTTCAATTTTCTTTATAGAGATATCACCGTACAGAGAAAAGAAAAAGGACATCTTATATTAGTTTAAATTTGTACACATTTTATTCAAATCTCTTCAGCTATATTCTTCCGTTCTTATAAATCTGGCAGCTGTAATATGTGAAAAATAGTTAAAAACGTATGATTCTATTTCTTCTGGAGCTTTTTTGAGTAAACATTTTTCGGAAGTTCGAAAAGTTTATTTTCTTTCTTTACATGGATTGACGTGAAAGGCAAAGTGTTTTTACAATTGGATTTCACAAATTCAGTATCAGCTTGAATAAATGCGTGAATTTTTTATAATAGTATTTTAACGCTGGTTTCGATTTATGAACAGTGCATATATTTTGCTATAAAGGAGTTTAAAGTTTTATTAAATATTTCTAACTCTATATAGCTTGTGTCTAAAATAATGTATAGCTATAAATGCATTTAGTGTGGAAAATTTTTATGTTAAGCCTGTTTAATTTAGATACAGCGCATACTTGCTAAATAAAAGCAAAACGTTTTTCTGTATGGCTAAATTCATTCAGTAAAAGAGTGAAAGTTTACTTGTTCAATAAAGAATGTAGCCAGAAAAACTAAAGCTCCCGAGAGGAAATACCTCGTCGATTTTTCTCTAACTCGAATGAGTTATGAACTTAAAAAGTCCAAAGTCGGCCTATAGGCTTGCTGGTGCTTGCTGGTCTATTGCACGTTAATAAAACTACAGCATTTTTTTCGATTGGTAAAACAATTTTTTGAGTATTTTATTCATAAGCAAAATCCATATTTTGTTGATAAACAAAAAGAGTTTTGATTTCTTTATCTACCTCAAACTAAAATACTACATAAAGATCCGCATGTGTCAGATTTCTACAGAAATCAGAGATAAATTCAACTTACTGGCTTGATAGTGCTAATTCAAGTTGCTAAAACTAAAACAAGTTACACTTCAACCCCCTGCCCGGCCACACACTTAGCTACAGTAAACCTTCGGGTCTGTCGTGTGGTCTGGGTTTTCAACATTTCAACACTTCAACCCCCTGCGGAGACCTATAAGAGTTATTCTAGGGACAGGCATCAGAGGGGAGGGGGCACATCTCTTAACCAGCGAAGACATGTTCAGGGATATGAGGTCCGCAGAATGACCCATAGAATGGGTCCGGAAGGTGAAACCGCCAAGTATCGACCCCAGTTGCCGACGGGTCTGGAACCAGGCCATGAACATAATCAGTCCCTCTCCGCCACATGGACAAGTCCGGCTCGCAAGATATCAAGTAGAAAGTCGAGCCCTTGATCCCCGTATTTATTTTTCCCTCAGAGGAGGTGGGTCAGAGTCCATGCTCTTCAGTCTTTAGAAAAGCAGCCTCTACTCCCACAGGGTTATAAAATTAAATCAAATTAGTTTCTTTCTTTAGCCGGGTTACCTCTTGAAAACTTAAATGAATGAGTTCAATTAATCCTTGCTTAAATTCTCCGGCAACGCCTGGTACATTTTCCATTGTATGTATAAAAAAGGCCGTGTACCAGTACTAGGGATTAAGATATACATTGGCGTCAGAAAGTTCAGCATAAATCCCAAAATGTACAGTCAAAAGGTTAATGTAAACAGAACAGTCAAAATTTGCATATAGACTATCCATTAACTTAAATCAGTTTCTTTGCACATACAAATTTTATCAGTTGATTATATATAGGCAAATAAGATGAACATATCGCAACTCCATAGATACAGCTGAGCATAAAATGCATGTCTTATTACACTTATTTGCAATATCCGTAAAATTGGTGTTGCCATTGTTAAGTAAGAACAAATTATGGCACAAAGATTTCAAGTTGACCTTTTTTGAAGGGTAGAATCAACGGAATGACGGAATCAAGACAGTTTCCAGACAAAAGTCTCTAGAGCACTCAATATGTCACATTGTGTAATACCCAAACTGTGGATCAAGTTCAGATATACTAGAGACGTTGGACAATAACCAGTACAAAGTCGTCCAAGAGTTATAACCCTTCGACAGGACTGGTAGCTGGAATTAATTGCACGGCGTCCTAGGACGATGCCTGGAAACTTTCATGGTAACTTTGGAATTCAAGGAAACTCTCTGAAGAGCTGCAATGGTCTCAGGAGTAACTGTTTCCCGACAAAATGTTTACAGCTGATTTAGGGGTCTGTATGCCAGACGTCCAACAGTTTGTCTCTCGGTCACCCATGCGCACAGATGCCCGCGTTTACAGTGGAGTCAAGAATATGGAAACTGGACTCTAAATCGGTAGAGCAACGTGATCTCCTCTGATAAGTCCAGATTCAGTTTTCAGATTAAGTCTCATCGTACGACTATATGTAGGGAAAGGGGAACACTTTCACCCCCCCCTTAACATCTCCGAAAGAGAAGGTGGTGGAGGCTAAGTATGAGCTTCAAGTCGTCGACAAAGGTTCTGTTATCGGTAGAAAGTTCAAATGCGGATTACTGGAAACTTATGTTTAGCTTTTTGAGTTCTCACGGGTCTACAACTTTTGGACATTAGTATAGCCCCTATGGACTATTTTTGCAATTTTGATAGCTGTTGTCCACAGGATGCTTTTGTGACGTGACACACGGAAAGACCTTCATGAGTAGAATATATGTGTGTGCGGATATCTCTAGTGAAGAATTTTCTTAATCCGGGCAGCTTCGTATTTGATAAAATAGGATAAATGACTTTTCCGTTTTAGTAAAGATTGCGGGGGTATTTTTATAAATGGAAAAATACATCGCATGTCCATGTTGGGTATTCTGTACATATGAAAGTTTTTCGGACAGTATCTTAAAGATTTATTACTATACAATATATTTTATCTATAACAGAAAGTAATGAAACAAAATTGTTTTTTATTCATCTAAAATAAATTCTACAAAGGTGTTTGATTTACAATATCATTGGCATATTCCTGGAATATTTGTAATTTTTAATTTTTGTTAAACGCATAGTACATACAAATTGAAAGTATTGTCTGTGGTTGAAAATTCTAACTTTTAGATTTTGCTGAATTCATAACTTTTGGACACATCGTATGAATCAATTTCTTTTATGAATGAAGTTCAGTGTATCTGTAGGCAAGATATCTCTAAAGTAAATTGAGCGGTTTAAATAAAATCAGGTAGAATTATATTCCATTGATAAACATAATAGTTATATTGATTTGAAGATTGATCGGTTTAAAGAAGGGATTTTAATATTTCGAACATTTTTTTAATAAAGTAAAACTTTTAAAAATGAATATGTTAAAACGTTTAATGAGATATTTACATGCATTTATATTTTAAAGCAAATTACATTATTTATAGAACGTTAGAATACACTATTCTTTAGATATTTAACGCTTGTGATCTGGAAGCAAAAAAAGTGGTAAAAGCAATTAAAATTTAAACATTTTTGTAATTATTGAACGCACGTTTCTACTTTTAACAAGCTTGAGTGATACCTTTGCTCAAGAGTTATCAGAAATGTGCTGTAGATATTAGAAAATTTACTTGGAGATGGAAAGACGAAAAACATACCGCAGCATTTGCCACTGGTGGTCAGACAAATTGTCAAGTTGAACGTCAATCTGTCACTAGAGGAAGGATAATGCATAGTCCATTTCAACGAAAAGTGTTTACAATTCCGTTCCAGTACCTCAATTGGGAGAGCGTCGGAGGGTCAGTACGAAGATTTGCCGTTCGAGTCCCATCTGGGTAAGTATAGTTCTTGACAAATATTTAGTAATTATCTGCGGTTCAAAAATATTTTAACAAATTATTATGTCGTATCGTATACTCAAAAATGCAATATTTTTACGTCGTTTACCCTGGATTGACGATTGCAGTTTCAGAGCGAACGAACGAATTCATAGGCTTCAGATTTATCCGGAACAGAAGCATTAACAGGAAAGCACCGGAAAACTTCCATTTAATACATCAATACATTTCTTGTTTAAATACATTTTCAGTTCACCTCTTCGTTTTCCAATTCGGCAGATTTAAAAACAGAAAGCATTAGAAACGAATGGTTCTATTAGTGCCTGAGTTTTTCCGTTTGATAAATTATCTTCCATCGGCGGGAGTTTCTATCCTTCCTTTTTTACAGGAATTGGCGGGAAAGAAAAAATACTTTTCTCGCATTCAATTTCAAAATTCCACTGTTGACGTGAACGAATATATACACCTTCAGGCTTTGTAACAAAACGCCACATTTTAACGATGTTTTCAATACCAACACGGTCAATGTTTTTTTTTGTTTCATACATAAATTATTATTATTACATACTTTTGTATTTTTAGTTATTATCGTATATCGAAAACATCGTTTTCTCAAAAAAAAATGCTAAATCTACATTTGGCCGAGAAAAATATTTTTATAAACCTTGTGGATATATTTTCATCATTTTTAACACTCTACAACATAGTTGAAAAGTGTTTATGACTTTGTTCATTTTGTCTGTCTGTCTGTCTGTCCGTTAGCACGATAACTGCCGTAAAAAATGACTTAATCAAAATGAAATTTCAGTATGTTGTTGAGACAGTCTGTTGGACCTATGGGAATATAAATAAATAATATCACTCAAATAGTTTTTTATTGAACCCGGATTGAAAAAATGAAATACATTGAACCCTACGGGACCTAATTTTTCAAATATTATTTAAGCAAATCTAAAATTCACAAATTGCTTCGAAATTTTTAGGAAATATTCACATTATCCCATAAAATATATAACAAAAATTCAGTAAAATATATTAAGTAGTTTTTTAATTAAAAATTATTTAATATATTGAAAAAAACAAATTCAATTAAATTTTGACTTTTGGGATATCCTCCAGAAAGAAAAAAGAGATATATTATATAATAAATATCTTTCCAAAAGTTTAATCATTTTGTATATGAGAGAGATTTCACTTTTAAAATAAATTTGGTAGATAACAATTTTTCAATTTCTTTTAAATTTTATATAACTCTTCATGATATACTTATTTGATGGCATTTTTAATGCACTTTCCTACGTCCTAGAGAGTTAAAATTGGTACACAACTTAAATTTGTCGAACATTTTATTCTACAAAAATTTGGTGGATCTTTAAATAAAGATCCTACATTTTTTTCGAAATGGCCTGCAAATATTCCCCGTTCACTTCTATAAATCATTGTTGTAATTTTGTTAAGAATTCTGATGTGGGCAGCACATGTTTTTCCCTACAGACTCATATTCACGTTCTCTTTATTTCTTCAATAATAATTTGAGTTTATCTGCACAAAAAAACAGCCATAAGTATTTTAAATGACATTGAATTTGCACGTTAAACTTAAATTTGGTTCTCATTTGATAGCTGGACTTATTGTCAAAGGTGGCGTAGCGAAAACGCGAAAAAACTAGAATATCTCAAGAACGGCTAGTCCTCGAGTAATGGGGTAAGTCTTATTCTTTTTGTTGTCAAAAATCACGTATAAAATAGGAATTTAATTGATATAATTGAGCACACGTAGTCTTATTTTTATATTTAGCGATTTTTGCGGGCCATTTCGCAAAAATATCCCGTTCCTTTTTCCCGAATCGTACAAGAGTAACCTACAAATGATTTATATACCAAATTTTGTTAAATTTGGTATATAAATCACTTGTAGGTTATTGAAATATTATACACCAAATTTTGTTAAATTTGTTCCATTAGTTTTTAGCTGGAGTGGATAAAGGCAATTTCTGCCGGCCATTTCGCAAAGAAGGCAGATTCTTTTATTACGAATCGTACTATAATCTAATCAACATCAGGATTTCTCAGAAAAAACATACCTACCAAATTTTATGAAATTCGGTCCATTAGTTTTTCAATTAGAGTGGATGTAATATCCTCACAGACACACAGAAATATACACAGATACACCCTTACACACACAGACGTCTTCCTAAAAATAGTTTTTTCGTGTTCTAGAAGTGCCAAAACATGTAGATCCTTCGAAAATTTGAGTTCCGATCTTCGGCACGATTCCAATATTTTGAATGCATACACACACACACACACATATATTATCTATGTATCTGTGTATTATCTGTGTATCTAAATTCCATGCCTATGCAATTACAATAGTTGTGATTTTAAATGATCCCTAAATTTTTATTATTTCTTCAACAAAGCCTAATTTTAACTTATGCAGAATGCAAATATCTCAAGCGATTGTAGGGTGAGTTACATAAGAATTGCTGAATTTTTTTCACACAAAATTATTTAGCTCTGGAGTCTGGAATACAAGTTATATGAATGAAATATTCCTTGATTTTGCATAGAGAATTAGATGATTTATATTTCGATACAGTTTTAAATATTTAAGTATAATAAATTACTGTAGTACTGTGATAATGTAAAAGATATCACCACTGAATGTATCACATTTTTGAAATTTTTAAATGAAATTGCATTTCAATTGGAAAGTGTTTCATATTCAATGCTTATGCATTGTTAAATCTATGTTTATCTATAGGAAAGCATGTGTGTATGTCTGAAAGTATGTGTATGTCTGAGGGTGTGCATGTCTGTAAGGTTAAGAAACAATAGCACAGAGCAAGCATGGCTACGAAACTTTATAGAGGAAGTATGTAAGTGCAGACAAAATATGTAAAACTATAACTTGATAGATTGTTTTGAAATTTGTAAGCTTAGAATCTATTCAAGAATCAGGATTTTTGTATCATTATTTAATGTAAAGAGCAATGATAATTCTCAGAACAATCATAGCGGTCAATACCGAAAACGGATAGTTTTAAATTCACCTCGAATGTGAATACAAAAATAATTGTAGAGATATTAACAGTGTAGCAAGAATGTGAAATCACCAACTTGGCAGTGCCGCGTTCTGAACCTGGAGTCAAAACATGATGGGCCAGTATCGAAGTATTGAGCTAAATACCTCTCCAGATCAAGACAGTTAATTCTGCCTTATGAGAGTTCACCACAATACTCTCCTTCCCAATGAGTTGTTGATTACCGAACAAAGTTTTTGTTGCCTGGGTTACAGATAAGTCTTGTGAGCTATAAGTTGAAGGGAAGGAGCATTCACGAGGCCGTGAAAAGGCGTGATATGGGAATTGAGTTGCTATTAGCTGATGAAGAATGTGCTGCAGAGTTTGAATCCTTCGATCAGCTACCTCCTGACACTATCTCAAGGGGAGTACAGAAAGTACATTTTTCACAATTGCATATATAATTTTCAGAAAGCTGAATAGTTAGAAAGAATAGAGCGAATAATGATTCGTGCTCATCCGAGGTTACCAATGTAGTGAGAATGTAAATACACTATTTTGGCAGTGCCGAAGTATGATATTTGAGCCAAAGCGTGGTAAGCCAGCATCACAGTGTGGAGCTAAAGGCGTTTCCAGTTCAAGGCATTTAATAATACCTTATGAGCGTTCGCTATAATAGCAATTATGTTGTTGAAACCCAGACCGTCCGACCTACCAGAAAGGTGTAAGGTAACTGTTTGGACGGTCGGGAAGTGCCACCCAATTCAGACCGGAACCCAGTGGGGGAGGCATCCACAGGGACCGTACCCTCCTTCCCCTACCACCAACCTCTCGGAAGGACTTTCGGACCCACATGTTTAACGTGATCGTACTCCGCATGAACACGGCGGCAGTTTTGGCAGTGGCTGGAATCGAACCCGGGCCTACCGAGTGTAACTCCAGCGCGCTAACCAATGGGCTACCGCGCCCTAATAGCAATTATGTGAATGGATTCAATTAATCATCTTGGCTGCCAATGCACGTTGCCATTGTGAAACATCTTAGGGCACGGGGTAAAGCAAATCTCGAAAGAAATGTAACTTAGGTGAAACTGCAGTGGAAGTATGAAACGGAAGTGACGTCATATTGAATACGTAACAACGATTGTTATAATGTGAAGATCTGGATAGCTTGACTTTAGCAACATTTTCGCTAACCCTGGAGACTAATTTGGGGAACGACTTTTGGTGAGTTCTAGAAACTTCACGAATTTTATTGATTGACTACTAATCTCACAATTTACGTGGTTTTTCTGATAATATCGAATAGAAATAAATCAACTTTACGAATCTGGGCTATACAAAAACTATCGGTCGATTTCATTGTCAATCGCTGAAAGTCATTAATTTCTTTAAAGAGAAATTAGTTCTGGACATTAATATAAGTAGAGACATATATCTACGACGTATGCAGCAGTAGTTACCATCGACGCTGTCAGTCAGTGGAGGCTCGTCACGTTGAAGTTTCAAGTTTGCGCCTTAAACTTCAGCTACCACAAATCCATTGTCTCTGCATTGCCAAGACCAAGAACCATCACCCGGAACTGATGGGACATGGAGACGCTTCCATAGAAGATATTTACATATAATTTAATTAAAATAATTAAATCAATAAGTATGTGTTGTAAAGAGCTTTGCTGCTCCAACAGGGAATCGAACCCTGGATCTCCTAACTATCCAGCCGACGCTCTACCGTTGAACTACTGGGGCGAAATTGCAAGCTCTTATCATCGAAGTGGACTCTGCAGTGTATCTCCTTTCTTTAGGTAGCTTGTCGCACACAATATACATCAACTTTTTCTTATTCGAAATAAACGAAAAGAGGGATGCTTCACAACAAGCAACTCATTATTTTTGCTTTCTCACACGTAGTATTAAGAAAGTATTTTTTTCCCGAAAATTTTCAATTTCAAGATTTTTATGCCAATATATGTTTCAAGACCTCTTGAATACGTTTTGACTATTTTTGTAGTGATGTCCGTCTGTCCGTCTGTCTGATGTTTGTAGTCCATTCCCTGTGTACTCGATAGCAGCCGTAAATATTAATGAATGTTTACGAAACTTTATATCCGACTTTGTTATAAAAAAAAATCTAGATAGAATGTTTTGAAATTCGAGAGAAAACTTTGAATTTTATTCGAAAGTTTATATTTTTTTAACGTGGCAGCACAGGACAAAATATGACATAATCATAAAGGGTTTATTTATTGCTCACTGATCACGATATTCAATCAGTGATCATACGCTTCAATCATTGTTGGGGAAAGTAGACGCGATACATTTTGTTTTTGTTCGTGACGTCATTGACCCACTTGGGGGGCAAGTTACCCCCGGAGGGTGCGTTGTCAAGTATGGTTTCAATCGGAAGATTTTTTCAAGTCCTTTAAAGTGAAGGGTAACACTCTATACTTGTACCGCTTGGACCCACGAAACCGATTTTTCAAATATCTTGTTGTAAAATTTGTAAAACAAAATTCTGGTATAAGAAAGTTGAGTTGAGCCACACTTCAGTAAATTTAAGAAAATAATTGAGAAATATTTTAATAGAACAACTTGAAAATGGAAGTTCGTAAAAAAACACAATTTTACAATGATATACGTATATTGTGATAATTAGGAAAAATTAAGCAGCCATCAACTATTACAATTAAAATGCAATTGTGAGTTTAGTTAACAATTCTACGTTTTAATAATTAATTGCTGCAAACAAAGTAACTGCGAGTATAAAACAATGTAACTACTTAAAGTTCAGCGTGGAATTATAATTTGTAATTGTTAATTGTAATTAAAGTTAATCAATTGCAATTCTTAAAACGTTCAGCATTGGAAGATTTAAAACAAATGCATTGCAAACATATATAAATGCTTAAGAAAATCGAGAAGTTTTTAGCATATTCATTAAATAGTGTATGCACATTAAAAAAAGGTGATAGAGAATGTGTGTGGATGACATTGAAACAGTGCAAACGAAGCATATGTATTTTATGAAATTAATGAACTTATATGGATTAGAAATCTATGAAATAATTCCTGGCACTGGATAGCTCAGTGGTTAAGATATGAGGATCGTACGCGGTAGTTGTAAAGAACCTTGCTGTCCTAATCGGGAATGGAACCCTGGATCTCCGAACTGGGCAGCCAGCGCTCTACCGTTGAGCTACTGGGACGCAATTGCAAGCTCTTATTCTTCTTCTTCGACTCAGACCCTTCTACTTACCAGAAAGGTATAAGGTATATGTTTGGGCGGCCGAGAAGTGCTACCTAATTTAGACAGGAACCCAATAGGGAGACATCCACAAGGACATTACCCTCCTTCCCCTGTATTCTCAGGCGCAGGGCGCCCGCCACGTATGGCGTTGGGAAGTTTAAGCCTCTGGCCGAACAGGAACTCTCCTTCCCCTACCACCCTCTCGGAAGGACTTACGGACCTACATGTTTAACGTGATCGGCACTCCGCGTGAAAACGGCTGCAGTTTTGACAATGGCGGGAATCGCCCCCCCCCCCCCTAGCTGACCTACGGCAATTCCCGCACGTTGACCACTGGGCTGTCGCGCTTATTGTAGAAGTGTACTTTGCATAGTCCTGTGTTCGATATTCGACTATTAAAATTAAAATCGAACACAGGACTACCGCGTGCGATCCTCGACTAAAGCTATCCCCGTATCTATGTGGAATATGGGCATGATAAATGCATTTGTCCGAAAGTCTATCCGACAGGTGATGGCTTAAGGGAAGGATGTTACAGTACTTGTGGTTGCCACCCCCCATTGGGTTTCGGTATAAATTGGGTTGAACTTTCCCGGCCGTCCAAACACATACCTTACGCCTTCCGGGAGGTTGAATAATCTGGGTAGAAAAAAAATAATGGTAAGAACAATTACAATTAATGGTTAACTAGTTATTAATGATAATTAAGTATTTATAAATATAACATATTCATCTAATTTTAATTAAAGTAACAGCCATTGCAAGTAATTATCAATAACTTTCCCTTGAAAAATTACATTTTAATTGCATTATTTAAAAAAAAAATAATTCATTCATTCCAGCTTGATTGATTAATATCCAACTCTGGGTACAAACGAACGCAGAAAATATTGAATGCAAATGTAAGATAAAATCCAGTGAAGAATCACTACAGATATGATTTTATTTTAAATTTGAATTAGGGGACGTTAATTAATGAAACTCGCATGCTTTTGTAATCGAACAAAATATTGTAACAACGCATTTTCTCAACCCAGGATACAAAAATCAGTCCTAATGTTTGGATAATTAAAGCTTTTATTCAATAAACGCCAGCAAGCTCAAAAAGGTGCAATTTACAGCTAATGACACCATAGCTATCATACAAGATCAGAAAAAGAGTTGTTAGGTACAATAGATCGACAATTAAAACCTCAACTTATTCACAAAATTTCAGATTCTGTTCACAAAGCATTGACGTATCTCACAATTCAATTTGACCCATATTACGTCAACTCTGTCCAACTGAAGATTTACTTCCTAATATACTCTCTAAATCTCCAGAAAGAGGGCGTAGTTTCGAAACTGATGGATATATCTAGATAGTTCAGTGTCGATATGATCTGTCTATAGGATACAAAAGTGAGTTCGAATTTTGAATTAACTCTTTTATTTAAAAAGCATCAATAAACGTAAAAAGAGTTTACAAATAAAGACGCTATGACTATCTTATAAAATCACTAAACAAATATCAGGTACAGTAAAATAGCAATTAAATGCTCAAATGATTCACGAAATAGTAGGTTCAATTCTTCCAATACTGTCATATCTCACAATTCAGGTTGATTCGTTTTATGCTATCTTTGTCCAGCAAGACGATGATTTTCTTATCTAGAGAGTATTTCTATAGAAATACCATTCTTTTCTTGAGAATATCTCCATAGAAATCTCTTGAAAGAGGGGTATCTTCGAAACTAATGGGTAAATCCAGAAAGTTCCAGTAGTTTCCAAAAGTCTGTAAATTGGCGATATTTTACAAAATCTGGCACAAAAGTTACAAAAATGTTGTCAAGGTAAGGCAACTCAACCTTCACATAATAGCGATGTTTACCTGTAAATGCGCTTGTTTACCTGTAAATGCCATGAAATATTTTACTCATTCGTAACAATATGCATCTGTTGTTTGGTATAATCACCGTAAACTAAATTATGTGAACATGAGACACAACTGTTGGCAATGGGCCAACGGCCGTACCGTGCTGAAAACACCGGTTCTCGTTAGATCACCGAAGTAAAGCAGCATCGGGCGCGGTTAGTACTTCGTGGGTGACCACCTCGGAACACCGCGTGCTGTTGGCCATCTCGGGTGCGGTATCCCCGTGGTTTGCGTGCTAGATTTGAACGCTACCACAAATGCCGCCGTGTTCATGCGGAGTACGATCACGTTAAACATGTGGGTCCGTAAGTCCTTCCGAGAGGTTGGTGGTAGGGGAAGGAGGGTACGGTCCCTGTGGATGCCTCCCCCACTGGGTTCCGGTCTAAATTGGGTGGCACTTCCCGGCCGTCCATACAGTTACCTTACACCTTTCTGGTAGGTCGGACGGTCTGGGTCTCAACAACAACAACAACAACTGTTGGCAAGTTTTATGCATTACATTTTTTCCCGTTAATATTCTTTTCTTCGAAATGGAAACAAGCAAAAAATGTAAGAGAATCTTTCTTTGAGTGAAATTGTTATATCTCCAGCATAAAACATTTTAGAACAGAAAAATATCTCAAAAACTTTCATTTAATACATAGATGTATTTTTTGGTTAAATTTCTCCTCAATTTTCCTTTCCTCCTGTTTTAAATTCCACAGCTGTCGAAACTGGAAACAGTAAGCATCACATGATTCTATTTGTGCTAAAGCATTTTTGTATGATAAATTATCTTCAGTTGGTGGTAACGTTCATATTTTACACGAATCGATGTTAAAAGAAAAGGGATTTCGCTGTTGAATTTCAAAAATTTATCGCCAGCTTGAACGAATGCACAAACCGTGAGGATTTTCAGCCAAACGTCATATTTTAACACTGGTTGTGATTAGGCAACAGCCTGTTTTCCTTCGTTGTTGTAGAAAATATTTTAAGTTGAAATTGAAAATTGAAAGATACGACAAATATATTCTTAAAAATCGAGTTTTGCAAGAAATCCTGGGAAAAAATACTGCCTTCAGCTAACGTTACAATACATACTTTTATTTATCGAATCTGTAGAATCGCGCTTCAATTGCAGTTAACAGTATTCATAAATTGGTTTGGTACTTATTATAAGCTCGTCAGCATGGATTAACTGATACCTGAAATGACATCAAACATGTTAGTATGTCCCACAATTTACCTAATCTGTTTGATAAATTCAGTGACTTTGCTTCAAATTTTTCAAATATTGAGCTCAGGCTGTATGAATAACTTTAGGTTTAAATGCCCCCTCAGCGCGTTTATCGCCGGTGATCCATATTTTGGAGTATTGGTCGATTTAGGATTTTATAGTCGTAATCCCCAATGGGTCGAATCTGAATTCGGCATAATGAAATAATCAGATTGTATGAGTTTGTAACGGTTAATTCCTTACTCACAAAACCCTCTTATATCCAGAGTGTTCCTAGAAGATTCCATATAAACATGACCGTTTCCGCTTCGTGCAGCCTGAGATCAATCCTTCAGAAATTTGGTTGATAGGAATTATAGGTCTTCATAGAAATTGTGGCATATCGCAGCTTGTCATGCTGCCATTGCAAGTCCATGTTGTAAAACGCATACAAAGATCTGTCTGTCCATTATTCATTTTTCTTTTTTTTTATTAATTTCTTTTTTCTTAATATAATTTTTCTTTTTCTTTCGTAGAATGCAATTAAATTTGCTTACTATAGTTTATTCTGATTTAAAAAGAAAATGGAATATTTGGATGGTACAAAAATATGCTCACTTTATACAAATTCATTTGAGAACTTTTTGGAGAGGACATGAGTTTTAAAATGTTCTTTGCAATAAAAATACTTCGTTAATAACAACATAAAAACTTGATTAAAACAACCGATTCCAACCTTCGTCTCCTTCGCCAGGACAGGGAGACGGAGAAAATCTGATATTGTCTTTTTGCCTGTGCTAAGGCCTCTAAATATACAGGCTGACGCAACTGCAATTTTGACTCCAACGGGTTCAATCAGCTATCGTCTGCTATCAGTGCTATTTCAATGTCACGCGCATGTTACATAGCTGATATTTGATAGGCAAGTCAGCTGTAAAATAGATGGTTTTGCTTTCAAAAAATTGTACCAATTATTCAAGAAAGTAGTCAAAAATGTTTTGATTCTTTCGAGATCCCGAGAAAAAGGCGATGTACAGCTGAAAAAAGGGTGATGTACAGTTTCCCATGTATAGTCACCGTTTCAACTAGGAATTGAGATGGGCGCTGTAGTACCAATCCGTATATATATTAGCTTTAGTCTGTGCGGTTACACTGTCTCTCTATCTTGACGAGGAAGTTGTTTTATACATTTGAAACCGGTTGATATTTTTACCACGTATCCTCTGAAATCGTAAGTGTGTTCTTAGGATACAAAGATGAGTTCGAATTTGTGGAAAACTAACGTTGTGTTTAAAACACCAGTAAGCGTAAGCAGGAACAAAATACAGCCAATAACTCTCCAGCTATCTGACAAGGAGCAACCATCGGATACAATAAAAGAGCAAACAAATGCTCGACAAATTCGCAAAACAGTCGATTCTATTCCCAAAACACTGACGTAGTCACAAGTCACTTTTATCCTATCTCACGAACCGAAGGATAACCCCCTTATATACCCTGTGTTCAAAGATCTTGAAAAATCGACGTAACTTTTGAAATTCTTAACCAAATCACAAAATTCGGGGTTTTCAAAAGTCGCCAGGTTGGCGAAATTTAGCCAAATTCATCACCGAGGTCAGGCCAACCAGACCTTAAAAATGCCCTGTAAATGTCGTTTTTCATCGGGGGTAAGCCATATGCCGTGAAGGCATTTTTGGTATCCGTGGCAATACTTATGCAGTTATTAAAGAAGTTACAGATTGTACATAGCAGCTCTTTAAACAACATTTTATATAGATTTTATAAACACTTTACAACATAGTTGAAAAGTGTTTATGACTTTGTTCATTCTGTCTGCCTGTCTGTCTGTTCGTTAGCACGATAACTGCCGTAAAGATGACTTTATCAAAATGAAATTTTAGTATGTTGTTCAGACGGTCTGTGGGACCTACGGGAATATAAATGAATAATATCACCCAATTAGTTTTGGATTGAATCTGGGTAGAAAAAATGAAATACATTGAACCCTATGGGGCATAATTTTTCAAACATTTTTTAAGTGTATTTAAAATTCACAAATTGCTTCGAAAGTTTCAGAAAATATTCAAATTATCCCATAAAATATATAAAAACAATTTCAGCAAAATATATTCAGTAGTTTTTTAAATAAAAAGTAAAATAATAATTACACTTTTATATGAAGAGATCACGTGACTCACTTCAAAATAAAATGTGGCATCCATCTTGTTTCAAAATCGTGATTTTTAAAGTTTTTTTAAATTCATATTTAGTGTTATATCCGTCCTAAAACTGCTTTATTTTTGCTTAACTTCTGTGCGTCTGCGTACTGAATCAACGCAATTACAATATATTTGAGTTTAAATGATCATCCAACTTTGATTATTTCTACAACGACGCCTAATCTTCACTTATGAAGAACGTAAATACCAAAAGATGGAGAATGAGTTGTATAAGAATTGCTGCATTTCTTTTACGCAAAATTATTTAGCTCATGGAGTCTGCAATATAGCTGATATGAATGAAATATTCATTGATTTTACACAGAGAGGCAGACAATTTTTTCGATGAAGTTTTAAGCATAGAGTTTAATTACTTGCACCTCTATGGTCTTAAGTTTTTAAATAAAATAAATTAATGTAGCATTGTGATAATTTTAAAAATATTACCGAGGAATGTATCGCATTTTGGAGATGTTTAAATAAAATTGCATTGAAGTTGGAAAGTGTTTCATAATCAATGATTTATGCATGATTGATCTTTCTTGTTTATTTTTAACACTTTCCAACATAGTTGAAACGTGTTTATGGCTTTGTTACAAACATGAGTTTAGTACGTTAAATTTTAGGTAACATTATATAATTTTAAAATTAGTGCATAATTTGAATGTGTTATGAAGCATAACATATTTGTACATAATGTAATCACAGTTCATTGCCCCGAGTTAGCTCCAGGAATGAAAGAGGGGGAGTAGTAATTACTTAATGTAGGCTATATGTATGGTAAGTTATTGCTACGATGCTCCTCACAGACGAGATGCGACAGTTTGGCGCATACTTTGAATGGTTCGAGACAGAAATTGTAAATTTTAGAAAAAGAGATGTCGTAGCAAATATCAATTTAGAAACTACAAATCTCTGGAAATTTATAGCCCCTGTCAAGTGTTATCTCACACCGGGTTCCGGTCGGGACCTCTGTGCTGTGAGAATCCCTACGGTCATCAATTTCTATTGGGACGCATAGAAAAGATCACTGCACAATCCAATAATTTGGTAGGAATTAGAACCACCCTTTCCTCACACATCAGTAAAATAACGAATGAGCGAACGAGGTGACTTCCACCCCGATTTTGTGCCCCCTCTTCAAAATCTGAAAGGACTCGACTTTAAAATGTAAAATTAGACTCTATTCTGATCTCGTTAGAGAAGGTCTCCAAGTGTAGGTGCACTTGTTTTGAAGCCCGATTCGAATGCATTTTGACGCATTTTTAAGCACCGGCATCCGCTGCCACTCTACAGCGGCAGCTTTATGCATATAGTAAGGAGCCGATTTTGTACCCTGCTGCGAGTACATGTACTTAAGTGTGACTCGTAGCCAGGCACGACCATTCAGCAAATTAAGTAGTGTGGCCGATTTAAGCCAAGTCGAGCTTGGGCGGAACCAGACCGAGTTTTGCATCGAGCATTGGCGATCATCGGCTCAGCGAGGATGTCACCCTTTTGATACGCAGTACTACACCGCTCTGGAAATAGACATTGTAGTATGGGCTACCCCCTTGGACCCTTTAAACTACATTTAACCGTTAAAACAGTGTGTACACAAACAGTACACTGTTTGTGTAATTGTACATTTGCAAGGACGGTAATCAACAGTTCAGTGTCTAACTCAGCTCACTGGCGAGTATGCATGGACAGAGTGTTCGTGGAGCATCAATCCTCTGCCCCTATGCAGGATACAACAGACGTCAGCTGAGGACGTCAACCGTCATCGGTGCGGTATGTCTGAGGCAAGATACCGCAAAGTTTATTGGGGATGCTACCCAATCGACATCGACCTGTATGTAGTTTTCGGACCTACAGGAATCGCTGGGCCAACCGGCAATTGGGCGGTGGAGAAGATTGTGTACTGTGATCCCCAACTCCGCGATAATCCGCGATGGAATCCAGATTGTAGCGGTATCTCACAAGAAACCGTGTATCCAATAAACTGTGTATTTCTCGACTTTTCACTATGAACTGTGAAGGACCTATCTCTAGGATTACAGCTGTCTCCACCTATGACGGAGGTATTATTGTTGTTTACTTTCCTTATATGCATATAATGTATAAGAAAAGTAGTGTGACGAGGTCGAAAATTCGAATTCGAGTTTTCGACGGGAGAGCACGTTTCAAGCATCCCTGAACACGAATCAGATGTTTTTGAAATTATGGCTGTGTGTGTGTGTGTGAAAATATGTGTGTGTATCAGTGAGTCTGTGGAGACGGTAACTGACGAACAAATGAACCGATTCGAACGCAATTTGGTACAAAAATTACAATCCATGAAAGTGCTTATTGTTGGAAGCCTATTGTTTTTATACGCAATCGAATGTTCATAACCCCCCTAAATTTTCGAGTGAAATTTTGAAAAAATTATCACAAAATTAAAACATTTAATAAAGTTACGTCAATAGTTATGTAATTTTCCCTTAGAAACAATTGAGATAAATTTTAGAACTCTAGCATGAACCGTTCTCGAGATATTGCACATTTTTAAAAAAAATTATCAAAAAATCATATAAAATAAAAAAAAATATTACCTATTGTGAAATGTGTTCACTTTACATAAGTAATATCATGCGATAAATTTGGTGACATCATACTCATGGATCTAGCTAGTTCCATTCATGTGAAAATATACTTTAGGTAATACTTTTGTATTTGGACGCTAATAGTCATTTAGTTATCTGCTACAAGAATAACTTATATTTACGTCCATAACGCTTGGCGAGATTTTGGCGGAATGTCGCCAACTTGGCGACTTTTGTAAATATTGTCAAATTAACGAAAATGTTGCTAAATTAATAAAAATAAAGCTAAATTAATAAACATAAATGAATGAAATTGCCGACTAGATGATGAAAGTTCAATATCTTGGGAAGACCATAAGCGTAGGTAGACTATAAGAATAACACATTTCTCCGTCCGTCCGTAACGTTTGGCAAGAAATTTAGCGGGATGTCGCCAACTTGGCGACTATTTTAAATGTTGCTAAAATGACGAAAATGCCGCCAAATTGATAAAAATGACGCCAAATGGGAAGTAATGTCTCCCAAATTCTGATTTCCGTCATATGACGAGCATACCTTCTAGTGTATAAGAAATACTCTTCTTTCTGCTTGTCTGTAAAACTTCATTTGGCAAACTCAGCAAATAATTCAGCAAATTATTTTCAAGTTGGCGATAGTTTGCCCCAGATTGACAAAAATATCATCAAAATTGCAAAAATGACGTTAAATTAATGAAAATGATACCCAATTGATGACGTAATTATTAAGGTGTTTTAATATATGGACTATATCGCTTATTGAGGATGCTATTAATATTGATGACTATTTATTTACAGTTGATAAGGTAATTGAGTATTTTGAAATAGTTTTACATGTTGTCATCCGGAAAATCGACAAATGTACAATTCAACGATAAAAACACAGCGTCGTGGATCCTATACATTATTTTTTGACTGTAAAACTAGTAAATTCATTGCATTATATAAGGAAAACCATGTGTTGCCCACATCAGATTTTTTAAGTTCCTATTGTGATGTAACGTATAATAATATGCTAATCGAAAGCTAATTGTCAGTGTAATTTTAAGTTTTTGTGGAAATTTCTCTTATTGCCTCAAGTTGAATTTTAATTAATGAATTGAAATAGCAATTATCATAAATATATCGTACACCCCGGAGGTTGTTGTTGTTGAGCTTGGTAATTTTATGTGTAGTATTTGCATTATTATTATTGTCAATGTTTTAATAATTTATGTGTTTAAATAAATATGTTAGTGGCCACAAATCGACTAGCTCTTAGTGTATGCGCAATGTACTTTAATTTTTTCAGATTCTACTATACTATTTTCAGGGTCAACTGGGGGACACTATGGGTACGTAGTAGTGTTGTATTTATGTAAATTTCACCTTACCATAGAATGTTCACTCGAACATTATGTTTATCTTATGATTGAAATTGTTTTCGGATATGTGTGTCCGTGTATGGATATATTCGACCCTGTTCATATGATTTTTACACCACCCCTAGAGGAGGGCCAACGGCCGTACCGTGCTGAAAACACCGGTTCTCGTTAGATCACCGAAGTCAAGCAGCATCGGGCGCGGTTAGTACTTGGTGGGTGACCACCTCGGAACACCGCGTGAAGTTGGCCATCTTGGGTGCGGTATCCCCGTGGTTTGCGCGCTAGATTTGCACGCTACCACAAATGCCGCCGTGTTCATGCGGAGTACGATCACGTTAAACATGTGGGTCCGTAAGTCCTTCCGAGAGGTTGGTGGTAGGGGAAGGAGGGTACGGTCCCTGTGGATGCCTCCCCCACTGGGTTCCCGGCACTTCCCGGCCGTCCATACAGTTACCTTACACCTTTCTGGTAGGTCGGACGGTCTGGGTCTCAACAACAACAACCACCCCTAGAGGTACAGCTGTCATCGCATTTTTACTTTCCTTATATACATAATGTATAAGGAAAGTATTGTGACGGGGTCGAAAATTCGAATTCGAGTTTTCCACGGGAGAGCACGTTTCAAGCATCCCTGATCACGAATCAAACATTTTTGAAGTGATGTCTGTGTGTGTGTGTGAAAGTATGTGTGTGTGTGTGTGTGTCAGTGAGTCTGTGGAGACGATAACTGACGAACGAATGGACCGATTCGAACAAAATTTGGTACAAAAATCACAATCCGTAAACACTGGAAGCCTATTGTTTTTATACGTAATCGAATGATCAGAACCCTCCTAAATTTTCGAATGAAATTTTGAAAAAATCGTCAAAAAATCAAAACCGCTAATGAAGTTACGCAAATAGACATTTCTTATGTAATTTTTCATTAGAAAACGTTTAACATAAATTTTAGAACGCTAACATGAACCGTTCTCGAGATATCTTACATTTTTCAAAAAAATTATCAAAAAGCCATATAATATAAAAAGAAAATATTTCCTATTGGGACACATGTTCACTTTTCATATATGTAATACCATGCGATAAATTGGGTGACATCATTCTCGTGGAACTAGCTCGTTCCATTCATGAAAAAAATACTTTAAGTAATACTTTTGTATTTTAACGCCAATGGTCATTTATCTGCTGCAAGAATAACTTATTTCTTCGTCCATAACGCTTGGCAAGATTTTGGCGACGAATTTGGCGGAATGTCGCCAACTTGGCGACTTTTTGAAATGTTGCCAAATTAACGAAAATCTCGCCAAATGGATAAAAATGACGCTAAATCAATGAAGATGACGACTCATTGTCGAAAATTCAATTTCTTGGAAAGAATATTAGTATCTACTATAAGAAAAACCTGTTTTTTTTACTGTAAAAATAGTAAATTCGTTACATTATATAAGGAAAGTCATGTGTTGCCCACATCAGATTTTTTTATAGTGGTATCCCCAAGAGACCTACTCACTTTCACTAAATTAAAACTATTATTCGTGTTATTCGACTGGTTCCACTCAGATGGTATCCTTGTGCTTGAAATGATTTGTTTGATACTGGTGTAGGACAGTTTCTCCTTTTCATATTTAGATGAACAATAACCTACAGATAGAACAAACAAATGTTAATATATTTGTCATAGTGATGACTTAAACTTTATGAAATTTTGTCAGAAATCTTTTAAGCCTAAAATAATACATACATCATACAGGCAGACACAGACGACGTTCTATAAAATGTGATCTCAAAAACGGGTCAATTCATCTGAAAGGAATCCCCATTTTATATCTCATTTCAATACTTGTCATTTATATGTGGTGTAGAGAATGTAGAAAAAAATATTGTTTCCAGAACAAAAATGTCCGTAAATTAATAAATTTTGATTAGTGTAGGAAAGCAACATAAATTAGACTTTCCGTAATAACCGTTTTATTGACTATCAATAAGTTGATTATCGCTACCGCATAATATAAGCGTACCGAATTTCAAGATAATCCTTTGACTTCATCGACAGTCATCACACTCTCTTTGAAACACTACATTTTCTAATACTTTGTAACGATTTTGACTTTCTACATGAATTAAATTTAAATAAAAAAAATAAAAACCTGACTGGCATCAAGTCGGAATAGGGTTTAATTATCGTCTGCATCATGAAAACTATTCTTTGCTTTAAAATGTCGCTAGAAAATAAACAATGAATCGGAGGCTATATTTTTGCGCTTTCCGAAGAGATGTACTCTTATTAAATAAAATACTCTTATTCGATTATTAAAAAATGATGTGAAAAGCATGGTTTTGATATTTTTACACGTAAATTAAGAGACATAATTAATAAGAAAGAAAAGAAACGTCAAAGTTTACATTTGACTGGGAAAAAGGTAAAAACTGCATACCCAATAAAGGTTGGTTCAGAGAAAACAAGGAAAGTTTTGTTTAAGGTTTTATGGTTATTGCTGGATTCTCTTATAACGGAAAACTTAGAATAAGGAAAATAGAAAAAATGTCAAAATTAACTCGGATTACTATCATAAATATGTTTTAACACCTGTTTTAAAAAACATTTCATCACTTTACCCAAACAATCTTCACTGTGTTAAGTTCCATCAAGATAAGGCTACCAACCATACCTCTAAATCTACTGCTATATTTTTTGAAAAAATGAGAAATGAAACCGGAATTGAGGCTATCCAATTCAATTGCATCCCACCTAAGTCCATCGACCTGTCTCATTTTCAAACCGAAGAAATTGAAAAAAAAAATCAAGAAATAAATATGATTACTTTGTAAGTGATTACTTTGTAAGCAGAAATAAAATTTAAAATTACTTATTTAATTTTGTAATATTACTTTGCTATTTAAACAGAAATGTAATAATGTTGTTTTAAACTTATTGCGAACTGTTCCGAAGGTTGTCGAAATTTTACATTTCCAAATGGAACGCGATATCTCTTAAATGAAAGAGGTAGTTTCCGTGAAATTGGGTACTTTTACTTAAATTAACAGCAATCACAAGTTTAAAGATTTGCAGCGAGATCGTTAAAAAAAGTTCTAATTAGTTAATGTTTCCACACGCTGCCTAATTAATTATCTCGTCGTGCAGCCATGAATTGGGTACATTAGATGGATTTACATAATTAATGGGGTTATACTAATTCTATTGCACAATATAATATTAATACGTTCCAAAACTTTATAAAATTGTTTGCTTCTACCGATGTGTGTGTTGTTTTAACATATAACAAGAAAGTGAAGAAATTTCTCAAGTAACAGTTAAAAGAATCATATGTTTGCGTAAGTTAATAAATTAAAATAAAAATTAAAGAAGAAAATAAAAATGTTGTTTTTATAGCTTGTTATGTCTCAAACTCTCAAAATTTCGTATTTATGATCAACCATTCCAAATGAGTGAAATGTGGTAAATTTTGTCTCAGAACCAATTTTTGCTGTTTTTCAGTGAATTAGTTAATTAGTTGAAAAACGAATTAGAATAAAACCGCTTTTTAATGACAAATGCAAATATCACACTTCACCAAATCATTTAAATTTTACCACGCCACAATCATTAATAATGAGAAAGTTTTAAAAGTGTTACGGTATTGATTGTGACACACAAAAAAGTACTATTTCCATTTTATCGGAAATTCGTGCTGAAGCTAATGAATTTACCACGAAAATAGTTCATACAAAGAGATTATTTTGAGAAAGAAAAATACTGGTAGCTAAATTTAGGTAGTTGCTTTCAGATCTTAATAGGAGGAAACTTTTGGCAAATTGCATCTGCAAGTTCTATATTCAAAAGGTAATGTTTTCATTTGTCTGTGCGGGATTATTCATATTAAAGTAAATTCTCATTCCTAATATATTTTAATATTTCTTAAGTGAAATCATTTACAGTAAATATACAAGTATTTTACCAACTAAATTTCGATGAATTTGTAAAGAACCTTGCTACCTCAACCAGTTATCGAACCCTGGATCTTCGGACTGGCCAGCTGACGCTCTACCGTTGAGCAACTGGACGAAATTGTGAGCTCTTATTGTCACAGTGGACTCTGCCTTCTCCAATCTTTAATGTCAGATTGGCGTGCAACCGACAATCTGACTGATCACCTCCTGCATTTTTAACCCCAGGTTAGTCACTTGATGTTATTTTTATCCTCCTGGTGAGCTTCTTGCATGGTTGTTATCCTTTCAATTTCAAATCAGCGCTCAATATCACAGAATCTACTGAATCCATGCTAATCGTACTAGGGCCACTTTCAGACCTCCGACATTTTTGCACTAACCTACAGGGTTGATTTGTTTGGGCGCCATTGTAAAGAATATTGCTGCTCCAACCTGGAATCGAAACTTGGATCTTCGAACTAGGCAGCCAACACTCTACCGTTGAGCCACTAGGACGAAATTGCTAGCTCTAATTGTCAAAGTGGACTCTGTATTCTCCAGTATCTAATGGATTTTCGAACTGACCAGCCGACGGTCTACCGTTGAGCTACTGAGACGAAATTGCAAGCTCTTATTGCAGAAGTGTACTCTGCAAAACGTATACTTTTATATTCTAAAAGGAGTGTCCAAATGTTCTTAAACGTATTGTGTATTACAGTCACTTAAAATATAAAACTTATATCTAACATTAAATTTTTCAATATTGGATTCGATTTTCCATCGGGTACCTTATGGGCACTGGCTGAATCCGACGCGGGAAGGAATTTTTCTTTTAACACGAATCTTGCGCTTTGTAAAATAACTCTCGGCAAAACTGAAAAAGAAAGATCAATCATGCATAAAGCATTGATTATGAAACACTTTCCAACTTCAATGCAATTTCATTTAAACATCTCTAAAATGCTACACGTTCCTCGGTAATATTTTTAAAATTATCACAATACTACATTAATTTATTATATTTGAAAACTTAAAACTTCATCGAAAAAAATGAACTTCATTCAAATGACGGTATTGAAATGTAAATTGCCTGGTTTAAACATTTCTAAAATGCGATATATTCCTCGGTAATGTTTTTAAAATTATCATACTACTACAATACATAATTTCTTATATTTGAAAACTTCATCGAAAACATCTGAAATTTATTCAAATGACGCCATCGAAATGTAACACGCCTGGCTCTCTCTATAAAAGCAGCATTTCATTCATAGACATTTTCCCACTAATTTCATTCATCACGATACTATAATAATTTATTTTATTTAAAAACTTAAGACCATGGAGGTACAAGTAATTAAACTCTATGCTTAAAACTTCATTGCAAAAAATCGTCCTTCTCTCTGTAAAATCAATTAATATTTCATTCATATCAGCTATGCAGACTCCATGAGTTAAATAATTTTATTTTAAAGAAATACAGCAATTCTTATACAATTCTTTCTACAGAATGTGCTGTTTACATTTTCCCATAAGTGAAAAATGGGCTTCGTTGTAGAAATAATCAAATTTGGATGATCATTTAAACTCAAATATATTGCAATTGCGTTGTTTCAGTATGTAGATGCACAGAATTTAAGCAAAAATAAAGCTGTTTTATGACGGATACAACACTCAATATGAATTACAAAGAGCTTTAAAAATCACGATTTTGACATAAGATGGATGCCATATTTTATTTTGAAGTGGGTCACGTGATCTCTTCATATAATGGTCACGTGATCGCTTCATATAAGAGGTGTAATTATTATTTTAATTTTTATTTAAAAAACTACTGAATATATTTTGCTGAAATTTTTTTTATATATTTTATGAGATAATTTGAATATTTTTCAAAATTTTCGAAGCAATTTGTGAATTTTAAATCCGCTTAAAAATATTTGAAAAATTAGGTCCCGTAGGATTCAATGTATTTCATTTTTTCAACCCGGGTTCAACCTAAAACTAATTGGGTAATATTATTCATATATATTCCCATAGGTCCCACTGTCCGTTTGAACAACATATTAAAATTTCATTTCATTTTGATAAAGTCATTTTTACGGCAGTTATCGTTCTAACGGACAGACAGACAGAGAGAATGAACAAAATCATAAACACTTTTCAATTTTGTTGTAAAGTGTTAATAAAAAGCATTTTTTTAAAGAATAAATACTGTCGTTTCTTTATCCATTACAATGCTTACCTCAATGAAACGTGACATTAAAAGATAATAAGATCTAACTTTTTAGGCATATATCTCAATATAGTCGGTAGAGGCATTTTGAGAGGAAATACTACTTGAAAATGGTTTTAAAGCAAAATATTTTCTGCTCACTTGTTAAAATTCGACAGCTCTGATAAAGCAGTGGAATTGTGGTGCGTGAGATATATTCTTGTATACTTATACTACGCAATAAATATATGAACTATGATTAATGCTGAGCTCCGATTTGGATGCGTTTGATTAGATTTTTATATGTCGTATATAAAAGACTAGATTTTTATATGTCGTATGTAAAAGACTAGATTTTTATATGCCGTATATAAAAGATTAGATTTTTGTACAGGAAACGGCCATTTATAGAATCAACATGAAAAAATTATAATGTTCAAATTAACGAATAAGTAAGATTAGCTTAATTTATTAAATATAACGTATTAAATAAAAGGCTTTTCAATAAGTAACTGTCATTGGTAGCTGTGAATTGAAATAAGTAAAACTGTTATAAAACCCTTTTCAATATAGATTTAGATAAGCCTTATAACTTAAAAATAATTCGTTTTTTTGTTTTCTTTCTAATACTAGCAGCATACCTGTTCTTTGCAAGGAATATATAATGTAAAGTATATTCACATCTTGCGGTGAACCTTTAATATGTGGAGTTTTTTTTTTTTGAAATTGTATAACAAAAAGGGAGGAAGGAAGTTAAAAAGTTCTGGGATAAACAGACAGATAGAAGCGTAATATACAATTTTATTTATAATTAAAAATTTACAATTAAGCAATAGATTCTTTGTAGAATTTATTTTTGGATTTCTTAAGGGCAAAAATATAGAAAGATCCTTTATTTATGGCCATTGGAATTAAGATATTTTTTTCATTTAGTTGATTTACAAAGATTCCATAATTTTAGAGATAGAGGCACAGACAACGATCAGGTCGTGTTATGAAATTTTAAATTTCATTTATTGTTGACAGGTTCAGAAAGCGGTTAGGCCAAGTTAAAATAAATTAAAATCCTTCTTGTGAGAATGTAACTTTATAACTATTCTTGAAGAAAACAACAGCTAATTTTCCTATACCTGCTTCCTTCAATGGAGTATTAATAAATTACGTAGGTCAGAACTAAGAGACTAAAATAACGATTAGTTCCCGTTTGTTTGGAGACTTATATAACGATTGGGTGACTCACAAAGTGAGGAAGCTTTAAGAAAGACAGACGGATAGAAAGACAAACGAGCACCTCAATTTGAATTAGGATCTTTTCAAGGCTACCCATGAAAATTTCATGAAATTCGGTATATGTGGATGAGACAAACAGATTGTTTTTTAATTTTAGATAGAATTTATCATATGTGATATCTTCACACTTAACAAAAGTTCTGAATATCAAAAACCGTTTCAAATTTGAGCACAAAAATGGCGCTCATTTTATAGTTCAATTAATATTGAAATTACGGTATGTAAAGCAATATTTAACTCCGATCACGGTATGTTGCCTTATTTATAAAGATCTCAGACATTTAAGTCTAATAATCTATTGATTATACCAGTTTTTTTCAATAGTTTGATTAATGAAATAGTCAGCAGGCGATTTCAGTATTTGAAACGCAACACAGTAACCATAGTTATCACATTGGAATCAAAAACTATAAATGAATTCCGTGATAAAACATAATAAAAAAATCTGATGTGAGCAACACATGACTTTCCTTGTAAAATGCAATGAATTCACTACTTTTACAGTAAAAGAAATCTGATGTGGGCAACACATGACTTTCCTTATATAATGCAATGAATTTACTACTTACGCATTTATAAATCTTAGATCAGATATTTTTAGGGTTTCTGGAAAGACCCAGTTTCAAACGCCTGCACATGCGCAAGACTTCAATAAAGAAATTCGTCGTGAACACTCACCTATCGCGGAAGGATATAGAGACGGTAGTTTCGTATCGAGTTTGCAGAATATTTTCAATATTCTACTGGCGTCTGTGGTAGCGTGTTCATAATTTTCAAATTTCTTTTTATTTAATACTTTTTACTAATTAAGACCATGATTATATCATGCAGAAATCGGTGAACAAAATATAATTAAAGTTCCACAAGTAAACTATTTGTTATTTTTAAACTATATATGCTTCGCATGACCACCCCAATTGTGAGCCTCCCAATGCATAGCACCCCCAATTGTGAAAGCCTGGCGCTGCCCATGGGATCAACCAACCTGAAAAGGAGAGATCGGTCAAGAGCGCGACGGGATTCTCATTTATTTTTAAGTTGTGACCCATATTCGAGCAATCAGTCGTGTAAAGCTCTCGCTTTGCAGATCGCAATCCTTTCGAACGCAGACTGGCAGGACGAATTCTCTTTCTGTACAGAAGTTCATTCAAGCACGTCACAGGCTCTTCTTGCAACATAAAACAGATCCCACAAATGCATCACGATCGAGGAGACTTCTGCAAAAAATAAAAGAAATCCTGCTTTTGAAACTGTCTCAACAGGAGCCAGCAGTAGTCCACAAGGTATGGAATACGATCACTCCTCGGCGGCCTTCGTAGGGGAACGAAATCCCGTCCGGGGCAAACGTAAAGTCGTTATCAGCTCAGACCAGCTCTCCTCTCCTCAAATTTCTCCATAAAAACGCTATAGCATTCGCATCCAAGCAATCGCAAGCTTCTAAATTTAAAATTCAAATATTTAACGAATTTTCAGGAGCTGGATCAAACCAGGTTTCCTCCCACGCCGAAAGACATTTTCACCACCGAAGTACAGATTATCACCTGAAGTGTCGTGACGGGAATTCTTCCCCCACGACAAAGAGACCTATTAGATTTTTGCCGCTGGGGACTAAAGAGGGATATATTCGCCAACAAGCAAGACCGCGACCAGGAGGGAAAATTCAGAAGAACCATTCACTAGGAGGGAGCTGAAAGATGACCGTTTCAAGACTAGACTCCATCGCTTAAGGATTTGGGGACATGGTCATGAGGGTCAGACCTTCCCCACAACCTGGAAGAGTTTGCTTCATGAGACCGAGTTGGAAACTCCCGGGAACAATCCACAGATGTGCATATCTCCCTTGGAGGAGGCAGGTCAGAGGCTAGAAATCTAACGTCCATACGCCGAAGCAACCTCTCCCATAGGGGAAAAGAACATGAACACAAATAGACGGAAGGACATAATGTTTCTAAAAGTTTAAGAGGGGCCATATCAACTCATCGAACCTTTATGAAATTCGGAGCAACTGTTCTCACGTGATAACTCTCCAAACAAACAGACCCATTTAAAATTTTATTTATATAGATAAACTTCACAAACAGTATGGACATACTTAAGCTAGAAAATTGCAAAATCAGTTAAACATCGCGACACATCCTGCAATCAATATGATTTAAAAAGTGTGTCACATTTTCTATTTCGCTCTAAGACAATAAAACTTCCGAAGCAAAAGTATGTAAATTACTTCACAACAAATACTGTGCGACACGATTGCTGCATTCTTAACGCGCCAACTTATATGACAGCTGTTTTTCTTCTGTGCCTCCGTTGCTATTTCGCTGCTAAAGGATTTCCCCATTCACTCAACTTACACAAATTTCTTTAGACACACTTCAAATTTCCTAAACGAAGGAATTATACGTCATGTTCGAACAAAAGGCGCAAACAATTTCTTAAACGGAAATTTATCTCCCTGAAAGTTTCTCTTTATGAAAAAGGACATTTTCTGAAAAGTATGAGCATTCTTTATCGTGTGATAAGCTGGCACACAAATAATATGTGATAAATTTTTCGAATAATGTCAATTTCTGTTAACTTTATATGGAATTGAAAAAAAAAATCTTTTGGAAATGCCGTTTGTCATCGTTTGCAAAAATGCCTCGGATTTGAAAAATGCTTGTAATCATTATTTTGTAGATATGGTTATCATATACAGGGATAATATGGCAACATTATATGGACCAGAAAAAGCATCGATATGGACAGTTTGTTATTATAAACATGGTTGAACTTGATACACTCACTCTACGATGAAATTTATTCAATATAAGCTTAACGTTATTTTTAATAAATATAATGTAAATCTTAAATTTTTAAATAATTTTATGCACTAGCTGCATACCCGTTCTTCGTATGGAAAATATAATATAAAGAAACTTAATATTCACAATTATGTGTATATTCCTATAGTATTCTAAATGACTTTGTCATTTAAAATAGTGTATTAAAATATTTAATTTAATTCTTCTAAAAATATATAAAAATCTCTGGGCTCGATATGCAAAATTATCTTCACAGGCAGATCTGAAGAATAAAGAATCCTGGTCCAGTTTGTAAACATATTTAGAAAAAAATATTTTTTAATTCTCATAAAACGTCATATAGCACAAAAGGTACAAACGGAAAATAAATATAATGGTAACGGTGAAATAATTGAGATTCAATCAAAAAAATTTTATACTGTACAAAGTGTACAAGTTGAAAATGTTCAAAATACGAATGAAAATATTCAGCATGGAAGCGAAAATATGGATGGCAAAAATATGCAAAATCAAAATGTTGCTAAAAATTTTGAAAATATTGATCATAGAAATATGCACGAAAATGTTAAATTGCAAAGAGTACATAATGCAACCGAAAATAAAATTTTTGAAGATATTCAAAATACAAATAAAAATCATGATAATGAAAATACTTAAATTTCAAATGGGAATAAAATAATGGATGTTTTAGTTAATGAAAATGTTAATTTTGAAGGTGTTCAAAATACAAATAAAAGTCATAATAATGAAAATATTCAGAAATCAGAGGACAATAAAATAATTGATGTTTTGGAAAATGAAAGTGATAATGTTAATTTTCCAAACTGCAAAAGTCAAGTAATGCTAATAAATGTATTCAAAAGGAAAATGATATAATAATAAGGGATATTAATGAAATTGATAATGAAGGTAATAATATTCTAAAAGTAGATTCAGAAATAGTTGAAAGTCAAAGCAAATATAAATATTATGTTATTCAAAAATGAAAGTTGTTAAATCAGATACAAATTTATATCACAAATGAAATTGAAAACATTCATGAGCAAAATGAGAGAAAGCTAGGTCAAAATTTTTTCATAAGGTCAAAGATATTTAAAAATTCAAAATTTTCTGATGATTGGTACTTAAAGAATTTCAAAATGAGAGAGAGATAAAAGAATAACAAGTCAAAATGAGTTCTAGAAATGGATAATGATATGAAATGTTTAAAAGCAATAATGAAGGAATTGTTTTGAAAATGAAAATGATATAAATTTCAAAGAAAATAAAAGTAGTTGTAAAACAATTTGTTTTCAAAAAATTATATAATAATGATGCATAGAATATAAATGATAATGTAAATGATAAATAAGTTAAAAATTGTTTTACGTAAGATAAGCAGTATTGAGCAGTATTAGTTATGCAAATAAATCTACAAAAATGAAAGGTAGAATCAAAAATATTACCTAATTGGGTAGATGAAAGGTGAAAAGTCTGCAGCCAAATCCAGGCAAGGACAATGTTGTGCAGGCCAATCCAGTCAGGTTACTTGATTTTTCATGATAAGTTTCATCTCAGTATAGGGCGCAGCTCAGATGAGTCTTTCAAGGGAGTCTTCAGGCTTCAAAATTGTAAAACATAATTTAAGTAAAGTGAAAAAATTGGAAATAAGCTGAAAATGAGAATATTAAAGAGATTATTCATAGATGGTATAAATTTTATGTCAAAAAGTAAACAAAGGCATAAATAATTGAAAATTTTAAATCAATTTGAATTTAAAATGTTAAATTATGAACAGATAAAGTAGCTGTAAATCTCTCGTTGCAATGAAGCAATCGAGGACACGATATCTCGTGTAGGAATGTTGAGACCCAGACCATCCGACCTACCAGAAAGGTGTAAGGTAACTGTTTGAATGGCCGGTCGTGTAGGAATGTGTAAATGTAAAAAATACATTGAAAATTGTTTAGGTAAATGAATATTTGAGTTAGAATATAAATTGTGTAAGCATATTAAGTAACTAAATTAATCCTAAAGTGACAGGATAAATGAAATAAATTTAGTTAAAATTTTGTTTCGTGAATAAATGAATAAATTCACAGAAGGTATAAAAAAAGATTAAAATAAAAAACTAATTGAAGAATATTGAGTGCGAAATAAAGCATTTTTGTTGTTCATTTACAACGCAAGGAAATGTTACGATAATCTTGTGTGTATAAATAAATGTGGATATTAAAATAGAATGTAAATAAATATGGATATGAAAATAAAATGTAAATATTGATAAGGAAAATTGTACGATAATAAATAAATGTGAAATACATGTCAAATGAATATAAATAAATGCGGAATGATTAAATAAATATTATAAAGTAATAAAGAACTTAGATGTCAGCGGGGAATGTAAAAAAAATTAAAAGTTATCGATGAGATGCGATTGCAACGGAAAAGTGTTTGTAAACAAAAGGTTATCTACATAAATATATATATATATATATATATATACTCTGTTGGTAATGTTATATAAAATGGTGATTAGGTATTTTTAAATATAACAAAAATTTGTGAAAATGATAGTCTGAATAAGGTGTTGAAAAATGTTATGATAAATAAAAATAAATTTGGATGCAATAAATGGCATGTGTGGTAATGTAATAAAATAATAATATGTAATATGTATTACGGCTATAAAGGTATGTGAGCAGCAGTTACCAAAATGTCAAAATAAGTAATAATTAGACAATAATGTATGGGATAGGATGAGAAATAATCGCGTTAACAGTCGCGTCAACAGTCGCGCGTTATAAATGTTTATAAATGTCAGTTATTCAAAGTTATAAGGATTAAAATAAATTTAAATACATAAATATGATAAATATTGCAGGTACGGTAAGTAAATAAATCCGCGGTTAAAAAGGATATATAAACAAATAAATTAAAAGGGTTTAAATTCATAAGATGTTAAAGATATAAATAAATAAATAAATTAATTAATAAATATTCCAGTAAGTAAATAATGCACAGAAGTCATTTCAAATAAACGTTAAAAAATAAATAAATAAATAAATAAATGAATAAAAGATTTGAGACAAAGAAAATTAAATTTCAGTTTAAAAAAACATATATATATATATATATATATATATATATATATATATATATATATATATATATATATCTATAAAATTTGGAAATTATGAAAGTGTTAAGCAAGGAGTTAAAAAAAATTATTAAACGAATTATATATCAAAAATTTTAAAATTTCAAAATTTAAAAAAAATGTTGTTGCTATTTGCGAGTAATTAGTATTCCACTTATCTAGATCAATAAAAAAATCTTGTTTTTCACATGATGCTTCTTCACATAAAATATCATGGCAGTATGTGTATTCTTTCTTGAGTTATCTCGTCCACATCTGTTCATATACATGTTCACGCATGTACATACACACACACTGGCACAGAGACAAGATCCGAAAATATTCGAAATATGTTCATGATGTCATGAAACATAATTTTCAATCTAAATTTTAAATTCGAACATTTTTCGAGAAATGATGTAGTTTAAATGTAAACTACTGATGCTGATAAATTAAAAAAAAAAAACTTAAAAATTGCAATATACATATTTTCCTCAATCAATTTCATTGTATAAAATAAGTCTAAATTTTTTATTTGATTCAAGGACAATACAATTATCAAAACAAAAGCATTTTAAATTGCTTCGAGATAAATACTGCGCAACCCATTGTTGCGTTTTTTAAGTTCCTACTTATGTGACAGATTGTACATTTTCATAGTTACTTTGATTTTAATGGTCGCAAAACAAAGGATTTTCCCTTCCACTTATCTCACACAGATTTCTTTCGACACAAACTTCAAATTTCTGAAATGAAGGAATTATATGTTGTGTTTTTGAACAAAAGGTGCTAGCAATTCCTAAATGAGTATTTATCACGCCAAAAGTTTCTTTTTATGTAAAAAGACATATTTTCAAAAGCAATTTGCATTTGTTATTGTGCCATAAGTGGGCAACACAAATGATATTTGATGAATTTTTCAAATGTCAAATTCTGTTATCTTCATTTAAATTTTGAAAACAGAAATTATTTTTTGCAATGTCGTATCAGACTTATAAAAAATGACTCAGTTTTGGAAAACTTATATTCAACCAGTATTTGATTATAGGTCTAGATATTGCATAATAAGAATGTTAGAAAATACATTTTCTCAGGAAATATTACGAGTGCAACCGATATTTTATTCTTCCTAGGTAGGATGGAAGGGTTAGTTCTGTGTAGAAATGTTGCAAGGATTAACAATTTCTATTCTCGACTCCTTATTTTTCAAGCAGTGTCTTCCCTGGGGATAAAAAAGTATACATTTAAATAGCAGCCTGGCAGATTTCGGGAGAAAGGTGGTGCTGGCAATCACGTTATAAAGATGCGAGGTGCAAAGCACGAGATGGTGGGAGATGGTAGGAGTTGGTATGTGGAGCATGGCGTGTGTGGATGCAGACAATAGTAGAAGACGTGGACCATGCACATTCTGATTTAATATTTGTAAATTATGTTAATGGAGTTCATTTTATGAATTCTACAGTTTAAGAATAAACTTGTTGTTTCTATCAAAAGATGCCTACGCGTTCATTCCGACACCTTCACAATGTTGCCAGCTTGAAAAGTAAGATGAAATTAAAGATATTTTAACTTGTATATCAGATATGCGCAATCACTTCCGTTGTAGGTAAAGTATGCAAATGCATGTTTGCATTTTACATCGAGATTTAAAGAAATTGGAAGGAATGGTTTTATTAAAACATAAAATAATATATTTAGTAATTAATTATTGTTATTTTTTATTTATTGTATAATTTTAAACGTAAACAGTATAAGGAAAACTAAGTTAGGCGAATGGTAGATACTGCTTATGAAAATGAAGAAATTGTGAAAGGAAAGTTAGGAAATAAATGGTTTATGAATCGCAAACATTAAATGTAACATGATTGGAGACACATCTAAGAATTAAATATTAAAGGAAAACACTTTATAATAAAAGTATTTTAATGTGATCACACCCTTAAGACGTTGAATTTACATAATAATGACAGACCTTCCTGACAGTAAACCTTCTATGTGAATGCAAAAATTATGTTATTTATATTTTACTTACTTTGTGTGAATTTTGCTATTGAATATTTTTATTCATTTTTTGTCTTGAGCATATTAATTATTCATTTGCGAATTTTGTCCGCGGTTCCAGATTGTTTATGAGAGCTCATGCATTTCCCCCCTTTTTGCATTGCCTCTGATGATGAACGTTCAACGTCTGAAAACGCTCTGGCTTTTATGTAATTTTAACGTCTTAGTTGTGTGATCAAATTAAAAGAATTTCATTATAAAGTGCTTTCCCATAGTAAAAATTAAGCTCATGACAATGAGCATATAACTAACACTGTAAAAAATAAACTACTTAAGAACTAAAACTTCAAAGTACTCGTTTTCATTTGAGTACAATGGCACCATAAACTAGTGGGTGACATATTGAAATATAAGTAACCGCACTTGCTTGAAAATGAGTACTTCAATAAATAAACGTATTATTTCATTTTGATTTCATTAAAAATTATGTAATAAATACTCAATTATAATTCTGAAATTTTTTGTGCAAATATTTCGAAGAATAACAGTTATAGCCTCGAAATTAAAGAACTATATCATAAGAATTACGATGGCAGATGTATATATTTCGTGTGCGGTGGTATGCGGTCGTGTGTTTTTTCTCTAAAGTGGCGGTAGAATACGGTCACGCAATAAGCATTGCTTGTCTTATGCATATGCGCTGTTTGTCATCCGTCATTTATTTACAGTTTAAAAATATAATTGAAAATTAAAAATATAATTGCATCTTTTATATACTCAAAAATGAGTACATAGTATTTACAATTATGCTTAAAATTGATTCTCCCATACTCATAAAGGAGTACATAGTATTTACAATGTGAACCTAAATATGTTTAAAATTTAATTCTTTGATATATTCAAAAATGAGTACAAATTGAAACATGGTTACTCAGAGCTATTATAAGCATGCAAAGTGCTCGAAAATGAGTACATACTACTTTTTTTTGAATACACATTTTTAACAGTGTATTTCTTGATAAAAATATTTAAGTAATCCCTAGAACAGTTCAGGCAATAACTTGCGAAACATAAAAAATATTCATAAGGACCCATTGGATGATTTTTTATGAGTTACAGTAATGCCAAAAAATTAGAAAATTTTATTTGTGCTGTAGTTGGTGAGAATGAGTGGGGGGGGGGGGGGTCAAAAATCCAGACCACCCGACTAGGGCACAAGCAATAATATCCAATGAGTGTGGGATCTTTGAAAAGTTTAGTCCTATATGAAACATGATTAAAATATGTGAGCTGTCGGAATAAATGGATAAACTCGAGGATAAAACTTTTCTGACGGATGAATTGCGAGATAAAACAAAAACGTTTAAACTCGATTATCGCAGATCATATCAAAATGAGCTCTCAAATCAAAAAGTGAATGTAGAGGATGCTTTTGGAGTAAACGATGTTACCCCATTATCCTAACTAAATTACCTATGATGTTACATAATTATGACAGAATAAAAAAAACTGGGCAAAAAGTATTTTCAAGAGAACTTTCAAGAAGAAAATTCTTCAATCATTATTTGAAAGAGTCAATGTAGGGTTCGTTCGACTCAGACCTTCCAACCTACCCGAAAGTGTAACGTTTGGATGGCCGGGACAGGGCCACCCAATTTAGATCGTAACCTAGTGGGGGAGGCATCCACAGGGACCGTATCCTCCTTCACCTATCACCAATCTCTCGAAATAACTTACGGATCCACATATTTATAGTATCCGTACTCCGCGTGAACACGGAGGCAGTTTGAGAAGAGAATGAACTTGGGTCATATGAGTGCAATCTCCGTGTCTTAACTACTGGGTCCGTACCCAAATTCCCCATTCCAACTCCACCAAGTCAATGTATAAAAAGCGGAAACACGGACAAATAAAGTGTGATGACGGTGAGACCGGATAATACAAATGGTAATTTAAACTGTTACGTATGTGATATAAAATAAAAATGCCCAAATGGTTCTCCACCTAAATGTAACTACTCATCACGTTTTGAAAGAGTTCAGCTGTGTTCTAGTTTAACGACCCAGAATCAAGTAGCAGTATTGAAAATAACAGTTAATGAAATATGGTTGACATCATGCTCAGAAAGAAGAGAGTGTCACTTCATTGCTGAAGACATCTTACCCTGTCCTCTACACTGAAAAGGATAATCTACGAAAATCCAACTCGCTAAGTCACTTGGACGTAGCGACTCGTATGAATATTATACTGAAGAAAGATCTATTTAGACAATTTCAATCACATTGCATAAAGCCAAGCAAATTGCACCTTCTTAGGAATAAAAGTTTCCCGAAAAGAATTGTCATGGAAATAATATATTTCACTAAAAATTGTTGAATACTCGAATTGAATATAGTGACAGTCATTGTTAATTATGAGTTATTTTATAGCCAACAAAACTTCTAAAAACAAATTATCGTAACTGCTTTATAGAAAATTATATACGACACAATTTCTGTGTTTCTGAAGAAAACTAATTTCTTGAGTGTTGTCATGGTTGTCTTTCTGCATTTGCATTGCTAAAGCGCATTCATTTTTTTTCTGTTCATCCCAAATTGAACAAATATCTTTTGACATAAAATTCAAATATTTTAAATGAAGAAAATAAATGCCGTATTTGAACCAAAGTCCTCAAAGTTTTAAAACAAAAGTTGAGAGTTCTGAATATTTTAATGCATACGAAGGGTTATTTTATTGAAAATAATGTTTGTTCTTCACTGTTAGATAAACGGGTAAACAAATGATATGTGATAAATTCTTCGCTCAGTGTCTAATTCTGTGAGCTTTATCAAAAGACATTTTGAATGCCGTTTGTCATAATCTGCTGAAATGCTTCAGCTTTGGAAAGCATTTGTAGCTATTTTACATTCTCTACAATACGTAGTATATATGAGAGAAAAGCATTTTGAGGAAAAATATTTTCTAGTAGTTTGAAGGATTTCTACTTTTGACAACTCATGGACTTTGAATCAATAGTTGTTTGAATCTTTGTCAGTCTGTCTAATTGTTAGTCTTCATGGGAAATGATTGCAAAGCATACCTTGAAAGCTATGATCAATATGTATGAAAAACATGCTACAATTATTGTAAATGGACATAAGATAACAATAGATTCTTTTGAAATTCAGATAAAGAAAAATTGTTAAAATTTGAAATGATGAGTTTGAAAATTTAGAAACATACATATAAATTTTTCTGTTATAAATATACTCTGTTTCAAATAAATATATGCGCCCACAAAATATTGAGCTACAGCTGCTTAACTCGCCATGTATTGTTTGACGAGATATACAAAGATCAGAATTTGGGATAAAAACGGTTTTATTAAGAAATGGTTGCAACAAGAAGACGACAGTTTAATGAAGTGATAAATCTTTCCTTCTAGATATACAACCCGATTATACACAACTTGCAGAATCAAAGCAGAAAATCCAGTTTCAATTGTTTGTAAATGAGAACACCGGTAGTTTTAAATGCTGCAAGATGCATTGTTCTCATGTGCGCTGCACGAGCTCTAACATCATTGTCGATGAAAGTCTAATCATTTGCATAATTTTTAAAACGACATTTGCATGCCAATTTCGTGACTGTAGCGTCAATTTTTTTATGGGTGCATATATTTTTTGCAGCAGAGTGTATTACGAGATGAGTTATACAAACTTCATTTAATGATGAATGTCATAAATTTCTACATTTTAATATTTGGCGTTTCACATAATGCAGGTTGTTTGATCACGAAATTCGGATAAGATAAATATTAAGACATTATACCGTAATCAAAGTGACTAGATGCTTTGTAAGTAATTTAAGTTAGTAATTCAATGAAGTCACAAATTGGAATCTATCAACCATAGTTTTCTAAGATATTTCACATTTCACTTTACCGTCATCTCACGAAGCAATATAACGATTGCATTAACTTCTTTATATTCAGTTTGAAAGTTTTAAGAAATCGATTGATTTTTAAAGATACCAAATCTTTAAAATGTAGAGAAATGCATAATTTAGGAACAAAATGTTTTTTAACGAAATATATCTGAAAATTAACATAATTATTGCTTTTTTGCTTATGCCCACTTCAATACTAAGAGAAAATGCCAATGTCACAGCATCTCCCTAAATATAGCCTAATTTCAAAGTGTCCGTCTGATCGTCTGTCACGTTTTTTAGGCACTTCCTGAAATATATAGTGACTTGAATTTGGTACACTGGCTAAATACTCGACAAATCTCTTCTCCCCCGGGAAAGTTTTATTTGAGGGTTTTTTTCTCATTAAAACGTTAGAAAAGTGAAATGTTAGAAAAACGAATTAGATTAACGATTAGAAACTTAATGGTATGAAATTTGGTATATTGGTCAAACGTTCGATAACCCCCCCCCCCCGGAGAAAGGTTCATTTGAGGGGGGGGTCTCATTAAAACATTCGAAAAGTTAAATGTCGAAACACAAAACGATTAGAAACTTAAAATTTGGTACAAAAGGAGATTGTTTGATAGGAAGTGGGGGGTTAATTTAATTTTTTCGATATTAGATTCGTTACTTCAAGAGCACCGCACTCCAATATGTTTGCTTTTATAAATACAAGAGGAACTCCTTCTTTTATGTGAAATATAGACTTAGAATGCCACTCGTTAGAATGTTTTAAATGCGAAATTTTTGAAAATGAAAATTTCCAATGAGACAGAAACTCCTTTTGGCTGGAAACAGCCGCCTGTCAACGAGAAATAAGTTATTGCTGTACAAGTCCTGCATACGTCCAATTATGACGTACGGATCCCCGGTCTGGGGAACCGCAGCTGAGATTCACCTACGGAAGCTTCAAGTTATGCAAAATAAAGCACTTCGTATGTTTATCAGGTTTCCAACCTACGTCCGGCTTGAAATTTTGCACAGAGATCTCAATATTAGGCATTTTTTAGACTACATTCAAAAACTTTCTCAAAATTTTTTCAGAGATCTCAGTAGAGTAAATAATTCCACGCTAGACAGTATCCCGCGGTATAACCCGACACACCCTAAGGCACGAAAGCGCCCCTGGGCGTTGGTGGGGCGCCGCACAATGGATGCTTTTCTTCGGCCTCCTAAGCGGAGACAGCTCGTCTAGCATTGTTTTATATCTGCTCTCCACCTTTTATTATGAACTCTTGCTAACTCCGTGGCCCTCCCTAGCATTTGGGAGTTCGCGATGTATCGACGAACCGTTTTCCATTTTGGTTATGTACGTTCCCCCCCCCCCCCCCCCGTCTCAAGCTCAAGGCCCTGCGTTCCTCGAGGCGCGCTTATCCCCCTCCTTTCTTTTTACTCTCGCTAGGTGCCTGCTTGGGCTCTAGCATACCTTTCCCCTTCTGTAAGACTTTGCGTGGGGCTCGACTTCGGTCGTCGCCCTCCCCCCAAGCAAAGCTCTGATGTCTCTCTTAACTTATGCTTCTCTTTCTTAGTACTTCTTTTTTCTCTTCGCCCGGAGTTTAAAGGGGGGAATCCTTTCCCCTCCTGGGCACTCCGTATACCCCGTCCTTGAGACCTTGAGACAGGAACTTGAAATTTGGTGCAAAGCTATTTAGTTTATTTGATTGTTGTGAGGCTTATTTAGTTATAATTTCCTCAGTTTCACGTTTTGAATAATTGAGTTATTTTGCACTAGCAAACAATTTTATTGGTTCTGGTTAAGAAGATAAATCAGAGAATCTTCCAACAAAGCCTTTGAAATCCTGTTGGTAAGGCAGGATAAAGCTTTTGGATCGGTTGTAGAAAGAGGGGGAATCCATGAATGAATGATCGGGGTGTTACCGGGAAAATGTCAATAGGCGGCCAGTGTGGGTTACTTTCGTTCCAATCGAGATGAGTTAGCAAGGTGCCGAAAACCCAGATCATTCGACTCACCCTGAGGCATAAACAGCAGTTTGAGTAGTCGGGGAGTTAGCAAGGTGCTTCAAAGGAGTACTCGGGGGAAAATATTGCGAGGGTGCTTTAGCCTCCATATTGAAAGAGTACGCGTTTCCTATATGTTACCAAGCACCGTATGATTAGTTGTGTCCAGGTTAAGTTGAATGGGGACTGTGCAATACCCTATCTTTGAATTATACTGAATATTTGTTTAAATAACCAGTATATGTACATGTTCTGTTTGAGTTAATAAATTAGCTGGGTTTTTAATCCTGGTCTCTCTGTGCTCTTCCTTTGGTTGTTAGAGATATAATTGATTATTTACCAGGAATTTTGTAGTATTAATACATATAAAAATACTTTTAGTATTGATATATATAAAAACACTGAGGAGGGATATCTTCAATTCTCCAATATTTGCTATTGTATGAGTGCCGTGCATCAAAATATTAAATTTACCGATTAAATGAGATACGCCTTCTTTTAAGAGAGATAGAGACTTGAAATTTGGTGCGCAGGTGAACAGTTTGAAAAACTGGAGCGAGAAACTGGTTTGAAAACAGGAATGAAACATGGAGCTTGCATATTATGATACAGCTAATTTTTAACCGGTATCAGCTAGTATATATAAAACCGCTTTGTTTTTTTATTTCTTCCAAAGACAATAGAATTTAAAATGAAAATCTCAAACTGCTCTACGCGTAATCATGTCGATATAGTTGCTCTCTTTTCATAATTCTTATCGACAATTTATCACTTTGTATTTTCATGTTTAGTTTTTTTAGATGCAGGTGAAACAGAGCTATTTTCATTCTCACTCATATTCCACAAATCTCTTTTGACACAAACTTCAAATATCATAAACGAACGAATTATACGTCAGGTTTGAACAAATGGCGCCAACAATTTTTTGAAATAAGAATTGATGGCTCTGCACATTTTGCTTTATGGGAAAGGACATTTTTCTTAAAAATATGCGGCATTCTTTATCGCGTGATAAGCGAGTAAACAAATACAGCGTGATAAATATTTTGCATGTCAATTTCCTTTAGTTGTATTCAACATCGAAATACAACTTTTTAAATGTAGTTTGTCACCATTTGCAAAACGCATTTCGGTTTGGAACACATTTGTAATCATGAATTTTAAGAAGTAAAAATATTTTGTGACAAGAATAAGGAAAACTTTGCAGCGTCGTTCACTTCAACGATAAGAGCTTGCAATTTCGTCCTAGTAGCTCAACGATAGAGCGTCTGCTCGGTAGTTCGGAGATCCAGGGTTCGATACCCGGTTGATGCAGCAAGGCTCTTTACAACTTAAGCAACGTAATTAAGCAGAAAATTAATATACATTGCTGCGCAGAACAGTTTCTAGGAAATTTATCCTCGAAATAGCTGTAGGATGCATTGTATTTTAATTTGTGCTTTATTAAGTTTTCTTAATTGTGTATCTTGTGATTGGATGTAAAAAAATAGAGTGTAGATTCGTTCTGTTGATATTTGGCTGATCGTACAATGACCATTAAGTTACTGAAGCGATAGTAAAGTCTTCTATATAAAAGAATTCTAACATGACCAGCACACAACTTTTTTTACATAAAGCAATGGTTTTACTTTCTTCAATGAAATAATAACATACAAGATGAACGGATAAATATTTATGGAATTTAAATAGGTATTAAAATTTACCGCTTTCCTTGATGAACATGTATAAAACTATTTCGAAGAACCCAATTAACTTAAATTTCGCGGAAATTTGACTGGACAGTTTGAAATATGGCTAATGTTTCCTGTACAATATAGTACATATACATATTAATGAGTTTAGAAATTAAAAACTTTTCTTTTATAAAACTGATTGTATGAATTCCTACTATTTGATTTCAAAAGTTCAATATCAAAATTTTAATTATGTTTTTATATGTAATATAATATATATATTAACGAGTTTAGAAATTAAAAACTTATTTTTTATAAAACCGATGGTGTGAATTCCTATTGATTGATTCCAAAAGTTCAATATCAAAATTATAATCATGTTTCTTATATGTAAATATAAGGGATTTATCCTTTTTAATTAATTCTTTAAAGGTGATTCTCTTTACTATTGCAAAATCTAGCCATCGCATGCAAAATCGCCAAATGTGTGTATAAATAGATTAGGTTGTACCACAATATATATGATGATGAATGAAGTTTGAATCGCCAAGTTGGCGATATATAACCCCATTTTTCACCAAAATCACGTTACTCAAATCTTCAGATTAGAACAGTAGTTTCCTGTTTGGTATTTGTAACAATATGCTGGTCCTTCTGTTTAGTCCGTGCCCCATTTCTTTCATGATTTGCTCCATACTTTTCGCTCTGAGATATTTCAAATCAAAAATAAAATATATGGTTCACATTTCAGGGTAAAGACACTAGTTCACTGCCCTCAGCTTCGAAATCCCACACTTTGGGTTCGTTTCAAAAATATTATAACCAGATGTCTCTTAGTGGGGATTTATTGAACTTCAATTTCACACATACGTTTTTGCATAATTTGATGGATATTACTATTAATATGGACTTTTGGTCACTAGATACCTTTGTAAAAAATTGATGTGGGTAGCATATGATTTTCTCTATATATAATGCAATGAATTGACTTATTTCGCAGTAAAAAATTAATATATAATATCCACGGCACAATGTTTTGAATGTTAAGCCGTATATTTCACGCTTTTTCCCCATTTGAAGAACCCAATTAACTGAATTTCACACTACTTTAAATTGACAATTATCAGTATTGATAGTATCCGCAATAAGCAATATAGACAACATATTAAAATATTTAGTAATCAATTTATATATTTAGTGTCATTTCCGTTAATTTAGCGTCATTTTTGCAATTTTTACTATTTTTCAGCAATCCGAGGCAACAATTTGCCAAGTTGGCGATATTTCTCTGAATGAGTCGTCCAGTTCTCCAAATGTATCGCCAAGCGTTACATACAAATGAGGAGAACAGCTTTTTTATATGTAAATGGCTATTGGCAATTGTTGGTCGTTAAAATACAAAACTTTTATCCAAGTTAACTTCTTCCGTGAATGGAACGAACTAGATCCCTCAGAATGGCATTAGTCAATTTGTCGCATAATATTGCATAAAAGTGAACTTATTTCACAGTAGGTCATCCATTTTTTTAATTTTATGTAATATTTTGGATAAATTTAGTGGAAAAATGTGCAATATTTTGAGAACGGTTCATGCTGGCGTTCTAAAGTTTGTGTCATTTGTTTTCTTATAAAAATTACATAAGAAATGATCATTTATATAGCATTATTCAAAATTCTGATTTTTTAATGATGTTTCAAAATTCTATTTGAAAATTTGGGGATCTTCCGAACATTTTATTTCATTTAAAATCAATAGGCTTCCAGTGTTCACCGATGTAAAATTTCTGCCAACTTTTGTTTGAAAACCTTCATTTGTACATTTATTCGTTGCTTCCATAGACTCTTTTTAGCATGATGCCTCTCTCGTTCTCTCTCTCTGTCACACACACACACATACACACAGAAATCACCTCAGAAACGTTCGATTCGAGTTCAGGGATGCTTTAAACGTGTCTTTCCGTTGAATACTCAAATTCAAATTGTCGATGCCGCCACAATACTTTCCCAATACCTTATACTATGAATATGAGGAAAGTAATATGTTTGACTTCTGGTCACTATATATGTCTGTGAAAAATCGACGGTGGCTCCAGAACGATGGAGCCGAAATATAATTGGGTAAATAGCGTCTTGTAAAATGAAACTTAACTGAAATTTAATAAGTTCATTAGTTGTTTTCTGTCTCATTTGCTTCTTTTACTGCAGATAACACAAGAATAATATACATGATTGAAACAACTCTACTTTATGACTGAGTATCAGTTAATATACCGTAATGAGTGAATATAAAATTTGTAGTTGATTTTACTGGATCTGAGGAATTACGCTGCTCACAACTGAAATCGCAACACCATGAGGAAATTGATGTATCCTTATGAAATTTACAGAATATAATTGTAACATGGAGATGTGCAAATGATCCTTCGAAGGCTTATTCCACCCTTATGTAAAACAATTATTTGTTGCCATTCCTGGGCAAGGTGTTACGTCACTATGCGTAACGAAACTGTGATCATTTACGTATCTCACTTTACTGTTTCTATTGCCTGATTTACATAAAGCTACACCTATAACTTTATGGTGTTGCGCTTTCAGTTTTGAACAGTGTATAATCAATCTATTTCAAAAACTACGAACAATAAACGAAATACAATTTTATACCTCTGTAGAGTTTTCAATGGAATAAAAAACTACTCGCTTGCTGTTCATAGGTAGCTAAAATATCGAAATTAGAACCACGTTTTTAATATAGTTAAAAATATTAAAATATAAAACTTTAACCACTATCATTAATTAAAAAATCTGATGTGGGCAACACATGACTTTCCTTATATAATGCAATGAATTTACTACTTTTACAGTTAAAAAAATGTTATTCTTATAGTAGATACTTATATGCTTTCCAAGATATTGAATTTTCTTCAATTAGTCGCCATTTTCATTGATTTAGCGTCATTTCTATCCATTTGGCGAGGTTTTTGTTAATTGGGCAACAATTTAAAATGTCGCCAACTTGGCGACATTCTGCCAAATTCGTAGCCAAAATCTCGCCAAGCGTTATGAACGGAGATATAAGTTATTCTTGCAGTAGATAAATGACTATTGGCGTTCAAATACAAAAGTGTTACTCAAAGTATCTTTTTTCATGAATGGAACAAGCTAAACCCACGAGAATGATGTCACCCAATTTATCGCATGGTATTACATATGAAAAGTGATCATGTTTCTCAATAGGAAATTTTTTTTTAATTTTATATGACTTTTTGATAATTTTTTTGAAAAATGTGCAATATCTCAAGAACGGTTCATGTTAACGTTCTAAAATTTATGTCAATGGTTTTCTAATGAAAAACTACATAAGAAATGTCTATTTGTGTAATTTTATTAGCGGTTTTTATTTTTTGACGATTTTTTCAAAATTTCACTCGAAAATTTAGGGGGGGTTCCGACCATTCGATTGCGTATAAAAACAATAAGCTTCCAGTGTTTATGGATTGTGATTTTTGTTCCAAATTTTGTTCGAATCGATCCATTCGTTCGTCAGTTATCGTCTCCATAGACTGACTGACACACTCACACACACATACTTTCACACACACACACTCACACAGACATGACTTAAAAAATGTTTGATTCGTGATCAGGGATGCTTGAGGAAAATTCGAATTTTCGACCCCGTCACAACACTTTCCTTATACATTATATATATAAGGAAAGTAAAAACATTTTTGCAAAGGATAAGGAAAATTCGAGTACAGTACCAAGAGAAAAAAAAACACTACTTAAATATCCTGTTCTAGTTTTTCTTATAACCATTATATTTTTTGAATAAAAAAGCCTATATAAGATACAATAATATGTCTCTGTGGGATTTTTAAAGTGCTACAAACTACTCGCGTATTGTTTAGAGCTAGTACTTTTAGTTTTTGAGATATACGCATTACCAACTTTAAAAATGGAAAATTGAAATATTCTTTACATTGACAAGATTGGTCAAAGTCTATAACAGCTTTGTAAAATTACGTTATTGTTATAAAAATAGGATTTTCTACTGAACATTTTTCCTTTTTGTTTATAACTATCCATTAAAGTTCAGGAGACATTTCGAATGAAAGTAAGTAAAATGAAGTAAAACTTACTCGGACACAAACATTTTTTCGTAGTAGTAGTTGCTGTAGTAGTAAAAGTAGTTGCTGCCGCTGTTTGACAAATTTCTCGTTGTTCGAGATTCTCTGCTTCGTACCGCAAAAACTTTAGTTTTTATTTAAACTTTAGTTTGGCTTGAAATATCTCGCGAAGTGTGTTCCTGGGGTTAACGAAGCGTAGCGAGTAAGGTAGACCCCTAGTAGTTGAAAAAACGTATTGAAATTATTTTTAGATATTCATAAATGGTACCCTATTTCTGACAAAACAAGTATAAACTGTTTAAAATTTTTGCTGTTAGGTTTGGAGATATAAGTGTCCTAAGAGTTTTTGTAACACTTCGGTTTCAGCCTGATATCCGGATATAGAAGTTATTCACGTCAAAATATTAGAATAAAAAACTTTAATTACGAGAATTCTGAAATTCTGTAAAAATCTTCATAGAAATTCAGCATTCATTCCATGTTAAACATTTAAATTTGTCTCCAGCTGGTAAAACATAAAAATTTAAATCACCCGGAACATACAATATGTCAACAAAATGTTTAAAACAATTTTGAAGCTGTTTGCGGCCCCGCCGTGCCATTATTAATAGATGATCGATGCAGAGCGATTTCTTTCTCTGCATTTCGCCTCCAATTTATATCACATTCGAAAACAAGATTCAAATATTTTATTACTTTTCGGTTGCATTGAAACTTTATGCAGTGGGTGTTTGATAGGATTTTAATGTTTTCACTGAACGACGAAATTATACCGATGGTAACTTGAATAAAGGAAGAGACGTTTTGGTTAAACAGCGTCGATGTGACATCGTTAGGGAAATGGCTTTTTAGTGCTTCGTTTGTTCTTCTGGTTAAGAAGAAAAATGTGATCAAGTACTGGGAAAGAAAAATATGTAAAAGGTCATTTTATAGTTTATTTGCAGCTTCAGTTTAGAAATAATTTTAAAGATGCTGTAAGACCAGAAATATCAAATTAAGAACGCGATAAGATTTTGCTATTTCAAAAATTGATAGCCTAACAAAATGGAAGATTGACTGAAGATAACGATGACATTAAATTCAAGGGCGCGTTAAAAATTCAGACTGGTCATCCCGGTTATGACCAAATACGTCACTTTTGTTTATCGGTTATTTGCTTATTCAGCAAAAAAAAACGTAACGCGGTTACTCTGCGTGGTTCTAGACAGCATTTAAAGTAAAACAGGTGCCCATATATAACCGCGATAATCAGGAAAATCTTCGGTTATTCTGGTTATAACCGGAATATGACAGAGATGAATTTTCAAACAACATGTGGTTAGAAACTAATTCTCAAACGCTCGTGTCATGACCGATAGTTACCAATCATAACCGCAAAGACTTGTTAAATGAGCCCTAAGTGATATTGGATGTGAATCTCAGGAATAAATGCGTAGCCCTGAGTATGTACAAATATTTTTAATTTACTCATTAAAAACATTTGTCAGTATAAATTATGCCTCCTGTGCACAAAACAATAATATAACGTCAAACAATGCTGTACAATCCTTTAATTAAAAATAACTTTAAAAGTGTAAGAATGCATACACTTTTTGACAGGCCGGTAAAAATAATTTATTGCATGCTTGAAGTTATCGACGGAATAGTGAATACAAGTAATACTTTTTTACCTTCTTCCTTTTCAGTGTTTAATTATCGTGATTAAAAATATTCCATTTTTAATTTATAAAAATAAATGAATAAACACGTTTTTTTTTTTCATTTAATATATTCACAAAGGAGGTTTTGAAGAGTAATTGGCAAAATAAGTTGGTAAATAAAAACTTGAAAAGTAAATAATAATATCAAATTAAGAACTTGGCGATAGCAGAATGAAAAACAAACCGAAAGAAATTGCACTGAATCATAATAATAACACTGTTTGTTTATGTTTAAAGAGAGTTGAGAAAAATTAGTTTTCAAGGGAAACTGAACCTATAAATAAACAAAGAACTTAGAAAGATATTTTTTAGGCTTCAAGTGTTGAAACAAGAATCAATGAAGGAATTTTAATTTATTACGAAGTATACTGTTTTTTAATAGGAAATAATTTTTATTAAAATATCATATTTTCAATCACTATTTTTATTATGCAAAGCAGGAAAAAAAATAAATTCTAGTTCGTTTCAGACATAAACTGTCAAAAAATAAATAATGATGAACATGTCAAACGATGAACATGTCAAAAAATAATGAACACGTTCGTTCTGAAATTACACTGTGACGTCTGACACACATACAGATTCATACATAAAATTATGCATGTTCGTTTGCTTGTCAGGTGAAGACACATATGAGAATCATTTTAAATGTACCAGATATGTGTTAATGAAGTATTGAAAATTATTTATCACCAGAAAATGCAATAAAATATCTTGAGAACGAATCTCTGAGAGATAAAACATCACCTTGGTGCTGGCGCCATCTCGTGGGGAGTACAGAAATTACATGTTTACTATGCATCATAATTGTCAGAAGGCTGAATAATTGAAAATTATAAATGAAAAATGATGTCGTGCTCGCTCAAGGTCAATGTAGTGTGAAGACGAAATAAACACTGTAGTGAACTGAATACTGTAGCGATCGATCTTAATTCCGTATTAAATGCTTTGAGCGGGAGATTTTTTAGCTTAACGCTATCATACTGGCCTATAACCCTTTGGCTCCAGGGATCAATGGATGGTAGACTAGCATCGTAGGATTGAACCAAAGACGTCTCCAGCTCAAGGCATTTTATAATGTCTTATATTCGATTCCAGACTTTGCCCAAATTGTCCCCGTGTTCACGTGAAGTACGGGCACGTTTAATATGTGGTTCTGAAAGTCTTTCCGAGAGGTTGGTGGTAGGGGAAGTTATTCATATCTAGAAAACGAAGCACATTTTCACTTACAAAGTTGAGGTGCGCAACAGTTCAGTGGTTAGCGCGCTAGAATTCCACTCGGACGGCCCGGGTTTGATTCCCGCCACTACCAAAACTGCCGCCGTGTTCACGCGGAGTACGATCATATTAAACATGTGGATCCGTAAGTCCTTCCGAGAGGTTGGTGGTAGGGGAAGGAGGGTACGGTCCCTGTGGATGCCTTCCCCACTGGGTTCCGGTCTAAATTGGGTGGCACTTCCCGGCTGTCTAAACTGATACCTTATACCTTTCTAGTAGGTCGGACGGTCTGGGTCGAAAAAGAAGAATTACAGAGTTGTTGAGCGTTCTCTATGTAGTAAAATGAGATGTTCGGTTTGTAGCTAACATGTAAACGAAGCTAAAAAATGACCAAAAAGTGGTTATTGTGAAAGTGTATTGTTATATTGAAGTTCTTTTAAAAATAATGGAGAAGAGTACGCATGGAAAAATAATGATCCTTGTAATGAATTAATTTGTATTTGTTAGAATGTTTGCAGTAAAAAGTAAATGTTGTGTAAAAGTGGCAGACAATTGATGCAGTACAATAATTACCCAGTATCAATAAATTTGGCATTTTCCAATGTCTTCTCATGTTTTGTACAAACCGTCGTATTCCTATACTGAATAGATAAACTCTGCAACTGTAATTGGAAATTTGCATCTATCTTACTTCGTTTTTGAAATAGGAATTTTAACTTTTTCAATCTGCCGCTAAAAGCGCCGCAAACTTTCTCAATTGATAACGCACAGTCGCTTTCCTATCAGTACACCCTGCATTTGCAGCTCTAGAAAACTCCAACCGACAGATAAAAGGATGCATAAGATCACTGTATACATTTTTAGTCCATTTGTATCGTGTACGCCAAAAATTTGTGTACACAAAAAAATCGACCACAGCCAACAATCGATACATACAGACATACATAACTCCAAAATTAGTCAAAACGTATTCAGGAAGTCCTAAAATATATTGGCATTAAAATCTCGAATTCGAAAATTTTTGTGAAACAGTACTTTTTTATATATTACATAGTATGAGAAAATAATAATAGAGAGCGATCGGTTCAAAAGGTCATGATAGAGTAGAGTTTTTAGAGAGTTATCATGAATGTGCATCATTTCTTTGTCAGATAACAAAACTTGGTCTTCTTTTGCTGGGGGAACTAATCACCGCTTTTAATCGTAGTTGACCCAACCGTCGGGTTACATAGAATCATGTACTTTACTGCTTGTTGGGTCTGACTGGCCCAAAAAGCTCTTCAAGTAGTTTTGAAGATTATCGTGAACATCAGGGCTGTTGTAAATTGTTTGATTAACAGTCTACTGCCATTAAACCTCTGGCCAATAAACCACCGGCACTAAGCAGTCAATTATATTATGTTTTCTGTTTTGTATGGTCATTCACTAACAATGGTGCCTTTGACATATAAGTCTTTACTGTACTCATTGTAACAATTGTAACATTGTTAGATCTGGCATAAAAAATACTTTTTTATACATAGTATGAGAAAGGAAAAATGCACTAAAATATTTAACAGCATGTTATGATAACTTATAATGATTTTTTTAAATATAAAGTTTTGTTAAATTTTAAAAAATATTTTTTATTTTCTATATTTTCAATGATTCATTGTAGCTATTAAAACTAACCCATTTTTTAAGACAATGGAAATAAATTATGTTCTGTTCTTCACCCACTGACCTATATTAAATAAAAATTCATGAAATAAGATTAGGGAATAACAATTTTTAAATAAATTAGATGAAAGTAAAAAATAAATGACAGCATTAAAAGTAAATAAAAATATTAAATTAAAAACATTTACAGTAACCGGATGAAGAGACAATCAAGAAAACTATCCTCAATTAAAAGAAAACATTGTTCCATTCAGTTTGAAGAAATGAGATCCAGTAAATTAACAGGAAATTTATATTTTATAAAACATGTTTATTAATTTTCTAAAGTCGGCGAAATAGGTTTCATACAGGATCATTTTTAAATAGTGGTTTTGGACTTTCTTAAATTATTCCTTTACATCGTCACTCCCGATTGGAAGTTTTGGAATACTATCATTCATAATATTGTCGAAATGTTGTCGTAATAAATTTTGTCGTTGACCTGGAAGTCGAGACTGATCTAATGAGATTAAAACTAATATTTTAGAGATAATGAAAGTGCTAATTAATTAAAGTTACTTTGAGGTTTTTTTATTATACCTTTGCACCGTCACCTATAATTCGAATTTTCGAAATTTTAGATTTCTCCACTGGACTTGAATTATAATACGAATCGAATGACATTTGAATCAAGATTTTAACTATAATGGAAGTGCTCGATAATTTTGATATATAATTCGCTTCACTCACATTCTCAGTCAGTTACGCATCATTATACGCATTTAGTGATATATATATATATATATATATATATATATATAATAATAGAAGTTTGAAAATCCAATGAACGAAAAGTAAGAAGATGTAACACGATAAACCTAACTTTTTAAAAACACCCACAGAATAAAATATAATACAGCAAATCATAAATCAAATGGATTAAAAATACATAACACTAGCTATCAAGTTACAGAAAATCAACCAAATTAAAAGGTATGGAAACAAAAAAAGAAAAACTTAAACTAAATTCAACTATCTAACTGGCGTACAAAACAAATGTAAAAATCAATTAATCCTCAAGCATATGGAAAAAATAAAAAAATTAATATCGAATCAACAAGTCAATGAAAAATATAATACAAAGGTATGGAATCGAAATAAGTATAACAAACGAAATCAAGCACAATCGCCTTACACGTGGACGAGGCTCTAAGCCTAAATCATGAATTGTTAACCTCTACAAAAATCTAATCATGTCCAAGTTTTTTGTAGAAGCAAACTCAAAAATGTATGTTTCTGAAGAAATAGATAGATTAAATCTATGAACTATTTCTACTTGGACGACATACATAAAGATGGAATAAAAAAGAAAAAATGAATACCTGGAAAAAGCCTAGCACAGCGTGTGTACAGACGATTCATTACAGGGATCGAGGGAACACTGATAGAAGAGACCAGTGTTGCCATTCGTAAAGAAAAAATAAAAAACCATTTACTGTTGCCATTCATAAGAATTGAAAAACTGTGAAGCGAAATGTAAAGAAAAAGTATTAATATACAAAAAGAGCTACTAAAAAGAGGGGCAAATAAAGGTAATGCTGAAGTGGGAAGTGAATGGGGGTAAAAAAAAAAAAAAAAAAAAAAAAAAAAAAAAAAAAAAAAAATGGAGATGACTGGCTAATATAAGATACTATGAATAGAATTATATGATACTATGGAAAGAATTATAAAAATCCAGCTATTTTAAATTTTTTAACAATACTATTTACTAAATAAGTGGGATATTTATATAAATTACTAGTAATTTTGAGATTATTGATATGCATAGCATGAAATTTTTTATCAGATAATCTATAAATTCTAAAAAGCTGATTGAGTATAATATTTCTAAACAATTGAATCGAGTTACAGGAATTAAAAGGTAAGATTTTATTAATATTAAAATTATAAAAGTCTTTTTTATCATATAAATTTGTAACAATTCTATTAGAAGGATCAATAAAAAGATTTAAATCCAAAAAATTAACATTTTTATTAATAGTAGCTTCATTAGGTATTAATTCCAAATTGTCTGGATAGTAATCTATATCTATGAGATAATTTTCTGTATGTACTAAGCAAATCAGATCATCAACATATCTGTAAAAAGTATAATCTATTGAAGTAAATGACATTTCATAATGATAAAGGTATAAATTAGCTAGCATACTGCTACTACAGCCACCCTGTGGAACTCCTGAGACTTGTAAGTATAATTTATTTCCTTGAAAAATATAATTATTGAAAATAACAAAGTGAAGAAGTTTAGGAAAATTTTTAAATTTAATTTGATTTGAAAGAGGTGTAATATAAGCATTATATAGAGCTAAAATTACATCATATAGATCAGATATCTTAATATTATTAAAAAGATCTTTAAAATCAAAAGTTTGAAATCCTATTATTTTTCTAAGAGATGTTAATTTATTCTTTAATTCTTTACTATTATTTAGAATATGGTAGTTATTGCTAGTCTGGCTTAAACTATTATATATATATATATGTGTGTGTGTGTGTGTGTGTTTGTATACACCCAACTCTATTTTACACTTTTTTTTACACGAATTTGAAGTTACACGGTTCAAAAAAGTCTTTGTTTTTGAAAAATTTATTTGATCTAACACCATTTCAAAGTCATTGCCTTATACTTCTGTACGTGACCATGAGCGGTTTAGTATAAATTACAGTCTTTGGTATCAATGTATCAAAAAAATTCAAGTTTTTACCACAGTAACTACAGGGGAATCCCCTTATTCGATAACTCTTACCTACCCATTTCGTATGACATTTACGTAACATATTGCATCATTAAATTGTTTATTAGCTCACAATATTTAATCATTTGTTCATGTTATCAGCCATACATAGTGCTATCAGTGTATTTGAACATTTATGAACTTAAGAAGTGAAAAAGGTATTTTTTACAGTTTTCAGTAATTTTGTTACACAGTTTTTAAACTAAATATATTTCTTTATTTCATCTTACACGGTTTTTGGATAACATGGAACCTATACCCAATCTTACTATAGGACATTTATCTTTTTTACACGGTTTTATTCGTTTCTCAGAAACGTTCCTCAGAAATTCGTGTAAAAAAAAAACAGTGTAAAAAAGATAAGTTTCCTATAGTAAAATTGGGGACACGTTAAATATTATCTGAAAACCGTCTAAGATGAAACAAAGAACTATATTTAGTTTAAAAATCGTGTTATATAATGCTGAAAACTGTAAAAGTTCTGATATGCACACGAATGATATATACATACATATGCAATTTTATTGAGCAATATACGTAATTCATAGGTAAAAATAAGCAAAAAAAATCTGATGTGGGCAACACATGACTTTCCTTATACGTATAATGCAATGGATTTACTACTTTTACAGTAAAAAAATAGGTTTTTCGTATAGTAGATACTTATATTCTTTCCAAGATATGGAATTTTCGACAATTAGTCGTCATTTTCATTGATTTAGCGTCATTTTTATCCATTTGGAGAGGTTTTCGTTAATTTGGCAACATTCCAAAAAGTCGCCAAGTTGGCAAGATTCCGCCAAATTCGTCGCCAAAATAACGCCAAGCGTTATGGACGGAGAAATAAGTTATTCTTATAGCAGATAAATGACTATATTGGCGTTCAAATACAAAAGTATTTCTCAAAGTATCTTTTCTCATGAATGGAACGAGTTAGATCCACGAGAATGATGTCACCAAATTTACTGCATGATATTACATATGAAAAGTGAACATGTTTCTCAACAGTTAATATTTTAATTTATGGGATTTTTTGATAAATTTATTTGAAAAATGTAGAATATCTCGAGACCGGTTTATGCTAGCATTCTAAAGTTTGTCAATCGCTTTCTAATAAAAAAATTGCACAAAAAATGACTATTTGCGTAACTTTATTAAAGGTTTTGATTTTTTAATGATTTTTTCAAAATTTCACTCGACAATTTAGGGGTGTTCTGAACATTCGATTACGTTTAAAAACAACAGGCTTCTAGTATTCATGGATAGTGATTATTTTACCAAATTTCATTCGAATCGCTTCATTTGTTCGTGAGATATCGTCTCTACAGACACACTGACACACAAACACACAGTCAGACATCACTTCAAAAATGTTTGATTCGTGATCAGGGATGCTTGAAACGTGCTCGCTCTCCCGTAGAAAACTCGAATTCGAATTTTCGACCCCGTCACAATACTTTCCTTATACGTTATGTATATAAGGAAAGTAAAAAAGGAATCTGTTAATCCAAAATTAAGGATAGTGTGAGACCAGAAAGTGTTCTCACATTTAATGAGACAATTTTATGTAAGTATTTATGATGCCTAGAACGGCAAACAAAGCTATAGTCTGGCTGGCACCAGGGTTTATGAGGACTTGAAATTAAAGGTCAAAAAGACTATAAATTTAGGGGTGCAATACCAGAGGGGCTGAGCTGGGCCATACTAAATGTGCAATGATGTAATTGGGTTAGGGTTAACCAAAGAGCGCCAAAGAAGTAAAGGCGGAGCTACCCCCCCCCCCCCCCACCTCCACCCAAGGAACCGAGACGAAGAGAAAACGAGATCAGACTTTGACGAAAAAAGAATGGAATATCAGACATTGGAGAAAACAGTTGGATTTTGACTTAGGAGACGATTATGAGTTTTGACTGAAATAAGATGTGTGCAACGACTGCGACGTTATGACTTGGTCGGAGGCGTGCCTGCCATTATGATATAACAACAATACTAATGAAGCAGAATATTGCGTGGAAGTTCCCAAATAAGGGATATCTAGAATGTGTTCAGTGCAACCGAGTATTTGCAGGCATTATGGTCTATTACAAAGGCCCAAATTGAAGGTATGTGTCCCTCAAATATCCACAGGTTATTAAACACATTAGATATATGGTTAAGGGTCTCATGTGCTCCCCTCTCACATGCTGTCTTCCTAAATGAAAAATAAGCATGTAATTATCCTAAACGAATTTAATAGGTATTTTATGTCTTAAATAAATGTTATTGTTATGTTCAAATTGGTCTAATCTTTTTATATTAATCAATAATTCTTTTCAGGACTCGCACAAAACGTGAAATAATTGGAGGGTTTATTGCGGCACAACAATGAGCAATGTACATTAATATAACTCCACTAAATGAGAATCAACGGCCATGTCAAATTAATGAAATTAATTTAACATTAAATAATAAATTAAAGGTCCTTAAATGTATTTTATATGGAAAAGTGTAACTTCTAGTTCTATTTTATTTCGGTATTAAAAAATTAAACATTATAGCAGTGCGCAGTGCTGCCGAATTTTGGAAGTGTGGTAAAAACGTGAATTTTTTTGATACATTAGTACCAAAGACTGCAATTCATACTAGACCGCTCATGGTCACGTACAGAAATATAAGACAATGACTTCCTGTTAGATCAAATAAATTTTTCAATAAAGGAAGCCTTTTTCGAACCATGTAACTTCAAATTCGTGTAAAAAAAGCGTGTAAAAAAGAGTTGGATATATATATATATATATATATATATATATATATATATATATATATATATATATATATATATATATATATATATATATTAGAAAGAAGTAATAATAAAAATAATTAATTCAAGTAATCGTGAAATGTTAACATCATCATAGAAGCAAAACCACTGCTACAATGCCGATAATAGAATAGATCAGCACCGGCCCAAATTCGAAGATTAAAAATAATTAAATTCATCTTCAGGTGTGAGTGCTTAATTCTAATTATCAAAAACAAATGCCTGTTTCAGAGTGGACAATAGTACATTGCTCTAAATGTCCAAACTCAGACTTTATTTATTTAATTAGTAAATAATTATAATTTTTTTTCTTTTAGCCACTATAATTGGGAAAGTTGTGTTGGAGGTTATCGAGTGGAAGCTGATACACTGACTAGATAATTTTAATAACGAATTTGGGAGAATATGCATTGTTAGTCGCTGCACGCAATAAATCCATAAAATGTTCTAATTTATAGTTTTCATCACAAGTTTTATTAATTCTAAGAACTTGGTTTATTATAATATTTCTGAAAACTGATATATGCAAATAAAAGTCAAAATGTTGAATTTTTGATGTATTAAATTTAAAATCTTCTCTTTTATCATACAAGTTTATAGCCATATTACAATTTTGTAAATCAAAGTTTAAATCTATATAATATATTGTAAGTCTAATTCTTATAAATATTTGTAAATCTATAATTATATATATATATATATATATATATATATATATATATATATATAATTATTTATATTTATACAAGTCCCAAAAACATTGACATCGGTTTTTATTCCTTAAATATTGATCAGGAATATTGATCTTAAAATTACAAAGTTGCGTAAGAATTGTACAGAATTTTGTAAATCGCTAAAAATTTTCAAGGGATTAAATTTGAAGAAATACAAAATTTAAATTTTTATACGGCTCCTGTACCAAAGCATTTTCAATGAGTAAAATGTGCCCCATACATTATAAGGTGATGTATAAAATTTCAGCATTTTATTATAAAAAGTTCCAGAGATATGTTTAAACAAAGTTGGTGAGGGATTAATCACAAATTAAAATGTAAACGTTTACAGCAAAAGTGAAAATGGCGCAATGCAGAAATGCATATATAATAGGGAAATACTATCTGCCTCTTATCTTTAATGGATCTTTGGCATGGATGGGAAACATTTTGAACAAGCTTTGTAATCTTTGTGTAAAGTTATTGTTTCTACACAGTGTGGATACTTTTGTACCAATAAATAGCAAAATTATTATTTTATGCAATTATTGTTTTCTTTCGTAATTTGTGTATGACTCCTGAAACACAAATTGTGTATGACTCCTGACGACATGATTTTTTCCCGTCTGAGAACCCATGCCGATGCATCGAATAGTGGTTTAAGTCAGAATGTTTTTCTTTTCATACCTCTGGGATTTTTAATGATAAAATATTGAAATTTTGTACATTACCTTATTAGTGTATGTGGCATATTTTACTCATTGGAAATGTTTTTGTACGGGGGCCATATAAAAATTTAAATTTTGTATTTTTAAAAATTTTTTGCCCTTGAAAATTTTAATCGATTTCTGCACCTTTTTTAAGCAACTTTGTAATTTGTTATATATGTCTAAGATCAGTATTTAAGGAATAAAAGCCGAGGTCAATGTTTTTGGGATACCCTGTATATATATATATATATATGTGTGTGTGTGTGTATTGTCTTGTGCTAATTTGAGAGTTATTCCTAAATGTTGTTATGATGGTGGAGATGGCCATGTTAGATATTAATACCTTTCAATATTTTAACGAAGGGAAATATAAAAAAAAACATTTGACAACATGAAAAAAAATGACTTACCCTGGACTTATATTTTAATATATAGACCAAATATTAGTTTTGAGTAAAAATTTCCATTCTTTATTATTTCTAGTTCTTAATTACAGAATTTTAAAAAAATCCATTTTTAAATTATGTGAAAGAAAGGAATGAATAGCTTGTTTGATTTTTTGCTTCTATTATCCATTGACTCGAGTGAAATAAAAATATTCAAAGGATAAAAATTGAAATTCGGAAAATAAATTAGAAAAAGTATGTAAATTAGAACTTGAAAAGTAAACGGAAAACATATTCACTGAACACTTTCAATAAGCGATTGAAAAGTTAATTATGAGAAGTTTTTGTCTAAGGTATACTATTGCACTGTTTGGTTAGATGTAAAGGAACTTAAGATAAATAAGTTCTTTCCAAAAGGTGAGATAAAAAGCAATATTGTATAAGGATATGTTTTTTATTTCTTTCCCGAAAGTGTGTAAATAAGGATAACACAACAGAGAATACAGGAGTAAAAGTATTCTTAGCTTTGAACGTTAGATAGAAAAGTAATATCAAATATTACAATTGAATTTCAATTGTATGGACCTTTCTTAAAGAATTTTGACATTAAAACAACGAAAAATGAAATAAAAAGGGAATTAATATTAATCATAGTACACTTAAACACAGTATATAGAAGTTGACTCATTATAAGGCGGGTTCTTAATAGTATGTAATTATTATGTATAACTGTTTGAAATGATAAAAATTCAGAAAAACGTGTTTACGGTACATGTGATGTAAAACGCCAATTAGGTTATATCATGATGTATAAAAAGTAAAAATATATTTATTTATTACTTTTTCTGCAATACATGGTAATGTATAGGGAAAGTAATGGAATCATTCCGAAAATCACAACTCGAGTTTTCGCCGGATCTACACGTTTCGAGACCTCTAGAATACGAAAAAACTATTTTTAGCGTGACGCCTGTGCGTGTGTCTGTTTGTGTGTCTGTCTGTCTGTCTGTGTGTCAATCTGTGTGTCTGTCTGTGTGTCTGTACAACGTATGTATCCACTCTAACTCAAAAACTAATTTATAGAATGTCATAAAATTTGGTAGATAAGACCCTTGGGTGTGACCCTGGTGCTGATTAGTTTTGGGTACAATTCCGAAAAAAAGAACCCGCCTTTTTTGCGAAATGGTCCTAAAAATTTCATGTATTCACTCTAGCTGAAATATAGACCAAATTTTACAAAATTTGGTAGATGAATCACATGTGGAATGCTCTGGTGTTGACTAGAGTTTAGCATGATTCGGAAAAGAACAACTTTCCTTTTTTACGAAATGGCCCGCAAAAATCGCCAATATCTAAAAAAAGACTACGTATGGTCAAATGTATCAATTAAATGCTTGTTTTATATGTAATTTTTGACGAGGAAAATAATAAGAACAACTCTATTACTTTAGGAGTAACCGTTCTCGAGATATTTGAGATTTTTCGGTTTTTTTTATGCCGCCTTTGAAAAAATGTCCATTACTAAATAAAAACAGAAATTGAATTAAAAATGCAAATTTAGTGTCATTTTGTGGAATTAAACTCAATTTAATGAGTTCTTAAAGAAATAAAGAGGAAATGAATTTGAGTCTGCAGGGAAAGTCATGTGCTGCCCACATCAGACTTTTTTAATTATTTGTGAACAAGGTAGACAGATGATAAACTCAGTTGCTACTCCAAGGGCTACAAATATGGACTATGTGCGACAAATGTGTTCGAGGCAATAAACCTTAATGATACTGGGCAATTGCCCTGACATGGTGTCTTCGGGAAAAGGCTGGTATATGTTTCTAGAAATGACGACACTGCAATAAAAGATCATTGCCTGTCAGAAATCATGCAATATAAGACAATTCGCAATAAAATGACGTAGCGTTTTAAAATGTATTAAAATGACGCAAAGCGTTTTAAAAGAACGTAAATACATTTCACCCACATTTAGCGTAATATTGCGACATATAAGGCTGTATAAGCTCTAGTAAGCAACAGAACCTTAAATGTGTTATGTTAATAGCCATTGCATCCCAGTTCTGCCTGATTTTCGATTTTCGACCTGATTTCAATTACGAAAGTCAACCGCTTTATGTGACTGACTGCGTTGTTTACAATGCAGGTTGTAGCGTCTACTTCGACGATAAGCGCTTGAAATTTCAACCTAGCAGTTCAACTGTAGAGCGTCGGCTGGCCAGTTCGGAGATCCAGGGTCAGAATCCTGTTTGGGACAGCAAGGTTATTTACAATGGCGCCCGAACAAATCAACCCTGTAGGTGAGTGCAAATATGTCGGTGGTCTGATTGTGACCCTAGTACGACAAATACGGATTCAGTGGACTCTGGAAGATTGACCGCCGATTTCAAATTAAGAGGACAACGACCACACAGGATACTGACCTGGATTGTAGCAGGAGATTAACCTGAGGTAAATATAGCAGGAGGGTTCAGTCAGATTGTCAATTGCCCGCCAATCTGACATTAGAGGGTTAAGAATGCAGAGTCCACATCGACGATAAGAACTTGCAATTTCGTCCCAGTAGCTCAACGGTAGAGCGTCGGCTGGCCAGTTTGGATATCCAGGGTTCGATTCCCTGCTGGGGCAGCAAGGCTCTTTACAAGGTTCTGGAAATAGTGCTACAATTTCCTTAAGTGGCAAGTTTTCTTGCTGCCAGTTCAGTTATCAGCTATTGACGCTTTGAAATGTGCTGGGTCTGAAACCGTTTCACGAATGCTTGTCATTGCACTGAAAGCGGGATGTTAGTTTTAGGATATTACCAATTTATTTACTATGAAGGGAGGGACAGCCGAGCTGTTGAGGAACGGATATTGCACTCGGAGGACCTAAGTTTTAATTCCGGCTCTGCTCAAACTGTCCCTGTATTCACACGGAGTACGCGCACGTTAACTATGCCAGTCTGGAAGTCCTTCCGAGAAATTGGCTGCAGAGAAAGAAGGGTATGGGCCTTTGTGGATATCGACTCCACTGGATTCCAGTCTAACTTGGGTGGCACTGTCCAGGCCATTCCTCGGAACCTCAATCCGTCCCCCCCTGAAAAGCCCATAGGGGTGCCCATGCTATATACCAGATGTTAAATAGCGAGAAATATTTTGAATTCATTATGGATGATTTCTATTAAAATGGAATGTCATAATTTTAATTGAAAAATTTAATAAATTTAGAAATGCGCAGAAATGACAATAATCTGCATACCTACGATAAGTTAAATTAGATTCTGTTATATTATGCTACAACCATACGCACAAGCATAAAACATATTTTTTATTCTGGAAATTGAAACAAAATTATATGAAATGGAAAAAAAATAAAAATAAAATATCAATAGAATCAATAGCAAGATCGTATTGTTTGCCTGACAGTTGACTGTGACGCCACGTCAAGGAAGAACTTTGACTTATGGCCCAGGTGGCAATAGTGTCTCCATGTAGGTCCAAACAGATATCTTTTACCTTTGGGTCGAACGATCTGGTCAAAAGAAATAAATAATTTGTGTATATGAAGAAAGTCTTTTGTGGGTCACTTTTGTTTTACTTATTTTTCACAAAAATTTTATTTCTAAAACTTGAAAGGCATTTGAATTGATAGTCTTGATTTTTCGTCTCTTAGTTCAACTGAGTCTTAAAGATCAGAAAATGACCCAAAACAGTAAAGGGGAAAATGAGAGAGTATCTTTTAAAATTAAATTGAAAAATACATAAAAGGAAAAGAAAAGTTGATAAAGGCATTAAATGAAAAAATGTTCACTAAAAAAGTTAATCAAGAAGGTTGCATGAAAGCTCACAAAGGCATCTTTGCTTACATATAGAATGAACTATATCGTATCAAAAGTGAAATTCTGAATGAAACGGAGATGAAAAAAGAATACATTTTTGGAATTTTCAAATTTTAAGAGAGAAAATTAAGATAAATTGAAATTAATAAAGGAGGTGAAAAAATTTTACTGCTATACTTAGCTGTTTTACATTGCGATAAAATAATATAAAGATGAAACTATTTTGATATAGATATAAATTAAATATATTTACATAAATACCTGACGGCAAAAAGCCGTAAAATTACTTGGAATAATTTAACTACCAAAATATAATCTAATAAATAATACTGCGAGCAATTTCCCGGTTTTACACATATTTTATACTAGCAATTTCACCCGCGCTTTGTACTTCTTTAATGTTTAGTGGTCACTCAATGTGACACCTGCACACGTAATAAAAGTTCCTAATATCAAAAACCGTTCAAATTAAAGCGTAAACGTGGAATGCTTCACATTTTTGAGAAGCAATGTTATGTAATTTTTCTTTTTAAATTCCTTTATGATGTCACCCCTAATTCGAATTTCAAAATTTTTGATTTTTTTTATCAGAAGCTGAGATGGATAAGACCAAAATAGAGATTCTGGGTAAAGTAGATGTTCTGAAATAATTTCAAAAGTGCTATTGAAATTTTTAGTTATTCCATTGTTAATAACAAGAGAAAGTTAAAAATAAAGAGTGTTAATAACACTCTTAATTCGAATTTTTAAAATGTTCTTTCGATGATTTGGAAGCTGAGACGATTCGAATAAGACCAAAACCCAGGTTCTAGTTTTACCTTTTGCTTATTCGTGGGACAGCATCAATCTCAAACGAATAACTTCTCAAAAATACAGGTATTTGACATACCCTATCCCAAACAGTTCGATCCCCCTTTGCAACAATTTTACCTTTGGGTCGAATGGTACCCTATTCCAAACAATTCGATCCCCTATTGCAGACATTGGCGCTCATGCAGACATTGACGCCCATGTCTGTAAAGGGAGATCGAACTGTTTGGGATAGGGTATGTCAAATACCTGTCTTTTTGAGAGGTTCTTCGTTTGGGATTGAAGCTGTACCACCCGTAAGCAAAAGTTAAGTGAAAGTGGCCGATACTTCAGCAAAGTGGTTTTGGGTTTTTCTATTATCCTTTTGCATCGTCATCCCTAATATTTTTGAAATTTTAGATTTTTTTTTCTTAGTCTTGAAGCTGACACGGATCGAATAACACCAAACCAAGATTCTAGCTATATTGGAAGTGTTCGATAATTTTAGTATATCATTCCCCCCCCCCCCCCCCCCACCCAACACACACACGCAAGGGTGATCAGACATCAAACGCCCGAAAGCCGTTTTAGGGATAGGAGGAGTCTTGACTGTTTTGACGTCCCAACGAGACAAGCAGAGAGAAAGAGATGGAGATTCTATTGAAATTAGTATAATGGTAATAGACTTTATCTTGTCAAATAATTCTTCTTTAATATTGCCTTAGAGCATTGATTGAATATACAGCAATAACATACTTTAATATAAATAATTGATTAGTTTCTATAGCATCTATATAATAAAAAACAATGTCTGTCTGTGTGTTTTATACACTATAGGCTCAGCGACCGCGTGTCGCAGAGCTACGAAATTTGGCAATCGGAGACCGGGGGGAGGGAGAAGGTGACACGTGAAAATCGAGTTTTAAAATTTGAATTATTTTTTTTTGTTATTTAATGTTTTATGCGATTTCGACCGTTTTTTCCCCATTTTCCCCTTTTTTCTCCTCCATCTGGACATCGCAGAAAACAACAAATCAGCCGACCGGAAAGAGCAGACAATTGCGAGTAAAAATATATCAATTTCAAATCTCAGGGCAAATTCTAATATTTTTAAAAGATTTTAAAACAAAAGTCATTTTAGGCTCATGAAAACGAACTTTCGTTTTTAAATCTTCGCTTCGGAAAAAGTATCGACAATTCCGACTAATAATTTACATTTTTAGGAATCTCAAAGATCAGGCTTTCTTACAAGTCCAATCTGGTCAAAAAATGAGAAAAAGTAGCCGCACGATACGGATTTTAAAGAAGTAAGGATTTTCAATTTCTCGGCGAATTTCAATAGCGAAAGAAGGGATCGATTTTTCACCCATATGTGCGCGCAAACGCACGGTGTTTCTATGGTGGAGGGGAGGTGGGCGAGGTTATGGCGTCATGGTTCTGACGAGTTTGCGAGGTTGCGTCAGATGCGCATAGCGAAGTCGAATAGAACATTCGATATTTGTTTCTGCCAAATAATGAATGTACGTCATTAAAGTAAAGCAAACTTTGTTAACTCCACGAGGGTTATGGCGCCAGCGAGTTTGCCACGGTCAGAATTTTCAAGGGTAGCAAACAGCCTGGTCGCCGAAGGCGGCTAGTTTATAATATTGATGAAGCAACGATGAATTGTATGGTAACACTGTTATAGCTCTATGAAGAAAAACAAAGTAGGAGATGTGAACTTATATAATTTTTTAAAGCTCCAACGTTTTAAAATGAGTGGATAATTAAATGCCAAAAGGAAAAATTACTTTTAATCATGCTACAGTATGTTCAAAGCATTTTTCATTCAATGGTTAATTTAGATTTCAAAAATGAAATTCTGGAAAAAAAACAATGATGTAGTCTTATTACTTTCTATATATACATAGTAATATAATAATGTATAGGGAAGTATTGTAACGGAGTCGAAAATTTGAATTTGAGTTTTTGACGGCAGAGCATGTTTCAAGCATCCCTGAACTGAACTCGAATCGAATGTGTTCCAGGTGATGTCTCTCTGTGTGTGTGTGTGTGAGTGACTGAGGCTGTGGATGAGATATCTCACGAAATAATGGAGCGTTTCGAAAAAAATTTGGTAAAAATATTACAATCAGTGAATACTGGAATCCTATTAATTTTTAACGCAATAAAATGTTTGGAACATCCTCAATTTTTTTAATGACATTTTGAAAAAATCATTAAAAAATCAGAACCTTCACTAATGTTACGCAAAGGATCATTTCATATGTAATTTTTCATTAAAAAACAAATGACATCAACTTCAGAACGCTATCAGGAGTGGTTCTAAAGAAATTGCACATTTTTCAAATAAATTAAATAAAAACACATAAAATTATAAAAGTATTAATAATTGTGAAATTTTTCAATTTTCATATGTAATAATATATGATAAATTTTATAACATCATTCTCGTGAATCTAGTTCGTTCCATTTACGAGAGAAGATACTTTGAGTAATAGGTTTGCATTTTGCCGCATAACAATTCGACAGTATTTATTTATATATAAGAAATGGTCTTCTGATTATTGTCCCAGTCAGTTCCAATTACGCATAAGGGATTTCTATGGCAGTTTCTTTTGAATAAATTATTCTTGTTCTATCATTTTCAAATAGAGCAATTGCGTTTATTTTACCTTAAACAAGTCCGTTTAAGATATTATTATCGTCCTGTTATTAAAATATAGGCATATAAGCTAAAATTATTCATAAATTTGTTATAATATGACACAAATTTCAATCAAGTTCAATAATAATTGAAATTTGCAATCATTTGAATAACGCACCAGAACTCAGAAACACAGAGCAACTGCTGAACATTTTCCCTTCAGCCCCGATATGACGTCACGGAGCGGTAACCAATTGCTTTCTCCTCAGCTGTCTGACCTATCTTCTTTCAAAATACCTTGACATTCACTCATTCAGCTAGTCAGTTCGGTGTATAATACATAGCTTTGGTGCGACATTTTCAGCAGATTAAATCATTAAATTTTATATCGAATGGTTGAATATTAAAGTATTTTTGTATATTTTAAAACTCAGATTTTGCAGAGATAAAATACGTTATAGTTACAGGCAACACACATTTTAAAATAAATGTACATAATATTTCATTATAATGACAACAGAGCCTTTGTGTAAGCGATTTGAATGAATAATTGCTACAAGAGAATGATTTCGAAAGATGGGATCGTATTTCTGGTTTATGGATAAACAATATAATAAAAGATAATAATGTTACTAGGATGGAAAATAACTTTAAAGTTCAGGATCGAATTTAAAATAGAACTTAAAAGATATGCGTGAATGCATATTTCGTAATAAAATATTACTTGGAAGTGTATAAAAATTATAATGTGGGAATGTTTTGATTTTTCTGTGATAATAACAAGGACAAATATGATAAATTTATTATTATACTATGATATTAATTATACTATGATAAATTAGTTTTTCACTATTGAAGAAAAGAGAATAAATAGACCTTATGTATACTAACAGGCAAAATACATAAAAAAATATTGAACTGTTATATTTGGATATTTCGTTTCAACTATGTGAAAAATTATATGTATTCAAGAACGCTATTTGATACTTACAAGGGAATATTCTTTATAGATTTGCTTGCTGCATAATATGTTATATGAATAAACGTACAATATAATTATCTCTAATATATTTAAAATTATATAAATTATTATGATGGATGAGTATAGTATTCAGAACGGTTTATCCTAGATTTGATACTTCCATCCGTTTACTAATCTAGGATTAAATAGAAAAAACTGTTTCATTTAATGATTATCTTATTTTATAGCACTTAAAAAATCATTCGACACATTAAGTATCTTATAATCAGTTTATCAGTGTGAAAAGATGTCCCCAGTGCAGTACTTACCATCTGTCGTACGGTTTTGTGTTCCTTAAAACGAAATAGACGATAACTGACATGTCAGCAAGAACACTTGCTATCTGTCACATATTTGTAAACCGCTGTGGTGAACGGTGAAATCAGTAATCTCAAGAGTCTCAAGGCAATCCATGAGGAGTGCCCAGGTCAGCAAGGCGCTGCTTTAAAATTACAATTTTAAAAAGGCTTGTGGAATCAGAACAAAAATATTTTAGCATAAGTACAAATAAGAGCATCGTAGCAGTACTCTTAGGTTTGAATAACGACGAATCCCAGTTCAATGTCCTTTTGCATAGAGGAGAAAAATTCTTCTAGTAAAATAAATGGAAATTCTAGGGGAATTGTGCTCCTCAAAACACGGTCTTGCGTCTAGTAAGATTATAACAATAGTACATGTCTGTAAGATTATAGCAATAGTACATTTCTTTAAGATTATAACAAGAGTTAATTATCTCGATATGCTGATATTGGGTGAGTTTTTGCCGCCACCAAAAGCATTGTTCACAAAATTGGTTAATTGCAAAGATTAACATATAAGGTTAAACTGCAGATAGTAGCTAAATAATTTAATTGCGCATTAGAGATACATTATAAAGACCAGAGTATAAATATAAAATCGGAGCAACAAGTAAGAGAATTGTAGCAGCGTTCTTGGGTTTGCATTACGACAAATTCCAATCCAGTGTTCTTTAATTTTGAATACAGGACTAAAATTCTCCTAGTGAAATAAATGGACATTTTAGGGGGATACAGTTGAGCTCCTCAAAATACGATCTTGAATCCGAGAGTAACTAGGATGGAGGGGACGGGTAAATAGGGATGGTGCCATTTGCACCCTAGAAAGCAGAGTTTATCATGGATATGAAATCAATAATAGCATGCAGATAGTTTTATTTTGACCTGGTTATTGGAATTTGAAAGTGATCTGTTTTAATTTTGAAGCCCACTGTGGCAGAAAGAAGAATTTTGAAGCATTGTCGGTTACTACAGAGGTTTTCAAATTATTGGCACACAGCACATTTTTTTGTTGTTGTAGCCAGTAAAACTTAAATCTATATTATGCTGAAGAGACATACAAATCTAAAACGCTGTTTACTGATGATGGATTCCTATTCTAAGCTTGGCGACATTAGACACCTTTCTATAGATAAAGGGCCCGCCTATAGAGGAGTGAGTGATAAATTCACAAACGCAATAGAGTCACTCGCAGTCACAATAGCGATTGTTGCTCTTATAATTACTGAATAACAGGCCAGGTCACTACATGACAGGTCTGCTCATTGCATTGCAGGTCAAGTCACTGCATGGTAAGGGATATTGATCTTAGTATATGTACTCCCTTGTCTCTGCATTAGCAGCTACATATATTTAAACTTCGAATTATAAAAATTCGTTCAATTCTATAGGTTTTTTAAATATACATTTTTGAAAATGTGTCCTAGTTTTACTTGGATGGTGGGATGGAGTGGAACGTACGGTATTAAGCTATCCAAAAAATGTCTCGGTATTAGAGAAAATGCATTAAATTGACTTGATATTATATTTGGAACGCCATATATTTAAGAAGTTCTGTTTTTACCGTGTTTGTACTTTATGGGGGCGAAATAATTGAATTTTATGAAATATTTTTCGCATCTTTCTAAAAAAATATTAAGAGAAATCAATTCATTATTTATCATGCAAGTTTCTTATCAATGCTCTAGCGGCTATATTGATAAAAATAAAGAAGAAATTCTAAAGTAAACGTGAATGAAATATTTTTGCGATGGCTAGCTAAATAATTGATTGCACCCCTTCCTATAGATAAACGATTTATTAAAAATAATGAAACGAAAGCATTAAAATACAAGCATGACAACCAGAAACAAAAAGAAATTAGGAATTACAAACAAAATTTAGCAAATTTTTAGCTATCTAAGTTCTGAGTTCTGATTAACTAAAAAGTTCTCATAATTAAACTTAAAAAGTTCTGTCTTCTGAGATAAACAAGCTTTGGCGGTGTTAAAAGCATACATTCCAAGAATAAAAATGTAATACCGTATTTTTCTAGTTTCTGAGTTACGATATAGTAAAGAGCGCTGTTAACATAAAAAATATATTCATTGATTTAATGGAATAAAATTGCCCTAAAGGCTATATACAGATCAAAGTTGTGCTAAGATATCTGAATGATCTATAAATATTTCAAACAAGATTTTAAATATGTGTAAGGCATAACCACAGTATCCGCCAATAAACGGCATTCCTAAATTATGCAGCAACACTTCCAGATCAGTAAACAACATCGCTTTTACGCTGTTAGTGGTATTTAAAACCGGATAACTAAAAATCTGATGTGGGCAACACATGACTTTCCTTATATAATGCAATGAATTTACTACTTTTACAATTAAAAAAATGTTATTCTTATAGTAGATATTTATATTCTTTCAAAGATACTGAATTTTCTTGAATTAGTCGTCATTTTCATTGATTTAGCGTCATTTTTATCCATTTGGCGAGATTTTCGTTAATTTGGCAACATTTAAAAATGTCGCCAAGTTGGTGACATTCCGCTAAATTTGTCGCCAAAATCTCGCCAAACGTTATTGACGGAGATATAAGTTATTCTTACAGCGGATAAATGACTATTGGCGTTCAAATACAAAAGTATTACTGAAAGTATCTTTTCTCGTGAATGGAACGAGTTAAATCCACGAAAATGATGTCACCAAATTTATCGCATGATATTACATATGAAGAGTGAACATGTTTCTTAACAGTTAATCTTTTTTTTTAATTTATGGAACTTTTTGATAAATGTATTTGAAAATGTGCAATATCTCGAGAACGATTCATGGTAGCGTTCTAAAATTTATGTCCATCGTTTTCTAAGGAAAAATTACACAAGAAATGTCTATTTGCGTAATTTTATTAAAGATTTTGATTTTTTGATGATTTTTTTCAGAATTTCACTCGAAAATTTAGGAGGGTTCTGAAATTACGATTGTGTCTTAAAACAATACACTTCCAGTATTCATGAATTGTGATTTTTGTACCAAATTTCATTCGAATCGCTCCATTCGTTCGTGAGATATCTTCTTCATAGACTCACTGACACACACACACACACACACACACACACACAATCACTTCAAAAATGTTCGATTCGTTATCAGGGATGCTTGAAACGTGCTCTCCCGTCGAAAACTTGAATTCGAATTTTCGATCCCATCACAATACTTTCCTTATACATTATGTATATAAGGAAAGTAATAACTGTAGTGGTAGCAGGGAAACAAGAGAACTTTCTACGTTCTACAATTTTATGTACCTCTTTGATTCCTGATTAAACTAATTCATTGATTTAGGACATTACACTAGGAGTGCGATTCCCACTTTGGAACTATCCTAGTCTGGATTTGAAAGGATCCTAGTCTGCGATGGAGTCTGTGATTATGAATTTGGAGATTAATTACGCTGAAATTGATCCAAAAAAGATGACCGTATAATGAACGCATAACAGTTTTATTGAAAATTTTCTTCCTTTTTCCTCTGATTCAGAAACAAGCACCGCATTGCTCTTCAATTATTAGCATTGTATACATTAATTTTAATTTTACACTCATGCAACGACCAATATAGTAAACCAAATTTGGCGCTTTTATTGTCTGTTCTGTACTGAATAACCGATAACACGACCACCAAAAAGAAACAAAATAACTTGCTTCTTGATTTATACTTCGTTCCTAATGCTTGATTTTTGCCTTCTCTTTAATTTTACATACTGCAACCCCGAGAACAGAAATATTTTTAAATCGAAAGAGCCACAAAATGTCTGCCAAAAATCTGCATCTGTTTCTGTTATGGATGTCATTATAAAGAGATGATGAATGCGGACAAAATGTCTTTTATATGTCTGCATACAAATTGTTTCGTATTTGAAAGTGAGATGCGGTACTTCGGTATTCTTTAAATTTTGATTCAGGTTTAACAGACGCTTTTGATAGGATTTTAATGTATTTCGTGAATGATAGAATTATGTAAATTATAAAGGGTATTATGCGAGATTACGAAAAGCTTATATTTATCGTCATTAGGAAAATCATCGAGAATTTGGTCCGGATTTATTTTAACAGCTTAAGATGATCGGAAGAAGACGCAGATGCTACGAAATTTAATATTTGTAGAATATCAGAAAGCACTTGTTCAATTGTTTATGCGTAATCGGAAGTTTTTAATCTAAAATTTCATTGGTTAGGATGCTTATTTTTACTTATTTATCTTATTTGTATTTCAGATATGCTGTAAAGCTTATTAATATATATGAAAAGGGTAAGTACATTTTAATGAAGTATTTATAACTTTATTAATGGCAACATATTCTATACATTGATGTTAAAATGCAGCACTAGAGTAAAATAAGCTCTAATATGAAGTAATATACTTCTTCTGTAAATATTCAGTTATACTAATGTATATGTTAAAACCGGTCATGCAAACAGAACATTTCACTATGGGAAAGGTGATTTTTGCTATACAGCCACGGCTGCCTTTCTTAGAGGTGTTACTAAGGAAAACTGGGCAATTTATATGTAAAAGACTAATGGAAATCTTTGACTTGGAGAAATGTGGAGTTTTAGATAAAGAAGAACACTAGCATCGTGGTCTTAGTGATGATTGAACTTAGAATAGGATTTTCAAGACTGAGGTTTAACTTCCAAAGATTAATTGATAACCATACTCTTCAATAGTGCTGTTACGATTTAATGTTAAATTAAATAATTGTGAAGATTTATATTCAATTTTCATATCCCTAATTCACAGTTCACATAATTTTTTTTTGTCAGGCATGTTAACAGGCAAATCTAAGCTGTGAAAGAAAAATTCGTGAAATTGTTTTATTACAAGGAGAAAACTTATGTTTTCAGTCTGTAAATAAAACTCTTCATGCCAATGGATGTTTTTAACAAGAGGCATACTAGAATTGTAAATACAAAATTCTACTTATCTCGGAAGTTACAGAACTACAAGCTTTACTTTTCTACCAACGTCCGTCTAGCCCCCAGATCCATAACTGAGTTACAAACCAGGGCACAGGTAGGAAGGTGGCTATGCATACATGTTTGTAGTAATTGAATGTCAACTTTAAACTACAGGTTCTATAAAGATCCCTCAGTTACAAATAAAATTGTAGAGCACAAAATAATCCAATTTAAATCATCCAAGCTGAACGTTATCGACCAACGTATAAATACTTTATTTAACAACTGGAGTCACATTTTTCTAGTGCAGGAAATTGCCTTAGTTATTAATAGGGATAAAATAATTTGCTTTAAATTACTTAATTCGTAAAATCTCCCTATTTGACATTTTATGTCTTTAATATACATTATTTACTACGTTAGAGTTTTGAGGTGATAAATGTGTTAGTGTTTACAGCCGGAAAATTCACAAGTGATTGTGGAGACAAGCATGTTCTTACGTATAAGTACGTATATTTCAGTGAATAGGAGGAATATATACTGTTGTACCTAAAGTCGGTAAATCTAAAAACCAGTCTGTTTTGTCAACAAAAGTGTGAGACCAGAAATTGTTCTCACATGAGACACTTTTATTTGAGTATTTATGGTGCCTAGAACGGCAAACAAAGCAATAGTCTGGCTGGCGCCGATTTTATGACAACTTGAACTTTAAGGTCAAAATACTATAAATTTAGGAGTGCAATACCAGAGGGGCTGAGCTGGGGCCATACTAAATGTGAAATGATGCCATTGGGTTAAGAAGAATCAATGAGCGCCAACAAGAAGAAAGGCGGAGCTACCCCCCCCCCCCCCCCACCGAAGGAACCACAGACGAAAAGAAAAAGAGTTAAGTTGTGGACGAAATCAGAGATGTAGAGAACGAGAAGCAGAGATGGAGATCAGACATGAAAAGTAAAACGATCACGATTTTGACTAGAGCACGGGTAGAGATGCATAAAAAACCCAACAGATTTGTAGAGTGTCCCGTAGATGTTCCAAATTGATGGAGGTAGATCAAATGGCGAGTGCATTAAAAATACGAGGAGGAGCCACACACCACAGAGTTATTAATTCATATATTGGGCCAACATTATTATTGGGCCAACGGCCGTACCGTGCTGAAAACACCGGTTCTCGTTAGATCACCGAAGTGAAGCAGCATCGGGCGCGGTTAGTACTTGGTGGGTGACCACCTCGGAACGCCGCGTGCTGTTGGCCATCTCGGGTGCGGTATCCCCGTGGTTTGCGCGCTAGATTTGCACGCTGCCACAAATGCCGCCGTGTTCATGCGGAGTACGATCACGTTAAACATGTGGGTCCGTAAGTCCTTCAGAGAGGTTGGTGGTAGGGGAAGGAGGGTACGGTCCCTGTGGATGCCTCCCCCACTGGGTTCCGGTCTAAATTGGGTGGCACTTCCCGGCCGTCCATACAGTTACCTTACACCTTTCTGGTAGGTCGGACGGTCTGGGTCTCAACAACAACAACACCACAGAGTTATGGCAGTATAAGACTGATGCAAGCCTTTAGGAGATGATAAGCCCAAGACTAAACTGGAAGGTATGTGCTCAAATTATCAAAGGTTCTGGGCACTATCGTAAATCTAATAATTCTGGTCGCATATGTCCCCTCGCTAAAAATAATTAATGAAAATTGATGTTATTGATAAATGGATGTTGTTAATAAATGGTATTGTTTAGGTTTAAATGGTGTGATCAATTTAGCATTATATTAATTAATAATTCTTTTCAGGACTTACACAAAAGGTAAAAATTATTGGAGGGTTTATTGCGGCACAACAACGAGCAATGTACGTTTAATGTTAATTCCACTATATGAATTTACGGCAATGTTAATGCATAATAATAATTAATGTTAATTATAAACTTTAACTTTTCTTCTTATTGCCACAAAAAGAATAAAAAATGAAAACTAGAATATTCTTAAACTGACAAAGCTACAAAATATCTATCAATTTTGTTTTTGTTTTATTCTAAATGCCATTATAAACGGACGATGAATGTGGTAAAATGTATTTTTTATATTTGGCTAATTTTTTTCTGTTTGTGGTATTTTTTATTCAGAAAATTTTGATTAAGATTTATTTTTATCGGATTTTAATGCCTTTCCTGAATACCAAATGCAGCATATTTGATAACGGTTGTTGAATGAGATTATACTCACATCGAGATAAATGTATATATTTATTGTCATTAGAAAAACCACCAATGCCTTTATTTTGTAAGTTTTTTTAACTTTTAAAAGGTCATTTTATTTTTGATGACTGAAGTACTGACGTGGTGCAGTCTATGTTTAAAAGCAAAAGTGTAAAAACTGTACTTGGTGGCTGCTTTTGAACTTTCTATAATTACTTTGCTTTCGAACTAAAGGAACTTTCTCAAATTAGGACTCTTCCATTGCAGATATAGGCATCTATGGACTGCTAAAAAGCGATAATATACACGTAAAGGACAAATTATTATAACTGCCTGATCAGTACTTTTTCTTGTGTAATGTACGACAACTGTTCGATGTAATGTACAACTAACTACAAATTAGGACTGCTGTCCTTTGTTGAACTGAATAATTTAACTAACAATGAGTAAGTTCAGTAGCCATTGACGGCAAAAAAAATAAATACGAACTATTTAAATTCTACCAGGCGTTGGTAGAATGTAAATTCTACCAGGCGTTGGTAGACTGACTTTTTTATTATGATTAAGCGACTCACACGACAACCATAAAAACCGTCGTTATAATCGCCAACTTCACAATACGTCAGCAATTTGTTATACAGCTTTGTGGGGGGCAAGAATTTTTTCTCCCATGCACGTTGCAGCTTAAGTATGTGCAGCACTGCGTTATTAAGCGATGTCGAAGTCCAATACTGGTAGACAAATGTTTACGAGTGAATTAAAATGCGACCACGAGCTACCGGTAGCTCGCGATTGACAGTTTGTCGACCGCTGCATTAGAGAAACCTATATTTATAATAGAGGAAGAAATGTCAGGATATGAAATAAAAATATTCTGCAGTAAAAGTTTTTCTGAATGAATGAAATGACTGGAAGAAATTATTAAATAGATTATGTCTCCTCTTGATAAAAGGCCCTAGTTCCTGATCCCTTAATCGCATCTAAAGTCATCTTCACCTTTGAAGCAGAAGATAGGGGATTTTTTTTCTTTTTCTGCATGAAATGGAAATTTTATTTCCGCATTACTTCAATCCCACTATACCATGTTACCATGTATTTCAATATTTGATAAAATCCAAACATATAGCAGCCTTTGGGATTAAATTTGTACAACTTATATTACCAACATTGTTTTGGGAATGACCCTGTTTATTACTAGAAAGTAATACAATAAAATTCTTTAAAGTAGAATAATTCGTATTTTAATCATGTAAATTGCAATAAATTTAATCTAATTTTAAATTTCATAAAAATGTATCTACAGATAAAATTTCAGTGTTACATGTATTTATGATTTAAATATTGTGTCCACACGCACACACACATATACACACATATACAGACGATTATATTTCGCAAAATGCATGAAATGTATTCAGGTCTTAGCATTTTAAGGTGCACTACATTAAATCATTTAAAAACAAGTATATAAGTCTGTCACCCACAGGAAAACTAACACTTTTAAAACAAGGAGCTGCAACATATTATACTACGTTTTATTTTGTTTAACAATGTAAGTCGCTTAACATCCAAAGTAGTTATCTCAATTGAAAAATGGCCCACTTAAGTTTTGCTAGGTGGTTGAGTTTCTGCCTTTTATGTCTCCGGTGGGAGCGTTGGGAGGGTACCGAACGACTATTATTTCGCTTACTGCGTTACGGCTGTGGTTAGTTCTGTCCGACGGTCGATTAGAGTCTTATAGAAAATGTATATTGTTTCACAAAAATTTTCAATGTCGAGATTTTGAGGACAATATATATTTCAGAACATTTTGAATACTTTTCGATTACTTTTAAAGTGATGTCCGTCTGTCAGTGTGTCTGTCTGTGGTTGTGTGTACATGATAGCTGATATAAATATCAATAGATTTTCATGAAACCTTATATCCGGCTGTGTTAACGCAAAATCTAGAATTGATAATATTTTTTGAAATTTGATGGAAAAATGTGAAATTTTATAATTTTTTAACATGACAGCATAAGGGGAAAATTTGACACAATCATGCATAAAAAGGGTTATTTAGGACTTTATGACCTCAAAACGTCATGATTTCAAAAATTCTTGCGAAAAATAGCCGATATACAACTTTTGTTTTTGTGACGTCGTTAACCCTCCTCTGGAGGTGGGGGTGGTGGGGGTAATTGTTAAATCTTATATCAATAGACACATTTTATTCACCCACTTTAAAACCGAGGGTAACATACTGTAATTGTGTTCATTTGGACCAACGATATAGATTTTTCAGTTTCTTTTTCATTCTTAAAAAAAGAAAAAAAATCACAGGATTTTTACAAATGGATTCTTGTATGAGAAAGTTGAGTGGAGTCACACTACACCTTATTTTAAGAGTAACAGATTTCCTATCTTTCACAGGTGTAAATACTAGTCATTCGTAGATATTTAGACAAATTATTAAGGTCATACTTGCGCCATGTCTACAAGATCTCCGTAAGAGGTATTGTTCTATAAAAATTTCGTATTAGAATATTTTCGGCAAAACAATGCTTTCTCTTCAATTCTATAAGAACATAAAATAGAATAAAGGATGTAAGAGCATGAATTTAGTAAATTCCATCATGACATATTCATTTGTCTTTTGAAAAGATCAATAAAGAAAGAAGCTCATACGGTTCTGTAATCGGATATTCCTGGAATAAGTCAAAGAGATCATTACTTTCTCTGCTACAGACAATCAATAGAAATAGAGTTAAAACTGCACTATCTAAAAATGGATTCGCCAGTGATGTATTTCTTGCTGTTCAACTAATGAAATGAAATATAGCTAAAGGTAATTGGTTTTACAGACGTAAACAAAGGATGTCTGATGAGATATATATGAACCAGAGATGGTTTTTATTACAGTCTATAACGATATCATTTTGCTATTTAAAAAGTATGACGTATTTAAAAACTTCTGGAAGATAATTGGGCATTTAATGAGTATATGTTTAATCTTCGATTGCTTTTCTATACCCTAACAGCATTTTTTTTCACAGTGACGTAAGATTTACGTTACACTGTGACTTTGGGACGTCACAGTACGTCTCGGCAATGTCATATTGAGGTCACAACGAAGTCATTTTGGTCACTTTCATGGTCGTTTGTAACATCGCCTATTAACTTGTTTGTGACGTCATATTGTAATTGCCATTGTAATGTCGTCACATTGTTACGTGTTAATTAAATTGTGGAAACGTCACAGAATATAGTCACAATGAAGTTACAAAATTACTAATAAGTAACGTCGCATAGAAGTCACAAATATGAAGACACATTGTGACCCAGGTGTCACGTGATTACAACGTCACTGTCACACATGTGACGATCTTTGCTGTGAGGGTATTTACTAACATAATATTATAGGAAAAATGGACTTCCAAAATGATTAGAATTGAAGTTTTAAGACTTCTTGAACACATTTAAATCGTTTTCGAAAATATTAGGGCTGACACATTTATGCCTGTGTGTATTTCGGTGTGCGGAGACTAGCTGAAAACCAAATGCTTCTATCATTATCCTCAACGATAATTTTAGGACTTTTTGGCCGTGGGGGAGAATTTTCCCTTAAAAAAGCATGTTATATGTATTTTATGCATACAGTGATTACATTTGACTCGGTAATAAAATAAGACTTCTTGATTACGTTTAAATTATTTTCGTAAATATTAGGGCTGTCACTTCTATGCATGTATGTATTTCAGTGTGTGGAGACTAACTGAAAACTGAATGCTTCTATCCCTATATCCTCAATGTTAATTTTAGGTCTTTTTGGCCGTGAGGGAGAATAGTGCCTTAAAAGAGACTGTTACATATATTTTATGCATATACTGATCACATTTGACTCGGTAATAAAATGTTTCTAGGAGAGGCGTATGGTCATTTCTGGGAAAAAATGGCTTAGCCCTCCTGATGTTTGCTGAAAGAGACACTGACTATAATATTTTATATTTAGAAATACTAAGGGTATACCAATTATTAGCTTTGTAATTTGAGTTGACATACATACATACGATATCTATCACGTTTTAATAGTCGTTTGAATATATTGTATATCAATTTATTGTAAGAAAGAAGGCATCGAAATGTATTACTAAGCAAAGAAATGCCTGTGAATATCTGAAATCTTATATATTAATATTTTATACATAATCTTATACCTTAATAATGTTATATATTAGTTATACTTAATATTATACTCGATTATTATACTTTAATATTCTATACTAAAGTCTATTTCAATCATAATCGGTATCAGGGTACAAATAAAGTACCTTTGTATGAGCCTTTGACATTTTATTGCATTTCTTATTTCTTTAAATCCTTTGAGTTAGCAATAGGTCAGTCAAGCCGATACATTGGATACATTAAGCTGAATTATTTTAATAAATACAATTTTAAATTATAATATATTTAACATTCGCAACGGATTTAAAATTATACATGTATATTTATGAATTATACCCCATTCTTCAGGGAATTAACATTGTTCGTTATAGGAATTAACGCTAAGATATTCTTAAATTTCGAAAAAATTGTTTATGTAATTATATGAATTTAAAAGTACTATATAGATATGGAGGGGGAAGGGGTTATATGATATGTATTACATGACAAATTATTTCATGAGGATAGAAGCATCCGCGCTTGAGATGTCGTGTCCATTCTTCGTACACTTGCAGATGTACATCAGGCCGTTCAATCCAAATTATTTTATCGCCAAAATATTGGATTAGAAATTTTCAGAACAAAAATGTATTGCCCTATATACGGTAGCACAGGAAAATAAAAATATTTATTTCGTAATTCTTATAACAGGGAACTGAATAACAAATTTATTAATTTTAACAACATATCTTTGTTTAAACCGAGTGACCGGAACAATTTCACATTTTGAAAATTCTGGAACTGCTACTTTTAAGTGCAAGACGAAATTATTAAAAAAATATATTTGTTATGCTAGAACATTTTCAGTAAAAATATTTTCTAATTTTTTGCTGCTTAGCTTTGTTTTTACTTTTCAGTTTTCCCTCGATTATATTTCCAGCATATTCGCGATATCGAAAAAAATAAACTAATGAGAAAGAACAAAAATTTCGAAATTAAATCGAAAACGCAAGACTTTACATAAAAGATACATCAGAAATAACTTTTATAAACGACTTTCTGTAGAAGAAAGAGAACTTAATCAAGAAAGTTGTTTGTTGAATGTGTAGAAATATACGCCTGAATCGGATATAAGAAAATATTTAGATAAATTAATTCGTAAAGGAATGTGAAGGATAAGATAAAAGAGGAGATTTTTGTTTTTTATTTCAAATTTTTACATGGATGTAATATACATACAAGACATAGATGTCAGTATTTGTTTTTCTCCTTTTAGTTTAATGAAAAAGGTGTTATGAATTGTAGAATGAAATAGATAAGAAAATCAATTTTCAAAAGATGAATGCTTCGTGTGTAGAAAAATATTTATGTAACAGGCAATTCAAACACATCGATATGCTGATAAAGCGTTTTTTCCTAATAGGAGCAACCTGAGTATTCTGGCTTAGTGTCATAGAATCAGAGTAAAGTGGATGTTCCAATCAATTTGGCTTTCATCTTTGGTCTTGTTTGCACTGAAAAAGGAAATTTAAGCATTATCGATACGATTGTTTGTTTTCTGCATTTTACTTGAGCAGTATTTTACGTTGTTATCTAGTTTTTGATTTGATTACTAGTTGACTTTAGTTATGTAAACGGGAGATCAAGATGTATCTGTTCTTTGAAGGTGTAAATTAATTTGATAATTTGTTTTTGTGACTTAATATGTATATACATTGCATATTAATTTATTAACAGATAGTGGACAATTAAATGTATCATCAATATTGCAAGCTATACCATAACTATCTCGAGAATAATCACTATTCGAATGTCGAATACATTTATATAACATATTTATACGTCTACTTCAGTCCTAATTACTATCAGAGTACACAGAAATGTACATTTACGAATTTGTGATCTATTAAAATATTATTTTCTTTAAATTAATTAAGTTAGCTGCAGGTCAGTCAAACCGATACATTGGACGCATTAAACTGATTAATGTTAATACATATTATTTTAAGTTTTAATAAATTTAGCACGCGTGACAGAATTAGAAATGCATCAGTTTGTTTATATATATCACTCCATTCGTCAGGGATTGTTCATTATAGAAATTAATGCTATAATATTCTTAAATGTAGAATAATTCCTGTTCTAAGTATATGGATTTCAAAATTCTATATAAATAAGGTTTTAATATGATATATTTTATGTGACACATCATTTCACTATAATACGAGCATCCGCTTTTGAAATGTCGTGTCCAATTTTAGACACTTAGAGGTACATATTTTCAAAACGTTCAAAAAGTTCTCAGTAGAAATCAAAAATTATTTTTTTTGTCAAAATCTGGAAGTTGAAATATTCAGGAAATATTGGCTTCTTCGTACCCGATTTTAATAATTAATATAACAGAAAACCTAATAAGCAATAATTAATTAAATAAATAATATAACCAATTTATTAATTTTTGAATACCTTTGTTTAATCACAGTCTGCAGAACAATTTTGAATTTCAAATATTCTAAAACTGCTATTTTCTTATTCTAAAACTGCTATTTTCTTATTCTAAAACTGTTATTTTCATATGACTGAGGAAAACATTAAAAAAATAATTATTTGATATGATAATAAATGCCCAGTAACAAGTTTTTATATTTTTTTTATTTTATCATTGCTTTTCCATTTCAGTTTTCCCTCAATTGTATTTCCAGCATATTCGTGATATCAAAGAAAAGAGAATAATGAGCAAAAAACAAAATAATAATGATATTAAACCGAAAAACGGAAGATCTTACGTAAAAGATACATCTAAAATAACTTTTATAAACTGCTTTCTGTAGTGAACGAGAACTTAATTAAGAAAGTTGTTTATTGAATGCGAAATAGTGTATATCTTAACCGGAGATAAGTAAATTTTTAGATAAATTATTTCGTAAATGAATGCGAAGACTAAATAAAAGGGGACCTTTCGTTTATTAATTTTAAATGCTTATGAGAAGATTCTGTCTTTCGATTCCTATACAAGAACGATGACTGCGGAAGAACTGATTTATGTTATATGTAAGGTTAAAAAAATCTTACGTTCTTGGAAAATCTGAAAGACTATGACCGGCTTATAAGTTGAGAAGGAGCAGTTTGTGTTTTCCTATCATCCTCTTGGTCAAGTGCGTTCAAAAATGTCATTTTTAGAAAATCGCAAGATAAGCGTTGTGTTTGAAAGATAGAATAAAACCTGCTGTGTTTAAAAGAGATAAAGGAAGAGATAATATTTAGTTTAAAGAAAATTAGTTTATTAAATTGTAACTTCAAATTAATTCAAATTAACAAATACAAAAACACTGCTCACAGGCAGGCAACTCAGGAAGAATTAACATTAGAATTTTAGACATTAGAATTTTAGAATTTTATCAACTTAGTTAAAATTAAGGAATTAGCATAAAAACTTTACTCAAAACAATCTATTTTAAATTCCATCAGAAAATCATTAACAAAAATATTAAATTTAAAGAATTTTAGAATTTACCCAGGCTCTTAAAAATTTATGAAGGTTTAGAAATTTGCTCTCAGAATAAAGTTTTAGAATTTTAAATTTACAGAATAAAATTTAATTAAATGTATTTCAAAAAATATTGAGAAATCATATTCAGAATTAAAGAAATTAAGAGTTTAAATAAAACATCTGTATTCACCCGGATGGGCCATCAGACTGGGGGAGGGGAACGCTCCAATAAGAGGAGACAAATTTTGTAGACTGGTTTACTGGAGATCAGGAGTGAATTCATCAGCAGAGGCCTAACAACTACTTCTGGATAACTAGGATCTTCTTAAAACTCAGACGTCATCGTCAGACGCTCCGTTCACATAACTCGCACAAGGAATTTCACCACACACTTTTCCGGAGAGTTACGTCACGAATTACGCGATAAAAGCTTGAAAAATCCATCATTTAAATTAAAACAACTAATGTAAAAAAAGAATAACGCGAGGAACTTAACGTTCCATAAAAAAAGCTCGCGTGGAACATAAGTTCCATTCGAAAATAAACAACGCGCTTCTTGCGCTAACACCGACGAAGGATTTCAACAAAAAAAACTGAAACTGAAAAATTCTGCGCGCGTATTTATACGTGCGGCAAAAAGGGCGGAGTTTAGATAAACGGCAGCAATTAAAATTCGCTTACCGAAATTAGAATTGCCAAAATAATACTCATAATTCCGAGAGCAGACGATCCGTAAAAACGCGAACCAATTAAAATAAATCACGAATTCCAAAGAGGCGCGAAAACACTTAGGTGGCGCATTAATCGCAGTAAAAAAAAAACCGCAAAACAGAATTCCGAAAATGGCCGAACTGAAATTTTTGAATTGCAGTGAGACATGGAAATAACTTGAAACTGAAGAACAAACGGAATTTCTAACCAAAATGGGACATCAAATTAAAGGGAATTTTAAGGGGAATCAAATAAATAAATAATTTTTAAAATTTACAAATCAAAAGTAATATTAATTCAAGGAATGGAACATTTTTAATTAAGAATATTATAAAGAAAGTTAATTTAGAAGATTAAAAATATTCTAATTAAAGAATAAATGAAAAAGCCAATAAATATTATTTAAATATTACCAAATTAAGAATATTGAGCCAGGGAAAAAGAAATAAAAGTAAATTTTCAAACCTCCAAATTACCTAAATTCTAAAGCAACCCAACATAAGTAAGAAGACTACAAGACAGCAATTGTTTTGAAAATACCTCTTTAGCTAATCCATCCGTTATGTCATTGTAGTAGAGGTCCGCGTGAGAAATTCACTGTTGATGGAATTTACTCTGCGAAGACAATTTGATTTTAACACCTACATCCTTTAATTACTCATATACTGGATAGAGCCACAAAGCAGTCTGAAAGATTCAGATGAAGTCACAGCCATTGTGAAATATCATGCATTTAAGAGCTTCATCGATAGCAATCAGTTCAGATTTAAAGCCAGAACAGAAGTTTATATTTTGTAAAGAACGTGTTTATTGCAGTTTATTACAAACTGAATTCAAACATCTATAAATTTGATGTTGGAATCGTGGTATGATTGATTTCGTTGTTCGCACCTACTCTCAGTATGGATAAGCAACGAAATGGGCGGAGTGATTTTTTGGACTGGATCTAGCATTTTCTAGGTCAAGGGGCTTAGCAACAACAACCCATTCTCAAAATTGCGGCATATAACAAGCTTCATTTCAGCCAAGATAATTATCGTCTACTCCTCACTGAAGAATTTGAAAAGCGAGATATCTACTAACGAATGTTCGTATTTGCTAGATTCCGCACTCTTAATTTTTTATTGCACATAACTTGCGACATGTGCGGTTATGCCTTTTTTAATATAATCAATGCCAAAGCAGTATTAAGAACTATAACAAATTACTATTATATTTATTTTTTATAGAAATATATTTTTGTTTTTTTCTGAATGTTAATTTCGAAAAACATAAAATATAATTTATTATTGAGGTTATCTAATAATCAATGAAACATTGATGAAAATAATGTAAATTCCAATAGATCAAATATAAATTAGCAGTGGCGAATCTATGGAGCAGTGGCGAGATATGGAGACAGTGTCTTCTCAATAGTTTATGATCAAGTAGCTATTATTTTTATCACAAGGGGGCTCCGTCCATTGTTGGCTGAAGTTCGCCAATCTACGTAACTCATTTCACGAGTTGGGGACTTCACTCCCTAATTACCGGATCTCATTAAGCTCTCACATCGCGAGTTCTTGTATGCCGCCTGTAGGCCGAAATGCGTGCGCTGGGGGGGGGGGGCTGAAGCTTACCACAACTGACTTTGCGAGTTGAGGGAGCTTCGCCTGCTATCACTAAGAACGTCTCGCGCGCTATTGGTTGAAGTTCGCCAATCCACTAACTCATTTCGCGAGCTGAGGACTTCACTCCCTAATTACCGGATCTCGTTGAGCTCACATCAACTTTTATGCCTCTCATCATCAGCTTTTATGCCGCCTGCAACATAGCTGTAATGCCTGCTTTGGGTGGGGGGGGGGGGGGGGGTTGCTGACGCTTGTCCCAACTCGCTTTGCGAGTTAAGGGGGCTTTGCTTGCTATCAATAAAAAAGCCTCGCGCGCTATCGGCTGAAATTCGCCAATCCACGTAGATCATTTCGCGAGTTGACGACTTCACTCCCTAATTACCGGATCTCGTTGAGCTCACATCGCGAGTTCTTTTATACCTTCTGCAACATAGTCATAATGCTTGGGTTGGGGGGACTTGCTGACGCTTGCCTCAACTCACTTTGCGAGTTGAGGGGGCTTTACCTGCTATCACTAAGAACGCCTCGCGCTATTGGCTGAAGTTCGCCAATCCATGTAACTCATTTCGCAAGTTGGAGACTTCACTCCCTCATTACCGGATCTCGTTGAGCGCACATGGCGAGCTCTTTTATGCCGACTGCAACATAGCCGTAATGCGTGCATTGGGAGGATTGCTAACGATTGCCCCAACTCGCTTCGCTAGTTGAGAGGCTTCGTCTGCTATCACTAAGAACGTCTCGGGCGTTATTGTCTGAAGTTCACCAATCCTCTAACTCATTTTGCGAGTTGGGGACTTCACTCCCTAATTACCGGATTTCGTTGAGCTGACATCGCGAGTTCTTTATGCCGTCTGCAACATAGCCGTAATGTGTCCGTTGGGGGCTTGCTTTTTTGTGGTTGAATCGTTTTGTTTAAAAATGTTCATTGTCTAAAGATTCTAGACAGTCATTTCAAAAGTTGATAATAAATTTGATTTGGAAAATTGCTCAATCATAGTGGTTTTGACCCATTTGATATGGTTTTTATGTGAATCAGAAATTAATATCCTCGTTATTTATGCTCTAGTTAAAATGTAATTCTTCTCATTTCGTTTTCCCGCGTATAAAATCTTAGAATCGGCTCCACAGATGAACGCAAAAGCTGGGTTCCACTGTGATAGTAAAATTGCAAATTGTAATTGATTTACTTTCGCTGTAATGCAGTTATTATATTTTATCTTGTTTGTAACCTTGTTAAAATATAAAACATGAAACTTTTTTTTTTTTGCTATTTTTCTTACCGGAAATTATACCTCTCTAAATTCATCACGCGTTGGCGGTGCAAATCAGCGAGGCACCGGGTTAAGCTTTTATGAAATAACGAATTTCGGCAATAGTCAAATATTTAATAGCCGAATAGTCAAAAGGTGAAACTACCTGAATCCACTCATTTATCCTGCTATATGGAAGGATGACAGAGAACGATATATTGTGAATTCGAAAGTTTTCACAAAAATATTACTACATGATAGAAATCATCTCTCTAGAAACGCAGTTTCAGTATGTCAGAGCACCCAACGCAAGCAAACTCATGTATACTAATACAATCATGCTGAATTCAAATCTGAAATCCGTTTTTCAAATTAATCTTTGGATCTGGAATAACAGACTCTCAAAATTTGAATTTTTTGTCTATTTTTGTGTTTTTGATCTCAGGTCGAAGGCATTGCCACAACATGATGCAATTGCATGAGTATGATATTTTAATACCTGAAGGAGAATTGTATTCAGCTCATAGTGTTAGGGATGAGACCATCTTCATGATTTAGCTGAGTGGTAGGTCATTCCAATTTAAAAATTCAGAATATGAATATTTGACCCATGGAGTTAGATGGACTTGCTTCTTACTTTATCTTCAATTTCACGTTTTAAACAATGCAATTAATGAAAACTTTGTTTATAGATAGATAAGTTGGAGTACAGCCATCATTATCTAAAATACCTATTCTTTCCTCCGCGAAAATATGCAGCAATTTCAAGGTCAACAAGAAAAATCAATCATGATTAAAGCATTGATTAGGAAACACTTTCCAACTTCAATGCAATTTTATTTAAACATCTCTAAAATGCAATACATTCCTAAGTAATATTTTAAAACTTATCACAATATTTCATTCATTTATTATATTTGAAAACATAAACCTTTATCGAAAAAAATGAACTTCATTCAAATGACGGCATTGAAGTATAAATTGCCTGGTTTAAACATCTCTAAAATGCGATACATTCATCGGTAATATTTTTTAAATTATCATAATACTACGATAATTTATTATATTTGAAAACTACATGGAAAACAACTGAAATTCATTCAAATGACGTCATAGAAAAAAAAACACGCCTGGCTCTCTCTATAAAAGCAGCATTTCATTCATAAATTTATTCCCATTCATTTCATTCATCACAATACTATAATAATTTATTTTATTTAAAAATTAAGACTATAGAGCTAAAAGTAATTAAACTCTATGCTTAAAACTTCAACGAAAAAAAATCGTCCTTCTCTCTGTAAAATCAATGAATATTTTATTCATAGCAGCTATGCAGATTCCATGAGCTAAATAATTTTGCGTTAAAGAAATACAGCAATTCTTATACAACTCATTCTGTATATTTTGCTGTTTACATTTTATATAAGTGAAAAATATACTTTGTTGTAGAAGTAATCAAATTTGGAAGCTCATTTAAACTCAAATATATTGTAATTGCGTTGTTTCAGTATGTAGGTGCACAGAATTTAAACAAAAGTAAAGCGGTTTTAAAACGGATACAACATTCAATATGAATTAAAAAGAACGGTAAAAATCACGATTTTGAGACAAGATGGATGCCATATGTCATTTTGAAGTGAGTCACGTGATTTTTTCATATCATGGTCACGTGATCGCTTCATATAAGAAGTGTAATTATTATTTTAATTTTTATTTAAAAAACTACGGAACAACTTTTGCTGAATTTTTTATATATATATTTTATGGAACAATTTGAATATTACCTAAAATTTTCGAAGCAGTGTGTGAATTTTAAATTCGCTTAAAAAATGTTTGAAAAATTAGGTCCCATAGGGTGCAATGTATTTCATTTTTTCAACCCGGATTCTCCAAAACTAATAGGGTGATATTTATTTATATTCTCATAGGTCCTACAGACCGTCTGAACAACATACTAAAATTTCATTTTGATTAAGTCATTTTTACGGCAGTTAGCGTGCTAACGGACAGACAGACAGACAGACAGAATGAACAAAGTCATAAACACTTTTCAACTTTGTTGTAAAGTGTTAAAAATGATCGCTAGATGGTGCTAGTTATCATCTGAAACAACGTTGCTTTTCCATTTGAGTACGTGTTTTACCTTGGAGAATTCGTTATATTTATTTAATTTTGATCTTGTTTTCAAATTTTCTGACTTTGATTTTCTTGTATTTTTAAATTGTAATATCTTGCTTTTACTATGGTTTATTGTGTAGTTCCCTTTTGTACATCAAATAGCATGAAAGGCTGCATAAATCTTTTTGAATTTCCCTCGGAAGTCAATCATTGGTAAAAATGAATTAAAGCAGAGGCTTTTCAAAGAAAGTTTGTATACGCAAAAAATAAACTATTAACGTACCTAGGTTGAAGCTCAAACATTTTAAATCTATATTGTTCTTAACAATTAAGAAGTTGCTGACTTTTCAAAGATTCATAAAGAATTTTTCGTGTTTGTTTACATCTTATTGCATGCAAATTCAAATCAGATTTCATTTTACAATAATCCTAAGCGAAGCTGGCATTTCTATCTGCCAAAATATAAATCAAGTTATCAAATTCACATCGTCTACGGTCTTTTAAATCTTCATCTTGTTCCAGTTGTCACCGCTAGATGGCGATACATAAAATCTTTAGTGGGTATAGTATAGTGGTTTCCACTTTTTAACAATAGAAAAGTGGGAAATGAACGAGGATTTTAGATAAAGACAGCTATGGGTTGAAGTTGACTTGTATGGCCCCTTAAAGTTAAAGAGATGGAGTCCCTTTTCTTTCATGGTATGACCAGAAATTGAAACTTGAGATGAAAAGTTTGATGTATTATGGGGCGTAGCGCATGATGCCGCGGATTTTGCAGGTTGAAAGAAATCGGCCATAATAGAAGTAAAAATCTGACGTGAGTAGCACAGGATTTCCAATCCAGACTCAAATTAATTTTCTCTTTATTTAATTAATAATTCATGAAATTTGTTTAATTGCTCTAAATAACACGCATAATTAATTAACATTATGTATATTTTTAATTCAGCTGTGCTTTTCATTTGGTAATTGGACTTATTCTCAAAACCGGGGTAGCAAAAATGCAAGAAAAAAAAATTAAAATATCTCGATAACAGCTAGTCCTGGAGTAATGGGATTTCGTCGACGGAATTCTTTTCGTCGTTAAAAATGAAGTGAAAAACAAGCATTTAATTGATACATTTGAGCATACGTTGTCTTTTACTTTAGATTTTGGAGGACCATTTTGTGATAAAAGACAGGTTCTTCTTTTCAGAATTGCACCAAAATTTAATGAGCACCAGGGTATCCTATAAGTAACTTAGCTACAAAATATGGTGAAATTGGGTCAATTAGTTATCCAGTTTGGATACAGACATTTTTTGCGGGCCATTTCTCAAAACGAGGCAGGTTCTTTTATTCCGAATTGTACCAAAAACTAATCCGCAACAGGGATACACATAAGGGACTTACCTACGAAATTTTATAAAATTTGATTCATTTGTTGAGTTAGAGTGAATTCATACATTGCAGAGATAGATACACAGATGCACACACTCAGACGTCACGCTAAAAATATTTTTTTCGTATTTTAGAGGCTCCAAAACGTGTAGATCCGTTGAAAACTTGAGTTGCGATTTTCGGCATGATTCCATTACTTTCTCCTCTACATTACTATGCGATTAGCTTGGAATTTGTGTCAGTAAACGTGTATATGGTGAATTATTACTCACTGTTGTTAGTCCAAGTGAGGGTATCTGCGTTGTTCTTCCTTTGATACCCGACTTTAGTACAGCTGTTGATTAGTCTTTGATTTTTCATGTCGGCTAGTAATCCAAATTTTGCAAGGAAGTCAGCTCCTAAAATTGCTCGAGACACATCGGCAATTACAAAATCCCAAATGAATTTGCGATGGAATCCAAATTTTAGAATCAGTTGTTTCGTTCCATACGTTTTGATTTTGGTTCCTTTTGCTGCGTATAACTGGAATTCTTTTTTTACTGTCGCGGTATGCCTGTTGCTTGGAAGAACAGATATCATTGCGCTGTTGTCGACTATAAATTTTATATGAGATAGCTTGTTATATAGGAAGAAGCGACTGTTCCTACGGCTTTTATGCATCGTCGCAGAATGATATAGTCACCTAGTTTTCCGTTTTAAATTTACGCGGTTTTGCACATTTACAAGCTTGTCCTTGAAATTTTGAGTGATACCAACACATATAGACTTTTCTGGATTTCGATCGATATCTTGTTTGCGGTTGATATTTTGATTTTGATCGAGTTCTTAGTTTGGATTTATAAGTCGTTTACAATTTTCTTAAAAGTTGTTCTACGGTTTTCGTCAGGTTTGCAACTTGAGCTTTTAGGCGCGAAATATGACTATTCTCTGTTACTTCTGATACTGAAAGGGATGTGGACACATCGGAGATTATGTCCGCTATTTGAGAAATTTTTTGAAGCAATTCTGAACTAATCGATAAGATATGTTGTACATGAACTGATAATTGTTGAAAGAACAAAGTGCAAAGTACGCCTTGGTGTATTCTTGTTCCGACGAGATCTTGCATCTCGCGAAGTAAATGACTTGGTTTCTTATCTCCTAACGCAAATCTTGAAAAAGGGAGCAACGTTTTGTGACTTCGGAATCTGCAAAGTGCGAAATGATAATTTTTTTTTTCAATACAGAATAAGGTTTATTTTCTGGAGGTTTGCGAAGCAGATCTGTGACATGAATCAATATATCACACTCCAGCGCTGCTGTTAAGCAATGGAATTCTGTTTTTACTTTCCTTATATACATAATGTATAAGGAAAGTATTGTGACGGGGTCGAAAATTCGAATTCGAGTTTTCGACGGGAGAGCACGTTTCAAGCATCCCTGATCACGAATCGAACATTTTTGAAGTGATGTCTGTGTGTGTGTGTGTGTGTGTGTGAAAGTATGTGTGTGTGTGTGTGTGTGTGTGTGTGTGTGTGTGTGTGTCAGTGAGCCTGTGGAGACGATAACTGACGAACGAATGGACCGATTCGAACCAAATTTGGTACAAAAATCACAATCCATAAACACTGGAAGCCTATTGTTTTTATACGCAATCGAATGCTCACAACCCCCCTAAATTTTCGAATGAAATTTTGAAAAAATCGTCAAAAAATTAAAACCACTAATAAAGTTACGCAAATAGACATTTCTTATGTAATTTTTCATTAGAAAACGATTGGCATAAATTTTAGAACGCTAACATGAACCGTTCTCGAGATATTGTACATTTTTCAAAAAAATTATCAAAAAGTCATATAAAATAAAAAAAAAATATTTCCTATTGAGAAGCATGTTCACTTTTCATATGTATTACCATGCGATAAATTGAGTGACATCATTCTCGTGGGTCTAGCTCGTTCCATTCATGAAAAAAGATACTTTGAATAATACTTTTGTATTTGAACGCCAATAGTCATTTATTTGCTGTAAGAATAACTTATTTCTTAGTGCATAACGCTTGGCGAGATTTTGGCGACGAATTTGGCGGAATGTCGCCAACTTGGCGACATTTTTGAAATGTTGCCAAATTAACGAAAATCTCGCCAAATGGATAAAAATGACTCTAAATCAATGAAAATGACGATTAATTGTCGAAAATTCAATATCTTGGAAAGAATATTAGTATCTACTATAAGATAAATCTGTTTTTTTTACTGTAAAAGTAGTAAATTCACTACATTATATAAGGAAAGTCATGTGTTGCCCACATCAGATTTTTTCATTTACGATTCCGGAAACCTGGAATTTAGAGTCCAGGTGCAAAAACCATAAATCTAGGTTTGTTTTCCAGAAAGGAGGTGCTTTGAAAGCCACTGTTGAAAGTTCTGCTGAACTAAAATCTTAATTTGGAGCTGAAGGGTTTTTTGCATCGTTGGTGTCAAGAGTTTCAGTCGTCTCAGATGTAGTTATAGTTGCGTAAGGAATTACGGAAACGTACCTTTTTCAGAATTCGCGTAAATTGAAGTAGATATTCACGTAATTTGAAGCATCAAGTCTCCGGTAAGTTGGAGTTTTAACGTCTCAAGCAAATTGGATTGGAGTTGTTACGTTTCAGGAATGTTGGAGCCATCATATCTCAGGAAGGTCGGAGCCATCACTTCCGGGCCACCCCTCTATGGCGAAGGGCCATACATAAGGTGAAAGTGCGATGTTGTAGAGTATCCATTACAGCGGCAAGCATAAAATATAGATTTATTTACAAGAACATATTACTATATTTACAGGAACATTGCGTAGATTATATACAGGAACATTATTAAAATAGAGCTACATCATAACGCGTGTACAAGCAGCATCCGAAATACGAATGTCCGAATGATGCTGTTACATAGTGTTTTACAAAAATATGTAACATTGCTAAAGAGTGGAGAGGATGGCGACCTACAAAAGATGGCCCCTGGCTTTTCACGCAATAGGTATAAGGTTCCCTCCTGGCCACCCGCAAAGGGAAGGGTCAGTGGAGCTTGGACTGCATGTGGGTGGTCCAGCACAAGATGAAGGAAGACGCATCCGGGGGGTAAGCGGTCGTTGGGGGCGCAGTTAAGCCCGGGGGTTCACGCAGGAGCGTGGGATCCCAGCCAGCAATAATTCAGGGGACTGACCAAGCCCTGCTGTCACGGACTGGCCACTGAGAGTGGAAGCCAAGTGTCCACCAGTAATATTTAGGGGGCTTAAATCCGGTCAGCAAATAATATTTGAGAGGGAGGAGACTTGATATTACAAGTTTTTGGAGAGAGTTTTTTTGCAAAAAGAGGAATCGAGAGTGCCTCTGGCGAGCTGGTAAAGTGAAGTTGGGTGTTAGTTGACGGAGCGAAAATGCTCTCCGGTCCCCGTTTACAGAAGAGCACGTATGGCCGTTTGGCCCAAGAGATAAGGTGAGGCCTACTTGCTATACGTACAACACTTTTTGAAATGCTCTCTCTTCTCTTTTTTAAATTATTGCTACCTGGAGGGTATAACGTTTTTGCAACATATCAATGTTTTTTTACAAGTAGAAATATTGTTTGAGGATTACTGTGGTATATTAATGACTTATGAGGACTAATAGTTTTTCGATAAAGATTGATGATGTATTTGGGATACTTTTTGAGTAGAATTTATTTTAAGAGGTTTTGTGGTGTCTTCAGCTCATGTGTTATGAGCAAAGCTATTTCATGCTTTTTATTTTAAATGTTAATTTTGTAAATAAACTTATTATTTTTGTTATTTTAAATCTAATCCGTGTCCTCATTTCAATTCTTATTAATTACGTTTCTTTTCAGCTTTAACCACTTGAGATCATTTATAGGCCTTTATATTCATGTTACATGAATATTTAAATATTTTAGCGTTCAAATCGAACGTGAGGTGAATCACCTCGCAACAGATGCTGATAAAGTTCTGATGCTCGCCCATAAGAGCCAGGGTAGAAGTGCTGAGCATGCAGCATATGCAAATCTAGAGGAATCTCTGTGGAGAGCAAAGAAGTTTTATGCTAATCGCCTGATCAGCGTCTTTATTCAAATCTCTGGAGGAATTTCACCATATAAGTAACAGAAATACAATAACAATCACAACGCTATTTTAATACATTATTTAGATGCTATAATATTCAAATCTAATAAAATATCAAATTTACCACCCTTTTAAGTCCCTTTGACGAAACGTCCTTTGACCTCACTTTGACTTTTTTACGTCCCTTTGACGAAAAAATATTACTTTCTCATAATTTTGCTTAGAAAAAGTAATTAATGACTTTGAAAATGTTTGAATTTAGATTTTGATAAAAATAATGTTTTAAAATATGCAGAATATTTAAGCATCAGTATCGTATTCTATGTGTACATATATTAAGTAACTCAGAACAAGAAAAAACTGTTGTTCGCATGGCTATATGCAGGATCTCTAAATAGAAAAGTGATAACTTCTGGTACATATGCAATAATACAGTCTATGTAGGAGAATGTTAGTTTAAACTACTTTGTGGCTTATAGTATAAAAGGGTATATATAATTAGAAATCAGCCTTATGCAACCATTTCATGGTTTGACTGACCTGTAGTTAACTTACAAAAATGAAACTATTTCCGGAATATTTCAAATGAACAACTTCTTATGGTATCAAGAACTGAGGTTTAGAGAAATACTCAAATGGGAAAAATCCCACTTTTAAACTTTTATCTAAGAGAAAATAGATCGATAAAAAAGGATTTACCAATTTAATAGAAATTTACATCGATCATGTGCTCGGAAGGGGAGGAGGAGAGTCGACGACCAAAGTCGTCCCCTTCTTGGAGTCACCAGAAAAGAGCACCCAAGCAGGCACTTAGTGTGATTAGAAGAAAATGAAGCAGAGAGGAGGGGCTCAGGGCCCCTAAGCTTGGGAAAAAAGATGTTTGGATTGGACCGTAGATATCTTAAAGAGATTCCACTAGAATATCTACGGATTGGATGGAGGAGACGAGTGAATAAAAACAAAGTACCAAATGCAATGAATAACTCACAAACTGAACTACAGAAAATTATATATTATTCAATTCTAATACTGATTATGACAAAAGTGGATCTAAAAGTTACGGAATCTGAATGTATGATAAAGTCGTCTGGATCCCTTCACTTTAGATGTTTGGGTAAGATTGATGGTTGTCTTTCATCTGGTATTCATGTGCATAAAATTGTTGGATATGTTAACGTTGAAAATAAATGTTGCAAACTATTACAAGAAAACTATAAAAAAAATAATTAGTAGTGAGATTTTAAAATAACCGTATAAAATTAGTTCGTGTCTTGTTTGATGTTAAAACTCTTGAACGTTTTATATTAATTAATATAGATGAAATGAAAATCTTCACCATTTTATGATAAGTGTTAAAAATAGAGTAAAAAATTCAAAGGGATGAAAAGTTCCTTGATAGTGACATTCTACATTTTGTCATATTGATATTTGAGGATGTCATATTGATATATGACGGTTTGAGTGTGAAACACGACATATTTCAGTTCTTCTCGAAATCGTTCTCTTTCGGAAGCCATTTTTATTACAAGGTTTTAATTCTGAATATGTTCGCACTTTCATGCTGAAAGTGTGGTATTTTCGCTCGGGCAGATGTTCCGAAGCTAATTTCTTATTACTTTATTTCATGCCCGGGGCTGCGGTTTCGTTTCTGCAGGCGATGGCGTGAGGTTCCGCACCGTCCGTTTGATGCTGCATTTTGAATTCGTGCAAGGAGTTGAAGGTCGAGGCGACCTATATTACCATTTTTCACAGTAGTGGGGCTCTCTTGGCCCTGAGATTTCTTTGGAGAAGGAGCTCGTGAACTGCGCTCCCAAAAATGTTGGACACAAAGGAATTTATGACCCAACGGTCATTTTTGTGTTTCGGATTATAACTTTGATTCAGAAGGAATCTTATAATCCGTGTGGGCCAAGACAATTTCTTTTGTTTCAAAATTACTAATTCCTCATTTATTTTTTTCAGATGCAAAATTCGGGAAATTCTGTTTATTTTGGATTAAAGATTCGAGCGCGATGACATCCTGTAGGACTAGATTGTGGATCCGTTCCGAAGAGTCGTTTGGTTACTCCAGTTAAGTCTTGGGGTTTTTTGGACGTTCTACCGTAAAGATGTGTGAATACAGCCGAAGTATTTCGATCATTTCAACCAAAATCTTGGAGTGAATTTTCTCGGCTAGAATTCAACCAGTGTGTGTTCGTGATCATCCTTTACAGTGATGTTAAATTCAGGTATTCAAAGTTAGACATGCCGCTACGATTTAGAGCATTTATGATCTTGAGAATGCCAGGAACCGATATCTGGTTCTGGTAACGTGAATGATTACTAAAAGTGAAATCTAATTTATCATATAAATTCCTCAAGATAAATGGTTTTCAAATTAATTTCTATGAAAAATGTTGTGTTGGTTGTGTGAAAATATATTATTACATCGAGAGAACGGATCAATACATCTTCCATTTAAGTGCGAGGGACAAATGTCATCTTGATATAATTAATACAGAAAATGGCCCATAATAATAATATCTTCGTTATTTCTTTAATTACATATGATATATATAAATAAAAGAGTTTATTATGATAATATGTCTCTTGCTTCCAAACCTGATCTTTGTTGTTATTTTGCTGTGTGCCTGTGTGTCCAGTTTACATTTTGTAAGCCTGGGCAGCCAAATCTCGTCGGTTATTGCGGAACAACGTTAAAGTAAGTCATTGTACTTAATAACAAATTTCTTTCTGTTTGTGTGATCCTTGGAAAGGGGCTTAATTTCATAATACCTTTCCGCCCTCCTATCCCTGGATACACATTCTGGTGCACATAAATAGATCTTTATCTTCGCTACATAAACCACTGTGTGTCTGGTGCCTCCGTTTTGCACTATGGCAATTTTATAAATATATGAGTTGTTTCTTTCGACACAGACCGTCCGACCTACCAGAACGTGTAAGGTATCTGTTTGAACAACCGGAACAGTGCCACCCAATTGTGACCAGAACCCAGTGGGGTGTCGTGATGAGATTTCTAAAAATCTCGTCACTTTTGTAAAAATCATAAAATCTTCATTATATTTCAATATTCTATATTTTATTCATCCTTTTAATATATCCATCCCTGTTTAATTATCCCTCTCGTCTCTTATATATATATATTATGTTCTATAATTATTTATCTGTGTTAAAAGATTGTTTTAGCTATTTTCATATTAATTTATAACGCACACACTCAGAGAGAGAGAAGTATTATTCTTCCTGTTATAGTTCAGGGTCATCGCTTGGCGCTTGGGTGATGAAATTCCCTGGTTGCATTTCATTTAGCATGTATTTGTTCTGTCACCGAAAAACGGCTGTTGGATCTTTTGGGATCTCTCCGCGAGGGTACGAATTTTAAAGTTTGGACGATTTTCTATTGGAAAAAATCGGAATTTAGTCTTCCTGGAGGTCCGATTTGGATCCTGAGCCAGAAATGGCTCTTTGCGTATAAAAGGGAGATTTTGGGAGAACTCGTTGCGCATTCCGATACTGACTACCATCCAGACATGTGGTAGCGTTATCTTCGATACTCGCATGGAGTTCCGGCGGCCGACTCCCAATGCGGATCCCTGGACTCTCGAGTTTGGGAATGCGCCAACCATCGACAGCGACTTCTACAGAGAAAGGACGGATCCGAAGTCGAATTCCGGACCACTTGGCAAGTCCCTATCCCATGCCTGATATCTCGTGAATATGCCGGACCATTCGAATGTCTTCGACGATGACGGAGTAGCCGAGTCTTGTCTTCATGCCTGAATCCCGTCGTTGCGCAAAATGAAGTCAAACCCAGGTTTTACCACATCTAGAGCTCCTGGAATGGTGTACTTCCTTTCTTGCGAATCACGGGAATTCCCCATGCGGGTTACGACCGATGTGAGTAGCGACTACCTATCCACGATATTCGGGTTATATGAGGTAGGTGTCATTTTTGTTCCTGTGTAGGAACCGGTTATTTTCCTGGCATGAACTGGCATGAGTCTACAATCTAAAGAACTTAATCCTAAAACCAAGACTGATTAATATCTCATCCGCGTACTTAAATTATTTCTTAAATTACTTAATTTATTATCAAAATTAGTATCCTCTCCTTCCATAACTTGACCATTCCAATATATATACATTTATAATGTGCTTACAATATATTTAGTTGCCACATATCTTCGTATTATTTCCAATTATATTCATGTCGTGGCATAGTAACTTAATTAAAGTCCGCCTGTGTCCAGCAGATAAAGCATGATATTGATTAAGCTATACTCCTTGATTTGAATCTGAACTGCAATTAAATCATATTTAGAACGAACAAATGTCTATTTTCTGATATACTTGGTGTCTTGTTTATTTACATGTTTTAGCGGAAGATACTACAGTTCAAGGTGAAATCCTGAAGTACTTCGATTATTGAATTGTGTATGGGCGGCCAAGTCATTCTGGAGTTTACTCCAGGACAAGGGGTATTTTTAGAACCTGAGTTGAAAAATAGAAATATCACGGCAACGCATCCTATTATCTTCACATATTAATTATCCTATTATTTTCGAGAGTCATAAAATGTATATGAGTGTAGGGTGGTAAGCACGTCGTGGCTGTGTAGTAAAAGACCTGTACGACAATTAGTGCACATGGCAGGTACGACATGGGGTGACAATAACACGGACAGTATCCTCCTTCCCCTACTATCAACCTTTCGGAAGGACTGTTAGACACACATATCTAACGTGCTAGTACTGTGCGTGAACATGGGGGCAGTTTGGGAAGAACAGGGAATGGAACTCGGGTCCTTCGAGTGCAATCCCCGTGCCTTAACCACTGGGCTGTCCTAGATAAATTTGTAAGTTTATCTGTAAGTTTGGAACACTTATAAAATTTAGTAAATTAGTGTCTCCAAACTTGGTGGTGTTTTCGCAAATGGCCAACGACATTAGCAATAATCAGCAATATTTGAATAGCGGTGGATGCGTTTAATAGTAATATCAGTTTACATAAAACGTGTCAAGATACAATTGAAAATAGGTATTTCCTATCTGCTTAATAACATCGTTGTAGCAAATATCTAATTTTAATTTAAAATCCGTTGAATGAATATATTCACTCACTCATTTTATATTACAGTATGTATGCAATCAGTAAAATACGCTTTGCGTGAAAGGATAAGAAAACCCGTTGCTCATGTTTTCCTTACATTGTATGCAGTTTAGAAGTGATTCTGTAGCCGATAACAACTTGACGGAAAAGGTCAATTTGACAAAAGTATCTACTACTTATGAAAAATGTTATGTTTGGTAGAACGTTTGGTATCTTGTTTGTGCAAAGTGGGGAAAAATGAGAGAGATACTTAAATAAATCACTCTTTATTTAAATATTTAGGTTTTAAATTATAATATTTATTTTACATGAATTTAAATAAACTATACGTCTATAAATAGTGAAAACTACGTACATTGTATGTGTTCTTAGTGACCCACCGAATGTACTAATTAAAGTGCGAGTCGACTTACCGCGTATCTGAAAATAAAACGTCTTTTGTCCAGCTTGTTTTCCTTGTTGTTATATTGCATGAATTAAAAATTGCCTATTTGGTTTGCCAGTTTTTACAAATTTTTAGTTCTACGTTTGAATTTTATGTCGTTTCGTAGAGATAACCTATTTTATTTTTCATTTTTATAACTAAAAATATAATAATTTCCGTTGGTTTCATATAATTCAAATTATATATAATTTAATATTTATATTTCATACTTACCTCAAAAACTTTTGATTTCAGTTTAAGAATGCTTAAAAAGTGTAAATATGTCTCGATTTGAATTCAAATTTTTCTGCCACACAGAATAATTGCAACTATGCATTATATTATGCATGTAATGAAACCAATAATGCGTCAACAAATACAACAATTCTTTTACATATCGTGAAATGAAAAAGTGGAAATTCACTTTTTTAGTCATTTTTGTTTTGAAGTAAATTTAAATTTAAATTGCAATACATATTTCTGTTGAAATGGAGTTCGAAAGATAAATATCTTTTCGCTGGAATTCATCATAAATCGTTCATTTGCGCTGAATTTAAAGTGCATTTATAACTATTTATCATCATTCGCGGTAAAGAACTGGATTTTAAACTCGTTTGTTATCATTTACTTCACAATTGGATTATGCTATATTTTCAAAACTTTTCAGAAGATTTGAAATTCCTTAATAATATTTGAATATCGCAGGGGATTTAGTTTTATTTTTTCAGCAATATATTTGGCGGAAAACTTTTGCAGTTGGGTCTAAATTTCGAATCCGATTTTTAGTGTTTTTCAATAAATCATGTTATTAAAGTTTTAAACTTTTATTAATTTCTGTTCTGATCATTTAAAACTTCTATCTAGTTCCAGTTTTTATACAGAGTGCTCAGTAAATTTGTAAATTGGTCAAATTAGTTTTGAACGATAGTAGCTAGAGCTGTGAAAGTGAAGTATCGTTAGCACAAAGTTAGTATGTTCTACACCATGTTCTCCGAGACTGATGGCAACGTTTCTAGCGGCAAAATTTGAAAGTTAGCACCCTTATCTCGAAAACTAAGATACAGAAAAAATTAAATAATAATAAAATGATTATAAAGCATCATGGAATTATTGAGAAATAGTATTTTTCAGAAATGAATGGTGCAATTAGAAATCGATCCAAGTGTTAATTTGAGCACTGTATGAAAATGATGGCTGTGACTTAGATGACCATGGCTGTGATGCGCAAAATCCCTCCTGCATATGAAATATGCGAGAAGATTTGCAAACGATCGTGTATCACCAGATGAGCATCGTTGCAAAAAAAGATCATTACAAGCTATTCAAATGAAGACCATCGCGAGAGGGTACTGCTGTACGACGAATTCAGACGAACCGCTATGGGAACTGCACGGCAGTATGCCTTACGATTTCCTACTGCTCCACATTCACTCGTAATGCTGGTGAACGTGTCACAGGAAGTTCTTTCCTGCATATAATCATGTGCTGTGGCAGACGAACATACTTTACGTGAACCTGTGCGTTTTATAAATAACACCTTTGTATTGAATATAATAAAGTTTCCTACTAATTTGGTGATGCTCTACAACTTTGATACTGACTTTTTTTCGGTTTCACTCAATTAGAAATCAACAGTCTTCAATAGTTCTCGAGATAGAAGTGCTAAATTGAAAATTTTGTTTCTAGGGGTGCTATCGTCAAGCTCACTTGGCAGAGAGCGGTTACTTTACCATACATGTACTTCATTTTCACAGCTCTAGCTACAACATTCCATACTGATTTAGCCTACTTTCAAATTTCTCGTGAACCATATATATATATATATATATATATATACATAAATAAATATGTAATATAAGTGTGAAAGTTATAAAATACCAGAAATCACACGAATAAGGCGCGATGCTGCACTACAACGTGGATTTAAATATCATACCAAAATTGGATTAAATATCATATTTAGATACAGAACCGGTAAAGAGTTGATCACGCTGGGTGTCCGTGCCTTCCTTACACATGTTAATGCCGTGTATACGTGTTTGAGTTATGGGGTCCATAGCTTACAGACATAGACGAACATATTTTCCAAAGTCTCTGAACTATGTTCAAGTTTAGGAGGTGTTAAAATGTGTTTCTCTGTCAAAATATCCTAAATTTTGTAATGTTTAGTAAAATAATAAAAGTAAAACTTTCTCTATTTTATAGTATCAGAAAAACTTCTAATAATATTATTACAAAATATAGAAAAAATAATTAAAATGCACTATTACAATGTATAATAAACACGATATTTGATTTTAAAATAATTGGCACTCTTGTGTATGAAACTACCGTAGAGCACTAAACTAACTTAATCGAGGTTACATAGAAATACTTTAAATAGTTTTGGCTATAATTGAAACATTGCTACTTGCTAGTAGCGGTCGGCAAGGGCGTGGACGGTAAGATGTCATATTTAAATAGTTTTGGCTATAATTGAAACATTGCTACTTGCTAGTAGCGGTCGGCAAGGGCGTGGACGGTGAGATGTCATATTTCCTGTTGGGTAACCGATATTTTTAGGTCTTCATAGGGTCCATATTCAAAAATATATTACACTGTAAATCTCTTTTATTTAAGATATACAGGCTACGCCTACGCCACTGAGAAATAATTTATTCTATTGATTAATAATTACAATTTATGTTCATTAATCAAGAGAATACCTTAAAGACACGTCTTAGGATCCTTGCTGTAACTGATACCATTTAATACTGAATAATTATTAATCAAACTTTCTTTTGATATTAATTTAAAAAATAAGAATTATTAACAACCAAAAATATTTTGCAAGTATAAAGTATAAATAACTTTTAACACACTATCTGACCACTCCTAACTGACAGAATCTGATTGGCTATAAAAATCCTCTTTCGCAAGACTCAACCCAAAATTATTCAAAAAATAAAAAACTCTGTAAAATATTCAAAATTTAGAGTCGTAATACCTCAACGTGTTTTACATCTAGGAAGGTGGGGCCGATTTTATTGTACTAATGAATTTAGTTCTGTACTAATGTAAAGGTCTGTGTACTTTACTTAAATACCCTTTTGCGTATAAATAATGAAATGCTTCTTTTGTTAACATCAACTTGAATTTTCAAATGTGTTAAGTTAAAAAGTCGATTTTAAAATTTTATTTTCGTTTTTCAACATTTTCCTCATGAATACAGATTGCAAAACAGAAATGTTCATAAAGCGCATATTTTAAAAATTGAGCTGAATTTATGCGTTCAAATATGCAAAGGGAGGAAAAGTAGCAGGAATTGAAATTTTAGTTGCAATCTGAACCAAATTGAAAAATTGTTTGTATATATTGATATTCCATATTTAATAAGAAGACCTAAATTTTAAAAGTTCTACTCAAAACATTCGTAAAACATGCTTTATATTCCATTTAAAAATGACATAACATTTTAGTTCAGTTAAAAATTATATAATATTATAGTCCATTTAAAATTTTTATAACATTATAGATAAGGTCATAGCATATGGAATTTTCTTACATTTAATGTGACGACACATAGGATTTTATTTTTCAAATTTTGAATCCACTATTAAAACAAAGACGGTGTTGGCCAGAAAAATACTTATTCTTCCATTTGCATACAATTTATTTCCAATTTGCAATCGATACACAATTTTTTTCCCTTTTGGGTTGATTTAGATTTGAGATAATGTTTCTTTGATAGCAGTTTAATGCCGTCAATAAATGGCAAAATTATACATATCTTAAAAAAAAGAGCATAACATTATAACTGCTGAGAATAAATTATGTTTATCTAAGCCATTAGAAAAAATATGTTTGTTTTATCAGCTTTGTGAAAAATATTTCCGTTTATTTCAAAAATTCGATGTCTTACATAGCACTTCTACTAAAAAATTTATTGAGACAATCATATTCATTGTATTGATTTAGGTTTTAATTTTAAATGCACAAACATGCACAAAAAATTGTATGCTTGGATTTAAATTGTATAAATTTATTTCAATACAACTGATAATTAATACCTTTTTTAAAAATATGTTGTAGATTACCAGACCTAATTTTATCGGTTGAAATAACAATTGGCATAATAGGATAGAAACCGGCCCGCTTGGATTGCTTTCTGATATGGTATTTACTAATTTACTAAACCATTCTATGGTGTGTTTCTAAATTCACGTTCAATGGTGATTGCTTACTGGTCTATATTTCTAATTAGAAAAATCCCCCAAAAGGACAGTATTATTATGTTGCTGCACTTTTGATGCACGAAGTTGCTATAAAAATACTAGAGAACTAAATTTTTATGAGGTCCAGGTTCAATTGGTAAACGTTGTGCTTTGAACTCATTAGTGCAATAAAATCGACCGCACTTTTCTAACATAAAAACTCGCTGAGGTATTACGATGATAATTTTCAAAATTTTAAATGTTTGAGCCTTGCTGAAAGATCGTTTTACGGCCAAGCAGTTTCTATCAGCTAGGAGTCAAGTGCTAATTGCAGTATTTGCATCGATGTTTCTTGATATTCTACAATTATGAATTCCAAGAAAGACAGCATTTCTGCGTAGTTATACAATTATTCGGTTAACCGAATGATTAAATTTATACCCGGTAAAACGGAAAAAGTTATAGGACGAAATGTTTAACATTTTATATAACTTTTTCGGTTAACCGGGTATAAATTTTACAATCGGTAACCGATTTGATTGTCAGTTATTATTATCCTAATATTTCAGCGACTTATTAAGTAAGAAATATGGTGTCGGTTTTATTATACTAATGAGATCGAGGCACAATTTGTACTAAAACTTTTTGATAGGGGATTGTATAAATTTTAGAATCCTTATTTTTTTCTAATACCACCCACTTTCAGCAAAATACCGTTCTTTTGACGATTTTTCTAATTATAGGTATGAGCCTACTTGCAACTAGCAACTAGCCTACTAGCAACTAGCAACTAGCCTACTAGCAACGACCGACGAGGTAAATTCTTGAACGTGAATAATGAAACATCCTGTATGTTTGCGACAAGGCCAACTTGATTACATTGTATACGTTATGACCAGCATTGACAAGAGGGTTATCGTAGAGATAGAATTTCTTTTGAATATTAATTTATAATATTTATTTTTATTGAAATATAGAATATTTATTTGAATATTTATTTTGAAATGGAGTAATTTGTATTAAAGTCATCGGTTTTTAACACTTTCCAACGTAGTTGAAAAGTTTTTATGACTTCATTATGTCTGTCCGTTCGCACCATAACTGCCATAAAAATGACTTTATCAAATAAAATTTTATTGAGACGGTCTGTGGGATATATGGGAATGTAAATGAATAATATCACCCAATTAGCTTTGGATTGAACCTGGGTTGAAAAAGTGAAATACATTGAATCCTACAGAACCTAATTTTTCAAACATTTTGTAAGCAAATTTAAAATTCACAAATTGTTTAAAAAATTTTAGGAAATATTTAAATTACTCCATAAAATATATAAAACAATTTTCAGCAAAATTTGTCAGGTATTTTTTAAAATAAAACTTAAAATAGCAATTACACCCATATCATATGAAGCGATCAAGTGACCCACTTTATAATAAAACGTGGCATCCAACTTTTCTTCCTAGTGCCAAAATCTTGATTTTTAAAGTTCTTTTACATTAATATTTAGTGTTGAATTCGTTCTGAAACCGTTTTCTTTTTGCTTATTTTTTGTGCATCTATATTCTGCGCCAATGCAATTACAATATTTTTGAGTTTAAATGATCATCAAACATTGATTATTTCTACAACAAAACCTAAGTTTAATGGATGCAGAATGTAAACAAGTGAGTTTAACCCCTTCGTTCTCGCTCCCGTCAAAATGACGGGGTGAGTTTTCGCCCTCTATTTCTCGTGCCCGTGATATTTCCGGGCTGGAGTGTTCAAAAGTTACGCGCCAAAAAGATTAAAACCAATTCATTTCTTTTGCCCGGAAAATTTTTTATTTCTCATATTACACAGCAGATGGCAGTACCAGTATATTTTTAATGTATTTGTAGATATTTAGTTTATTTTAAACTAGATGGCAGCACTAATCAAACATTAGTATTTCTGATATGTATTTTGTAATCTGAGAACAGTTACTTAGTCTCGTTGTGAATACACGTGGTTTGTGTTCTCTGATAAAATATATTTTTAATATTCTGTACGTTATGGAGTCAGAGTCAGGAAGTGAATTGGATTCTAATTTTAGTATAAATGGATCCGAGAGTGATTCTGAAATAACTGATTTTTATGAAAGTTCGGTTAGTGAATCTGAGAGCAGTGATGATGGATCTGTACTGTTGCCTGGACGAGTATGGACGAAAATTCTTTCTACTTCAGTTGATCATGCACCCCCACGTTTTAAGTTTTTGGGAACACCAAAGGTAAATATAAATTTTGATCCAAGTTCTGGTGTCTTACAATATTTTGAGTATTTTGTAAATGACAATTTAGTGAATCTCATCGCTTCGGAAACAAATAGATATGCCGAACAATGTAAAAATTCTCCAGTATTCCGCCTGTCCAAAAATAGAAAACCTTGGACACCTGTCACGAAGGAGGAAATTCTTAAATTTCTCAGTATAATTATTCTACAAGGCATTGTAAAAAAACCAGATACAAAAATGTATTGGAGCAAAAAACATTCAATTTCAACACCTTTTTTCAGAATTATAATGCCCTGCAATAGATTTTACGAATTACACAAGTTTCTGCATTTTGCAGATAATGAAACTTTTGATTCTAGCACACATCCAAATCCCAAGTTGTATAAAATCTGGCCAGTGTTAGACCTGAATAAATTGTTTCAAAAAGCTGTAACGCCTGGACGTGATATTGTAATTGATGAAACCCTTATGCTCTTCAAAGGTCGTTTAGGATGGCGACAATATATGCCTAAAAAGAGATCCCGTTTTGGAGTTAAATCTTTTTTATTATGTGAATCAAGTTCGGGGTATATATGGTCGCAAATCATATATACAGGAAAAGGTACGGTTTTTGATCCGAAGTATAAAGATCTACCCCAATCAATTCAAGTCGTGATGTCACTCATCAAGCCACTGCTAAAACAAGGATATTGTCTGATAACAGACGATTTTTATACCTCGTCAGAATTAGCAGATATGCTTTTAAAATTTCAAACAGACACTTATGGAACTGTAAAATTAAACCGAAAGAAATGCCTCAAAAACTGGCAAAAAAGAAACTCGCAAAAGGTGAAAATATAGTTTTTCGTCGAGGTAAAGTTCTTGCCATGAAGTGGAAAGACAAGAGAAATGTTACCATGTTGTCTACAGTCCATACAAATGATATGGTAGATGTACAGTGTCATAACAAAGTTGTCAAAAAACCTAAAATTGTCACTGATTACAACAAAAATATGGGAGCAGTAGATATTGTAGACCAATATCTTGGAGATTACTCAATTGATCGAAAAAGAGGAAAGAAATATTATAAGAAAATATTTTTTCATTTGTTAGATCAAACTATTTTGAACTCATATACAAAAAACAAGGTGGAAAAAAATCCCATTTGATGTTTCGGTTATCTTCAGTAGATGAACTTATTGAAATGTATCACACACACACACAGTCATCAGACACCATTCCAAAAAGAGGCCGGCCAAGCTTTGAGAATAATTCCAACCGTTTGATTGAAAGGCATTTTATTAGACAGATACCCCCAACTGAAAAGAAATGACAACCATCAAGAGAATGCAAAGTTTGTTGTTCCAAAAGACAATAAGAGATGTAGGAAGACAATAAGAGATGTAGAAAACAATAAGAGATGTAGGACGGAAACTCGGTACTACTGTCCTGATTGTGACGTTGGCCTTTGCATCCCATGCTTTGAAATTTATCACACAAGAAAAAATTACTAATCTTTATTTATATCAAATGTAAGTTTAATAAAGTTCTCTTTTAATGGCAAAACGCTTTTCTTAAATTCTTCTGGCGACCTGGAAAATCAACATTGTCACAATAACCCTGAATGTTGGCTTTTCATTATTTTTTTTTTTATTTCAAGCCAAAAAAAAAATCCAAAAATTAGAAATGAATGCATATATTGTTCACACACTTATTTTTATATAATTTTCTTGAATAAAAAAAATAGGCACTTTTATAACCGTTTTCTTGAAAATTATCCGATCGTTAAGGGGTTAAGATGAGTTGTATAAGAATTGCTAAATTTTTTTAAAGCAAAATTATTTAGCTTTGGGGTCTGGAATAAAAGTGATATGAATGAAATATTTATTGCTTTTACATAGAGAGCCAGACGATTTATATTTCAATGACGTAATTTTAATAAAGTTGATGAAGTTTTAAGTTTTCAAATATAATAAATTAGTGTAGTACTGCGATAATTTAAAACATGTTAGCGCTGGTTGTATCGCATATTAGAGATGTTTAAATAAAATTGCATTTCATTTGGAAAGTGTTTCATAATCAATGCTTTATGCATGATTGATCTTTGTTATTAATTTTAATAAAATTTGCCAGATGGACTATATGACTTAGCGGAGGATTTTTTCAATTTTTCTTTTGCCTCTGTACTTTAAAGTTAGGTTTGCCCCAAATATACCTCTTAAAATAGCTCTTATTAAAATCATCTTCCATGCTCCCTCTTACCCAAGATCTAGCTTTCACAGCCCTTTATCACACAATATTTGTGTTAGATAAAATTTGTGTCGATTGTAATGTAGATCCGCTGTAGATGATCAGCTAAACTTAGTAGGTGAAAGAACAACCAGAGTCGAAAATTGAACTCAGACTATCTAGATAGGTAGAACTCTAGAATGCTGCTAACTACCCTTCTACTACTGACCACTGAGATGTACTACATCTGGAGTGCAGATGTCGGGTTTCGTTTCTTCTGCAACCGCATCACTTAACTGCCGCGTTAGGCAGAAACTCGATTTCAATGTATTTTGCAATATTAGCGGATATTTTTAAGGATAAAAACGAGAGGGACTATTTCATTTAAACTTAATGTAAAACAAAGAAATGAAGCAGGATATTTAGTAAAATTATCTTTTTTTCTAAATTGTGTTAATAAAATAGAAAAAAAAAATAGATTTTTGGTGGGAATTTAATGCATAGTGAACAGACCGATATGCAACGCTTATTTTTGGCTTAGTCTAACAACTACAAATTTTGCTCAGAAAAGGCAAAATATTAAGCAGTAACTTCCCGTATTATTACTTATCAGTTTTTTTTAAGTTAAAACTGCTCATACAGTGTTAAGCCTAATTGCCTAATTAGCTTCCGAAATGTATCCTTCCGCGAACAAAAAATTATTTCAGAGGCTCCCATATGTAAAAGAAATAACTAAATATTTCATTCATATCACTTTTATTCCAGACTCCGAAGATAAATAATTTTGCGTTAAAAAAATTCAATTCTTATGCAACTCATCTTACACTCACTTGTTTACATTCTGCATCCATTAAAATTAGGCTTCGTTGTATTACAGAATAGGAAGCCTGCACTCCAGATGTAATATAGCTAGTTCAGTGGTACGGACATAAATGCTAGGATTATCTGTTCCTAAAAAATGAGTAAGCAGACTTAACCACGGTTTATTTAAGTAAATAATTTTATCTAGTTAATTAAAGTCATACACTTACAAAAACAGTGTACTAAATCCCACAAAAGGCAATATTTTAAAATATTGTTCTATCATTCAAGTGATTCATTTGTATCCAGGGGCTATTGGCGATACTTAGATAATCCTCACTAAGATCATTAATTTGTTGACACTGGAAATCAATAGGGACAGTAGTTGATTGCAACAGAGGAATAAATAGTGTTGCATTTGGGAATATTTTTGCTGCAATGTTCAAGGTTGTGTAATGGAATAAAAATTGTGGTTTGTGAAGAAGTTAGACTATCCCAATATATAAACTAACATAGAATGTGTAATGTAGGTCTATACCTAAATTTAAAAACTTCGATGCTACAGAAAAAAATAACATATTTTATAGCTTTCTTTTAATTAGTTCTCGTTGAAAATGATTGAGTATTTTGCTATCACCAATAAAAATACGCATACTCTAATTCATTAAATTATTTGGATTTATTCGAGAGGCATCATGTTCCCTCTGGAATACTAACATTTCTAATACCCCGAAAACAGCTTTTTCTAGCACATAAACATGGTGTTAATTTATTGCTGATTAAAAGTATCCGGTTAAAGATTTGAAAATACATAAGTTCAGGCTCTTCCTAAAAACTTACAAATTTACAATTTGAAGTGGTACAATTAGGTATTGCAAACTAGTAAGTCGTTTATCTGTGATTAGGATTAAATGCAAACACTATTTTGAATTTCAAGATGACATTTTTTTAGCAACTAAAGCAAAATAATTCTTAACATCATAAATGAAATGTTGTGAAAAAATAGAACCCGGAGGCAATTGTCGATATATAAGTAATCCTTATTAAAATAATTATTACTTTTACATCAGAAAAACAATAGTTTTGTATTAGAAAAAAAATAAATGCATAATTTATCAATTTCAGTAAAAGAAATAAAGGAATAATTTCTTCTATTTATGAAAAGAAATAAAGGAATAATTTCTTTGAATTACCGCCTGTAAGCATAGCACATATTAGGTTACTTTTTCATCAAAATTAACTTCCGGCTATTTAATAAAATGGTAGTTATAATTTGTTATTAGAATACCTGTCTAACTTTTTACAGCAGTTAAGCAAATCGGATAAGGCACCATGAACACTTTTCCCACAGAAAAAACTTACGCTTTGAAACCTATATTCAAAGGGATATGCTGTAGTTATTTTGTTAGATATAATCACTGGTTTTGTAACGAGTTGTCAGACACTGCAAAGTGAAGGGATTTACGTTGCCGTTTGAGAAGTTAGAGCGCCATAAACGCTATTAGCGATGCTATGTGCTGTGTCTACCATTATGTACTGTGTCTACTATTGTAAATTTTGTCTACTATTGTATACTGATTCTATAGATATTTGCCGTGACTTTTCTATAGATGTTTGCAGCGCATGTACTTACGTCACAACATTAGTGCAGCACATGATTCTTCCTACGATTCACAAAAATAGCACTTGTGGGAAACAAAAAACAGAATTTTCTAACAACTTGATCTCAATATATAGTAATAAATCTAATATGTGGAGACCGGCTCGTGATAACTAGTGAACGGTAGAATCCATTTATTTCTGTTTATAAGTACATATAAAGCATTTTTAATTTTATAAGAGTGAACATAATAAATTTTTATCATTTTTAAAAGGTTTTAGTTAAGTCGTCAGGAACGATGTGTGGTCGTCTGTCTGTTTCAACTTCTTCGATGGCATTTCTAACATACCTTCTTTCGTCCAAGAGAGCTGGAATTTGTTACACAGCTTAGTATAGTAGAAAATTTTAATCTATTAAAATTTAGCGAATTCTTGAAAAATAAAACCCAGTATCTTTTTGCGAAATGTCAAACAGATTACGATAGTTGCATTGAATTTCGTTACTTAACTATAGCTTAAATATAGACTAAAATATTTAGTACAAACACACAGATATCGTATCATAAATGTTCTACTTAAGCCGTTCAATTTGAACGTTTCATTTCTTCGATATAGGCTTATTTTGTGACTGCAAAATTTATTTTTAAAATCTGTTCATGCCTCTAATTTTTGAAACTTGAATTTTATGAACTGCGAGTAGGAATAAATATTCTTTCGGTGTCTGAAAAATATCCCCACATAGGTAAGGACTCCGCTTGTAAAAATGATAAGGCCAGCTGCATGTCAATTTATAAATCTTTTGACGCTTCAAATATAACACGAACAACACAGTGCAAATAAGATGAAACGATAAAAATATAGCATAAATTTGCTTTCTACTACTTAACATTTTTTAATATTATTCTTATTATAATTTATAGCAAATAGTATATATAGAAAGAAATGTATTGAATTTGTGTAAAAATTTGCATATATGTTTTCGATAGAATTACTCGTTTTGGACATTCTAGAATTTTTTTTTAGAATCACATACAGAATAGTAGTTTACAAATAGTCTAAACAATGTTGATGTCAACCTATAATATGTGCTGATAAATACTAGAAGCATATGCTTAGTGTGGTGGGTGGATTTTCAGTTAGTGACGATGCGAATACTTTCAAGTTTACAGCTTCAATTTATAAGAATTTCGATTTCAACTGCAGCTGTTTTCGGAAGAATTTATTTCTCCATTCATTTCTAGCGCCAAACTTTTAACTTCCTCGTCTGTTTCAAATTAACAATTCAACTCATACTCAATTCAGCTAGATGTGCTGCTTTTGGTATGTACATTTTCACCATTTTGCTTTTATTTTGTTTTAGTTAAAAAAAATAGAAAACTCAGATTATTGTTAATCTCAAGATAGAAACTATCAATAAAAATATTGTCGATGTTTTCTTATGTAGTGATAAAGTTCCACGATTACATATCACGAAGACGCTTTCATACTTTGTATCTATTTAATTTTAATCATCCAACTCCTATGTTGTAATATTTAATGTCTCTAAACAAGTCATTAGTCTAATTTATTGAATGCATCACGTTCAACACACACACACACTATACACACACACACACACACACACATATATATATATATATATATATATATATATATATATATATATATATATATATATATATATATATATATATATACATATATAAATATAAATTATTAAATCCAAAGTTAGAATGTATATAGTAACTCATAATACACTATTCCAAAATTTTCTACAAAATACAAAGAAATAAAAGAAATTAAGACAAAAAGAGGAAATAATAAAGCATAATGCAAGTCATAAAGACAAAGACAATCAACAAATTTCAAAAATGAGGAATGCAAATAAGAAAACAAAAAAATCAAGCAAAAAAGCTTGCACATGGAGGAGATTTAGGCTTACGATAAGTACATTTCGAAAAAATTCTCTTCGGGTCCATATATCCCTTCGAAATGAACACAAAAATGCTTGTTTCTGAAACACAAGATAGATTTTATCTATAAACTTGTGTTATATGGACGACAAGCATATAGATTGGAACAATAAAGGAAACATAAATACCTCAAAACACACCTCTTCAGCGCAACCATGACGAGCAAAATATGACTGGACCAATGTTGCCATATGCCAAAATGAAAAGATGTGATTTGCTGTTGCCAAAGAGAGTAATAAAAACTGTACTGCGCAAAAGCAATAAAATGAAATAAAATGAGTTATTCAACAGTTAAAGCTTCAAGATAAAAAGATGAAAATATAATTTCAAGAGAATGAAGAAGTACGGCTAAAATAATATAATAAGGGGAGAATATGAGAATTTTAGGCTAATCGAAACTTATTAACTATACTATTTACTAAATATGCAGGATATTGATACATTTTACTGGTAATTTTGAGGTTATTAATGTGCAAAGCATGAAATTTTTTATCTGATAATCTATAAATTCTAAAAAGTTGATTAAGTATAATATTTCTAAACAATTGAATCGAGTTGCAGGAATTAAAAGGTAATAATTTATTAATATTAAATTTAAAAAAATCTTTTTTATCATATAATTTAGTAACTATCCCATGAGCAGGTTCTATAATTAGATTTAAATCCAAATAATAAATATTATTACTAATAGAAGTTTCATTAGGTATTAATTCCAAATTATCCGGATAGAAATCTATATCTATGGCATAGTTATCAGTAAATACAAGATAAATCAGATCATCTACATATCTATAAATTTTATAATCAGTTGAAGTAAAGAATTTTTCATATTGATATAGGTATAAATTAGCTAACATACTGCTACTTTAGCCACCTTGTGGAACACCTGAGACTTGTAAGTATAATTTATTACCTTGAAAGATATAATTATTGAAAAGAACAAAATGGAGAAGCTTAGGAAAATTGGTAAATTTAGTAAGATTAGAATGATTAGTAATATAAGCATTATATAAAGCTAAAATGACATCATATAGATCAGTGATCTTAATATTATTAAATAGATCTTTAAAATCAAAAGTTTGAAATCCTATTATTTTACCAAGCGTTTTTAATTTATTTTTTAATTCCTTACTGTTATTTAGAATAATGTAGCTATCACCAGAATATCGTAAATTGCTATTTAGTACATTTAAATAATTTAGTAATAAATTACTAGCAGTAGTAGAGTATGAATTATGACCACTAGTAACAGTTCTAAATTTAATAGGACTTTTATGAAATTTAGGTATAAGCACAATATATGGAAATGTCAAAAATTTATTATTAATATCTAAATCACTATACATATTGATAATTTTCAATTTGATACTATTAAGAGAGTGTGAATCAATTTTAAATAGACTATTATTTTTTAAATAATCTAGCAGATATTGAATATAGAATTTTTTACAAATAATAGCATAATTATTAGAGGCTTTATCTACATAAGTAATAACAAAAGATCTATGTAAATCATTAACAGAGTGCTTTATATTATCCATATTATATATAGATCTAGATAAATTAATACTACAAATGGTATTTTTAATAGATCCTAAAATAGTAAATTTCCACATATTAAATGCCTCTAAAGGCTGAGCATATTTAGAAGCTAATCCATAAATAAATTTATCAAAGTCCAGATTGATTGACTTTAACACTTGTTTAGAATTATTACATGAAGGTAACCTGAATGTAGTGCCAAATGACATTATAGTTCTTAAAGATTTATCTTTTACAATGGCTAAGTCTCCAGTAACTATATGACCCAAGTGTGGATTTATAAATTCAGCATAATGATCAACACTACAAATACATTCACCATCTAAATTTGTAGAGGAATCTATGTCGACTGAGAGATATTTTGAAGTTGCATTGTAATTAAAAATGGTTCTTCCAATAGGCTTGTTATATTTAAAAGTTTTAGTAACATTCAAATCCTTTACAGGCCATAAATGATGAAATTGATTAAGTAAATTCTTAAAGTTTATGGAATTATATATAGGATGCTTAAATGATATTACACAATAAGAATTAGAACAGTTATTATTATGAAATTGATTAAGTTTTATTTTTAAATATTTTGATCTAGTAATGAGCAAATCATAGAAAATATGATTAAAATGTTCATTAGTAAGATTTAACTTTTAAGAAAATAGCATAAACTGTGTTTAATTGTTTTTTCTTAACTGCAAATACCCATGATTTAATAAATTTCCATTGATATGTGTTATTGAATTGTTGATGCATACTTTTAATCTCCGCTTTAAAATCATATTGGGAGGAGCTTCCTTTACCGCGTTTAAATCTTTTGAGTTTAGCCAATTTACTATTATGTAAAAGAGGTTTAAAAAAAAGGTGATTAAAAATAGAATATTTATTATCTACAAAATTATTCTTAACAATATTGCCATTGAGATATAATTGATTTAATCCATATGGAAACAGAGTACATTGTGATTTAATATAGAAGTTTTCAAAGAATAATCTATCAGCAGTATTTGTTTTAATGTCCAAAATATGTATAGTTATATTTTCAAAACCATGATGAGCAAAGTGTTTATATTCGATTTTATTAGAAGTAGGAAGAAAATTATTATTGTGGATATATTTTTTAACATGATCTCTATGTACATTCATACGTAGATGAATAGGATTACTGGTCTGTCCTATATAAGATATATTACATATATTACAAGATAATTTGTAGATGCAATTAAAAATTTTACAGAAAGTCTTATGACTATGTAGATTAGTAATTTGTGAGTTAGAAGCAAATGGGCAGGTTTTACAATTTTTATTCTTATATTTATTGAAGTTATAATTTTTAGCTGGGCAATTATTATATCCAAAACAATCCATGGCACACTGTTGGTAAAATGATAACGGTCTAAACAATTCCCAACAAAATTGAAAATACCAAACAATATTTATCAAATTATATAATAACAAGAATAAATATATTTGCCAGTCACTAAATCAAATAAGATGTATAATTCATAATAGTTAAAGTAATATAAAGAGTATGGCATTAACACATATAAATAATATAAATAAAAATAAAATAATTGCTTATATATAAATATATACAACTAAGTCCATGTAAAACCTAATAAAATGTAATAAGTAGGATATTACAAGATAAAAAGAAATGATTAACAATATAAATATAATCAATTCTAAACTAGATTAATTAAAACACAAGGTATAATAAAATATATACTGTGTAAATCTTGAATTCACATAGAATCCTGTCCAAAAAAGTAATAAAAAGATTGTACTAAAAAGTACAGTTTATAAACGGTATCTATAACACCAATACAAAAATCCCAAAGGCAGTTACCCAGTCATAAAATCACAAAACCGATAAATTAGTAAGAAATAATAACGATAGAAGGCAGCACTAGAATAAGATACTTCTAATATGTAATTACTAATAGCAAAGAAAAATTTGCAGTAAGATTTAAAAACGATAGATGGCAGCACTAGATTAAGAAAATTCTAATATTAAATTACTAATAGCTAAAGAATAATTGCAATACAAATATTTACCAAATAATAAAACAGAAAGGAAGACAATAATTAATAATACTTTAAGCAAAAATATAATAAGTAACCTATGCAAATAAAAGAAAAGAATAAAATAGGAGAATGAGCCACAATAAACTACAATTAACATTGGAAGAAAGTAGAGATAGTAATACATAATAAAAAATTAAAATAAATTCTATTACTAAATTTAGCGCAAATGCAGCATAAATTTGAATAGATAGCAAATAGAATGTTTCTTTAATACGAAGCATATAGAAGGAATTAGGAATAAGGATAGTTCATAAATGAAAAGTTAGATAAACTAAACAGCGTAATATAAGAATGTGAATGACAATGCAATATACATTTAATTTATTGCGCAAATGCAGATATATATATATATATATATATATATATATATATACGATAATAAGGCATATTATTTCAACATTAATCTCAAGTATATTGATATTTTTATACTTTGAAATCAATCTCTGCACAAAATTTGTGATTAAAAAAATCTCTTTTTTCGAAAGCTTAAGTAATATCAGCTAATAGAAAACCCAATTAACTTTGGAATATATTGTATTTCAAAATATGTTTACGAATATTTTAGTTATAAATTTAGGAGATACCAGATACGAGTATTACTGGTTTTATATTTCTAGCGTTAAATATTGTGAAAGCAAACTCAATTAAGATAAAACTTCTTTTATAATTCATGAGATAGAGGAAGATAGAGAAATGGAAACGATGTTAAGTTTTATGAACTCGAATCAATAAAAAGCTAAGAATAAAAAGAAAAAAATTAGTAATAAATAAGAAGTTTTTGCATTAATAACGATACATCGAGTAAAATAATTTAACAACTGAAACAAAATGGTAATTAGTTTGCACATGCGGAAAAAGTTAAGTTCTCTTTCTTTTAAATTGAGTTAGTGAAATGTACAGAATTTTATAAAACCGCTCATAAAAACTTTTGTCTAATATATGACATTATATATAAAGAAAATATATGGCAGCATATTAGAAATGCTGAAATTCGAAGATGTTAATTAATGAGATGTACTAAGATCATTAAAAGGATAAATTATAAAGAACCACTTCTGTGAAAATATCTATAATTTTTTTAAAGCCCACAGATAGTGTTTTAACAGCAATCAACTAGTTTCTGGATTTTGCAGTTATTATATGATACATTTCGCAGTTACTACAAATGGTAAAATTGCGAGTCTTTAATTATAGCAATGTTAAAAAAGGGAAATAATAACAGAGAAAAAATAAATTCTTATACATTCTTATTTCAAAATTATTCTCATACAATGTACTTTTACTGGATTTGATTGCCTCAATGACAATTTATTTTGAATTGGGTCTAGTTGTACCTTGAGTAATTCTTTACTACCTATGAATGGAGATCTTTTTGATACGTATATTGTACCAAATAATTTCAGTTGTACTGTTTAAAGATATCGTGAAGGTTGAAGGCTAACGGTCTTATTGTCAAATATCCGGCTTTTGTAAATAATAATAATACTCTTATTCTTATACCTCTAAACGAGCTTGATCCCTAGTAGCTAGACTTTGTGGAGGACTTGTTGTGAGGCAAAAGCCAAAACAGCTCATGAAAATGCAATTGCAATAGAGACATGTAATCTATTGGGAATACCAATAACCCGTATGGGAACCGAATTGCGCTTCGGCATAATGCGCAAATAAATAATATGAAATACAATTAAATCTCAAGAGAGGGGACTGTGAGAAAAACTAGAAATTTAAATTTGAATACTCCTTTGGAATCCTCTGCCATCTGAGATACCTCGGCACCATTTTGTGCAGCCTCTTTATCCTTTAAAGATGAATGTACAGCAGTTTTCAAGAATACGTGCGCAATGCCGAATTTGAATATGGAAATTTTGAAGAGCGAGCGATTAAATTAATTAGAGATAACCTCCAATGAGTGACACAAATGCAGCAAAGTAATTCATCCCAGACCTGAGGTTTGATTTCTGTTTCTGCAGAATTTTCACTTTTCTTGACCTTAATTGTATATCGTTTCAAATAAATTATACATGCTATTTCGATTAAATTTGTTAATTAATCATCCTCTTTACAATAACATAATTGTTATATATATATATATATATATATATATATATATATAATGTTTTTTGCAATTAATAGAAAAAAAAGTAGATGGTTGAATTTCAAAAGTAATTAGTAAATGTAAATGTACTATTAGATGATGTAATAGAGTAGGAATATAGAAATCTGAATATATAACTTTCATCATGATATTGCGCAAAGCACCTAATAACTTAATGGATTTATAAATAAAAATTTAAAATTTTTTAATCAAAAACTATGCAGACTACGGTAAGTACAAAAAAACCCATTTCTAGCATATCTGTTACAAATAAGTAACTATAGACTAAGACTAAGATATGCTAGAAATGTTTTTTTTGTTGTACTTTCCGTAGTTTGCATAGTTTTTGATTAAAAAAAATTCCGATTTATATATATATATATAATATACTATATATATATACAGGGTGTTCCATAAATTCCGAATTAGTTTAAAAATTCCTAAAAATTGGTATATTTGAATGCGGCTTGCAACAAAGTTAGTCTCATGAAGGGGGATTTTTTTGGAAGAGAAAAAAAAATTAGAAATTTTGTCAATAGAGGGCGCTGCACGCAAGCAATCACAGAATTCCGTGGGAAAACTACGTTTATTTGCATGCAGGCAAATGTTTACAAGCACATCACAGAACTAGAGTACTTTTTCTATGTGTCCGCTATCACCATACATGATAGTTTGCAAGCGAGTGACAACACCGTTAACTGCAGCATGTAGCATATCCGGATAGATGCAGGAGATTTCGTGGCGAATGACATCCTTTAATTGCACTGAAGAACATGGGCTGTTGCGGTACACTCGGGACTTAGCGTAACCCCAGAGCCAAAAATCTAGGGGTGTTAAGTCCGGTGAGGGAGGGAGCCATTTAATTGCACAGAGACGGCTGATTAATCGTTCTTCAGTAAAGGTTCTGATCAGGAACTTCTTCACTTTGTTTGCGATATGAGGAGGTGCCCCGTCTTGTATGAATGTCACTGTGTCAAGGACATTATGTTCCAATAAGCACGGTATCACTTTCTCCGTTAGCATTTGCAAGTAGCGTGTTCCATTAATCGAGCACGTCTGCCAGCCTGCTTTTGCACAGGGCTGTTCAAAGAAAAACGGACCCACAATAATGGACTCAGTGAATCCACACCAAACAGTAACACGTGGGGAATGTACCGGCTCCTCACTGTAGGCATGTGGGTTTTTCTTTGCCCATATTCTACAGTTATGGGTATTGACTGTTCCATACAATGAAAAATGAACCTCGTCTGTCCACAAGATATTGAGCAGCCATTGTGGATCTTCGTCGATTTTCGACAAAGCCCAATTTGCACTCGCTTAGCTGTGTCATTTGGTAAGAGCTGGTGCAGTGATTTCAACTTGTAGGGGTACAATTTTAATACACCATGAAGAATGCGGAATACCGATGTCTTCGGTATACCACTTATTCTTGCCAGTTCTCGTGCTCTACTTGCTGCACTCGTTGACTGTTCCCTTAGAGTGTGCATTTGCGAAGCCACAGCGGAGGTACGGACCTCTGACAAACGTGGTCAACCACTGCGAGGGCGATTAGGCAAACTTCCCGTTTCTTCGAAACGTCGTACCAGGGAAACCGGTCTGGCAGGAGCGATTGGACCAGAACCTTTCTTCAATCTCTTCTGTGTCCGAAATCTTCGTAAAGTTTCAGCCGGCGATTCGTGGCTGAGGTAAAACAACTTAACCAATAGTGATTTATCCACCAATGTCAACATCACAATGAAAGCCAGTAACAGGAAAATTCAGAAATGAGCTTTAAATCATACACTCAGCATTTTATAGGACTCTGATTTGCATATTTCCTGTGATTGCTTGCGTGCAGCGCCCTCTATCGACAAAATTTGAAACTATTTTTTTTTCTCTACCCAAAAAAATCTCCCTTCATGAGACTAACTTTGTCGCAAACCGCATTCAAATATACCAATTCCTTCAATTTTTAGGAATTTTTAAACTAATTCGGAATTTACTGAACATCTGACTGCGCTTAAAATCATAATTGTTCTAGTATTCATTGATATTAATAATTAAACCAAAATATTTTAGTAACTCTTCAATCGTTTATGGCGCCCACAGACTCATGGACACACACTAATATACACATTAATATATATTCGTACATACATGCACACACCATAACATCATCCCCAAAACCGTTCAATTTGAGTTCAAGGATGCTTGAAACGTGTTGTTTCGCCCCAAACTCAAAATTTTGATCGTCATAATACCTGTAGATATATAACATGCATAAAAAAGCTATAAATTTGAATGATTTTCCCTGGAAAGCAGATATAAGAAAATACTTTTGTGAATATTAAAATACTGTTTTTCTGAAAATTCATGAAATATATTCAGCTAATTGCAAAGAAAAATAAATAAAAAAAGTAAAACCTATTAAATTTCATTTTTATTAATCTTTAAATTCATTCTAAAAATATAAAAACATTGTGTTACATATTGCCTTTTCAAATTTTTAATATACACATAAAGAGTGACATACGAATAAAAATGTCTTGTTTTAAAAATAATTGCTCCGTATGATTTTCTCTCGCATGTGTAAAGCCAAACATTTTTCTGCTAAATGTATCATGCCATATATTATTTACTTTAAGGAATGTATCATGCCATATATTATTTACATTTTCATTACCGATCTCAAATGGGACCAAATGAGAGTAATTGGAAAAAAAAAATTAGGTGAATCCCTCGATATAAATATGTATAAAACAATATATTATTGCAAAATAGTATAATTTTTGCATAAGTTCTAAAAATTATTTTATTTAATTAAGAAGTGCATACACAAATATTTGCACAAATTAAAGATATATTTACTTTAGTGAATAGGTACTGCATTTCATTGATTTTTATGGATACACTCTTACGTTCTCATACGAATTTGAGATATTAATTATTGTTTTCAGAAAAATTTTCGATTTCGGGATGCCAATATGTATTTTAACACCTCCCAAATACTTTATGACTATTTTTGGTGTGATGTCCGTCTGTTTGTCTGTCTGTCTGATGTTTGTGATTGATTTCTTGTGTACACACGCTAGCTACTACAAATGTTATTGGAACTTTATATTCGGCTTTGATATAAAAAAAACAACTAGATAGAATGTTGTTAAAACTTTGAAATTTATTCAAAATTTTAAATTTTTTAACTTGGCAGCATAAGACAAAATTTGACATAATCATGAATGAAAGGGATTATCTATGACTCAGTGATCACAATACTTGATAGTCTCAATCATTGTTATCAAAATAGTCGCTATACAATTGCATTCGTGACGTTATTGCCCCCCCATCTGGGATACATTGTCAAGTATGGTATCAACGGAGAGATTTTGTCAAGCCGTTTAAAGCAAAGGGTAACACGCTATAATTGTAATCATTTGGATCAGAGATACCGATGTTTCAAAATTTTACTTGCAAAATTTGAAAAAAAAAAAGTATCCACAAGCTTTGTAAAAGTGGATTATGGTATGAGAAACTCGAGTTGAACCACACTTGAAATTTAACATATTAACGTCCCTAAAACCAGGGCCTATTTTTAAAGCCATGGCGTCTTACAGTAGTATCCAAGAAAGTTACTGTAGAAGGAATCACTGATCAGGAAGAATCTTTTGAGGCAGAAAATGTAAGCTGCTTATATCTGTACTGTACGGCGAACTTCTAAAAGTACCCATTTAAAGCAAGTACCACTATTCCTAAAACAAGACAGTGCATAATAGTTCTTTCTTTCTGAGGAGCATATTAAAATACGATGGCTTGAAACTTATAAAATTTTAACTGTAAATAAATGGACACTATGGTTTAGTACTCATCTCGAACCATTCTTGAGATGTTTAATATTTTACTTTTCCACATACAGTGCGATATCTCTGGATATGCTTAAGCGAATTACATAATATTATGTATTCTTATTTTGCTCTATAACAGCATTACGCTTGTTACATTTTTTAGCATAATCCAGTAAGCGTGATTTTTATAGCATGATCTTTTTATATCAAATTAAGTCCTATTATTGTTGTAAATGATTCAATTAACTACCATTATCTTGTCGTTTTTGTCGACACTGCGTTTAGATGGCGCTGCTCCTTTTCACCTTCGACCAAGCTGCAGTAGTTGTCATGTGCATGGAATCGCGATGTATGTGTGCATGTGTTGGTGTTCTGTAATGTGCTGTTATTAAAAATATGTGTATAAAATCCTCGTCATGCTTTGCTTCTTAACCCAATCTATAATTGAACTTTAAATCAAATCAATTATGTAACATACTAATATGCATACATTGCAGTATTTTAATTTGAAACTGTAATATTTGCGGAAAAAATATGACAATTATCAAATAAGTCGTTATATTTCTTAAATTCTTTCAATAAAATAGTCATTGAACCCATTGTTTAGAAACGATCGGAAGTCGTTATCGAGATATTAGAAAATTTTTGGAAGAATTAGAATAATTGGGATGGAATTTGACTATTTATTTGAAAGAACTATAAAATTGTCTATTTATTTATTTATTTATTTTCTTTCTTCTGTTTTTTGCAAAAATAATTTTAGAAATGTAAATTATTTTGTTTACGAAAATAGAATTAGTAGTACAAACGAAAAGTACAAACAAATGATTTAGTTTGCAGTGAAATTTATCGAAAATCTAGACTTTATCATTATTGCAAAGATCAAAATGTGTCAATTTGATGAGATCGTCTTGTGCAATATATACCATTTAGCACAATAATTCTATGATATTAAACTTTTCCCGTTTGAACGATTGTAAAGAATTCCAGCAGAATATATTATTCTTCATTGAAATTTTTCAATTTCAGAGACATTAATTATTTTTTTACTATAAACGCACAAAAAAAAAATCTAGAAAATATATTTAAAACTTTTTTACATGAATTCTACGATTTTCATGTTTAGAAGTACCTGAATAACAAGAAAATGCGATTTTATTTTGATAAACAGACTTAACGTAAACATTAAATTGGATTACTTCAAATTTTGTTTGTTCGGTTTCTCGGAAAAAGCGAAGGAAGGAGAAGAATGTCTTTTTAATATGTATTGCAAATGAATGGAAGAAGTCTGTTTTGGATCAAATAAATGCGTCCAAAGAATTTCTCCTGTTTTCTAAAAAAGTTTACAGCAAAAATTAATAAATTGTCCGAAATCAATGTTTATTGGGAAATAAAAGCCAACAACTCATTTAATGAATAGAAGTAACGTTCATAGAAGAGTACTAGTAAATACTGCTGCAACTGTGGGTAATATTTTGTCCAAATTCACTTTGGCTGTTTTACTTCTAAAATAAAAAAAAAATATTTCCCAAATTTCAATTTTCTTCCAAACGCAATTCATCTGCACTACAGTGGTCAGACGCATTGTAGGATACTTTATTAGATGAAACACTACAAATCAGGACCACAGAATTTAATTGTGTATAGATATTCTTACTATTTGTTTATGGCGACCAGCTTGATCGCTTTTTAAAATGACCGAAATATCTTCAACTTGATGATGCGCCCCAGCACATATTCAGTCTGTGTTTACGCGGAGTATGGGCACGTTAAATCTGTGGGTCTGAAAGTCCTTCCGAGAGGTTGCTGAATGCGGAAGGAGAGTACGTCCCCTGTGGATGTCAGCCCCACTGGGTTACGGTCTAAATTGGGGACACTTATCCACAATCATACCTGCCAACCTGGGAAAATTGGAATGTGTAAAATTTTGCGTGAATGACATTTATAATGATTTCTTTTTTAAACTACACGGGCAAACGACATTTCTAATAAATTCAACTATATACACGTACCTGCATTAAAAAATATTACATTAAATATCAGGTTTACTGGTAGAATATGAAAATTCAGGACACCAATTTTATAAAATTTCAGGACAATAAATTATAAAGCAAACAATATATAAAGGTTTTATCCGGTGAGAATTACTTTATAAAAACATAAAGCCAAACATAAAGACAAATATTTATGTTTGGCAAAACATAGTTTTTCACTAAAGAGAGTAACAAATATTGATCTTTAATAAAAAAAAATATATATATAGCACTGAATTATATTCCTGCCAAAATGGTTTCCCTTTTATTTGCCTAAATCATTGCTTTAATACCACTTTTTGGAAAATATCCCTTCACAGAGTTTATACCCATTTTTTAAATAGAAAAATTTATATTATGCAAATATAATTAAAAAATTAACTTAATAATTAGCCATAATATGAAAATAAGCTAGTTTAGTCGATCTAATATGCAACATTTAAATGATGGAGATGGATGAAAAAAGATACTAACGTACTCTCGGCAATTCACGTGAAGTAACTGAATTGCGCAATCGCACTATTTATGTGAAAATAATTAAGAAATTAACCGTAATAATTAATCAGAATAGGAAAATAAGCTAGTTTAGTCGATCCAATATGCAACATTTAAATGATGGAGATGGATGGAAAAAGATACTAACGTACGCTCAGTAATTCACTCGAAGTAACTGAATTGCGTAATCGCACTGTTTATGCGAAAATAATTAAGAAATTAACAGTAATAATTAATTAGAATATGAAAATAAGCTAGTTTAGTCAATCAAAAATGCAATATTTAGAAGATTGAGATGGATGGAAAAAGATACTATTGTACTCTCGGCGATTCATGAGAACAAACTGAATTGCGCAATCGCAGTGTTTATGCGAAATTAATGAACAAAATAACATTTTAGCGATTTATGCTGAATTAGACAACCTTTGAAGAAGTATATTTATTACTTTTATAAAATAAGCGATCGAGATCTTAATTTACGTTACACGCGGCCGTAAATCTCCGTTAATTTGATTGGCATTACCCTGCATTTTATTATGGATTTGCTACGATCCCGGAAATGGTAAATATTAGTGTTAAAAAAGAGGAAATGCGGTGTTTCCGAGGAATTATACTATGTCTGGTTAATTGATAAATTTCAAACATAAAAAGCCGGAGAATTTCGCCGGGGATTGATTTCCTATTAATGTTAAAAAATTCAAATAAATGCGGAAATGCGTAAAATACAGCAATAAATGCGTAAAAGCGTAAAGAGCAGTTAAAATGCGTAAATTTTACGCATAATGCGTAAAAGTTGGCAGGTATGCACAATGAAAAGCAAAATAAATAATTTTTTTATCTTTCAAGCATAATTTCACCCTAGGTATTATATGGAGTGATTGAAAAAATGTCAAATATCACTCTTTGATTGGGTGCATTCGTTAAACAAATGTTAACTGCGAGTGGGAAAATTGTTTAAGAAACGGCCATTTAGTCTTTGAGATAATTCCGTGTTCGGTTCGATAATCAATGATTCTTTGCAGATGAGAAATTGGTAAGAAAGAAATGGCATTGCAGATCGTAGTCATCCGTTGATTTCGAATTTAAATAAATTAAAAAAAACGACCCGGATGGATATTTTTAATAAATGCAAACATCCATCCAGTTACTTTCCACAATAAAATTTAAAAGTGTTTGGATTCTCGTATTATTTATGCATAATCTCAAATCTTCAGCTCCCGTTTAAGATAAACAGCAACTTTCAAAGTTGTGAAAAAAGGAGTTTTTTACGCTCATCCTTAGTATTACAAAATTGGCAAAAATTTCTGGGTGAGTTAAAAATGACATTCTGAAAATTATCTCTGAAGTTACTCGCTGCTCGCTAACCCATACTTTCAATTAGAAAAACCAACAGAAAGGATAATAACATCATGTTGTGGCATTTGTGACGGAAGGGGATATTAGCAAAAGCAAACTGATGTGGCCATTACATGACATTCTTTACGGACTCAAATTTATTTTCTCTTTATTTCTTAATTCATTAAATTGAGTTTAATTGTACAGAATAACGGGCATAATAATTTGAAATTACATGGAATTTGCACTTTTAATTCAATTTTCGTTTGTTATTTGTTAACTGGGTTGTATTTTCATACGCGGTGTAGTAAACATTCGAAAAAACTAAAATATCTTAAGAACGGTTAGTCCTAAAGTAATAAAGTTGATATTAATCTTTTCATTGTCAGAAATTCCATATAAAACAAATGTTTAATTGATTCATTTGTGCATACGTAGTCTTTTATTTCAGATTTTGGGGATTTTTACAGGCCATTTTGCAAAATAAACTGGTTTTTTATTCCCGAATAGCACCAAAATCTAATAAGCACTAGAATAACCCACAGTAGATTTATCTACCAAATTATGTAAAATTTGTTCAATTAGTGTTTTGCAAAAGTGAATACATACGACTTTTGCGGGTCATTTTGCAGAAAAAGCAGAATTATTTATTCCGATTAGTACCAACATCTAATTAGCACCAGGGTAATTCACAAGTGACTCATCTACCACTTTTTTGTAAATAAGAGATCCTTTCATAATAAAATGACACCTCATAAAACTTTCCCAACCATCAACAAGATAAATCCATGGACGGGTATTCTGAAACATCCTGTATATAATTTGATCATAATTAAAGTTTACTTTAATTATAAGCATATTGTGTAGTGTATACCGCCATAAAAATATTAGCATTCTTTTTTCAGGGATTCAAACATTCAAGTCTTGATTAGGGAATTCTTCGCACGTGAAATTGAAGCTTTGATAAATGGGATGAATAAATTTAACCATCAAAGAAAAGCTTTAAAATCCTATAAAAATAAAACTTTTATAAAATCCGTTAGGCTAAGAATTAAAGGAAACATTGCAAGCCTTTTGCAACGTTCTGATCGTAGTATATGTAATACAAGAGTAAGGAATAAGCTTTATTTAGATGGCGTAGTGTTTAGATAACGAGTTTTAAATACAAATGCCATTAAGACACCTGCTTTCAATACGTTTTTGATTTTAAATGTCATGGAGTTTTTTCAGTCTTCTACGGAATTTGTTAACCATTAAGTCAATGCAAATAACCTGATGATAATTTAATCTTTTCGTGTATTCTTTATACTTCGAAAATATGAATTTGGAAAGAAATGTTTATTTACATCAGAAAGAAAACCTTATAAATATTACATAGTATATATCATTTTAATCACATTAAAAACAAGTTAAGGTAGAATTATTATTTTAAAAACTTACATTAGTGTTTTAAATTGGAACTTACTGTAGATGACTAGTTAAAAATCATTAAACACATGAAACTTAAGTTACACTTTTTACAACTTAAAATCTGCAGCTATATGCTTTGAATTCATTATAGAACGCTGTCAAAATATAAAAATGCATCAATCGACAAATTTAAAAAAAATAACCTTTAATTTCAAAGCTCTTAGTTTTCACAATGCATTGATTTAATTTCAATATCCATCTTCCAAGAATACTTAGAACACGATTTTACACTTTTCCTTGTAAATTTCATATACACTTTTATATTTTGGCAAATTTCAAAAAGGCTTGGAGAGTGACAAGTGCTGTAATAAATTTGGCGTTACCCAGGGTGCACCACGTGGAGGCCTACTGCTTTACATCCCTTAGGAAAGTCATGGAGGGTCCTCAGCAGGAGTATTTCCGTCATTTCAGATGTTCCTCGACAAGAAGCTGTTGCCAGATTCAGATTTCTGACTGATCATTTCTGTGTCAGGGATCATCTCCACCTATGTGGACTTGCTGCTTCTCCGGATTGTACTTTATGTAACCTGAGACACCTTATGTCTGGGAAAACATTTAGAGGAATGCCTTGCACTTTGTGACTTTTAATGCATCAATAGAGAAATACTGCAGAACTCGCTGTCTAATGATCTAGCGACCAAGCGGCAGGCATTTATTAACAACATATTTCGGCAAATTTATAACCTCCAGTTTTATTTCAAGAAGTTTTCAAATCTTTCCAATAAAATTTGTCACCATGGTCAAGTGACTCACCGTTACATTGCAGACTTTTCCGGAAATAAAATTGGTGATTAAAATTTGTTTTTTCATCTACTAAAACTATGAAAGTGTATGGAAAGTGATATCATGTAAAGTTAATCCAACTTTGTAATGATGTTGCATGACGCTGCAGAGAAAAGCGATGTACTCTGTAATGATATTGCATGACATCGTGGAGAAAAGCGATAAACTTTGGTTTTGCATGACGTTTTAAAGTAAAGTGATAAACTTTATTGCTTTCATGCAATTGCGTAGTACACAAAAGCGATAAACATTGTAATTATATTGCATGACGTTGTAGATAAAAGCGATACACTTTCTAATGATGATGCATGACGTCGTAGAGAAAAACGATAGAGTTTGTAATAATGTTGCATTCTGTCATAGAGAAAAACAATACACTGTGTAATGTTGTAACATGGCGTCATATAGAAATACAATGAACTTGGATCAAAATTGGGAAGGTTCAAATTTTGAATTTATTTTTAAATCCAAACCCAGAATTATATAATTCACTGCTACAACAGTATTTTTCAAACGGATTCACTAAGCTTTATGAGGAAAAAAAATAATAAAATTCCTCAATGTAGTAATTTTACTTTGTTTTTAGATACTTCTTCTATTATCATGAAAATAATTCTTACCTTGCTGAATTGACGCTTAGACTTGCATAATTCAAACATCAAGCGTAAGCATAAAAGTCCAATCAAAACACAATTTTGAAAAACCTGTTACAAAGAGAATTAACGAAAAATATTTCTATCCCTTTACTTTTAAAATATTGCATACGTAACATGAGAATTAGATATGAGTTGTATTTAGAGTGTGTAATCTTTTTATAACGATGTAAAATAAATAAATAAAACTAAAAATAAAACTTATTTTCGAATTTCTCACATGGTTTTGGTTATGAAAGTCGTTAAGGCTCCAGCTGGTGACACATTTTTGAATTTCAAATTGGGTGAGAATTTTGCAGCAATCTGCTGAATCAGTTAAGCATCACGGCAAACCGGTAATATCTATATTGGTAATGTTTATACTAAAATGGAACTCGGGTTTAAAATAAAGTATATGGTTCAAATTTTAATTAGAAGCATATGGAAATAATAAACAGAGTCTTGCAATACTTAAAAATATTATATATATATATATAGTGTGTATATATATATGTATGTATATATAATTGTATGTATATATATGTGTATGTATATATATATGTATATATATGTGTATGTATATGTATAATGTATATATATATGTATGTATATATATGTGTATGTATATATATATGTTTGTATATATATGTGTATGTATATATATATGTATGTATATATATGTGTATGTATATATATGTGTATGTATATATATATATGTATGTATATATATGTATGCATATATATATGTATGTATATGTGTATATATGATGAATGCATAGTTGCATTGGCATAGATTTGTTCTCCCCATGATAGTTATATCTCTATATTTTAAATTTTGGAAAGTCATTATGCTTACTTGTCTAACCTTCCTTTTATGTAGTAGTAGATTATTGGAATTTGTTTCAATTTTGTTTTAATTTTGGTTCATTGTATTTATTAGATAATGTTTTATATCTGTTAGAGAATCTCCAAAATATCTTTGGAATTTTTTAAACTATATTTATTCTTTCTTATCCTTGCATAGCATGGCATAGCATGCAATTTGGCAAATATGCAATGTTTGACTTTTCTCTAGTTATAAATTGTTTGGAAGGTGTTTAGATTTCATCTTTTAAGTATATATATATATATATATATATATGCATTGCAATTTGTAGTTTACGTATTATTTAAAAATATAATAAGTGCATTTACTGTTTAAAATAATAGGTGGCTCGGCCTTTTATTCGCAAAGTTCACCAACATCTTGTTTTACATGCTATATGCTTGGCATTGACATTTATAAATATACACTACGTGACAGTGAAAATGAGACATCAAGAAATAGTGGACAGAAAAATATGTAAATTGCAGGGTAGACGCAGCTCACCGAGTTATGCAAATGATGCGAAGTGCGCAGTTGAGTGAGATATAAGGGAAGGAACCTGCAGAATCTGCAATAGTCGCGTCGCTCTATCTGCCAGGGAAATCAGTTTGCAATTCTTTTTGTCTCAGAGGAAATGTGTAATAGCAGAGAATGCCTGGTCGCCTCCAACCGAGGCAGTTCCAGTAGACAGACGATTTCACGAGGGGTACGGTGATCGGACTTAGAAGGGCAGGTTGGTCCATACGCCAAATTTTAGAGGACAGCCACCTACACGGGCCCACGGTGCACCAGCTTGGGCGAAGATGGTTGGAATAGGGGTATGTGGCACGTTTGTGGTTGCTGGTACGGCCAGAGCGACGTCAGCACGAGTGGACCGACACATCCGCCGGCAGGCATTGGCGGTCTCGCAGGTCACTTCCGTCGACTTTTGCAGCATATACGACACCTTTGATGCTCCCATATCGACCAGAACCATTATCCGCCGATTGGTCGCCGGCGACCTGCACTCAGGACGTCCGTTAAGAAGACTGCCATTGACCCAACAGGATAGACTACTCCGTTTGCAATGGTGTCGGGATAGAGCCACGTGGATTTCTGAAAGGCATAAGGTCGTGTTCTCAGACGAGTCATGCTTCTGTTTAAGCAATGGCAGTCGCCGTGTACGAGTCTGACGCGTGTACGAGCCTGAGTTATGACAGGTCCTATCCGGCCGCATCAATGGAACGCCACACCGCGTGACAACGCGGCATCATGGTTCCTGGCGTCATCGTCTACGATAGCAGGTAATGTCTGGTCCGTATCGAGGTCACTATAGCGTCCAAACGATAAGTGGATGACGTACTGCAACCGATGATATTGCTCTTCCTTTAGAGGATATCCAATGCCATTTACCAGCAGGATAACGCCCGACTAAACACTGCATGCATGAGTCAACATGCCCTACAAGGTACTCCGCTGCTTTCCTAGCATTCACTCTCCCCTGATCTCTCACCAATCGAATACGTCTGGGGCGTGATTGTACGTCGCTTGTGTGCGCTGCCACCGCCGCGTTAAAAAGACGAACTCTGGCAAATGGTTGACAGGGAATGGGAAATCATCCCTCAGGACACCATCTCCATGCTCACTAACTCTGTACCTAGACATGTTTCTGCCTGTATCGCCGCCCGCGTTGGTCCTACAACCTACTGATTAGACGGTGTTATCGCTCAGTGTATAGGTGTATCATGTTGCAATAAACATCACTTATTGTCCGTTGCCGCCTCTCTCTGTTTATCGATTTTCATCACTTTCTGTCCACTCTTTCTTGATGTCTCATTTTTACTGTCACATAGTGTATTTATAATATAGAATAAGTGAATGGTGTTACTTGTTAGAGATTGATATATTTATGAAAAATAGTAAATAGAGTTAGTTGCTACAGATTGAGGTACAACATCACTCCTTTCTAATATTTCAAATCTAAAAACTTTGGTGATTGTTGTTTGCGACGCTGGCACAAGGTACTTAAGGAACGCTTTCAATATTTTTGATTATTTTTTAATTTTTTAAATTTTTTCAGAAAGTTATACGCTCTTAATATATTAATAGAAATCGGTTTAATTTCCCGAATAGTACCACAAACGATGATGGAACTTTCCTGGATGTAGTGCTTGTAGTCACTCGACCGTGCGAACATGGGGATGGTTCAAGTGATAATCGCATACTGGTGTAAAGCGACACATGTAGTAATGCTAAAATATAATTTTTGTTACCCTTTACTACCAGAATTTTTTTATAATGCAGCTTAAAGTGTGTGTATAGTCAGACTCTCATCACGTCAGCAACCAAACTGAAAGAACTTGTATATCCTTTTTTTGAAAGTATTAGGAAAAGCACATAACTTAAGTTCTCAGCCAATCTACAACATTCGAGAATGTTCCAGATCTCCCCAAAAATCACCAATGGAATGAATAAAATGTTTTGTAGAAATAATAGTTTATTAATCCTATGAGTATATAAAATCAGTAATTTTTACTATAAACTTTTAGTGAAATCTTTCATCTTTTCCGTATAAGACAAAAAATTCGTTGTTTTTAGTTTAGTTTCATAAAAAGCGAAATTGATTTCCTCGAAATTTGTTAATTTATAAGATTTGTTTTGGATTTATATGACAAGCATAAGGTTTTGAGATGAACACACAATTGTCAAATCACTTGAATTTTGTACTAAAATAAAAAGGAAATAGGCTCATGAAATCACTCTATAGCGTCAAAGATATTCTTATTTTCAATTGAATTTATATTATAAAAGTTCTTGAATTTTTTTTATGATTTAAACTCTTTTTTAAAAATTTATAATTAGAAATGATAAAAAAATACCATAAGTAAACTCGGTGAAATAAAAAGTGTTGTTTTAGGAAAGTATACTTTTTTTTGTTCGATGTCTCTAAACGGAAAATATATTTTTCAACCATATATGCTTTAAAAGATAAATTATTTTCCAGGAGCCAGGAGAGTGAAATTCATTATATTCAAACTTTTTGTATTTATTTTAGAATCACTAACATTTGAATTGTATAACAGTAACAGAGCATTATAAGTACTACAGAGTACTATAGAGCATTATAAGTACTATAGAGTACACTAGTACTCCATTATAAGTACTATATATAATTTAGCGTTTAGAACTGCAAGATTTATATTTTCAGTGAAAATGAACACTTTGATAGTGAACATAATAAAATATTGAAATAGTTTGTATCCTCAGATTTCGTTTTTTCTTTTTCTTACTCTCTTTGTATAAGGGTAGTATTGAGACGGAGTCAAAAATTCGAATTCGAAGTGACGGAAGAGTACGTTTGAAGCACCTCTAAACTCGAATTGAAAGTTTTTAATGTGATCTCTGTGTGTATGTATATGTTAGTGTGTGTGTGTCATTGTGTGTGTGTTAGTGTTAGTAAGTGTGTTAGCGTTAGTGTTAGAGTGTGTGTGTGTGTGTGTGTGTGTTAGCGTGTGTGTGTGTTAGTGTGTGTGTGTGTGTGTGTTAGCGTGTGTGTGTGTGTTAGTGTGTATGTGTGTGTTAGTGTGTATGTGTGTGTGTGTGTGTGTCCGTAAGACTGTGGATGCGATATTTCATGAACGAACGGAGTGTTTCAAACGATATTTGGTACGACTATTATGATCCGTAAGTACTGGAACCCTATCGATTTTAAACGCGATTGAATGTTTGAAATACCTTAAAATCTCGAAAGAAATTTTTGAAAAACATAAAAAAATATTGAAAAATATGGAATAATGTTAAATAAATAATTATTTTGTACATATTTTTTATTCGAAAGCGAATGACATAAACTTTAGAATGCTAGCTTTAGAATGTTCTCGAGATATTGGACGTTCTTCAAATACATATACAAAAAAAATACATGAAAATGAACAGTCGTAAGTATCATAAAATATATAGCACTTCGCAAAAAATTTGGCGATATTAGCGAAATAGCTCCAATTTGATGACTTTTTATTGTGGGAACAAATTGATTAAATTGACAACCATGATGCTAAAGTAACGGAAATGACGCCAAACTGATGAAATTATAATTAACATATTTTGATATAATGGAGTATATTGCTTAGCAGATGTTTGCAATATACCCTATCGTCAAGTTAGATTTACGTGACATAAAGTTAATTTGGTACTTCAAAATAATTTTGCATGTTACCACCCAAAAAACAGTTATATATCAGTGTACTTTTCGCCGTTAAATACACTGTGTCGCGAATTTTGTCCATCATTATTTCACATTGAAAAAAGTGCTTTCATTATGTAGGGAAAGTCATGTGCTGCCCATATCAGATTTTTAAATATATTTGTATATTTTAAATAGAGCAAGTACTGAAAAAATATTAAATAAATGAATAAAATATATTTTTATAAATAAAATAAATAATTATGCTTATGCAAACAGGTATTAATTTCAAAATTTCCAATGCATTACCTGGAGGATTGGAAAAATACATTTTTGACAAAATGTGAAATTTAATTGTTTTCAGTAAATAATAATTTTGGCCAGCAACTGTTAAAATAAAATCGCTAATGCCCATGTAATGTTAAATTTCCCACTTTTGTAACAAAATTTATTACATGAAATAATCATGGGAACTATGTTGTAGGGATCCATGGGAATCTAATCATGGGAACTATGTGAATATCATACCTTGCGTTCATCAACATTCCCTGCTACACCTTTTTCATCCGATCATCTAGAAAACCAATCAAGTTTTTGTATAAATGGATCTGCAAAGTTTGGTGTCGGTTGCAGCAGAGTTAGAAATATGGGAACCCTAGATTTCCAGTTGACAGACGACTGTTTAGTCATTTAGCTACAGTGTTATTTTCGATAGTGTTATTTTCTATAGTTCATGTGCAGTTTTAGATAGTGTTATAGTTCAGTTTCAGATAGTGTTATTTTCTATAGTTCAAGTGCAATTCCAATGCACACACACACACACACATACTTCGTTGGGTACCTTCAGAAAACTATAAAAATTGTACGAAATGTGATGAGGTTTTAAACTGCATTCAAAATGTTAAGCAAAAATTATTTTTGAATGAGCAGAAATTCAACATTAGTTTTTTTAAAACGTTAAGCAAATTATTAAAATATTGTATACTACAGCATAAAAAATAAAATTTGCTAAAATTTTTGTCTAACGTAAAATGTATTTTCACGTTAGTGATTCTAACCATTTGCGTATTGATATCGGAATAAAAGCTAAAATTAAAATTATGTATGCTAAATACATATTTTTACATCAAATATCGAAATTATTTTTTATTTTCGCTTTTTCTCTAAAAGTATAACTTTGAATAAAGTCATGCAAATTTAAATGTATGTAAGCATCGATGTTTTCACAGAGAATTTTTAGAATTTGAATTATGTCCGTATTTTACATTCTAATGTTTGTTTTACACAAACTATATTCATAACCGTATTTCTAAAATGTGTTTTTTCAGCGTTACTTTTATATTCCCTTTTTTTTAAGTTTCAATATCAAAGTTAACTAAAGCAAATACAGTTTTTCTTGTAAGGGAGATACATATTTTTCTTATGTGGTCACATAAAAGGGGAATGGAAAACATAGATATTAAAATAAGCCCATTTTGAACTTTTTAACACTTTTTAGCAGGGAATATCCGATGTCTGAAATGGTAGGAATAAAACTTGCTATGTACCACAATTTTGAAAACCTCTGTAGAGACAATAAATTCAGTTCTACCACAAAGTTGCCATAAAATTTCATAAATATCGAGCTTGCGCTAAACAGTTACAAACTTTAACAGTTGAGTTCAATAGAGACATATGCTATTCAATGGATATTTTCAGTTTGCCACAATTTTCAGTTTTGAGATATACTTGGCTGACTCTGCAGCAAATGGGAGATGGACAAAAGAACTAATCACAAGCTTTAGAGCATTTTTAGCGAGTAGGGAATTGACACTAGAAAAGAAGGACAGGCGTATACGGAAGGCAATGAATACCGGTCTAAAAGTTGAATCATTAGGGTCTCTAGTAAGGTGACACCTGCAAGGCTTATCAAATTACGCTGTCGTATTTTTTCTGGAATTTAAATACGCATTGTCCTGGCGGAAGATATTTTTAAGACTCGACACTACATGCATGTTCATGGAAGTGTTATTATTTATTGTATCATTCTTGCCAACAAACCCGAAGTCCAAAAGATTAATGGGCCAATTAGTGACATTCCTCTTTCGGGATTGTTTGATTCTCTTGCAATGATGAAGGAGATACAACGTGTCACCGAAACAGCCCTATGCCAGCGTATTAGCGAAACAGTTGTATGGTGCATTACTCTGTTCTTTTCGCTTATATATGCTTCTCAAGTTTTCCTTGGGCTGAAACGTATTTAGGCGCTAACTTACGGCGTATCACGCCTTCTCATCAGACAAGGAGTAGCCGTGCGTGTGGCAACGACGTTTTTTGAAAAATTAAATAAATTATTTTAATTAATCCCTGTTATAAATACCGGAAAACGCCGGATACATTTTCCAGTTTTCTTATAAAAGAGATTCATTCTGGGATATATTTTAGATTTTAATTTCATCTTCGTACACCTATCCATGCAGCAAAGGAAATCGAAATACCTTTTGTCGGAGTGTTTTAACTAGAACGGTCAACTATTCTAAATTTTTTCACGCATTCGTTAAGCGTATTAAAAACAGATTACAGATAAAATATTTTATAGTTAGTATTCCAATATTTTTAATTCCTTATTTTCTCGAACAACGTCGGGTATTTTTGCTAGTTTCTAATAGAATATGTTATTATTTCAGTTCCTTATCTTTATTACTCCAAAACACACAAATCGATTCTTGAGTTATTTTGAAACATAAATTATTTCTTAAAAACCCTCAATCTTATCTAGATAATGCCATTTTGGGGATTCTCCATTTAAAAATAACTGTAATCAAGGCATACTTGATGTCATATCTATCACATAATACGTTTCATAAATTTATTTGCATAAAAAATCAGAAGGTGATAGATAAAATTATTTTTAATATCAGTATATTTACTTTAAGATCTGATCATAATTAATGGTTAAAATTATTAAGAATGAAAACACTTTTTATCGCTTGAACGAAAAGTATTTTCATTAAAATACACAAACCATGTAAAAATGTATAATTCAATTTATGCTACGAAATAGGATGAAGAAAACAATATCATCGATTTAATGTGAAAATTTTCTCCCTTACAGTTGAATCGAAGTAAGTTTGAATTATAAAGTTAAATGTTCACTCATATTCTAGCTAAAAAATATGATACCTTGCATATGTTGTTTCCTTACTTAAGTCTTTCAAAACTTGTTTCATATTAAAAAAATATTTTTCTTATTTGAATCATTGGGAAAATATAGGAAAAAAATTCACAGGAGTTTAAATGTGCTGGTAGCCCCCAATTCAATACAGAATGTAATTATCTCAGTAAGTGAATATGCAGGATGTCATCAACCTTGAAATCAGTGATTGGATTACCCGTTATAAATATTATATAAAACAATTTTAGTTACATCGCTTCACTAAAATGCACAAGAAAGTAAAATAAATTAGCTATCACAACGTTCTTGGTTATAAACGACTAAAACTAAAATCGTAGGGTGCCTATAAGGAATTGTATTTAGACATCGACAGAATTTTAAGGGAAAATAGACTAGAAAAGACATATATAAGAGTGATTACATGCAATTCAGTTAATGTTTTCTTTGACAATTTTGATTTATTTTATATAAAAAAACTTGTATAATATTAAACGAAAAGTCATATAAAGAGAATCCGACATAGCACGCATGGATCTAAGTTGAATTAACTTTTAAATTTGTCATTGCCCTTAAAATTATGGATTTTTTCCAAATACAAAGCAATAACAATGTCTAATCACTCGTTGCACAAGTATCAAGAATCCAACCTTTGCATTGTACTGCAAATTTAAATGTTTATCCATCGGTAGCTGGAATATTATTTAACGGTAGTTCATGGATGGCCCCCAAAATGATTCATAATGATGCAGGTTTGAATATAGGTTTGTATTTTATGAAGTAATGGACTAGAATTTTGCACACACACTAAGGTTCCTGACGGTGCTGAATTGATTGCCATCAACATGTACCCATTTTTATATTCATATTTTTGTAAATATAATCTTCATAATTAATAATTAACACTAAAATTGTTTGAAGATGAGAGACGCTATACATTTTATTTAGGTTATTTAGTATTACAATATAAAATAGGAATTAGGTTAAAGTTAATCAGTGTTTTATAAATTGGAAATTCCAAGATAGCTTGTATATAAAAACGTAAACTTCTCAAAATTTAATTTCACAGACAAAGATAAATTTATATTAAATGACTGCATTTGATTAAATAACAATTTGATAAATAGAACTGTGATCACGTGGTATAATTAATATAAAAAAGATAAAAAAGACATTTCTAATAGAAATATTTTGTCATTCATGTGACCGGTTTTTATGAATCAACATTCTTCATACAAAGGTTCCGAGGGCAGGAAATATTCCGGTAAAATTTTATCCCTCCACATCTCCCTCCGAAAATTTTAGAATGAAAAAAAAGGCTACTGTCTCTGCTTGCACTTATAGCTCAAAAACAGCTCAATTGATGAACATAAATTTTTACTGATTTTTAAGCATTATTGTGAGATTTCAGATGGGACAAATGTTTATATGTACTTTAATTTGACCTTTTTCTTACAGGTGGGACAACGTCCATCTCAAACGAAGAACCTCTCAAAAAGTCAGGTATTTAACATACCCTGTTCCAAACAGTTCGATCCCCCTTTGAAGACATTGGCGTCCATGAACGCCAAATTCCTGTGTTTTTGAGAGGGTTTTCGTTCTCAAATACCTGTCTTTTTGAAAGGTTATTCGTTTGGGATGGACGCTGTCCCACCCATAAGCAAAAGGTTAAAGGAAAAGAATGAATGACAACAAAACAAGTGACAAACAGCGACATTTTACTCATTCTCAGATATAAGTAAATCGAGTTTTAAGATACCTATTCTTTCAGTATTAAATTCCCCATCTTTTAGGATCCTGATTACGTTTTCCATCTGTTAAGGTCCTGAAGTACCCGTGTACCAAATTTCATAGCTGTACAACGTTTATATTTCCCATTAAAGACTGCATAGACTTACTTCTTCCTTTATTATGGTAGATACTACACTTCAGACCTCCCGTGAGATAAATTAATTAAACTTTACTGATTCACTTAAAAATAAATGTGCATACACGAAGTAATACACGAAGTGCATACACATTAGTAGTTGGGTGGGTGACCACCTGGGAACACCGCGTGTTGTTGGCTCTTTTCGGGCGCGGCAGCCCAGTGGTTAGCGCGCGATTCTCGCCGCTGCCAGAACTGCCGCCGTGTTCATGCGGAGTACGATCACGTTAAACATGTGGGTCCGTAAGTCCTTCCGAGAGGTTGGTGGTAGGGGAAGGAGGGTACGGTCCCTGTGGATGCCTCCCCCACTGGGTTCCGGTCTAAATTGGGTGGCACTTACCGGCCGTCCAAACAGTTACCTTACACCTTTCTGGTAGGTCGGACGGTCTGGGTCTCAACAACAACGAAGTGCATACACGAAGTAATACAAAGTTGAAATTATGCAATTTATAATCCTAAAAGATGCAATATGCACAATATACGCTATTACATACGGAAGGAAAAAGCTAATAGAACAATTTTTGCCTAGTTTTTACCAATTCAAACGCAAGGTAGTAAACATAAATGTTCATAATTTTGGTATTTGTAAACTTTATTTTGAAAATATACAAAACGTTAAATAAAGAGCTTTGAAATAAAAACTGGCAACTCTGAAAATTCTTTAGTTTACAAGAATGAAGGCATGGTTAAAAAAATTACACTAATGATTAATTAAAGGCTTGCATTTTTTCTACATCTGTACTTAAAAGTTCCAATAAAAATAAATTGACCCGCTTTTATTGTGCTATGTTTTTTTCTAATTTATTTTTTCTTAAACATAATTTTTTGCACAAAAATATATTTCTTTACACTTGTTATTTTTCTCTTTTCTTCAAGTAATATTGGGATGCATTCGTTTATATATTTTTAATAAGATTTTTTTTGCATTTTGCATTTTGTTATCTCATGTAATAGTTAAATGTTTTTATGTGAAGCCGTCAAAATGTGTTTATAACTGTTATTCATTGTAATAAAAACATTTTTTAGCTTAAATTTTATAATAAGCAAATTGTTTAATGAAAAAATAGAAAACATAGAAAATGTTGGCCTCATTGTCCAACATGCTTCTAACCAACTCAACGCTGGTCGATGTGATTCAGCATGTAGTTCCTATAAAGAAACTTTAAAATCCGAGTAACATCCATCATCGTGTCAGAGATTTGAATATAGGGTATTTTTTGAGCAGAATTAAATTATTCAAAATTAAGTTTAAAATTATACATGATCATCGAAGAACTGGAAATGTCAAAGTGTAGAGAAAGTTGTAAAAAAGATTACTTCGCAACGAAAAAAATAATAATTTTAAAACAACTGTTTCCTGGGAGGAATAGAGAGAAAGTACGTAAAATCAAGGTTGTCAATTTAGTCATTTCATGACTATGTTTAGCCATTTTTTAGAAAGTTAAGCATCCAAAATATCGCAATCTAACTTTAAATTGGTAAGTTTTCAACTGCTTATTATGGACGTTTATAAAATCTAGCCATTTGTTGCTATGCTTTTAGCCGTAAGGTTCATTCAATTGTTGGCAGCCCTTCTGTGGCACACCCCAATTTTCAAACCAGAGGTTGGCAAGCTGTTATTCACGAGACGAAATTCAGTGCTCGTTAGAGGACAATGAAACAGTGCTTATGAGCACTCAATACAGCATTTGAAATATCCGAAATTTTACTTTTTAGTCTATTAACATTTACTGCCGTGATGAGTAAATTTATTTATATGAGCTTTCGAGTTGGTACCCATTTAAAATTTTTCTATCCAATTTGTGATGACAATAGATATAAACGAGCACCATAATGTTACGACGCATTTCAAAAACTCTTAGAAAAACTTATTAGTGATTAAGAAAATAACGAAATTCTTTATAATGATTATCTGAAGGCATTCCGTTGTGATTTAGTTTCAAAACCCTTTAATTTCTATATAAAACTGAAAAGGAAATATTAGTATTGGTCAATAAAAACTCGTTTTAGCTATTTAAATTTAATAATTTGTTGATTAAACTGGAATTTTAAAATAGCAATTAAAATCTCATTTATTTCCATGATATGAGCTTTCCAAAATGTGAGATTTTACCACTTTTAAGCATTGCAATGCGAGACTTTATCATTTTTTAGACCAGATCGATTGAACAGCAAATTTGCAAATTTCCGTTTAAAGGTTTAAATTCGACAGAATGGCCAAATATATTCAGGTTGCACAAACCGTATTTCCAGTCGTTGACTGTAACCAGGGTTGTTATAATTTCTTCTGCATAGGCACACACTGTCAACTCTAACTCATACTTGCTACTTTAATATCGTAACTGAACACCGTTAAATAACTAAAGACTCTAGTCAACCAATTATTCACCCCTTATTCATTATCAAGGACTGACTGCCAACTCAGCTATTGTAAATTTATTGATTTACGTGTAACATTTTCGCACATGGCTCCGAATCCCTTAAAGGGACGATGGACGTTGAAATGAGTAAAAATCGACTAAAAAAGTTTTAGTATATAACATTATTTTACACATTTAACATTTGCTTACGGGTGGGACAGCGTCCATCCCAAACGAAAAACCTCCCAAAAAGACAGGTGTTTGACAAACCCTATCTCAAACAGTTCGACCCCCTCTGCAGGCATTGGCGTCCATGGAAATGGCTGACAGAAACATTGCACCTGCTGCAGCAGGTTTCTGTCAGCGATTTCCATGGACGCCAATGCCTGCAAAGAGGGTGGAACTGTTTGAGATAGGGTATGTCAAACACCTGTATTTTTGGGAGGTTTTTCGTTTGGGATGGACGCTGTCCCACCCGTAAACAAAAGGTTGAATGCATTTTTTTCGAAACGGATTTTTCAAAGGTTTTACATTTCTAAAATGCTCCATGCGTCTTAATTTTTGTCTGAGATACATAAAATTCAGCAAGAAGACACCTGTCATGCATTTTAATGAAACTGGGTATACATTATATTATTGGACATTATTAAGGTAATTAAAAGTGAATAAGAATCTAATCAAATGATGAAAATTAAGTTTTATTGCAGAAAAATATTTTTAAAAAATTAACTTTCTGAGGGATTTAAAAGTAAATACCCAAACTTATTCATAATGTGTTTTTGAGTGATCATAATGTAAAATTAATAAAAAAAGTGAACAAATGGCACTCAAGGAGCATTTTCAAATTTTCGGTATAAAAAATTAAATTAAAACAAAATACAAAATTATAACAAAATTGAAAAAAAAAATTAATGATATTGTACATAGTAATGTTAAGAGGAATATTTATACATCTTTTCACGTTTCTAAGTCAATAAATAAATAAAAAAATTCAACGTCCACCGTCCCCTTAAATGAGAGACAACGTGAAAACGGTTAATCTTGGCATATCGGAATTGATTGGGTGGGATTGCTCATGAAACATTTCACAAAAAACAATTTTCTGTTATATATAGATGGCATATATTTTATCTTTTCTTTCAATTTCTTTTTTTTTTCTGGCAGTGATGTAAAATTAAGTAGTTTTATTTTTTAACGTTTAAAAAAGTCTAATAGACACGAAATTGACCCATGGAAGTTGGCAAAATGGAAATATCGCTAAGTTGGAGTTACTCCACCTAATTGGTCACCAAAATTTCGCCAAGCGTTATGGGTGGAGAAATAAGTTATTCTTATAGTGCATAAATTACTATTGGCGTCCAAATACAAAACTATTACCTAAAGTATCTTCTCTTGTGAATGAAACGAGCTAGGTCCACGAGAATGGTGTTATCAAATGTATCGCATAATACTACATATGAAAAATGAAAATATTTGACAATAGTTAATTTTTTATAAATTTATTTGAAAAATGTTCATGCTATCGTTATAAAATTTATCTCAATCTTTTTCTAATGGAATATTACATAAGAAATGACAGTATTTATATACCTTTATTGAAAGTTTCGATTTTTTGATGACTTTTCAAACTTTTATTCCACAATTTTGGGGAAGGGGGACTTCCGTACAGTTGATTGCATTTAAAAACAATAGGCCTCCGGTATTCACTGTTTGTAATTTTTGAACCAAATTTTGTTTCAATTGCTCCATTCGTTCGGGAGATATTCTCCACAGGCTCACCCCTCCTTCACACCCACATCACCATAAAAACGTTCAATTTGTGTTCAGCGATGCTTGAAACGTGGCCTCCAGTCGAAATTTCGAATTCGAATTTTCGAACCAGTCACAATACTTTATACATTATACTATATATATAAGGAATTTTTTTTTATTTAATATATATACTATTGAAAATTATTAAAAAATATCCTCTCTAGTAATTGGATGGGTGAGTAATGTGAGATAGAAAAGACAATTTGGTGGAATATGTTTTGGGCATATATTTAGTACCAAAGCATTTTTCTTCAACAGAAGCACATGCGAATATATTCCATATTTTCATATTTATAAAAATGCTAAAAAAAAAAAAAATACCGCCGTACCCCTTTCCCCATTCTTCCTCAAAATTATAACATTAAATAAACAAAAACTCATTATAAAATTACGTGTTTCTCAATTAAAACATCTGATGTGGGCAACACATGAATTTTCTTATATAATGCAATGAATTTACTACTTTTACAGTTAAAAAAAATGTTATTCTTATAGCAGATACTTATATTCTTTCCAAGATATTTAATTTTCTTCAATGAGTGGTCAATTTCATTGATTTAGCGTCATGTTTATCAATTTGGCGAGATTTTTGTTAATTTGGCAACAATTAGAAATGTCGCCAAGTTGGCGATATTCCGCCAAATTCGTCGCCAAAATCTCGCCAAGCGTTACGAACGGAGAAATAAGTTATTTTTACAGCAGATAAATGACTATTGGCGTTCAAACACAAAAGTGTTACTCAAAGTATATATTTTCATGAATGGAAAGAGCTAGATCCACGAGAATGATGTCACCAAATTTATTGCATGGTATTACATATGAAAAGCGAACTTGTTTCTCAATAGGAATTTTTTTTTTTACTTTATATAACTTTTTGATAATTTTTTGAAAAATGTGCAATATCTCGATAACTTTTCATGTTAGCGTTCTAAAATTTATGTCAATCGTTTTATAATGACAGATTACATAAGAAATGTCAAAATTTCACTCGAAAATTTAGGGGGTTCTGAACATTCGATTGCGTATAAAAACAACAGGGTTCCAGTGTTTACGGATTGTGATTTTTGTACCAAATTTCGCTCGAATCGGTCCAATCATTCGTCAGTTATCGTCTCCACAGACTCACTGACACACACACGCACACACACAGGTTGGTTTTTGGTGGAAAACGAGGACGCTGCGGGGAACCCACCAAACCGAGGACCTCCAGAAACAATGATTTTTCTGATATAAATTTCACATTTTAGGCATCCTGGAAGGAAGTTAATGACATATATGGCAAGAAAAGTTTAAAAATAGTTTTATTTCAAGTATGTATTTTTGCAAGGTAAACGAGGACCCTGTTTATACACCGTTAGAATGCGGACCATGCATATACACAGTCAGAATGCGGACAATGCATATACACCGTCTGAATGCGGACAATGCATATACACCGTTAGAATGCGGACGATGCATATACACCGTTAGAATGAGGCCCATGCGTATACACCGTTAGAATGAGGCCCATGCGTATACACCGTTAGAATGAGGGCAATGCTTGGCATTAGATATATAGGTTCTTACCCAGGGTAAACGTACGTATATCTAATAACTAAAAAAAATGGTATGTATATCTATTAACTAAGGATCGTGAATTCACATTTTTACTGAGGACACTGTATTTAAAACTGATAACTGTGTAATATTTATATGTACGCTAGATGTGCTGCAATTTCTTTCATTCGAAACCAGCTGAAAGTGAACTAAAATTACCTAAAAAAAAGATGCGTTCGTAGTTAGAAGAGAAGAATCATAAGAAATTATACATTCTGTAACACATGCCCTAATACATAACCGAATGAATGCAAAATTGAGAAAAAAATATAAAACATATACAAGTGTATTATACACAAAACCCACTTATAAGGGGCGCTCCCCAAAATAAGAATGGCTCTCCCATTGCAGATACCAACTTTAATGGACCGGTTTCGCGTTTATTATGCGCTCGTCAGCATGGAAAATACAGTTCATCAGCTGCAAAGGTAGTACAAATCTTGCTAAAATCCACAATTTTTACAAGCTTTTATGGAAAATGACAATTTAAATCCTTCTATATGACCGGCATAAAATTGATTAAAAATTGTGGCTGGGATGTCTTTCATATTTTTGGGGGACGTCCCTTATAAGCGGATTTGTGTTTTATGAAATTTGCCTTTGCAGCTCCGTGTGGCCTGAGTTAAATTGTAAGTAAATGTTATACCAACCACGTGGAAGGACTGATATTGTCAGTTCCCATAGAAGCTCGCAAAAAATTGTAACATGCTTCTTACTATCATTACAGATTTCTGCTATTCCCTGCTGACGAGCGCAGAATAAGAGCGAAACCTGTCCATGGAAAATAGTATCTGCAATGAGAAGTGTCTTTTATATAAAATGTTTTTAAAAATTTTTAACTTATTTAAAAATGTTATTTTAGCACGACAAAATTTTCGCCAAATGCTCTATATACTAAATTATTATTCATGAACCCGGTGTATTTTGCTCTATTGCATACGGTCTGAAAGACAGATGGATGAACTTTGGGGTGGGATAGTCCAGTGGTTAAGGCACGGGAATTGCACTCGGAGGATCCGAATTCGATTTCTAGCTCTGACTAAACTGACTCTCTGTTCACGCAGAATACGGGCACGTTTAATATGTGGGTTTGAAAGTTCTTCCAAGAAGTTGACGTTAGAGGAAGGAGGACACTCCCCCTGTGGATGTCGCTCCCACTGGGTTATGGTTTTAATTGGGTGGCACTATCCCTGACGTCCAAACAGACTGCCCCACTGAATATTTGAAGCTAATATAGCAACAGATAAAATTATATACTTGCGTATGCAATCAGACACTGTATTCTTTTTATGATCCACATCATTATAACACCTGTCATTTAAATACCATAGCCTCTGCTTCATCCATATGGGTTATCGTATTCCTTAAGCAATTGTATATTTTCGGTTTCTTTTACAGAATAGCATAAATTTAATAAAATATATTTTAATATATGTCATTAGAGCATTCAATTCTTCTAGATTTTTATATAAAGAATACTTTATTTTGTCCTCTTTTCTTTTATATATTTTTCAGAATTATATTTTTACCCAGAAACAATTTGATTAGTATTAATATATTATTTTTTCTCAAAAATTATCTAATCAAATTATGAAATTCAATAATTGTCTTCCGTCAGGATATCTTCCATCAAAATTTTGAATTCGAAAATTCTCAAGAAAACAATACCTATTCTATACAATAGTATGTGAAAATAAAATATATATTTTTTATATTCTGATGACGATTGTGACAGAAGTAGACTTAACCAATGAGGTATAACGAATATATAAAAAAGTCCAGTGGATACTTAAACTCCAGATCCTTTATATTTTAAAAACGGAACGAATCTTCTATTTAAAATAATTTTCCTTTTAAATGACATATTCTTACTTTCTCATACTAATTGTATAAAAGGAATTTCTTTCCCTCGAAATTATTCTAATTCGAGATATTAACAAATAAGCAGGTTTCAAAATTTTTTGATCCCACCTCGAATACTATTGAATGCGTGAGATAAGAACACGATAATAAGGAATGCAGCTACTAATATCAAATTATTATGTGGAATCTGATAGCATTCTTTTTTAATTTTCCTAATAAGAACTCAACTTTTTAGGACTTTCAGATTTTATAGCAATATTTTGTTTTCAATATAATTTTTATTCCCGAAATTATACTAAATGTATAAATAAGTTGTATAACACAGATAAACGATCAGAGTGATTAAGCTGTAGCAAATTAAACAAAAAATTACTTTTAATGTGGTTTTTCTACGTTATATTTTAGAAGAATAACTTGAATACAAAATTTGAAATATATTTTTTTCTTTACGTACATCAATATATATCCACTTTCTAGATATTTTTTAATTGTAACTTGCTTTTTAATTGTAACAACCAGATTGAAAAAAAATTTGAAAATGTTTCAAAAGAAACAATTAAAAATATTGTTTCGTGTCAAGAAAACGCCAGTCACATTGCCATAACAATAAAATTCAATTGGAGCTCTAGTTACAAATGTTTGATTTTCATTTTCTGTGTTCTACATGAGTTTATTTTTAGTTTGAAATTGTAAACTTTCCATTAAATCCTATGAATGCCAATTTTCATCATGCAATGTCGTGACGTCTTTAACAAGCATTTCCGGTTTCAAGGGAGAAGGCGCTAAGACCCACAGGTGCTAACTAACCCATTACTTCTATAGCCCTGCCACAAGGTAGAGCATGCCTTTAGGCCATAGTCCCCTTAGTAGAAAATGTCTGCGAACAATACTGCTGATAACTAGGCTTCAAAGGAATCCGAAACCTGTTTGTTCGCTCTGTGGACACCAGAAAGTTTTAAGCCATGCATCCTTCATAAAATGAAACTACCATCTGCTAATGTTGGACTACGTGTATAGTGCAAAATTTTATTGCGCAAGTTTCTTTTACAATCACACTATAAGTAGATGTAAAATAGTAGTCCAACATTCAAATACGAAATTATTTTTATTAATACTTTACAACATAGTTGAACAGTGCTTATGACTTTGTTCATTCTGTCTGTCCGTTTACACAATAACTGCCGTAAAAAGGACTTCATCAAAATGAAATTTGAGTATGTTGTTGAGACAGTCTGTGGAACACATGGGAATGTAAATGAATAACATCACCCTATTAGTTTTCGATTGAACCCGGATTGAAGAAATGAAATACATTGAACCATGTGGGACCTAATTTTTCAAACATTTTTTAAGCGAAGTTAAAATTCATAAATTGCTTCGAAAATTTTAGAAAATATTCAAATTATTCCATAAGATATATAAAAAAATTTCGAACAGAATATGTTTGGTAGTTTTTTAAATAAAAATTAAAATATTAATTACACCCATATTATATGAAGAGATAACGTGACCCACTTCAAAATAAAATATGGTATCCATCTTGTGTCAAAATCGTGATTTTTAAAGTTCTTAATTTATATTCAGTGTTGCATCCGTCCTAAAACCGCTTTTTTTTTGCGTTTTTTCTGTGCATCTGTATTCTGCGCCAACGCACTTACATCATTTATTAGCTTAAATGATCATCAAACTTTGATTATTTTTGCAACGAGGCCTAACTTTAATAAATGTAAAATGTAAACAAGTAAGATGATTTGTATAAGAATTGCTGATTTTTTCAAGCAAAATTATTTAACTGTTGAGTCTGGAATAAAAGTGTTTAAGTGAAATATTCGCTGCTTTTACATAGAAGGCCAGACGACTTATATTTCGATGATGTCATTTGAATAAAGTTTGAAAGAAGTTTTAAGCATGGCGTTAGAAAATACTTTTACCTCCATGGATTAATTTTCCAAGTGAAATAAATGATTGCAGTTCTGTGATAATTAAAACAAGAAAGATCAATCATACCTAAAGCATTGATTATGAAACACATTCCAACTACAATGCAATTTTATTTAAATATCTATAAAATGCTATAATTCAGCGGTAATATTTTTTAAATTATCACAATACTACAATAATTTATAATATTTAAAAACTTAAAACTTCATAAAAAAAAAAGAACTTTATTCAAATAACGTCTTCGAAATATAACTCGCCTTGGTTCTCCATGTACATGTAGTAAATATTTCATTCAAACTCTTTTATTCCATTCCTTTTGTTCATCACAATACTATAATATATTTTTTACTTAAAAAATAAAACCATGGAAGCAAAAGTACTTTCTAACTCTACTATGCTACTAAAACATATGCTCGAAATTTATCAAAAAAAAAGCAATGATAAAAAATCGTCTGCTTCTCTATGCAAAATCAATGATTATTTCATTCATCAGATTTATTCAGTTTTATTCATTTTTCATTATCTTTATGCCAGTCTCCAGAGCTAAATTTTGCGTTAAAAAGATTCAGCAATTCGTATACAACTCATCTTACGGCTTGATGTGTTTATATTCTGCATACGTTAAAATTAGGCTCCGGTGTAGAAATAATCAAAATTTGATGATCATTTAAGCTAGAAAAATATTGTAATTGCGTTGGTGCAGAATATAGATGTACAGAAAAACGCAAAAAACAGCAGTTTTAGGACGGATGCAACACTAAATTATAAATTAAAAAGACCTATAAAAGTCACGATTTTGACTCAGGATGGATGCCCTATTTTATTTTGAAGTATGTCCCGTGGTCTTTTCCTATAATATGAGTCGAAAACCCAGGCCGTCCGACTCATCCGAAGACATAGAGCATCAAAAGTGGGCGGCCGGGCCTATAATATGGGTGTAATTATTATTTTAATTTTTATTTTAAAAACTACTGAATATATTTTGATTATTTTTTTTATATATTTATGGGATAATTTAATTATTTGCTAAAACTTTCGAAGCAATTTGTGAATTATAAATTCACTTAAATATTTGAAAAATTAGGTTCCATAGAGTTCAATGTATTTTATTTTATTAATCCGAGTTCAATCCAAAACTAATCGGGTGATATTATTCATTTACATTCCCATAGGTCTTACAGACCATCTGAACAACATACTAAAATTTCAATTTGACAAAGTCATATTTACGGCAGTTATCTTGCGAACGGACAGACTGATAGACAGAATGAACAAAGTCATAAACACTTTTCAGCTATGTTGTGAAGTGTTATAAATGTCGTCTCTGAATGTAACGTATTTTAGAGATGTTTAAATAAAATTTCAGTTGGAAATCATTTTATAGTCAATGCTTTATGCATGATTGATCTTTCTTGTATTTATATTTAGTGTTGCATCCGTCCTAAAACCGCTTTATTTTTGCATATTATCTGTGTTTCTAAATTCTGTGTCTTTACAATTACAATATTTTTGATTTTAAATGATCATGAAACTTTGATTATTTCTACAACAAAGCCTAATTTTAATGTATGCAAAGTGTAAACTCGATTATAATATGAGTTGTATAAGAATTGCTGAATTTTTCAAAGCAAAATTATTTAGCTTTGAAGTCTGGAATTTAAATTATATGAATGAAATATTCATTGATTTTACTTAGATAGAGAAGCAAGCGATTTTATAGCATTGTCTTTTTTGATGAAGTTTTAAGTTTCCAAGTAAGCAAATTATTGTACTATGAAATTTTGAAAAATATCACCACTGAATATATTGCATTTTAGAGATGTTTACATAACATTGCATTTCCGTTGGAAAGTGTTTCATAATCAATGCTTTATGCAAGATTAATCTTTCTTGTTTCTATCACTATTTTCTCATAAGATGAATACATTGAGGTAGAAGAAATAAAATTGAATAGTAGATAGAATAAATTCGACAGTAGCAGAGTAAACATCGAAGACTTGTACCTAAATATAATGAATTATGACAAAAAGTTGGAAATATGTAAAATAGTTCATTCTTCTATTTCCATTTTTTTGAAAATAATATCCATTTCCGTGTTCAATCAAAATTTGAGTCAATTTAACTTCTGTCTCGGATTCTAAGCTACTAAAAAGTCCTTCAGACTGTTGTTAGAATTATTTGCAAGATTTTTGTAAATATTCTAATAAAATTTATATAAAGTGTATTATATTGTATTTTGTGCAATCTGTGAGTTGAAGGAGGGGCTCAAAATGTCCAGTACCTCAACTGCATTTACTTTCAAAAATCTATGTCTTACTTTCATTTGATCGATAAAAGCAAGTGCTAAAAATATTATTTGTGTAAATATGCTTATAAAAAGAACAATATATGAAATAAAGTATACTATTTCATATATATATACGAGCTGTATGTTTGAAGAGAAGACCCTAGATGCCTTAGTTTCAACCCTTCATAAAGTCATGTATTTTACTTTATTTTATTATTTTTTTTTGCTTGAGCAAAATGGAAACAGATACCCAAATAACAATTATCTTCAAACGTTTTGATAAATTATATAATGTATACCACATAATTTATTTTGAGTAAAAGAAAAGAGTCTTGTCTTGTACTATCTTCTATCACTTTCAGCGGATTGGTATAGTCTATAATATTGTTTTGCAAATATGTGGGTTGCCCCATGGATCACTTAGTTTGAATTTCAAATGACAAGTTTCAAGCAGGGATACATTTTTAAATTTGAATTCATTTATTTATTTATTTATTTTTTGACACATAAAATTCTTCAACATTTTGAAGTCATTTGTTTCTTTCATATTCTTTTTATTCCATACTACTCAATTTTTTAGTCAATTATTCATAGGTATTTTTACAATGGCTTGTGCCTATATACTTTTAAAATTAGTTGATGATGGTACTCATGATGTATTTTCCGAAACAGATTATTATATATTTATTCCGTCATAGCGTACTCAAATTTGTAGTCTTGGTCATGAGCAAGTTAATACTTCTTCTGTTTATCTACATTATTCTTAGTTTCTTTTCATTTTTTCTAATTTTCATTTAGCAATTATTTTGCTGATATGACTTTTCAGTCTTTGATTTGACGAATGAAGACTGTTTTTTGCCTCCGAAATTGGTTCACACCTTTAATTTGTTCAATGCTAATATTAACGGTGATATATAACATCAGTTTCTCTTCAGCAGCGATTTGAAACAATTTTTATTTTAATAAATTACTTCACTTTCGATCAAAGTCTTCAAAAATTACACTTCTTGGGAAGAATGTGAGATTTTAGAATCACCAATATCAGCGAAGGCGGAGTTCGCAACAAACAAAGCATTTGATTACTCAACTTAAACACCATATTCGTGTCCCTTAACATGTACTTGCTAAGTATTACTAGAAGCAAGTACATGTTAAGGGACACGAATGGAATCTGAAACGAAGCAACACAAGAAAATATCGTCTAATGCAAATTTGATCTATTGAATGACCAATTGATCAAGATATTTTTTATGATTAATAAAATTTTTCATAGAGACCAGCTTTTTATTTTTATGGAATGGGGGGGGGGGGGGGAGAGTATCAACCCTGTTGCTTTTATGAGTATCAGCCCCATTATTTTCTCAACCTTTCCTAAGCATAAATTTATGCATTTAGCTCTGCTTCCACCAGCGGCTTATCAACATCTCATGATCCTTCTACAATCTCTTGGATGTGTTTACACAAAACGGCCATGCACTAGAAATAGAGCCGGGCATTTTTTTTAAGTGCTCCGTAAAAATCCATAAAATCTAAAATTAAAGACTAAAATATGTTTAAATATAATAATTAAATGTTTGTTTTATATATTAATGTTCATGATTAAATGAATAAAATCAACCTTATATACAATAAACGGACTCCGATATATTTTCTGGAACTTGGTGTCATTTTAAAATGCGCTAAGCTACCAAATTGCAAAACAATTATAATAATTTTTAACTTCAAATTGAATTTATATATTTAGATAAATTTCATTTTTTGTGTTATTTGTGCAATAAATAGCTGTTTGAGCTATACCAGCAGTTTAAGCTATATGTTCCAACAATTAGTTATACAATTTTTTTACAAACCAACGTATGATTGGTAGTATTCAAAGATAATCTACACAAAGGTAGGGATTGACAAATTTATTGTATTTGCTTACAGTGATTTCTTGAGATTGTTCGGACTTGAGAGCGAAGTACTCCGGTACCGGCCTTGTGTATTTCAGCAGAGATAGGATGGGGACTAAGCACAGAAGCACCTTATACTTTTAAATTTTAAATTTATCAAATTTTTAAAACTCTATCTTAAGACACGGAAGTTTTTAAAACTTCCGAGCAAACTTTATGCTTTTCAAACTTTCTTTTCGTAGCATTCCTTTCTTTCGATTTTTTCCTTTTATTAGACAGTGGATTAAAGTCCGCAATTTAAAACCCAGATAAGGCACCCCTTTAAAATTCAAATACCTTGTACCTTGTACTAAGCACAGAAGTTCCCTAAACCAGCCCTATTTAAATGGCCACTCCTAAAATCGGACTATTTTCACTTTTGTACAAGAAATGAATGAATGTGATTCTATAATTTGATTTTTATCGCATTTCTAGGAGACTTATAGTACTCTGATACACCCTCTTTTGAAGAATTTAGTAAAAAATGCATAGATGAAAATTGTAACTCGGTGTGTCCAAAGAAATCTGGGATGATACTAACACCCTCAGGGAGTCTGGGAAAATCCTAGCTTCCCTGTTTATAGAATTCCATAATATTCAAAAAAGTTATATTGCCCTAAATCAGCATTGCACTTTTGTTTTCGCTTGATATGATAATTTTGATACATAATGGCCTATTTTGTCATCAATAAATCTCTAATCTGCTCTAAAATGTAATTTATTTTAAAATTGATATTTTCAATAAATTCATATGCACAACTTATTGATATTCATCCTCATGCAACTTTTGGCTCCTGAAGTACCTGTGTGCAAAATGCAATGAATATTTACAAAATAATAAATCAAGAACAAATACTAAGGTTGTTAAGATGAAAAATTGTAACTCGGTGTGTCCAAAGAAATCTGGGATGATACTAACACCCTCAGGGAGTCTGGGAAAATCCTAGCTTCCCTGTTTATAGAATTCCATAATATCCAAAAAAGTTATATTGCCCTAAATCAGCATTGCACTTTTGATTTCGCTTGATGTGATAATTTTGATACATAATGGCCTAATTTGTCTTCAATAAATCTCTAATCTGCTCTAAAATACAATTTATTGTTAAATTGATATTTTCATTAAATTCATATGTACAACTTTTTGATATTAATTCTCATGCAACTTTTTGGCTCCTGAAGTAATTGTGTACAAAATGCAATGAATATTTATAAAATAATAAATCAAGAACAAATATTAAGGTTGTCGGATATTTGAGTGCTAATGTGAAATGAGAAGAAACGAAGATTACGATTAGAGGTGGACTTTTTATTTATTTATATTTTTACGATGGCACTTAACTACTCGCAATTCTCACAACAAGTTACTGCTTTCTAAATAAGCAGGAAATTTATATTGATGTTACGAAGGAATAAATTAGCATAAAATTCCCTTTGTTACATCTTTAGAAGAATTAAAATTACTAGTTGGCTTTATTATTAATAAACAACATGTCTATGCGGCCATAAATGAAACGTATACTAATAATAAATGTGTTGGACAATTAATTCCGGAACAAAATTAAAATCCGGTATCTCGACATTTGTAATTTTCAAAACTGGGATTCCGGTATTTTCAGATTTCAAAATATTAAAACACATAATATATAACTCACATAAAAATTGTTAAAGGTTTAATAAAAACTATAAGGTCTACTTCGTAAAATAGCTTTAAAAAAATGGTCTTTATACTTATGTAATTAAACATGAACATACTAGAGAATCAATAAAATGAAATACCTAATGTAATAATATAATAATAATAACGTTAGAACCTGTCAAGGCAATTTACTGGCTGAAAACAAGAAATAAATTCAACATACCCCCCCCCCCCTAAAAATAGGACCATTATATTTAAGGTAATGAAAAAAATTGAGAAATACAACATCAAAAATTTATAGGATCAAAGAAATTAACGGATTTATAAGTTTCAACAGATATTTAAACATAATTATATTTTTATATTTTAGGAAAAATTACCACTTTACATATAATTCTGTATTTAAAAGCCCGTAACGCAACTTCTAGACCGAAAATTTAAGCTGTTCTTTGGATATTACACGTTTTTGATCCAAAATGGAGGAAAAACCTAAAACAATTAACCTTAAACAATATTTAACTATTATTTTATGACAAAATGATTTTTAAATACAGTTAACCAATAAGTATTGGACATTATTTTTCAGTAGTTATCCTGAGCCGTTCTCGAGATATTAGATATTTTGCTTTTCCACTGAGAGCACTATATCTAATGAAATATTAAAGCAATTTACACGAGATCTCTTATGCATATTTTTTAATTGGTAACTGCAGTAAGTCTATTAATTTTAGGGAGCTCTAATAGTAAAGAGGAATTAGATTGCGTTATTTTTCCAACAAAATCGAGATTTGTTAATCTGTAGAGAAAGTCATATGCTAAACACATCATTTTTTATTCTTTTGTTTTATTTATTTTTTTATTTATTTGAAAGAAGAAACGCCTGATTTGAAACACATTCTGAAGTATATTAGATGAATCAAGATTATCATATATGACGAGTTTAAAATATGAAAACCCTATTTCTAGAAGTATTTTCTTTCTTGCACCAAGGAGTCTTCATTCTTTGACCGACAGTCAGCGGGTCAAAGGCGCTACTTTTGATCTATTGTGCTGTATTACTCCTCGAAGGGTATACCTAGAGGGTGAACTTCAACCAAGGTTCGTAAAGTAAGAATCTGAAATGGGCAAAGAGCTACTCTCGAAGGAATTGGGTTCAAGATGTTTGGGATAGTATTATGATATACACCTGTCTTTTTGAGAGATTCTCCCTTTGAGATTACCGTTGCCCCACTCGTAATCTACACTGATTTTTTAAAGAGATCTTCTCCTTCAAAAAGCAATGAGCTAAAGGGTTAATTTTACTTCCGTACGTGCGACTTCCGTGCAACTGAAATGTTGTGCCATTTCTTGCGATTTATGTATATATGAAGTAAAATTTTACAACGAGCGAGTTCCGTACAAGTTCATTTTTCAATAATGTGTGAGTTCCGTACAAAGGAGTATGGGGAATTCTGCCTTTCAAATATAAACGTTTGGTAATGAAATAGTTTTAATAACAAATTAGGAAATATTTTTAATATTTTATTTTTAACTTTAAAAAAAATTGCTTTTCTTTTATAAATTTTAACTTTTAAATTTTTATTCTCAGTTCTTCCTTATACAAATACGAAAACGAAAACACATTGTGCAAATGATTGGGAAAACAAGGCTAAGATATTCAAGCAAAAAAAAATAAAATTGTGTCTAACAACTGTTTCGAGAATACGCGAAATCTCCTTCGTCAGGGCTAAAGAACCAACAAACCTGAAATCAAAAGGACAAAATATGACACAAAGAGAAGAAACAGAGTGGTATATATGCCCAAGTCGTGGATTGAATAATGCCAAACATTAATGCTTAAATGTGCATCAGGGCAAAGATGACAAAGTTTCATTTTGTATTTAAAAGGAACCTGTTGTCTTTTATGAAACTTACGACCAGATTCCTGAAAATTCTTACTGCAATGTATTTCCTTCATATGCAGACTTCCTATCATAGGCATAGTTGGAATCCCAAAAATAGTGTGTGCGGGTGTAGACGATCAAATATGGGTTACACTTCTGAATTTGATCTATCCTCGAATTATAAAAGTATAAATTGTTCTTGTAGGGCCGTAAGCTATATTTTATTGGTCATGAAATGCGATTCATAAACGCATTAGGTCAGTATAGTTGTGCTTTAACGTTGTAGGTCACAAGCATAAAAAGTTGACACCACTGGTTTACATAATACTGATTCTCTGTTTATAACATTTATATTACTGCAGTTAGATGATGAATATAAATGAATGCTCTTTTTGGTTAATTTATTTGAATGTAACCGAAAGATTATTTTCAGCATTGTATCCTCCATTTGATTGTCAACCCCCCAACACACACGCACACACTTTAAGATCCGTTAAACATGTGGGTAAGTCCTTCCGAGAGGTTAGTGGTAGAGGAAGGAGGGTAGGGTCCCTGTGGATGCCTCCCCCCACTGGGTTCCGGTCTAAATTGGGTGGCTCTTCCCGGCCGTCCAAACAGTTACCTTACACCTTTCTGGTAGGTCAGACGGTCTGGGTCTCAACAACAACACTCTAAGATCCTTACTCTCTCTCTCTATTCACCTATTATAATAAGTTTACATGAGATAGAGAAAATTTTGAAGTAAGAATTTTCAGTAATATGGTTGTAAGCTTTATAAAAAAAATATAAATACAAAAATAAAATATTTCAGCTTTGTATTGATGTAATTTTTATCATTAATTTTGAAAATTATTCAATCCATGACTTGGATATATATGCACACCTCTGTTTGTGTCCATTTCGTCTTTTTAACTTGTTGGTTCTGTAGCACTAACAAAGAGGACCCAGCATATCCTCGAAACAGTTTCACGCTGCTTTTCCCTTTTATTATCGATTGAATACGTTGTTCAAGTTTCCCTTATCATTTGCACAAAGCATATTTTGCTTATTGGTGTCCATATCGGCTATACAGTATCCAGCATTGTAGCCCCATTTGATCCTTGAACCCCGATCGCCGCTCCCTTCCGAGATTCTGGCAATGCCTATGAGAAAGGCTTGTATACTACAACGAAACATACTGGGTCTTTTAACACCAGATGCTTATGCTTGGATTTAAAATACAGAGTCATTTTGATTAAGTGTTACGACTTTTTTATACCTTTGAGAGACACAACATTTTGACGGATGTTCCCATGTAGCTGTATACTACCAACATGGCAGCCAGTTTTGTAGCTATTGGGGATCATTCAGCTGCATGATAAGGAAATCATTAAAATATGATTAGCTATGCATTTCTGAGTAAGTAAATTTCTTAGTTTGAGAAATTTTAGCACATAAAACAACACGATTCTTAATTAATGTACGAAAACTAAATGCATGTCGGTTTAGCACGCTCGAGTTATCTTGTGTTATTCATTTGTAAACACATCTCTTACTTTTGACATGTTCAGATGTGTCATTTCATCATATCCTGAGGCGGGGCACAATCCCAAAAAAACCAATACCCAAAAAAATATAAATACAAAGGTTAAAATATAATACAATCCAATAAGGTTTAAAATACAAAGAATTAATGTATATCACAAAAGTCAACGACAAGCTAAATTTGGGTTTTCTAGCTGCTCCGGTTCTTGTGTTATTACTAAACAAGAAAAATTAATCATGCATAAAGCATTGATTATGAAACACTTTCTAACTGAAATGCAATTTTATTTTACCACCTCTAAAATGCTGGATGACAGGAAGTAGATTTAACGATAATAATATCACATACAAAAAGTCATTACATATTTTAGAAAAAATACGGATTTGAGAAAAAATCAAGATACTTTTGAAATTTTCTAAAGATAACCAATAATTTATTTACAATTTAAATTTAAAAGCACATATTTTATCAAACTATTGCAATAATAATCATTAGTTGTGCAAAATCTGGATTGTTAATAAATTAAATGTTTCTGTCAAGGTATTCAGAATCTCGACTCGACAAATGAAAGTGCCCCGTCATATGTAATCTATGGTGGACTAGTTTCGATACGATAGAAATGATTTTTGTTTAAGTGAGGGATATTCATAGGACACAATATTTATTTTATGGGTAGTTTGTAAGTGTTATTTTAAGGATATGTCTGTTAAAAAAATAATTTATAATCCATTCAAAATGACACATTTATCCCTAGTTATGTTAAAAGAATTCTTTAATTTGAAGCTTAAAACCATAAACATAAAAAAATTTCGAAAACGATTTCTAAACTATTTAATTAGTACTATAGGGTCCAAATAGAAAACCAAATCCGGCATTATGAGAGTTTTGATTGTCACCCTTACCTTTCCGAAATCATGACTATTGTCTATGATTACAGTTTTTAAATATAGCTAAACATATCTTGTAATAATTTAACAACAGAAATTATAGGATCTAAACTTCTGTTGCCAAATGCTAAAAAATAATTTATTGCAAAAACTCGATGTTTTATAAGAGTGTATAATTTCCCTCTCAATAGTGCTTGCTGATAAGGCATCCTTGGGACAAACCAAAGAGAGCCTTTTGAGGGAAAATATTGATATGTTTTTGCTGACAGTTCAATGAAATTTATGAAAATCAAAAATTTTAAATTTTTTAAAAAAGTGTCAAGATTGGTATATGTGCCGTCAGGATCTCGAACAGGGGAGGGAGGTCGAAGATCAAATGTGGTTGTTTACAGCGTTGTATTTAATATTCCAATATAGACTCTATATAGAACATAATGCAATTATATATGAAGAACTAACGTAATCATTATCAATGGCTGGTTATGGCGCCTCCTACATAACTGCAGATGCACGATCTGTCTCACTCGATACTACATTAATGTCATAACATGCACTAAAATTTGTCAAAATATGCATGCAACTATGCATCAAAAATTCAAGAAATAATCACTTATAACATAAAATACATGTATTTATATATTTTGTTCGAATATCATTTATGCATCTGAAAGCATTTAAAAAAACTATTATTGCAAATCAAAAGTTTTTATATCATTATTCAAATGCAGTTAAAATTTTCATATAGTGAGTAAATGTTATTGCTGTAACCAGCTAATGTGCTTTTCTAAGTTCTTGTCACTTAGACTTTGTTGTTTATCATCTAAAAGCATTTTAATGCCAAAAATGTTATTTTAATATCAACTGATATAATTGGACAGTACTTGTAATCTTTAGAACTAAAAGCGATATTTAGTTCTTCAATATTTTATGCTGAAAATGACTTAGTTATAACTGCGTGTCCACTCTTATGTTTTTCTTTTTCTTTTTTTTTCATTTCTTTTTTTCTCTCTAAAATGTAGATAGCAGATTTTACAAGCTGATCTGATATTTTTTCTGAATAATTTTTTCTCGCATTTACACAGTGTAATAACACAACCTGTAGAAATATGTTTCCATGATTATAAATACATGATTTTATTCGGGTTGATTTACTAGATTTAATTTTAGGCATTTTTACTCATAATGCTTATACAGAAAATTTTACACAGCAGCTCTTTGAAAAAATGTATGTAAAACGTCAGGTACTCGTATAAGTTGACTTTCCATTTCTTTTACCAGACCTGTCTCTTGTTGTTTTACCTGGAAGGATTTCACCATTTCTTATGATATTTACATGACCTTAGTAGTTCACGTAATTTGGCTGTTGAATGTGAAATATATTTAGCTTTGTCCGATGTTAACTTATCTAGCTATTCAAAAAAGGTAAAAAAAAATAGTTAAAATATAAAAAATGCAAGCTAAAAGGAAATAAAGTACTTGAAATATGCGTTTAAAGGCTTTTTATGCATTTACATGCTCTGTAATTATGTGTTCAATTATGCAATTGAATATACAGATATGAAATTTCATATAATTCGAGTTTTAGTCATAATATTAATCAATATATCAGTTTAATAAATTCATATATTTATAAAATTTTTTGAATGTGATTGTTTTTAAAACGTGTTTGTAACTATATTTAAAATGGATTTTTAACAAGACATTTAGTTCAAACTCTCATATTTTGTGAAGGATACGCACTGCAGAAATGAATTAATAGTTGCCGAATTTTGCTCTTGAAGGATCCCATCACATTAACTATTTTTCTAAATGTCTATAAGTGTAGAATTCCTACAAAACAGCCAGTTCTAGCATTCTAAAAATCGGCACATTTATTTTCTTGCATAAGATTATGCATAAAGTACATTTTCACGAGCTAAATATAAGAAAAATCGATTTCTTTAGTTTTGATGTGAACCTGCTAAAGTGGACGCCACATTTGTAGTTCAGTCAAGTTTTTTTCTGTGAACATCTTAAAAAATGATCAACACTTTTAAGACTTACAATAGAATGCATTCACAAGTATCTGGGAGAAAGAACTGTATGGATACCTAATCGCTTAAAGCCAAGCGAAGTCACAGAAATATTTACAACCAAATGAGTGGTGTGTCAACTTAAAAAGCGGGACACCATTAGCGTTATCCTTCGTCCTTTGTCGGCTTTCTCCGCCCCGTAGGGTAAAATCACATCCCTCTGAGCTTGACCACTCAAGATAGGCGATACTTCCCGTTATCGTAAAGGGTTTTCATTGTTCCCGTGCCTGGGGTGAACATTCATTCTCCTCAGCCCAGGTATTAAAATTCCCACGTCGGCGATTCAATTTGAAAACCTAGCGATTAACAAAATGACCGGCCAAACCCCGTAGATATCCTATACGTAGATATTTCTTCTAATATATCCATTTTATATTTTATAGCCGTCTAATTCCATAGATATATAGGATGTGTCTTGATACATGATCTGGCGCCGAGGTGACGATTCTATCCTTTGACCCCACCAGCTCCTTGCGGAACTTTACACGCTGCACTATCATCATTTTTACAACTGCCTCAAATTTTAAAGGGTTTCCGAAAGCGGATGTGTAATCGGAATTAAAGTTATACGCCAAAATTAATATGTTGCGCGAAACTCTATTGGTTAAATATTCATTATAACATATTTTGCATCATGATAAATTAAAAACAAAATTAATCTATATGAAATAGTTTCAGGTAAGACTCCTATATTCAAATTATACGCTGCATCTTTAGGAGCCGAAAGCAAATAAAGGGCATCAACTTTGGGAAAGGGGGGGGGGGGTGTCCGAGCCATATAGCTGATATTGCGACGACGTATTGTTGTTCTACTTTAACCTACATATGTACTGTCCATAAACGTCTATACGGTAAATATGAAGGAGAGTGGCAAAAATAGTGCGTTTAAAGACTACTATTCCGCCCAGTCATATTTTATATTCATTTTGAAGCTATAGATCGTAAGAATTTCGCATTTTTTTTTAGTTTCGGTACGCGACAGTTTCTCGCTCAGAGCAATTTCAGCAATTCAAAGTTAAATTCGATGGATTTTTAACTTACTTGCAGACGCAGACAAAGTTGGTTTATGCCCCTCCCCCTATCCCTCTCCCATTCTTTTGATCGGTAAAATTAGTAAAATATCATGTGTTTGGTGCTACAAAGAGATATTTTTTAAATTCATAAACGTCGAAATATTAAGAAAATTAAATTCCTTCAAAAGGAAAAGTAATTTAATTGTTATGAAATAAACATATTGGGGAATTTTTACAATAAAAAGGGTTGCTCAATTCATAACGTCCGATAATATAACGGGGGAAATGGCCGAAATATCGGGATTGCGATGTTTTAAAAGTTATAGAGTAAGTGATCAAAAGGTAGAAACAGCGTAGAAATTAATTTAAAATCTTCAAAACTCATTGATAAAATCCCATAAATTAAAGAAAAATTAGTGGTCGGCTTTCTTAAAAATAGAAAAGGAATATATAATAGTAAATAATTTAGCTTAGAAAGAGGTAAAAAAAAATCAAGATGAGAAAACTCAAGAAACTGCCATATTCGGAAATAATCTGTAATTTTGGCATACAATTAAAGCTGAAATATTCTTGAAAAATTAAACTGCTATATGGAAAAAGGGGGGGGGATGACTTTAAAATTGCCATAAAAAGTATTTTAAAAAGTTATTTTTAAAAGTTATTCTTCACGGTAAATGGATTTTTTTATGATGACTTTAAAAACAATTGTATAACACTTATAAAGGTCTATAACAAAAACATAACGATTTAGAATAAAGATAAGATTTAGAATAAAGTTAAAAAAATGAGTAATAATAAATGTTTAAAATATTCAGAAACTGGATAAATGAAAAATCTAAAGTTTGAAAACTTATAAGAAATGGAAAATATGGGGAAACTGACAATGACTTAGATTTAAAAAAAACACATAAAGTTTTGAAAATTTATTTAGTTTTATAAATGATAATATAGCAATAATAAAGGCATGTTGAAAATATTACTCATTAAAAAATAAACATATTTCTGAGAATCTGTCTGTCTTATTAGAAAACATAAATTTTATATTTTGCCAATCTCTTAAATTTTCTCTAATTTCTAAAAATCTCTAATTCCCCCTCTGCCTCAACAGCCAAATAATAGATTTTACAAGAGTAGATCCACTAAGGAGAGTTTTCCTTACTAATAGACATAGTGGTGCCTCACACTTAACTTTCATATAAATATATGAAATAGATAAATTACCTCTATCTGTTTTAATTTCTAATTTCTACGTGTGGCCTACATTATACAATGTATCCTTTAGCTAAAATGTTTAATTAGGCCCTTCTAAAAATATTTGGCCTTATCATACGTAATGTGCCCTTTTTCAGAAGGTAGCTCCCAGCCTTTTTGAAATCCTAGAATGAACTATATATATATATTTCCTTTTATTTAAAGAAATTTAATTACTTATATTTTAAATACCAGTGACTTATATTTGATTGAAAATGGTCTGAATAGCATTTGTGAAAATAAAATAGACTTTATGTTGGGCTGGAGAAAAATCCCTTTAGGCTGGAGAAATATTCCTTTATATATAAATCAGGTACTAAATATGTATTAAATACCCCTATTTCCCTGTCCCACATATAATGTAAGCAATTGAAAGTTGGAGTTCATGGTGTGAATGCCTGGTAAAAATAGGCCTGTAACAACACCCAAAAGCTAAGTATTATACGTCATATATGCAATACAGGCACTAAAGATACTATACCCCTTTTTCCTTTCATTAACATACAGGTTGTAGGTGCATAAATAGTGTAATAGATGAAAATAATTTGAGAGAAGGACAAGCGTGTGGAGCCCCCATATCTTTCCGTCATCTATTACTACAGCACGGAAGGCTTCTGAAAGATCCCATCACATTAACTATATTTCTAAATGTCTATAATTGAAAACAGATAGTTATAGCATTCTAAAAATCGACTATTTATTTTGTTTTGTGTAAAAATATGCATAGAGTGAATGAATATTCACGGTTACATATAATACTAAGCCAATTTTTTTTTTTATTTTGCTATGGGCCGGCTCAAACAGATACCATTTTGGTAGCATAGCTAATCTCATTCTTCTGGAAACATCTTTAAAAAAGGACAACACTCTCTAATACATACAATATAATTTTCCATCTTTCCGACAAATATATCGACAGTACGGAGGGCTTTCGAAAGATCCCATCACATTAACTATTTTCCTAAATGTCTATATATGTAGATTTTCTTAAAAACAGATAATTCTAGCATTCCAAAAATCGTCTAATACATTATTTTTTTACATAAAAATAAGCATAAAGTTTATATTCACGTGTTACATAGAATAAACCAGTTTTTTTTTATTAATTTTTATTTTTTTTATTTTGATGCGATCAGGCCATTTTTTTATTTTGATGCGGTGACGCCATTTTTGAAATATATTCCATTTTCTTCTGTGAATATCTTAAAAAATGATTAACACTCTTTTAAACATACCATAGAATGCTTCCACAAGGATCTGAAAGAAGGATTTGTATGGATATCCGTTGATGATTGCTGACATTTAAAACGGCGGTATTTAGAGCATTTTTGAATGATACTTATGCGCGACTGCACAAAGCACTTATACAAATATGTACTCTGAACACGGGAACAGTTTGGTCAGAGTTAGGAATCGAACGTGGATCCTATAAGTGATGTTTTAACCACTGGGTTGTCCAGCCCCCTAATGTTAAGCTAATGTGAATTAAAAAAATCTCGTTTGAACCGTATTATTCAGAGAACTTTAGTATCGCACAAAGTTTCGCCGTTGTCCGAAATTTCGAATTTCGGTTACAGACGACACGCACATGAGACAAGACAATTTATTTTACTACGCGAGATAAAAATATATGAACCATGGGTATTTCTAATCAGTGGAAATGAAACAAAATAAAATTATTAATTAATTATTTTGTATGTCAGAATTTTTCTCTTAGATCCATGAATAAATAATAAAATAATACTCTTATTTCTAAATTTTGCTTTTGTAATACTCAAAGTTTCCCACAGATGGAATATTTTAGATTACATGAAAAAATTCGTATACATGAAATCTACGGCAACAAACTGTCCTCAGAACTCCTGAACCATTCTGTAAAATGCTATTGTATGTAACTATCCCCCACTCACACACCCAGACAAAAAACAAATATGGATATTTATGGGATTATACTGATTTTAAAGAGAGATGTTTCAGTCTACTTTTGCGTTAATAGTCAGGGCCGTGACAAGGGATAAGACAGTGAGGCGATGTCCTCGGGCGCCGTCTCACAGGGACGCCGAAATTGAAATTTTTATTATTAGTTTAAAAAACTAAAAATTGTTTTTAAACAAAGCACTCTACTTTCTCTAGTTCTAAAACCGGAACGTCAACAGAAATACAGTGCTTTAGTAATAAGAAAATATAAACATAATTTTAATAGTATTTCCTCTAACAACTGAGATTCAACTTGAATTAGGTAATTAAATAATTATAAAAAAGGTAATCCTTCAGGAAATTATAACTTTTGTAAATTGCCTTTTTACTTGATTCAAGACAATACCTAAATTAAAGCACCGAGAATTAATACCAGATTTCAGGAAGCAGATTCATTTAAATGATTCCGTTTTCCTTTCAATTTAAGGCGCAATGAAGGATAGAAATAAAAATTAACATTGATCGAAAAAATTAATTTCACATATTTAAAGCACCATATGAATCAGGATAGAAGAAAGGGTCATCACCCTCAAACCAAGTTCATTGTTCACAATACAAAAATTTGAACACTATATCTCCCTTTGTAGTTAAAACACCTCGCTGGATTAGCAGGAAACAAACTCGCAAAATGTTTACATTTCTAACTAAAAACTTTTGAAAAAATTCTGATCATTAATATTGAGCGCATTTTCAGAGTCAAATAAGTAAACTAAATTTGGACACTTAAATGAAAATGATATTTAGCATTTTTATGAATCAAATAGTTTTACTTGTACAATCAAGGCTACACAGCATTTCTTGTATAGAGAAGTAATTCTCGCTTATGTGTGAAAATTCAAGGTAATGATTCTCCACAGAATCTATCAAGATTTTCTTTGTTTTCACTTATCCTACTATACATAACGTACTAGTAAATAATTCGACCCTTCGATTTGGATGAATTTAAACATTTTGAGCCTTCCTGAATATAAATCAATCATTTTTAAACGATGTCTCCCTGTAGACACGATATCTCTCGAACAAATTATGTACTCCAAACGAAGTTTCGCACTGTTATTTTAATCAGTAAACTTAGTGGCCTATTTATTTTACTTATCAACTAATTTTACACAATAATTTGTATCCTTTATGATTTTGCACTTTTCTTTTTCTCTTTATATAAAAAAATAGGAAGAAAAAGTTATTTTACCCTAGTTTCACCAAATTTTCGTAAAATTTTTTGTTCCAGTATCAGGTAAACAAGATCAAATATTTCTATTTAACTCTGATTTTCATAAATTGAATAAAAATATAATCTATAATTGACTATAATCTATAACAGATATGGATACATTTAGACTATTGACATTCAGAGAGATTAGACAAGGGGTATACTCAATCTTTCAAACATGTTTTGTTTCGATAATTAAAATAACATTATAAAATAATTGTATTGAAAGCTTTTTGCAATTAGTCATTTTAAATAAATTTATTCATTTATAAGTGAATATCATTTAGGATGTAAAGATGTTCCGTTCTTAAAAGATTGCACGTTTTTTGTTCTAAAATAAGAAGATCATATAATTAAATGATCAGTATTACACAATAAATGGATGTTTTTTAAATACTTTTGGTATTATAAAATAAGTTGATGCTTTTTAAGTACTTCGAACCAAAAATGAATTGAGATCAGAGCATTTCCGTCTCAATTTTAACTGGAAATAAACTGGGGTACATTGTGTTACATATGTGATATATTTGTTTGGAACTTGAGACTAAAATTTTCTCCACTCCTATACAATGATCATATATATATGCTATATGCTTACAGTAGGAAACAAACTTTTCCAGAAAAGCATGTTTTATTTGGATATATTATGCAAAAATTGAGGTCACGTACATGTGACTCAGTCTTTTTAAAAATATTTTTCATATATGCCTCTGCCTGAGCTATCCTGACCGCATAACAAACACTTCAGAATATATTCCTACTAATTCGATGAAGATACTTCTTGACCTTAACAAATGAATACATTTTCTAAAAATTATCACATACTTGCACTTATATTCATTTAATATACCAGAGTCGACAATACCGAGCTTGAGTCTGTATGAAGTCTTGTACCGACTATGAAGATTTAGAACCCTAGCCTGTTGATCTCGAGACAAGCACTCTAAACTATCAGGAGAATGTGCTTGTGTCAAATGTATGCAGTTTTATCATATTCGCTTGTCAGAAAGTAGTTTTTTGGTTAGTTGGTAGAATACTCATATAAATTATCGTGCAATAGGCAGTTCTACTCATACCGACTAACTTCTCAAACCTCAGCTATTTGCTCTATATACGTATTTCTATATTCTGTTCTATTGTGGACAGACAGGATTGCCATAACAAATTTGTACATATGGTGTCTTTAAATATCTATTCAGGGGAATTTAGCAATATTTGTACTTTTTCCGCATATTAAAACATATGTATTTTGCGTTTGGCGTTCTATATTTTGGCTTCCATTGTTAAAGCATAGATACTTTTAGAATTAAACGGATATGCAAACTTGTGGGAAGGGGCTCAACTCAGATGACATTAAAAGACTGTGCCCATTGGGTTTCTGTGGTTTTATTAGTATGGAGCATGAACGTGGTGCATATTCTCTTATTAAGTAATTTTTTCCTTATTAGTATGTCCATATCTAACCTTCCCTTCATTAAAATCAATTAATCCCATTTGACTATTTTTTTCTTTTTAGCACATAGAGTATACGACTATATGTAAAAACAATTTTGATGAGTCAAAAATCAAATTCTTGTATTTATTTTGAAGGTTATAGGTTACACGCGTTTTGGAGCATCCCTGAATACGAATTAACCAATTTTAACCATCTGTCTATTTCTTTGTAGGTACAATAGTATCGAACAAGTTGATAATACAGAAAAAAAAATTGGTACGATTATTTCAATCGGTAAATGTTAGAAGCCTATTACCTGTTGGGGTAAACGGATCAAAGAATAGATCTTATTTTTTTATCTTGCTTTTTAAATTCGGAAAAATAAGTAAACTTAAACATATGAAAATGTTACAGAAATATTTATGTATTTATAATGTCAGCTTTTTAACACGAATGTCATCATTTACATGAGGTTTATATGCACTATTCTTGAGATAGTTTATGGTTTTGTTCAGAAATGGAACAATTCGGGAAAAAAAAATATAAATTCCCTATTATCAAATGAGTGAATGCTTTATAAACAAACAGCTTAAATCCGAAATGAATGGACATCATTATTTAGAAATCATCCCTATCTGCTCTCGAGATATTAAAACATTTATTCATCTATATTTTTTTTAATGTAGTGTCACATCTTTCGAACAAATTGAATAAATCGAATAAAGTTTGGTGAGTATTTTTCAATCGATGAACATCACTCAGATACCTATTAATTTTCGGAGAAAACGAACCAAATAGAAAGCAATCTAGTTCTGAATATTTATTTTAGAAAATCAAATAAATAATATAAAAACACAAGATGATAATATGCGCCCCACTCAAGATATATTTTTTTTTATCTTCTTTTGAAAAATAATTCACATTTAAAAGGTGTAAACGTATGGTCCGCGTTTTAAAAGTGTATATGCATTGTCCGCGTTTTAAAGGTATATACACATGGTCCGCGTTTTAAAGGTGTATACGCATGGTCCGCGTTTTAACGGTGTATATGCATCGTCCGCGTTTTAACGGTGTATATGTATCGTCCGCGTTTTAAAGGTGTATACGCATAGTCCGCGTTTTAACGGTGTATATGCATTGTCCGCGTTTTAAAGGTGTATACGCACGGTCCGCGTTTTAATGGTGTATATGCATCGTCCACGTTTCAAAGGTGTATTCGCATGGTCCGCGTTTTAAAGGTGTATATGCATAGTCCGTGTTTTAAAAGTGTATAAGCAAGTTTAAAAGTGTATGTATTAAAGTCAGAACAAAAATTTTGCTCTCATACTGCTTACATTTAAAATAAAGTACATCCATTTTCCCGATTTTATGAAGTCTTTTTAAAACTCGCATTAACAGCAACAATTAAACTGTTGAACCATCTCAGGAGAGATGTTTTTCTAACTCACTGAAGAGAAAATGCAGTGTCAAGAGTCTAAGGATTAAAATAAAATAAAAAAAAGTATATGAAATATAAGTTATAATTGAATTAAAAAAAAAAAAAAAGTACGCTTCGCGGTTTGAGTTTATCCGTGTTTTGAATTCCGAACCTGTGCTCCATTTATTACCAGGCAAATATTTACACAGATACAGAATATACATACAGAGAGAAAGACTGTATTTTACAATTACACACAACTCTCAAAAACTGAATCACACTGTATTTCTATAAATGCCATGCAAAAATATGCTGTGAAGATGGTTGTATATACCTTATTTCTAAACATGTTTAGCTTCCTGGACGGGAATATTATTTGACATATGGGAAATAATAAAAGACAGTCTAGCTAGAATCTGTTTCTTATAACATTAGCTCCCAAACTATAAATTGGAAATCAAAAGGAAAAAAATTACATTAGTTTCAGAAGTGTCGAAAGCCCAGACCATCCGACTCGTCCGTGGACTTAGAGTAGCTTTTTGGATGGCCGGTAGTTTCAGAAGTGTAATATTTTTCTGTTTTGGCGAGTTAGAAATATATTTCAAAATCAAAATTACAACAATTTGCGGAGGGGATTGTGCCTGCTAAAAAAATGTATGCATATCTCTTTGGGGGGGGGGGGGTCTTTTAGGGGGGGGGGTCTCTAGTGTTTCTAGGGGCTCCCGAGAAGCTAATACCTCAATTTGATAGTTCTATGGGTTGTCCTCGGTTTCCCTCAAAGACCAACACGGGTGTTTCGCAGATTTAGCTAGAGGGCAGTTAACGCCTTCCTTCTGAAAACCAGTTCCGCATACACACAATATGTTGCAATTCTGATAAACCGCGGACGTGTTTTTTTGCAAGACACACACAGATATTCGCGAGCTATACACAGTTATACACAGACTATATACATATACCACCTAACTGGGGACCTATGCCAAAAGTCAACCAAACTTTTTTCAGAATATTATCTGTCATTAAATAGCACATTTCTACAAAAATCCAAAGCGAGGACGTCCCCACTTGCCGGTGTGTCCCCACTTGGAAGGTGTGTAAACATATGAATGTCCCCACTTCCCACCATACGCCAACACACACACACACACACACACATACACATACACACACACACACACACACACACACACACACACAGACATAACTTCAAAAATGTTTGATTCGTGATCATTGATGCTTGAAACGTGCTCTCCCGTCGAAAACTCGAATTCGAATTTTCGACCCCGTCACAATACTTTCCTTATACATTATGTATATAAGGAAAGTAAAAAAGTAAAAGAGTTTGGAAAGAGTATTACATTACTTTTTCAAATAAATTATAAAGAGAAAAAGAAAAAAGAAAGAGACAAACTTTCCTGATAAACATACTGAAAAATTTTAATAAAAGCATAGTGGAATTTCTTAATAAAAGTTAAGTAATAGGTTAAATTTAGAAATGTTTAAAAAGTTATATTATAGAAAACTTCTTATACCTGTATACTGTACCGGCCACTGGAACAGCTACTCAAACCCTAGTGAGTCGGGTAGTATGGGTTATTAAAACATAAATTATTAAATATTATAGTAAAGTTTTATTATAAATACAAACTGGTAATTGAAAGGAGAATTTTTCTCTTTGTACCACTTAAAAGGATTTTACGCAGTTTGCGTATAAAAAATCTGATGTGGGCAGCACATGACTTTCCTTATATAATACAATGAATTTACTACTTTAACAGTTAAAAAAATGTCATTTTTATAGTAAATACTTATATTCTTTCTAAGATATTGAATTTTCCTCAATTAGTCGTCATTTTCATTGAATTAGCGTCATTTGTATCCATTTAGCGAGATTTTCATTAATATGGCAACATTAAAAAATGTCGTCAATTTGGCGACATTCCGCTAAATTCGTCGCCAAAATCTTGCCAAGCGTTGTGGACGGATATATATGTTATTCTTATAGCGGATAAATGACTATTGGCATTCATATACAAAAATATTACTAAAAGAACCTTTTCTCGTGAATGGAACGAGTTAGGTCCCCGAGACTGATGTCACCAAATTTATCGTATGATATTATATATGGAAAGTGAACATGTTTCTTAAGAGTTAATATATTTTTTTTAATTTATGGGATTTTTTGATGAATTTATTTGAAAAAATTCGCAATATCTCGAGAGCGGTTCATGCTATCGTTCTAAACTTTATGTCAATCGTTTTCTAATGAAAAATTACATAAGAAATGTCTATTTGCGTAACTTTATTAGCGATTTTGATTTTTAGACGATTCTTTCAAAATTTCACTCGAAAATTTAGGGGGGGTTCTAAACATTCGATTGCGTATAAAAACAATAGGCTTTCAGTGTTTACGGATTGTGGTTTTTGTACCAAATTTCGTTCGAATTTGTCTATTCGTTCGTCAGTTATCGTCTCCACAGTCTCACTGACACACACACACACACACACACACACACACACACACGCACACACACACACACACACACACACACACACACACACACATACTTTCACACACACACACAGAGACATCATTTCAAAAATGCTCGAATCGTGATCAGGGATGCTTGAAACGTGCTTTTCCATCGAAAACTCGAATTCGAATTTTCGACCCCGTCACAATACTTTCCTCATACATTATGTATATAAGGAAAGTAAAAATAAATGATTAAATGTAAAAAAATATTATAAGGCAAAAATAAAGTTTAAAAGTCTTTATAATTAAGCCTTTTTTAAAAATATTTTATTATATACACTATTAAAAACTGTTTCAAACATACCTACTTATAATTGAATGGGTGAGTAATATGGAGACAATTTGCTGGAAGATGAGTTAAGCATATATTTAGTGCTATTAAAGCATGTTCCTTTAGCAGAACTTGTGAAAACTTTCCATATTTTTGACATTTTTAGCAATTTTACAAAAATTAACGTTAAAAGAATAGGATTGTTTAAACTTTACCTGCTTTTGATTATTACCCGTTACATGCTTTTGAATATCATATCATTGAATACAGTCTTTACTTGTAAAATAAAGCAAATAAATATACCCCCCCCCCCCCCCCCCCATATTTTCCTTTTCAAAAACTTAATTTTAGAAATCTCAATCATCAAAGACTTCTTTTAAAGATACTTGCTTTAAAAAGAAAAATACAGTTGCTTTAAAAAGAAAAAAGAGTATTGCGAAAGAGTATATATATAAAGAGTATATTGCATTTTCAAATTAATTTTAAAAAATCTGATATGAGCAGCACATGACTTTCCCAACATAATGCTATGGATTTACATCTCTCGCAGAGAATAAGTGATGTATAATATAATTTATGTTTGAATGTTGACACGATGTTTGAAATGTTAAATTTTACATATCGGGATTTCCGAATAACAACATGCAAAACTATTTCGAAATATCCGATTAACTTATTTCGCGCAAATCTAAATTGATAATTATATATTTTGATAGCATCCGCGATAAACAATATAATCCATATATTAAAATATCTTAATAATTAATTCATCAATTTGGCGTAATTTCCTTTAATTTAATGCCATTATTGCAATTTTCACTATATTTTCGGCAATCTGGGAAAAGATATCGCCAAGTTTGCCAAATTGATCGCCAAACGTTGCAAATAAACTAAAAGAATATGACTGTTGGCTAATTGTTAGACGTCAAACCAAAAAACTATTACCCAAATTATCTTTTATCGTGAATGGAACGAACTAGATCAAAGAGAATGATGTTAACAAATTTATTGCGTAATATTACAGATGAAAAGAAAGCATATTTTCAGTAGTCAGTATTTTTGTTCGTTTTATGTGATTTTTTGATAAATTTATTTGAAAACGGACAATATCTCGAGAACGGTTAATGCTAGCTTTCTAAAGTTTGCGAAAGCCATTTTTTAATGAAAATATACCTGAGAAATAATCATTTACATAACATTATTGAATGTTATGCTTTTTTGACAATTTTTATTTCAAAATTTTATCGAAAATTGTTTTTTTCCAAACATTCAATTGCGTTTAAAATCAATAGGCTTGCAGTATTCACCGATTATAAGTTCTGCACCGACTTTAGTTCGAAATGCTCGATTTATTCTTGAAATATCGTCTCCACAGGCTTACACACACACACACACAGATATCGCATCAAAAACACTGTGAGAGTTCAGGTATGCTTGAAAATTGCTCTTCGGTTAAAAACTCGAATTCAAATTTTCTGCCCTGTCACAATACTTTCCGTATACATTATACAATGTTTATAGGGAATGTAATAGAGAAAGAAAAAAAAAGGAAAATTTTCCTGAGAAACGTAGCAGTAACTTGCTAAAAATTTTTCATTTCCGGAAAATTTTCCTACCTCCATCTCCAGCTACAGCTAATACATTCTTTTTTATGTGTAACGACAGTTTGTGAAGATAAATCATAATATATTAAAAAAATTACATGGAAGTCAATTTTTTTTTCTTCCAAATTGGCAGCATCACCAATTTTAATGCAGAATTATATAATGGGATGATAAAATTTTATACGACAGCAAGAAAGCATTATAATTGTGCATTGTGCATTATAATTGTGTAATATTTTTTTTCAGTAGAAATACTATTTACCAAAATAAATATTTACCATAATAATAAAAAATATTTCTTTTACCATTTTATTTAAAAAATTGTTAAACTGAAGTTCCATTTTGAAAATTGTATAATGCAATTTTTTAACATCTATATCTCGTCAAGTTCTTACTCAACATTCCGTGTAATGAAATTTAAATAAATAATCTGACAAAACCAGCTAAATGTCAAAAATAATTTCTCAAACAATTCAACAAACTAAGTTGGACATCATCATAAGAATTCAGCTAAATCTTAGTAATAAAAGTCATTGTGACAGTCTTAGAAATTGAAGGTTAAATAAGAAGTGTTCTCAGATAAGCGATAAAATAATATTTACTTGCCTCATAACTACCACGTTATTACTTTCCTTATATACATAATGTATAAGGAAAGTATTGTGACGGGGTCGAAAATTCGAATTCGTGTTTTCGACAGGAGAGCACGTTTCAAACATCCCTGATCACGAATCGAACATTTTTGAAGTGATGTCTATGTGTGTGTGTGTGTGTGTGTGTGTGTGTCAGTGAGTCTGTGGAGACGATAACTGACGAACGAATGGACCGATTTGAACGAAATTTGGAACAAAAATCACAATTCGTAAACATTGGAAGCCTATTGTTTTTAAACGCAATTGAATGTCTCCCTAAACTCAATCAAGCCCTTCTTAACGCAATAGCTCCTTTATACGCAATCGAGAACCTCCCTAAATTTTTGAGTGAAATTTTGAAAAAATCATAAAAAAAAAAACCGCTAATACAGTTGCGCAAATAGACATTTCTTATGTAGTTTGTCATTAGAAAACGATTGACATAAATTTTAGAACGCTAACACGAACCGTTCTCGAGATATTGCACATTTTTAAAAAAAATTATCAAAAAGTTATATAAAATAAAAAAAAAGATATTTCCTATTGAGAAACATGTTCACTTTTCATATGTAATACCATGCGATAAGTTTGGTGACATTATTCTTGTGGATCTAGCTCGTTCCATTCATGAAAAAAGATACTTTGAGTAATACTTTTGTATACTTTTGTTTTGTACTTTTGTAGTCATTTATCTGCTGTAAGAATAACTTATTTCTCCGTCCATAACGCTTAGCGAGATTTTGGCGGAATGTCGCCAACTTGGCGACATTTTTAATTGTTGCCAAATTAACAAAAATCTCGCTAAATTGATAAAAATGAAGCTAAATCAATGAAAATGACGACTGATTGAAGAAAATTCAATATCTTGGAAAGAATATAAAGAATATAAGTATCTACTATAAGAGCAACATTTTTTTTAACTGTAGAAATAGTAAATTCATTGCATTATATAAGGAAGGTCTTGTGTTGCCCACATCAGATTTTTTTAAAACTATAATTATATAAAAAACTAAAAAAATGTTGGGAAAGTTTTTCCATATAATACATAACTTACGAACCGATTTCATGTACTTTGATTTTCAGTCTCTCACTAAGAATTATTTTTCTTCCTCCCATTATTTTTGTAACTTCAAGTGTGTATGTAAACTATTTTATTGCTGAGGACTGTCGTATGTTTTACAGGTTCTCATAAATCTAAACGTTACGCTGTCCAGTAAATAATGTTTCCGCTGGAGACTAGAAAACTGTATTTGCAGTATTATTTTCTCTTTAAAAAGGACGGATAAGGTATCAAATACAATAACTATTTATAGCATAAAACGTAAATAATATACGAACCATAGCAAACTTGCGTATGGTTTTAGTAGCAGACCTCGCATTTAAGGGAGCTTTTTAATTTAGCAAATAACAAATGACATCCATGGACGGGAGCCTCGTTTATTATGCCTTCGTTTATATAGAGTAGCCAATATCTGTAACGGCAGCAATTAAACTTTCTAAATGTTAGAATTTCACAAATAGATTTAATCCCACATCAAAGACGTTATCAAATTTATTGGGATCAAAGTTGATAGCAAGCTTTACGATGCTGTAACAGCCGAGGTCATAGAAATTTAACTACTATGACCTCGGTGTGAATTTAACTTTAATGGGACTGCAATTTTAACTTTGGGAAGGTCCCCAAAATACGAGTTCTATTATAGATCGGAATATCCCAGCTGGGTTATCCCAGTATATCTGGGTTATCCCAGTGGCTATGGCGTGAGGACCGCGTGAGAAAGACCCGAGTTCGATTCTCAACGACGTCCAAACCTGTCCCTGTGACTACGCGGAGTACGGAAACTATAAATCTGTAGGTCCAAAAGTCCTTCCACGAAGTGATGGTTAGGAGAATGCGAGTACTATTCCTGCAGTTGCCATCTCTATTGGGTTCTGTCAAAATTGGGTGGCTAAAGAGCATGATGTCATCCGTTACCTGTGGTGTATCACAGAAACGGGGTGTAACTGCAAAAAAGGTTCACGCTTCGACGATGTTCTAGGCAAATGATTTAAAATCAAATGCCTGGCGTATGCAATAAAGAACTACAGTAAATTGAAAACGACTGCGTGGTAAAACTGTATTTATCAGTTCCCATACAGTTTCCCAAAATTGTAGCGTATAGAAAGTTTTCTGATTGTCATTGTAGTTATCTGCTGTTTTAAATTTTCGAGCATATAAAAAGCGCGAAATTGCTTTATGGATGCTGTTATCAAAAATGACAGCAAAATTCTTAGCTATGTTCATTGTGTAAAAGTTGGTACAGATTTGTAGTGTGTCAAGCTGAATGAAAGTTATTCATATATTAACAGCCGCACCTATTTATTTATTATTACCATACATGGTTGCTTTTGCGATAACTTTAATGGATTTTTGAATTTGAATCAAACAACATTTCTGTGTGTATATTTTTGCTTCTTGTATAAAAAAATTTGATGTGAGCAGCATATGACTTTCCTTGCAGATCCAAATTCATTGTCTGTCTCTTTATTTCATTAATAATTCATTAAATTTAGTTTAATTGCACTAAATAACAAGCACAAATAATGGACTAAAAATCGGCATAGCAAAAATGCGAAAAAATTAAAATATATCGAGACTGACTTGCACAACGGTGTAATTGCACAAAATAACGCTCGCATTTATTTAAAATCACACTGAATTGGCACTTTTGATTCAATTTTCGTTCTCAGTTGGTAACTGGGCGATTTTTCAACGGTGGTGCAGCGTAAATGCGAAAAAACTAAAATATCTCGAGAACGGCTAGCCGTAGTGTAAGGGGGTTGGTCTTATTCTTTTCATTGCTAAAAATTATGTATGAAACAAGCATTTAATTGATATATTTGAGCATACGTAGCACTTTATTTTAGATTTTGACGATTTTTGCGAGCCATTTCGCAAAAAAAGGGAAGTTATTTTTCCCGAATCGTACCAAAAACTAATCAGTACCACTGTCACACGCAAGTGATTTACCTACCAAATTTTATAATATTCGTGTTATAATATTAAGTTAGAATGGATACATACATTGCACAGACAGACAGACACGCACACACAGACACCACTCTACACTCTAAAAATAATATTCTAGAGGTCTCAAAACGTGTAGATCCATCGAAAACTCGGTCAGTCACCGAAAACATCGATTTTCGGTATGATTCCAGTACTTTCCCTATACATTATCATGTATTGCAGGGAAAGTAAATGCTCCATTTTCAATTGCGTTGCGTTACATTCCCCCTATGAAAATATATATATGTAATCGTACAAAATTAAGAGGGGTGGAACTTCAACATATACAAAAACACTGTATTGTTTTTGAATAAATTATTAATATTATTTACAGTAAAATATAAAATGTACATTATATTTACAGTTTTATTAAATTTAGGCATTTCTTATGTCATTCAGAGGTGGGCGCATTTGTCCCAGCTACTTATTATTTCACTGGTTCATTAGTGATACTAAATATTATCACACAGTTTACATCTTAACACTGTTAAAAAGATCCAAAAACGTTCAGTATAGAGAAATTTAAACTGAATGCGTAGGATAATTCTTTAATATTAAAATTTTATATTTTTTCATATTAAATATTTTATAAATACAACGAAATACACGTAATTTAGGTTATTTCATTTTTATTGTCGGGCATCGGTGAATTACAAAGTCTCACGATTTCAATTTCGGGCCTGAATATGGAGTGATATCTTTACATTCTGACAGAACAATAATGCCTTTATTTCTAAATATTTTTAGAATTTAAGTGGGTTTATAAATGTTGATTTTGGATCGAACTGGGGTCGGTATGGACTACAGCAAGAATTTCTTTCTTTCAGAAGATTGATATGACAACTGTGATGTGTTCATTGCTATAGAAATTTACATTGTAGAATCTTTCGTGAGCATGGGGGGGGAGGAAAGGAATCATGAAAGTATTTTTTTTTCTAAACGAGTATTTTTGGAAATTGAGTAGTATTATTTAGGAAGTGGGCGTCCATTCAGGGCTCGGGCGACGGCTGGAAATTTGTTCTAGTTGGAAATAAATTGTTCTTTGGAGTAAACAAAAAAATCTGAATATTGTTTTAGAAATTAGAAAGCTTTTCTTTTAGAACTTAAATGAACGAGACCTACCTGAAGAGGTAAATAAATTATTAACAGAAGTAATTATCCTCCTCTGTTTGCTTTCGGGCATCTGTCTGCCTCTGAGTAGTTACTTTTGATTGCATTAAGTAAATATTGACGCCGGTAAAATTGCGTTTTTGTAGCCCTCACAGGGATGAACGCACAAAAAATGTATAGTATATAAAGTGGTAATTAAATTCAACAATTCGCTCCTGCAAAATATTCTGCAATTAAAAATAATTTCAATTTGAAGCTATTTTAAACTCGTTTAAAATTCGTGGAGCAAATATTTTAACATTTAGTGGATAAATAAGAAATTGCGTTAGGGATGTAATGGAGGGTGTTTACTTTTGGGAACCACTTGAGGCATTAAAGACAAATTTGATGTGTTGGACATATATGATTTTCCATATAGATGTTTTAATTTCGATACAGTAGGGAAATAGCGCTTAATAGATATTTCTAATAACTCAGCTCTTCAACTCTCAAATCTCTGTGTGATAAGTATCTGACATATGTTTGTCTTTCCAGACTGTTCATAAACTCCTTGTTGATTTAGAAAACTGAATCTTTGTATACTTATAGCATTAACCAAGGAACAGAAATGAATGGAGCTGGATTTTCAATTTTCCTCGAGAACGAAAAATTTGGGAGGGGGGAGGGGTTAAAAAATGTTAAAATATTTTCTACCCCCCTCTGGAAGCCCTTCTGGTAACTTAGAAAACCCAATCTTTTCCAGCATTTATCCTATCGACGACGACACAGAACCTAACAAAGCCGGGTTACCCCCACCACAGGGTCGGAGGCAATTGGGGTATTTCGTAAAGCCACCCTAAACCCTCAAACAGCCCTTCGGTTGACTTTGAAAGTGAATGCTTTGCTGCAACCTGGGAGCAAAAATTAACATAGCCGGATTTTTGATTTTCTTCCCCAGGTGATTTTCAGACCCTCCTTTGTGACCCAGAAAACCGACATTTTTCACAGTTTGAGTATCAACCACAGAAGCTACCCTAACAGGAGTCAATATTCGATTCCATCAACTACTTTCGATGCTAAGCACAATACATTGTTGAACAAAGTAAAACTTACGCAAAATATTGCAAATTATTTTTTAAGAGTGTTTCTTTGTCGTTAACGGACTTATATACTGGCACTAATATGTAGACTAATTTTTGTCACAGAATAAGATAAGTGACTGTTGCAATTACACTATATGTATTTCGCTCTCTTCGAAGTCTCCCAATCAAAGGCAATATTTACAATAAAAACTGTCGTTATGGTAAAGTACTCGGTCGCTGGAGCTTGTTGACAAATTTGGCGAGTTTTGGAATACTCGAGAATTTAAGTATTCAAAAAATTCGAAAGCGTTAAAAACTAATTGTCGTTTAAATCGAAAATTCGATTTCGTTAGGCCCTATTGAATGACAGATACTATACGTGTGTAAAGACCCGTGTCTTCTAACTCATCGAGGGTTTCCACAGGGTCTAGAATAATTTTTCGGAAAAAATAAATCAACTTTTCTCCGCCTTGCGGAGGGAAATAGAAATTTTGGCTCCGGTTAGGTTTTGTCCCATGATCAACGCTATATGCAAAGAATCGGTCTTCTAGGTCATTGGATAGTTTCTAAATGGTTTAAGAAATTCATTTTAAAATCATACCAATTCCACTGCCCCCCAGGGCTGGGGTTGGGAGAGGATCGAATGTTCGACTCCGCTAAGTTTTTACACGTGGACGATTTTTTTACACGTGGACGATTCTACGGGCGCGGTAGCCCATTGGTTAGCGCGCTGGAGTTGCACTCGGTAGGCCCGGGTTCGATTCCAGCCATTGCCAAAACTGCCGCCGTGTTCATGCGGAGTACGATCACGTTAAACATGTGGGTCCGAAAGTCCTTCCGAGAGGTTGGTGGTAGGGGAAGGAGGGTACGATCCCTGTGGATGCCTCCCCCACTGGGTTCCGGTCTAAATTGGGTGGCACTTCCCGACCGTCCAAACAGTTACCTTACACCTTTCTGGTAGGTCGGACGGTCTGGGTTTCAACAACAACGTGGACGATACTATAATTGTGAAAAGATTTCATCTTTTAGGTTACAAAGAGCGGTTTTGAAGAATCTGGAAAGACCCCATGCTTCTACCATTTTCTTCGCCTACGAAGGAAGAAAAAGAAATCAGGCTCCAATATTTTATTTTTTGCGTTCGACATTTTGGGAACAATTTCAGCCATTTCGATCTCCGAAAGGCTTCTGGAGGGTCTGAAAAGACGCAAGCACATTACACAAATGTTATATAGATATTCATTGCTCCCATTACGATAAGGTGGAGGAATAAAACAGTGATTTTTGAATAGGACTACATTTTGATAAAACGATCTTCTTGTTTGTGAATTAATTTCATAGTTATTTCCTCTGTTATTGCATACAGAGTGTCCAAAAAGATTGAAACGCGCTTTAATACTTTACCTGTTGGAGATAAGTGGGCAATGTAAATTGCAGAAATGCTTAAAGTAAGGTAGGAAATAGGACTACGTTAATGAAATAGTGCTATTAATTTTCAAAAAGTTACACTTTTTAAATTTTTATACGACCCCTTTAGACAAATTTGGTCATTCAGAAAATTTCCATTTCTAATGCAACAAGATCATTAAGAAAACCGTATATCTGTATCTTTAAAATCAACCGAAATATAATAAAGGAAAAAAATCTGACTTATGCCACTTTTCTGTACCACGTGAAAGGCTGTTTCATCAGTGAAAATAGGGATCATAAACAAATTGACGATGGAAATTGCTTAGATCAAAAATACGTTAATATGCGTTAACATATTTTATCATAATTGGATCTAAATAAAGTATTACACAGACAGAGATCATATAAAGCAGTGGTACTCATTACGAGGTTGGGTATCCTATGTTTTTATCATCCAGTTTTATCTTTTTTGTGATATGTCACAAATTTACATTTCTAATTTGATATAGGGTCCCCATACATAATGTTTAATTTTCAATTAAATATAACTCGGTCAATTTTAAAGATACAGATTTTTTTAATGATCTTGTTGCATTAAAAATAAAATTTTTCTGATTGACCAAATTTGTCTAAGGGGGTCGTATAAAAATTTAAAATGTGTAACATTTTGAAAATGAGTGGGAAGCCTATATCATTAACGTAGTCTTATTTCCTACCTTACTTTCAACATTTTTGCAATTTGCATTGCCCACTTACCTCCAACAGGTAAATAAAGAAAGCATTGTTTCAATCTTTTTAGGACACCTTGTATACTAGCAGTATACCTGTTTTTCGTACGAAATATATAATGTAAAGCGACTTTAAATTTGCAATTATGTGCAAATTCATTTTAAAAGTATTTTAAAAGTATTATTCAAAACATTCTAATAAAATATTGAATTTTATTCGTGATAGTCTCGAATTCCGTAATAGTCTCGTTGGCAGAAGTCTTCCTCTGAAGGTATTTCGAGGTAGAAGTCATCATCGAATTCACACTATTCTGCGCTACTTCCTTAATACCACTCATACAGTTTAGTAACGAATATCTGCAGAAAACTTTCATTGGAAGGGATTCTTTTGAAACGGAGTAATTTTTACTTTCCCTGCAATACATGGTAATGTATAGGGAAAGTATTGGAATCATACCGAAAATCACAACTTGGTTTTCGACGGATCTACACGTTTCGAGACCTCTAGAATACGACAAAACCACTTTTAGCGTGACGTCTGTGTGTGTCTGTGTGTCTGTCTGTGTGTCTGTCTGCGTGCCTGTCTGTGCAGATTTTGTATCCACTCTAACTAAAAAAGTAATTGACCGAATTTCACAAAATTTGGTAGGTAAGTCACTTGTGGGCGAGTCTGGAGCTGATTAGTTTTGGGTACGATTCGGAATAAAAGACCCCGTCTATTTTTGCGAAATGGCCCGCAAAAGTTTGTATCCACTCCAACCAAAAATCTAATGGAACAAATGTCACAAAATTCGGTAGATGAGTCACTTTGCGTTACTCTGGTGCTGATTAGATTTTGGTACGATTCGGAAAAAAATAACCTGCCTTTTCTTGCAAAATGGACAGCAAAAATCGTCAAAATCTAAACTAAAGAACTAGATATACTCAAATATATCCAATGAATGCTCGTTTAATACGTATTTTTTAACGAAGAAAAGAATAAGACCAACCCCATTACACAAAGACTAACCGTTCTCGAGATATTTTAGTTTTTCGTATTTTCTCTACGCCACCTTTGAAAATGAGTCCGGTTACCGAATGAGAATAAAAATTGAATTTAAGTGAATTAAATGTAATTAAAATAAAGAGAACGTGAATATAAGTCTGCAGGGAAAGTCATGTGTTGCCCACATCAGATTTTTAATTTTGCAGCTGAAAATGAAGCCGGTTTGAAAAGATAGCCTGTTTAATTAGATACCCGGTATAAGTGGATAGTTGTTTCTATGTAAAGTTGTGTATTCCATGAGAAAAAGAGAGACAATAAAATTCACATAGAAGTTTTGTATTAGTCTAAGTGAATAGCATAAATGGTGTTTGTGTTCGTACGATTTAAAGTTTTTTACTTTCCCTGCAATACATGGTAATGTATAGGGAAAGTATTGGAATCATGTCGAAAATCGCAACTCGAGTTTTCGACGGATCTACACGTTTCGAGACCTCTACAATATGGAAAAACTATTTTTAGCATGACGTCTGTGTGTGTGTCTGTGTGTGTGTCTGTGTGTCTGTCTGTGCAGATTTTGTATCCACTCTAACTAATTGACTGAATTTCATAAAATTTGGTAGGTAAGTCACTTGTGGGCAAATCTGGTATTGATTAATTTTGGGTACGATTCGGGATAAAAGAACCCGCCTTTTTGTGCGAAATGGCCCGCAAAACCTTGTATCCTTTCTAGCTGAAAATCTAATCAACCAAATTTCATAAAATTTGGTAGATAAGTCGCGTGTGGATCACCCTGGTGCTGATTAGATTTTGGTATGATTCGGAAAAAAATTACCTGCCTTTTTTTGCAATATGGCCCGCAAAAATCGACAAAATCTAAAATAAAAAACTACGTATGCTGAAATATATCCATTAAATGCTTGTTTTATACGTAATTTTTAACGAAAAAAAGAATAAGACCAACCCCATTATTCTAGGACTAGACGTTCTCGAGATATTTTTGTTTTTTCGCTTCTTCTCTACGGTACTTATGAAAGTAAGCCCAGTTACCAAATGAGAACAAAAATTGAATTAAAAGTGAATTAAATTTAATTAAAATAAAGAGAACGTGGAAATAAGTCTGCAGTTAAAGTCATGTGCTGTCCACATCAGATTTTTTTATTCTATTGACGCTAATTTTAAGTATTGTCTGTGCTTTCATTTTAGTCACAGTTGTTTTAATAAATCTGGGTTAAGTTAAATCTAAAGTAAACCCAATTTTCGAGAAAAAACTACAATTTACATATACAAATTTCATAGTTATCTTGTAAATGGCACACGATTGTGATAATAATCAACTTTCAGTTAATTACATGTTCACATATTTTTATAAATCCATTTGCAGTAAAACAATATAGTAACAAAAAATGCAATGAAGAATCAGTAAAATATTCGTATTTAACGATACCGATGAAGCCAAGGAATTTTAACGTTTCGACTTAAATACTGCTGTAATCATCTTTAAAATTAGTTGCAATTGGATGTAAAACGCCGAAAATTTAAGTGTTGCTTTAAAAAGTTTTAAACGCCTTTAATGCTGCAGTGAACACAAATAACCGAGTGACAGATTTTATTAGATATTGTTACTTATTTCGTAAGTTTAAAGAGTCATATTCTCTAAGCAGATTTTTTTTTGTCTCAATATCATATTCAATCTATAAGTTTTAATAAAAATGCTACACACCTTTGCGAGTGGTATTTGGAAATGTTTGTTCTTGTCTTTTCTCATAATCATGACACTTCAATAGTGTGGCATGTATATATTTTATATTTAAAATGTTAAATATTTCACAAACCTACTGCATACAGGCCGTGCCCTAAAATTTAATCAGTTTCTTGTGTTTCTGTGTAAGAGATTAAACGTTAATAGAACTGTCCAGTTAATGAAGAAAATGATGATACATATAATGATAGTTCAGAGACATTTCATTATTATTCAACTTATTTATATTCATACATTCAGAAAATCGTGATTTTATAATTGTAAGAAGAAAATATTCTTACAACGTTTACGTCACTCGTATTACATAATATTCCTCTCTGAACTCTGATTATCTTTATAGCTTTATAGTATACCCTTTACGGAAAAATTCAGAAGACCTAACTAAATCGTGAAATTCTCGACGAATTGCTGAGATTTTTGAATTTTCCTAAATTTGCTAAAATATTTGCTAAAATTCGCCGTTAGTAACATTTATCGGACAAATTTATCAAAACTTCTTGGAGTATGAACTCACCACGATGATAATTGGTTACAGTATATTGCACTTGATTACTGTTGCTTTTTTGCATGTAGATTATTTAGGCTGGGAAAGAGGTATCGGGTCATTACAATCATATTGTTAATAAATAAGCGATTTATATATTATTTTAATAATTTCCTTATCTTTGCAAAAATCCTGAATCAAATGAGTGAGTCATATTTGAAAATTATTCAATTTAAACTCTTTAACGAAATTCTATTTTTACCGTCATTTTTATTTTAAGCAGTGCCTAAAATATATTTTTTATACATAAACTGTATAAATTTGAATTTTGTTAAAAAATAGAAATCATCTATCTATCTATATATACTAATTGCCAAGTGTCTGTCTGTCCGCCAGTCTGTCTGTCCGTCTGTCTGTCAGTCTGTCTGTCTGTCACGCCTTTTTTAGGCACTTTTCGAATAGATAGAGACTTGCAATTTGGTACACGGCTCGGTCGCTCGATAAAACCCCCTGGAAAAATCGAATTTTTCGAAAACATTCTATAGAGGGGGTGCCCCACATCAAAACGTTCGAAAAGTGAAATAATGGGAAAGCATGCTTTGCGATAAGATAAAGACTTCAAATTTAGTGTATGGGTAAACCGTTTGAAAAGGAAAAAGTGTACAATTTCAGATTTCGAATATTTTCTACTTAAGGGGGTGCCGCACATCAAAATGTTCGATTTACCGAATAAATGAGAAACGGCTACTTTAAAATTTGATACAGGCTTGAAATTTGTTATATGGGCTAATCATTTGAAGAAAACACCCAAAACGAATATAGTTATCTAAAATGTTCATTTAGGGGGTGCTCCGCACCGAAACGTTCGAAAAGTGAAATGATAGGAAACTATGCTTTGCGATAAGAGAGAGACTTCAAATTTGGTGTATGGGTAAATCGTTTGAAAGGAAGAAAGTATGCAATTTCAGATTTCGAATATTTTCTACTTAAGGGGGTGCCGCACTCCGAATTGTTCGATTTACCGAATAAAGGAGAAAGGACTATATTAAAATTTGATAGAAGCTTGATATTTGGTATATGGGCGAATAATGTGATGGTAAACCCAATGAAAATGAATTTTTTCAAAAATGCATATTAAAGGGGGTGAGTACAGTACACAAAAACATTCGAAAGGTGAATTGATAGAAAAAACATGCTTTGCAATGAGAGAGAGACTTCAAACATGGTGTAGAGGTAACTAGTTGGAAAGGTAGAATATGTGCAATTTTAGTTTTCCAACATTTGCTATTGTAGGGGGTGCCGCTCACTAAAATATTCGATTTGTCGAACAAACTGGAAACGCCTCCTTTACAATGTGATAGAGGCTTGAAATTTAGTATATGGGCTCATCATTTGAAAAACAAACCCAAGATGAATACGGTTTTTCAGAAATGTTCATTTAAGAGGGTGCAACACAGAAAAACGTTCAAAAGATGAAGTGATAGAAAAGCATGCTTCGCGATAAGATAGAGACTTCAAGTTTGGTGTACGGGGAGATAGTTTGAAAGGAAGAAAGTGTGCATTTTCAGATTTCCAATATTTGCTACTTTAGGGTGTGCCGCACACCAATATGTTCGATTTTCCGAATAATGAGACACTCTTCATTTTAAATGTGATACAGACTTGATATTTTGTATATAAGCCAATCATCAGATAAAAAACTCAAGATGAACAGAGATTTTCAGAAATGTTCATTTATGGGTCTGCTCCACAGAAAAACATTCGAAAGGGGAAATGATAAATTAGCATGCTTCGGGGTGAGATAGAGACTTTAATTTAGTGTGCGGGTAGACAGTTCTAAAGGAAGAAGTGCGCAATTTAAGTTTTCCAATATTTTCTTCTTTAGTGGTTCTGTACACCAAAATATTTGTGTTGCCGAATAAATGTGAAACACGAATTATTCGAAAATTTACATTATTCAGGTGTTGCTTATTGTGAGACCGTTGATATTCAATGGTCTAGAATATACTAATTGTCAAGTGTCCGTCTGTCTGTCTGTCCGTCTGTTACGCTTTTTTCAGGCACTTCCCAAATAGATAGAGACTTGCAATTTGGTACACGGCTCGGTCGTTCGATGAAACCCCCCTGGAAAAATCGAATTTTTCGAAAATGTTCTATAGAGGGGTGCCCCACACCAAAACGTTCGAAAAGTGAAATGATGGGAGAACATACTTTGCGATGAGATAAAGATTTTAAATTTGGTGTATGGGTAAATCGTTCGAAAGGAAGAAAGTGTACAATTTCACATTTCCAATATTTTCTACTTAAGGAGGGGCCGCACACCAAAATGTTCGAAAAGTGAAATGATAGGAAGACATGCTTTGCGATGAGATAGAGACTTCAAATTTGGTGTATGGGTAAATCGTTCGAAAGGAAGAAAGTGTGCAATATTAGATAACCAATATTTTTTATACTTAAGGGGGTGCCGCACACTAAAGTGTTCTATGTACCGAATAAATGAGAAACGTCTTCTTTAAAATTTGATAGCGGCTTGAATTTATGGGGGTGCTCCAAAGAAAAACGTTCGAAAGGGGAGTTGATAAAATAGTATGCTTCGGTATGCGATAGAGACTTTAATTTCGTGTACTGGTAGATAATTCGAAAGGACGACGTGCGCAATTTAAATTTTCCAATATTTTCTTCTTCAGGGGCTTCTGCACACTAAAATATTCGATTTGCCGAATAAATGTGAAACGCGAATTATTCAAAAGTTTACATTATTCAGGGGCTGCTTATTGCGAGACCGTTGATTTTCAATGGGTATTCGGCTAGTATAAATATAATTTGATAATATGCCGTAGTGTTTAACTCATGTATCTTTGTGCATTTATAATTTTTTATAAGAGAAAAATAATTAAAGTTATTAAGCAATAAATATAATATAACTAAAATGCAATAATATAACTAAAATGATTTAGTCATGCGTATAAAATACATCTATTGTAAATTGTTTCACGGACAAAGTTTTTATTGATCGTTTTATTAAACTCTGCTTAAAATATATTAACCTAAATTAAACTATGCAAATTTGATTCTTGTCATGAATAAAAACTACCTTCATATATTACAAAAATGTTTTTCTTACACCAGCGAGTTTCATTTTAACATCATGAACAATAGCTTTTTTTACTTTCGCAAACGCCCACTTAAAGCAAACACAACTTTTCTAACTCTTTATATATCTTAATTTAGGAACATTTCACTTGAAAATTCTTTGAATTATAATTTTAAATAATTTTTCAGCAAAGGTAAATGTATGTACTATACAAACATTAGAAATTGGACTAGAAGTACTTATTTAAATACTGCTAAAAAGTTGAGTAATACTTTTACAAAAAATAACTTTATTACTTTATTTCACATCTTTTTTTTAATTTCTAAATGCAGATGTTTCACAACTTAGTAAAATTTCAGTAAATGTATACCATTAAATAAACACTGGTTTTTCAAATGTGAGGTTGCAATATATTTCTTTGATATCTAAATTCCCGAGAATATAATCTGGGTTTTATAAAATAAAGCAGTATGTGAAGTGGCAGTGTTCATTGAAACCCAACAAGTTGCAGAATCTGCAGAGTTCATTGAAACAGAACAAGTTGCAGACGCTGCAGAGTTCTTTGCAAGTTGCCATTTCAACGACAAGTACTTGCAATTTTGTCCCAGTAGCTCAATTGGGAGAACGTCTTCTGATCAGAATCAAGATTCCCGGTTCGAGTCCTGGCTAGAGCAGCAAGGTTCTTTTCAATGGCGTTGAAACAAATTAACTTTTCAGCAGTGATCTTAGTACGATTAGCACGGATACGGTGGAGTCTGTCAATCAAATCGGGCTTTCAAATCGGGAGGCCGCAAACAACGCAAGATATTAATCTGGATAAAGTAGTATTAAGCGGTTAACCTGGGATAAAAATGGCAGGAGGTAGTTAATCAAATTATCAAGTTGAACGTCAATCTGGTATCAGAGGTAGGAGAATACAGAGCCCACTTCAACAGTAAGAGCTATAGCGATTCCTTACTAGTAGCTCAATTAGGAGAGCCTTGGTCGGCCAATATGAAGATCCGTGGTTTGATTCCCGTCTGGGCAGCAATGTTCTTTACAAAATAGGTTACCTTTTTTCATGTAAAGATAGAAAATTTCGACGTTTAACTTTTATATTTTACAAATATTAAAATGGATATAAAACAAAATGAAGTGTAGCCAATTTTATCAAACAGCCTTTTTGCAGTAAAGAAGTATCCTATTATTATAAGGGAAATATTGGATTAGGTGAGGATTCTGTATAAATCCGATCAATTTATCAAAAGCAATAACACTCTTTCGATCTTGTACATGTCAATGTGTTATTTTATGTATTTAATACACATTTTTTTTTACAGAAACTAAATATTTGTGTTAGATGGTATTTACTTAGCATGAAAGTTTTAAAATATTTTGAAAATTAACAGATTTCATTTATTTGCAAAAAAAAAAAATAAGATAATCACGCTAAAATCCAATTATCTGTAAATAATAGTCGGCTGCCCGGGGATTTAAATGTGAATTTTTGGAATATAAATATATCGTTTGTCTTAAATAGGGGGGCAGGCAGCAGATTTGTGAATTTATGCACATGAAATTTTTAAAAATATTTAATTGAATTAAAATTTTTGCAATTAGTTCGCGATTCTGAACATTTCTATTCTAAATCGTTCAATCGTTCAATGTCATGATATTTGCGATAAAGAATGAATACGAAACACCAGCTCTCCTAAAATATAAATGTATCAACAAATTTTCAGCAAAAACAATTGTATGACAAAATGTTTGTCACCAACAAAATACATTTACGGGGTAGCTGAAAATCTTCATTCTTAAATCCATCTGTAAGCATATTTTAAAATTATTCTTTGTATTTTATCTGTTTAAAGAATTACGTCAAATGAATTTAATTGATTTGAAAAATACATAAGATTTACAAACGTTATTTATCGCATAGAAAATTACCAGTTTAAATGAGATGGCGTTAAATAAAATCCACCAAAAGCATTTTTTTTTTACTTCCAATCCTTGAATTTTTCAAGTATCTACAATAAGATAAATACCTTTCTCACCTTTGAGTTTTAACATTTATTAAGTAAAAATCGTTTTCAAGATGCGTTATTGTAACAGAAGTTGCAGTTTTTAAAAAGTATGTGACACTCTTTAAGAATGAACTGTAACAGATCAAATGCCATTTTTAAACTGAGTTTAGGATCTTGTTTCGGCCCATGAATATATCCTTCGCCTGTGTTTTTTTATTTGATTTATCTGTCCTTTATTTGAATGAACCACTGGCGACAGTCTGAGTTAATCTATTGTTTGAGGCTTACAAAGTTAATTGCTAAATTTTGGCACTTGTTGCTTGGAGTTATTAATGCCTCACAGTCTGCAGTCATTCAAAATATATAAAGAACCTAGCTGCCCCAACTGGTAATCGAACCCTGGATGTTCGAAAGGGCCAGCAGACGCTCGACCGTTGAGCTATTGGGACTAATTAAGCTCTTATTGTCGAAGTGGACTCTGCATTCTCCACCCTCTAATGTCAGATGGGCGGGCAACTAACACATGACTTATTACATTCTGCTATTTTCACCTCAGGTTAGCCTCCTGTATTACTATTTTTACCCAGGTTTGTATCCTGCGTGGTCGTTATCCTCTCAATTTGAAATCGACGCTTCATCTTCTAGAATCCACTGAATCCGTATTAGTCATTCAAGAGTCACTTTCAAACCTCCTACATATTTTTTCTTTTTCTTTTGATCCATTCTATTTGTATTTCTTATACTTTTTTTTTTCTAAATGTTATTCTAAATTTCTGTTTTTGTGTTTCATGTGCCTAAATTTATTTTTCTCTTCATATATTTTCATTTTATATATTTTCTAAATTTTACTTTTAAAATTTTATTATTTTATTTAATTTTTATCTATTTTTCATTATGTTAATACACCTCATAATAAATTTCATTTTTTAATGATCTTTTTATCTATATTCGCAATAATCCTTTTCCCATTTTTGAAAAATGGACGTACTTGTCAAGTTTAAACATAATGTAAAACTATCTGTTTAATCACAATATTTTTCATCAATTGTTATCTTTTTAGATCTAAATAAATGTTCGTTTGGCGGGATGGTAGACCTTGGGTGCCTCCTGAGCACAGGAGGTATCCCTTCCCAGCCTTTCAGCTAACTACTCGAAATCCACTATGTGAGTCGCACTGTCTGGGGTCTTCAGACCTCCGATATCTGTTTAACCACAATCTGTTTCATCAATTGTTATATTTTTAAACCTAAATAAATTTTCGTTTGGGGGGATGGTAGACCTTGGGTGCCTCCTGAGTGCAGGACATATCCTATCCCAGCCGTGCAGCTAGCTACTTTAAACCCACTATGTGAGTCGCACGGTCTGGGGTCTTCAGACCTCCGACATCTTTGTACTAACTTACAGGGTTGATTTGTTCGGGCGCCATTGTAAAGAACATTGCTGCCCCAACCGGGAATCGAACTCTGGATCTCCGAACTGGCCAGCCGACACTCTACAGTTGAGCTATTGGGATAAAATGGTAAGCTCTCATTGTCGAAGTTGACTCTGTAAATGTACAAAAAAAAACAACTAACTTCAGTCATCACAAATACAATTATAAGTACTATACTATATCGAAACAATCGGAAATGAAAACTGTTATGCGTGGCTTTTTAAGAGTAAATGCCAAAAATTGCTTATTTCGTTCTGGATTTCAATGCGTAAAAATATATATAGACCTCGCTGCAATAATTATATACTTTTTATTTTTACACATTTATTATATGATATAAACACTTCAGAATGTTTTACAGGATGTCTGAGTGTAACTAAGTTTACTTTTAACTTTAGGAATGTGACATCCTATACACATTTATTAAACATATACAGTATTAAAAAAAAAGTTGAATAGGACCTGCGTCTGAATAGTTGTTTTATGACAGTCATTTTGTTTGTTTTGTTGTAAGAGAATATCAATTGCTGTGTCTGTACTTTAAATACATATTTTGAATTAAAATTTTGAGAGTTTATTGTATACAGTGTGATTCAAATACTCTCTTTATAAACGTTAATGGGAGATAGGGAACATTTAAACAAACATGGTTCACTAATAAATGTAACTCCGCAGAAGTTACCCTTTTGGTGTTAAAAGCGTTGCTGGGAGGCGCATTAATTGGCAATTTTTCGCCATTGTCATTCACTTGTAACGTCATACGTGTACGTGTAATATAGAGCATTTTCCAAATGATGACATGTTTGACGTGTATCTATACAAATAAAATTGAAAATCTGTCTGTCTGTCTGTATGCTTGTCTCATCATCACTGAAGAAAGGCTGAACCGAATTTGATGAAATTTTGTGGGTAGGTTTGGAATAGCCCCACTTAAAATTGAGTCCATGTTTCGAGTTTGTATGACCAGAGATTGTCTAGATATTAATTAAAAACGCACAGTTAAAGCTTCCATAGATATGGCATTATGCAGATGATATTTTTCCCGTAATTATATTTGAAGAAAATTATATCATGTCGCTTAGCAACTGTTTTAAATCCAATGTGTTCACGCAGCAGACGATTTTTATTAAAACTTTTCCAATTTAAATAATAAAGAAATGTTTACGAAATAAACTTTATCGAAATTGCATTTTTGACTGGATTATACCAATTAGGGCTTTCAGGTTTAAAGATTACTTTGGGATTATTGATATTTTCAATTTATTATGCCATCTGTTTTATTTTACCAAAAAAGGTTGAAACTCATATATGGTAGTACGGGAAATTTTATATTAGTACACGGGTATATCTTCTAAAATATAAATAGCACGGTTATACTACTTTCCCATACAATTTTATTGTTTTAATTTTGACATATATTGGTATCAATTACGGCCCTCAAGTTTAAAGATAATTTATAGTTTCACTTTATCACGTTATCTGTTGTATTTTGGCAAGAATTTTTGAAATTGATTTATTGTAGTACGAGTAATTTTCCACTAATACACAAGTATATCTTCTAATATTCGGAAATATAAGTAGTACGGATATATCTTCCCATACAGCTTTAGAGCTTTTATGTTGGCATATATTGATTTAATTTCATATTTTTTGTAAATTTGTTACTAGCGGAATCATGATATTTTATTCGGCAGATCTTCCTGGGAAGACAATTTTATATAGTAAGAACATAGATTCTTAAATTTCTTTTTAGGAGCATTAATTTAAAAATTTAATATAATTCCTTGAATAACAATGCCATTATAATAGTTTAGGAATTTGCACATGATTGTTAATTTTAAATTTTTTTGTATTACATACTCCGTACGTAGAACGGGTATGCTGCTAGTATAAAATATGGAACTGACAATAGAAACTACTGCTGTAAGATTATCGTACAGTGAATGGTACCCTAACAGAGCTATTAAATATTCATGCGTTTTCATCGTCAACTGGGTGAAACAGATGTAAATCTACTGTAAAATTGTTGTACATAAAAATTTGCTCACACTTTTATCCTTTTATGTGCCAATACCTTCTTTGCTGTTATTTCTTATCCCACTTGACCGACAGCAACATCAGATCAAGTCCATGAACCCGTGAGTCTTCAAAAGATGAAGAACTACTCCAGGACTGGAGTACAGCTGACTCCTCTGGTATCCAATACATGTCAAGGCATGGGCATTAGAGGCCTGAGCCAAATTGCACTTCGAGCAAAGGGGATAAACCTTAGAACCCAACACATGCCGAAGAGCACGAAGATGGCCGCTGCGGAGTCTGGCCAGAGCCGTCTGTTCACCCCTACTGCCTGCCCCAATCAAAGCAGCACCAGGACGGCTACAATCACATCACTCATGCACGGGGGGCCTTTCTCCAAGTGGAGTTGATTTCTAGTTTGAGTCGTGAGGCAAGTTCCGAGAAAGAAAGACAGCCACCGTCAATAGAACTCCTAAGGCTGCCCTCCTTGGCCAGACCATCCGCAACCTCATTACCGTAAATGTCTACGTGAGATGGCACCCATTGAAAAAATATCCTATTATGGGCGCATAAGTAACCCAAATGCTGAACAACATTCACTGTCGTTCTGCCACCATGTCTCCACCATTCAGCCAGGTACTGAATAGAACTATCACTCAGAATCCAGATGTCTGTATAAAATCCCTCTTTGACACAATAACTCAAGGCCTCCTCAATGGCTATGAGTTCCGCCCGAAAAACTGAGCAGCAGTTGGGGTTTCTCATACATGTCCTAATGCCATCCCCCTGCTTGATGTAGACCCCGCTACCGGAGATGGCGCCATCACCCCTACTTCCGTCAGTATAAAACTGCAACGCGTCACCGGGGATATACCTTCTTTTATGAACCAATACCGTCTTTTAGTACCACAGGGTGACGTCTGCGGACATTTATAACAGAAATGGTTTGTTTTAGTGTTCCATATTTCCCATTAAAGTTTGTACAAAGTATATGACAATACTCCGTATACATCATTTCTACATGGCTGTTTTAAATTTCGCAGTATTCAAATGAATGAATTGCATATCGTACATAGCACAGAAAACAGAGCACGCATCAAATATGGAAACTGCTGTTCGTTTTATTAAGATTTTTTACAAGTTTACAGAGGAACCTGTAAAGAACCTCGCTGCTCCTACCGGGAATCGAACCCTGGATCTCCGAACGAGCCAGCCGACGCTCTGCCGTTGAGCTACTGGGACGAAATCGCAAGTTCTTATTTTCAAAGTGGACGCTGCAAAACTAATGTATGCGGGAACTGTGATTAAATATATGATGTAAAAAATGGATTGCTGGTATTGGCAAATTTACTTTTTACCTGAAGTGTAAAAATCTGTAGGCTACATAACGCTTCCACATGCTAAAGATAATTTTTTAACACTTTGCAACAAAGTTGAAAAGTGTTTATGACTTTGTTCATTCTGTCTGTCTGTCCGTCTGTCCGTTAGCCCGATAACTGTCGTTAAAATGACTTAATCAAAATGGAATTTTAGTACGTTGTTCAGACGGTCTGTAAAACCTATGGTAATATAAATGAATAATATCACCCAATTAGTTTTGGATTGAACCCGGGTTGAAAAAATGAAATACATTGAGCCTTATGGGACCTAATTTTTCAAACATTTTTTAAGCGGATTTAAAATTCACAAGTTGCTTCGAAAATTTTAGGTAATATTCAAATTGTTCCATAAAATATACAAAAAAAAATTCAGCGAAATACATTCAGTAGTTTTTAAAATAAAAATTAAAATACTAATTACACCTATTATATGGAGCGATCACGTGACCATGATATGGAAAGATCACATGACCCACTTCAAAATGATATATGGCATCCATATTGTCTGAAAATCGTGATTTTTTAAGTTCTTTTTAATTCATATTGAGTGTTGTATCTGTCCTAAAACCACTTTATTTTTGCTTAAATTCTGTGCATCTACATACTGAAACAACGCAATTACAATATATTTGAGCTTAAATGATCATACAAATTTGATTATTTCTACAACGAAGCCTATTTTTCGCTTATGTGAAATGTAAACAGCAAAATATGTAAAATGAGTTGTATTAGAATTGCTGTATTTCTTTAACACAAAATTATTTAGCACATGGAGTCTGCATAGCTGATATGAATGAAATATTCATTGATTTTACAAAGAGAAGGACGATTTTTTTCGATGAAGTTTTAAGCATAGAGTTTAATTACTTTTAGCTCCATGGTCTTAATTTTTAAATAAAATAAATTATTATAGTATTGTGATGAATGAAATGAACGGGAAAATGTTATGAATGAAATGCTGTTTTTATAGAGAGATCCAGGTGCGTTATTTTTCTATGAAGTCATTTGTATGAATTTCAGTTGTTTTCGATGAAGTTTTCAAATATAATAAATTATCGTAGTATTATGATAGTTTTAAAAATATTACCGAGGAATGTATCTCATTTTAGAGATGTTTAAACCAGGCAATTTATATTTCAATGCCGTCATTTGAATGAAGTTCATTTTTTTCGATGAAGGTTAAGTTTTCAAATATAATAAATTAATGTAGTATTGTGATAAGTTTTAAAATATTACCGAGGGATGTATTGCATTTTAGACTTGTTTAAATAAAATCGCATTGAAGTTGGAAAGTGTTTCATAATCAATGCTTTAAGCATGATTAATCTTTCTTGTTATTTCTACCATAATACATTTGTTATATAGTTTATGACATATTAAATCGATACTTATTTAAAATTATTTCGGACGTGTAGTTTTAAAATTACTTCCGTTTCAGTTGGTAGATTTTAAATACCACCAAATCGCTAAATAATAGAATTTTAAAATAAGAAAGAAAATATCTCGAGAAGGACGTGAGATACAACTATTTTTTGACAGACGCGACTCGCCTCTTTTTTGGCACTGCCGCTCTGTCTCATTTATCCCGAAGGAGTCAAATTTTGCTTCCTTTGAAACCGGTTGATACCGTATTCAACCTTTGCACGCTATTGTCTAACGAAATGGATGGTTTTTAGATTTCATAGCAGTTTATTTATGCAGTAGATAAAATTTCACTTTTTATATTTCATGACTGATATGGAATGGTAAATGGAGAATGATACATAAATAGCCATTTTTAGGAAAAATTAATTTCCAGTTTGTGTCAGCCTTGAAATTTCGAACTTAATTGTAGGTTTAGAGAACTCAGTTAACCAAGAACTCCTGAACTCATACATGTGCATAATATCGGATCATGGTATTTTGGTGCGCTGAATAAAAAGAGTAACTTAAAAGTTACAATTAACATTATTATTACTATAACGTTGTGTTCGCAATAACCCTCCAATTATTTACTTTTGCGAGTCCTGTAAAGGAATTATTAATTAATATTTTGCCAAAAGGATTGCACCAATTTAACTTTAACAAAAACATTTATTAAAAACACAAAATACTTTTAAATTCAATTACATTAACTACTCTGCTTATTAAGTATTTATTAAGATATCAGGTGAGAGGAGATAGCATGTGAGACCCTTAACCATATACCTAACGTATTTAATAACCTGTGGATATTTGAGGAACACATACCTTCAATTTGGGCCTTGTTAGCAGCACGTGGTTAATCTTGTATATAGTTACTCGCACTAACTCGTAGTGTAATGCATCCACTCGTAACTTCGTCGACCACTGCTGAATCAAACACTCCACTTTTTCATGCTCTTATGCTGTTCTCTCCACAAGTCATAATTAAGTAATCTGCCGTTAATCGTTCTCCCGCACCAGTATTAGCACAATTCTCTACTCCTCTTATTAAGTCATCACTCTCTATCTGCTACCAGTCTGCTCAAGTGTCCTTCTCAAGTCACAGGTTGTGGCTCTCTTTTTCCCTTGGAGGTGTCACTCCCCCTTTGCTTTCATTTGTAGCATTCAGTGTGACGTAACGAGCCCCTTTTTCCATTGGTTACTCATTTAACCAATGGAACCATTCCACATCCTCGTAAGGGCCAGCTCGGCCCCCTCTGCCATGGCGCTCCTAAATTTATGGTTTTCTGACCTTTAGGTTCACGGGTTGTAAAAATCGATGCCATCCTGACTGTCAGTATTGTTTGTCGTTTTAACCATAATAAATAAACGGCATAAAGCTGTATCACCAAAGTGTGGGATCAATTTCTGGTCTCACATATATGATATCTCCTAATTAGATAAAATACATTTATACGCAAACTAACATAATACAACTGTTTTTCATAATTTTATTTTTAATCTGTTAGAGGCACAGTGAGGTAACATCTAAAGCTTATAACCAAATGTTTTTATTCTGCTTAAAATTTCTGTCTGGTCATATACACCTCGCTGTGATAAACTTTACCTTGAATGTTTCCAAGTTTATTAAACTACTCAAAGATAAAATAATATTTTCTATGGTGTCACCGTGCAACAGAGTATAAATTTATACACAGGAATGTTACAAAGCGTAAACATTAATGAAAAGAGAGAGCACGATATCCAAAAATATTCAACATAAAATTTATGTCGAAAAATTTAATTCGTTTTCACATTGAGCAAATATATTTCTTCGTACCAGAGAAAATGGAAGTTCTATGTGAAATTGTTTTAAATTAAAAATGTGATAATTAGTTGTATATAAATGTAATTATTATAAGGTTGTGACTTTTATGTAAAGTTGAGATTTGTGTATTTTATGATGATAAAACTGAAGAATTAATAATTTAATGCTACAGGGTTGTAAAATTTTACCATCAACATCTCACTATCAATGAAAACTATACTGCATCAAATATGGACTTTTCTTCACCAATAGAATACACAACAATATATAGATATGAAAATCAAAACCAAACAAGAATAGATATGAGACGCACAGATAATTAATGATAATTCAAACATTCATTCGGAGTTGCATGAATTAAAGTTTACTCGCAGCATCTCAGTAAAAATAAAGAAGGACGTTTGATTGGCGCCGTGTACTTTGAATCAAAGCATCATCTTTGTAATCTATACTATAATCCATTTTTTCTGTCACCTTAGACTGTCCGACCTACCCAAAGGTGTGAGGTATCGGTTTCGATGGCCAGACAGTGCCACCCAAATTAGACCGGACCACTTCAACAGGAATCGTACCCTCATTCCCCTATCAACAACCTCTCGGAAGGACTTACGGTCCCACAGATTTAACGTGCTTGTACTCCGCGTGAACACGGGGACCGTTTGGGGGCAGAGCTGAGTGCAATCTTTTAAGTGCAATCCCCGTGCTCTAACCATTGGGCTATCTATCCCTATTAATATAATATTGAAAGTTTGTTTGTCTGCTTTTCCAATTATATAAATCCATATCATTCATTTGAGCTAAACCAAATTTGACATGATGATTACATCGGCCTCTTAGCACGTATTGAGGTTTTAGAATCCTGAGTACTTGTTCTAAGGTATTTTCGGGAGAATGAAGTGCTTTTTCAAGTGCAAAACGCACTTTAAGCTGTCGTAGAGGTTTGAAATTTAATAAACAGGTCGGTAAAACTTTTCAGGCAGTTTGCAGTTTAAGAAAATGCAGAATTTTCTTTTGAGGTGATGTAACAAAAGTGTTCGAACAGTAGAGTGAACGAGAAATTTCAGGAATATTTGGCTATGAATATGAAATTTAGTACAAAGGTAGATCCATACAACACGGGTAGTTGCTGCTTTCGAATATTCATTATTTTAGGGGGATGTCAGAAGCTAAAATATTCGAATTGTTGAATGAGTGTGAAACACTAGATTTGAGGTGTATATAATCAACATGGATAATTGGTTTTTTTAAATATTTCATATTTTAGTTGTTTGCAAAAATGTTCAAATTGTCGAATCAGTGTAAAACTATAGGTTTATTGAGACAGGGATTTCAAAATGTTTACAAAAGTAGATAATGTGATAAAATCAACAACAGGGATAATTGGTGTTTCAAAATATTTATTTTTTGGGGTATACAAAAAATTTTCAAATTATCGAGTGAATGTGAAATTCCAGGTTTAATGAGATAGGAGATTGAAACTTAGGAGTGTCGTGATGTGATTTCATAATCTCGCGTCACTTATGTAAAAATCGTAATTTATATATCATATGTCAAGATTCTATATTTTTACATTAATTTAACCCTGTTTTAATTATCCCTCTTGTCTAGTAAATTCGTTATTATACAAAATATTCTATGCTGAGAAGAACAGCTTTTCGCCATTTTATTAATCTGTGAAAACCGCACTCAGAGAGAAGTTTCGTTATTATTTGACCGTTACAAGTCAAGGTCTTTATTTCCAGGGCAGAGCAGATGTCTGGCTTGCTCGTGGCTTGGTAATGTTAGTGCAAGGCATGCACTTTTCCACAATGGTTTTGGAGTGAAACTTCTGAAAATAATTTGAGACCTCGCGAAGAGGGTATGTTTCCTTTTTGGAGACCCCGCTCTAGGCTGGCGAGGCTATGTCGTGGAAGTTTTTTATTGGTCAAAAACGGTAATTAGCTTACTGGCAGGTCCGAGTGATTTCTGGGCCCTAAATCCAACCTGGTGCATAAAAGCTGTTTTCAAGGAATATTCTGGGCGCACATCCCTATCTGGCTACCTAGGTCACTGGGCTAGTCCGGATCATAAATTTATTATGTTGCCCACCCCGGAGTTTGAGGCTTGATACCACGTCGGTTTCCGATCTTCGTGGGCATGGGAGTGTAGTCGAAGATCATCGTGGAGGAGCCCGTCAACCTGCCGAACTTCGACGTTGAAGAATGATTCCGACCTGAAGTTCCTGTGCCGGGTCGAGCTGCTGGAAGTCGTAGACGAAATGAAACTGAGTCCGAACCAAGCCTCGACACATCTGATGCAAAATGGGTCCGTTTTTTCTATAAAATGGCATAGCTGAGGGCTTAAGTGGATGTTGGTATGCGATCCTTTCTCCGACTCCGACTCAGGAGGTAAGGGAATTTCCTTCGGTTGTTCGAATCTTTTAGGGAAGTCAACCGCTTTGATTAGTACAGTCTGAAAGAATCCAAAATTAGACTTCCTGAATTAAAGTAATATCAGTATAATTAAATATGTTTTAAGTTATTAAATTCGGGCATCTAAATTTATAATTTAAGAGTATCTCTGAGTGCGAGTTTTTTCCCGTTGTTGGGACCATACCTTAAATTATGTTGTGTATTATATACTTAAATATAGCTGTGCCACGTCCTTTTATGCTGTTGAAAGCTTATTATTATCATTGGTTAAATTCGTGGCAGCAAACAAATTAATTGCGGTCCTGAGTCCAGTGTTCTGTGTCACAGAAGTATCTGTTGTTTCGCTGATAATGATTCAGTTTTTCAAATTTAAATTCTGCCTTCTTTATTACAATAGTGAATAAAGGAATCTGTTTATCTTTAAACCTGTGTGGTTATTTAACAACTTGAAACAACTGGTTATTTAACAACTTGTGGTTATTTAACAACTTATTTAACTCTTGAAATTGTGCATCTGCGTTTTCAGATGAGGACGACTTACAAGGTAAGGGTTTATTCAGTATATTGCATTTGGAATTTTGCTGCAGGTCATCCAGGAATTTATTCCTAGACGAGAGAATTTTGTAATAGAACCTGGGTATAACATTTATGGGTTGTGCCAACGAATTTCACAGCTTAACACATACACGGTGTTATCACGATTTAACATATTTAGCTTATTTTCATCTACAACTTATTTTCGTATCACATAAAGTAGTGTGGCGTTTGGCACGCTTGTCACATTTTGGCACACGCACCTTTTCTTCGTGACAGGAGAGATGTAGATATTTTACAGGTATACTGGGATAAAATCAACATGTCATTGAGTATAGGATTACGTGTCTCACTGGGCTATCGTGCATTATGGGTAAAGTTGTTTCTATTGAGCCGGGTTTACATTAGAGGCAGAACAAGCCGGATGATGAACTAGAGACGTAGCATATGAACGTACGCTACATAATTTCCTATTTTTACAGCTTTCACATTAGAGACAAAACGCATCAAATGCACACATGTGGACTTCACTTGCTGATATCCACACACTTGTGCGACGTGGTCCACACATTTGTGCGACACGTTGTTGCGGTGTGTGTGTGTGCACACTTGCACACACACACACAACATAATTCCCTTCGGCTCAGAGGTCGTGCGGTCCTAATACCATTAGTGAGGGTGTCGGTTCTTTAACGGAACAGTTCTGGCCACAGTGTAGGCAGTTCACTCTTGGCTGTGAAGGACGCACAATGTTCTACCTGCTCATTCGGCCTGAAGGAGGGGGTACAACCTTGGTGCAATTGTTGTCACCTTACAAACTTATGCCTGCTTCATTCAAAAAAGTATTGCAATCCTTTTCTTTAAAGAACGCTCACCCTTGTGGTGGATAATGGAAGACAATATATTTCAACAGATGTGACTTGTATTGTCAAGGAACTATCTGTTCTTTGCTGAATAACAATGTTGGCATTCAGAATGATCTGCAGATACTTGTTTGTTATTGATTGAAGAAGTTCAAAATTGCAAAATATTATTGGATCCTCGCTTGGTCAGAAGACCGTCTGTAGGCCACGGGCCACGTATGCGAAAATGGAATAAAATGTGAAATATTTTGCAAAAATTATATAAATTAATTTACGATCAATATAGATCGTAAATTAATTTATCATCATTACTTATTTCAGAGTTTTTGGTCTAATTAGGACATTATTAGCAACCTCTAAAAACTTATATTTTGATGATCTAAGAAATTATAATATGACAATTTTAATGTTTATTTGCATGTTTGAAGAAGATAATTATGTTAAAATAATTTCTATTATAATGGCTATAGGGTTATTATCCAAGCAATAAACTTATATGTATCATTTTTGTATGGTTTTTTTGGGAAATTGTTCTTTTTCGTTTGGCATTTAATTTTCCTTGTCGTCCATACAACTGCTGTAAACCCTACCAGGATGAGCTGGATGGCCTGCGATAGAATAAAAAATATTGTTTACTTAATTTTGTTAAAAAAATATTTAAAACGGAATCTGTTTATCCTCTCACATAATTATGACTATACATCCTGAAATCATTAAACAATGTCAATAGATAATATGCAGATGATGCAATTTCATGTAGGTTATCAGAATGGCTACAGTGATAAATGTAGGTAGTAAAGAATGTGGTATTGCTAATGTTAAGTAACGGCTATTTATTTAACGTTTTTCAATTTGTTGGTATAAAAAATTATACAGCTGCAATAAATGATACTAATTATTACTTAATTAATTTAATTTTATGTTTTAAAACACAACATTAAAGATGAACGAATATAAATGTATTTTTTTACACAAGGAAAAAATAATAATACAATTTTATGAAAAATTCCATTAGAATGGAGTAACTTTAAAAGTAACATGAAGAACGTTTTCTCAAATATTCAATGTAAGCCTATACAAAAGATAAATGGGCTTATTACTATCAAAACGTTCTTTAAGAATAATAGAAAAGGGTAAAATTTATGTTATTATTAAGCATTGTAAACAAATGTAAACATATTCGAATAGTTTAAAACAAATCTTCCGAAACTAGCACTCATGTACGAAGAACGCGTCTTTAACTAAAATTATTAAACTATGAAATGTTCAGAAAGTTTCTTACATTTTGAATATTTAGAGTGAAATTGAAACATTTAACGTAACCTTGATTTTTCCATATACACCAGCAAATTTGATTGAGAAAATAATTAAAATTTGGGAGGCAATTAAGGTGCAATTTCAATAATGATCAATAAGCTTATACCATTGTCAATAAAATATTAATTAAATAACATTGAATCTAATTTATTCCCAATCGATCAATTTCTTTCGACAGATACAATGCTCAGTACATGCTAGATACAATGCTAGATGTGTAACAGCCTGTAAGCGATGGTACCAGTACATGTGTGGTGCAAATTACTTATAAGATGTTGACAAATTTATGATACAATATAGTAATTTTTGCACACCATATATATATATTTAACGAACCACAAAGCGCCGTTTTATCAAAGCACAACGTTTAGTGGTTAGTTCTGTATTAAAACTGCAATGTGAGATAAGTGAGTACACTTCGTAATTTTATAGACTATGTCATTTGATGGGCTTAAGGTGGCCAGCAACCTAAAACTAAAATATCAAATTTTGTTATATAAGCTCTTCTGAAATGATAGAATATTAAACTTACAACGATGTATTGTATTTCAAAATCAGACTAAAAAAAGTGTTAAAGGACATTTATAAATTTCTGTTTAAAAATCTTATGAAAATCGTCATTACTTTCCCTATATAATTTGTATAATGTATAGAGAAAGTAATGGGACGGGGGTCGAAAATTCGAATTCGAACTTTAGACTGAAAAGCACGTTTCAAGCATCCCCGTGTGTGTGTCCGTGAATTTTTTGGAGACAATATCTCATCATCAAATGGAAATTGGGTGCAAAAATTACAATCAGTGAATACTGGAAGCGTACTGATTTTAAACGCAATTAAATGTTTGGAAGACCTCCGAATATTTGAATGAAATTTTGAAAAAAATCATCAAACAGTCTAACGACTCATTTCTTATGCAATTTTTCATTAGAAAGCGATTCACACAGACTTTAGAACACTGGTATGAATCGATATCGAGATCTGCACATTTTAAAAATAAATGTATCAAAAAATGACAAAATAAAAAAGAATGTAATAACTATTGTGAAATATGTTCACTTTCCTTATGTTATATTATACAATGAATTTGTGGAGACGATATCTCATCATCAAATGGAAATTGGGTACAAAAAATTACAATCGAATCAATGAAGCCTATTGATTTTAAACGTAATAAAATGTTCGGAAGACCCACCGAATTTTTGAATGAAATTTTGAAAAATCAAAAATCATCAAAAAGTCTAACGACTAATTTCTTATGCAATGTTTCTTTAAAAAGCGATTTACACAGATTTTAGAACACTGGTATGAATCGATCTCGAGATCTGCACATTTTAAAAATAAATTTATCAAAATGTCACAAAATAAAAAAAAATATAATAACTATTGTGAAATATGTTCACTTTTCTCATGTTATATTATACAATAAATTTGTTAACATCATTCTTGTGGATCTAGGTCGTTCCATTCACGAGAGAAGATAATTTGAGTAACAATTTTGCATTTTGTCATCTCACAATTCGCCAACAGTCACTTATATCATTTAAGTACTCTTTTCTTCATTTGTCTGTAACGTTTGGAAACAGATTTCACGAATTTAGTGATAAATTTATCGGAACATCGCCAAGGATCCAGATTGACAAAAATATAGTCAAAATTGCAAAATGACTGTCAACTAAAATGACGCCAAATTAATAAATTGATTATTTAAATATTTTAATATATGATTCAGTGGGAGTGTTTTATATTAAGTATCCAGTGTACTGTCTTATGATAGAAGCGAATTTTTCTAAGTAATATAAGCAAAGGACAGGATAAATTCGCAATAATTTGCAGAACACGGCAGAAATTGTTGCACATATAAAATAACTGATGATGACATCTGAAAAGCATAGGTTTTCTTTTCTCCAGTACAAACAAGCCAAGAGCTGAACGCCAAATGAGAACATCGTGCATGCTAAATTTCTGATAAGAATTCTATAATGTTTAGGATCCCTGGTTCTGTTCTGGTTAGAGCTCGAACTAATATCTGTTAAGTACTTCGAAATTGAGAAAATTTTCTATACGTCATAGTTCTACCATTATTTCCTATGTTTTAAAAATATTTTCATATGTTCTTTTAAATATTTATAATTTTTTACTGGCCGTGTAACTAGTTACTCCGTCATAGTTGTCATATTTTTAATTATCTGCGTGCGCTCTTTAAAGTTCATATAAAAGAAATGTGTTGTACGGCGTGCACGACATTTTGTAATTTCAATTACGGATGCCAACCAAGCTAATGAGCTATTTAAATGCTGCAGAGGGAACCGATGGCAATGCATACATAAATAAACAACGTGCGTCCCCTCCATCACAACAACGAATCAAAAGACGTGGTATGACACTACAAGGTGAAAAGAAAAAGTGTTTTCCAGAATGTTGTACAAGTTTCCAAGAGATTCAATTTCGACAGCGTCCTAGACGCACCTGATGTTTTTCAGTGGTATTCAAAAATATCTCCTGCGATCGCGCAAAGATACGCGGATCGGCAAAAATGTGATGTGTGAACTAAATATATGAGCACAGTGAAATAGTGGTGTATTAAAATATTATACGCAGGCTTCCAATATAACGTTGGCTCCATCAACTATCGAGGTACAAGCAAACATAAGGTATGGATATGTTTCATCTGTTATAATGATTAAGGAAGGCACACAATTCATAGTACCTATCGTGTAATTAACAATAAGGTCGTACGAACCTATCGCAATAACGAGCTCGTGGATTGAAACTAAATGAACTACTCAGATTTTCGGTAGATAATAGTAATTAATGCGTTCTAAATATATGTGTCTTTTACATTATGTGTTGTAAATGTATGTGTTGATTAAATGTTGTTAAAGATATATGTGTCCAGAAGGATTTAGGAATAATTTTAATAATCAAGATTTCTCTACATGTATATATATGAAAGTAAATATTAAAGTAATTGATTAAATTTAGATAAGTGTATTTATTGATATTTTCTGTGTTTGTCTCTCCAGCTTGAGAACCTGCAGCTTACATGCTCCACCCTTAGTGTCGGCATCATAGGTAAGTTCTATAGTAATAATTTTGATAAGGACAAGTTTACCTTATTACAAAATGAGTGTTTTGAAGTTCAGCGTCACATCTAAAGCCAGTGGAAAGAAAATTAAAGAAACAAAAATACGCAGAAACAGTTCTCTTTGTTTAAATAAAATGGTAGTATAACGACTGTAATTAATTCCATTTATCTATCTTCACTTATTTATCACTTATAATAGCTCCAACTATTTACTTTAGCCAAATCAGTTACTATTTCACTCTTTTGTCCAGGTTTGTAAATAAAGTATTTCATTTATGACGTTGAAAACGGATGTTTGCTATTCTATTTGAAACGATAATATAAAATGAAACTATGAGGAACTATTTTATTTTTGTTTTCACGTTATTTTATTTGCATGCAGTTGTATGTTTACTATTTACTTCCATTTTATCAATTTCCTATTCCCCATTCTTTTTTTAAATGTTTTTTTCTGCAATACATGTGTAGTGAAAAGACATTTAAGCGCATGATATGAATAACCCCCGTAATAACCCACCATTGTCGTGGCCGCAAAACCCACCTTTACCGCTTTGCACGAGTTCTTAAACATAACCATTAAATCAAAACACTACACATTAAAATCCACATTTTTAACATTTAAAATAAATTGTCCTTTATTAATTTCTCTATTATTATTATAATTAAAATTACATTAACTTATCAACAAACGCTTAAGGAGGAGAAAAGCACAGTGTGAGACCAAGTCCTTTGAATCTTATTCTAAAGATCAAATTTCGACCTAATATAAAGCTCAGCATGACTGGAATCTTTATCGATTCTTTTGCTGATATTGAGTCAGACTTCGTCTTTTTCTATAACAATCTCATATTTAGAATAACGACTCACTCTGAACAAAACTGCTTGAAAATAAGACTCTCTCTCTTAACTCTTGAACAACAATTCTGTATAATCATTAATAGTTTTCTCTCTTTCGCTTTTTAAAATCATTTTACGTTCCATTCGTTGGCCTTTTCTCCTTGTGGCCACATCATTTTGCCTGAGGCCCAGATAGGCCCTCCTTGCTCTCATTGGATGCTCCTCAGTGGGGTGTCGCATCTTCGCAACATTGGCTCTTTCAGTTTCCAATGAAGCTTGGTTTAACTCTTGACCCTAGGATATATTTGCCATTATATCACATTATACCACGTTTTGTTTCATCGTAAATACCATAACTACATAAATTGTCTCCTGGTTTCACAACATGAAACGGATCAAAATGTTAGTTCCAATGATAATTTTAAGAAATATTCTATTCCTCGTAGCAAAAGTTAATTGCGTTACTGCGTCTCACCGACTGATTTGAAAGTCTTCCAGATCTTCTTGAAAATGCAAAAACGTCAGATTTAGTAAAATTTGGTTATTAAGTCATCGATGTGTTTAACTGATGATGATTTTGCACGAGGTAAAAAAATATATATAACTGTACGTACTTTCATAACGGTCTTCAAACTTGGACAAAAACGGAAGGGAAAATAGTATTATTTAAAAGTATTGATAACATTTCTGTTTTAAACCTATTTTGTGATGACAAGACGAATAAAAACTGCTTTTATTATTTTAGAAACATTTCTCGAAATATTTTAGCTTGTAGAATGCTGATGATTTAAGCCGTTTTCAAATGCGTCAGATCGACAAATAGAAAAGAATGGTTTGAATACTGAAAATTTAATTTAATTTCATTTTATGCTTTATTTCCTGTAATAAAACCAAAATAAATGTTTATAAAAAACATTTATGAAATACCTGCCAATCAAATACTCCAGTCGCCGACGGACTTGTGCACACAGTACAAAATCAAGTCCACCCCGCCACTGGAGTTTGCAGCGGTGAGGAGAACACACACGAGGAATCGAATCTTTGCAAACCCACGAAATTAGTCATATCTCCACTCATAAGTACCAGAATATTGTGTCCCATAGAGGAGGTGGGTCCATAATTACAGAGCGGAAGCCCACCCTGCCTGAAAAAGGGGTCATTTTGTTGATGGAGTATGAAATACTGGCAAAGTGTTACAGCTGAAATTTATGCACAATAAATTATTATTTGACTTTAAATTTTGCCATTTCCATCTTAAAGTTTTATTAATAATGCCATGTTACATATTTATAGATGTCATACATAGTGAAAACTGCAGAATTATAAACGTAACGGCTTTTCTTGTCAATGAATTAGGAGACTTTTTTTTTTCAATACCGAACAAAAAAAAACTTTGATTTTCTTTTTTTTTTTAATAAACAGCATGCATAAATGGGATTTGAGAGAGGAAACACATCACAGGCATACGTATACACACAAAGATGGATACATTTCCGAAAGATTTGGGGATCTTAAAAAAGGACTTTGACGTTAAAATGCCGAATTTCTAAATTAAATACAATAGTAAGGGAAAACTTGAGCAACATATATAAGCATAAAAAACACAATAATGCAGTTGCATAGTGTGTTATTATAATGTGTTATTATAGTGTGTTATTAAAGTGTGTTAGTATAGTGTATTATTATAGTGTGCTAGTATAGTGTGTTATTATGGTGTGCTATTATAGTGTGCTATTATAGTGTATTATTATAGTGTGTTATAATAGTGCATTAGTATAGTGTGTTATTATAGTGTGTTATTATAGTATGTTAGTATAGTGTGTTATTATAGTGTGCTATTATAGTGTGTTAGTATAGTGTGTTATTATAGTGTGTTAGTATAGTGTGTTAGTATAGTGAGTTGTTATAGTGTGTTAGTATAGTATGTTATTATAGTGTGTTAGTATAGTGTGTTATTAGAGTGTGTTATGCAGAATGCTGCATTAGTATGATGCATTAGTGTATTTCTATACGTTGCTCAAGTTTGCATAAAGTGCATTTTACGGATTAATAAATACTATAGTATAAACAAGTCTTATTAAATAGTATATGAAAGTAGAATCTATATATACTAATTGCCAAGTGTCCGTCTGTCCGTCTGCCACGCTTTGTTTAGGCACTTCCCCAATAGATAGAGACTTTCAATTTGGTACACGGCTCGGTCGTTCGATAAAACCCCCTGGAAAAATCGAATTTTTCGAAAACGTTCTCTAGAGGGGGTGCTCCACACCAAAACGTTCGAAAAGTGAAATGATAGAAAAGCATGCTTTGCGATAAGATAGAGACTCCAAATTTGGTGTATGGGCAAATCGTTCAAAAGGAAGAAAGTGCAATTTCAGATTTTCAATATTTTCTACTTAAGGGGGTGCCGCACACCAAAATGTTCGATTTACCGAACAAATGAAAAATAGCTTTTTTAAAATTTGATAGAGGCTTAAAATTTGGTATATGGCCTAATCATTTGACGAAAATACCCAAGATGAATATAGTTTTTCAAAAATGTTCGTTTAAGGGGGTGCTCCATAGTAAAACGTTCGAAAAGTGAATTGATGAAAAACCATGCTTCGGAATGATAATTCCAAATTTAATATCTTTATCTAAGATATTAAATTTGGTATAAGTGCAGATAGTTTGGAAGGAAGAAAGTATACAATTTCAGTTTACCAATATTTTCTAATATAGGGGGTGCCACAGACCAAAATATTCGACTTTCGGGAAAAAGGAGAAACGTCTCATTTAAAATGTGATAGAGGCTTGATATTTAGCATATGGGCGAATCACCTGATAGAAATCACAAAAAGAATAAGAAAGTGTGCAATTTCAGATTTCCAAAATTTTCTACTTAAGGGGGGGGGAGGGCTCACACCCAAATGTTCGATTTACTGAATAAATGAGAAAAGACTCCTTTAAAATTTGATAGATGCTTGAAATTTGGTATATGGGCTAATCATTTGACGAAAACACCCAAGAGGAATATAGTTTTTCAAAAATGTTCGTTTTAGGGGGTGCTCCAGAGTAAAACGTTCGAAAAGTGAATTGATGAAAAACCATGCTTCGGAATGAGATAAAGATATTAAATTTGGCATAAGTGCAGATAGTTTGGAAGGAAGAAAGTGTATAATTTCAGTTTACCAATATTTTCTAATATGGGGGGTGCCTCAGACCAAAATGTTCGAATTTCGGGAAAAAGGAGAAACGTCTCTTTTAAAACGTGATAGAGGCTTGGTATTTGGTATATGGGCGAATCACCTAATAGAAATCACAAAAAGAAAAAAAGTGTGCAATTTCAGATTTCCAAAATTTTCTACTAAGGGGGGGGGGGTGCTCACACCAAAATGTTCGATTTACCGAATAAATGAGAAAATGCTCCTTTAAAATTTGATAGAGGATTGAAATATGGTATATGGGCTAATCATTTGACGAAAACACCCAAGAAGAATATAGTTTTTCAAAAATGTTCGTTTAAGGGGGTGCTCCAAAGTAAAACGTTCGAAAAGTGATTCCAATATTTTCTTCTTTATGGGGTACTGCACATTAAAATATTCGATTTACCGAATAAATGTGAAACGCGAATTATTAAAAAATAACAATATTCAGGGGGTGCTTATTGCGAGACCGTTGATTTTCAACGGGTATTCGGCTAGTATATTAAAATTAGTTAACTAATATGAATGGCTAAGATGGTTAAATATAATTACAGCTGAAACATATATAGGAACATATTGTTCTCTTTCTCGAAAGTTTTATAAATACCATTACATCATTCTTTTCAAAAGAATAAACTATAACACGGCATAGTTCTAAAGTAAGTATAGAAAATGACCTCATGAACAATTAATAATGAATTAAATCATAACGCAAAATGTAGCGCAAAGGATTTTAAGTAAGAAGATATAAGTTAATGATAAGCCTGTTACTCGTTAATGATTTGTTAATTTCTCCGCGGAAAGATGACATCACTATGTCTAATTTTTTTTGCTCCATATGTTGAGTTAGTATAATTTGAATACGTATTTTTCCATATTTACTCTTCTAGTTCCTATTTCCTTTATTACTTTTATTATATACATAATGTATATGGAAAGTATTGTGACGGGGTTGAAAATTCAAATTCGAGTTTTCGACTGGAGAGCACGTTTCAAGCATCCCTGATCACGAATCAAACACTTTTGAGGTGATGTCTGTGTGTGTGTGTGTGAAAGTATGTGTGTGTGTGTGAGTGTGTGTGTGTGTGTGTGTGTGTGTGTGTGTGTGTGTGTGTGTGTGTGTGTGTGTGTGGAGACGATATCTCACGAACGAATGGAGCGATTCCAATAAAATTTGGTACAAAAATCACAATACGTGAATACTGGAAGCCTATTGTTTTTAAACGTAATTGAATGTTCAGAACCCCCTAAAGTTTCGAGTGAAATTTTGAAAAAATCACCAAAAAATCAAAAACTTCAATAAAGTTACGCAAATAAACATTTCTTATGTAATTTTTCCCGAGAAAACGATTGACATAAATTTTAGAACGTTAGCATGAACCGTTCTCGAGATATTGCACATTTTTCAAATAAATGTATCAAAAAATCCCATAAATTAAAAAAGAGTATTAACTGTTGAGAAACATGTTCACTTTTCATATGTAATATCATGCGATAAATTTGGTGACATCATTCTCGTCGTGGATCTAGCTTGTTCCATTCATGAGAAAAGATACTTTGAGTAATATTTTTGTATTTGAACGCCAATAGTCATTTATCTGCTGTAAGAAAAACTTATTAATATTATCTTGGTCATAACGCTTGGCGAGATTTTGGCGACGAATTTGGCGGAATGTCGCCAACTTGGCGACTTTTTGAAATGTTGTCAAATTAACGAAAATCTCGTCAAATGGATAAAAATGACGCTAAATCGCTGAAAATGACGACTAATTGTCCTATATTCAATATCTTGGAAAGAATATAAGTATCTACTATAAGAAAAATCTATTTTTTTTACTGTAAAAGTAGTAAATTCATTGAATTATATAAGGAAAGGCATGTGTTGTCCACATCAGAATTTTTTCTATATATTTTCTAGTGTTACTTAACTTTTGTCACACTAGGTGGCGCTACTATACATATAGGGCACTATTTATCTAATTATACTATATAACTAGCTAATTACTATTAAGGGACTCTAGGATTCTGTAGATTAGCCATTTTTTAATTGGGTTGATCAGCTCTAGCTTCTCACGCGCTAGCTCATGTGTGACTTCAGGCCTAGACTTGTGCGCACTGAAGAAGGAAATTCAAAGATTTCCGACACGTATTTCTCCTTACGTCTGTTATGTTTTTTTTTGCTCCGTACGTTGAGTTCGTACAAATTGAATACGTATTTTTCCTTATTTACTCTTCAAGTTCCTATTTCTTTCATTTTCTATTTCTTTTCTCGTTTTAATTAACTTTTGTCATACTAGGTGGCGCTACTATAAATATTGGGCGCTACTTAATTATACTATTTAACTAAATAATTAGCATGAAGGGACACTAGGATTCCGTAGTTTAGCGATTTTTTTTGGGCTGGTATCAGCGCTAGCTCATGTGTGCCTTCAGCTCATGTGCACCTGAAGAATGAAATCCAAAGCTTTCCGACACGTATTTCTTCTTACGCCTGATCAAGGTCATTGTTGTTTTAAAGTAACCAGCTTATTTCATGACAACGAAATACCACGCATTTCCCTAAACGACCAACGATGAAAAATTTCTAAATTTTCTTAATAGCATTACAAATGGGATTTGCGAGAAAAAAGTTCCTTAAATGGCTTTTTTGTGGAGAAGAATCTCTTACTTATTCGTTGATGGAACTAATTTACCACGGGAAATAGCAAATTTGATTTTACCTTACGCATTTTTTCCTTCGTAATCACGTATCACGAAAATAAGTTAAGAAACCAGATTTTGTGCGGTAATTGTATCTTTTATTAAGTAATGCGATGTGTTGAAGGTTTTCTCAAAGCTGTTCTTTCCTAAAGTTGAAAGAGAGTAAGATTTATTTCAAAATACATTTCTTGAGAATAATTTTGAATTTTAATCTATGGAATAATACTTAAGGAATATAAATGGGATAAAAATGCCGTTCTGAGTTTGCAACCGCACTTTAAAACTTTTATTTTGACAACAATTTATGAAACATTGAATTTACATTTAATTTTATCAAATAAAATTAAGGACACAACGTCTTTAAAACGAAAGGTCATTTATGAAAACATTTTAAACGACGTACAAAACATTTTTAAAACCACCAGAGCTCTTTCGTACGTTAATACGCCCTTCATCAGTGACTACATGAATGGTAAAACATGGAATGTTCATATACAGAGACAAGTCATACAGCATATTTGTATAAAAATATAAAATGGTAAATGAATTTACTGTTAATTAATACAAAATAATCCAAGAAATATACACGGGAAATACAAAAATTACTTTAAACGCTATCAAATTGTAAAAACATTACAGGAAAAGTACTATCAATACATTATTTAGTTACAGGAAAAGCAAAAATTTCGGAAGAACCGTCAAGAGTAATTTTCATGAGAATGACGTCGTAAATAACTATTAAGAGATTTAAATTGCATATAGTCGAGAATGAGTCGCCAGACATAACTAAAAATATGAACGGGATCAAAATTACAAATCGACTCACGGTAAATAAAAATAAAGGGGGATTCATAAAGGAGAAATCTGCGTGGATTGTTACAACGAACTAAAAGGAAAGTTTTTCAAAAATGGGCAGAAATTTATCATTAACCACATATTGACAAGAGCCGTAGAAAGTTTACCATATTTGACATCGCGAGAGTGGTCCTATAAACGAATGCCAACAGTACGTTTTGTACTACCAATGTAAAATTTATAGTCACCATCAGGAGATAACAGGGGAACAACATACACCCCAGCAAAGCTTTTAAAGTTATTAATATTTCCAAGTTTATCAGAAGGAATATGATTAAATAAAGTGGTAATGTTAGAGTGAGCAGGTTTGAAACCAAATTCAAGACAGAAATGAATAAAATGACGGAAAATCGTAGGATGGTAAGGAACACTAGATTTATGGTCTAAACGATCTTTAATAGCAACAAGTTTAGTATCAAACTGAGTAAATTGAAGGCGAATATGGGCTAAAATCTTATAAATAAACTCAAAAGAATAAGCAGCCTCATGGCCAAGATTAAAAATAAAAATAATTTCATCAGTCAAAGCAGGGATAGAAGAGCAAACATTAAATGCGCGATTAAAATAAGCGTTAAAAGAGGCATTTTTAGAGGATACAGGATGAAAAGAATTAGCGGGGATATAGGAGTTAGTAAAAATAGATTTACTGAAAACGGAAGTATGAAAACCAAAATTTGAACGGGTGACCAGAACATCAAGGAAAGGCAAAGAACAATTGGATTCATGTTCAACAGTAAAATTAATCGAAGGGTAAAAATCATTAACTTTATTCAAACGGTGGAGGAGATCATTTAACTCATGATCCCAAATAATAAAAACATCATCCACGTAACGTCACCAAAGAATAGGTTTAATCGTTAAAAAAGGCAAAACCTCATTCTCGAGCTCCTGAGAAACGGCTTCGGCTAAAATACCAGATAAAGGGCTACCCATAGAGGTGCCAGAAGTTTGCAAGTAAATAGCGTCACGGAAAGCAAAGTAATTGCTCTCCGCAATAATATTCAAATCAGAAGTGACTGCTTTGGTAGTTGGGGTTTTGGCAATAATATTAATAGTAATGTTAACGGGATACTAGGGAAAAGGGAAACGACATCAAAACTATGGAGAGTACTATTAGGATTAAATTTAATTTTAAGTAGTAAATTAATGAAATTTTCAGTAGAGCTAATGGAAAAACTATGATTATTAAAATACGGTTTCAAGAAATGGGCAAGGGATTTATCTAAGAAATAAGTAGATCCTGTACATTTGGAAACAATAGGGCGCATAGGATGATTAAATTTGGGAAGTTTCATTTGACCAGATTCATTTGGCGGATTTTACATTGGGAGGAAGATCAGTGAATTTTTTAAGTTTTGCGATCCTAGTATTAATCATCGTAATCGGGGATATTTTGACCTGGTTGCAGTCCATCTCGTCAATATACTTTTGCATTGAATTAACATAATCAGTTTTATTTGTAAGAACAAGGTGCTTAGTCTTGACAGTAGATAAAATAACAAGGTCGAAGTTAGATTTAAGTTTCCTAATTTCCGCGATTTCAGTATTCAAAGCAATATCTTAACTAGAATGTCAATTTTTACTTTTAAGTTTATTATCTTTTTGAAAGGCAGAAATAGACCATTATAAAACAAAACTGCCATGATCTTTATGGCCTTGAACCACATTCAGAAGAGCATCTTCCACAGGGGGAATTAAATTAATAAAACTGGGATTAACACAAGGATAGGCAAATTGTGGGCCTCTCTCAAGGGCTTTACGCTGAATAGATTTACGTGGATATTTCCTCTATTGCAATTCAAATCTCTTAATAGTTATTTATGACGTCATTTTCATGAAAATTATGTTTGACGGTTCTTCCTAAATTTTTGTTTTTCCTGTAACTGAATAATGTATTGATAGTACTTTTCTTGTTATATTTTTACAATTTGAAAGCGTTTAAAGTAATGTTTTTATTTTCCGTGTATATTTATTGGATTATTTTGTAATAATTAATAGTAAGTTCATTTACCATTTTATATTTTTATGCAAATTTGCTGTATAACTGGTCTCTATATATGAACATTCCATGTTTGGCCATTCATGTAGCCACTGATGAAGGGCGTATTAACGTCCGAAAGCGCTCTGACGGTTTTAAAAATCTTTTGTACGTCTTTTAGATGTTTTAATAGATGACCTTTCGTTTTGAAAGACTTTTTGTCCTTAATTTTATTTGTTGAATGCATACGTGATATCAATTTTGATTATATAATTTTATCATTTATATAAATACAAAATAAAATAAATTTCATGAATCCAATAAATGACTGCCATTACAAATTCGAAAACAGCATCCATTATGTTTTCATGCTTAATATGCATTCATCAACAGAGAATAGTCTGCATCCCAATGACAGAAATAAAACTTGCTAAGCCAAAATTTTGCAAATTTTTGCAGAAAATGGCAAATTCGTTTCTACCACGCAGTCGGTCTCATATGTCCTAAAAACGTTAGGAGCTACATGAGGCAATGTTCATAGTCTTACAATCCTATAGACAGGTTCTGTGACTAGAAAACTTTATTTTTTGGTAAAACAATGACAAATATTTTCTGCTGATTTTCACTCGACTTCCTTATACCCTATCCGCAGCTAACATACGTGCACAGGGGGTGTATTATTTAAAACGTTCGAAATCGTTTCAGGAGGGCTTACTGCGTGCTTTCACATTAAAATTAATAACTTGAAAAATTTCGAAAACTTTGCTTTATAGAATGATATGAGAAAGCAAATATATGTATGAATTATGAAGTTTGCAAAATTGTAGCACATGCGAGTTTTCGTGTAGATATTGGTTATCTCATGCTTACATACACATAATAAGCTCGAAACTGGTCCATAGTTGCTATCATCTGCAATGGGAGCGCAATCTCTAAATTTTGAATATTGAAAATTTTAATGATTCGTGTAAATGATTAAAAATATATGTATGATGAAGATCACACGGTAGAAGTGAAACTTAGTGGGAAAGAGAGTATCTAACTATGAATCATACTTTAAGTTTAAAGTTTCCAAACCTGAAAGAGAAGAGAAAACATAAAAGAGGAACGAAGTTCTAAATGTGAATGATAAAGTTGGAAACTGAATATTTGCCATGTTGAGTATTCCACTGCTACTTGAAAAACACAAATAATATCAATTATCACGTTTTAAATAACCGAAATGATTAGGAGGCAGAATTTTATGTTTTGAATACTTTGGCATATTGAGTATTCCACTGCTCATGAAAAATACAATTAATCTTAATTATCACCTTTTAAATAACCGCAATGACTAGAAGGCGGATTTTCATGTTTTGAATAATTTTTCTTTAGTTAAAAACATATTAATTTCAACAAATCTTGACGTTTAAAAGAAATTTTGTCAGTTTAGCGCTATTTTTATATAACATATTTATCTACCAGAAGAATTTTATAACAAAGCTTAAAATGTATATGAAAGCAAAAGATGCAAATACCTATTGGTTTCTGCATAGAGATAATGGATGATCGAGAGATATGTCGAATTATAACAATGGTTTCTTGGTATGTGTTTATAATGGTATGATGCCACTTCCACTTCTGAGTCAATTCGCTCCTATAGAAGTTTCACCTCAAAAAGCTATATATGAAATATATACCTAGAAATTCTTTTTAACTTAGAATAACGTCATATTATTCATTTAAAATGTGGACATCATGATAATGACTTGATCTAAAATAGTTGAGCTTATTTCTTGACAACGAAATACAAAACACTTCCGTAACAAGCAATAAAGAAAAATTTCTGATGTTATTTCTCTTAATACATTACAAATGAGATTTCATGGAAAGAAGTTTCTTAAATGCTTTTTCTTCGGGGAGAATTTTTCTGACTTTCGTTGCTAGAATTAATTCACAACAGGAAATAGGGAATTTGATTTTATCTTGTGTTTTGTTTTTCTTTTTGCCACGTAATAATACTTAACGAAAATCTGCCGGAATTTACAATTTAGGTGGTAATTGTTTTTGTCATTAAATTAGTATAGGTATTCGGAGGTTTCCAAAATTGTTATTAACTAATTTTGTAAGAAACATTCTTTATAAACACATTGCTTAAAATATTTTTTTGCGGTTGATTCCGGTACAGGTGTTTTAAAGGATATATTTAGAACAAAACAATTCAGTTCTAAAATGTTATTTATTTTATGAAATTTTGAACATGTTTTATTGAAATTTTACATACTTTAAATTATATTTTCAGTTTTGGTAGTTATAAAATAAAATAAACTTAATGCGACCAAATCATGACTTTCCTCTAGAAACTAAAACTTTTATTTTATAACGAAATCTAAAATGTGAGGTTCCATTCGTCTATTCCATACATTTTTATTCTATATTATGTAGGTCGCACTGTATCACAATCAGCATCAGAATTCAGAAAAAATATTTTTATGAGCCATTTTATTCTCTTTATTCTTCAAAAATTGTGCTCGTAAAAAATCTTAATTTAATATTTTAAGTTGTCAGCAATCCTCTGTTGATAAATTATATATAATCGGCTAAATTGTGCCTATATAATATGTTCATACCAGTTGTGATGCTTATAAATAAATTCAAAGCTTGAAATTAAAATGTGATATTTGAATTAACGTTACGGTGCTAAAATCTAAAATTAATGTCTGAGAAACCCGATTTTTGAAAAATAACTTTGATTTAATACATATGTAAGGATAATTATATTCGCTTTACCACATATGTAAGGATAATCGTATTCGTGTTGTGTTTATTATCCACTATAATCCTCTTAGAATTACCTGTTACTTTGATGCCTCCAAATAGATGAAGGATAACACATTAACTTAAGCTCAAAAATATTAATATTGAATCCAAATAAATAGTTATTACTTATTGAGTTCAAAATAATGATAATTAGTTGAAATTCAAACTTATTTTCTTAAAACCTTTAGCAAAAAAAATTTTTTTTAAATCAAACAAGTATTTTCATTTATCAAATATCGTACATATTTTGTTCATTATCATATTTCTACTGGAACTATTAAAGATACCAACAGTTGTAAAAATATATATCTCTTTCGCCCATTTAATATCACAATGTCACAATACCTCTAAAAATGAAGATATTTTGAATAAATTTGTATTTTAATAATATGAATTCTAAAAAAATTCTATCACGCCTTAGTCTTTTTTTAAATTATTTTTTACACACAAAAGTTCATAGAGTTAGGCACTTACGTTATTGGATCTACACCTCACATAGATACACAATACATGAGAATCCACATAGAGTTCGAAGCGTATTAAAAAGTTCTGAAAACACGTTTTTTTATTTTTATCTCTAATTTAAAAGTTTTCGTTAAAACAACAATTTATCTATGTAATAGTATGAATATATATATATATATATATATATATATATATATATATATTTGACCATTGCTAACTTAAAACTTTTAAATATCCTAAAGCAAGTTATGATTCACCTTCAAAAGCAGGGAACTGTTATTATCAAGAACAGCCATGATATCATTAAAAGACTTAAATTCTGTGACAGGGAATTGCGATTCAGAAGTTATGATTTTCGCGATCTTTTCAATAATATTGATATTGCACAACTTTACCTTATATTGAAGGAATTACACGAGTTACATGATTTGAAAGAGTACATTGCATATCGAAAATATATGGACCTTATCAATCTGGTTTTGAGGGAAAATATACTTTTTGACGGAAAGTGCTATTATAAACAGATTAAGGGAATTCCAACGGGAGGAAGTTGCTCATCAATATTGGCTGACATATATCTCACTAAATATGAGCATGGAACACACCTATTATATGAGATACCGTACTTTCGTTATGTTGATGACGTGCTGTATGGATATTATGAAAATGCACCAGTATTGGAATTCGATTTTTACCCCAATGGCTTGGAATTGGTTGAAAATAAACGTGCTGAGGATGGATCGGTGAATTTCTTGGATATCACCATTAAGTACAATACAGAGAATGGAATTTATACGAGTCTACACGATAAAAGAACAAGTTATGGCATAAAAATTAACCATATCATCACTTGGAAAACGAACCTTTCAAGATTCATTTTTAGAAATATACTTTTGGGACATTTCAAGAGAAACCAAATTTGCAACACTTTAAAAAAGGATTGCATATCAAGTAACAAGGGGATAATATTAGAAGAATTAAGAAAGAATTACCCTGTTAATTTCCTGAAGAAATATTATAATTCATTTTTCAACAATAAAAATGAAGCAAATTCTTTCAAAAGGGATTTTGCTGAATTGGGATAGTTTCTGCATATCACTTGAAGACTTGCACATGCGCATAGTTATTTATATAATAGGAGATTTTGTGTTTCTTCATTTGTGCGTTTCTTGACTTCCATTCTCAGTGGTCTGTTTCTCCATGTTTGGGTGCTTCTGACTGTGCACGTATGGGGGATCAACCTTTGCAATGCATTGGTTCCGTGAGCGTTTGCCCGGGCTGGAAAAGCAGCTTTAAACGGGAATGAGGAGTCGCCATCCTCCTCTGCCATTGCATGCATTGTATTTGGTTTCCCCTCCATTGAACTTTATCCTCATTTTTGATTACAATAGTATATTTACTTCGGATTAAAGAGCAGCATCTGCGCCTGTTCCTTGGTAATATTGGTTTACATCTTTGTGATTGCTTATAGCACTTGTCGTATATTGTGTATATATATATATATATATATATATATATATACAGGGTGTCCAGTGCTATCGGTGCCCAATGGCTATTCTCTCAACCGTTAGTCGCAGAGATATACTTACAATTGTAAAAAATGTTTTTATTTTTAAAATCGATTATCTTAGAAACAGTTTAAATCAATAAATACATTTCTGAAAGAAATACGAAATATAAATTTTTATACGGTTCCCCGGTCCTACCAATTATTATTTAGAAAGTCATCCTCATACAATTTCATGGAAAATAAAAAAAGATCTTCCTTTTTCAACCAAAATTCACTGAGTTAGGAAGCATTAAACTTTATGACTTCAGTCGCTTTTCCACGCATAAAAATGTCCCGTTTCAGGCAACCAACCAATCAGCGACCGTAATGAACATTTTTCAGCATAAAATTGCTCCAACTTTAAACAGCTATAAGTCGGTCAATTTTGGTCGTAAAAGGATAATTTTTTTATATTTTGCATAAAATTGTATGGTGATATTTCTAAATATAACTGGTAGAACCGAGGGACAGTATAAAAATTTATATTTCGTATTTCTTTCACAAATGCATTTATTGATTTAAACTGTTTCTAAGATAATAGATTTTAAAATGTAAAACATTTTTGAAATTGGAAGTGTATCTCTGTGACTAACGGTTGAGGAAATAGCCATTGGGTACCGATAGCACTGGACACCCCCCTGGATATATATATATATATATATATATATATATATATATATATAGTGTACTAGCTGCCTTGAAAATTAACAAATTTTTTTTTTTTATGCAAGAATAGATATAAGGATTGTATAACATACAATGATTTGATCACACGTGTTTGAGAATTTAAGGAGAGTAAGGCTGCAGGTTTGTAGATGGGAAAAAACATTTTTCATAACTTTATGGATCTTTTACAAGCATTTGCACATGACGGACTCAATATTCAGTATTCATATATTTCTAAATTTATCTAACTTTAATGATAAAAAAACTAAACATTCCGTAATGAACGTTGGAAAAAATATAATTCTCTTAATTATAAATGAGATACCAGAGGTAAAAAGTCCCTTAAATGCCTTTTCCATGGGGTGAATATTTCTCTGACTTTGTTGCTAATAACGATTTATCTCGGGAGCTGGGGATTTTGATTTTACCTTCATTTCTCCCTTTGTGTCAAATAAATTGCTTTTGTAACAGTTGTATTGTTAATTTCTTTAATGAGACAATGCTCCAAAGCTTTGCAATTGGATTTTTGTCTTTATTTCGCATTGTTACCGAGTTCGTAATCCTAATTTTTTACATTCTTCTGCAAAATCATTCCTGAAAAACTTTTATTCGATAGTCACTTTAATATGGATTGATCTAACGTGTACACTACTGTACCTTTCTTGACAAACTTATTGGGGTGATTGAGGATTTTCCTAGAAAATATGTATGTTACATACAAAGTACGAATATATAAATATATTGCAATAAATCAAACTTGTGTTTTATATTTTTAATTTTCCAAATTTACCTATTTACTTTTTCTATAATATATGGTAATGCATATTACTTTCTCTCCAATAAATGGTAATGTATAAGGAAAGTATTGGAATCGTGTTGAAATCGCAACTCGTGTTTCTGACGAATCTACACGTTTGGGGTCCTCTAGAATATGAAAAAAATATTTTTAGCATGACGTCTCTCTCTGTGTGTGTACGCGTGTATCTGTCTGAGTAATGTATGTATTCATTTTAACTTAAAGGGTTATTGTCCAAATTTCTTAAATTTTATAGTTTAGTCATTTCTGGGTTACCTTGGTGTTGATTAGAATTTGATACGATTCAGAATAAAAGAATTTTTTTTTTGTTTTCGAAATGGCCTGCAAAAAGTGTATGCATCCACTCTAGCTAAAAAACTAATTGATCTAATTTCACAAAATCACACTCTAAAATAAAAGACTATGCGTACTCAAATGCATACATTAAATGTTCCGAAAATTATGCTGATGAAAATAATAAGACTGACCCCATTACTTTAGGACTAGCCGTTGTCGAGAAATTTTAGATTTTCGCATTTTTGCTACGCCATCTTTGAAAATATGTTCAGTTCTCAAATGAAAACAAAAATTGAATTAAAAGTGCAAATTCAGTGTCATTTCAAATAATTAGGCGTGTTATTTTAAGCAATTAAACTCCATTTAATGAATTATTAAAGAAATAAAAGGAACATGAATTTGAGTCTGCAGGGAAAGTCATATGCAGCCCACACCAGATTTTTGTTTTAAATATTACAGTAACATAGAGCATGACGTTTTTACTCAATAAACGCTGTATTGTCCTATACAAATTGATACCTGTGCCATCGATGACAGAACCATAATTTCAAAAATTATCCATTAAGGAACACGATTAATCATCTTAAATTAAAGTAGTGTTATATTAAGCTTTGGTTATGACTTTCATTGTGTTAAAATAAAAAGGACACATATTCATTTGCGTAGAAATAATTAATGACGCTTTAATGAAATGGAATTCTTTATCATTTTCTTCAAACATTCCTCCGATATTCTTATTGTGATGGAATGAGATTTTTTTTATCTACCATTTTATTTTTAATATATTTTTCATTATGTATCGAAGCATTAACAAGGTTCTTCCTGATGTTAAAATGTAATTAAACAAGACAAGTATAACATTTGCTCAAAGTATAAAGTATAAAGCTGTTGTTGCTAATTGAAAATAATCCACCTGTTTTGGTGAGATATATGTTGAAGACCCAGACCGTCCGACTCGTCCAGAGGACACGAGCAACCATTTGTACGGCCGGGAAAGTGGTGAGATATATGAGTAATTTTTTTTTTTTTATAAATAATATTGAGACAAACCAGCAAGTAACTAGAACACAACGTAAAATACTGAGCAAATGAGTTGCAGAATGCATACGAAGAATTTAAACACACGTGAATCGTTTTACACATCATTACTAGCAGGTCAATAAGTACTACCCAATGCCAAGTCAAGATGCATCATTACAGGGTGCCTGTGACATCGTCACTAATACATACACACAAAAAATATAATTTGTCAGCTATATTGTAATTTATATATAAGAAAAGATAAGGGTGCACTTCGAAATATTGGGTGCGAAGGTAAAGTCCACAAATAAAAGAATGGTGCAAAAATTTGCAATGGATTGGCATCAAGCAAGTAATAAGCCAATAGTAGGCCAGCAGCTGAAAAGAGACAAAACAGAGAAATAATTGAAGGCAAGATCAACCAAAAACAGTCTAGTACAAAAAACAGATATCACACTGGGGAGAGGGACCGTAACGGTCAGTGATATTCAACGGTCAGTGATATTCAACAAAATATCAGTTGAATGGCATCAACTACCACCGAAATCTTATCAAATGCGCTAACTGCACTTGAGAGTTGCACTTTGACAACCCTCACAAATTCACTTTGACAACCCTCACAACACTTGCACTTTGACAACCCTCATAAATTCGGGCGCGGTAGCCCATTGGTTAGCGCGCGGAGGTTGCACTCGGTAGTCCCGGGTTCGATTCCCGCCGCTGCCCAAATTGCCGCCGTGTTCACGCGGAGTACGGTCACGTTAAACATGTGGGTCCGTAAGTCCTTCCGAGAGGTTGGTGGTAGGGGAAGGAGGGTACGGTCCCTGTGGATGCCTCCCCCACTGGGTTCCGTTCTAAATTGGGTGGCACTTCCCGGCTGTCCAAACTGTTACCTTACACCTTTCTGGTAGGTCGGACGGTCTAGGTCTCAACAATAACAACCCTCACAAATTCAGCAAATTTGGAGAGGCCAATATCAGCAAACAAGTCTTTGAACAGACGAAAGACTTGGAAGAAGATAAAAAAAACCAGATTCGGAATCTGGAGAAGCATGGAATGCATCGGAGAGATTTCAGTTTGAGTATCTCTTAAGACATCTTCAAAGGCACATTCAGCTATAAGTTTGCTAGAAAGAATTCCACTGCGGGGCCGGAGAGTAGTGCTGATTTCAGTATTTTTGGTTGAGGCTCATTGGTTCGATTTCTAGGGTTTGCAAGGTACGACCTCAAGTAATTGCAGCATACCGTCTATCAGAGTTCACTTCGATGATAAGAGCTTGCAATTCCGTTCCAGTAGCTCAACAGTAGAGCGTCGGATGGGCATTTCCGGATTTCTAGGGTTCTATTCCCGGTTGGGACAGCAAGGTACTTTATAATGGGGCTCAAACAAATCAACCCTGTAGGTAATGTAAAGATATAGGATGTATGAAAGTAATCCTAGTACGGATTCAGTGTAATCTGGAAGATTCAGCGCAGATTTCAAAACTGAGAGGATAACGACCACATAGGATACTAACCTGGGTAAAAGTAGTAGTATCGGGAGGCTAACCTGAAATAAAAATAGCAGGAGGTGATTAGTTACATTGTCAGTTGCCCGACAATTCGACATTAGAGTGTAGAGAATACAGAGTCCACTTCGACCATAACAGCTTGCAATTTCGCCCCAGTAGCTCAACAGTAGAGAGAAAGCTGGTCAGTTCGGAGATCCAGGGTTCGATTCCCGGTTGTGACAGCAAGGCTCTTTACACGTCACAGATTCTCTAGACAGCTTGAAGTTTCTTGTAAGATGCTTCCCTACGACCTTCAAACATCTGGCCGGTAACGAACATCACTCAGGAGAGTGCCCATGATTTTGACATCGGAAGCAGATTTCCAATCCTGTGGAATTATAACGGGTGGGTTGGTGGGTGGGGGGATTATTATAATTGAGGGGATTATTAATATATTTGGTGTACATATTAAACATACCTTTAAGTTCAAGAAGAACAGGATGCGTATCAGAAGGCGGAAGAATTATAAAATATAAGCTAAGGGGATCCTTGGTTTTCTGGTTCTTAAGCTGCGATATACGGAGGGTAGAGTACCCCAGAGCACTCAACTCATTCTGGATATCGCTAGATTCTCTTTGGGCAGGTAGGCGCCTATTAATACTTTCCGGGGTATTAATCTTATCTTTGCCAATGATAAGATTTCTCGTGCTGAATGGAATATTCTTTTCGGTGAGGATATCCCGGATTTTCCTAGAATCAAGAACGAAATGCGGTTCAACTCGCATCATGGCTCTTGTATCTTTGCCAATGATAGGAGTTTCAAGTACGGCATTCAAATCTGTTACAATTACATCCCATACGGAGCAACCGTAAATGCAAAAAGGTTGAAGGCAAAAATTTTCTGGGAAGAGAGAGCGGCCCTGATTTCATCTTTGGTAACTTCTTTACTATCTAGTTCATGAACCTGATAGGGGTTGAAAGTGGGTATAGGACCGGCCTTCGAGAAAAAGTCTTCAAATGAGGCCATATTAAAAGATACTGTGGATAATAGTTTTGTATTTATTAAAATTCGCTAAGAGTTTTTTATATATTAAAAAAATCTCTTCTCTCGGTTCGTTTCTAACGTTTGGCGATAAATTTGTCGAATTTGGTGTTAATTTACCAAAATATATCTCCAAATTGGCCAAAAGAACGTCAGAATTGTAAAAATGACGCTAAATTAACGAAAATGACCCCAAAATTGCTGAATAAAGTAATAAAATATCTTATATGGCCTATATTGCTCATTACGGATGCTATCAATATTGATAATTGTAAATTTAAAGTTGCGCGATGTATAAGTTAATTGGGTATTTCGGAATATTTTCACATGTTGTCATCCAAAATAGCGTCAAATGTACAATTTAATATTAAAAACACTGTGCAGTGGATCTTATACATCTTTTTCTCACTGTGAAAGTAAATTTATTGCATTATATAGGGGAAGTCATATGATGCATATATCATATAATTTTTATGGGGTACTTAAATTTAAAGTCTTATTTACTGAGAAAATAATTTGGATCATTTTACCGTTTGCTCTTTTGCCCGCCTCCTGGGTTTTCCTTTTCTCTCTTTTACTTTTTGTTTGACAATGAGTTTTTCCCTGGGTCACATATATTTATTGACAAGTGCTTGATTTCCTTTGTTGGAGAGGTTTGCTCTATCGTTTTATAAGCGAAAAGACTGTATCATATCCCCAAAGCCACATGACACCGTTGTTAATTTTTTTCATGCTCTGATTTCAACAAATGTTTTATTTTTAGCTATTTTGCATCAGCTTAATCGTTCCACTTTAAATTGAAAACCACTCTACCAATTTCTAAATCGTTGTATACTGTAACAATCTAGAAACTGATGCGAACTGAAACTTGAATTTTCAATTGATGCGAATTAAAACTTGAGTTTTCAATGGATGCGAATTAAAACTTGATTTTTCAATTGATTTGAATTAAAACTTGAGTTTTCAATTGATGCGAATTAAAACTTGAGTTTTCAATTGATGCGAATTTAAATTTTAATCTCGAACTGATGCGAATTGAAAAGAGTGTCACTAAATACTACATATAATCATATTTAGGGATACGAGTTTTCTGTCTTCATATCCATTAACTGCGTATCCAGACTTCGCATAGAGGGATAACATTCTAAAGGTGTACAAAATGTGTTCAGCTGTTAGAAGGTGCATTTCCATCCAAATATTAAAATCAGAAATTTTCAGTAAGCCATTACAGTTTCTACATAACAGTAGGTTAAATAAAACTATATGTGTATATAATACATGTTGATTAATGTTTCTATAATAGATTTCAAGGAACAATTTATAATTAAAATAACATTTTATGAGGCTTTATATGCACAGATTTTAAGAGAAAAATCGAAGCCAATCTTTCCCAATTTTGTAGAAGACATTTAAATCAAAATTATTTCAAGGTGATTACACCACTTTCTCGAGAGCTACTTACCGTAGTAAATGTGTAAAAAATTTCAGTATCTTTAAAAAATCAATATATTTTTTTATCTCATTTCAAAATACGTTCGTCTATTAAACTTTTCTTTCTCCATCGATCTTTTCAGTTTCATAAAAAAAAACGTTTTTTTTAAACTCAAAAGAGCAATTACTTCTTGAAAATATAATTATCGAAGAAAAATTATTTTGTTAATGTTATAAAGGATTCCTTGGTTCTTCATTAACTATAATACATATTCTTGTAAGAATAATCTGTAATGTATTTTACTTCACACGTCCAACGACGATCAATATCTTTATGATTTGATGAACATTGCATATAAACTTTTATTGTATTTGCATATTAATCATAAAGGAAAACTAATTCTTTTAATTCCTGTGGAGAACAGATTCATATATAAATATGAAAAGTAAAACTCATCATATGAAAAGAAGTGTTCATTTTACAAAGTATAAATGGATTGTTCTATTACGTATATTAAATATATGTTGATCGTATTAATTTAGATTTTATGTAACTGGTAAAATGCTTTTAAAAATTAGTTCTCTTTTAAAACATTTAGATCGGTTTTCATACAGTTTTCACTTTTAAAAGTTTAGTATGGAATAAAATTTGAAATGCTCATTAATGCTAAAAATAAAAATTGAAATGCTAATTAAAGTTAAAAACAGAAATTGAAATGCTGATTAATGCTAAAAATAAAAACCGAAATGCTAATTAATGCAAAAAATAAAATATGGATGCTAATTTTAACTTTGGCAAGAATATGTCCTTTTCAATAATTGTTTCTTCAAATCAGGGTTAAGATCTTTCATCAGGGTACTGTAGACTTATTAAAGGATAGCTTTGGTGCTGCTGTGTCTTGGCGATAACGATTTTGAAATTTCATGAATTTTTGGAAAAATAATTTTTGATTCTTGTACTAGTAGGGGAGGTATTTCTACTACAAATTGGTATTTTTTGTGAGAATTCAATACTTTTGGATGAAATATTTATGAAAATGAGTATATAACAATGATATAGCAGGCATTTTAAATTGCATTTTCAAGCCAAGAACGATTCATGTATTTAAAATTTTTGAAATTCTAAATTAGATTTATCTACAACTTTAACAAATGTATTTACCTCCCTTCAGAAAACACAAAATGACCCATCATTGACTTAAATCAATTCATTGATTAAAATCTTCATTGATTACAATCTTCATTGATTAAAATCTTCATTGATTAAAATCAGTTCACTACAGAAAAAAGAAAAGCCGGGACAACCATCATAAAATGCGCCATTTTAAAGTTATTTTCTCGCAGATACTACTTAACCAGTTGGACTTTTTTCCCCTTCATTTTCCTTTACTTATATATGGGTTTACAGAGAAAAAATGATCATTATTTCAATTGTCTTAGGAGCTGAGTTACAAACCTTTTTGATGTCGGAAGTAAGTATACAGTTAAGTATACAGTTGGCAGCTACCTATTCGGATATGAATACGGATGACTACTGATTAGGTAGGGTCAGACGATATATATATATATATATATATATATATATACATATATATATATATATATATATATATTGTATTTACTACAGGGAGATGCCTGTGTGTGTGCAGTCTGTATCTAAGATAGGTGTATCTTGACGTTATATTTTTTTAAGTTCGAATTAGTAGTTTAGTTATGTTACGTTGTAGTCCAATTCACAACAATTTTGGCTGATGCAAATTGATTCCTTCGCGAACTGAAATATTATCACAGTGAATACTATTGGAAAGATCGAAAATAATTATTTTTTAAGAAAATTGTGAATTGAATCTATACGATTGTTAGATGACTTTTCATGCATTTATAAAAAATATATGCTTTTCGTGTGTTTTAAACCTTTCCAATTTTTATGTTGTGAGGTAAAGTATTGAATTACCATCCATCGTTCATTTCATTTTCAGCACTTGCGTAAAATATCACAGATTACTCCAGAAAAAATAATGTGATAAACCCATCCGTTGATTAAATTATAATTTTCTATCCGAGGCATTCCTTTGATGTAATCTGGCCGCTTATAAGCCAGCAAACCCCGCTATTGTCAGAGCTTTTTTGTAATCGAAGCCACTCCCAAAGCGACGTGAGGAATTGTGCTCTTCTTCCAGAGCTGTTGTAACGAATCTCCACTTACGGGAGGCTTTCCCTGTGAAACCGCTCTGAAGCGTTTAGAACTAATTGCAGTCAGGAGGATTTAGATGTGATTTCATATAAAGAAAGTTGCTTTCTTCTTGGCGTTTTTATAAGATGGTCAAAATTGATTCCTGTGCTCGTATTATTTATTTATTAGTTGGCACTTATTTAGGATCCAGGTAACACCGAGCAATTCACACACACACACACATATATATATACATAGTATATATATATATACATAGTATATATATATATATATATATATATATATATATATATATATATATATATATATATATATATATATATATATATATATATATGGTAATAAGAAATACAAAATTAAAATTTTTATACGGCCCTGTACGAAAACATTCCCAATGAGTAAAATGTGCCACATACACTAATAAGGTAATGTACAAAATTTCAGCATTTTATTATGAAAAGTCCTAGAGATATGAAAAGACAAAAATGCTGGCTTGATCCATTTTTCGATACATCGACATGGGTTCTTAGAAGGGGATAAATCATGTCGGCAGATCGCGTTTTAGGGGTTCATACAAAAATTACGAAAGAAAACAATGATTACATAAATAAATAATAATTTTGCTATTTATTGGTACGAAAGTATTTTCACTGTGTAGAAATAATAACTTTACACGAAAATTAAAGCTTGTTCAAAATGCTTTTCATCCTTGCCAAAGATCCATTAAAGATAAGAAAAGATATTATTTGCTCATGATGCATTTCTTCGTTGCGTCATTAGCACTCTTACTGTAAACATTCACATTTTAATGTGTGATTAATCCCTCACCAACTTTGTTTAAACATGTCTCTGGAACTTTTTATGATAAAATGCTGAAATTTTGTACATCACTTTATTAGTGTATGGGGCCCATTTTATTTATTAGAAATGTTTTTGTACGGGGTCCGTATAAAAATTTAAATTTTGTATTTCTTCAAATTTAATCCCCTGAAAATTTTTATCGAATTCATAAAATTTCGTACCCATTTTTATGCAACTTTGTAATTTATTATATTCGTCTAAGATCAATATATATATATATATATATATATATATATATATATATATATATATATATATATATATATATATGTATATATATATATATATGTATATATATATATATATGTATATATATATATATATATATGTATATATATGTATATGTATATATATATATATATGTATATATATATATATATATGTATATATATGTATATGTATATATATATATATATGTATATATATATATGTATATATATATATATATATGTATATATATATATATATATATATATATATATATATATATATATATATATATATATATATATATATATATATATATATATATATATATATATATATATATATATATATATATATATATATATATATATATATAAATATATTCATATAAAAATAAGTATATCACGAAAGGAACTCCTATTTAAGTAAAGGAGAAAATAGAAACCTTACAGAGGATGTGGCGCTTAGCAGCTCTGCATCCAGAGTGGCATATAAGGATATAAACAAGAAGAAAAAATAAGCGAGAACAGGAGTGACCATATGATTTGTATAGAATGGCAGGGGTGGATTATATATATATATATGTATATATATATATGTATATATATATGTATATATATATATATGTATATATATATATATATATATATATAAATATATATATATATATATATATATATATATGTATATATATATATATATATATATATATATATATATATATATATATATATATATATATATATGTATATATATATATATATATATATATATATATATATTATATATATATATATATATATATATATAATATATATATATATTAACCAATTTTTCTTCTTGTTACTCTAAGGAGCAAAATTTTACACGTCCATAATAATGCTGCCCATGCCCTTGGGTAAGTGAAGTGGTCTGGGTATTCCATATCCATATTAATGTAGTGTTTCAACTTGTGAGAGAACAACGTTAAAATCGTGCACTATGTAAACATTGAAGTGTTTGAGAAGGCTAATTTAGAAAAACAAATATTTTTACTAATTCTCCTTAACTATAGTTAGGAAGTACAATAAAGTACAGACAAGTGCGAGACAGAAAATCTCTTGTTTTCGTATATGCGAACAAAGAATATAACACAATCAGAAATTTTCACGTAAGCTTATTAAGAACATTCCATACTTGCTTCTATGAAATTAATATTACTTATAAAATGTTGTATAATGGATCTTGTATCTAGCTTTGAATGCAAATCGCGTTCGTAATTTAAAAACATTAGTAAGATGCACGTTTATTTTTCAGAACCGAACATTGCTGAAACCGAACATTAAAATTCCGAAAGAATGTATGATTTAACTGGTATTATCCATTTAATTAATTCAACAATTACAGGTTAAGAATTTCCTCCCATTAAATATGCATTAACTCTTAAGCAAAGAACTTATTTTTAATCTAGTTATTTAGAATATGATTCAACTTCCGTTAAGTACTAAAATATTTAGGGAAAACGTTTTCTGTCTCCTCTTCTTAAGTGTCTCCTCTTCTAAAACGATTTAAATTTACATTGACTTTACATTTGAAAAAATTGTTTACATAAAGCTAATTAAAGAATTTCATATGGAAATTTATATAATTGCTTTGTTCAAGAAATCGACTTAACAAATTGAAACGGTCGGTCAAATTAATAATTAAATATAAAATATAACGGTTAAATAAATAATTAAATACAAAATAAAAAGAAAATTTGGGAAAGCTGGGCTTTTTAAACTTTTTAATACATTTATTTCCCATTTTCATTTCAAGCAAACGTAACAACGTAAACAACTTAACAATGTAAACAACTTAACAACGCAAGCAAATTAACAACTTAACAACTTAAACAAAGTAATTAATGTATTATCTGGTTTGCTTTTCATCATGCTACTATATACTAATTGTCATTTTCTGGCAGTATATAACTGTTAGTATATGACAAGCAGGTACATCGGGCGTCGATTATGTTGAATATAATATGGAAATTTTAATATCAAATTAAGTATTTAATATCAAATTTATAATAAAAAGACATTTATTGATCGGATTTCTATTATACTGATATTAGTCATCCAGTCAGAGTTGCAGAAATTGGAGGACATACGCTTTTTGAAAACAAAAAACGTCAAAACAAAACATAAACAAAACAAAAAAAAACAAGAAAAAAAAAACGTTTAAACAAAACAAAATAAAAAACGTCAGACATCTAAGTTATCTGTAAATGTGCTACATACATCCTGAAAATTTGACTCAATGTTCGAATATTTGAAATATAACTTATTCTACTCTAATTTTGCTAATTTACTCAAACTGCATCAAAAATATTCTTTTGACTTGCTTCTTAATATATTCCTCATTAGTTCCTCCTATTTTTGCGTTAGAACACCAGAAAAGATATAAATTCCATGACGCGTGACAGCGCACATAAATAGAAAAGAAAAAGTAGAAGGAATTGACACATAAGCACTATTGAAATATCATCACAAAATGTAATATATTAAGAATAAATTTGAAGCAGAAGATTGCAGCAAATATGATGAAGAACAAACAGTTCACCGAAAAATATCCAATTTATAAACCACACTAAACATTTTCTAAATCATAATAATTTTTATGAAGACTTTTTTGTCACTCACTAAACGACCACTGAAAAATATTATCGTTATTTCTTGTTAGCTTCAACTTTTAATTAAACATTTTCATAAAATCTAAAAAAAAAATTAAATAGTATGTCTGTTAATTGTGTTTCAGTAAACTGGAAAATGCATTCTTATTTGTTAATTAGGTCAGCAAAGGTGTTTTCATTTTCCTAATCCCGAATAGATAAAAGTTCGTTTATACATTTTATGTTACGCAAACTCTCTCTTTAAAATTTTTATTTGCATATAATTAAAAGTAATTCTAATTGCAACAAAATTGAACTTAAAAAACTTAAATAATAAATAATTGAAATGCATTTCATTTTTTGTATACATTAGAGGGCTCTGTCTGTTCTCTTCTGCATACTATGTATTTATAGTGCTCTATTAATACCAAATGACGAGCCCCAATGACTATTTTTGCCCGGATGTGGTGACATCTGATTAGAACTGCTCACTTGTTATGCTAACAAGCTTATCTAACAAGCTTGTTATGCTTGTTAGAACTGCTCACTTGCTTTATTAAGTGTCAGTTTTATATTAAACTCATGCTTGAAACAATTGCAACCCCATGAAAGAATCACACGATTGAGCTGAAACTTTCAGCAAATGCAAATTAGTGTGTGCTATGCAAATGATTAGAATTTTAAATACACAGTACATGCGAGAGCTGAGCAGCGCCCTCTGAATTGCTGATTTAACCGAATAAATAGAGAACTGCAGCGGGACGTTGAAAATGGCCTATGGTTGTCTGGAAGTGGTAAACGTTTCACAAGAAATCACTATGCCTCTACAACGACAGAGGGCGCCATATGATCAAGTTACGGAGTTTAAACGGGGGCGATTGATCGACCTTCCTGAAAGGGGTTTTTCTTATCATGCAATACAGCTCGGATGCAACGCAATGCCACGACAGTGATGCGATTTGTGAAGCAGTGGACTGAAGAGAACTGGACGAGTCACAAATCCGGCAGTGAACGACGAAATCTTACGCCAGCACAGGATGATAGACACCTCATCTGCATGGCAGCGTTGGACCGCACAGCTTCAACTCGACAGTTGACAGAACGTTGGATCACTGCTACTGGTGTGTAAATCTCTGGTCCAGTAAATCGTTGGTGTGTGATTCACCGCAGACTGCTTGCAGGAATTCCTTTGTACAGGATTCCCGTGAAGCAAAACCATCGGCGCCGGTGGCTACAATGTGTTCATCATCATAGAACACAACAATGACGTGCCGATTGGCAACACGTCGTCTTTTCCGACGAATCCAGTTTTAATTTTGGGTACAGTTATGGCCGCATCTACGTTTGACGCTATAGCTGTTAACTCAACCTTCCGGAGTGCGTTATCCAACGTAATACTGGACGAACGCCAGGCGTGATGGCCTGGGTCGCACTGAGTATCTTGGACGTTCTCAGCTGCTAAGAATTGTGGGTAATCTCAACACCATCCGGTACATCAGAGAAGTTCTAAAGCCCGAAGTCTTACCCTTCCATTAACGAAAACCTGGAGCTGTATTTAAACAGGACTATGCCCGTCCACATATTGCTGGGAATGTTTAAAACTTATTTTCATCACAACAGATACAGCTTCTTCCTTGGCCTGCCTATTCACCGGATATGTCTCCTATTGAAAATATCCGGGATTTCATCCATCGGCTTCTCGCTTGTGATGCTCTCCAGTAGCTAATACAGCTGACATTTGATTTCGGATAGAAACAATTTGGAACACCCTTCCTCAGGTACAAATTCAAAGTCTGTTTAATTCGATGCTGCGCTTATTTCAACACGTGGTGGTTTCATCAAATAATGATTTCCGTCATATATTTTTTTTTCTTTGTAAATTTAATCCTTTATTTGTATCAATACAGGTCCTTTGAAGAATAAATTTCAATCAATTCTGATGATTTATTTAGGGTGTTGCAAAATTTTTACAAACAGGAGTTTATGTAAAAGAAATATACTGCGGAACATGTTCACTCTTTACAAACAGAAATATATATGTATTTTTATTAATAACTAATGTAAATGATAATTTTAAATAAAATTAAAAGTAGTAAATGGATTTTGAACCATATACCTATTGATTTTAACATATTCTATAAAATGGGCACGGATCCTATGGAAATCATATAGCTTTAGTTGAAAATAAATTATTCATTATACAGCATTTCGCTTTACGGCCAATTTTCACGTGTATATATATATATATATATATATATATATATATATTAGTAATTTAGCTGAAACTTCATAAAATAGGTTAAAGATTTAATCGAGTTGAGCTATGCTTAAAATACATTAATTCTTTGAAAACCCAAATTCGAATTTTTAACTCTGTCTTTATACATTACGCCATGTATTCAATTTATTCCACGTATACATTATGCCACGTACGCATGAAAAGAAAAATAAATGTGTTTCATGCATACATTAATTTTTATTTGTAGCAATTTTTACAATTTTTGCAATTTCTGTAGATGAAAATATGTAACTTAAAGTATACACCACTAGAATTCAAATATAATCTGTCGGTATTTTTGCATCAAATTTTAAAACATTACTCTAATGATACCCAAAGGGAAGTTCCTAATTCTTCCAATAGCTTTACAAATGAGATTCAGGGAGAAAAATTACCTTAAATTGCTTTTTTTTTTGCGGAGAAATTATTTCTTTTTCTTTCCTCTTAATCTGTTTATCCAGAAATAAAAAAAATGACATTAACTTTTTCATTTTAGTATCTTCCTGTGCTAAATTAGGAATTGAAAAAGTAATATGTTGTTTAGAAAAAACAAGGCATAATCACTTATGTTTTAATTAAATTTGAAACTTAGGATTATGTATTTATGAATTTTTATATTTAAAACAATATATGGTAGAAATTGATGAAGAAATAGTAAATATATTATAAATTAAATTTATTGAATATGCCTAACATTAGACTTAATAATGATGCTTAAAAGCATTCGATGGCAGTCGGTATAAACTCTGTTACCAATTACACTGTGCTGAGACCCAGACCTTTTGACCTACCAGAAAGGTGTAAGGTAATTATTTGGACGGCCAGGAAGTGCCACCAAATTTAGACCGGAACCCAGTGTGGGAGGCATCCACAGAGACCGTATCCTCCTTCCCCTACCACCAACCTCTCGGAAGGACCTAAGGACTCACATGTTTAACGTGATCGTACTCCGCCTGAACACGGCGGCACTTTTAGCAGTTGCGGGAATCGAACCCCGACCTACCTAGTGCAATTCTCGCGCGCTAACCACTGGGCTACCGCGCCCTCAAATTACACTGTGTAAAGAATCTTGCTGCCCTAACCGGAAATTGAACCATATATATTCGTACTGATCAGCCGATGCTGCGCCATTGAGCTACTGCGATGGAATTGCAAGAGTTTATCATCGAATTGGACTCGAATTAATGATATTCTAAATAATGATAATTATTAATTAAATTCAAAACAATAAATCAGTAATGCTATTGTTAAAATTAAGTATTGGATGAGTGTTATATATTTATTATAAAATTTCGTCATATTAAACACGAATCATGCATTTATATCGTATTATGTTTACCATGTTATTTGCCTTTTAATATATTGTATTTTAATTTATTTAGGTAAAAAATATATTTTAGACAAATTGGAAATTTTAAATTTGCTATACATTTTGAGTATATGTAATTCTGAAATTGCTATTACTGCTGAAGATTGTAGAAAACACAAATTCACGGGCAAGGGATACAAAATCTATTTCTAACTACAGCAATGTTTGTTCATATCATACTAATGATATCATACTAATGCATCAAACCACGTTATTTATATTGTATTGTTACAAATATTATTCTATTCCTTAAATATATTCGAGTTAGAAAGCATCTTTTGAATTCACCCATTGTTATTACGTAAAGGTCCGAAATGATTGATCTTAGTCATACATTGGCAACTTTGGCGACAAATTTGGCCGCTAAATTTGCAAAAAGTTTAAACCGCTTTAAAATGCCGCCAATTAAGTGACTTTTGACACGTTCAGGCAATGGTCAAGTATTTTTCGGACTATGTTTTGTTAAAGGGAAGCTTCTATAGGATGTATACAACGATGTTCATTGTTCTGGCAGCAATAATATGTGATACGAATAACAATGTCTTAGGTGAATTTCCTGTTTGTGAATAAATGAAGCATTAATTTGCTGTTTTATATTAGACGGTTGTTTTCTGATTTTGATAGCTAGCTAGAAAATGATTAAAGGAATTTTATTCTTGTTTGCGCTTTAGTTTGCTGCTTTAGAATAAAACCTAAGCTATCCCGTTCTTCTGGCTATTTGTAGTATACAAAGAATATATCGTTAATTTATAGGGTACTCCGTAATAATATCATATAAATTAAGTGAATATATACGTGTGACCAATTTTTACAGTATTTATGATATTTCAAAATTTTTATAAATTTCTAGAATTATACTTTATAACACGAATTCTGTGTCCGTTTCTGTATATAAAATTTCATAACAGCATTCCAAGAAACTCGAAAAATGAAGTTTTAATTTGTCCGATTGCTTTATACATGAGATTCATTGAAAAAATACTTAAATTGCTTTTTATGAGCGCGGAGGATTTATTTCTCGTCTTATCCTGAATCTATTTACCCACTTAATGTAAAAAAATAATATTAATTTATATATTTAATCATCTTCCAATGTTAAAATAGGAATTTAAATGCAACATGCCAATGGGAGTTACAAAAATATACTTTTGTTTGCATTACATTCGAGAATAGAGTAAATTTTAAATTTTTTGTACCAGTAAATACGGCATGGTAATAAATAATAGTTTGGTGATAAATGAGTACAAAACAGACAATATATGTTTTTAATATTTTTTATGTTTCTGATGGTTTTATGTTTTTTTGGTTCTGATTTATGTTTCTGTCATTTATGTTTTTGATATTTTACAAAGTCATGATATTTAAGAATATTCCATTTTCTGCATTAATGTTACTTTATTGTCACACTAACACTTTAGAAATACAGGAAATTTCAGTATGCTAATAAGTTTGAAGTAAATGCAATTTAAATATCGAAAGAAAGAAATTGTAGATAGATAAAGTTTAAAGAAAATATTATAAGATTTTTGCAGCCCTAAGTTATACATATATTTAGTTGAAAATCAAATTTTCAGGATCTATATTATCCAAAGAAAACCATACGATATAAATCAATTGAATATAAAATATATATATATTTTCCAATAATCAAAAGTATTCTCCACTGAAAAGATTAAATGCATTTTTAAACCTATCACAAAATGTTTCAAACAGGATATCAATTTAACAGCAAAGAAATTCCTACATGCCCTCAAACAAACACTTAAATACCGGAAATGAGTTTCTAAATGTTGTTTAAAGATAATTTGGAATTTTAAGTTACAAGAATTGAATGTATAAAATTCTAAAGAATATTAATAGATTAATATACTGGCAAATAAGATTATTTGATCGTAAGATACTTTTATGGAAAAGTGATTTTGAATGATTTAGTTTTTTTCTTTAGCAATTCAAATGATGCGAAATGTAAGTATAAAAAATATCGCTGTAATTGCTGTCAGAATGAATCTTTAAAATATTTGTCTAAGGCATTTGTGTCTTTCTAGGACCTCCAGAAACCCCGTTCGTAGACCTAGAAATCTGAAACTTTACACAGGGCACTCCAACTGCTACTCTTACCCCAGGGTGAGTTGAGTGGAATGGGTTTTCGACACTTCTTAAAGGGGTACAGCGCTAACACGGGAAAGAGTCTAACGGGGCAGGATTTTCATTTATTTTCCATCCGTGAGGCAAAGAAAATGGAGGAAATTTGAAAATATTTTCAGATCCTCCAGTAAGTGCCCTTGCTAACCTTAAAGACAGAATATTTGCACATATATTGTGTCGATAATAGGTGCACACTTAATGAGTTAGATTTTCAATTTCCTTCCCTGGCTGGAGCAAAAAAATTGCTGGTGTTGAAAGTATATCAACATCTTACAGGAACCTCCCAGTATCTTAGAAAGTTGAATATTTGCACATTTATGATATCCACCATGATACAGAACCTAACGGATTAGCATTTTTTAATCCCTTCTGCGGGGAAGAGAAATTGTAGTGTTCGAAAAGGCTTTTCAAACCCTCCAGCCATATACTCTCTATGACTTATAAGACTGAATCTTTAATTACGTATTGACAGTTAGACAAAATCTTACGGAACAGGTTTTCTATTAAGACTACTATTTTTGACAATAAGTATCATGTTGAATAAAATAATCAAAGAACATGTTTCAATTATGTTTCTTAAGACTGTTATGTCCTGTCATTGACAGATTTAAATACTAGTAAAAAAATCTGATATGGGCAACACATGACTTTCTTTATATAATGCACTGAATTGACTATTTTTATAATAAAAAAATAGGTTTTTCTAATAGTAGCTATTTATATTCTTTCCAATAAATTGAATTTTCGTCAATTAGTCATCATTTTCACTGATTTAGTGTCATTTTTATCCATTTGGCGAGATTTCCGTTAATTTGGCAACATTTAAAAAAAGTCGCCAAGTGAGCGACATTCCGTCAAATTCGGCGCTAAAATCTCGCCAAGCATTATAAAAGGAGAAATAAGTTATTCTTATAGCAGATAAATAACTATTGGCGTTCAAATACAAAATTAATACTCAAAGTATCTTTTCTCATGAATGGAACTAGCTAGATCCACGAGAATGATATCACCAAATTTATCGCATGATATTATATATGAAAAGTGAACATGTTTCTCAACAGTTAATATATATATTTTTTAATTTATGGGATTTTTTAATAAATTTATTTTAAAAATGTGCACTATCTGGAGAACGGTACCTGCTAGCATTCTAAAGTTTATGTCAATCGTTTTCTAAGGAAAAATTGTATTAGAAAGGTCTATTTGCCTAACTTTATTAAAGGTTTTGATTTTATAATGATTTTTTACAAAATTTCACTCGACAATTTAGGGGGTTCTGAACATTCGATTACGTTTAGAAGCAACAGGCTTCCAGTATTCACGGATTATGATTTTTGTACCAAATTTTGTTCGAATTTTGGTCCAAATTTTGGTCCATTTGTTCGTCAGTTATCGTCTCCAAAGACTCACTGACACACACACACACATACACACACACACACACACACATACACACACACAGACATTACATCAAAAATGTTTGATTCGTGACCAGGGATGCTTGAAAGCTCTCCCGTCGGAAACTCGAATTCGAATTTTCGATCCCGTCACAATACTTTCCTTATACATAATGTATATATGGAAAGTAATAAGCTCAGATATTTAAACTACGATTGTTTAATAATTACTTTCCTTATATACATAAAGTACAAGGAATGTGTGTGTGTGTGTGTGCGTGTGTGTGTCTGTGAGACTGTGGAGACGATATCTCACGAAAAAATAGACTGATTCGTATGAAATTTGGTACAAAAATCACAATCTGTAAACACTGGAAGTCTATTGTTTTTATATGTAATCGAATGTTCGGAACCCCCCTAAACTTTCGAGTGAAATTTTGGAAAAATCATCAAAAAATCAAAATCTTTAATAAAGTTACGCAAATAGACATTTCTTATGTAAGTTCTCCTTAGAAAACAATTGACATAAACTTTAGAACGCTAGCATAAACCGTTCTCGAGATATTGCACATTTTAAAAATAAATTTATCAAAAAATCCCATAAATTCAAAAAAATATGTTAACTGATGAGAAACATGCTCACTTCTCATATGTAATATTATGCGATAAATTTCGTGACATCATTCTCGTGGATCTAGCTCGTTCCATTCATGAGAAAAGTTACTTTGAGTAATACTTTTGTATTTGAACGCCAATAGTTATTTATCTGCTATAAGAATAACTTATTTCTAAGTCCATAACGCTTTGCGAGATTTTGCCGACGAATTTGGCGGAATGTCGCCAACTTGGCGACTTTTTGAAATGTTGGAAAATTAATAAAAATCTCGCCAAGTGAATAAAAATGACACTAAATCAATGAAAATGACGACTCATTGACGAAAATTCAATATCTTGGAAATAATATAAATATCTACTATAAGAAAAATCTTTTTTTTATTGTAAAAGTAGAAAATTCATTGCATTATATAAGGAAAGTCATGTGTTGCCCACATCAGATTTTTTTTGTTTAAATGATCATTAAACTTTGATTATTTCTACAAAAAAGCCTTGACGTATGCAGAATATAAACATATCGATCAGTAAGATGAGTTTTATAAGAATTGTTGAATTTTTTTAACGCAAAATTAATTATATCTGTAGTCTGTAATATAGCTGATGTGAATGAAACATTCATTGATTTTACATAGAGAAGCAGACGATTGTATTGTATTGCCTCTTTCGATGAAATTTTAATCATGGAGTTAGAAAGTACTTTTACCTCCATGTTTTAGGTTTTTAAGTAATATAAATTATTGTGGTATTGTGACAATTTTAAATATATGTGAGATTGTGGCAACAAGGACGACAAAGGACGTCACAAGATGACAGCTCCACCTAGAGAAGAGACTGTATAAAAGAGTCGACGCTGGTCAGACGAGGGGAGATGATAAAAAACTCACCTGGCAGACACATATAACTCAAACTATTAGAAAATATCACGTCGCAAGAGAATCCCTCCACCCAATTCTGCATTCCCCCCATGTTAGTATCCGAAACAAAATCTTATTATTTAAAACCGTCCTTAGACCAATTTTGTTGTACGGATCAATGATATGGGGTTTCGCTTCTAACACCTCAATCAAGAAAATACAGACCATTCAAAACAAAGCATTAAGAATCATAAGAAGGGCGCCCAGATTCCTCCGGAATGACGTAATTCATAACGATTTCAAAATAAGAACTGTCAAAAAAGAAATTCAAAAACTAGCTAATAACTTTTATAATAACATACCTAATATACCAAACCCTGAACTACAAAACTTAAATGATTATGACCCCGACCACTGGAAGTTCCGTAAGCGTCCGAGATACACGACCATCCTAAACAACTAGAGCATTACCTTGAGCACAAACTGAGAAAAATAAATAGTGGCCCCCTTTTTTTTGAATGAGGGAATTGGTACTTATGCTTTCTTTTCAACTAACTTCAAACCTGGCCTTGAATACAGCTACCTAATTTCATAAATTATTAATTATCAACTCTTTTATGAAACATTAATAGTATATAAATCCTATGTAAACTTATCTTGCACTTGAGATCCTTGTGGCATCCCTTCACCCTTCCAATCAAAAAACCGATCTCACCTGACCAATAAGAACACCCCGGCCTCTTGGCCAGTACTTAATCCCGTCCCTTTTGGAGCAATGTTTCATTGATATTATCATGTTCACATTACCCCGGAGATACAGCACTCAGTGCTAGGCGCTCCAAAATGGTGTCAAACACGTTAGTCTCAGACGAGGGGAGAAACAGGCGAGAGGTTGATCAACGAGGTCACTCAGACGAGTGAGAGGTTGACTAAGGCGAGACGGAGACGACAGAAGGCGGCACGGACGAAGTGCAGGTGCTTGTAGGAGTAGGAAACCACGATTGCTCGGGACGTTCAAAACTTTCAACTTGTAAATAGAAACCGTATGTATAACGCTCATATCTTAAGTAAAGGTGTGTGGTTATGCAGAGTGGAGTCTTTTTTCAACTTCTTACAAGCCCACATATATCACCTTTGAATGAAAGGAATGGAAAAAGTTTATGAATGAAATATACACTGCTTTTATATAGAGAGCCAGGCGATTTATGTTTGAATGACGTCATCTGAATAAAGTTCATGTTATTCGATGAAATTTTAAATTTGCAAATATAATAAATTTATGTAGTATTGTGATAATTTTAAAAATATCACGGCTGAATGTATCGTACTTTAGAGATGTTTAAATAAAACTGCATTGCAATTGGAAAGTGTTTCATAATCAAAGCTTTACGTATGATTGATCTTTCTTGTCTTTTATCCAGTAGGTAGATGGGCATTATTTCCAGTTTGGTCACGAATTTTCTTTGTTTGAAACCTTTAATTGCGTGATCGACTGTTTGTACATGATTATCAACAGGTATTTTTTCTGTTGACATCCCCCCCCACACACACGCACACCTCAATTCGCTGGCGAAATGCCTCTATTTTAACTTTTTCATACTATAGAATAGATAAATTATTGTTTTCACGAATATTTTCTATGTCTAGATTTTTATGAGAATGCCTGTCTTAGAACCTGCTGAACACGTTTTCACTATTTTTGAGTAATGTCCATCTGTATTCGTTTGCTAATGTACACGATTGTTGCCATAAATACTGGTGGATTTTCACGAAATTTTATATTCGGCTTTGTTATCGAAAAATCTTGAACTAGATAGAATTTTTTGAAATTTGGGTGAAAACTTTTTCGAGTGAAATTTCATATTTTCTACGGTAGCACAAGGCAAAAGTTTGCATAATCACGCATAAAATGGAATATTTATGACTTAATGATCCCAAAACTTAACAGCCTCAATCATTATAGTGATGCCACTCAACTGATAAAGATTTTAGTAGTGAAGAAAGAAAATATCAATAGTTTTAAGACGTTTTTAGTACTCAGGTTAAGAAATAGAATACATATGCTCATATAAGACAAAAATGCATATATATATAAAATTATTTAAGCATATATATAATTATGCATCAATATATATATTTATATTATAAGTTTTCATCCAGCTAAAAATATTTTATATTGAAAACAAACATTTCCGTTTGGTAAAACACAAGTTTTCACCCATGATAATAACAAATATTAATCTTTAAAAATAAAATATAGCAATGTATTTATAGATGTGAATATATCAATTTTAAAATATCCTTGCTAATATGGTTGCTTTTTTATTTGTCTGAATCATTATTTTAATACCACTTTTTGGAAAATATTCCTTCAAAAGGTTCAAACCAACTTTTCAAAATAGAAATATATATATTATGCAAAAAGAATAAAAAATGCACCTTATTATGTAGCCAGAATATAAAAATAAGATAGTATAGTCAATCTAATATGTGACGTTTAGAAGATGCATGGGAAAATATACTAATGGACTCTCGGCGATTCACGTGAACATATGTGAAAATAATTAAAAAATCAACCTATAATAGCCAAAATATAAAAAATATCTAGTTTAGTCAATCTAGTAAACAATATTTAGAAGAGGCGGATGGATGAAAAATGTACTAATGCATTCTCGGCGATTCACAGGAACATAAAATAAATTGCGTAATGGCGCTGTTTATGAAAATGATTAAAAATACAACCTTAATAATTATCAGAATATAGAAATAAGCTTGTTTAGTCAATCTAATATGCAATATTTAGAAGATGCAGATAGATGGAAAAATATTCTAATCGACTCTCTGCGATTCAAGAAAACATAAACTGAAATGCGCAATTGCACTGTTTATGTGCAAATAATTATAAAATTAACGGTTCAGCAATTTATGCGAAATTTAACAACTTTTGAGAAATACATTTATCATATGAAAAAAAAATCCTTTACATTCCACACAACAGTAAATCATCATTGCCACGGTGATTTGATTGTCATTATCGTCCGTGCTGACCTAAATTCCAGTTGTCACATTAATGTGATTGGCATTACCGTCTATGTGGCCGTAACTGATCGCTGTTATGTTGTTTTGGTTGAAATTTCTGTGCACGCGGCCGTAAATTTACATTGGCCTTCACAGAAGTAATTTTCCATAGGAAACTATGCAAGTTCTATGCACAGAATTCGTTTCCCGCGGAAAATACAGAGAATCCGTAGTTATCGGCATCTTTGTGAGCCAGCAGGTCGGCAAATTGAAAATTCCCCGATTTTTCCAGAATTTTATACAAAAAATCGCTTCTCCCAGTAATTTCTCTGACATTTTAGTCCTCTTTCAAATTCTTGTAAATTCTAGGTTTTCACGATTCCAGAGTGCGCACAAAATTTGAGTTACTTAATTTTTAACGGCAAAACGAATAATATCAACCTCATTGGTCTCGGATTATGAATCTTTGAGAAGCTGGCGACGTTAAAAAATTCATTAAATAGTGAAATGGAAAAGACGTATTTAAACTGCAAAAGAGATATAATGTCAAACAAGCATCCGTATTATTTGGGGCAATTAAGCTCAATTTAATGATCATGATAGAGAAAAAATATTTAAGTTCGTAGGAAAAGTCACGTGCAGCAAGATCAGCTTTTTGAACACTTTACAACATAGTTGAAAAGTGTTTATGACTTTGTTCATTCTGTCTGTCTGTCTGTATGTCTGTCCGTTTGCACGATTACTGCCGTAAAAATGACTTTCTTAAAATGAAACTTTAGTATGTTGTTCAGACTGTCTATGGGACCTTTGAGAATATAAATGAATAATATCACCCAATAAGTTTTGGTTTGAACCCGGCTTGAAAAAATAAAATACCTTGAACCTTATGGGACCTAATTCTTCAAAGATTTTTAAGGGATGTTAACATTCACAAATTGCTCCGAAAGTTTTAGGAAATATTCAAATTATCCCATAAAAATATAGAAAAAAATTCAGCAAAATATGTTCGGTAGTTTAAATAAAAAACAAAATAATAATTATACCCATATCCTATATCATGCGAAGAGATCACGTGATCACTTCAAAATAAAACATGGCATCCATTTTGTGTCAAAATCGTGATTTTTAAAGTTATTTTTAATTTATATTTAGTGTTGCATCCGTCCTAAAATCGCTTAATCTTTTATTTTTTCTGTGCATCTATATACCGCGCAAACGCAATTACAATATTTTGGAATTTAAAGGATCATCCAAGTTTGATCATTTCTACAAAGGAGCCGTATGGAGAATACGTATGGAGAATGGTACGTATGGAGAATGGTACGTATGGAGAATGTAAACACATCAAGCTGTAAGTTGAGTTGTATAAGAATTGATGAATTTCTTTAAAGCAAAATTATTTCGCTCAGGAGCCTGCAATATAGCTGATAAGAATGAAACACTCATTGGTTTTACATAGAGAAGCAAACGATTCCATATTATTGCTTTTTTGATGAAGTTTTAAGCATGGAATTAGAAAGTAATTTTACCTTCATGGTTTTACGTATTTAAGTAAAATAAATTATTGTAGTATTGTGATAATTTTAAAAATATCGCCGGTGAATGAAAGGAATGGAAAAAAGTTTATGAATGATATATTCATTGCTTTTATATAGAGAGCCAGGGGATTTATATTTTGATGACGTTATTTGAATGCATTTCATTTGTTTTCAATGAAGTTTTTGAAATATAATAAATTATTGTAGGATTGTGAAAAATTTTAAAATATCTCCGCTGAATGTATTGCATTTTAGAGATGTTTAAATAAAATTGCATTTCAGTTGGAAAGTGTTTCATAATCAATGCTTTACGCATGATTGACGTTTCTGGTTTTTATCTAATCATGAACTGAAGAGTCGAAAATGCGCTGCAGACCTTTGAAGGAAAGTTTTTAAGAAGCAAATTTGGTAGTATACAGTCAAATTAGCCAAATGCAGTGTGGCGAAGAAAATTCAATTTCTAACTATACCACCTATATAAAGATCCAAAGGCGTTGATAAATACATAAAGATACAAAAAATGAAATGAAATGGACAAGTCGTTTGTATGGATGACAAAATGGAAACTAAATAAATGTTTCTGGCTGGGTCAATTGGAGTTAGGCCTAGAGCAAGGCTAAAATTCAGATGGATTAACTGTGTAGAGAAATATTTACGCATTTGTAAGACTAAGAACTGGAGAAATGAGAAACTGCCTCTGATAACAAGTCAAGATGACACAAAATGTCCGAGAACGTCAGGGATTAATATTCACAGGGCTGCTGAGTCAAGAAGGAAAAGAATCATATCCAGTTTTGTTTGATTTGAATAGAATATATTCTACTGAACTAATTAAAACTGAACTATAGTTAATAAAGCAGAAATTTGTCAATATAATTACGCAAAAATAATAACTGTCACGGAGATACTTTGGATCTCTTTCGTCACTGCTAACAAACAAGCAAACTCGGAAATAAAAAAACAAAAATCAAAATACTCTAACTAAAGACATTCAGTGTATCCTTGAATCAGTTGTATGCTGCGTTGTACTTAATTTGGAGCGAAATTATTAATTTTTCTTTATACTTGAAGAAAGTGATTAATGTCAATTTGTCAATTAATCTAATTAATTGATTCATAATAGGAGCATTACAATATCTCATTGTGCTACAACTAGTTAAAGTAAAGTGAAAAAAAAATGTGTATTTATTTTCATTTAAAGTTTTAACTTATGAATAATAATATCGATAAGTTATAATCTTAATATCGATACTCCGTCGGACACACTGCTTAAGCTTGCTCATTAAAACGGCAAAGCATTCCCAAGATATTCGCACTATTGTATTTTTTGCCTCGCGCTATTATATGTTGCTTTGCATTATTTGTTGCTACGCCCTATTCTATTGCTACAGCACTATTGCATTTATAGCTGGATTGGTTAGAAGAAGATTTCGAGCCGTACTTGGCCGTCAAGTGAAATCATGTTACTGGAGTTTTCTCTTGTAGCATGTGATTTCTGCAGGGCACTATTCATTTATTTTTATTAATTGTGAATTTGAGTAAGATCTATCTATCTATTTTTTATGTCATTGAGTCTGACTTATTGTCTAAGGTAATTAGATTTTATTGCCTCGATCTGACTTAGAAAATACCATCTGGGTGGTACCTAGTTCCTTACACCGATTTCCATGTTCAAAAATATTTAAATAGTGTTTTATTTTCCATACTTCTTCTGGTTTACATTATCTCAATCAACAATGGTCTCAAGCTATAGAGCACCGTACACAGATTTATATGCTATATTACATTATCTATTAACATGAGCTCAATCGTTACAATTTTTCACAATACATGTTTCCACTATATTAACAAGTCAAAGATCGTGAGACACAGGGACAATTAGCCTTCCCCCAAGGCGATAGAAACAACAGTCACTACGTGTATCACTGGTGCGTTGAAATTGCATCATAGCCGCTCTGAATATGGAAGAGCCAGTGTAATCCGCTGGAAGTCTTCGCATCAGTCACACACGCAACAACATTATCTCATTCAGCAATGATTTCTAGCTATAAAGCCCCGTACAATGATGTATATGTTATATTACATGATCTTTTAATATGCTGTCAATCGTTACAATTTTTTACATTATATGTTTCCACTATATTAAGAAGTCAAAGATCGTGAGACACAGGGACAATTAGCCTTCCCACAAGGCGATAGAAACAACAGTCACTACGTGTATCACTGGTGCGTTGAAATTGCATCATAGCCGCTCCGAATATGGAAGAGCCAGTCTAATCCGCTGGAAGTCTTCGCATCAGTCACACACGCAACAACATTATCTCCTTCAGCAATGATTTCTAGCTATAAAGCCCCGTACGATGATTTATATGTTATATTACATGATCTTTTAATATGCTGTCAATCGTTGCAATTTTTTACATTACATGTTTCCACTATATTAACAAGTCAAAGTTCTTGAGACACAGGGACAATTAGCCTTCCCCCAAGGCGATAGAAACAACAGTCACTACGTGTATCACTGGTGCGGTGAAATTGCATCATAGCCGCTCCGAATATGGAAGAGCCAGTCTAATCCGCTGGAAGTCTTCGCATCAGTCACACACGCAACAACATCATCTCATTCAGCAATGATTTCTAGCTATAAAGCCCCGTACAATGATTTATATGTTATATTACATGATCTTTTAATATGCTGTTACAATTTTTATCGTTACAATTTTTTACATTACATGTTTCCACTATATTAAAGAGTCAAAGTTCTTGAGACACAGGGACAATTAGCCTTCCCCCAAGGCGATAGAAACAATAGTCACTACGTGTATCACTGGTGCGTTGAAATTGCATCATAGCCGCTCCGAATATGGAAGAGCCAGTCTAATCCGCTGGAAGTCTTCGCATCAGTCACACACGCAACAACATTATCTCATTCAGCAATGATTTCTAGCTATAAAGCCCCGTACAATGATTTATATGCTATATTACATGATCTTTTAATATGCTGTCAATCGTTACAATTTTTTACATTACATGTTTCCACTATATTAACAAATCAAAGTTCTTGAGACACAGGGACAATTAGCCTTCCCCCAAGGAGATAGAAACAATAGTCTCTACGTGTATCACTTGTGCGTTGAAATTGCATCATAGCCGTTCCGAATATGGAAGAGCCAGTCTAATCCGCTGGAAGTCTTCGCATCAGTCACACACGCAACAACATGATCTCATTCAGCAATGATTTCTAGCTATAAAGCCCCGTACAATGATTTATATGTTATATTACATGATCTTTTAATATGCTGTCAATCGTTACAATTTTTTACATTACATGTTTCCACTATATTAACAAGTCAAAGTTCTTGAGACACATGGACAATTAGCCTTCCCCCAAGGCGATAGAAACAACAGTCACTACGTGTATCACTGGTGCGGTGAAATTGCATCATAGCCGCTCCGAATATGGAAGAGCCAGTCTAATCCGCTGGAAGTCTTCGCATCAGTCACACACGCAACAACATTATCTCATTCAGCAATGATTTCTAGCTATAAAGCCCCGTACAATGATTTATATGTTATATTACATGATCTTTTAATATGCTGTCAATCGTTACAATTTTTTACATTACATGTTTCCACTATATTAACAAGTCAAAGTTCTTGAGACACAGGGACAATTAGCCTTCCCCCAAGGCGATAGAAACAACAGTCACTACGTGTATCACTGGTGCGTTGAAATTGCATCATAGCCGCTCCGAATATGGAAGAGCCAGTCTAATCCGCTGGAAGTCTTCGCATCAGTCACACACGCAACAACATTATCTCATTCAGCAATGATTTCTAGCTATAAAGCCCCGTACAATGATTTATATGTTATATTACATGATCTTTTAATATGCTGTCAATCGTTACAATTTTTTACATTACATGTTTCCACTATATTAACAAGTCAAAGTTCTTGAGACACAGGGACAATTAGCCTTCCCCCAAGGCGATAGAAACAACAGTCACTACGTGTATCACTGGTGCGATGAAATTGCATCATAGCCGCTCCGAATATGGAAGAGCCAGTCTAATCCGCTGGAAGTCTTCGCATCAGTCACACACGCAACAACATTATCTCATTCAGCAATGATTTCTAGCTATAAAGCCCCGTACAATGATTTATATGTTATATTACATGATCTTTTAATATGCTGTCAATCGTTACAATTTTTTACATTACATGTTTCCACTATATTAACAAGTCAAAGTTCTTGAGACACAGGGACAATTAGCCTTCCCCCAAGGCGATAGAAACAACAGCCACTACGTGTATCACTGGTGCGGTGAAATTGCATCATAGCCGCTTCGAATATGGAAGAGCCAGTCTAATCCGCTGGAAGTCTTCGCATCAGTCACACACGCAACAACATTATGTCATTCAGCAATGGATTCCAGCTATGGAGCCCCGTATACAGATTTATATGCTATATTATGTGATCTATCATTAATTTGAGGTAAATCGTCATGATAGCAAGTTAACACTACGCATGTCAGTTAAGTTAGCATTTGAAAAACCATAATATGTAAGAAGTCTTATCATAATTAGACAATTATTTCGTAATATATATCTAAGACTTAAAATTTATATATTATTCCTCGCTTAAATAGCTTTTATACATGTTTCAGAAAAAATTCTGGTAGTAAAATTTTGCTTCATATATTTTAATACATATAATATTTTGCATCTGGTAACTGATTATAAAAATCTGATGTGGGCAGCTCTTGACTTTCCTTATATAATGCAATGAATTGACTACTTTTACGGTAAAAGAAAATAAGTTATTTTTATAGTAGATACTTATATTCTTTCCAGGATATTGAACTTTTGTCAGTGAGTCGACATATTCATTGATTTAGCGTCATTTTTAGCCCTTTGGCGACTTTTCCGTTAATTTAGCAACATTTAAAAATGTCGCCAAGTTGGCGACATTCCACCAAATTCGTCGCCAAAATTTCAACAAGCGTTATGGACGCAGAAATAAGTTATTCTTACAGTAGATAAATGACTATTGGCGTTCAAATACAAAAATATTACTCAAAGTATCTTTTTCATGAATGGAACGAGCTAGATCCACGAGAATGATGTCATCAAATTTACCGCATGGTATTACATATGAAAAGTGAACATGTTCTCAATAGGAAATAATTTTTTTTTATTTTATATGATTTTTTGATGATTTTTTTTAAAAATGTGCAATATCTCGAGAACGGTCCATGTTAGCTTTCTAAAATTTAAGTCAATCGTTTTCCAATGAAAACTTACATAAGACATGTCTCTTTGCGTAACTTTATTAGCGGTTTTGATTTTTTGACGAATTTTTCAAAATTTCAATGGAAAATTTACGGGGGTTCTGAACATTCGGTTCTTCCAGTGTTTCCGAATTGAAATTTTTGTACCAAAATTTGTTCGAATCAGTCCATTCGTTCGTCAGTTATTGTCTCCACAGGCTCACTGACACACACACACCTACTTTCACATACACACCTACTTTCACACACGCACACACACACACACACATCTACTTTCACAGACACACACACGCACCTACTTTCACACAAACACACACACACACCTATTTTCAGACACACACAATTTCACCCAAACACACACACTTTCACACACACACGCACACACACACACACACACATACACACACACATACAGACAGACATCACTTTAAAAATGTTCGATTCGTGATCAGGGATGATTGAAACGTGCTCTCCCGTCGAAAACTCTAATTCGAATTTTCGACCGATCACAATACTTTCCTCATACATTATGTATATAAGGAAAGTAAAAATACTAGATAAAATCGTTGAATTCATTAATGGGCATTTTAAGGACATATGAAACAGAGTACCGATGTCGAATGCTTTTCAAGCTTTTTTAACACTTTCCAATATAGTTGAAAAGTGTTTATGACTTTGGTCATCCTGTCTGTCTGTCTGTCTGTCCGTTCTTCACACGATAACTGCCGTAAAAATGACTTTATCAAAATTAAATTTTAATATGTTGTTGAGACGGTCTGTGGAACATATGGGAATGCAAATGAATAATATCACCCAAGTACTTTTGGACTGAACCCGGGTTGAAAAAATGAAATACAGTGAACCCTATGGGACCTAATTTTTCTAACAGTTTTTAAGCGAAGTTAAAATTCACAATTTGCTTCGAAAATTTTAGGAAATATTAAAATTATCTGTTGCAATGTATAAAAAATTTCATCAAAATACATACGTTCGATAGTTTTAAATAAAAATTGAAATAGTGAATGATTGAAAAAAAAAAAAAAAGAAATGCATCCATTTTGTGTCAAGATTGAGATTTTTAAAGAGTCTTTAAATTTATATTCAATGTTGCATCCGTACTAAAGCCGCTTTATTTTTGCTTATTATCTGTGTATCTAAATTCCATTCCTACTCAATTACAATATTGTGTTTAAATGATCATCAAATTTTGATTATATCTACAACGAAGCCTACTTTTAATGGATGCAGAATGTACACAAATTATTTGTAAGATGAATTGTATAAGAATTGCTGATTTTGTTTTGACGCAACATTATTTAGCTCTGGAGTCCGGAATATAAGTGATATGATTGAAATAGTCATTGATTTCACACACGATTTATATTTCGGTGACGTCCTTAGAATAAAATTTGAATGAAGTTTTAAGCATGCGGTTAGAAAGTACTTTTACCACCATGGTTTTAATTTTCCTAGTAAAATAAATTATTGCAGTTCTGTGATAATTAAAAAAATATATCCACTCAAAGTATTGTATGTTATAGATGTTTAAATAAAATTACAGTTGGAAAGTGTTTTATAATTAATGCTTTGTGCATGACTGATCTTTCTTGTAATTTAATAACTTCGCATGCACATGTTTCAGTATGATACAGTATAAAACATTATTTTCTTTCTAAAAGAAATTTCTATCGTGAAATTTGTAAATTGTAATTCTGTAAACTTTAAATCCATTTTAAGGTAAATGCTAATTATGGTCAATATAGAGTTTCTAGAAGCCTAAATTACCGCAGGTTTTGTCACTACACATAATAAGTTTTGCTGCTTTCTTGAGGTTCCAAACATAGCAATACTATCATAAAAATGGCAAAATAACCTTTTTATGGCTATTTACTAGCGCTTCTCCGCGTGCTGAAACCATTATGGATCATAATCCAGCTCTTTTTAGGAGAGATGTTTTCGACATTAGCTTAAAGTATTTGATGTGGACAGAAATCGACTTACTCTATACTCAAAAATATATATAGTTCGTGTTATTTTATTTATTTAATTATGTTTTGCTTCTTCAGATAGTACAAAATATCAATATTTATTTCATTTTAAATCCAATTATTCTTTCTTAAATAATTTTTGTACTTGGTAACGGCGTATATTTAAATGATGTCAACCTAAATAAACACGAAAAGTTACATTGAGAATGGTTAACTTCGCAAGATTATTTAATTTCTTTGGAAAAGTTATAAATAAGTAACATCCGCTTTATATAGTTACGCATAATGCGTTTAATATAATAGTTAAGCCGAAATAATGTTATATAATTCCATTCACAATACAGAGTCCACTTCGAAGATTCGCTTGCATGTCGCCACTTCGCTTGCATGTCCGTCCAGGTAATGTCTGTGTTTATTCAAGTGTGTTTATGCGAGTGTGTTTATGTGTGTGTATATGTAAATGTGTGTATATATGTAAATGTGTGTGTATAAATGTGTGTGTAAATCTGTGTATATAAACATGTGTGTGTAAATGTGTGTGTATAAATATGTGTGTGTGTGTGTATAAATATGTGTGTGTGTGTGTGTAAATGTGTGTTCGCGATGTACTTCCAAAGCGATACTACACTAATGGAGCGCTTCGAATGAAATTTGGCACCCTTATCGCAATCGGTGAATTGCTGCAACGCTACGGATTTTAAAAGCGGTCGAATGATTGAAAACTCCCAAATTCTTAAATGGATTTTTGCAAAAATCATAGTAAAATTAGTTTTATTAATAACATAAAATAAATAATAATTTAATAACAGTTTAATTAACAGACATTTTTATTTCATAACTTTGGTATGAACCGATCTTGATATATGGCACTTTAAAAATACCCAAAAGTTACATGAATTGAAAGAAAAATATTTATTGTTTATCCTTAAAATGAACTTTGTATACTGTTTACTAGTGAGATATTTATTTTTACAACAATTAACTTACACCTTAAATGCGTAATTACAAAATAGACAAAAATTAACGATACGTATAAATTATGTATAAATTCGATAGAAATATAAATTATGTATAAATTATGTATAAATTCAATTATGTATAAGATTATGTATAAATTCGATAAAAGTGACATGTTTGTCAAAAAGGCAGTTTTGTCACAATACTCATGAATAGCCAAAATATATTTTCTATACAATTAGAGAAGTATCTCTAGGTTAATACACAGTATATATCTACTAGTCTAAATTCCCTCGGAATGGTGTGCCACAAGAGAGTTTTACTGCTCTCTGGAGATCTTAAACAATGGCAGAGACTCATAAAATGGTCAGAATTTTCTTTCATGACGATTTACTAACGCTTTCTTTGCACGCCAGAACCATCACAGAATGCAACGTTGTTTGTTTTTAGAGAAGTCTTAATACCTACATAAACTTCACGTAATTACTCTCACAAATTAATGTAATGTTTTGACAATTTTTACTTCCTGTACAATATATATGTAAGGACCTGTACATTATATATTGTTACGCACATATAAAAACTTTCGGTGTTGTTTGCCTCAATTCAAATAAAACATAGCGGATATTTGCTTCTATTCAAAGATTTTGCTTTATTCAAGGAGAAAACACCTTTAGAGGCAGTCATTCCTATTACGTGAAAGTAAGGTTGCCATATATTGAATTTCAGGATGGAGTTAACAAATTTGCGATTTATCACCAATTTGACGACTTTTGGAATGTATTTGAACTTCCTGGAAATGGCAAATATACTGGGAGATATAAATTCCTTCTGAAATTTGTAAAGAACCTTGTTGCCCCAACCTGGAATCGAACCTTGGATCTCCGAACTGGCTTGCCGACGTTCTACCGTTGAGCTAGTGAGACCAAATTGCAAGCTCTTATCGTTGAAGTGGACTCTGCATTCTCCACCTTCTAATGTCGAATTGGCGGACAACTGACAATTTGTCTGACTACCTCCTGCTATTTTTACCTCATTTGAGCCTCCTATTACTACTATTTTTACCCAGGTTAGTATCCTTCGTGGCCTTTATATTCGAAATTTGAAATCGGCGCTCCATCTTCCAGAGTCCAAGGTCAAACTAGGGTCTTCCAAGTCATACTAGGGTCACTTTCAGACATCCAACATCTTTGCACTAACCTACAGGGTTGATTTGTTTGGGCGCCATTGTACCGTAAAAGTACTCTATACAAGTACTGTACACTATAACTGCTGCTTGTGAGAAAACACATTCCTTTTTTTTTTTTTTTTAAAGAAGCAGATGTATGAAAAAATTAGGTGAAGTATTGTAAACAGCCTTGCTGCTCTAATCGAGAATCGATCCCTGGATCTCTGATCTGGCCAGTCGACGCTTTACCGTTGAGCTACTGGGACGAAATTGCAAGCTCTTATCGTCGACGTATGCTCTGCAAAATTTTTACGGAGAGTATTTAAAAGGAGTCATCGCTCAGTAGGAGAGCAGTTGACGTGATTGCAGTTAAAGAGAAATGTGAGATAAATTAGTGTTTTGCGACTAATATCGATTATTTCGTGAATTAGTTGAGCATTTAATTGCTCTTTTAATGTATCGGACAGTTGTTTAGCGACCTTGTAAGATAGTTATAGAGCTATTCGCTGGATATTTTCCTGTTTACAATTATTAGTACTTTTAACTCAACGTGTTAGTTATTTGAAAATTTGAACTCATTCTTGTATGCTGAGAGTACACCTACGATTCCAAAGGATATGTTGTAACAGTATGTAATGCTGTGGGATTTCAAAGGATTTGCAAGGTTTGAATATTTCGGAATGTACACCAAGCTATTTAATATTTGCGGTAAGTCTTTGTGTATCTGTGGACAGCATATATCTGGAACAAATAAATTCAATTAAACATAGATATCATTATTTAGATCTTTCAGTATTATTATTTAATCGGCAAGTAAGTAAGATTATTTAAATCGGTAGGGAAGTATTCTTCAACCTAGACCGTCTGACCTGCCCGAAAGTGGTAAGCAAAATGGATTATATATTTTCTATGAGATTTACTTAAGGAAATATGATATAACTTTCAAAAGTTTATTGCCAGAATTAAAAAAAAAAGAATTTAAAAATTATTTTAAGACAAATAAAAATGAAAAGCAAATTTGTGAAATTTGTATTTAAAGGTAAATACCATTATTTATGGTCTGCTAACAAGCTTGGTTATGCCTTCTTAATATAGTCAATGCATGACATTTTCTTTTAGATTTGAATCCTAATACAGAGTTAGATAAGATGGGTAAAAAAGATTTACTTAAATATTTATGTGATTTTCATGATACTTGCAATGTCTTTTATTGTTCTCCTTGAGTCTTTACATATTTTTACTCGTATATATCAAATGTTGCTGAAACTGGTGTCGAAATTAATCTGCAGGACAAAAACGGTTAATAAGAGCATAAAAATAATTTGATAACAGTAATAATTCTGCTCTAAAAGCTGAAATAGAACTTTTTGTCCTGGTAGAGACAAAGGAATAGCAACAGCAGAATGCAACAGAGAGCAGTCGCGCTGTTGTCTACTGCTGGTTCGATTGCTTGTTATTCCTTAAAAAGACAACTCTGTTTTTCCTTGAAACTAAATTATACTTTCTATCAATTTTCTATGTTAGCATCAACGGAGTAGTTTTATTACAGATTCTTCATACAGGGCTCTTTCTACTGGATTCTTTATACAGAGAATTTCCTAATCAGGATTCTTTATTTAGGGCAATAACTTTGTCATGTATAAAGTATCCTGGGCAAAGTTATTTCATTGGATTCTTTATCCAGGGTTTTCTTTATACAGATAAAATAGTCGTTAAGCAGACGCAGTAACTTTTTAAGCAAAGGTTTATGAGTGCACACGTTAGGTCTGTCTATAGTAAACTGACTACGTGCGATCGAGTGGAAGATTTAAAAAGTTAGGATAACAGCCTCTGCACTAAATCGAGATAGAGAAAAAATGTTAATTACAAAGTTGTACAGCATTGTTTAATTATTAGGAATCTATATTAATTTAATTAATTTAATTATTAATTTAATTCAATCATTAATTTAATAATTATTAATTTAATTATTAATTTAATAATTAATTTAATTTAATATTAATTTAATTATTAGGAATCTATATTAAAATCGTTATAGAAGCTGGCCGTTTTTACCATAGGCAAAGTAGAAAAATGATGGGGACCCATTTTTTGTGCTCAATCTACATTTATAACACTTTCCAACATAGTTGAAAAGTGTTTATGACTTTGGTCATTCTGTCATTCTGTCTGTCTCTTCGCTCGCTTGATGACTGCCGTAAAAATGACTTTATCAAAATGAAATTTTAGTATGTTGCTCAGATGGTCTGTGAGACATACGGGAATGTAAATAAATAATATCACCCAATTAGTTTTGGATTGAACCCAGGTTGAAAAAGTGAAATACATTGAACCCTATGAGACCTAATTTTTCAAATATTTTTTAAGCGAAGTTAAAATTCACAAATTGCATTGACAATTTCAGGTAATATTTAAATTATCCAATAAAATATAAAAAAAATATGAACAAAATATGTTTGGTAATTTTTTATATAGAAATTTAAATAATAATTACACCCATAATATATGAGGAGATCAAGTGACCCAATTCAAAATAAAATATGGCATCCATCATTTTTCCAAGTGTCAAAATCGTGATTTTTAATGTTCTTTTTAGTTTATATTTAGTGTTGCATCCATCCTAAAACCGCTTTATTTTTGCGTAATTTCTGTGCATCTATATACTGCGCCAATGCAATTACAATTTTTTGTAGTTTAAATGATCATCAAACTTTGGATATTTCTACAACGAAGCCTAATTTTAACGTACACAGAATGTAAACAAATCCTGGTGTAAAATATGTTGTACAAGAATTGCTGAATTTTTTTAGCGTAAAATTGTTTAACTCTGGAGTCTGGAATGTAGGTGATATGAATAAAATATCCATTGGTTTTACATAGAGAAGCAGACGATTTTACAGCATGGCTTTCTCGATGAAGTTTTAAGCATGGAGTTAGAAAGTACTTTTACCTCCATGGTTTTAAGTCTTTAAGTAAAATAAATTATTATAGTTCTATGATAATTAAGAAAATATCCCCGCTGAATGTATCTCATTTTGCATTTCAGTTGGAAAGTTCTTCATAATCAATGCTTTATGCATGATTGGTCTTTCTTAATTACAATATAAGTTGTATGCGAGAATTAATAATTTACTTCTGCCTAGCGGCCTCAGAAACAGTTAAAGCGGCCCTATACATAAGGCATTTATCTCTCACAGTATGGTTATTGTGATTGGCTGTCTTATTTCGGAATACTAAGATAAGAAACAGTTACATTCACAGGAATCTAGTGTACAGCCTGTTAAAAATGCCACCAGAATCAATTCACATTAGAATTCTAGGAACAATATTACCTCGAATTTTTACAAACATTGCAGGTGTCACAGTGTTACAGACTCTGATGATACGACATTTTGACAGATATTTATTGCCTTCCATATACACGTTTCGTATGTTCCTGCCGTTGATTTTTAACACTTTCCAACAAAGTTGAAAAGTGTTTATGACTTTGTCCATTCTGTCTGCCTGTCTGTCTGTGTGTCCGTTAGCACGATAACTGCCGTAAAAATGACTTAATCAAAATGAAATTTTAGTATGTTGTTCAAACGGTCTGTAGGACCTATGGGAATATAAATTAACAATATCACCCAATTAGTTTTGGATTGAACCCGGGTTGAAAAAATGCAATTCATTGAGCCCTATGGGACCCAATTTTTCACACATTTTTTAAGCGGATTTAAAATTCACAAATTGCTTGGAAAATTTTAGGTAATATTCAAATTGCTCCATAAAATATATAAAAAAAATTTAGCGAAATATATCCAGTAATTTTATAAATAAAAATTAAAATAATAATAACACCTCTTATATGAAGCGATCACGTGACCGTGATATGAAAAGATCACGTGACCTACTTCAAAATAAAATATGGCATCCATGTTGTGTCAAAATCGTGATTTTTAAAGTTCCTTTTAATTCAAATTTAGTGTTGTATCCGTCCTAAAACCGCTTTATTTTTGCTTAAATTCTGTGCATCTACATACTGAAACAACGCAATTACAATATATTTGAGTTTAAATGCTGATCCAAATGTAAGCATGATTGATCTAAGCATGATTGATCTAAGCATGATTGATCTAAGCTAATTTAAGCTTGATTGATCTTTCTTGTTAGCAATTAAATGATCCTTCCGACTCTGTAATTGAGATTTTTCTTCTGTTGTCTGTTTCGCTGTGGGGAAGAGTTTGTTATGCTAAATTATTCATTCTTCACTAGTGTGCTGCAGTCATTTCTATTCAATCGGGCATGGTTATTCATGGACATACATGTACCTTTCCTTACAACGTTATTGGGGGGTGATTAAGGGCATTGTTAAAAGTCATGTATAGTTTGACAACATTAAAAATTTTTAAAAGTATTTTATACATTTTCGAAGCAAGCATTATAAATATAATGCGTTTGATTTTAAAGTATTATATGAACGAAGTTATGCGTCAGTAAATTAAATAATTATTTTACAGACTCTTATTTTAGATAATCTGCATGAAAGCGGTTCAATCAAGTATGAACTTGTTTTTTTTAGTTCTCAAAGCATGAAAAAAATGAAAAACTTCAACAATAAACAAATTTGTTTTTTAAATGCTGTATTGAAAAACCGTAATTCATTATCGCTTCTAATATCGTGCTTTTCACACATTCTTATAAAAACAAAATGACAATTTTTTTCTCTTCATATCTTTTTAGTGTATCCTTTAATTACAGATTTTCATCTTGCACGGCAAAAAAATTAAATGGATAAGCCATTTAACTGTTTTTCAATCAATTAAAAGACAAAACCTCCAGTTGTGTTGTGCAACGGTTTATTTAAAACTTTTTGTATACAAAAATATATTTTGCTTCTTATATTTTCTTTTGCTTCAATATCTCGACTAACAAAATCCTCATTATGACGAGACTTTTAAGACGTATACACTCTATATCCCCATTAAGAGTGGACAAACCATTAACATCGGACACATTAATAGTGGACATTCGTTGACATATCAAAATTCCATAAAGAATTATTTGTGTAAATGTGTATATTTAATTATGGGATGTGCTAAAACTGTGGAAAAGGGATATTTTCAAGAAGTGAGACATATAGTTTAAATTGTTACTGCCTTAAATTGTATCATAAAGGATACATGCATTAATGTATTTTAAGGGATAAATGTAACTAATATAAGACGATATCATATATGTATGTCGCTGTATATTCGTCGCAAATGTTTCACAAATGAAGTTCATTTTGAAAATAATTTTATATAATTAGTGCAATAACGATTAATATATCGAAAATGTATTCAATTTCGTCTTTCAACAGTTTTGTAGTGTTGACGAATGCGTTGGTTTTTCTGAGTCTATAAGATTAACGAACAAAACATTTTTATGAACGCATATCTGTAAACAAACCTAATTTAAGCGGTTATTGCAGCAATCTATTTTTGATCTATTTTTCTTACACTGACGAATGAAGCTATTTATGCTTCAAGAAGTGTAAAAGGTACATTTTAACGAGAAGAAGTTATAATGTTGTCCCACGAGCTCAATGGTTAGAGCATCAACTGGCCAATTTAAAGATCTTCGATTAGACCTTTACAACGACGTCCTAAATAATTAACCACGCAGGTGAGATGAGATGAAGGTGTCGGAAAAGGATCCCGTTATGAATTTTCAGCGGATCTTGTGAATCAGAGCACCAATTTCAACATCACGACCACACTGAATTCTGGTCTGAATAAAAAAGTATAGAATACAAGAGTAGTTATTCAGATTGGTAATTGCGCACAGATTTGATTTCAAAGGGAGCGTATTATTCCATTTCAGCGAGATAAGGCTGGAATCTTGTCCCAGTAGCTCATTTGCTGACCAGTTTGAAGATCCTTAGTTCGATCCGGACTGAGATAGCGAGACCTTTGCAATGTCGCCCGAAGAATTACCCATGTAGACTAGATGCAATGATGATGGGGGTAGGAAAGGGATTCCATTATGAATGTTAAGCAAATCCTGTGAATTACTTCATCAATTGTAACACCACGACCATAAAGAATTCTAGCCTGGGTTTAAAAAAAAGGCATAGAGTACAAGGGTAGTCATTCGGATCAGCAGTTTTCCATCAATCTGACTTCAAAGGGAACATATTATTGGGTTCACGTCAACTAGATAAGGCTGGAATCTTATCCCAGTAGCTCAATGTTTACAATGGTTAGAGCATCAGCTGGCCAGTTTTAAGATCCTGGGTTCAACCTTTACAATGGCGTCCGAAAGAATTAACCATGCAGGTTGGATGGGATGATGGGGGTCGAAAAAGGATCCCATTATGATTTTTAAGAGGATCCTGGGAATTAAGGCATGAATTGCAACACTACGACCTAAAGAATTCTAGAATGGATAAAAAAACATAGAATACAAGGGTACTCATTCAGATCGGCAATTGTGCATCAATCTGACTTCAAAGGGAGCAGATTACAGGACTTACTTCAACGAGATATGGCTGGAATCTTGTACCAGTAGCTCGATGGTTATACCATCGGCGGGCCAGTTTGAATATTTGAGGTTTGATCCTTGACTAAAACACAGACGATGGTTTGTTATGAGCTTTGAAACTACTTTATATAAAATGTTTTACAATTTTTTGGAATAAAATTTGAACTAAAATTTATATTAAATGATATTTAATGTTCATTTAAAGAAAATTACAATAATTTTCAGCATTTGAACTTTAGATACTATTAAATATTTCAAAGGACGAAATTTTAATGAGTAAATTACAAAATATATTTGTGAGTAATGGGTAAATTACAAAATCAATTTTATAAGATGTATGATCTTACTGTGAAGGCAAGAAATCTTTTAAATATTAGATATTATTTTAAAATTGTATTAAAAGTGTATAAAATACTACTTTAAGTTATTTTAATGAAATCAAATATATACATATTCGATCTTTTTTTATCACGTTCAGAGCATTCACATTGACAAAAAATATAATTGGATATCTACGTAAATAGTTGAAGAAGAGACAAAATTATGTTTTCTACAGAGATAATTGACATGTGCAGATAATAAATAGCAAACTTTTCACACCAGAAAGAAATTCATTTATATTCACTTACATAATAATTTTTGTTATATCAGTTCCAGATAACAGGCATCATTAATAGTGGCCCAGAGCGAATAATTGATTTGCATTGCAGATAGCTTTGATTTTCTAGAAGGCTGTAAAATTTACTAGAAAAGCTATTGCGTAAGAAAATAAAATATTTCCTTATTTGAGCTTGTTAGGTTTGGATGATCAGGTTGGGAATTTTTGATGTAATGTTTAACTGTCATATCTTGCATAATAAAAATATATTTTTGTTTGTGTGTCGTCTGAAGCGGAAAATCGTAGCTTAGAGCAGCCAGCGAAATACTTTACAGGGGTAGCTGAATTCCCGCAACAATAGGCTTTGTTGATATTTTTTAAAATTCAATTTAGTTTAATTGTCAAGAAATTAAAATTGAAATTTGACCGAAATTTCAACACATTTTGAAATAAATTTATTCCAGCAGACGATTTTCGAGCGCAAGAGATACAAACAGCAATCAGCAGACATATGGAAGAAGTCTAAGCTAGGTAGTGGGTTTCTAAATCCCAAAGTCTTACTTATTGAATTATAGAGGTATCGTTTTAATTGTTTCTAAACGTTCTAATACTTTATAATAAGCATCGTGCTTAAAAATGCAAAGATGAGATGAAAAACATGCTGTGATAGTATTTAGTTCTTTAATTTTACTACACTTGGGATATAAACGTCTTCATATTTTGCAGTATATACGTAGTATTTATCAAATGGTGCGCTTTTTTAAGTCGTATTGTCCTGGGTCAAATACGTCTCAAAACAGAAGCATTTTTTGGGCATATTATACCCTTGTTACTTTCCCTGAAATACATGGTAATGTATAGGGAAAGTATTGGAATCATGTCGAAAATCGCAACTCGAGTTTGCGACGGATCTACATGTTTCAAGACCTCTAGAATACGAAAAAATCATTTTTACCGTGACGTCTGTGCGTGTGTCTGCGTGTCTGTCTGTCTGTGTGTCTGTCTGTCTGTCCAGATTTTGTATCCACTCTAACTCAAAACCTAATGGATCGAATTTCACAAAATTTGGTAGGTAAGTCACTTGTGAGCGAGTCTGGTGCTGATTAGTTTTGGGTACGATTTGGAATAAAAGAACCCGCCTTTTTTTGCGAAATGGCCCTCAAAAATCGTCAAAATCTAAACTAAAGAACTAGGCATACTCAAATATATCCATTAAAGGCTCGTTTAATACGTAATTTTTAACGACGAAAATAATAAGACCAACCCCATTACACTAGGATTAGCCGTTCTTGAGATATTTTAGTTTTCCTTTTTTTCTCTACGTCACCTTTGAAAATAAGTCCGGTTACCGAATGAGAACGAAAATTGAATTAAAAGTGAAATAAATTTAATTAAAATAACGAGAACGTTAATATAAGTCTGCAGGGAAAGTCATGTGCGGCCCACATCAGATTTTTTTCTTTCTCTGCAATACATAGTGATGTATAGGGAAGTATTGGAATCATGCCGAAAATCGCAACTAGAGTTTTCGACGGATCTACATGTTTCGAGACCTCTAGAATACGAAAAATTTTTTTAGCGTGACGTACGTCTGTGTGTGTGTGTGTGTGTCTGTCTGTGTATCTGTGTGTCTGTCTGTGTATCTGTCTGTGTGACTGTCCGTGCAATGCATGTATCCACTCTAACTCAAAAACTAATGGACCGAATTTCATAAAATTTGGTAGGTAAGTCACTTGAGTATGACCTTGGTGCTGATTAGTTTTTGGTACGATTCGTAATAACAGAACCCGACTTTTTTTGCGAAATGGCCCGTAAAAATTTCAGTTATCCACACTAGCTAAAATACTAATTGACCAAATTTCACAAAATGTAGTATATAAGTTACTTGTAGGATACTCTGGTGCTGATTAGATGTTGGTATTTTTCGGAAAAGAACAGCCTGCCTCTTTTTACAAAATGGCCCTCAAAAATCGCCAAAAGCTAAAAAAATCTACGTATGTTCAAATATATCAATTAAATACTTGTTTTATACGAAATTTTTGATGAGGCAAAGAATAAGAACAACCCTAGTACTCTAGGACTAACCGTTCTCGAGATATTTGAGATTTTCGCATTTAGTTATGCCGATTTTGGAAAAATGTCCAATTAAGAAATAAAAACAGTAATTTAATTAAAAATGCAAATTTAGTATTATTTTGTGCAATTAAACTCAATTTAATGAATTATTAAAGAAATAAAGAAAAAATGAATTTGATTCTGCAGGGAAAGTCATGTGCTGCCCACATCAGGTTTTTGTACAATTGGCATGTTTGTGCATTGAGATACAAAATACGGGAAATATTTTGTTTCAAGACAGATGATATGGAAACTCAGTGGTGTTAGCTATATCTGGTATTATTTATGTAACGATCGCTTAATTAGAATCCGAAAATGCCGCATAATTCGTTATTGATAACAATAAATTTACAAATTCAATTGTTCTAGAGACTAAAAAGGAAATATGCATAAATTGAGCTAACGGAGGAATTGATCGATAAGTAAACGTTAGATACAATAAAAAATAATAAAGAAATGTATACTTTACAAGAAAGTAATTTAATTTAATTCCTAAAAACTTCATAAGTTACATAGCACATGCATTGTAAGAGTAACTAATATAAACTTTACTATATGTTACGTTATTTACAAACATCTTTAAAATGTCTGGAACATAGGGAATATAGACGAAGTTATTCGTCTAAAACTTTTCTAAAAGAAATCTCTAAAAATTTAATTTTTGTATTGACAATATTATTACGAACATATTCTTTCACGAATCGTGGGTGTACAAGCAGGATGCAAGAACGAGTCCAAGTTTCTGGAAAACTTACGTTTTTTCACAAGTACAAAGTAAACAGGGACAGTATACAATCCCACAGCACTTACATGCTTCGCTAATTTTACAGAATAAGCGATATTATTCTCAAAATGTTGACGAAAGTAATCACATTCCAAGGCAGCTCTTGTCACGTCCATTCTTCAACACCCTGCAGCGGAGGTGTAAGTCCTTTTAGTCTCTCCATAGAAACTTATGGAAATCTCTATATCTCAAAGAATAATCATTCTATTGATAAGTTTCTGAAACATTCCGGAAGTCGCCAAATATTGCCAAACTGGCGATAAATCGTCAATAAATTCTTAATATGAATCACTCTGGAAATATCTGTTATCAAATTCTTCATTTTAATCACTATGTATTACCATGTTATGATAAATTGGATGGATTTACATAACTGTAGCAACCGAAAAAATATAAATTTAAAGTTGAACTTTTTGATTAATTATCATTATTCATATCTATCTTTTAACATGGCCATAAATCGTACATAGTGAACTTAATTATACATGGTCACTTATTTCATTCTCTTAGGCTGTTCTCTCCCCATATCTAGTCGTCGTGCTATATTTTCTAAATCATCGTTCTTGTTGTCAGGATCTCGAACTAGTCTATTCTTAAGTCATCGTCTCCAAGTTATCTGTATATGTCTACTCCTAATGACCTTCTTCGGTCACAGGCTGTGGCTCCCTTTTCCCCTCGGGGGTGTCACTCCCCCTTTGCTTTCATTTGCAGCATCCAATGTGACGCAAATAAGCGCTTTTTTCATTGGTTAATCATTGAACCAATGTCGCTACTTGGCATCCTCGTAAGGGCCTACTCGACCCCCCTCTGTCTTGACGCTCCTAAATTTATGGTTTGCTGTAAACCTCGGCGCCATCCAGACTACAAATATTGTTCGATGTTTCGGACACAATAAATAACTGGCATAAACTGTCTCACCAAAACACATGTGAGATCTATTTTTGGTCTCACAATAACATAATAATTACATTAATACTCTTAATACACATGATATCAATAACATTCATAACGAAGGTAGTAGAAACATAAATAATACTATTTACATTATATTTACATAAATAGTGCTGTTTACAATAAAGTATTTTTAATGCCAACACCACTATAGTCTAGTTTCATGGCTATCATTATCGTGATTCAGTAAATATATTATTTTCCTTTAATGTGGAGGCTGGATAAAATTAAATAAACCCAAAAATGAAAAATTTGTCGGTCAATATAAATTTATGTCCGTCAATATAAATTGAGACGATTACAACATTTTCTTCTGTGTCTTTTACAATATCGCGTAATTGACGATTTTCGTATTTATCTCCAAAATCGGATTCCATTTCCACCCCGTTTGTTACTTCATTAATTGCGTGAAAAATGTCCACACACACAAAAAAAAGACTGTATTCATTAATTTTCATGCCAGATGGTATGGATTTACGCTAATGACATTGATTTGTTTTAATGGCGCACACTGGTTAAGTAAAAAATAATTGTTGAAGAAAAATGGAGAAACAGGTTTTCAATAATTATATCTGTTTCTTAATATTTTTTAATTATTTTTCTTAGATTAAAGTTATTCAATAAAAATATTGATTATTATTATTTTTTTACTTTCCCTACAGTACATGGCAATGTATAGGGAAAGTATTGGAATCATCAAAAATCGCAACTCGAGTTTTTGGAGGGTTTACACGTTTTAGGGCCTTTAGAACGCAGAAAAACTATTTTTCGTGTTACGTATGTCTGTGTGTCTGTGCGAGGTATGCATCCACTCCAACTCAAAACTAATTGACCAAATTTCATAAAGTTTTGGAGGTAAATTACTCCTTCTTGTTCGACCCAGACCGCCTGACCTACACGAAGGTGTAACTGATCTGTTTGGGCGACCGAGAAGTGTCACACAATTGCCCTTAAATCGGAACCCAGTGGGGGCGGCATACAGAGGGGACGTACCCTCTTTCGTCTACCACCAACCTCTCGGAAGGACATTCGGATCCACATATTTAACGTGCACGTATTCTGCGTAAACACGGATGCAGTTTGTGTAGAGCCTGGGATCGAACTGGGGTCGTACGAGTGCAATCCCCACGCGCTAACCACTGGGATGTCCCACCTCCTAGGCAAATCAATTGTGGGTTACCCTGGTACTGATTAGATTTTGGTACGATTCGGGAAAAAAGAACCTGCTTGTTTTGCAAAATGTCCCGCAAAAATCGTCAAGATCTAAATAATAATCGTCAGGATAATCGTCAAGATCTACGTATGTTCAATTACGTACGTCTCAATTAAATGCTTGTTTTAAACGTAATTTCTATTTTTGACTCAGGGAGTACTAATGATCACAGGGAATGTCGTGCCACAAATTAGTTATTTTGTATTTGGATGGCTCATTTATAATTTTGACGAAGCCAAAACTCTTTCAGGTCTGCTGCTTGAGAGTCTGTCTTATCACGGGAGAATGATTATTGAGTAAAAAAAAAATCAAAATTGTTATCTCTACGTTCGAAAGAAGAAAATAATTAAAAATTGTTGCTTTCACTAATAATTGTAAATTTTGGTACTTTAGTTTGATTATATTAATTGTTCTGCATAGTTCTAAACAGATAAACTCCTCAGTCAAAAGTACATTTTAAGATTTAATCAACTTGTAATAAATATCTGTTTATTTTTATTCATATTAAAGAGCTTAAGAAAACAAGATTTTGTTTATTGTTTTATATATAAAACGAAAACGACCTCGATCGTCCGCTACACGGTGATTTCTGAGCGTATGCCTAGTTATATCAATTTTTTACTCGGAATGTTTTGGGAAAGTTTATCGATTTGCTCACGAGATATCATGGGCGAAGTATCAGAAAACTGTGTTCTGGGATAAACTCGATTAAGTCTCCAAGTAAGTATCAAAATAACGGGTTTAGTATTTATTTTCTTTTTAAATAACTCACGATTGGCGGTATGATAAAGTAATTAGAATCAATCTCTTCAAAATTTGTTAGGCTACAAAATTATGCTGAAAGTAGAAAACTCGTTTATTACAGGAGATTTTTCAATTGAATTCCACAAAAAAAAAGAAAGTTTTATAACTTTGCTACAGACATTTATGTTTTACATGAAAATAAAATACATTTATGTTTTATATAAGAATAAAATGCATTTATGTTTTACATGAGAATAAAATACATTTATATTTTGCATAAGAATAAAATGCATTTACATGATAATAATATATACATAAATTATTGTATAAATTATTTAATAATTTTGTAAAAAAATTAAAATAGGCAAAAATTGGTAAATAAATTACAAATATGAATATATATATATATATTTTTCCAAACTAAAATGTAAATATATGAAAGTTCAAACTTAAATGTTGTACCAGTGAAAATTTCAGTATTAAGAGTAATAATATTTTATGTAAATAGATTTTAACATATGTTATCAAATAAAATATCTGATCTTTAGAAAACTGCATATTTTAATAAATAATGCAGAAAGATGAAATAGTTATAATTAAAATTTAGTTTTCTGCACCAAATTTGATAAATATATCCGTAAAAAAAAGTTACATAGTTTTTGACGTCATATTTCCATAATTTCTAATAAAAAAAAAATGAATATTACATTTTCATAAATTTATAAAAAAATTTCTTACGATTTTACGAAGTACATAACGAATAAATGAAAAAATTCGATGGCTAATAAGTTTATTCAATTATTTAAATGTTGTCTTTTAAAGAAAGACACATATATTTCAAATTTAAACTTTCCAAGAAATATATTAAAAATAGCTGAAGTCAATTCTTTAATAAGTTTAAAAAGCCAACTAAAAAGTGGTATTAAACGAATCAATGCATATTAATCACGTTTGATATGAAATAAAAGACAGAGTTAATAAAAATATGCTCTGATTTTTTTATGAATTTCATCGCATAAAATTTTGTTTGAATGGGTATAATACGCTTACCTTAAATTTGAATAGAAACCTCACTTAATTTTTTTCTAATTTAGCTCTAGTTCTTCTAATTTACTGCTTTGAAAGTAATTTAAAAGTAATTCGTGTTAAGTAATTTCAAACATTAGTATTTTAAAGTAGTTGTTGAGGATTTTATATTATGTTTCTCGGATTGTTTTATGAGTATAGTAGAATATTTTTATGGATTTACAAGTTATTAAAAATATATATGTATGTATGCAATTTGTTTTTATGGTATTGAAAGTGTCATGAAGAAAATGGTGTAGGGAATATCGGCTACCAGGAGCGTTTGCCATGGCGAAAAAAAACTTTTACCGGAGATATGGGGGTCGCAACTCTCCACGGCCGTATCTTCTGTTACTTTACTAGCATTATTACGAGTACATAGTTACTTGTCCTATTTGGCAATATATATACATATATATATATACATATATATATATATATATATACATATATATATATATATATATATATATATATATATATATATATATTTATCTTTTCTGCTTAGGTTGGACAAGACAAGAGGACTGGCTAGACAAGAGGACATACTTATTTTTTTCCGAATTGTTTGCCTTATTGTTTGCCGAATGGCAACGAAGTTTGCTTTAATTACATTATAAGCAGACTTTACATTATACCTGCAGTATAAGCTTATAATTACTTTACATATTACCTGCAGTCTGAGTTTATAATTGCATTATAAGCTCAGAATACAGAAAACTGCAGTTATTGTATTCGTAGTTATAAATCCGAATTAAAAGATGGTAATCCCTCTCTTTGTGTAACAATCGGTATTGACTGACTTGGCTTTGTATGAGGTAATAAACTTGGGCACTTCTTCTAACTTACTGATGGATGTGAAGGATTATTTAAAGCTGATATTTTATGTCGTTAATTCTCATCGAAAATTGTTGATCATGTTTCCACAGTATAAGGAAGATTCCAGTAAAAACATTTACCAATATGATTTGCTCTTATTATATCTTAAACTTAGTCCAAAAGTTGCTAGAATTCTCAATAAGTTTGCATAAAAGTGATGTTCTCCCCGATTAATAAAACAAACTTTTCTCTCTTTAAGCACGATACTGCTGTAGCACTTAACATATTTTTAATCAATATTTTATTTTTTAAAAACATGAGTTGCTACTATAATATATTCTTTCGTATGACCTAAGAATCGACATAAAAGGAATTTTTGATATTTACATCATAGTTTTTTAGAAAATGCCTGTCATTGGCTAATATCCTAGTCATTTCTGGATGCTCATTATGCTAATGATTTGTATGAAAAAAGCATCTTAAAATGAAAATTATTTATTGTAAACTACATTTAAAATTAAAATGAAAGAAAATAGCGCAACAAAATGCAACAATACAAAAAATTGTTTTCCAGGTAAAAGGAAGAAAAGTAAAAAATCAAATAGTGCTTATTTGCAAAAAAATATATAAAAGAGGATGCATTTTTAAGATGATTTCATTCCAACTCACTATTTTTGCAGTTAGTAAAATAATAAAAAAAATCTGATGTGGGCTACACATGACTTTCCTTATATAATGCAATGGACTTACTACTTTTACAGTAAAAAAATAGGTTTTTTTCTTATAGTAGATACTTATATTCTTTAAAATATATTACATTTTCGACAATTAATCGTCATTTTCATTGATTTAGCGTCATTTTTATTCATTTGGCGAGATTTTCGTTAATTTGGCAACATTTCAAAAAGTGGCCAAGTTGGCGACATTCCGCCAAATACGTCGCCAAAATCTCGCCAATCGTTATGGGCTGTGAAATAAGTTATTCTTATAGCAGATAAATGACTATTGGCGCTCAAATACAAAAGTATTACTCAAAGTATCTTTTCTTATGAATGGAACGAGCTAGATCCACGAGAATTATGTCACCAAATTTATCGGATGATATTTCATATGAAAAGTGAACATGTTTCTCAACAGTTAATATTTTTTTTTAACTTATGGGATTTTTTGATAAATTTATTTGAAAAATGTGCAATATCTAACAACGGTTCATGCTAGCGTTCTAAAGTTTATGTCAATCGTTTTCTAAGGAAAAATTACATAAGAAATGTCTATTTGTGTAACTTTATTAAAGGTTTTAATTTTTTGACGATTTTTATAAAATTTCACTTGAAAATTTAGGGGGTTCTGAAAATTTGATTAAGTTTTAAAACAATAGACTTGCAGTATACACGGATTGTGATTTTTGTACCTAATTTCATTCGAATTGCTCCATTCGGTCGTGAGATATCGTCTCCACAGACTCACTGATACACACAGACGCACACACACACAGACATCACCTCAGAAATGTTTGATTAATGATCAGGGCTGCTTGAAACGTGCTCTCCCATCGAAAACTCGAATTCGAATTTTCGACCCTGTCACATTACTTTCCATATACATTATGTATATAAGGAAAGCAATAAGTGCGGAAATCGAGAAAAGGTTCTGCGTGGATTTTATATTGGCGCATATTCTGCCATTTCAAGTATAAAATTAGATTTATTTCATTTAAAACCTGACCGCTTACAGGAAAATGTTTTCGATTTCAGACATTTGGACTAAGCCCAAATCGGACAACATTATTCTAACTCCCCTGAAACTAAGAGTTTGTGAGAAACTAAAATGAAAATACACTTTTATATTTTGCCTACATATACCAATAATATTAATAAAAGCATTTTACATAAAATAATATTTCGTTCAATTTTGAAAACATTGGAAGAAAGTAAGCAATATCCAGAGAGCTGAGGCGAATAAGACCACAGCAATTTGAAATAAGTCTAGCAAAATCTGGTGTACGCAATATATGGCTTTTCTGTTTAATGCAATGAAATTACTTCTTTTACAGTGAAAAAATTATATATAAGATCCAAGGTACAATGTTTTGACGATAAATTGTACATTTGGCGCTTTTCTGGATGACAACATGTAAAACCATTTTGAAATCTCCCAACTAACTTATATTTTAAGCAACTCTAAATTAACAATCACCAGCATTGAAAGCATTCTCAATAAGCAATAGGATTCGTATATTTAAATAATTAATTCATCAATTTGGCATCATTTTCGTTACATTATCGTCATTTTTGCAATTTTGAAGATATTTTCGTCAATCTGGGGCGAAATATAACCAAGTTGGCGAAATTCCGCTAGCTTATTCGCCTAGTTCGCCAAATGTACAGTCAAGCTTAACAGACATGCAGACAGAGACGAGCATTTTTATATACTAGAAAGTATGCTTGTCATATGGCGTAAATGAAAATTTGCAAAATATGACCTTCCATTTAGCGTCATTTTTAACAATTTATCGGCATTTTCGTCCATTTGACAACGTTTAAAAAAGTCACCAAGTTGACGATATTCCGCTAAATTTGTCGACAAAATTTTGCAAAGTGTTACGGACGGAGAAATAGGTTATTCTTATAGTAGACAAATGACTATTGGCGAATTGCTAGACATCAAGATACAAAACCAAGAGAGAAGATATCTAATGTAGGTATGTTTTGAATGGAACTAACTAGATCCACGAGAATGATGCTAACAAATTTATTACATAAGATTACATATGACAATTGAACATATTTCACAATACCTAACACTTTTTATTATTTTATGAGATCTTTTGATAAATTTATGTGGGAAATGTGCAATATCTCGATTTTTGTTTATACTAGTATTCTAAAGTCTGTGTCAATGGTTTTCTAATAAAAAAAAGTATAAGAAATAATTATTTACATAACTTTATTGAAGGATATGATGTTTTGATGATTTTTCAAAATTTCATTCGAAAATTTGGGGACTCTTCGAAACATTCGATTGCGTTTAAAAACAATAGGCTTCCGGTGTTCACTGATTATAATTTTGTACCAAACTGCGAATTCGAGAAAAATCAAACAAGGGAACGATATACAATTGCATGTGAAGCAATTGCTATCTAGGTCCAGATCGTGTTGGGGTAAAGTCATAATTTGAGGGTAATCTACATTTTCTTTAAACCCATAGCCCGTTTGTCAATAGGGGGTTGAAATCGATTAGGGTCAGTTTCAGATTTACTTTCCACAAAATTTTCATAAAATTGTTCAACCTTGGCAACTAAAAAAAGGTGTTTCTATTGGCCTGTTTACTTATTGCATATATTGCGAAATCGGGAATTTTTTAGATGTGTCACTTTTCTTGAAAACCGACGATGCGATATTATTTGTTTCTGTTTATAGAATTCGCAAAACATATCTTGAGTTATTGCTTTAATGTTTTTAATTTCCTTATATACATAGTAAAATGTATATGAAAAGTATTGTGACGGGGTCCAAAATTCGAATTCGATGGGAGATCACGTTTCAAGCATCCCTGAACACGAATCAAAAGTTTCTGTAGGGATGGCTGAGTGTGTGAGTGTCAGTGAGTCTGTGGAGACGATGTCTTACGAACGAATAGAGCGATTCGAACGAAATTTGGTAGAAAAATTACAATCCGTGAATACTGGAAGTCTATTGACTTTATACTCAATAGAATGCTTAGAATCCCCTAAATTTTCGAGTGAAATTTTGAAAAACTCATCAGAAAATAAAAACATTTATTAATGTTACTCAAGTATGCATTTCTTATGTAATTTTCCATAAGATAACGATTGACATAAATTTTAGAACGCTAGCATGTACAGTTCTTGAGATATTGCATATTTTTAAAAAATATGTATCAAAATATTACATAAAATAAAGAAAAAATATTTACCATTGTGAAATATGTTCATGTTTCATATGTAATATCATACGATACATTTAATGGCATCTTTCTTGTGGATCTAGCTCGTTCCACTTCTGAGGGAGGATATTTGGGTAATACTTTTGTATTTGGGTGCCAATAGTCATTTATCTGCTATAAGAATAACGTATTTTTCCGTCCATAACGCTTTGCGAGATTTCGGCAAACTTGGCGATATTTCGCCCAGATTGAGAAAAATATTGTCAAAATTGCAAAAATGACGGTAAATTAATGAAAATGACGCCCTAATTGATGAATTAATTATTAAAATATTTTAATATATGGACTATATCGCTTATTGAGGATGCTATAAATACTGATAATTGTTCCTTTAGAGTTGCGCGAAATGTAAGTTAATTCGTTTCTTTGAAATAATTTTAAATGTTGTCATCCGAAAAGATGCCAAATGTACAATTCAACGTTAAAACAAAGTACTGTGGATCGCATACATTATTTTTTGACTGTAAAAGGAGTAAATTCATTGCATTATATAAGGAAGGTCATGTGCTGCCCACGTCAGATTTTTTTAATTTATGGCAATTGGCATCATTTATCGAGACATCAGTGTCAAATGGCGAATTCCATATGAACTTAAATACGTATTTATTCTATATTTTATATTGGAGATATGTCTTAAATAAATAAATATGTCGTAATTGAATGAATATAAATATATCATTAAGGAGACAAAGATAAATTTTACTGTAAGAAATTTTTGACGCGCTTATCATTTTTATTGAATTTTTTCTTATTGGATATGTTTGTATGAAATGCAATAATTTTAATTATATAATATAACAAAACAATATAAATTCTACTTGATTCTAATTAAATGTAATCACAGCGCTTCGCCGATTCACAAATATATTTCTTACTTTTTTCATATTACTACAAACGGGAGTGGCTATAAAAAATACATTTCATAAACGCTTTTTCATGAAAAAAAAACATGTACCTGACTTTTATGGTATTAGAACTAACATACAAAAGGAAATGGGGAATTGTACTTTACCTTGCACATTTTCCTATCATCTGTATAATTACATAAAGTGAAAATAAGCTGCAGTTCAAGTTTTTTGGCAATGAGAATGCATATTAAATTTTGGCGCTCTTCAGAGATTAGCGACAGTATATATTGTTTAATGCGCTAATATAAATAGTAGTCATAATAATATTTTTGCGACTGCAAGTAAATTAATGAAATACGATGTTAAATGTAATTTCTTTTAAATTAGGATTAATTTGATTTTCTTTAAAATTAGGATTAATTTGATTTTCTTTTAAATTAGGATTAATTTGATTTTCTTTTAAATTAGGATTAATTTTTTAGTAATTAGTTTAAAAGGTGAAGTTAGGCCATTTACCCGCCATTTCCAGTTAGGATCTGTATCAGCAGACGATCGTGACAGATTTGCAAACAGGTTTTTCATCATCTGTCAAGCCATCGGACAATTGGCGGAACAGTAAGGGAACGTGATTTTTAACGAAGAGTTAAAAATACAAAAAAACAAATTCCTGAATTTTACTTCAAATTACTTGAAATTACTTGAAATTGGATATATAGACAAGTAAGCTATGTAAAAAAGCATTAGAATCAAATAAGATTTAATTTATTAAATATTTTTTTTTTTACTTTTCTTCTTAGTATAGGGAAAGTATTGCGAGGAGTCCAAAATTCAAATTCTGGTTTTCGACGAAAGGAAGGTTTCAAGCATCTCTGAACTCGAATCAGACGTTCTGGAGGTAATGTCTATGTGTATGTGTGTGAATGTGTGTGCCCCCCGAGTCTATGAAAACGATATCTCACGTATGAATGGAGCGTTTCGAAAAAAAATCGTTGCGATTAAGATTATTACAATCAGTGACGCTGCAACCCCACTGATTTTTAAGACAATAGAATGTTTGGAAGATTACCGAAGCATTTAATTAATTTTGCAAAAAAACATTAAACATTTGGATAAATAATCAATTTACGTGTGATTTTTCATTACCAAACTTATGATACAATTTTGAGAACGCTGGCGTAAATCGTTCTCGAGATATTGCGGAAGTTTTAAACCAATTTATCAAAAAATTACATAAAATTATAAAATAATTAAGTATTGTTAAATAAGTTAATATTCCATATGAAATATTACGGGACAAATTTACTAACATCATTCACTTGGATTTAGTCCGTTCCATTAATGAATGAAGACGCCTTTTGAATAGAATACAAAACATTGGATAATAATAGGTAAGAACAGTCCTTCACTCCGTCTGCCTATCTATTTGTGACGCTTGACGACAAATTAAGTGACATTATGACGACGAACTTCGTGAAATATCGGCAACGGTAATTTTTGAAAATGTCACCAAATGGGAAAATGTGATGTTTAATTAACAAAAATGGCGCCAAATTGATAAAAACTCAATATCATGGAGAATGACGTTCAATTTATTTGAAAGTCCTTGTTTTAGGAGAATTAATATTCTTGATGAAGGAAAAAACATGCGTTCCTCACATCAGATTCAATTTGCTCCTTTTGCTCTTAGGTATTTTTCGAATCTGATCATATTTTAGGGATGCTAATTTATGGTTATGCTACAGCTCAACTGACTATAATCTTCTTAGCGTCATCTAACAAAAGCCGTGTGGAGCGTACGAAAAGACGTTATTGCGCTAATTTAGAACGTCGAACAGAATTTCACTTACCATAATTTTTGCACATGTTTTGAAGTTTATTGACTATGATGCTATGTAACTTCTTCCTTCCTAAGTGTTTGGATTTTTATAACTTTTATTTGGCACTGATTTCATTCCCAGGTTGGTCATTATTGATTTTAACACGCATTCATGCCTGTTCTAATGAGCTTACTCAGTATTTTTGTCCCGAAGTTTTTTTACTTTAAATTGGTATTGATTTGTTTAATATTCTGACTTTTTAGTTTTTTCTTATCTTTTCTTTTGCAGCGTTTGAGCAATTTAGTTTGACCACAAATCGCTTTTACTTGGAAAAGTGTGCATCCTACTTATATTCACCGTTAGAGTACAGAGGTATATATACCTTTTCCAGATGAATGAGTTTATTTTTAGAGTTAATTATTGCATATAATTTGAAATCCAGGACTTTTGAGGTGCGTCCTTCTTCTTGCACACCGGTGATATGACAACATGTGTTCCAATTCTCGGTATGCAGGAGAAACTTTTCTCGAGATATTATTTTATTCTTATTTGTAACGTATGACAAGTAGCATAATATATAAAATACCAATGCCAAATGGCTACCTCGATGCAAATTTAAATAAATATTTTTTTACGTTGTATTTCGTATGATATATCTTAAATAAATAAATATATGTTTAGAAAAAGATAAATGTTTATTTTAAGAAAATTCAGGACTCTCATTTGTCCTTTTTAACACTTTACAACATAGTTGAAAAGTGTTTATGACTTTGTTCAATCTGTCTGTCTGTCTGTCTGTCTTTAAATATAGATCTTTAAATATAGATCATACATTTTTTTCGAAATAGTCTGCAAATAATCCCCGTTCACTTCTATAAATCATTGTTGTAATATTGTTAAAAATTCTGATGTGGGCAGCACATGTCTTTCCCTGCAGACTCATATTCACGTTCTCTTTATTTCTTCAATAATAATTTGAGTTTGTCTGCACAAAATAACAGCCATAAGTATTTTAAATCACATTAAATTTGCACGTTAAACTTAAATTTGGTTCTCATTTGATAGCTGTACTTATTGTCAAAGGTGGCGTAGCGAAAACTCGAAGAAACTATAATATCTCAAGAACGGCTAGTCTTAGAGTAAATAGAGTGAGTAAATGGGGTTAGTCTTATTCTTTTTGTTGTCAAAAATCACGTATAAAATGAGAATTTAAGTGATATTATTGAGCGCACGTAGTCCTTTATTTTTATATTTAATGATTTTTGCGGGCCAGTTCGCAAAAATAGCCCGTTCCTTTTTCCTGAATCGTACTAGAATAACCTACAAATGATTTATGTACCAAATTTTGTTAAATTTGGTATAAAAATCACTTGTAGGGCATTGAAATATTATACTCCAAATTTGGTTAAATTCGTTCCATTAGTTTTTAGCTAGAGTGGATAAAGGCAATTTCTGCCGGCCATTTCGCAAAGAAGGCAGATTCTTTTATTACGAATCGTACTATACTCTAATGAACATCAGGATTTCCCACAGAAAACATACCTACCAAATTTTATGAAATTCGGTCCATTAGTTTTTCAATTAGAGTGGATGTAATATCCTCACAGACACACAGACACATACACCGATACACTCTTACATACACAGACGTCTTCCTAAAATAGTTTTTTCGTGTTCTAGAAGTCCCAAAACGTGTAGATCCTTCGAAAATTCGAGTTCCGATCTTCGGCATGAATCCAATACTTTGAATACATACACACACACACACATATATTATCTGTGTATTATCTGTGTATCTAAATTCCGTGCCTATGCAATTACAATAGTGTGATTTTAAATGATCCCTAAACTTTTATTATTTCTTCAACGAAGCCTAATTTTAACTTATGCAGAATGCAAATATCTGAAGCGATTGTAAGGTGAGTTACATAAGAATTGCTGAATTTTTTTCACACAAAATTATGTAGCTCTGGAGTCTGAATACAAGTTATATGAATGAAATATTCATTGAGTTTGCATAGAGAAGCAGATGATTTATATTTCGATACAGTTTTAAATATTTAAGTATAATAAATTACTGTAGTACTGTGATAATGTAAAAGATATCACCACTGAATGTATCACATTTTAAAATTTTTTAAATGAAATTGCATTTCAGTTGGAAAGTGTTTCATAATCAATGCTTATGCATGATTGATCTTTCTTGTTTTTTATTTTTCACTTTTTTAACGTAATCGTGTGAAATACAATAATTTTAAATATATAAGGCAGTAAAACAGTATAAATTCAAATACTATCTAATTATACGCAAATGTAATCAAAGTACTCTAATTCAGTCAGAAGTATGTTTCTTACTTTCTTTATATGCTTTCAAACAAGAAAGGCTAAAAAAATCATAAGCGCTTTTTCATGCAAAAAAAAAAAAAATGTTTCCCTGACTTTTACGTTATTAGAACTAATTTACGAAAGGAAATGGGGAATTCCACTTTACCTTGCACATTTTCTCTCCGTCTTCATAATTGTATAAAATGGAAATAAACTGAAGTAAAGGTTTTGAGGCAGTGGGGTTTTATATTAAATTTTGGCGTTCTTGAAAGATTAATGACCTTCTTTATTGTTTCGTTTGTAATTCGTTAAAAATTAATTATGATATTAATAATATTTTCCACTACTATATATAAATTAATGAAATAAATTCACTTGTGCATAATTGTCTAACATGTTTAACGTGCTTTATTTTTCCAAAACTTCTCGACTTTCTCAAGTATCCTAGAAGGCTGAACCATTGCCACGTGTTAGATTCACGCCCTCATAATTCATTCTTTTATCAAAATCGTCCATTTCACGGGTGTTCGTTTATAACTAAACAGCTTAGTTGCAAGCATTAAACTGGCCTCTTTGCACATGGTTGAAAAAGGTTGGTCCACTTCGAAAATAAGGACAACCAATCTGTATTTGCTTCATTTAATGTTTACTGTGAGGCTAAATAAAGTAATATGTTTTTAAAGCAGTGTTTCTTTTATGACTTTTTGGCCGAGGCGGGTGAATGAAATTTTAAGGAGATCAAGTTTTCTATTTTCATTATATAAATGTATCTAAACGCTATGTCACATAAATAGAAATTAAGTCAACATTACATATCTCCAATGGAGGCGAAACTGCCCCCACCCCGGAGGTATGCTTGAAAGAAACACTGCTTTAAAATAATACGCATAGTATGAAACAAGCTGTACAAAGGTTCAGACGAATAAACACCAAGGTTGACATTTTACGTGAACGATGTTTACTACCCATACATTCATCAATTTGCGGTGAAATCAACATGTTGGAAGTTACTGAGTATAGACGGGAGTAATAAACGCTCCGGACCTGACCCAAAAAATATACGTCAAAAAGAGGATATCCAATCAGGACCGGCCCTAAACCAACACGGAAGATAAGCAAGGACAATCAAGACGGGGGTCCAAAAGGAAGGTATTTTTCCCCGAAATAAGGGAAACATTAAGATTACCTAACGAAAAAAAATATAAGCCGTAGAGAAATGAGGGTCAAATAATGAGACAATGAATTGAAATTCAGTATTCAATGTGTAAAAACTTAAAAGTAATAGTTATGCGAATACATATACTCCAGATGAAATAAAATGGTGTCGAACATAATCAATCCATAGTGTCAAGTGTCACAAGTCAACAACCAGACCAAATGTTTGTTCTTTAGCGCATTTCAAATGCACATAAGTTATTAGCTCTTTATTTTAACAACTGGGTCGAGCGCATAATTTTTAAATCTTCAGTAAATGATGACTTAGTCGCACACCCCCTTCAAAGTCTATTTCATAATATATTAAATCAGTTTATTTAAAGTATTATTTGTAAATATTACGTAAAAGTATTTTTAAATACTACCTGCATAAATATTATAATTTAAAACGCTAAAATTGTGTAGTCAATGACCCGTAATTTACTTGTCAGATTAAATAAGCTTACTCTCACTGTAAAGGTAAATTTGAAGGATTGTTCTCGTAAAACATTGCAGTACACGCCATTATCACTATACTAGCGATTTCACAACGCAGCACTATAATGAGCATAGGGGAAACGTAGCCATTATACTTCAATGTATAATAACTAGTGAGATCTTCGGGCATTCTGTCCTATAAATAATAAACAAAAACACGCAAGAAAGTTTCCTACTTTTGCTGAGTTTGTTTACCGAGTTGAGTTGTATATCTCAAATAACAATTTGTAAAATGATAAGAAATAAAAGAACATCATGGTCTCACTTTCAGTATCTGATATCATACGCCCAGAAAGCTCCATGGTTGCATTGCAGTTTTTCGATGTGAAAAAAGTATAGTCATTGCATTATGTAGGGAACGGGCCACCCACATCATGGACTCACTTTCAGTATTTGATATCATACGCTCATGAAACTCCATGGTTTTCTCGCAGGTTTTTGCCGTGAAAGAAGCATAGTCATTGCATTATGTAGGGAACGGGCCGCCCACATCCTGGACTCATTATCAGTATCTGATGCCATACGTTCGTAAAGAGAGCTCCAGAGTTCATGAAATGTTTATTCGTGATTGAAACACGTTTGGCAATCTTTTGGTAGCAGCGTTACCCAGAGATAGATAGATAGATAAATCAAGGTGTTTATGTTATTAATAGATTATTAATGAAACAAATTTTTTCACGACATTTTGATACGCATGACCATTCACATTTACCGTCTTCTCCACCTTTGCTTCCATTTATGTTTGCATCATTTTGTTCCATGGAGTTTATAGGCTAGGAAGGAATTTATTTTAGGATAGGAAGGCAAGAAACTACTTGTTTTCTTTGAATACGAAATCTATTCATAAAGAATATGATAATCAAGATGGGTTGAAATGGAGATGCATTGGAAAAATGCACAGCGAAGTTATATGTGGACTACAATGACACAGTCATCTTAAATACGGATTTAAATCATGAGCATATGAACCTCCTCGAAATATCAGTAGACAAATGTCACCAAACTCTGTTAAGTGTAAAGCTGAGTTGAGGAAGAACCTTTGGAAAACTTTTTGAAACTATTTAGACGTGGAATAAGTAAAAAGGCACATCTTACTTTTGTCTAAAATTTTCGATAAGAAAGGAAATATAGTAAATTCAAAGGAAGATGGTGCAGTGTAAAATTAAAAATGAATACTTGCATTAATAGCATTAATAAAAATTTCCGAGTATTTCTCTACTTAAAACATATATTTGTAAATATATTATATAATAAAGTAATTATTATATAGTTAAATATAATAATGAACACACACATATATATATATACAGGATGCCCCAAAAAGATAGAAAAGCGCTTTAATTCTTTACCTGTTGGAGATAAGCGGACAATGTAAATTACAAAAATATTGAAAGTAAGGTAGGAAATAAGACCACGTTAATGAAATTGTGAGACCAGAAATATATCTCACACCATATTTTGTGAGACAGTTTTATGTGCGTTATTTATTGTGTCTGAAAGGTCAGACAGAATAAATAAAGGATATAAAATCTTCAGTCTCAATGTGACTGTCAAAATCTGCGCCACAGAAATAGTCCTCCCATTAATTTTAAAAAAATTACACATTTTAAATTTTTATACGACCCCCTTAGACAAATTCGGCCAACCAGAAACTTTTTATTTTTAATGTAACAAGATCATTAAAAAAACACCCGCATATTTGTATCTTTATTATTTTTATCTGTTTGATATGTTACAAATTTCCATTTCTAATTTGATATAGGGTCCCTTTTCATAATGTTCAATTTTCAATTAAATATAACTCGCTCAATTTTAAAGAAACGAATATGCGGGTTTTTTAATGATCTTGTTGAATTAAAAATAAGAATTTTCTGATTGACAAAATTTGTCTAAGGGGTTCGTATAAAAATTTAAAAGTGTAACTTTTTGAAAATGAATGGGATTACTATTTCATTAACGTAGTCTTATTTCCTATCTTACTTTCAACATTTTCTCTATTTACATTGCCCACTTATCTCCAACAGGTAGAGAATTAAAAGCGTTTCAATCTTTTATATATATCTATATATATATATAGTGCAACTTGGATAAAACGAACGTCTCTAATTCGAAATCGTCGTTAATTCGAAGATTTCTCTTGGCCCCTTGAATTTTGTATTAAATCAATGTTAAAAAATCGTGGATAATTCGAAGTTCAACTTCCTTAATTCGAAGTTTTTCAAAAAACTTTCGAACCATAACTACTTTTCGGCCTTTTATCGTTAAGAAATCATCGGCGGAATATCCTCACCTGTTCGACACGTGACAGCTGGAAACCTTCTTCCCCCTACCTGTTCGATCGGCTCGTGCGTTCAACCTACATAGGGTATTGGTTCAAACGACTTCAGACATTATTTGAGCTTCCGACTGTCAGTGTGTCTGTAGTGTTGTGAGAGTTTCGCTAGTGAGCATTCATGATGTCTTTGAGTAAACCATGCGTTCAATACAAGAATTTAACATTTGCTGAAAAGGTCGCCATCATTCGCGTTGTGGAAAAGGATGTGAAGGGGAAATGCCAAATCGCCAACGAGTACTGTATAGCGCCGAACACTTTGTCTACTTTTTTGAAAAATAAGGAAAAAATTCTGAGTAACGCTGCTGCTACGCATAGAAATGAAAAGAATCGCAAAAGAGCTAGAGAACCGGACAATCCTGAAGTCGACGAGTGCTTGTTGAAGTGGTTTAAACAAGCATGGGACAAAAATATTCCTCTGAACGGCCCCCTTATTCGAGTAAAAGCTGAGGAAGTTTCTGCCGGTTTCGGAAAAGGTGATTTCAAGGCTAGCACTGCTTGGTTGGATGGATTTAAGGAAAGAAATGGAATCTCCTTTAGGCGTATGTGTGGTGAAAGTGGAAGTTTGAATCAAGAAGCAGCAACTGTTTGGAAAGACGATGTTTTACAAATGATTGAGAGAACGCCGGCTAAAGTCATTTTCAACGTTGTCGAAACTGGGTTGTTTTTCAAATGTGCTCCAGACAAGACATTAGCGTTTAAGGGAGAGCGTTGCAGTTGGGGAAAGAACAGTAAAGAACGAGTCACTTTATTGATTGGGACTAACATGGATGACAGTGAAAAGCTGCCTTTGCCAAGATTACGTCAATTTGGACGAAAACGTGGAAGTTTTTGGAGAAATGTCAGATCAAGACATTTTTTCAGAAGTGTTAAATAAGACAAGAGCAGCGGAGTAACATATCGAGGATGATATACATGAGGAAGAAGAAGAGACGCCAATCCCTACATCGTCGGAGCCACTTTTTCAACTAGGCGAATTTCGTCGGTACATTGAAAGACAAACAAACGCTAGTGAACCTGTTTTCCGTTCACAAAACATGCTTGATGATTTTGCTAACCTTAAACGACTGAACTTTACCAAACAATCAGACATTGCACAATTTTTTTTAAAACTATAATTTTCTGTATTCAATGTAATACGTACATGCATATAACTTACGTAAATCTTATTTTGTTTACATACATATAGTGTTTAAGTCCTTCATACCATGATATTTCTAAATAAATATTTACTTATTGACTGAATAACCTTTTCAAGCATTCAGTGGACCTGAAACTAAAGTTAAAAGTTGTAACTTTTTTAAATTGAAGTTTTGGATAATGCGAATTTTTTTAGTAGTTCCTTCAGATTGCATTCTACCCAAAAGAATTGGACTTAATTGAAAATCTAATCAATGAAGATGGATCGACAGACTTTTTGGATTCATCAATAAGAAAACACCAACAGTATGGTATTTATATAACCATACACGACAAGAGAAAGTCATACAATATCAAAATAAATAATATTATAGATTGGAATTCAAACCTTACTAAAAATATTTTTAGAAATACTGTCATCGGATACTTCAGAAGAAACAAAAACTACATTACTTTTAAAAAAGACTGCATTTATGAATGTAATAAAATAATAAATGAAGCATTAAAAAGAAATTATCCTAGATATTTTTACAGCATTATTATTATTCCTTTTCCAAAGAAAGAAATTGTACTTTGTTTGAATCTCAATGAGCATTGTTAATCATATCTGCGATCCTATCATCTTGGAATCTTCTTGCGCATGTGCGACTTTCCCTTATAAAAATCGAGTCTTCATGTTGGTTTATTGGGTTTATCTCTTCCTTTCTTAGTTCCATCTTTGCTTCTGTGTCCGATCGGGTGCTTCTATCTGTGCACATGTGGGAGATTGACCATTGAGTTACATTGGTGCCGTGAGCGTTGCCCGGGTCGTAAAAGCAGCTTTAAGCGGGAAAGGGGTGTCGCAATCCACCTCTACCATTATATGCAAATCATATGGTCACTCCCATTCTCATTTCTCTTTTCATCCTGTATATAACCTTATATTCCACTCTGGATGCAGAGCTGCTAAACGCCACATCCTCGGTAGATCTTCAATTTTCTCCTTTACTTTTTGGGGTATTCCTTTAAAGATATACTTTCTTATAGATATACATATATATATATATATATATATTTGAAATAAGTAGTATTAAAGATTAATTCAAGTAATCGTAAAATATTAACATCACCATAGAAGCAAAACCACGGCCATAATGCCTATAAGAGAAAATATCATCACCGGCTCAAATTCGAAGATTAAAAAGAATTAAATTCATCTTCAGGTCTGAGTATATGATTCCAATTAACACAAACACATGCCTGTTTCAGATTGGACAATAGTACATTACTATAAATGTTCAAACTCAGACTACAGGCACCAAAAGGGGAAAAAATGAAGATAAGAGACATTAGAAAAAATTTGTATTATCATGTGGTAGGAAGTCTTCTTCTTTTACCACGTGTATGCAATCAATCTTAGCAGTATAAAAAATTCTAGAAGCACCGGAATGAACATAACGAAATACTACCTAGGAGGCAGTAAGAACGTTCACAACGACACTCCCAGATCCGTTCAGTGAATCAGAGCAGGAGACAGGACAATTACCCGTATAAGCAAAACAGAATATGAACATGAAGCAAACGTGAAAATTCTTACTAAGCAAGTGGTTCATAAGCGAAATGGATAAATGAGAATGTGTTTTAATAAATGAAAAAATAAGGTTGGGCGGGTAGGTATTTTGGATAGTGTTGTTTATGAATTTAAAAAGATGTTCTTTGTAGTAACATGATGTACTTAACATTTTTATTCTTAATAACTAGTTAATAATATTTCTGATACTGAGTAATAACTGATTAATAAAATTTCTTACTGAACTACTGATTAATAATATTTCTTACTGATTCTAACTGATTAATAATATTTCTATATACTGATTTTGAAAGATTAGATGAAAAATGTTGAAATTTATTTACTTTGAAGGTATAAGTTTCTGTTTTGTCATATATTTTAAATTTTAATGTGTCTGCATTTTGAATTTTTAAACTAACGTCTAGATAATTGATCCAGTTTGATATATATAGATTTTCAATTAGTTGTAGATTAGATGGATAGACATTAAAGTTTGATATAGGTGCCTCCTTAGTAATTCCAATAATAATTAAATCATCAATAAATCTGTACATGATATGACAGTTGAAAGGGTACTGAATTGCGTTAAAATGCAGATAAAGGTTGGCCAGTATTATGGATGAGACACCTCCCTGTGGTATTCCCTTATTTAATTTGTATATGCAATTTCCTTGAGATAGATACTGTTTGAACAGAACGAATTTTAATAATGCTTTGAATTTTGGAAAAGAGATGTTTTTTGATTGAGTAAATTGTTCATATAAATTTAGTATGACTTTATATAAATCATAAATATGAATGTTATTAAAGAGGTCTTTGAAATCAAAAGTTTAATATTATGTATGTAAGGGAGTTGTTTTATTAATTAGTTTGTTGTTGTTATTAATCAGTTCTAAATTACTTTTGTTTATATGTGTTTTTTGTGTAGTAAAATGATCATAAATTTGATTTAGTATTATTAGTAGTTGTTTGTCAGTAGCATTAGTATATGAATTAAAACCTATAGTAACCGTTCTAAAAGAAAGAGATGATTTATAGAATTTAGGTATGAGTACCAGGTAAGGAAAATTGAGATTGTGTTTTTGTTTAAGAAGTTTGTAGTAAGCAATTATTTGTTTATTTATAACAGTGATATTATGGAATGTTTAGGAGTTAATGAAATGGAGGTACTGCGTTGCTGTTTGAGTTTGTCAAAATAAAATTTTTTGCAAATAAACGCATAATTGCTGGATGGTTATCAACATAAGTGATTACAAATTGTCTTGTAGTAACTTGATCTCTTTAAATATGTCTTGGTAACGTCTAGTCACCATTTATGTCTAGTCACCATTTATTAGTTTCAACTTTTTGTCCTCCTTGTCTTAAACTTTTATCTCGAGCTAATTGTTATTGCTTTTTCTCTTTTTTGCCATGTTTGCTCTATCATATATTTTTCATATATATTTTTATATTTAATTATTGATGTGATTTTTGCATACATTTATACTAATGCCCTTTTCGATTGTGTTTTATCATTCCATTAATTATTCCCCTCATCCCCCTTTTACTTTCCCTGCAATACATGGTAAGGTATAGGGAAAGTATTGGAATCACGTCGAAAATCGCAACTCGAATTTTCGACGGATCTACATGTTTCGGGACCTCTAGAACACGAAAACACTATTTTTAGATTGACGTCTGTGTGTGTGTCTGTCTGTCTGTGTGTATGTCTATGCAATGTATGTATCCACTCTAATTCAAAAAGAAATGGACCGAATTTCATAAAATTTGGTAGGTAAGTCACTTGTGTGTGATATGGTGGTGATTAGTTTTTGGTACGATTCAGAAAAAAGCAACTCTACTTTTTTTTTGCGAAATGACATGTCAAAATTGCCTGTATCCATACTAGCTGAAAAACTAATAGATCAAATTTTACAAAATTTGGTATATAAGACACCTGGTGGTATATAAGACATGTGGGTTACCCTGGTGCTGATTGTATTTTGGTACAATTCGGGAAAAAGTAATCTGTCTTTTCTTGCGAAATTGCCTCAAAAATCTTTAAAATCTAAAATAAAAGACTATGTATGCTCAAATATATCAAGTAAATGCTTGTTTCATACGTAATTTTAGACGACAAAAAGAAGCTGACCCACCCCATTACTCTAAAATGAACCATTCTCGAGATATTATATAAATGTTTAATTTTGAGGAAACGCCGAAGATTTTTACTGTAGTTAAAAAAAAGTTATTTTTAAGAAAAATTATTTAATAAAATTTCTTAAGACTTTGTAGTTAAGTCCCCTGATGGTTATACAGATGCTGATTAGATTTTGATATGATTTAGAAAAGTACAACTTTGTACATTTTTGCGAAATGGCCCTCAACGATAGTGAAAATCTGAAATAAGTGACTAACATGAATATATATGTATATGTTGAAATATTGTGATTATGCACTTGGTCTTCAGGTAAATTTTGACAACTAAACGAATAAGACTAACCCCATGACTGTAAGATGAACCTTTCTCAAGATATTGTTTTTTTATTTTAAGGACCTGGAGAATGTAAAGTGAATTAAGTTGCCAAATTTAACGAAGGTGCAATAATAAGGCAAATTGGATATAATATCAGAAAAGTATCCATGTTATTTTCAGCAATTAAACTCAATTTAGTGCACAATGAAATAAAAAATAACAAAATGAATTTGAATCGGCAGGGAAAGTCATGTGCTGCTCACATCAGATTTTTATTTTTATAGCGATGACTTATCTAATATACGAATCGTATTAGTCTTGGCCTATAGTTATTTAGGTTAATACTCAATTGTAACGGATGGGTGTTTTGTACTTGCAGTAGTTAAAGCATAGTTTTCACTTAAAAATATCAATTCCCGGAGCCTCATAGGTCCGACGCATAAATAACTCATTTCATAGCAGAGAGAGAAGGAAGTCCGTCAAAACAAGCTATTTTTTCAGGTTTAGATCTTCTTGTGCAACTGGAAATGTTCAGATTTAACCTTAGCCGTGCAATTGACCTGTTTTATAAATTTTGCCGTGCAATTCACCAACTGCTACAGTATCGACAATGTTTCAGAACCTAACGGAGCCGAATTTTCGATTTACCGTTTGGGAGAGAATAAACTGTGATTTTAGAAAGGGTTCTAAATGTAATTTCAGAACAATCAAGTTATAAATGCCAAAAGGCTGATTTATAGATTCTTAATTCTAATCAGCTGGTTAACACATACTGTATTTAAAACAATTGCTTCAATTTTATTCTATTTTAAGTCGTTATACGATTAGTGCTGCTTTTTATTGTAAATACGAAGTAAGCACAATGAAAATTAAAATAAAATATTAATCTGGAAGAAAACGTATATTTATAAATATACTGAAACATTATTTATACTCTATTATACAAAATCAAAACTAAAGTATTATTTTGTTACCTGTTAACAGGTTTGTGTCGCCATTTTGTCTTTTTCTGCTCAGTGAAATACATCACATTTTTGTATATGATTTTAACAAATAGAAAAATTACGTTGAATTATCTAAATAAAAACTATTTCAATTCAGAAATGCAATCTGTTCTGAGATTGAAAAATGAATGTTTTGAATATTTTCATCATTATCTGTAAAATTCTAATTAGAGGTATTTCGTGCAAAATATTTTTTAAAAACTTATAATTGTCATTTCAGAGCTTTATCAAACATCGTTTTAATTAATATTTGTTTTGTAGTGATTTTTATTTCATCTCTTAAGCACTAAAACCTCAAATGTATTTGTTTAAAATATTTTCAAATATTATTTACTTTAAGTGAGACAATCACAGTAAGATTACGTTAAATAAACATTTATAAGAAAACAGAATGAGTTTACATTTTCTTTCCTTACAACAATGCACAGTACGTGTCAAATATTGTAATCGGAGTGAAAATTATAATTTGGAATTTTTATGAATTTGCCTCAATTGATTATATTATAATTCGAATCAACTATTTCATCACTGCATCTACTTGTGATTCTTTACAGGAAAATAGACCAATTGTTGGTAACTTTAACGTGGTAACGTGGAAAAACGTGGGGTGTAGCCATTATATCTATAAATGTATTCTTTTTTCAGTAGCTGTATGTATCTGTAATCTTTTAAATATGGAAAATGCTTACGTTATGTTTTTTGTGCTTCCGATTCTGATAAATATTATAGTTTCAATGAACCCAGAGTTTCAATGAACAGAGTTGGCAAAAAGAGTGTTTTTATATAAAAAACGATAATTCATGGTTTTATCCTTGGTTTAAACCACGGTTTAAATAGAAAATGTTTAAAAAACATTGTTCGAACTAAGAATTAAATCAATGGGGTTTAAATAGCCATTTTATTCAGTATTTTACTCGTATGTACTAGTTATGTATTTTGACGCCAACGAATTAGCCAATTTTCCTTTATTTAACGGTATATTCATTAACAGTTAATTTCATTTTGATGACGATTTTGCACAAAAGTTGCTAAAAGTGGCCAATTTCAGTTTACGTGGTGTTAATTCAATGCCAAAATCATTGTGCGGCGCATTTTCTACGCCATTCATTCTCTATGAAAAAGGTAAATTCAATTCATTATGTAGTGAAAGTCATGCACAGGCCACACAGGTTTTTTATATGTTTTTCGAGTTGTGCACATTTTTCTATAGAATTGTGACAATTTTAAATTATTGTTTACCATGTCTACAATTTTGACAAAACAGGAAAAAAACAATTAAACATAAGAATAAAGCATTTGCTATTTAAATAAAATCCGTAAAAAAAATATTTTACCATTATCTGTTACTGAAGAATAGAAGAATGAAACTCACTGCCCTCTAAAGGAAAATATTGCAAGTTGTGTCAATTTTTATGAAAATAAAGTTTACTTCGCTTGTCTTAAAACCGTCTAAAACCTAAAAATGATATAGTTTTAGTTGCTCGATTTCTGAAGAGGAAGAGTTCGAAATTTGGATTCATTAGTAGATATAATAAAGCAAAATTGTAAAAAGTGCTATACTATATATGGCAATCTCTGCCTGACGTTTATCTCACTGTTACTGGCTAGAGTGTCGTATAATACTCGTCTTGTTTGATGGTCGTATATATAACATTTTTGGTGATAGTAATTTTAGAAATCGTATAGTATTCATTGTAAGGACATCGTACTTAATGGATTAAATACCATTAAGAGATTGCATAGTAATTTCTTTCTTATAGGGCGTAGTATAGCAGTGAATAATAATGATGGACTTGATAATGGATGACATGAGTGTGCGTCGGAATTGGTACCTGCGCTACGGATGAGAAAATAGAAGATATTTTTAAAGATCGTTTTACTTCACTTTATACACTTCGTCAATTGACGGGTAAATCTTGTATTATTTTTTTCAATTTTGCGTATTTTGGAAATGCATATATATTAGCGCTTTCCATACAGAAATTATATAGTCACCCAGATCTCTTTCTAACGCTTGGCGAAAAACTGACGACCTTGGCTTCGAATTTCGCAGTCTTTAAATGTCGCCAAATTAAAGAAAAGCTACCAAATTGATGAAAATGTCGACAAATTGATGAAAATGACTCTCAATTAATTAAAGAAAACCCCAACAAATTGATGACAACTCAGTATTTTAAAAATATAATTTCAATTTCGTTGATGAGTCGTACCGCTTATAGAAAATTATTATTCCAAGATTATGTTTTGTTAGGGGGATACTGGGGTCATAAAAATTGCGTTTTGTTAAGGGATGAATGCCACGGTATGTATGTTTCGATAAGGAGTCGTATAAGAAATAATAATATTGAATGCGAGAAGTTCAGGTCTATCTATGAATTTTAGGAGCGCAAATCAAATACTGAATGAGGGCGGAAGGGAGAAATAATTTTTGAAATTTTTGAATCTTATGACGGATTATTCCTTCTAGTTACTTTATTAGTTATATTTTAAATATTACGAGTTTTGCAGTTCTTGGAGAAACCAGAATGTTATTCGAGAGGAATGGCTATACCTATAGATGAAAATATTTGTTAGTAAATTATCAATCTGTGATTTTTTTCAAGTATATTGATCAATTACAATTTTTTGTTCAATAAAGTATAAGACAAAATAAAACAAATGTGTAAGTTGCAATTGTTGCATAATTTTGTAAGCTGCAATTGTTTCGTAGTTCCTGTATGATATATTTTCTGTTTAATAACAAATGTTTTCCATACACGGTTATTAATTTATAGCCGTTAGAAATAATGATTTCCTTTTGCATATGAGAAGATATAAAAGTAATTTAAATTTTAAGAAAATATTCGCCAGGAAATGATTTTCCATTCCTTTTTTTTCATAATATTTTGTTTCGGCATCTCTTTCAGTTGGAAGCCATGCATGTGCCAATATTTTACGCCATAAAATTTTGAAACACTCCCATGAATGCGCTAAGCTCTGTGACGAATTGAGAGGATTTTCTCAATATTTCTCCGCATGAAAAATATATTTGAAGCAGATACGGTTTGAAAAAATGATCTAATATTTTAACAGCAGCTTTCTATAAAAAAACAACTAATGAAAGTTTAATATTATGAATTCGTGGATTTTATATGCAAAACACTTCATTCGATTTTAACAAGTTTCAATGTTTAATACGTTCCTATAATTAGTATAAGAAGGACTTGCAATACCTTTTTGTAAGGTTTCAATTCGGAAAGCAGAATTTTTAAAACTGTGGTCTTAAGATTTGTCAAACTAATTTCAGTATAACAAATTTGTCTTTCATTAAAATATCTTTTTCCCAATGTTTTCAAGTTTTAAAAATCCATTTTTGTTAATTTATGTGTTTTGATTACTACATAATAAGGTCTGGCGTTAGTGTTCGAGAGGCGTTGGTGTTCGAAAGTGGTGAATGCATTGCGCGAGACTCCCCCTCCCCCCCTCCCGCGCGCCAACGGCCGTACCGTGCTGAGAACACCGGTTCTTATTAGATCACCGAAGTTAGGCAGCATCGGGCGCGGTTAGTACTTGGGTGGGTGACCATCTGCGAACACCGCGTGCTATTGGCACATTTCGGGTGCGGTAGCCTGGTGGTTTGCGCTCTGGATTTGCACGCTTCCACAACTGCCGCCGTGTTCATGCGGAGTACGATCACGTTAAATATGTGGATCCGTAAGTCCTTCCGAGAGGTTGGTGATAGGGGACGGAGGGCACGGTCCCTGTGGATGCCTCCCCCACTGGGTTTCGGCCTAAATTGGGTGGCACTTCCCGGCCGTCCAAATAGTTACCTTACACCTTTCTGGTAGGTCGGACGATCTGGGTCTCAACAACAACCCCCCCCCCCCCCGCTAAGAAATAAATGTGTTTTCTTCAAGTACAAAATAAATCGGCGGGGGCTGCAGTTCGAGTGAGCCGAAATGATTTTGCGTAAATAACATTTTGAAGAATAAAACTCCAGTTAAGTTTTCAATAAGTTTATTCCATTTTCTTAGGTTCATTTTCTTCGTTTACAGACTTTCGAAACACTACTCGTATAAGTTATTCGCTAGCTGTTTAAACTTATTAACTGTTTATGGCACTTTCAGTTTTCGTGCCGATTTTATTTGAAAACTCCGACTATAAACTTTACCTGTATATATCCAATTATTTTACTAACTTGCTTCGTGGTATGTAAATTGAACTTAGATAATATATCTGACGAGATATAACATTCAAGATAATTAAAGTCCTTTTCAAGTTAATTAAAGTCCAGTCATCTTTCAAAGTCAAGTCACATTCATTTAAAAACACATTCAAGACTTTATTAACAAATTGATGGTCGTTCAGGATACTTTTAAATTAATTGTTTTGAAAAAATTTTTGGTGGATAAAAACACATATAGATATATTTTGTACAATAATAAAATATAAAAACTGTATGTCAATTTTTTATATCCAATTTTTATAGTTTTGCTTAAACACATCGGTTAAAATATATCAAATACATTAATACTAAAGGCCAATTCAAAGATTACTTTGTCCTTTAAAGAAACAACAATAAATAAGTGTTAATTGAGGTAAATACTGGAATAAAATATTTTCCTTATTTCAAACTCTTAGGGGCAAACGTTCTTTACTTGAAAGTAACGGGGCTAAGTGTATATTTTTAAAATGTATTTAAAAAAAATCGCAATGAGCCTCACTGTTTCCTTATTAGTTATTTAAAGAGCACTGTAACTTGACACTGCGCTCTATTTAAACGATATCCGAAACGGACTTCTCAACAAATACTTATTTCAATCTTTTAAGAAACGATTTTATTTTTTAAACAGATATCTTTACACCACTCATACCTTATCAGATAGATTTCGTAATTATTCACTTCTCTACTTTCATTTCTGTATCTGAAAAACCATCACCAGAACATCAAAAAACCTTCTAAATATTCAGCGCTATATATAATCATCTTTTATAATCCCTTTCTTTTGACATTCTGTATTTGAGACATTTTTAAAAAGCAAGTAATAATAACAAGGTTTTTTTCCGTATCTCTCGTTAGCATTGCCTCTAATTAAAGTCTTTTTATTGAAACCAGAAGAAAAACGTAATAAGTGTAGCATTTACTTATTTTTCAATCAATTAAAAGATGCAACCAATCTTTTGTGTTTATTATATCCGAAAACCTATGTGGAGAGTTTTTATAAAATCGCATCTAGATTAAGATTTGTCATCAGTAATTATTGTTTTTCCTATACGTAAACAATAGGAAAAAAACATCCTAGCTTTCGGTTTACGTGATAAGTAAATTAAACTTAATTACAGCTTAATGTGTACGATAATTGTATGTTCCCAAAGGGGAATTTGGATGCAATTGTTTAAAAAATTGAAATTAAATCTATGATAAAAATTGAAATGCATGGTTTGAAAAGAGGGAAAAATAAGATAACTATCTCGTTAAATTTATGTGTAATGCGACGTTGATCCTCTCTGTCCGAAGAGAACAAAGTTTAAAAAATAAATAATTATTATATACTAGTGTCGTGTGACATGTTGATATTTTGGCTACTGGTGTCAATCAACATGACAAGAGCTTTAAATGCTGCTCATAACCAAATTGTGCATTCATAAGAACCAATGTAAACTCAAACATAAGTAAACAGCTTCCATCCCCTTTATCACCAAGAGCAAATCGGAAAAAGTGGTGTGACATTAATGGGAGAATGAACAAATATCTTTCCAGAGAGTTTGTGCCAAGAAGCATCAGCTATTCTATGGTTAGCCTGCATGCAATGAATAGGCGAAAAAGGAGTATCATTCCAATTTCGTCACTGCTACTCGATATTACATGGAATATACTGCCATGAAATCACGATTTGCACCCTGTCGTACTTAACTTAAAATGTGTCATCAGTAAGCGAATTTAAGTCATCAATTAACGTAATTGCAATTAGTATGTTGTTGTTGTTGAGATACAGTCCTTCCGACCTACCAGAAAGGTGTTGTTGTTGTTGAGACCCAGACCGTCCGACCTACCAGAAAGGTGTAAGGTAACTGTATGGACGGCCGGGAAGTGCCACCCAATTTAGACCGGAACCCAATGGGGGAGGCATCCACAGGGACCGTACCCTCCTTCCCCTACCACCAACCTCTCGGAAGGACTTACGGACACACATGTTTAACGTGATCGTACTCCGCATGAACACGGCGGCATTTGTGGCAGCGTGTAAATCTAGCGCGCAAACCACGGGGATACCGCACCCGAGATGGCCAACAGCACGCGGCGTTCCGAGGTGGTCACCCACCAAGTACTAACCGCGCCCGATGCTGCTTCACTTCGGTGATCTAACGAGAACCGGTGTTTTCAGCACGGTACGGCCTTTGGCCCTCTACCAGAAAGGTGTAAGGTAACTGTTTGGACGGCCGGGAAGAACCACCCAAATTAAGCCGGAACCCAGAGGGAGATGCATCTTATTTAACCATGACGACCCACATGTTTAACCTGATTGTACTCCGCGTGAACACGGCGGCATTTTGGCAGCGGAGGGAATCGAACCCGGGCCTACCGAGTGCGGGGTGTACATTCGTCATAATAACTGTTGAATGACAGCAACGTGTATTCTGAGTTTATAAGTGGCCTACCTCACAGTATCGTGAGCATCTGTAACTGCTACCTACAAAAGTAGTTTTCCCATTGCAATATAATATGTGTGGTAGTATGTGCTATACTAATTCGTAACTAGGGTTCATTCATTGCCATGAAAATTGAGGTAACTCTTTATTTATTTTTTGTTAAAATCGGTCACGGAGGGAATGTGGGAGCGGTTTCAGTACCAAAATGCATGCACTGATTCCACTACACACAGGCCAGTGATCGTAATTTTAATATACCAAAAGCAACTGCAATTAACACATTTAATTTCATCATAATTACCAGAATAAACACCAGGTTCAATTTTAGAAGAGATTCCCAGTTTAGGAGAATTAAATCCTAAATGATGTACAGTGAGTAAAACATGAAGGCATACACAAATAAACAGGCTCATTTATCACACAAATAATATTTTATTTTTAGATTTTCAAAAGTAATTATAAGCATTAAACTTTCAAATTATTAATCAAATTGCTCAGAGCTTCTCTAATCAATTGAACATTTTTACCTTTATGCTCTGTTCAAAAATATATAGCAAACAATCTTTAAATTTATTCGACAAATATATGATTTCTTTAATCATGAAAATCAACTCAATATAAAGTTATTTCAAATCTGAGCCATTTAATATCAATTAAATTGTATTCACCTGTGCCTGTGATGCAACGGAACTTCTTGTTCCGAAAAAGAAATTTTACCTGAGCGGTAGAGTAAATTTACAATACGAAGAATGTCCTATTCAGGATAACACGATCTGCAGTTGAATAAAAGAGTTCCCAAAGGTGGATGGTCGAGAAAATGATCCACAATTTAGATGACATGACAGCATTCGAATATGGCAAGTAAGCCGAACCTTCGCGATCGAGACTCATCACCAGCCATCGAAAACAGGACTCCTGGAATAAAAAAATAATTTTAGAAATGATGAAAATAAATAGCCGAAACTTTTCCACGATCTTCACATTCTTCTCCGTTCAGCTCCAGAAGAGGCAGGGCGGTTTCTTTAGAAACAAGTGCCCAACTCCGCCAGCTTAGCCATTTTGGCCAAAACCCCTTTTGTCTTTTTAATAAGACAAAAATTTCGATGCGACCTTTCAGTCGGAATTTCCAGCTCCAAACTGCTCCGTCTCACGAGGTCACCGCCGAAGATTTCTCCCTGCGCCTCTTCCTGATTGGACAGGCGCGCTTTTCCTAGTAACAGGCGATCACACGTCACGCATCTCCGCCAGACGAAAATCCTAGACATTCTCACGAATTCTCGACGAAACTCGCTTTTCAGTGCGATTTCAATAGAAACAAGTCTTAGCAAAAACCACAGCACAGGCACGGAGGGAAAAAGAATATTTCTCTCCTCGAAAATAAGAAAAGGCTCATGGCGCAGAAATGCGACATGACAGCTCTCCCCTCCTGGGAGGCAAAAATTTTCCGAAAAACAGTGAGGAAAATTTTTCTCTCACTCAAAAACACAAAAACACAAAAATTTACAAAGAATTTTAGGAACCTGTAAGTGTAAAATAATTTAAAACAAAATTTTTGGGCGAGAAAGGTGCGTACGCCACGATTCTCAAAAACAACAACACTGTAGATCTGAATGACGGGCCCTGTCATTCATCACCACAGGTAAAGACCAAAAGAAAACCAAAAAGGATGACAAGATGTCACCACATCTTAAAGGAACCTTTACAAAAATTTACACTTAAATATAGAAAAAAATTTGTCAAGGCACTTTGCCTGACAACAAACTATCTCAATCAACAACATTGAGATCAACCAGGTGATGCGAAGCTAAAGCATGATATGATATGAATACAACCTTAAACAATATAAACAATTAGAAAAAATTTCAAAAATTCAAACATTTGTCACTTTCAAAACACACAAGTGACACAAGACAATTCTTAATTTTTCAACAAAAGATTAAATATTTTGAAAATTAATTTTTAAATTAAATTTGTCATAATCAGGTAATGAGATTCTTCACTCATTCAAAAATTGTCTCACTTTTGAGAACAAAGACACTTTCAATATTTCAATTTTTCAATTTCAACTTTTTCATTTCAAAACTTTCATTTCAATTTTAAACTTTCACTTTAATTTACTTTCATTTTAACACATTAACTTTAAATTACATTTACTTTTCAATTTTTCAACATTTCAACTTTTCATCATTTATTCAACATATTTAACATTAACTTTAATTCAACTTATTTTTGTCATTAAAACAATTCAGAATTTTCTTATTCTGACTCAACTTTCATAAATTACTTTAAATTATTCATTTATTCCAAATCATTCAATTTATCTTAAATTTCATTTTACTTTACTTTTAACAAAATCTCTGAAATTACTTCAACCAAGTGACCACTTCATGTCACAAAACAAAAATTTTACATTCAAACACATTTGTCTACTGAGAGAGAGAAGGAGGAAAATTCTCTTGAAATTCACGTCAGTTATGTAAAAGCAGGAACACATCCAAAGAGCAAACTCGGCGGGGACTAACGAGTTGCCAAGAAGTAAAAAGGGAGGTGTAAAAAGGAAAAAAAAAATACTCGCGTGCAGGATGCAGAGGCAGCAAAAACAGGACGCCAGGACACGCCTCAGAAGCCATGGAAACAGAATTTTTGAGACAGCTTGCGCTGACCCCATCATCATCATCATCATCTTCATCATCATCATCCTCAACAGCTTCACCAGTTTCCCACCTGGCCATCACAACCCTCCTAGGTAGGCTCGGAGCAAGTTGTCGTCCAGGACTCCAGTCCTGCCACAAAGCACCGGGCTTTTAATTTGCAAAGTTGCTTCTTCATCTGTGATCCGTGTAAAAATGTCCATGTTTGTGTCCACCAGCCAGCTTCCAGGAAAAAGGTTTGCAGCATAAAATTATGATGTCTCACTGAAATTTGTGTAGATGTTTGAAAACTGCTGGTCAAAAAAAAAAACAACAATGTGAAATGGAATTTCAAGAAAACAAATTTCAACAACACATCTGCCAAAAATTTTCACCTCTCTCAGCAACAAGTTTCAAAAACATTTTTCAAAAGAGATCATTTACTTTTGATCTCCAAAAAAAAAATTTCATTAAATTTCAAAAATTCTCAAATTCAAAACTTTCCATTTTTCAATTCAAATTACTTAAATTACTTCAATTACTTTATATTAATTTCAATTTTATTTTAACAAAATCATTTACTTTTTTCAAATTTCAAAAATTTCCTCCTTTTAGTTAGGGGAACAAATCAAATACCAACACCATTTCAATTATTTCATGAACTTAAATAAATAATCAAGATTTTTTTTTCTTCCACAATAAAACACAACAAAATAATCAAAGTCAATCAAAACAGGACTCTCGAAAAATTTTAAAGTCCAAGGAGAGTCAATTAACAAAATTACTTATTATTTAAATTACAATATGAACATTCATAAATTATGGTTCACAAAATCAATTAATTTTCTATTTACTTTTACTTAAATGCAAGATTTCCAATAAATTTTAAAATCACAACAATTTTCTCATAAATTCTATTTTAAAAGACAATATTGAAATACAAAAACTTAAACAAGTATCAACTTTAATTTAAAATGAGATTTTTCTTGCAAAATTTAATTTCTGAAAAATTATGAACTCAACCAAAATTTAATATTGTGAAAATCTTTGATAAGATCTAAGATTATAAGGTGTACGTGTGTTTCTGTTTGTCATATAATACTGATTTTGGTGTGGTGTATAACTATTTCTGTAGTTATTGTTGTAAATGATTCTTCCATTTCCTCTATTATCAAAGTTATTTGAATTATTTCTAGGTGTGAAATGTTGACCTTTATTAGCATGAAAGTTTGATCTAGTATGAACAGCATTTTCATTTACCCTTTTATTTGGCAAATTAAATCTTACTCTTTTCACAGTCTTTTTGTTTTGAGATTTTTCTGCAGTTTTTGATAAACAAGATTTTAGTTTCACAGAGTCTTTCTCAGCGGTGATCACAGGAGTAAGTTTATTTGACTTAGAGTTCAGTTTTTGACTTTCAGTAGTTTGTTTTGAAAATTTTTGCAATTCCTCTCTTCTTGGAGGTAAAAGAGTCAGTCTGTTCACATGAACCAGTTGTTCATTTTTGAGATTCATCACATGTCTGATTAAAAAGTTTACAGCAGAAGTTTGTTTTATCACTTTAAAAGGACCTCTATTAAATGAACTCAGTTTTCTTGACTGACCATGAGGCAAAAAGGGAGTGTATAAATACACTAAGTCATTTACTTTGATATTGGGTATCTTCGCTTTCTTATGTTGTTGTAAAATTTGTGAATTTTCAGCTTTTTCCAAGTTACTTTTTACTACATCATATGTTCTTTTCAGTCGGAATCTCAAGTCCTCTCCATAATCATATGTTGATTCATATGTCGGAGGTTTAAATCCAGCTATCAAGGTATTTGGGACTGTCAAATCTCTTCCATAGAGTAAATAAGCAGGTGATTCACCCGTAGAAGCATGTATGGCATTTCTATGAGCTAACAAAGCAAAATGAATCAACTTATCCCAATTATCTTTATCGTTATATGCAATATTTTTCAAGGATCTGACCAAAGTACCATTTAATCTTTTAACACAGCCATCTACTGAAGGCATATAGGCAGTAGTAGTATTCTTTATTATTCCCAATTTCTTATAAAAACATCTTGCTGTTCTAGAAACAAAATTCGTCCCTTGATCTGAGACGATGTATTTAGGTATGCCATGCTGAGCCATATAGTGCTCTAAGCAATTTAAAATATCTTCAGTTTTAATTGAAGCCAAAGGATATGCTTCAGGCCATCTGGTAAAATAATCAGTTATCACAAGAATAAATTTATTTCCAGATCTTGATATAGGTAATGGCCCAACACAATCCATAGCTATTCGCTCAAATGGATATGTGGATGCTGAAAATTTTTGGATGGGTGCTTTGTTATTTCTAAAACCACGATTTACCACACAAATTTCGCATGATGACACATAATTTTGGGTTTGGGAATACATTCCCTGCCAAAAGTATTTTCTACTCACAGAAGCTAAAGTTCTTCTAAATCCACAATGTGCGTAAGTAGGACAATCATGATGTAACCATAAAATTTCAGACACAAGTTCCTGTGGAACTACAACTCTTTCTTGTTCTTGGTGTCTACGTTTAGGGTGTCTGTGTGTACACCATAAGATATCATCTTTTCTAAAAAATACCAAAGTCTGTGGGTAAGGTTTTATGTTCTTATCTAAGAGATCTATAATTTTATTGCATCTTGGGTCAGATCTTTGAGCATTCTTAATTCTTATGAGTAATGTAGGACAAGTAAATGTTTGTTCCAATTGACCACTTTGTATGTTATTTTCATTTTGAATTTCACTTTCACCATTATCAACAGCACAGATTTCATTTATTTCATTTGAATTGGCTGGATTCAAATTGACCTCTGATTCTCTTCTATTGCTACTATTGGCATTGTTTATATTTCTAGAACTTTGAGAATTTTGATTTACACTTGGAAAATTTTGATTAACATTTTGATTTATCACTTTATATTGTGACACAAATCTTCCTGGAATATTCTCAATAGTATTTGTACATTCATCTACATTTCTCGAAAGATAATCAGCAACCAAATTTGCTTTACCTGGTTTATGTACTATTTGATAATCAAATTGTGATAGAGATGCAATCCATCTAGCCAATCTAGATGTAGGATCTTTTAATTTAAATACAAAGGATAAGGAGATTTGGTCACAAAAAATTGTGAAAGGTTTTCCAATTAAATAGTGTTTATAATAGTTAGTAGCCCAAACAACAGCTAATGCTTCTCTTTCGACAACACTGTATTTACATTCAGCTTCATTCAATTTTCTGCTTGCATAAGATATTGGATGCAAGACTTTGTTTTCATCTTCTTGGGACAAATAGCATCCTAAAGAGTGATTTGAAGCATCAGTGTGTAAAATAAATGGTTTTCTAAAATCTGGAAGGGTCAAAATTGGTTTTGACAAAAGTTTTCCTTTTAAAATTTCAAAAGATTTTTGAGCTTCATTTGTCCAAATAAATTTCTTTTTACTTTCATTATTCTTAGTCTTCAATAAATCTGTTAATGGAAGAGTCAGTTCAGCATAGTCTTTTATGAATTTTCTATAGAATCCAGTGAGTCCAAGAAATTGTCTCACATTATTAATTGATTTAGGAATTTTAAATTTTTCTACAACTTCCAAGTTATGAGTATCAGGTTGTACTTTTCCATTTGATACCAAAAATCCAAGATACTTAATTGTTTTTCTGAAAAAATGGCATTTGCTTGGTTTTAATTTTAGACCATGTTTACTTAATCTTACAAAAATTTCTTCTAGTTTTTTCAAATGTTCTTCGAATGTTCTTGAAGCAACAATGATGTCATCAATGTAAATTCCAGATATGCCAGCCAGCACCAGAGACATCAATCTCTGAAAGGATGCGGGCGCATTCTTAAGACCAAATGGAGTTCTGGTCCATTCAAAGTGTCCGTCAGGTGTTGAAAAAGAAGTTTTCTGATAATCGTCAGGATGTAAACACAATTGATAAAATCCACTGGTTAAATCAAGAGTCGAAAAATACAAGGCTCCAGATAAATTATCTATTAATTCCGATATATTTGGAATTGGATAGTTTTCTACTATTGTAATTTTATTTAACTTTCGGAAATCCGCTACTAAACGGTAACTTCCATCAGGTTTCTTCACAAATAACACAGGTGTGTTATAAGGTGATGTACTTCTCTGAATTATCTTGGCGTCAAGCAACTCGTTCACCTGGCGCGAAAGTTCTTTCTGTAAATTATGTGGTATTCTGTATGGTTTCTGTCTAACAGGTATGTTAGATTCTAAATTAATTTCATGAAGTATGGTGTCACATCCAGACAATTCTTTCATATTCTTAGCAAAAACATGTTTATATTTATTTAGTAATTTTAAAAGTAAAGTTTTCTGAGCATAGTTCATATGTTTCAAATCAAAATCTCCTCCCCATGCATCAAATGTGTCATTGTCTTCAACACAGTTCTCAATGTCAATTCTATTATTTATGTCAATATCAGCTTCATAGATGTTTTCGAAAGTTCCCAATTTCATACCTTTATTTATGTAAACAGACTTCTCTGATGGGTTCGCAATTCTTGCATACAAAAAGTCATTTTCAGGAATTTTAAGAATACTTCTGGCAACAAAAATTTTATTTGCAGAAAATTCTTTATTATTGATAGGTTCAAGTAAAATTGTCGTGTCTTTCTTAATTTTATAATTTCTTTTTAATTTAACAAATGACTCCGAAAAGGGCTTCAAAACACATTTCTTAAATGCTTTGGCAATAGCCAAAGTATTGTCCTGTTGTGAACTTCCTTCATCATGTTTATCACAACTTGTTTCAAAAATTTCATTATCACTGGTATTGTTTTCTGTCAAAGATCTGTTTGTATGTACATAATCATTCATCTGCATTTCATGTAAATCATTTTCACATTCATAATTTGACCTTTCATTCACATTTGCATCAAAATCTCTAAAGTCGACATCTCTGAATTCATTGTGGTAGTTGTTTTGTTCAAATAAATATCCATTATCACACTTATTTTCATATCCTCTAAAATTTCTTGAAAAATTTGTGTCTTTGGATCTGTAATCCACATCATTTGTAAAATTGTAATTTCTTCTATTACATTTATAATTTATTGCATTGCACTCAGATATTTCAGGTTGAACATCTTTGTGTCCAAAGGTAATGGTCACTTTATTTTTATGCAGAAAGGTACTTCCTAAAATCATGTTGTATTCATTTGGTGCAGGAGTATTTAAAATGCAGCATTCAATCACAATGTTGTCTTTTCCAACGGTCAAAAGAAAAGAAGCTTTCTTATCAATCCAAATATCTTGATCACCTACCCCCGACAGAATAGTGGATGTGTGTTTTATTTTCACTTTTCGAGAATCAATTTTCTGTAAGGCATCACTATAGATAATGTTTATAGAACTTCCAGCGTCTATTAAGGCATTTAATTTAACATCTTCAACAAAAACTGAGATGACTGGAAAATTTTTCTGGCAAGGAGCTTTAATTTCCGTCATGCAACTAACTTCAGAATTTGATCTATTAAAATTTGGAGATTGAAAATTTTGTGTTCTGAAATTCTGTCTTCTAAATTGTCTTCTATTACCAAATCTACTATTAAAATATCTGTTATTTCTTCTATATCCAAAATTATTGAAGTTTTGAGATTTATAATTATCAAAAGAATTTCTAAAATTTGAAAAATTTCTTCTCTGGAAATTTGAATTTCTACTAAAACTGTTACGAAAAGGTCTTCTAAATGAGTGAAAGTTCTTTCTTGGAGAATAATTTTGATATGGACTTTTAACATACCACTCTTCTTCCTGCGAGGCAACTGGAGTTCTTCTTTGACTGAAACGGTTTCTATTGTCAGTTCTTCTAGATGGTGTAGAAGTTTTGAAAGATGTTGATGGTTTACGTTTCTTCTTTACTGGAATATCTTCCCACTCTTCTTCTTCCAGTTCATTTTCATTGTATCTGCTTGTAGAGGGCGTATCCAAGAAGGATTCTTCGAAACTGGAATTGCTTTCTTCCAGATCTTCTTTTATTTCATTCAGTCTTTTCTTTTTTTTTTCTGAGTTCTCACCAAATTTTCTTCTTAGTTTGTCAAATTCTTTCTTCTTTAAATTCAATTCTTTCTTCAGCTCTTCAATTTCTTGTTTAGGGTCATTTTCAGTTCTTACAGTATTTACGTCTTCTGTCATTTCTTCCAGCACTTCATTTTGCACTTCTTCTTCCAATATTGCTATCTCTTTAGCAGCTTCAAATGACTGTGGGTTTGCAGATAACACAGCTTTTCGAATAAGGATCTTCAATCCTTTCTTAAAGGAGTTGAGCAAAATTGCAGCTCTCAGGGAATCTTCATTGTCAGACACAGCATCTTGTGGAAAAGCCACATAGGATTCAGCTTCAATGCGGTTCGCATAATCTCTTACCTCTTCATTTATCAGTTGTTTACAATTAACAAGGGCAGCAACATTTTTAGCAATATTCTCTTTCTTAGTAAAATTGTCCTTGAGTGCGTTAACAACTTCAGTAAAATTCGTGCTTTGGTTTAATTTCGGAATGGATTTGAGCAGTCTTTCAGCACGACCAGACAACTTCAACTTCAGGACGAAAATTTTGTCACGATTTGACCATTCGGCGTGTTCAGCGACAAGAAGGAATTTTTCCAAAAATTCGTGAAAAGATTCATTTGCATTGCCAGCAAAACCTGGAATGGATTCAAGGAACTGCGATCCAATTCCCACTTTAACTTTATTTGAGTCTCTGACAGCGGAAGCTGATCTGCCAGAATTTGGAGAAAGTCGTGGTGGAGACACCGAAGGCACACGGTTACTACTATTTGGTTGTGCAGAGGAGTCTCTACTCCTACTTGCACGAGAATTCTTACTATTTCGAGGCATTTTGCACAGTTTATCACAGTTTATTTCGAAAATAATTTCACTTTCTATCACTTATTTATGTGTAAGCAGAGCACCGAAAAAACACAATGTGTAACTTTTTTTTACTTTTTGTTCATTATCATGAACTTCGAATCACTTTTGCATGTGCACAGAACTTTTGTATTCACTTTTCAAAAATAAATGTATGCACTTTATGTATTTACCTTTCAATGTATGTGTATTTGAAAATTTCAATTTACTCATATATATCATATGGAATTTTGTGTATATTTATGTATGTCAAATAATTCAAGAATATATATGCAAAAAAATTCTACTATGCAAATAATACTCTGGTGCATCTGGGCTTATGTGCTTTTTGCACTTTTAAATTTACTTTATGACATATAAATAACAGTTTCTTGTCCATTTATAATTCAAACACTTTGCACCACTAAAAGAACTTTTTCACTTACTTTGACATATCAAATCTGCAATATTTTTACACATAATCAAAACACAAATTTTTCTACACTTCCTCATAAAATTATATTTCACTCACTGTAATACTCTGGGAAAGGGAACAGGCACCAATTTGTGGGAGCGGTTTCAGTACCAAAATGCATGCACTGATTCCACTACACACAGGCCAGTGATCGTAATTTTAATATACCAAAAGCAACTGCAATTAACACATTTAATTTCATCATAATTACCAGAATAAACACCAGGTTCAATTTTAGAAGAGATTCCCAGTTTAGGAGAATTAAATCCTAAATGATGTACAGTGAGTAAAACATGAAGGCATACACAAATAAACAGGCTCATTTATCACACAAATAATATTTTATTTTTAGATTTTCAAAAGTAATTATAAGCATTAAACTTTCAAATTATTAATCAAATTGCTCAGAGCTTCTCTAATCAATTGAACATTTTTACCTTTATGCTCTGTTCAAAAATATATAGCAAACAATCTTTAAATTTATTCGACAAATATATGATTTCTTTAATCATGAAAATCAACTCAATATAAAGTTATTTCAAATCTGAGCCATTTAATATCAATTAAATTGTATTCACCTGTGCCTGTGATGCAACGGAACTTCTTGTTCCGAAAAAGAAATTTTACCTGAGCGGTAGAGTAAATTTACAATACGAAGAATGTCCTATTCAGGATAACACGATCTGCAGTTGAATAAAAGAGTTCCCAAAGGTGGATGGTCGAGAAAATGATCCACAATTTAGATGACATGACAGCATTCGAATATGGCAAGTAAGCCGAACCTTCGCGATCGAGACTCATCACCAGCCATCGAAAACAGGACTCCTGGAATAAAAAAATAATTTTAGAAATGATGAAAATAAATAGCCGAAACTTTTCCACGATCTTCACATTCTTCTCCGTTCAGCTCCAGAAGAGGCAGGGCGGTTTCTTTAGAAACAAGTGCCCAACTCCGCCAGCTTAGCCATTTTGGCCAAAACCCCTTTTGTCTTTTTAATAAGACAAAAATTTCGATGCGACCTTTCAGTCGGAATTTCCAGCTCCAAACTGCTCCGTCTCACGAGGTCACCGCCGAAGATTTCTCCCTGCGCCTCTTCCTGATTGGACAGGCGCGCTTCTCCTAGTAACAGGCGATCACACGTCACGCATCTCCGCCAGACGAAAATCCTAGACATTCTCACGAATTCTCGACGAAACTCGCTTTTCAGTGCGATTTCAATAGAAACAAGTCTTAGCAAAAACCACAGCACAGGCACGGAGGGAAAAAGAATATTTCTCTCCTCGAAAATAAGAAAAGGCTCATGGCGCAGAAATGCGACATGACAGGGAACGAACAATTTTAAATACTGATATCAGTAACTGAGTAAGAATTCAAATATGAATAAATGGAATAAATGGCAGTTATATTTAAGAAATTAGAATATAAAGAATGTTTATATATAGTAAAATTTTATATTTGTATATATATATATACAGGGTGTCCGAAAAACATTGACATCGGCTTTTATTCCTTAAATATTGATCTTAAACATATATAATAAATTACAAAGTTGTGTAAAAAAGGGTACAGAACTATATGAAATCGATAAAAAATTTCAGGGGAATAAATTTGAAGAAATACAACATTTAAATTTTTATACGGCCCCTGTACAAAAACATTTTCAATGAGTAAAATGTGCCCCATACACTAATAAGGTTATGTACAAAATTTCAGCATTTTATTATAAAAAGTCCCAGAGATATGTTTAAACAAAGTTGGTGAGGGATTAATCACACATTAAAATGTAAATGTTTACAGCAAGAGTGCAAATGACGCAATGTAGAAATGCATCATAGGCAAATAATATCTACTCTTATCTTTAGAATTATTTACAATTTTTCAAAAACATGCTTCCTGAAAAACACCTTAAAATTTTACATAATTAATTACAGAATATACAACTTGGAAATGGCACAATCAAAATAAACATTAAAAGAGCTTAGAAATGTACGCATATGTAAATATCTGCCTTTGATCGGTGCGTCACACAATCGCAACAGACTCATTATCACAGGAGAAAGTTGTTTTTTCTCTGCCATTGATCAATCGAATCGCTTACGCAAGAGTAGTGAGCTCATCCCGGTAGTCTGAGCGAACCTTAACAATTTCACATTTCTGCTATATTTTGAGAGAACAGTTAGCCTGTACCAACAATATGTCGCAATAGAGTAACGAAGAACTTTTTGAAATGGTTATGCTGTACAGCTTATGCAATCGCAATGCTAACGAAACTGCACGGGAATATCAACGTACTTTTCCCAATTCTCGACATCTTTCTGGGAGATTTATTTCCCGATTGGTGCAACGAGTGCTTGAAAGAGGAAGAGCACATCGTGTAGGTGGATTAGGTATGCCCAAACTTCACTCAACTGATGTAGAAATTGATATTTTGGCTTACTTTTGCAGCCATCCACATAGTAGTGTTCGTACCGCTGCTTCAGAAATGAACGTACCATGTGTAACAGTGTGGAACTGAGACGGAAAAAATAGCATCCGTTTAACATTCATGGTGTGCAAGGACAGGAGCCAACAGATAATCAACGTCGTCTAGAGTTTTGTAACTGGGCTTTAGTCAAGACGATGCAAATCAATCATTCCTGAAAAACATATTTGGACTGACAAATTCTGTTTTAAACAAGATGGATGCATAAATTCTCAAAATGAGCACTTCTGGTATGACACAAATCCATTCGTGGTACATGATATTCATTATCGGAAGCAATTTTCTATGAATGTGTGGTATAGTATTTTCAGAAATCGTTTGGTTGGAACCATACTGTACGATGGTACGTTGACGGGTGACAGATATTTTAATGAGATTCTAAATGCGGTTATTCCTGATTTTATGGATGATCTGCCCCTAATAGTACTTCCACATATATGGTTTCAACAGGCCGGATCTCCAGATCACCATATTACTATTGTGAAACACTGGTTAAACTAAATAACTTAAATAACGAGTTTTTAGACAAGTGGATTGGCTAGCATTGGCCAGTCGAATTTTCCTCTAGATCGCCTATGGATTTTCATTTGTGGGGTCGTTTACCCACAACTGTATATTTGTCACCTCCCTTAAATAAAGCAGAGTTGCATTCAAGATGGTTGTCGTGACATCACCCAATAAGAACTTGATCGAGTTCACAGAAGTGTTATTAGGCCAATGCAGCTCTGTATTGGCATGGATGGAAAACATTTTGAACAATTTTTGTAATTTTTGTGTAAAGTTATTATTTCTACACAGTGTAGATACTTTTGTACCAATAAATAGTAAAATTGTTATTTATTTAAGCAATCATTGTTTTCTTTCGTAATTTGTGTATGAGTCCTAAAACGCGATCTGCCGACATGATGTTTCCCTTCTGAGAACCCAAGTCGATGCATAGAAAGTGGGTTAAATCAGCATTTTTGTCTTTTCATATCTCTGGGACTTTTTATGATAATATGCTCAAATTTTGTACACCACCTTCTTAGTGTATAGATCACATTTTACTCATTGGAAATGTTTTTGTCCGGGGACCGTATGAAAATATAAATTTTGTATTTCTTAAAATTTAATTCCGTTGAAAATTTAAATCGATTTCATGAAATTATGTACCTTTTTCATGCAACTTTGTAATTTATTATATATGCTTAAGTTCAATATTTAAGGAATAAAAACGGAGGTCGCGTTTTTGGGACACCCTGTATATATCAAATTCATGCGTGCAATTTAATATTAATCTATGCCTGCGAAATAAAAATTTGAGCTATCTAAATTTAATCAGATGTTGAATTTGTTTCATATCACTCCCTTGTACTCGAGAGTCAATGGATAATTTCATGCTCCACACTTAGTGAAGGCATCAAAGGTATGGTCCTGTTATTTAGAATTTGGTAAGGACGATTTACCTTATTACAACAAGCGATGCGAACCTTATTACTCCTGTTACCTTATTACTCCTGTTCTAACGAAGCGAAATTAAGATTTGTATTAATTTTGTGATTCTTTTACTCCAAAACTAAAATAGATAGGAAAATGAAAATTTGCACACGTACGTAAACTTTCACACAGATGTGCAATATCGCAATTTCAATAATTAAAACGAACAGTAACAGGGTGAATTACCGATTTTATAAGCAGCTTTTAAGCCGTGCATACTCACTACACTTCGTACAAATAACAAATAAACTACAATTTTTAATCAACTAATCAAAGCGTATGCACTTGTACGCTTTGCGGTGTAAAAGTACATAAAATACATAAAATATATTTTTATGACTTAAATGTGTTACTTTGATTTCGTTGTTTACCTGTATTTTAATGTGATTAATTTAATATTCAAATTCTAAAATCTTATAGGCTCTTTTGTATTGGTGTTCTCAAATATTAAAATTGATTTTTATACATCTAATTTCATAATCATTTGAAATATTTAAATAATTTTTAATTAATTTGAAATCTTACAGCTCGCATACTGGCCAACGGCCCTACCGTGCTGAAAACACAGGTTCTCGTTAGATCACCGAAGTCAAGCAGCATCGGGCGCGGTTTGTACTTGGGTGGGTGACCACTTGGGAACAACGCGTGCTGTTGGCCCTTTTCGGGTGCGGTAGCCCGGTGGTTTGCGCGCTGGATTTGCACGCTGCCACAACTGCCGCCGTGTTCATTCGGGGTACGATTACGTTAAATATGTGGTTCCGTAATTCCTTCCGAGAGGTTGATGGTAGGGGAAGGAGGGTACGGTCCCTATGGATGCCTCCCCCACTGGGTTCCGGTCTAAATTGGGTGGCACTTCCCGTCCGTCCAAACGGTTATTTTACACCTTTCTGGTAGGTCGGATGGTCTGGGTCTCAACAACAACAGCTCGCATACTTCATATGAGCCAGCCCATTCAAATCTCGGATTTTTCCTAGTTTTAGATTAATATTCTGCCAGTAATATTGGCAGCTATTAGTAATATTCTGCCAGTATATTTTTAAGCATTTACCTTACATGCACTAGTTACAAGCAATATTATGAGTTAATATGTAATCATATATGGCAATGTTATTTGAAACACTAGCATTTGTAATGTAACTGCCTTTCTCGGCTCTTGTTGGTTACTCTACTGTACGGATGATTATATTTATATGGCGGAATTACTATTTGTATTTATCTCTGTCCTCAAAGTGACATAACTCAATTTTAAATTACTTGATATTCAGACCTTTTGGTCCAAGGGCAATAACACAGAATTGCACTGATTAAATGAAACTAAGTTTATTGTGCATTTCACGGAAATAACAGCAGTTGGCTGTTTAAATCAACTCATGGCATAGGCAGTGCTTATTACGGCACACGTCCAGAAAAAATTACAAATGTACAAGATACTACTATTAACTGGACTGGTGATAACGCTTAAATGGAGACGAGTCTAAAGCTTTTATGCTTACGACTGGCATTCTTTTAACTCACCCTATATTGCGGTCAAAACCCCGAATACTAGACATTTCCTAGTCATCGTTGTATTCTCTGGGTTTTCCTTCCCAGCATTTATTCAGTACAAACACACTCAAGACAAGAACGAACTAAATCACCCAAGACAACAACCAACAATAGATTTCTCCCGTTCCTAAACTTATCCTGCTCTACCGTAGGAACGCACAAAATGCTGATTAGGCCGGTGATTTGTCTAATAACCGAACCAGTTAGGATCATTAGTTTACATAAACATAAATTATAATGAAAACTAAGGGAAATAATAATCGGAAGATTATTTAAACCACACATGTTTCAAGGTCAGTTTTATTTCAAGTTATATTTTTTCATCTGTTTGTAAAGTAACTGCCTTACTCGACTCTTTCTGACTATTTTAATCTTCAGATCTTCTTACCTTTCGGTGCAAGAGCAGTAACACAAGACTGAAATGAGTTGAATCAAACTAATACTTATTGTGTACGTCACAGAATTAACATTGTCTGGCTGTTTAAAGCAACTGATGACATAGACAAGAATTATTATTGCATACAATAATTACAATATATACAATAATTTACAATATATACAATATACTACAGTTACTAGTTTGGTGATGACTGTGAAATGGATATGATCTTAAAGCTTTTATGGTTACCACAGGTATTTTGTTACTTAGTCCCGTATTACGGCCACACCCCGAATACCAGTCTTCCTAATCATCGTTGTATAGAATCGAGCTCTTTCCACTAACTTACCCGCCACATTCCGAACTCATACAAATCTATCATCGTGCTTTCTGCTTCACTCCAGCTCATTCACGTCCAAACTCTTTCTAGAATCCATCCTCTTCTCTAGAATCTTTCTTCTTCTTTAGAATCTTCCTCTTCTTTAGAATCTTCCTCTTCTTTAGAGTCCTTCCTCTTCTTTAGAATCCTTCCTCTTCTCTAGAAACCTTCCTCTTCTCTAGAATTCTTCCTCTTCTCTAGAATCCTTCATCTTAGTACAATTCTTCCTCCTTTGTACTGAATCTCTCGAGATCTGAAAGTTATTCTATTCTACCTTAGGAACGTAGAAAATGCTGATTAGCTCGGTGATTGGTCTATCAACCGAGTCAATTAGAATAGTTAGTTTAAAAGAACATAAATTATAATACAAGCTGAGAAAAATAATAATCGAAAGCTTATTTAGACCTCACACAGAGCCTGATTTGGAAAAATAACTGGTTTATTGCAATATGTTATGTCTGTTGAAATTTATAGAAGCATATTAATACTAACAAGAAATTTGTGATGGGGCTTTATATGGTGGTAAATGATGGGTATATTTTAATACTTGTGCATTTTTTCTAAGACAATTAATAAGCTTTTTTATACTCTTTTGCACATTTTCTTCCCACAGTCATACTAACTCTCGGGAAAATCGAAAATGACATCTCCAAAACCGGAAGTGAAAAATCCTATTGAACTCTCCTTCCCGCTCCGAAATTTGCTGTTGAATAAATATAAAAATTATCTAAAATCTATTTGTAACCAATCCTGAGAATTTAATGTAGTAAGGAAAATGTAAATTTTTTAATCAGAAGTGACATATCTAAGTCCGAGGAAATCTTTAGTAAGACCCCTATTTTCCACCAGAACTTAATGCCAAATCAATATCAGACATTACACAAGTTCTAGCTATATGCTAGATGATTCTGAAAAAATGTTTCAGAGAAAATTTTTGAGCTGGAAATTGAAATTCTTAGGGAACCATCACACCATTATATTATTCCCATGCTGAATCTATACCAATTATCACCGCTATCAGCACCAATCATCAGCATCAATTATCAGTTATCAATTATCAGCACAAATTATCAGTTACCATTTATCAGCACAAATTATCAATTATCACCAATTATTAGCTCTATGTATAACCAATCTTAAATTATGTTTCAAGGAAAAAGAAAACGTTAGAATCGGAAATGGAAAAAATAACCGAAAGTGAATTCCTTAGGGGGCCCTTTAAATTTCTTGCAAAAATAAATGCGAAAATCGAGTGGAAATTCACCCTTCAGATATCCTGTTGCAGTGGCAAATAGGGAGTAGCAAGCATGGAAGCGTGGGAGCTTGAAAAAAGAAATATATGGCTGCTAATTATGTTTATCAATCATTATTTTTATTTTATCATAAAATGCGACAGGTTTTAGAGGTATATTTCTTTTTACATGCACGGTTATTTTTAGATTGTTTAAAATCATTCAAAAGACGAAGCCATGTAAAATCTACAAATAAATGTTATTCATAATTTTAGTAATTTTCGTTGAGAAATTCTCTTCAATTTCTTTCTAAATTAATATGCAATAACTAAAATTAATGCAATAACTAAAATTAATTAATTAATTTTCTATCTTTAACTTTAATTAAAATATTCAATAGTTTTCACAAAAATAATGGTCTCCATTCAAACAGAGGATGTAAACACCTTTGTGACTGATATACTTCTACCGTTGGTGACGGTTCTTTTGCCTTTTTTTATTATTTGATACATCTTTATTTCGAAATCGGTAGATAATTTCAATCAATTTTGGAGCCTGTTTTCAACGAAGTATTTATATTGCAGTTTAGCATTTTTTGTTTTTAAAATACAAAAAGGGTTATAAATTATCTTTCGTGGCATATTTCATGTAATCTTTATTTTGCGAAAAATAAATATTTGCTTTCAGCTTAGCGCATTCTTGTTAAAAATTATCTTCGAGAAATATGGAAATTTTCAGATTTATTTAACAGATTTAAAAATATAACAAAAATTTCTTAATGGAAACATAGCTTAACATACCGCGGGAATGAAAATTATTTATTTTCACAAATTCTCTTTTAAAATCATGTGTCACCTACGTATAAATATGAATAATTGCATGGGTGTAAATTTTAAATACATGGAACGTATACAATCTATTTAAATTTTTTCATAGCAATTTATTTTTTTGTGGATAAACAAATTCACAAGAATTTTGTGTTATTTTTATGCCAATTAGGAGTATCTTCACACGGAAAAACTTTTATATTATATGAAAAGCAGTACCAACGTCCTCCAAAGTATTAAAATATGTAGCACTATTTGCCCCTAAGTTATTTAAGATGAGGTGAATGTAATATCCCGAGGTGAATATAATATAAGTAGAATATTTCTTAATAAAATTGCATTTTTTCATACAACAGTATCCTCAATGCAAAATCAACAATGCAGGTCGTAAAAATTTTAAATTGCATTAAACTGTTGTATTGAAACTAAAGTATATAGTGTTATCTAAAATTATATAACGATCAATATCGGTTAAATTGAGTATACATCGTATTAAAAAGTATTCCTTTTATGAATATAGAACGTTTTATACTCAGAAATTCAACTTTTTACCATTTGTACCAATAAACATCCCAAAATATCTGAATTACGGGCTTTCACTGCACGCTCTCCGCAAACTAGGAAATCAAAAACAAATGAAAGAAGCAATCACTTGTAAATGACAGAAAGCGTGGTTCTTCAACCTTATTAGGCAAGGCATGCTCAGAAAATTTCATCGCGAGAAAAGAAGAACGCGGTTAGAAATTGCAATCCTCCACGGAAAATACATTTGTTGCTTTTATGCGTTTGCTTAAAAAATCACGGAAAAATAAATTACGTATTAATTCAAAATAATTATTTTGTTGAAATGCAAAGGCATGCACATAACTTTTTGCCATACTAGAGAATTGTGCTAATTTTACTTTTATTGGATGCGACGAAACGAGTATCAGATAAAATAAAAAAATTCGATGTATTTTTAAAAATATAAATATGATCGAATTGTTGGAACTAGTTTGATTTAAGCATCGTGCGAAAGCATGCTCTTCGATCTCTCGGATGGTGTGAAAATGGAAACTCTGTGATATTAATTATGTTCGCTAAGAAACGATTTCTGTGAAAATCATGGAAATCGCTGAAAATCGTGTTGAAACATAAAATAATTAAGAAACTAATATGAATTTTTTTAAATCTCGTCTCGGAGTATATTTCAGGGTCCTGACGTATTTGTGTACCGAATTTTATGGCCCTATAATGCTTAGACTCCCCGCAACAGACGACACACACACAAAATATATCCACTTATTGCGAAGGATTTAGCACCCACTTTATATACACAAGGTGACCCATACTGGTTTTCCGGCCTTAACAAGAATGTCAGCCTTGTTCTTGAATAATCATTATTTTCCATAGGAAAGATAGAGATACAATACCTAAAGGTAAAGATACAATAAAATATGATATATATAATACACTAACACAGATTATTTGTCTAGCTTGATCTTCTCTCTCAGCTTGATCTTGCTGAAAACTAACACTCATTTTACTATTGACTGAAATCATGATACCGAATGAGCATTAAATAACAAATTAAATTTAATCAAATGGATAAGTTTTTATTATCAATAAAAGTATTTATTAAGTATATATGATCAAAATTAAACCAGTTTATATATTTCACAGTTATGGCACGTCACTGAGATGTGAAAATATTTTATTTCCAGAGCGCTCCAAAGAATTCCTGCAGTTCATCCTTAAATAAAAACACAATTTGTTCGAAGGATAAGGGAAACTTAAGCAACACATATCAGCATACAACTGTAAAATCCTCCCCCCTTTCTTTGTTCTATTACTTTGAGGCTCTTACGTGTCTTTTAACATATTGTTCGTCTTATCGGGCCTCAATTATTTTTGTTCGGACTTGACTTGTCTTGTCGGGATATTCCTGTTGTGTTTTGGCTTACTCTAAATTTGTGTTTTGGATTGTGTTTGGTGTCGAGGTCTACGTATAGTGCAAATTTCATTCTTATTGGATGCTTTCTTCATAGTTTGCTCAATCGCTCTATCTTTCCGTTCTATCGTCTAACTAAGCCTTCCGCTGCGTTCTTGCCGCTGAAAACTACCATTCCGGACCCATTCCTGCAATCATAGTCTAATTGCTGCATCGCTTCTACCCAAAATGCTGAGCGATCCGTCCTTGTGCCCATTCAGTCTCATGCAGTCCGGCCTATATAGCAGCCCTATTTCAAACTCCTTCGTATGCTCGCAGTGGCCGCGAATTCGCCGGCGAAGCATTGTTACAATTAAGATACGTAAACGCAATTGAAATCCTCCGCACTTTTGGTTTCTGAAATCGAGGTTCGCTCCTTATATGCACCTTCATTGTGCTTAGTTTTAATGCGCTGTAGTTCCGGCTATGCATTTATTGGCTGCGAATTTTTGATCATTTGCATATTCGGTCAACAGGTGTTTGCATGTATAGTTTCATTACTATCGGATTATTTTGCAGGGTACGTCGATTTTTTTGCCTTAGATTGTATATATATATATATATATATATATATATATATATATATATATATATATATATATATATATATATATATATATATATATATATATATATATATATATGTATATATATGTATATATATATATATATATATATATATATATGTATATATATATATATATATATATATATATATGTATATATATATATATATATATATATATACATGTATATATATATATATATATATATGTATATATATATATATATATATATATATACATGTATATATATATATATATATATATATACATGTATATATATATATATATACATGTATATATATATATATATATACATGTATATATATATATATATATATATATATATACATGTATATATATATATATATATATATATATACATGTATATATATATATATATATATATATATACATGTATATATATATATATATATATATATATATATATATATACATGTGTATATATATATATATATATATACATGTATATATATATATGTATATATATATATATATATATATATATATATATATATATATATATATATATATATATATATATATATATATATATATATATGTACATGTATATATATATATATATATATATATACATGTATATATATATATATATATATATATATATACATGTATATATATATATATATATATATATATTCTGCAATTCTAAAAGACATAATCTCACATTTCTTTTTATAAAATCAAAAAATTCTAATTAAAATGTATTGAATAAATAAGTTCCACAAAGAACTTTTGTATTTTTTGCGAAACTATCTTTTCTCATTTCGTTTAAAAAGAATTTAAGTATTAAAATTACGTAGGTAAATCATAACACTTTAAAAAAATATTACTTGGACAAGTTAAAATACCCATTTCTTATAGTTTCAAAAATTCTATTTTAAGCTGTATTTGATTAAACTATTAGAAAATTCGTTTCTTTTATCAATTACTTCTATTGAAAGTAAAAAATAAAAAATAGCACATAGACACTAAATATTCATTTATCAGAGGTAAAAATGAAACATAGCATTTCAGTTCTTTTTACTACCCATGAAAACTGAGTATGTTAATTTGTATGCTTTTTGCACTTCTGTGTAAATTAATCTACTTTGGGGAGAAATGCTTTCTTTTAAAAGCTCTTTAAAGTACCTTCATTAAATCCCATATGTAAATAGTTAAATCACAAATAGAAAGGGTTTTGATGAAACTAGAAAAACATATTTTCTGTACAGAATTGACTCAGAATGAACTAAAAAAGTGTGGCAACAAAAAAACTTTATGAAATTAAATACATTTTATATTATTTTAGTGGTATATATTACCGCTTGGATTAATTTGAAAGAAAAACTATTGTCGATTATGTAAATACATTATAAGAAGATTTTATAATATCAAATAGAAGAGCATGCACTAAGAAAAATTGCAGTTAATGCTGCCTTAATAACAGCTAGTGGATTATTTTCTCAATATTGGCATGCTGATATTTAGTCAATGTTCAGCTACTGTTGTTGGACAATACATAGTTTGCTCTTCGAAGATAAGATGCTGGAATCTTGTCTGTGTAGCTTAACGGTTATTGCATCGGTTGGCTAGTTTGGATACTCGTGGTTCGATTCCGGCTAGGGCAGTGAGAACTTTTCAATGGCGTTCGGATGAATTAAACAAATTGAACTGAAATGGTAAAAGTGGTTGAAAATATACCTAGTTTCGATTTATGAGTGGAATTTGGGAATTATGGACACAGTTTCAACATCACAACTACAAAATTTTCTGGATTGAAAATGTCTGATGTTGGCAGCTCATGATTAGATTCACATCTATTTTATTATTATTTCATTAAAAATTCGTTAAATTTCGTTTTAATTACACTAACACGCATAATTAATTGAAATTACTGTACATTTATACTTTTAATTTCCTTTTCATTTGATAACTGGACCTATTCTTAAAACCTGTGGAGTAAAAATGCGAAAAAAAAAAACTAAACTTTCTCGAGAAAGGCTAGATCTAGAGTAATGCGGTTAGTATTATTCTTTTGATCGTCAGAAATTACATATTACACAAGTATTTAATTGGTGCATTTGAGCATGCGTAGTCTTTTATTTTAGATTTTAACGACTTTTGAGGGTTATTTTGCAAAAATAAGCAGGTTTCTCTTTTCCGAATCACAACAAAATCTAATTAGCACGAGAATAACTTACAAGTGACTCATCTACCAAATTTTGTGAAATTTGATCAGTTAGTTTTTTCAGTTAGAGTGGATACAGATAATTTTTACGGGCCAGTTGACAAAAAAGTCAGGTTTTTTAATTTCGAAAGGTACTAAAATCTAACCAGCACTATGACCATACACAAGTGACTTATCCACCAAATTTTATGAAATTTGGTCTAGTAGTTTTTGAGTTAAAGTGGATACATACATTGCACAGACGCACAGGACAGACATACATATACACAGATGTCACTATAAAACTAGATGTGATGTATTCTAGAGGTCCCAAAACGTGTAGATCTATCGAAAACTCGAGTCGTGATTTTCGGCATGATTCCAATACTTTCCCTATACATTACCCTGTAATGCAGGGAAAGTTAAAAAGGAAGATAATATGAAGGTGGACTTTAAAATCTGTAGTTGTACGCGGATCTGACTTCAAGGGAGGATATTGTAGGAGCCAATTTGACGAGGAGATGTTGCAATTTTGTATCAGTAGCTTAACGTTTAGAACATTGGCTGGCAAGTTCGAACATTCGTGGTTCGACCTGTGGCTAAGACATGTAGACCGTTATAAATATTTTCTTATTAGAAGGTAAAATACCGTTCAGAATAAAAAAAACGTAGCTATTTTCGTGATAAGGGTGAGATATTGGTAGTTGTTTGATAATGGTTTATTCTGTGATAAGGAAGAAACCTTGATAACTCTCTGATTCGAAAGAAAGAAATTTTCATTTCATAATGGGGAGCTATTGGTATTACGTGATATCTAATTTAAAATTTACTCAATAATTAACTTAGTAACTGATTAACTTGGGATAGATAAGTCTAACGAGAGAACAATTTGTTTAATATTTTTTTATATTTTGCTGCAAAATATGCATCGAAAAATAGAGGTTAGTTTGCGTCGGTGTTGAAAAACCTCATGTATACCCAATTCGACAAGGTTGAATCCAAATTTGAAATCATTTATCCATATTGGCCTCTGGATCTGGAGAGATAGCATCTCAAAATTTGGCTTTCTTTGCTATTTTTTGTGACAACATGGTCTGAAAAATGATTTTTAAATCATCCCACGAGCTGACAAAACTACTCCAGTCTCCTCACTGATATTGAATCTAATTCAGAAAAAACTGTTTCATAAATAATTTCTCTTAAATAAATTCATTTCCCGTAGAAGCTAATAACTTTTTATAAAATTCGAAAACGTCGAAGGTTCATCGTTCCATTGTATGGGCGTGGTGTATATCCTCTGTCTGAATTGTTCAGAAAGCCAATCGCATAGCCGCACATCTCTGATGTCCAATGAAAACAAGACACTTTCCATTTAATCAAATGTTCATAAACTTCCAAAGCAAATTTGAAAAGTTTCGATATATCGTTGAGAGAAAGTTTTCTTGGAGAAAACTATAGTGTGATTTTTTAAAAAAAAGTTTGAGATAATTTTTATGTTCACGTGCCGAAGTTGTATTGTGCATCACAGCCGAAGTTGTTATATTGTTTATTACAATCGTAAATAGGAAGAAATGTGATCCCAGGTTTACCTGACTCCAAACAAGAGCAAGCGGGCCTTAGTTCACAAAGCTGGCGGGCTTTGATGGTAATTTAATTGTGTTGGTAATGTAATTAAAAACACGGTATAATGAACTTTATATCATAACTTTATTTTGAAAATAAAATAAAACAAATATATTTCCTGGCATATTTGATTTCGTTATAGCAACTTTTGTTTTTAACGTTTAATATGCAGAATTCCAAGATCAAATAATTGTGAAAAAATCTTTCAATGACTTTGCCTGAAAAGTCTTTTCAATGACTTTACCTGAAGTCATTGAAAACCTTTAAAGTCCGTAAGTCATTGAAAAGCTTTAAAGTCCGTAAGTCATTATAAAGTCAGATAATCAGGTAAATGCATTGTAAAATCAGATAATCAGGTAAAGTCATTATAAAGTCAAAATGGCCTCTGAGTAAAGTCATTATAAAGTCAAAAAGGCCTCTGAGTAAAGTCACTTGCAATTAAAAAGTTTCATAGTAAAGTCATTATAAAGTAAAAAAGATTTCTGAGTGAGCTCATTAGGTCTATCTATTGTAAATGATTATGCTCGATTGAACATATGTGATAGTTGTGACATTAGTGAAGATATGAAGAAGTTCAAAATAAGAATTTAAGCAATTGGAATAGAAGAAAAATTCCAAATACAAAGTTGTAGAACATTGTATACAGAGTAGGAAATGAACCAAATCGATTACATAAAGGCATTTATTTAATACAATATGGTTATATGCGATATCTTACAGAACATAACATTTACATGAAGCGAAGTATAAGGTACAGTCTGGCCAAAATGCTCTCCGTAAGTAACAATGCACATTTAAGTTTTAGAAAAGTATTAACAAGTACTTCGAAAAACATTGCAGGTGTCAAGGTGTTATAGCGTCTAGCAACCCATGAGGTAAGAAAGGTATTTATTCCCTTTTATATACAGGTTTTTCAATCCTGATGTCTATACCTATGAATTAGACGATGCTGTATAATTTTTTAAATTACCATTTGACTTCTATCTCGTCTTGTAGCGATCTCCTGAAACTAAATTCTCCAATTATTCGCAAAGAGAGCTTCAAACACTGTTATTAAACTGTGGTATAATCACTTTAGGTAGATCTAATGTGTACACGGAAGGGCCTTAAACTTCTCTGCAATTATTCCAGCATGGCGTGGAATTAAAAGAAATCGCTCACCTTGTCGCCTACATATCACTTTAAAAGTGTGCATTTAGTCTTCTAGCCGAGAAAAGGACCTGCAAGTGTTGCAGTCCGAAATATGCCTTTTCTACACACTTTGAGAACATGCATAAGAAAGCTTTTTGGACAATAAGGACTTTTCTAGGAGCCTTATATTATAATATATCATTAGCTATTGAAAATTTGTAAATTATCTAAATATATATTTTACTCGTTTTAAAGAATTTTTCGTCACTTTTTATGAGAGAAAATGATGCTGTAAAGAATATGCAAAATATTCAAATATTACTCTTCACAATTTAAATATTTTATTTAGATTACAAAGAAAACCCACTTAAATAAATGTGACAGAATGTACATTCGATCCATTCATCAAGAATGCAACTGCAACCATAAATGACTTATTCTCCTTTGCCATGTCGCAACATACCCAAATATCGTGTTCATATAGATTACGCCTTACATTTTTATGGGATTTAAAATGCCTATTTTAACGGAAATAATTACCTAAACATAAAAAATATAGCGATGCAGAGATATTAAATTTACGCTCTGGTCGTAACGTGTTCCTTATATGTATAATGGGAGTTCTTTTTGAGCCATGATTCATTGGGACTTTAGATGTGTCACGTTTGATGCTGTGCGTATTAAAATATAAATGCGTCGTTCTGCCGTTTCGAAAGCGTATCATTTTCCGAGAAAAATTCGTCCGGATCAATTTCGGGTAATGTTTTTTACCGAGTTAGTTCACAGTAACAGATGTCGATGTCATAACTTATATAATATTTCATATTATTAAATAACTAACATAATTTTGTAAAATAATAATAAAAAATATCGCATATACTTTTCCGAAATTTTTCTTTTATATTTCAGATGAAACCTTAATGTTTACTTGCTATCTAAATGTGTAATGGAAGTATTGAAATAATATATCAGGCTAGAAAAGTAACCCATCGAAAAATGGTTTTTCAGAATTTTTACATTTGAAACACTGTGAAACACGAAAAAGTTAGATTTAATGATATGTGTACATGTGTGTGTTTGTCTGTTCATGAGAGTAATGTTTAAATGCACTCAAAACATAAATACATTTAAATACAGTGTAAAACTTTTCAATGAAATGTAATTAAGCTTGGTAGTTAGTTTCTGATGTTGTTAATTTTTTTTTTTCATTTGGTATGAAAAATTGAATTGGCCTTTATTGGAATTGGCCAGAAATATCAACAATGTCTTAAATAAAATATTTAATATGTTTAAACGCACTAATTAGATATTAATAGTACATTTAAGTACACTTTAGTACACTTAAGTTATGATAGTACTTAATAAGATAATGGTACAGTTTATGATAATAGTACACTTATATATATGACAATGGTACACTTAATACACTTAAGGTATGATAACAAAATGAATAAAACCAACCCTAATACTCTAGAATAAACCCTGCTCCAAGATAATCTATATCTCTTAATTTTGTTGACGTCACCATTTCGTTGTGACACATAATCGAAAAAAAAATAACTAAAAGTGTATATTCAATGTAGATTCAAATGTTTCTTCTTTATCAGTTTTTGTTGTGCGATAAATTAAGTTAATCCATAAGGAGAAAAAGAGAAATAAATTCGAGTCTGTAGGGTAAATCATGCCCTGCCGACATCAAATATCCTTATTTAATGGTGAAAATAAAATTAATGCAATATTTGACATTGACAACAAAACAGTTTTTATCATTTAACGTTTAGCTATATAAATAGGTAGTTCACTTGAATTAGCTAAACACCGTTTGGTTCTAGTCAGAACTGCATTTAGTAAACCTTCTTTTAAACCCATATCTTACCAGAATGTTTTGTGTCTGCACAAGGCATGTGTATTAGATAAATAGCTCCGCAGGAAATAATCACGTCTTATTTAATTGCTTTCAAGTTCTTCTAGACTTTATCATTAATCATAACTCCTGTTACTGATATTGTCTCTTTGGAAAATGTGATTTCGACTTTTGGGTTGAGCAATCCAGAGATTACATTATGATTTTATATCGATAATAGTGACTTTTTACTATTTGGAGCTGTAGGACATTGATGATTATCTAATACTTATTAAAATTAGTATTATTTTAATCTCCAGTGAAGTTTTAGAATCATATCATCATTGAAGATAACACTATCTTGAATCAGTTTTTCCATTTTTAAGGCTATTCAATTGTTATTTGATATATTACTTTCTCTGAAATACATGATAATGTATAGGGAAAGTATTGGAATCATGTCGAAAATCGCAACTCGAGTTTTCGACGGATCTACACGTTTCGAAACCTCTAGAATACGAAAAAACTATTTTTAGCGTGACGCCTGTGTGTGTGTCTGTCTGTCTGTGCGTCTGTGTCTGTGCAATGTATGTATCCACTCTAACTCAAAAACTTATAGACCGAATTTCATAAAATTTGGTAGGTGAGTCACTTGGGTATGACCTTGCTGCTGAGTAGATTTTGGTACGATTCGTAAAAATAGAACCCATCATTTTTTGCGAAATGGCCTTTAAAAATTTTATGTATCTACGCTAGCTAAAATAGTAATTGACTAAATTTCACAAAATTTGGTAGATAAGTTACTTGTACGATACTCTGCTGCTGATTAGATTTTGGTATTAATCGGAAAAGAACAAATTGCCTTTTTTTACGAAATGGCCCGCAAAATGTCATGTCTCTAGCTAAAATACTAATTGGTCAAATTTTATGAAATTTGGTAGATAAGTTACTTGTGAGATACTCTGGTGCTGATTAGATTTTGGTATTATTCGGAGAAGAACAACCTGGATTTTTTACGAAATGGCCCTCAAAAATCGCCAAAATCTAAAACAAAGCTACGTATGTTCAAATATATCAGTTAAATGCTTGTTTTATACGTAAATTTTCGATGAGGAAAAGAATAAGTACAGCTCTATTACTCTGGAACTAACCGTTCTCGAGATATTTGAGATTTTTCTCATTTTGTTATGCCATTTTTGGAAAAACATCCAATTACCAAATAAAAACAGAAATCCAATTAAAACTGCAAATTTAGTGTTATGTTGTGCAATTAAATTCAATTAAATGAATTATTAAAGAAATAAAGAAAAAATGAATTTGAGTCTGCAGGGAAAGTCATGTGCTGCCCACATCAGATTTTTACTTTCTCTGCAATACATGGTAATGTATAAGGAAAGTATTGGAATCGTATCTAAAGTCGCAACTTGAGTTTTAGATGGGTCTACACGTTTTGGAACTTCTAGAACACGAAAAAACCAATTTTAAAATAACGTATCTGTGTGTGTCTGTCTGCTTATCTGTGCAGATTTTGTATTCACTCTAACTGAAAAACTAATTGACCGAATTTCCTAAAATTTGGTAGGTAAGTCTCTTGTCGGTGGCCCTGGTGCTGATTAGATTTTGGTATGATTCGAAAAAAAAATTGCTTTTTCTGCGAAATGTCCATCAAAAAGCGTTAAAATTAAAAATAAATAACTATATACTCAAATATATCATTAATTAAATGCTGATTTTATAAGTTTTCTTTGACGCCGAAAAGAATAAGACCAACCCTAATATTCTAGATCTAACCGTTCTCGAGATATTTTAGTTGTTTCGCATTTTTATTACGGCACCTTTGAAAATAAGTCCAGTTACCAAATGAAAGCGTAAATTGAATTAAAAGTGTAAATTCGGTGTCATTTAAAATAATTATGACTGCTATTTTGTGCAATTAATCTCAATTTAATGAGTTATTGAAGAAATGTAGAGAATGTGAATAAGAATTCAAGAAAAGTCATGTGCTGCCCACATCAGATTTTTTACTTTCCTTGCAATACATGGTAATGTATAGGGAAAGTATTGGAATCATGCCGAAAATCACAACTCGAGTTTTCTACGGATCTACACGTTTTTGGACCTTTAGAATACGAAAAAACTATTCTTAGCGTGACGTCTGTGTGTGTGTCTGTCTGTGTGTCTGTGTGTCTGTCTGTGTGTGCGTGTGTGTTTGTGTATCTGTCTGTGGAATGTATGTATCCACTCTAACTCAAAAAGTAATTTCATAAAATTTTGTAAGTAAGTCACTTGGGTGTGACTCTGGTGCTGATTAGTTTTTGGTAGGATTCGGGAAAAAAGAGCCCGCCTTATTTTGCGAAATGACCCTCAAAAATCTCACGTATCAACTCTAGCTGAAATACTAATTGACTAAATTTCACAAAATTTGGTAGATAAGTCAGTTGTAGGATACCCTGACGCTAATTATATTTTGGTACGATTCGGAAAAAAACACCCTGACTTTTTTATGAAATATCTCACGAAAGTCGTCAAAATAAAAAGGAAGACTACGTATACAAAAATGTATCAATTTCTTGTTTAACAAGTAATTTTTGACAAGGAAAATAATAAGATAAATTCCATAACTCTAGGACTAACCGTTCTCGATATATTTGAGATTTTTCACATTTTGGTCGCACCTCCTTTGCGAAAATGTTCAATTACGAAATGGAAACAAAAATTGAATTAAAAATGCAAATTTAGTATTATTTTGTGCGATTAAACTCAATTTAATGAATAATTAAAGAAATAAAGAAAAAATGAATTTGAGTCTTCAGGTAATGTCATGTGCTGCCCACATCATATTTTTAATATTTTTACTGTCGTCTGCACGTCGTAAATCATTTATCCGATAATGAAATACAAGAACACATTTTTCATAGAAATATGTTGAAAAGTTAATAAAAAGTCGTCATAGAAAAAGGTGATTGGTAAAATATAGCCATACTAGAAGGTATGCCCAACATAGGACGGAATTCTAATTTTGCAAAATATTATCTCCCATTTGGCGCCATTTTTATCAATTTGGCGACATTTTTGTCAATGTGGCGACATTTTAATGAATTTGTCGATTTAGCGACTTTTGATAAATTGGGCGACATTTTAAAAAGTCGCCAAAATATCTTCAATTGGGATGGTTGGACTTGACAGCAAACGCTATCGAAACATCAAGCATCATTACAATACTATTCCCTTTCGCCAAAGCAATTAATTTAATTGCTTTGGCGTCATTTTTATGAATTTGACGTCATATTTATCGATTTGTTCATACTTTCGTTAATTTTGCAAAATTTAAAAAAAATGCCAAGCTGGCGATATCTCGCCAAATTCGTCGCCAAAATATTTCGCCAAGCGTTAGCCAGAGATAAATAGATAAACATACAGATAAATCAAGGTGTTTATATTTTTAATCAAGCACAGTGGTTTTAATACATCGATTACTTTCTGAAAAATTAATTTCTTATATGAACCATTAAACTTATGCCATTTGAATGTTAAGGGGAAAGGAATTTGATAGGGTGCAAAATAATTAATAATCAAAGTGCCGAATTTCTTGCTAATGCTATTATAGAAATGCGTTATGTTATAACTCCCCAGTTTACTGCTGCATACAGATCGCTTGGATACCTGAGGTTTCCCTAATTATTGGTAGTCAAACTCTTTATCACAGCACTCTGCGTCCTCCTGTGCAATTAGTGAAATTTTTATAACTTCCAGTGATTATCTCACTCTATATACAACTTATTTTCATATGTGTGTCTCGAATTATTTTTCCAATATCATCAGCTCCATCGACTTTGATGAAGGTGTCTTATTTAATGTCTTATTATATTAATGTCTTATCGTCTTAAAAGGCGGTCAGATATGTTCAGCATCTAACTCTGGTTGACCCTTAAGATCTCTTCGCAAAATCACATGCTATCTTTTGGGGGTATTGCTATTTAGGTAGCGGTTTTACCTGACTCTCAAAAAGCCATAAATTTTCAAATAAGGTAATGTCACAATTGATAACTAATTAGCGTTCCCATTATATTTTGTTGGTCCCATAAATTTGAACACAATGTGGCACTCAACACGCTACACGTTGTAGATTACATGTCCACATTTGGATATATGATATTTCTGGCATTATACATTGATTAATGAGCATTGTTGGATATATATCCTCGTAACCCAAGTGTTTGTCCTTCATTTACGATAGTAGATAACACTCATTACTCCATATGTAACGTTATCTTACATATAATTATTTAAAAATCATTGTAAGAGAGAAGCTATAACTCTATATTTTAAGTATCAAAACATTGACAGCCAACACGAGCTTATTGACATTTGTTTGACTTGATTTTTTTCATTAAGAAACAATGGAGTAAAAATATCAGATTTCTTCAAAGTTTAATAAATTGTAATTTATTTTAATAAGTTCTATTTTTGCTAAATCAACTCTGCATTATATATATTAAATTTTGTTATGAAAATGCTATGTTATAGACGGACAGGTTCACGGGCAGACGGATAAATCGATTGCTGTAAGGTTTTCGCACTCATTTTGTACAAACAGTATACTAAGAGCAATGATTCATTTGTTCATTATGTATGAAGGATTTTCATTTTTGCATTTTAAATTATTTTCTAAATTTACAGTACATTCTAAATATTTTGTAATTTTTAAAACATTTATTTTTAGTTGTTATTTTAAATTCAAGCTTTTCACCTATGTTCGCTACGTTCACTAGCCGTAGATTTTATGGACACACTGTATACACCAAAAAATTAATATCGTTTTATTCTTTCACGATTTCTACAATATCAGTTTTCACCAATGGGGATTAAATTGGATCTACAAAGCATTTTGCGCAGTTTTAAGTGCATTGAAGTTAGGACTTCTATTATAAAATATTAATAGAACTCCCCTCCCACAAAATTAATCTATTGCTCACATTACAGATAACAGCATCTATCGATCGGTTTTGCGCTTTTGATATGCTTATCAGATTCATTCTCATAAATAAAAGTAAATCATGAATTTACTTCATACATATTTAATCCGATAGCGATGAAAATTGTCTTATTGATTTTATTTAACAAGAAAACTTTCTGTTTTTCACAGGGCAGCTGAATTTCTTCATCGTGCAGAATTTGCCGATGCATATTTTAGCAGTATAGTGTATATTATTTTATACACGTGTGTGTATAAAATAATATACACTATACTGCTAAATAATATACACTATAATGCTTAGTGTATTATATTTTATATTGTTTATTATACATTTCAATTAAAATTCATATTAAATAACTCTTTAAACTCTGCTAAAACTCTTTTAAACACAGACAATAATATTTACATTACAAATACTAAAAACTTGAATTTAAATTTTTGGTACTAGTTCTGTATTCTAATCTATATATCTGTTGTTTAAGTAGTAATAAATTAATTTTTGACGCCTCCAGGATGTAATATGTTTTGGCTGAAATATTTATTTGAAAATATAAACTTGGTTCAATATTCCGAAGAGCTATCTGACTTTTACAGAAGTGGAGTAATAAACAGTTTACACATTTTATTCATAAATTCTGAAATTTTGTGACGATTTTGTTCTAGGGAAAGAAAAGATTCTGGGATTTATAAATATATTTATTATTTCAATGTTTGTTATCTTAAAACGTTTTTATTTTTTGAATGTGCCAAAAGTTAGTGGAGTATAGAATGAAAATGCACTGACTTTTACATTAATTTATATTTAAAAATGAATTTAACTAATCAAAAAGGAATTTTGAAAATAATTCTATTCTAAATTTTTCACGTTTCAGAAGTATGAAGAACGAAATGTTATTCAGCAATATGACTGGATTTCATCAAATTTTATTCTCATAAAAATATTATTATCAAGTTTTCCGTATTCTCCCATTTTAATTTTCATTATTACACACAGTAGCGCGGAATAGAGTAGTTATTGAATGCAAAATAATTAGATAAAGAATATGAAATCAAAATGTTTTACATGAACTCATTATTATGAACATATTCTTATGAACTCATTTTTATGAACATTTTTCATGAATTCATTATTACCGACATGCGATTCAGATTTTGACATATGATTCAGATGAGGTGTGACACGATATAACCATCACAGTAGAAGTGAGGTAGTATTGGGTAAATTCTAAACACACACATATTATATTGTTTCGTCTAAGCATACTGAGTTTCTGATATGTGCTTTAAGGCTCCGTACATGATACAACAAGTTGAATTGATGGAGGAAGAAATGGAAGTAGAACGGTACAGTTTTTTGCTAATAACTTCTCGAACGAGTCTTTGCAACTGTAAATATAACACAATTTATTGACTACAACTGACCAATTAGAACTCTCACTAGCCGAATACCCGTTGAAAATCAACAGTGTCGCAATAAGAAACCCCTGAATATTGCCATTTTCTTAATAATTCGCCTTTCACATTTATTCGACAAATCAAATATTTTAGTGTGCGAAATGTTTCCTTATCAATTCACCTTTCGAACGTTTTCCTCTAGAGTACCCCCGTAAACGAACATTTTTGAAAAACTATATTCGTCTTAGGTGTTTTCATCAAATGATTAGTCTGTATACCTAATTTCAAGCCTCTATCAAATAATAAAGGAGTTGCTTCTCATTTATTCGGTAAATCGGACATTTTGGTGTGCGGCATCCCCTTAAGTAGAAAATATTGGAAATCTGAAATTGCACACCTTCTTCCTTTCGAACGATTTACCCATACACCAAATTTGAAGTCTCTATCTTATGACAAAGTATGCTTTCCTATCATTTCACTTTTCGAAAGTTTTGGTGTGGAGCACCCCCCCTCTAAAGAACGTTTTCGAAAAATTCGATTTTTCCGGGTTTTTTTATCGAACGATCGAGCCGTGTACCAAATTGCAAGACTCTTATCTATTCGGGAAGTGCCTAAAAAGCGTGACAGACAGACGGACACTTAGCAATTAGTATATATAGATTACATATAACGTCATGATTCCTTCTATTCTTTTCCACAGACTTTGTCTTTGCTCGTGCATGAGTCGTATATGTGATAACTTTATTCAAGCATTTCTTATTATGCTTGAATACTTATGCATTCAAGCATAAGTACTTACTTATGCATTTTTAAGTGCTTATGCATTCAAGCATAACTTATACATTTTTAATCAATTAATTTGAATTTTTAAATCAAATAATTTGAATTTAGTGTATTTCATTTTAATATTTCTTTAAAGGCTGTTTTTATTTCTTTCTATCCAAGATTCTTCTACTTTCTTCTTTCTATCAGACTCTATTTCTATCTAATTTTACTGAAATATCTCATAATTTAATTTTTCAACTTTTTTTCATTGAGTTTCAATTTGCAGTTAGTGTCGTAAGATAATTAAGTATTTATTATTAAAAACTTAAACTATTTAGCATAAATATTAAATTTATGTTTTGTTTACAATACTCATGTGTAGATGGCATCAGCGGTACTTGTAAATTAGTAATGTAAAGTAAGAAAATGTTTCATAGTTAGGGAAATTTATTCCAAATTAAATAATTTTATTTAACAGACACTTAATTTCATGATATATTTTGCCTTATTAATTTTTAAAACAATTGCCATAGTCATTAAAGACAGAAACTTCTAACTGATACGCGACATCATAAACGTTCGAAAAAAAAGTTTTCATAAATTAAACGCATAGCACTTGCAAATAAAGGAAAAAACCAGAAGTAGCGTATTTTTAAAAATAAATAAGAAATGCATTTACAAATACATAACGAAAAAATCTGATGTGGACAACACATGACATTCCTTATATAATGCAATGTATGTACTACTTTTACAGTTAAACAAAATATAATTCTTATAGTAGATATTTATATTCTTTCCAAGATATTGAATTTTCTTCAATTAGTCGTCATTTCCATTGATTTATCGTCATTTTTATCAATTTGGCGAGATTTTTCTTAATTTGGCAACAAATAAAAATGTCGCCAAGTTGACGATATTCCGCCAAATTCGTCGCCAAAATCTCGCCAAGCGTCATGGACGGAGAAATAAGTTACTCTTACAGCAGATAAATGACTATTGGCGTTTAAATACAAAAGTATTACTCAAAGTATCTTTTTTCATGAATGGAACGAGTTAGATCCACGAGAATGATGTCACCCAATTTATCGCATGGTATTACATATGAAAAGTGAATATGTTTCTCAATAGGAAATATTTTTTTTCATTTTATATAAATTTTTGATAATTTTTTGAGATATGTACAATATCTCGAGAACGGTTCATGCTAGCGTTCTAAAATTTATGTCAATCGTTTTCTAATGAAAAATTACATAAGAAATGTCTATTTGTGTAACTTTATTAGCGGTTTTGATTTTTTGACGATTTTTTCAAAATTTCACTCGAAAATTTAGGTGGGGTTCTGAACATTCGATTGCGTATAAAAACAATAGGCTTTCAGTGTTTACGGATTGTGATTGTTGTACCAAATTTCGTTCGAATCGGTCCATTCGTTCGTCAGTTATCGTCTCCACAGGCTCACTGACACACACACACACACACACACACACACACACATATACTTTCACACACACACACACACACACATACTTTCACACACACACAGACATTACTTCAAAAATGTTTGATTCGTGATCAGAGTATGTTTGCTTGAAACGTGCTCTCCCGTCGAAAACTCGAATTCGAATGTTCGATCCCGTCAAAATACTTTTCCTATACATTATGTATATAAGGAAAGTAATAATCAAGAAAATGAAACGAAGATCATCTAATTGCAAGCCAACTACAGAATAATAACAAAAAAGTTGCATATTCAATAAGTCGAAGCATGAAGATAGACCAAGTTATCGGGAATGAAAGGAACAGTTTGTTCAATTAATTGCCTAGTGTAAATTGAAAGTTGTACAGACAGAACTTGAACGGTCAATTTATTGATTCAACTTCTTGTATCGTGTACGACAGCTTTTAGATTTTGACATATGATTCAAATGATTTATTACATGGTACAATCTCCGCAATTGAATTGAGGTAGTACTGGGTAAATGTTAAACACATGTTTTTAACACTTTCCAACTTAGTTGAAAAGTTTTTTATGACTTTGTTCATTCTGGTTGTTTATCCGTTCGCATGATAACTGCCGTAAAAATGACTTTATTAAAATGAAATATTAGTATGTTGTTCAGACGGTCTGTGGGACATATAGAAATGTAAATGAATAATAACACCAAGTTTTGGATTAAATCCGGTTTGAAAAAGTGAAAGACATTGCATTCCAGGGGACCCAATTTTTCAAACATTTTTAAAGCAAAGTTAAAATGCACAAATTGCTTCGAAAATTTTAGGAAATATTCAAATTATACCATAAAATACACAAAATTCAGCAAAATATGTTTGGTAGTATTATAAATAAAAATTTAAATAATAATGACACCCATATTACATGAAGAGATCACGTGACCCACTTCAAAATAAAACACTGCATCCATATATTTTCCCAGTGCAAAAATATTGATTTTTAAAGTTCTTCTAAATTTATATGTAGTGTTGCAACCGTCCTAAAACCGTTTTATTTTTGATTATTTTCTGAGCATTTATATTCTGTGCCAACGCAATTACAATAGTTTTGAGTTTAAATGAACATCAAACTTCGATTATTTCTACAACGAAACCTAAATTTAATGGATATAGAATGTAAACAAGTGATTGTAAGATGAGTTGTATAAGAATTTCTGAATTTTTTCACTCAAAATTATTTAGCTCTGGAGTCTGGAATGAAAGTGATATGAATGAAACATTCATTGCTTTTACACAGAGAGCCAGACGATATACATTTCGATGGCGTCATTTGAATAGAGCTTATTATTTTTGATGAAATTTTAAGTTTTCAAATATAATAAGTTATTGCAGTACTGTGATAATCTAAAATGTATCAGCGCTGAATGAATTGCATTTTAGAGATGTTTAAAGATCTCAACAACATACTAAAATTTCATTTTGATAAAGTCATTTTTACGGCAGTTATCGTGCGAATGGACGACATGAAAAAATTGATAAACACTTTTCAACTATGTTTTAATGTGTTAAAAATTTAATTGCTCACAATAGTGTCCGTTAGTTTGGGCACCGCCGCTAGTTTATAAATAAAATATGAACTATATTTTAGCCTGTTTGTGTATTTTTGTTAAAAATATATATTTAATACTTCATTTCAGCATCTAAATATTCTAATCATAAACAGCGTTGTACAAAAGAAATATTTTTATTCAAAAATATGAAAACGTCTCTATGTGTGTAATTCTTTCAAATACATTCTTTGAGATGAACAAGCATGCGTTATATTCTTTCAAATGTATTATATACTATAAAATTAAACAATTGGTTTAATGTTCCAAACATCGATATGTCTTTCAACTAAATGAAAAATAAATATTAGATATATTATTCGTAATTCAAAATACAAAATATCGCCAACTTCAAAGATATTTTATATTTTGCTCAGTGAAATGAAAATAATTTTTAGATTTGTTGATTTATTTACGTGTATTTAAAACTTGTTTACTTAAAATACGGCAATATCAAAATGTATTGCATTTTGAAGCCTTTTATATTTAGATTGTTAATTAGAGCGCATACCGCGCATTTTCTCTTTTTGTGTAAATACGTACAAAGTCTTCAGATGCTTTTCATTAAATGAGTGTTTGTAAATATTGATCTTGATCCATGATCTATTTATTCTTACATAAAAGTTCAATACATTTATTCAATGATTTTAGTTTCTTTTGCAACATATAATACATATATGTGGTGTGGTGGTGTTTATTTTCTTTAACTTTGCAATTAGAAAATATGTTAATTATGTTTTAAACATAGCCGTATTAATAGTTAGTTATTGTATTAACCATTGCACCAATTTTTTTCTGCACATGCGCTACTTATTTCCCTGGAAAAAAAGCATAACAAAAGGCAATAAAAACAACATTGGTTTAATTTAATTATATTTATTCATTAGGGTCATTATTAACGGGTGTCAGTGTTGACAGATTAACTTAGGAATTCTGCAACTGCATTATAGCAAGCTTTATACAGTAATGTATGTGAGATCAGAAAATAGCAGCGCCGCAGGATTAAGGCAATTGAAACTTGCTGGAATCGTGAGTTTCATATACGAACTTGTAACTGACTGTGTTATAAAAAAATGAATGTTGCGGGCTGTGGTGACAAAATATAATAATTAATAATTTAATTTTAATTTGGTTGATTGATCATTAAATTAAGGTTTACACATTAAACATAATTTGGTCTCGTGTACATCATCGTGTGAGTTCGACATGTAATACACCTATTTGCTGTCCGGCCGTCCAAATGGTTGCTCAAGTCCTAGGATGAGTCGTACGGTCTGGGTCTTCAGCACCTAGTTGCTGCGTACAGTATCAACATATAAAATAAACATGATTCTTAAAATAATATACATTAAAATTCAAAAATTTCTTTACGACGACATTTTGTTTTGTTGAACTTAAATATTTATTAAAATGATTTTTATTATTATTCCTTTTCATTAAGATTTCTGTTTACAATTCTACTCATTAAATTTTCATTTACCAATTTATAGTTCATCAGTTTTAAGTTTTCCATTTAAATTTGGAGCTGGATGTAATGACATATATTTTGACCCGTGACTTTAGAATTAATTTATCAATTAAAATGTTACGTCCTCATGGTCGCAAAAAGAGTGCCTGTATATTTTTTTGCTACGATATTTGGAAGAATCATCTTTGGCAGGAGTCATTATTGGCAATTTTATTAAGAGCTCACTTTGAACTCGTCATTGCCTATATCAACTTGCACATCTTAACTCGTTTCTTTTAATTTTACTGACTTGAAATGTTCTTGTGTTTTCCACCTGTCCTTGTTGGTTCTTCTTTTCCCCCCCTTGCTTACATTGCCCCATATCACCGTCTCTATTAGCTTGAGCTAGCTGGTGTAAGAATGCAGTCATTGGCTGGAGTTCACGGTGGCAAGAATCAGGTGTTTTCCGGAAAAGCGTGGAATTTATTTTATTGTACACCATAAGTTATTTAGAATTTAATGTTAATTCTTGGCGTCAGCCAATATGCTTGGAAGCTGGAACTTTCCTTTTATTAACTTGACTTCGACCTAATGCTTATAATTATAAGTACCCCACAGCATTCTAATGTTAAATATTCCACAATTGCGTAAATATGTCGTCATATTAACTTTTTATTGTTCATATTCCTTATCCCTAATTGCTCACAGACTAACGCAATATTTTTGTAACTTATCCCTTCATTGATTTTTTCAACAATCTCTAAATATTTTTAATGTTTACAAGTCTTTACTGTGAGAGAAGTATTTTAGGACAATACATTAACATATCGCCAGATCTTTTCTTATTTTGCCTCTCTTGCTAAAAACATTTTCCTAAGTTTCGTAGTATAACACAAATGGTTTTGGGGGAGACCTCTCTCTTCCTGTGATTGGCTGTCTAATGTCTGTATTGGCCTGGTTTTGTGATCCCATTGGTCGGATATCCCCCCATCACCGTGACATAAAATCTGGTACGAATTACATTTTTGATAGAGGCTCAATGCACCAGGTGTCACATCTTCATTATTGTATTTATGCCTCATAATTTTACGTCATGTTGGCATCCGATAGTGTGGTCTCCTTGTTCTGTTTCGGTGGTATAATTAATATCAATCTCAAATATGGTAACTAAACTGAAACATATAATTGTAATCCAAAGTGCTTAAGAATTTCTATCATCTAACCATAGATGACCATAGATTCATCTAACCATAGATGGTACTTATGTCAAAACATGTCGATGTCGGAAGAAATTATTTTTTAACACTTTACAACAAAGTTGAAAAGTGTTTATGACTTTGTTCATTCTGTCTGTCTGTCTGTCTGTCTGTCTGTCCGTTAGCACGATAACTGCCGTAAAAATGACTTAATCAAAATGAAATTTTAGTATGTTGTTCAGACGGTCTGTAGGACCTATGGGAATATAAATGAATAATATCACACAATTAGATTTGGATTGAACCCGGGTTGAAAAAATGAAATACATTGAGCCCTATGGGACCTAATTCTTCTAACATTTTTTAAGCGGATTTAAAATTCACAAATTGCTTCGAAAATTTTAGGTAATAGTCAAATTGTTCCATAAAATATATAAAAAAAAATTCAGCTAAATATATTCAGTAGTTTTTTAAATAAAAATTAAAATAATAATTACACATCTTATATGAAACGATCACGTGACCATGATATGAAACGATCACATGACCCACTTCAAAATGATATATGGCATCCATCTTGTTTCAAATTCGTGATTTTTTAAAGTTCTTTTTAATTCATATTGAGTGTTGTATCCATCCTAAAACTACTTTGTTTCTGCTTAAATTCTGTGCATCTACATACTAAAACAACACAATGACAATATATTTGAGTTTAAATTATCATTCAAATTTGATTATTTCTACAACTAAGCCTATTTTTCACCTATGTAAAATGTAAACAGCAAAATATGTAGAATGAGTTGTATTAGAATTACTGTATTTCTTTAACACAAAATAATTCAGTCCATGGAGTCTGCATGGCTGATATGAATGAAATATTAATTGATTTTATAAACAGAAGGACGATTTTTTTCGATGAAGTTTTAAGCATACAGTTTATGAATTGTAGCTCCATGGTCTTAATTTTTAAATAAAAAAAATAAATTATTAAAGTATTGTGATGAATGAAATGGAGAAAGTTATGAATGAAATCCTGCTTTTATAAAGAGATCCAGGCGTGTTATTTTTTCTATGACGTCATTTGAATTAATTTCAGTTGTTTTCGATGAAGTTTTCAAATATAATAAATTATCGTAGTATTATGATAGATTTAAAAATATTACCGTGGAATGTATTGCATTTTAGAGATATTTAAACCACGCAATTTATATTTCAATGCCGTCATTTGAATGAAGTTCATTTTTTTCAATGAAGGTTTAAGTTTTCAAATATAATAAATCAATGTAGTATTGTGATAAGTTTTAAAATATTACCGAGGAATGTATTGCATTTTCGACTTTTTTAAATAAAATTGCATTGAAGTTGGAAAGTGTTTCATAATCAATGCTTTAAGCATGATTGATCTTTCTTGTTTTAAATTTTCAATTGTAATTCTCTAAAACGCATAATATTTTTAATGCACTGATGTTACATAAACATTGTTAAAACTTCCCGATATAATGAAAAATATTTATAAAATATATAGCTCATAAAATTCGTAAAAATCATATAAATATGAGCTATATATAGTCTTATATACCTCATTTAAAATTCAATTATTTTTTCTATAGACAGCATTCTGATGTATATATATTAAAGTAGAAACTTTATCCTCCTAACAAAGAGATGACGTAAATAATTTTAATAAAATATTTCACCATCCAGCATTAGAATAAACGGATGATCTAGACAAAAATAATCTAAGAAAAAATATATATTTCTTTCCCGAAGAAGGTATCGTAGTAACGTCTTGATTTATTGTTGCTTCGGGAACGAATCGCCCCCGAAATCGAGAACTTTGTTTTGTAAATCTGACTTTCATGTTGTGTCGTATTTCATTGTTGTTCGTTTATTGAGAAAACATGTAGCAAAATTACGGACATAAATATTCTCTATTGAAATTGTTTCGTGGTGTTCAGAATTTAAAAAAAAATATGGCAGACGCTAGGCATGGGTTTCAAGTGTATAACGAGTTTGTTAAAATTTCTCTTATTAACAAGTTCAGAGTGCAAATACAAAGCACATTACAAATTACAATATTAGGGGGAAATTGGCATATAATTGATCTACTTATAACTTGACTTAATTGAAAATTAATAGATTTTTAAATTTTTGTTTTGTTGCTGCGGAGTAAAATAAGAATTATTAAATTACAAAGGAAGTCGTTTGTTTATTTCACAATTACGCTTGGAGAAATATATTTTCTCCTATATCTGAAACAGATCGTGATAACGCATAAGTAATTATTACTCTTATTAATGTATATTTATTTCTAATTAAAGTAGTTTAAAATCATTCATTGATATATATATTATATATATATATATATATATATATATATATATATATATATATATATAAGTTGCAACTCATATAACCTTAACTTAAAATATACTAAAGATAGCTACGTATAAAGATGTAAAAAAATAGAAATTCATATATCAAGGGGAGAATAAAAAGCAAATATCCAGTCATTAAGCAATATATAATTTACAATAATCAATGGTGTGATTTCAAAATTGAGAAACAGAAAATGACCAAGCATTAAAGCTAAGCACGTGGCACGTGGAAAAGCACTAGGCTTAAAATGAATTCATATTGAACAGATTCATTATCAAGGTCTAGTATCTATTGAAAATGACCGCAAAAAGCATACTTCTGAAGACTGACATAGATAATATCTATAAAATTAGTTTCTATATAAAAGTACATTATAAAAAATTGCAATTTTGTATTTTTGACGAGTGTGTTTGAAATATGGAGGTAGAAAGGGTTATACTTCAGATTTTCTTATGCAGATAATTTGGTAAAGCAAAAACAGGAATTTTTATGTGTCATTTTAGGAAAATTAGATTCAATATTTTAGCAGAATATTTTAAAGTGAAATACCATGCAGAAAGCAACTGGAACATGCACATATTTTAAGCCCCAAGCAACGGTGGACATATTCGCTAGTTCCATATATTTGTACATTTGCATCGCACACAGTATCAGAATGAAATATAATGCATTATTTTTTAAGCTTCTACCTCAAATGGCACTTTTATGGTATTAATTCTTTAAAATATTTATAAGTAGGACATAGGTTGACGGGTTGACGGTGCCAAGGAATTGAAAGCATTCGCCCCTCAGTTTGTATGTGTCAATATATAAAGAAATTCATACTATTTTTTGCTTTATAATTAGTACTATTCTACTATCAGCGTTCGAGGAAATAAAATCGTTTTTCCATAGTACATAATGGGATGAAATTTTGAAAATTCAAATTAGTATTATACTCCAGAAAACTAATAAAATAATTATTTATATTGAAATGTGTGGAATACCAAAATTACGCACTTAGCTACCTAGTTGAAATCCAAACATTTTAACATTTCCTACAAAACATGGTAATGCGTAGGGCAAGTATTGGAGTCGCGTCGAAAATCACAAATCGAGTTTTCGGTGGATCTACATGTTTTGGGACCATTTAGAGTACGAAAGAACTATTTTTAGCATGATGTATGTGTGCGTGTCTGCCCACATCCACTCCGCAAAAACTAATTGACCAAATTTCATAACATTTTGCAGGTAAGCCATTTGTGATTGACCATGGTGTTCATTAGATTTTGATACGATTAAAAGACTTTTTTTTTGCTAAATGGTCGAATTTTTTTTAATTAAAAATTATATGCATTCACTCTAGCTAAAAACTAATTAACCAAATTTCACAAAAATTGGTAGATATGTCATTTGTGGAGGGACAGATTAGATTTTGGGGCAGATTCTGGAGCAGATTAGATTTTGGTATTACTTGGGAAAAAATAACCTTCCTTTTTTGTGACATGGCCCTCAAAACACGTCAAAATATAAAGTAAAAGATTACGTATGCTTTTGTGTATCAGTTAAATGCTACTTTTATGCATAATTTTTGACGTTGAAAATAATAATATTAACCCCGTTACTGTAGGGACTAGCCGTTCTCGAGAAATTTTAGTTTTTCCGCATTTTTGTTGCGCCGTATTTGAAAATATGTCCAGTTACTAAATGAAAACGAAAATTGAATTAAAAGTGCAAATTCAGTATAATTTCAAATAATTATGCATGTTTGCGTGTTTTTGTGCAATTAATCTCAATGAATTTGTGGTGCTGGTAAATAAAAAGAATACAAATCATATATTAAATTGAACTTTTAAACTTAGCTGTTGATCGTAAGTCGTATAACAATTGCATTGTGTCGCATTAAAACCCACCATATTAATGTTTAGTACGAGTTCCTGGAATAAAATATATTAACATAATACTACTCACAATTAACTGCACCCATTTTAACTTTAAAATAACATTATTTATTAAGAAAATTATATTCATTAATAAATTAATTGCAACAATTACCACATATAATTCAGGAGGAGATTGGACATGTGAGACCCGATAATCATCCCGATAATAACCCGATTATTATCAGAATGGTTATGACCTTTTACAATATTTGCCAGGCACATACCTCCAGTTGTGTCTTTGGACATTTACACACCCCGTTATTTCATGAATGTTTTAATGAGCGTCTTAGGTGCTTCACCATTTTTATGCATCTCCCAATACATTTCTCGGAATGATCTCCGTTTTACATCTTTATATGTTCTCTCAATCTCATATGCGTTTCACATTTCTTACTGATCTCATCTAATATGTTACTACTCTCTACATAACTTTGAATACAATTGAATCCCCTCATCTCTGCTTCATTTCTCTCTTTGTTACTGTATTGTTCGAGTATTCTATATTACACTGAATGCAACTGAATCTGTAGCTACTCTTTCATTATTGATCTGTCGCTCTCTTTTGCATATCTATATATCTATCTGTTGTAATACTCTATATGTGAATCTGTAGAACTTTCTCTCGGTTGCCATCTCTTCTTGTCTGAGGTCTGATACGCCTCTTCGGCAGGGGGCGCGGTAGCCCATTGGTTAGCGTGCTGGAGTTGCACTCGGTAGGCCCGGGTTCGATTCCAGCCACTGCCAAAACTGCCGCCGTGTTCATGCGGAGTACGATCACGTTAAACATGTGGGTCCGAAAGTCCTTCCGAGAGGTTGGTGGTAGGGGAAGGAGGGTACGGTCCCTGTGGATGCCTCCCCCACTGGGTTCCGGTCTAAATTGGGTGGCACTTCCCGACCGTCCAAACAGTTACCTTACACCTTTCTGGTAGGTCGGACGGTCTGGGTTTCAACAACAACAACAACAACGCCTCTTCGGCAACCATTGGTTGACCTCAGGGCGACGCGGCAACATTTACGCATTGGTTAACCTTTTAACCAATCCTGCGGTGTTTCCCTTAGCCTCCAGTAACTGCTATGGTTCGACCCAACCTGTACTTGAAGCACCCTTATTTATGACACTTGCTGACCTCTCGGGTCAGGACTGCAATACATAGGTGTCTTGCAGTCTGATGCCATTGTTTGGCCTGTTAGATATCACAAACATACACACATATAAAACACATTAAGACACATATAAAACTGTCTACATAAATCCTGGTCTCACAGTATTATAAAGTGAAACAAATAGAGAAAAGGAAATTCAGTCTTTAGGGAAAGACATGTGTTGCCCACAGCAGATTTTTTTTAATTTGCCAATGCTTGAAGATCTCCCATTGAATGGAACTAGAAATGAAATATGTGTTCAAATAAATTATGTTCATTTAAAATAAATTTATAACTACTAAGGTCATGTATGCATACGAATAGCTTTTCATCCATACCAGAAATGAAAACTCTGGAACCTAAACAGTGGAGATAAACTGTGGACTTGAAGACAAGTTTTTCATATGTATCTGTTTTCTATTTTAGGAATTATTTCGTTAACCGCCTGCTTTCGGTCCAAATTATTTGAAAGCAGCTATTTTTAATTTTATTTATTGTTTTTAAATAAATTGCTAAATAAAACATATAATTGCCTCAAAGTTTAGTTATAGGTATCATATGCTTTTAATAAATTAGATAATTCTATATAAATTTTGGTGAAATATAACCAAAATAGCTAACACTTCTACACAAAATTATAATGCCATAATCTTAATTTACTTTGAATTCAATGTATATATGGCAATTACCTCTAAAATGAACTAACATCTAAGAGACATTTTAAATTACAAGAAAAATATAGACAGTGATATGTGTTAATATAATTACTTTTGCCAAATTTTGCAACTGTTTCTTATAAAAACATATGTTAATGATGAGTATTTCACCCACATAAATACTTTTTATCTTAAAGATCACTGTAATATATATGTTGTGTCTAAAGTAAGATAATATTGTTGCTTTAATATGCTCTGTAAAGTGTTAAACGTTTTGTTTAAATTTCACAAAATTTGCAAGAAATTATCAAATTTATAAAAAAAAATATGATACGTATAATTAAAATTTCATACATTTCCATGCTTTTATTTTACAATTTACCAAAAAACATTAGAGAAAAAATTCAAAAAGAAAAAATTGCTTAACAAAATTTGGTCCGAACGTAAGGGGAGACTTTAAGAGTTTTTCTAGCTAGAAAACAATTGCCTTTCCTCAAAGAAAATAGCTGACTTCTTCAAACTTTACTTTATCAATAAAGAAATCTTATCTCGAGAAAATGGTTAGCGTACACATCTTGTATCTACACATAAAAGTTCAATGCAATACTCGCAGTTTGTCTTGAGCCACCTTGCCTATAGCTCAAAAACAAACATACATATAGTTGTGAACGTGTAATTTCCCCTGACAGACGTCTCGCGTTCATGCTTTCGTCCTTTCTGCAGACCAACTGGCTCCATCGGGGAGCATTCTTTCCCATGGCGTTATTCTATGGTTGTCAGAATTTCGAACTTCGAAGAAGGGTTGCCAGATGTATCGCCAATTTGGCGACTTCTTGAATCTTCCAGAAGCATCTCAATAGAACGATTATTCTTTGAGATGTAGAGATTTCAAGAAGTTTCTACAGAGGCTATGAAAGAACTCATCCCTCCGTTGCAGTGGAGTTGACGAATAGACGTAAAACGAGCAACATTGGACTGCGATTTTTGTCAATGTTCTGAGAATAGTAGCTGCTATTTTGCAAAATTATTTTCGATGGAGCCAGTTGGTCTGCGAAAATAGCGAAAGCCTGGATTGGAGACGCCAGTCAGGGAATGTTACACGTTCCCAACAATACAAATGCACATATACATGGAGTAATTATATTTCTGAATGTGTTCAAGATGTCGTGAAACATCAGTTTCCGCCATAATCTTGAATTCCGAAAATTTTGGGAGATCAATTTGCATATATGAAAATAAAAATGTCTTTACTTTGAAACTATATTTTATGCAGCTACGTGGAGGAAAATATACATCCTATCGTAGATATAAGAATGGAAAACAAATATATATATATATATATATATATATATATATATATATATATATATATATATATATATTTATAGGAGCTTTTGATAATACCGCGTTACATCCAACAGATCATCTAGAATTGAACGATTTGGAGATATATAGATATTTTGAAGAGAAGACGGCTTATTACCTATTTGATTTATTGTCTTTCCAGAGACAATTGACACAGAATATGAACTTACAATAAAAACTTAAGTGGAATTATCATTTTTTTTTTAGAAAAATACTAAAATCTTGTTTTGGAATTAAAAATTCCCATGAAACAAAATTTAATATGTCTAACATATGACGTTTTCGGCAGCTTCAAAATGTCGATACGGGGCAAAACAATAAATTGATTACAGATTCTTTTCTAGAAATGCTATTCCGACGTACATCAGTAAACCAAACTTTAACATCAATAAGCTAAACTCTAAAAACAATATACCAAGTATTTGTTTAATTGCTTACATACGCTGTTTTAAAAGTGCATTCAAATGAAAAGATAAATATGAAATGTTTATTGAAATTAAAGTTGAATTCTTCAAATAAGAGCGATCCTTGTGATATACGTTTTCTTTTGAGGTTGGAAGGAAATAGTCTACGGATTTCAGGTAAACTTAAAAAAATTAATTAAATATTTCTTAAAATTCAGGACGATAAGCAGTTGGCATGTCAATGTATTTTTTATAATCAACTCAAGAAACAAAAGTGGCAGCCATGGGAAGAAAAAACGGCACGCCCTCAAGGATTGTTTGCTACGTAGTTGCAATATAATATATTTTTATAATCTACACAAGGAACAACAAAAACTATCAATCATAAAGCATTGATTATGAAACACTTTCCAACTGAAATTCAATTTTATTTAAGCATTTAACAGATGCGATACATTAAGCTGTGATATTTTTTTTAATTATCACAGAACTACAATAATTTATTTTACTTGAAAACTTGAAAATACATCGAAAACAATTAACTTTATTCAAATGACGTCATCGAAATATAAATAAAGCATTGATTATGAAACACTTTCCAACTGAAATTCAATTTTATTTAAACATTTAACAGATGCGATACATTAAGCTGTGATATTGTTTTTAATTATCACATAACTGCTATAATTTATTTTACCTGAAAACTTGAAAATACATCGAAAAAAATTAACTTTATTCAAATGACGTCATCGAAATATAAATCGTCTGTCTCTCTATGTACAAACAGTGAATATTTCATTCATACACTTTTATTCCAGACTACAGAGTTAAATAAGTTTGCTTGAAAAAATTCAATTCTTTTACAACTCGTCCTAAAATCACTTGTTTACATTGTGCATCCATTAAAATTAAGCCTCGTTGTAGAAGTAATCAAAGTTTAATGATCATTCAAACTCAAAAATATTGTAATTGTATTGGCGCAGAATATTGATGCATAAAAATTAAGCAAAAGTAAAGCGGTTTAGAACGGACGCAACACTAAATACAAATGTAAAAGAACTTTAAAAATCCCGATTTTTACTCTGGTAAGAAAAGATGGATGCCATATTTTATTTTAAAGTGGGTCACGTCATCTATTATATGGATGTAATTATTCTTTGAATTTTTATTTAAAAAACCACCATACATATTTTGCTGAATTTTTTTATTATATATTTTATGGGATAATTTGAATATTTGCTAAAATTTTTGCTTAAAAAATATTTAATAAATTAGGTCCCATAGATTCAATGTATTCCACTTTTTCAACCCGGGTTCAATTCAAAACGAATTTGATGATATTATTAATTTACATTCCCATATGTCCCACAGACCGTCTCAACAATATACTAAAATTTCATTTTGATCAAATCATTTTTACGGCAGTTATCGTGCGAACGAACAGATAGACAGACAGACAGAATGTACAAAGTCATAAACACTTTTCAACTATGTTGTAAAGTGTTAAATTAGCAGCCATAGCACGCCACTAAACTATTTTTTGTTTAAAAGTTCGCTTCATAATCGCGATAAAATTGTAACAAAAGCCTCAATCAAAAATGAGCTACGTAGCTAACTGTATGCGACTATTTAAAGAATGTGTGCTAAATTTAAAATAAATCGGTCAAAAATTGGACATCTATTTTGACAAGTGTGGGATTTTTAAAAATGATTTCCAGAGAAGCGCGTTTTAAAGTTTTGAGAACGTGATCCCACATGAGTCAGAATAATTACTACTTATTAGCCATTTATACGAATTTATTTTATAAAATTTGAACAATATATTTTAAAACTATTGTACTTTTAAAATATTTGAAAATCGATTTTTAGGATCAATCTAGATGGACGTGCTCTTTGAGTGGGCAAAGGTATACGAGGTTCTTAGTCTTTAAACTTTTGATAATATCTCTCGATTTTAGGAATTTAGGCACTACCAAATTAGGAAAAGAAATGATATTTTCTTTCGTTTCAAAATTTTATTTAGAAAATCTATGTAACGTTTTCTCAAATTTTTGCCATGGGACTCTAGATTATGACTAAAAGATTCTGAAATTTTTTCAGAAAATATTCTAATGAAGAAGAAAATTTCCTCGTTTTTTAAAATCTTACTTTGCACAATATTTTCCTCATCGATTTTGCACAATGTTTTACCGTTTTACGTGTATTAAATAAACCTGTAGGGAAATTAGTAAATAAACTAGAAATTTATGAACGAGGTTTTGTATCTATAGCCAACCCTGAGAAATAGAAATTGAAATGAAAATATTTTAATTGGAACTGGCATTTCAAAAACTGAAAGTGTAAATCTTTAGCGAGATCCCTATTACCACTAGAATTTAATGCTGAATACATATAGATCATTATCTGACAAATCAATACAGCTTTAATAAATCCCATAGAAAAATACGTTTGAAAGAAATTTTTTGAACCGGAATAAGAGACGAACCGACAATTGAAATTCTAATGAATCTCTCAACCCCAATAGCCAATTCTGAGAAATAGATGTCTTAAGGACACATTTTGAACCGGAAGTGGGGAAACCGGAGTAGATATTATTAGTGAAGGAAGATAGAAAAGGAAAATGATTTTGAAGGGGTAGGGACCCCTTCGAAATTTGATACTGAATGAGTTGTCATCTAAACTGATTCTATAGCAGATCCTTCAAAAAATATTGTAAGATAAATGCAAACTTTTGAATCGAAACTGAAATTTCGAGAACCGGAAGTGGAAATACTTTGAGTCATTTTACTTCCTTCAAAATGTATAGTTGATTCCATATCAGTCATTATCTAACCAATATCTATAGCCAAGCCTGAAAAATAGGTTCGAATTGGAAAGAAAACGAAAGTAGAAATGCTTAGTGAGTCAACCCACCTATTCTAGAATTTGCTGCAGAATCTATATCAGTTTTCATCTAAACTCTTATAGTCAACCCTAAAAAATAGATGGTTCAAGGAAAATGATAATTTTTTAACCAGAAGTGGAAATCCTTAGTAAACTTCATTTCAAATTAGATGTTGAATAAATGTATCAAAAGTGATGTTATTCGGTTTAGTGGTTTCCATCATTACTTTGGAGTGCGTACAGTAACATATTCTGAAGGCAATATATGACTAATATCACTAACAAATATATACTTAAATATTCCTGTCATAGAACTGTTAAAAACATTTTTGGTATCTTTCACCTATTTTCAAAATGTATTTTCCTATTATACTGCTGCTCTATTATACATTTTAGACGACAATTGTAACATTTTATTTTCCATCTATTGGATTCAAGAATTTGGATACAATAAGAATATCTATAAGAGTTTTTGACAATTCACCATTATATTCAGGAGATAATCCGGGATCAGGGAAACAGTGAAAATTGTTTTCAAATTGAAGACACACAGTTCCTGCATGATTTATTGTTTCCTTCGAAGAAAATAGGTATGAAGTTGAAAACTTTGCTCAGTAAATCGGACTTCTTTGTTTTAAAATGTGTCATTCTTGTTCTCTTGCAGACACTAGTATCAAAATGAAAAACAAAAATAAATGCAATACTTTCTACAGCTGCTTATATTTAGGTCGTTTCAGAAGTAAAAAGAAACAACTAATTGGGAAATGTATCTGAATTGGAAAATATTTTTAAATTCATTGAAAATGTATTCTTAGATTGAATAAGCTTCAAAGTTTAATGTATAAGGAAAGTATGGTGATGAGCTCGAAAATTCGAATTCGAGTTTTCGACGGAAGAGCACGTTTCAAGCATCCCCGATCACGAATCGAACATTTTGGAGTGCTGTCTGTGTGTGTGTGCGTGTGTGTGTGTGAGTGAGACAGTGGAGACGATATCTCATGAACGAATGGAGCGATTCGAATAAAATTTGATACAGGAATTACAAGCCATGAATACTGGAAGCCTATTGTTTTTAAACACAATCGAATGTTCAGAACCCCCCTAAATTTTCGAGTGACATTTTGAAAAAATCATCGAAAAATCAAAACATTTAATAAATTTACGAAAATAGATATTTCTTATGTAATTTTTCCTATGTAATTTTTCTTATGTAACTTTAGAACGCTAGCATGAACCGTTCCCGAGATATTGCACATTTTTCAAATAAATCGATAAAAAAATCCTATAAATTAAAAAAAAAATTAACTGTTACGAAAGTTGTTCACTTTTCTTATGTAATATAATGCGATAAATTCGGAGGCATCATTCTCGTGAATCTAGCTTGTTCCATTCATGAAAAAATATACTTTGAATAATATTTTTGTATTTGAATGCCAATAGCCATTTATGTCGCTAAATCAATTAAAATGACGGCTAGTTGACGAAAATTCAATATATTCTAAATAATATAAGTATCTCCTATAAGAATAACCTTTTTACTTTCCTTATATACATAATGTATAAGGAAAGTATAGTGACGGGGTCGAAAATTCGAATACGAGTTTTCGACTGGAAAGCACGTTTCAAGCATCCCTGATCACGAATCAAACATTTTTGAAGTAATGTCTGTCTGTGTGTGTGTGAGTGTGTGTGTGTGCCAGTGAGACTGTGGAGATGATAACTGTCGAACGAATGGACCGATTCGAAAAAAATTTGGTACAAAAATCACAATCTATGAACACTGAAAGCCTATTGTTTTTATACGCAATTGAATGTTCAGAAACCCCCTAAATTTTCGAATGAAATTTTGAAAAAATCGTCAAAAAATCAAAACCGCTAATAAAGTTACGCAAATAGACATTTCTTATGTAATTTTTTATTAGAAAACGATTGACATAAATTTTAGAACGCTAACATGAACCGTTCTCGAGATATTGTACATTTTTAAAAAAAATTATCAAAAAGTCATATAAAATAAAAAAAAAATATTTCCTATTCAGAAACATGTTCACTTTTCATATGTAATACCATGCGATAAATTGGATGACATCATTCTCGTGGATCTAGCTCGTTTCATTCATGAAAAAAGATACTTTAAGTAATACTTTTGTATTTGAACGCCAATACTCATTTATCTGCTGTAAGAATAACATATTTCTTCGTCCATAACGCTTGGCGAGATTTTTGCGACGAATTTGGCGGAATGTTGCCAACTTTGCGACTTTTTGAAATGTTGCCAAATTAACGAAAATCTCGTCAAATGGATAAAAATGACGCCAAATCAATGAAAATGACGACCAATTGTCGAAAATTCAATATCTTGGAAAGAATATTAGTATCTACCATAAGAAAAACCTATTTTTTTACTGTAAAAGTAGTAAATTCATTACATTATATAAGGAAAGGCATATGCTGCCCACAACAGATTTTTTATTTTATTATTTGTTGTATAATTTACTGTAAATTCTTAGCTTCGTGTCATTATTACAGATTCTCATTTATTGTGTACTAGGTTGAAATGGAATAAACTGTTTTTACCTACAATTAGCACTAGCTGTCAAAAGATTGTCTATTAAGTAGATACAATTCATGGATTTTTACTTTCCCTGCAATACATGGTAATGTATGGGGAAAGTATTGGAATCACACCGAAAATCATAACTCGAGTTTTCGATGGATCTATACGTTTCGAGACCTCTAGAATACGAAAAAACTATTTTTAGCGTGACGTCTGTATGTGTGTCTGTCTTTGTGTCTGACTGTCTGCAATGTATGTATCCACTCTTACTAAAAAACTAATGGACGGGATTTCATAAAATTTGGTATGTAAATCACTTGGGTGAGACCTTTGTGCTGATTAATTTTTGGTAGGATTTGTAAAAACAGAATCCGTCTTTTTTTGCGAAATGGCCCGTAAAAATTTTATGTATGCACTCTAGCTAAAATACGAATTGACCAAATTTCACAAAATTTGGTAGATAAGTTACTTGTTGGATATTCTGATGCTGATTAGAATTTGGAACGATTCAGAAAAGAAGAACCCGCCTCTTTTTACAAAATGACCCGAAAAAATTTCATGTATCTACCCTAGCTAAAATGCTAATTGACCAAATTTCACAATATTTGGTAGATAAGTTACTTGTGGGACACTCTGGTGCTGATTCGATTTTGGTATGATTCGGTAAATAAACAATTTGCCTTTTTTACGAAGTGGCCCGCAAAAATGCCAAAATCTAAAAGAAAAAAAAACTACGTATGCTGAAATGTATCAATTAAATTCTTGTTTAATACGCAATTTTTGACGAGGAAAAGAAAATAACACATTCCATTATACTTTAGGACTAACAGTTCTCAAAATATTTGAGATTTCTTGCATTTTTGTTACGCCGCTATCGGGAAAATTTCCAATAACGAAATAAAAACAAAAATTGATGTAAAAATGCAAATTTAGTGTTATTTGGTGCAGTTAATCTCAGTCTAATGAATTATTAAAGAAATAAAGAAAATATAAATTAAATTCTGCGGAGAAAGTCATGTGCTGCCCACATCAGATTTTTTTTTTTTAATTTGGACTTCATCTGCGTGTGTCTCAAATGACATGAAAATAAAATCAAGAATGTTAACAGTATTTTGCTAATTGAATCCATAAAGAAATAAATTGTTGCGCTAGAAAATAAAATACTAAAAAAATCACAATAAATCGAGAGTAATAAAATAGACTAACATGATTTTGTCTATCTGAAACTCTAGGAATGTTACAAACTCGTAGAAACTCTTAGGAATGTTACAAACATATTGTTGGACTAAAATGAATATATAAAATATTAACCCATACATTATATTATTTTCTACAATTTGCATGAAAGTAAATAAGTGAAAAATCAAAACTCGCTGTTTTAGAGACCTCAAATTTCACTGCATCCAACTATTTATCCCTCAAGGTCTCCATTGTAAATTAATTGAAATGTGGCCCAACTCAACTTTCTCATACCAGAATCCATTATTTTATTTTTTTTTTCAAATTTTACAAGGAGATTTTTTAAAGAATCGGTATCGTGAGTCCAAATAATTACAACTACAGTATGTTGCTCTTAACTTTAAAGGGCCTGAAAAATATATTTCGATTGATACTACACTTGACACCCGGGAGTGATTTACCACCTACTAACAACAAAATTGTAAAGCGGCTATTTTTCACAACAATGATTGAAACTATTAAGTCTCAAGATCATTGAGCTATAAATAATCCATTTTATGTATGAATATGCCAATCTTTGTCCCATGTTACAAATATATAAAATTTCGAAATTTTGGCCCGAATTAAAAAAAAAAAGATTATTACTTTCCTTATATATATAATGTATAAGGAAAGTATTGTGACGGGGTCGAACATTCGAATTCGAGTTTTCGACGGGGAGTACGTTTCAAGCATCCCTGATCACGAATCGAATATTTTTGAAGTGATGTGTGTGTGTGTGTGAGTCTGTGGAGACGATATCTCTCGAAAGGAGCGATTCGAATGAAATTTGGTACAAAAATTACAATCCGTGAATACTGGAAGATTATTGTTTTAAAAGACAATCGAATGTTCAGAACCCCCCTAAATTTTCGAGTGAATTTTTAAGAAATTATAAAAAAATCAAAGCCTTTAATAAAGGTACGCAAATAGACATTTCTTATGTAATTTTTCCTTAGAAAACGATTGACATACACTTTAGAACGCTAGCATACACCGTTCTCGAAATATTGCACCTTTTTCAAATGAATTTATTAAAAAATCGCATAAATTAAAAAAATATTAACTGTTAAGGAACATGTTCACTTTTCATATGTAATATTATGCGATAAATTTGGTGACATCGTTCTCGTGGATCTATCTTGTTTCATTCACGAGAAAAGATACGTTGAGTAATACTTTTTATTTGAACCCCTATAGTCATTTATCCGCTGTAAGAATAACTTATTTCTTCGTCCATAATGCTTGGCCAGAATTTGGCGACGAATTGAGCAGAATGTCACCAACTTGGCGACATTTTTAAATGTCGCCAAGTTAGCGAAAATCTCGCCAAATTGATAAAAATGACGCTAAATCAATGAAAATGACGACTAATTGAAGAAAATTCAATATCTTGGAAAGAGTATAAGTATCTACTATAGGAATAACATTTTGTTTAACTGTAAAAGTTGTAAATTCATTGCATTATATAAGGAAAGTCATGTGCTGCCCACATCAAATTTTTTTATAACATTGCCGGATATAAAGTTTCGAGAAAATCTATTATTATTCATGTTGGTTATTGTGTACACAAGACATCGACCACAGACATTAGATAGACAGACAGACAGACAGACGGACATCACTCCAAAAATAGTTAAAACGTGTTCAGGAGGTCCTAAAACATATATTGGCATTAAAATCTCGAACTCAAAAATTTTTGAGAAAATAATACTTTCTATCTACTATATCACATATTATGAGAATCTAAAAATCTGATATGGGCACCACATGACTTTCGTCACTTAATGCAGTGCTTCCCAACCTTTTTATCGCCGCGGACCTGTCAACGTTTGATAATTTTACCGCGGCCCGCTGAGGGGGGGGGGTGTTGATTGTTTATATTTTAGATTGTTTTGATTTAATAATTTTATTTTAATTGTATTCAAACATGCCTTCAAAATTAAATACAGTTACACCAAAAAATGAATATAAAGTGATTTAACATTTTAACTCACTGGAACGCTAATTCAATGAGAACCCTGAGCTTGTTTCTTTGCAACGAGACGGTTCCATCTGGGGGTAATAGAAGACAATGACACCCGAAATGTGTTGCTTATGTCCAGTTTATTTCGTTGTTTTCTTTTGGTTGCTGTCACTGCAGAAAACCCCGCTTCACACAGATAGGTTGTCGGAAATGGCAATAGGGATTTAAGTGCTGTGGTGGCAATCTCAGGATATTCCGCCATGACTTTAATCCAGAACACCGGCAGAGTTGTTGTCTCGAACGTAGTTTTAAGGCCGTCGTCATTTGCAATCTCCAGCAGTTGATCTTCTTCTTGCACAGACATGTTAGATTCGCCTGATTTGTTAACAAATGGGTCACGGATCCATTACTTACCAGTTCGTGGGTCTTTTGTGGTTGGGAAGTAGCGCTCGAACTCTTTTAAAAGCAAAGACAGGTGGTCTTGCACCATCTGGGAGAATGAATGTTCAGGCTCAATCTCGCCTAAAATCCCCGCTAATGTCTGAAACATGTCCAAAATACCTCTGTTCAAGCGCCGTCCCCACAACTTCAGTTTGGCTTTAAATGCAGCTACTTTGTCTGCCAACTTCAAAACAGTTGTCATTTTTCTCTGAAGGCACAGATTGAGTTCATTGAGCAGGCTGAATATGTCACACAGGTAAGCCAGTTTTGCGTTCCATCCCTTGTCACTGAAATGTGCTACCAGCGGTGACTTCTTTTCTGAGAGAAATCTTTGCAATGACTCTCGTAATTCAAATACTCTGATTAGCGATTTTACTCTGGATAACCATCTTATTTCTGTGTATAAGAGAAGGCATCTGTACTCTGCGTTCATCTCCTCACAAAGCTGCTCAAGCAGGCGCGAGTTAAGGGCGTGTGCTTTTATGTGGTTAATAACTTTAACGACATCAATCAATACGCTGTTAAATTCCGGTGACATTTTTCGGCTTGCCAGCATTTCTCTGTGAATGAGCAATGCGTAGATTCACTCTCAGGTGCAACCTCCTTAAACCGATCAATTAAACCAGACAGTCGTCCGATCATGGCAGCAGCTCCGTTTGTTCATATGCCGACACAAAAGGACCATTTTAGTTGCCCTGATATATAAACATCCAGTGACTTGAACAGTTCTGCTCCTGTGGTGTTGGCTGGCAAAGATAGTGCGCATAACAAATCCTCATGCACATCCTTCTGATATAGATATCGCACATAAACAAGTAGTATTGCCTTGTTGTCGATATCTGTAGATTCGTCAACCTGGAGTGCGTACCACGGTGATGGATTAATCCTCTCCAACAATTGTGTCTCAATGTCTTCGACTATTTCCTCAATGCGCCTAGTCACAGTGCTAGCCGACAAGGGCACATGTGCTATCTTTTCCACAGCAGCCTCTCCTAGACGTTCACGGCAAATGTCCTTAGTGGAGGGCAAGATCAAATCTTCACCGACAGTGAATGGCTTTTTAGCCTTAGCAATACGGTTAGCCACCAAATATGATGATCTCAGTGCATTCTCCTTTATTGATGTGGTGGCCCGCATAAATGTCTTCTGTCCTTCGTGTTCCCGTTTTTTTCTTTCAAAATACTCCAGGGGCTTGTCTTTTAATCCAGGGTGCTTGGCGTTCAAGTGGCGAAGCAGTTTTGAAGGTTTCATTGCCTCATTAGAGAGCTGGTCACCGCAAACTATGCAGAGCAGTTTTGGTGTATGGGAATCACCTGTCCCGATAAATCCATATTTTAAGTAGGACTCATGGTATTGTCTGTTAAAAGTTACATGTTAATTTGATGTTGAAGGCTCTTCCTCTGCCTCTTCACTGGGCCTTTTCTTTTTCCCAAGGAAACTTTCTAACGACGTCTGTTTCGTACTCATTTTTGCTAATTTGTGGGTTAAATTTAAGCAAACACAATATACACGAACACCAAGCACTGTTAAACATGAGAAAGTACCGGTGAACAGAGAGGAGAGCGATACACACCGTCTCTTTACCAAAGCTAGAACGCCACTGCAGCTTGCAGCCGCTCAGCTCCAGACGTCACCCAAAACCGCCCCGATATTACGATGTTTTGCGCATGCGCGGTATTAGTGCGGCTTTAGGTAACGTTTCTCAGCTCCCGGTTAACCTCTCGTCCATGGAAAGTCGCACAAACCCGAGAGAAATACACCACAGTAAATAAAATGGAAATAATTTAATGTTCCTTAGGCGGCCCGGTACCATTTGATCCACAGACCGGTACCGGTCCGCGGCCCGGGGGTTGGGGACCACTATGCAATGACTTTATTACTTCCACATCGGAAGATGCACAGAACAATGGTTTTGGCATTGAATTAACCCCACGTAAATTGAAAATGGGTGGATTATGCAACATGCTTTTCACAAGAATTATTTATTCATACTCTGCAAAATCCTCATCAAAATGCAATTAACACTTAATTAATATCAATTACAAGGAATAATTGACTATCGCGAATTCTGGTTATGTCGAATGCAAAGCTAGGACAAAAAGCACCTTCCGTGAATGGAACGATCTAGGTTCACGAGAAAAATTGGAATTTTTGACGGATGTGCTTTTTCCCATAAAATGAAATTTTAAACATTAAACTAATAAGAAATTCAAATATCATTATTTTCTTTTATATCTATTTCTGTGAATGTAGTAATAAGTGAATATATATATATATATATATATATATATATATACATATATATAAATTTATGTTAATTTGTAGTAATTATATTTTATTTTACAAGTTCTTAGCATTTCGATATATATTCATTTTTAATATAATCTAATAATATGTTCCTTGAAATGCATATATGTATTTCAAGGAACAATACATATCATTATTTAAACAGTTAAAACATTCAAATGAGGTACATAAAAGAATGTTTAATCAGTCCTTTAATATTTATCAAAGGTGTCAATATTTACCTTCTATGTATAATAAATACCTTATTATACACTAGACTGCTTATAAGTTGTTTATCAATAGATAAATAAAACAGCATCATTGAATCTAAATTACAAATTATCTTACTTGATTTACTTATTTTAGATGGGGATTATAATTCTAATATTTTCAAAGCAGTGCTATTAACCGTGATATTTCTTTCATTTTTACGGCATTCTGTTTCAAAAACTAAAAATGGGGATGTAAAATACAAATTAAATATTGTTGCTGTTTATTCATTTGCTGACAAAGTAACGTATGTAATTAATTTCAAATTATTATATATTTTATACAAATGTGTTTAACTTAAATATGAAATAAAACAAATATTCGTAAAATTTGCTCTATTGTATAGTAAAATATCACATTAAAATGATTTCTTTATTGTCAAAGTGAATATATTTGACAATAACTAATACTTTTTAAATTTTATAACATTTTTATAAATTTATTTGAAAAATGTTGAATAATTCGAGGACAGTATCTTCCAGCGTTACAAAATGTATATCATTCGTTTTTTAGTGAAAAATTACACGATTATATTTTTATCAGTAATGAAAGTACTGATTTTTTAATGAATTTTGCAAAACTTAATTCGAAATTTGGGGATATCTTCAGAACATTCAATTGCGTTTAAAATAAATAGGGTATCAGCCAGTATTCACTGATTGTAATAACAGTCTTAAATTTATATTCGAAACGATTAATTCGTCCGTTTGATATCGCGTTCACTCAAGTACACACACTAATATATAAACACATTAACATAAATACAGACACATAGCCATTCCCTCAAATGTGTTCGATCGAGTTCTGGAGGTGCTTAATACACACTCTTCTATCAGAAACTTGAATCCTAATTCTCGATCAGTTACAATACATCCAGCTATATATTATACTATGCATGTATACTAGTATGTAAGTAATGATCCAGGATCAAAGAATCAGGATATAGATTTCAACGAGGGCATTACTTGATTTTTCGTTGCTTCTGTAGCAAGCTGGCAAGAAATCGAGAACACTCTTTTGCAAATCTGACTTTCTAATATGGTGTGAGCAGATAAATGAGCAGATAAATGAGTGCCGATTCAAAGGGAAAATGGTGGGCTTAAATGCGTCAAAACCAAGGACTTTGAAATATAGAGGAAAGAAAATTTCGATTAAGACTATTCTTAAATTTTAATTTTTAGTTTTCAGAATACAGATTAACAGATTACATTTTTATGGAGTTTCTTATATATTTATAAACTAAATAAATACTAATTTTTCATATTTCATTAGCCCACTGATAACGCTGTAAAATATAATAGGTGTTTAAGGTTTTTCTTTTTTTAACTTCTCAAAAGCTCAACTGCTGTACATGCTTTTTCCACAACAAAGGTCATAAATTTTTAAACTAAATGTGTAGGTTATAAAAAATTGGAATTTTTGACGGATGTACTTTTTCCCATAAAATGAAATTTTAAACATTAAACCAATGAGGAACTCGAATATCTTCTTTTATATCTATTCCTGTGAATGTAGTAATAAGTGAATATATATATATATATATATATATATATATATATATATATATATATATATATATATATATATATATAAATAAAAATTGAAGGATTTTAATCGAAAATTATGCATAAACTACTGTATGTACAAAAAAACCCATCTCTAGCATATCTGTTACAAATGAGTAACTATAAGCCAAGTCTAAGGATAAAGATAGAAGGTTACATATCACTACATTGGAAAGGGGGATGAGAAGAATATTAATATATATATATATATATATATATATATAAATTTATGTTATTTTGTAATTATTATATATTATATTACAAGTTCTTATCATTTCGATATATAATCATTTTTAATATAATCTAATAAATGCATATGTGTATTTCAAGGAACATTACATATCATTATATAAAAAGCTAAAACATTCAAATGAGGTACATGAAAGAATGTTTAATCAGTCCTTTAATATTTATCAAAGGTGTCAATATTTACCTTTTATATATTATAAATACCTTATTATACACTAGATTGCTTAACAGTTGTTTTTCAATAGATAAATAAAACTGCATTATTGAATCTAAATTACAAATTATCTTACTTGATTTACTTATTTTAGATGAGGATTATAATTCTAATATTTTCAAAGCAGTGTTATTAACCGTGATATTTCTTTCATTTTTACAGCATTCTGTTTCAAAAAGTAAAAAGTGGATGTAAATTTCAAATTAAATATTGTTGTGGTTTATTTATTTGCAAGCAAAGTAGCGTATTTAATTCATTTCAAATTCTTATATATTTGATACAAATGTGTTTAACTTAAATATGAAATAAAACGAATATTCGTTAAAATTGTTCTATTGTATAGTAAATTATCACATTAAAATTATTTCTTTAAATACCGAAAATGAATTTATATTTTAAAATTGAAAAGTTTATAAACATAACCATTAATGGTTTATGATAAGGAATACTTTAAATTCTTAAAGAACAACACAATATCTAAACTTTTCATTTAATGCTTGGAATTTATAAGCAGATTTTACAATACAGTATAGTTTTCCAATATATAAAAAATTATAAATCGTCGAAAAATGTATATAAACTACAAAGTCACTAATTCAGCCTTATCATTTTGGTACTGTTTCGAACGTGTAATATTCTCTCACTGGTCCTCCTGCATGTCTTTCATATTTATCGCTGACCAAACGGTGTTATCGGACTGTTTTCTCCAGAAGACAGCGGTACGAACATTTTTTCCATGATGTCACTCTATGGTTGCTAGAATTTCCAGTTATAAGCATTGCTGCCAGATTTGGCGATTTATAGGCAATTTGGCGATTTCCGGAATGTTCCAGAAACTTCACGAAATAACGATTAGTCTAGGAGATATTAGATAATTCTGGAAATTTTTACAGAGAGATTTCCAGAAGATTTTATAGAGAGGCTATTTGACGAGTTGACAATATACACGAGTTACAGTGAACTGTGACTTTTGTCAATGTTTTGAGATTAGTAGCAGTTTTTTTGTGAAATTATTTTCACCAGTGTTTCGAGAATTCTATCGTTCATTCTGTAAAATTGGTGGAGAATTTAAATGATGTTTGATTGTATATTGTTCCTGTTTACTTTATGCTTGTGAATAAACGTTAGTTATCCAGGAACTTAGACTCGTTCTTGTATGCTATGTATGCACCCACGATTCTAGAGGATGCATTTGGTAACAAGTACGTGTAATGGTTTGTATTATATTGTTCTAAAATATAGCATGTCCATAATTTTCAAATGAGTTAATGATCCATTTGAAATAATTAAATAGTAATATAAATACCTCCCGTTGATACACTGATGTGCAACTAGTTAGTTGTCAATAATATTGCAACGTATAATTGGTTATTAAATTTAGAATTCAATTGCAGCGCGAGTTCCATTTTCAAATAGTTAAGACTGTAGTCATAATTTTGCAATGTAAGTCATCCCAAACAAAATGCTTAAACTGAGTTGTTTGTTAAACATGGAATGGCTTGAATTTAACGAGCCCTTTTGAAAGGAATAAGGAAAGGAAAGCTCTTTTGAAAGGAAAGGAAGTTTAATATATTATATTGCTCATTATTAATTTTATATGTGTATTGTTCTAACATAGTTAATTTAATACCTTGCATTTTTCAGAATAAAGTTAAATGAATTGTGCCTTAGATTTTCTGGAGTGATTTATATTAATCTATTGAAATTTTATATGGATGCATTATGGTGCAAAATTTCAATTACTCTATACATTCTTTGAATATTATCTCATGCAATAAAATTTAATTTTTTATGCTCATTCCCTTAATTGAAAATTTATTCGCAAGTGATTTGACTGAGACTATTGACGATTAAATTATATGTGATGGCATGGATGGTACACTACCCTGATCCTCTGCAGCCGAGAAGAGGTGAGGTGGCAAACCTCCATTCCAGTCCCGCCAAAATCATTAAATAAGGGAGCAAGAAGTAAAGACAGACTTTGGTTCCAGTCTCGTTCCTGTGTATCTCAGTAGACTCGCTGAGACACAAACCAATTCGTGACCCGCCAGGCCAATAAAGTGAATTATGCAAATATATGCAAATTCCGGCCAGTACTGGTAGTATAATATCCCAAAACGGAGTGCCATGGGAGAGAGTTCTCTTCTAGAGAGCAGTTCACTGCGAGAATCGTCTCGGATTATGATGTCGCTATGTGCTCGTGTGTTATGTCTCAGTGATATAGAGGAGTGTTAGTGTTGTAGGCTACGTTTCTTGCTAACTAGTTATATAAGTGTGGTAACTCTACGACGAATATCTACTGACGTCTGGGATGAATACTGTATCCGTATTTCTGTCTTTCGACCTAGACCGTTAGACCTACCCTAAGATGTAAGGTAAATGCTTAGATAACAGGGATAATCGGTTTAGACTAGAACCCAGTGGGTGCAATCAACATGGGTCATAACGTCTGTCCCCTGCCACCAACCTCTCAGATGGACATTTAGACCACAGATTTAACTTGCCCGTACTCCGCATGAAAACGAGGACAGTTTCAACAGAACCGGGAATTGAACTCGGATCCCTCTAGTACAAAAACGGTACCTTAACCACTGGGCTATCCCGACCATGAATGAGGCATATCTGGTTGTACCCAGCAAAACAGTTGAGCCGATCCGGTGGTCGAGCGTTCAGGGTCATGCGTTTCCGTCTGATCGCTGGATTGCCGGGTTGCGAGTTCGAATCCCGCCAGTGGGCATGGATGTTGTCATGTCGAGGTCAAGTCAGACATCCACCCTTCGGCGAGCCTCTATAAAAGTGAAGCTGCAAATCTCCTCCCCTTCGCCATGGATTACCCTGGGGATCTTGTGGACGTGGTGTGTAGGCGCTCCTTCACCACGGGGGAATTAGTAACGAACGAACGAAAGTAGTTGAAGCAAGTGGTTGGTGTCTGTGAGGCATGTTCCTTGATTAGGCTTCGTCCTGAACGAGTTGAAAATTCCAATTGCAGTTGCTATGCTTTTGTTCAATTGATGCCAAATGCTGATGTTTTGCTCCTAATGAAACGTTAGTAATCATTTTACTGATTTCTTAAAATTTTAATGACACAATACTGAAAAGATAATCAACATGAGTGTTCAAATTGGAGAAACACTTCAGTTTCCTCTAAAAAATAAATTGAATCAACATCTGCATATTGAAAGCAAAATTATTTTTTTTTCATAATTAATACATTTATGTTATTTAATGAGAAGTAGGATGAAGAAAACGGCCGTGACATGCACAATGAGTTTAAAACGTGTAGAAATATGTATATCTTTTTCGAATTTTGTTTATCTATATAATGCACAATTTGAAATTAAAAAAAAAATTAAAGTATCAATTTTGCTGAATATAGCTTAAATGCTAATCTCATAGTTTAAAAAAATCCTTCTGCTTAGAAATTGACATTCATTTAACACATCAGTTGCTAAACGAAAGTCCGCATTAGCGTGTAGCTATGACAGCGATAAATGAGATGCTGACAACCCATACCATTGATGAGCAGTCGGGATCTATGTGAGGTGTAATTGAGTGTCGTGTTGTATCATTAACATTAACTCTTGTTCTTCCGCGACCCCAAGCTATAAACGGTTAAGTGTACTCTATACGATCCGTGCACTCGCATAGAAACTTGATCCACTGTTCCCATCGGTGGTAATTTGTCTTGTAGCTATCAGTTCGAACACTGCAGGCCAAACGGGGTACAATACGATTGTCTATATACTAGAGTTACAATATGTAGACATATATTTGTAATGAAATAGATATAGTATGAACAATACTCAATTTTTCCTTTAAATTTGAAACTTATGATTCATTTAGTTTTCAACTAACGCAGATAAAATAGTTATGTCTCTCAAGAACAGTGAAACAAGCTATATTTTGAACTAAAAACAATAACAAAAGCATTAAAATGTTGAACCAAAAACATTGAAACATAAATAGTTCCTATGGACTAAAAAGAAACCTTCCTATGTAGAAAAACTATGTAGAAAACTTCCTATGGAAGTTTTCTACATACACTAAAATATGTGCTAAGGGAAGTGATGGAATATAAACAGTACCATAGGATTCCCTTTTGAAACATTTACTGCGTACTCGTAACGTTGACGTTCATAACTTAACTTTTCAAATACGTTGCCGGGGGAGCTCGGTCAAGGCAATCGTACGATGAAAACTTGGGTTCGATTCTCACCGCCTCACAAAACTGTAACCGCGTCTATACGGAATATGGGCATGATAAAAATGTGTGTCTGAATGTCCTGAAGATAGGGGATTGTCTGTGGTTAGAGGTTACGAACCCTATGGTTGCCACTCCTATTGGGTTCAGTATAAATTGGGTGGCTAAAGGGTTCAATCGGATCCTATACTTGTGATGCGCCAGGGGCTACGTGTTATGACGATAAAATGTATCATTCTTCGGTCGTAATATAACCATTTGATAAACACCAAAACATCCTTTCAAAGGTGCCTCCTAACCAATTAATTACTAATCCCCCTACTAAAATGTAATTACTGTAAGACTCTTTAATAAAATGTAATTTCTATACGACACTTTAACAAAACAATTAGCACTGTATAGCATTTTAATAATAATTACTATACGACTCCAATAATTTGTAGCAGTATGACAGACTCACATAGCTTGATTTCCTAGTTTCTTCTTCTGTCTTATCATAAATAATCAGGTTACATACAAAATAATATCATACTAAAATATGAACCGTCGCTTACCAGCATAGTGAATGAAATTATAAGTTTAAGTGTGTCACATATCTTGCAGGATGATGATGGCTATAACTGAATAAGATTATGACTGAATTATCATTTTTGTTCTTTCCGGTTGAAAAAGCAAAGACTCTTTTTAGAAATAAATACGTATTATATTGAAAAAATATTAAGCAGTAACAGATCATTAAATTTTTTAATACTCAAAATGCAAACATAATAGGATTTTATAAAATCCTTTTTTATTTCGGGATTTATCCCATAACCACTTACGTCATTAATGTTTAACTCCCGAAGAAAACAATACTTTGAAATCGTTTTCCAATTCTTAGCGACCCGTGATTGGTAAGAGGGTCTTGAAATATAGGAGGACAATATTGATGTTTATTGTTAATCTCAAGGCGTTTTTGTTTCTTATAAAGCTGTATCTAAAAATACACATGTTTTACTATTTTTCTGCTTGAAAAATATTGATTTGCAAAAAAATATTGAAAATAATTCTGTTATAAAGGAAAATGTAATGACAGAATACGAAATAAAGGAAAATGTAACGATGAAACGTGTAATAAAAGAATACGTAAAGATGAGACGTGCAATAAAGAAATGTGCAATAATGAAACATGCAATGAAGGGGTATGTAATGACGAAACATGTAATAATGGAAAATGACGAATTGCGTAATGATGTAATGATGAATTGCGCAATAAAGAGAAATGTAATGATGACACATTCAATAAAGGAAAATGTAAGGATGAAACGTGCAAAAGAGGACAATGTAAAGGAATATGGAATAATAAAACGAGCAATAAAGAAAAATTAACAGAATACATATCATGAATAGTCAGAGGATTATCACTTAACGTTTAAATACGGTCTAGGCGATAATGAAACTGGAGAATGCATTCCAAACTGTGAAGAAGCAATCTTTGTCATTTGCAAATGTCCTACATTACATACTACAAGTATAAGAAGCAATATAACTCAAATTTGAGTTTTCAATGACTTTACTCCATTTTGTACAGTAAATCAGAAATAAACAGAACTCTGAGAGTCTTAATGTAAATGTGTGTGTATGTGTGTGTGTGTGTTTCTATAAAATGCATCTACTTACTTGAAACAGTAAGTATAAACATTTTATAGAAACACATAAAATCTATCTGATAGGATTTTTAGACATTGTTCAGATGTTATAAAAATGGTTTAGTACCTAAGGCTTTGGTTTCGATTGAAATTGTAGGCATTGTCTTGTTGTATACTCTAATTTGCGAAAACGGATGTAACAATCGAAAACATTCATTAAAATAATAAATAGTCTTAACTATGCAAGCGCTAAATCATCGTTTTAAATGCAGTTTTTGATAATAAAACGATTGAAATAATCCTTACTACTCTAAAATGAAACCCAAGTTTTTTTAATTTTTTTACGAATTGATATCATTTAAAAATGTGCCAAGTTGCTAAATGGCGAAACTAATTAAAACTTCGAATTCGGCGTAATTTGAAGATGGAATTGATTTTAAGTATTACATTGTGTCTTAAAACTCTTTAATAATATAAATGCCATAATATAAAGGGCTTCTGCATAGAAAGTTAAGTGCTGTCTAGATTTTTTTTATGATTTATCATCAATAAACGCTGCAGAAAATGAAGGTTATCTTCATTTATATTTATATATGCAGCTAATGAGTTCTAAAAGATGGAAAATGGTATTATTTATATATTAAATTGATATATTTTAATGTTAATTATGCATAGTAATATGAAAAAAACATCTCTTCTGAATTTAATATAAAGTAAAACAGTCGAAAAAATACATATTGAATATACCTTCAAAAGATATCCTCGTAAGTATGCAATTCATCTGGGATTCTAAAGTTGCAATTCACCGTGAAAACTATTTGAATAAACGGCTATAACAGATCGCATCGCATTTTTATGTCTTTCAATTTCGCTTCACCAAGATACATACTACAGTGAAATACAATAAGGAAGCAGATTCGAGAAACAAACGTTTCGATTTTGGAAATACGTTGTTGGAGTGATAATAAATCTTTCAGACAGTTAGATAGGTTTTCTGGGTTCTGGTTTCCCCTAAGAGTGTAAGCCTTGAGGTATTCAGTAGATTATAGTTTTAAATTGTTGGAATAATATTCTGTGTCGATATTGATTCGTTACAATAATATGCTATGATCCCCATTAATTCTTCTTTCTTTCGGCCAAACTATCTTTTAGGGGAAGTTTGGCAGCATTTAAATGTATCAGGAAAATAATCTACACTATACTGACCTTGAAACATGTGAGGTCTAAATAACCTTTCGATTATTATTTCCCTCAGTTTTCATTATAATTTATTTTTATTTAACCTAACGATCCTAACTGGTTGGTTGTTAGACAAATCACCGACCTAATCAGCATTTTGTACGTTCCTTCGGTAGAGTAGGATAAGTTTAGGAACGGGAGAATTTAGTTGCTGGTCCTGGTCTTGGGTGAGTTAGTTCGTTCTTGTCTTGGGTGTGTTTGTCTTGAGTGAGTGCTGGGAAGGAAAACCCGATGAATACAACGATGACTAGAAAGGTCTAGTATTTGCGGTTTTGGACGCAATACGGGGCGATATAAAATAATGCCAGTGGTAAGGATAAAAGCTTTAAGATAGTACCCATTTAAGAGTGATCACCAGGCTAGTAATTGTAGTATCTCATATATATTGTAAATTATTCTGGGCATGTACAATAATAATTATTGTCTATGCCATCAGTTGCTTTAAATAGCCAGCCGATGTTAATTCTGTGAAGTGCGTAATAAATATTAATATTAGTTTGATTCACCTCATTGCTGTGTTATTGCCATTGGACTGAAAGGTCTGAAAGTCCGTAGATTAAAGTAGTCAAGAAGAGTCGAGGAAGGCGGTTACTTTACAAACAGCTGAAAATAATACAACTTCAAACCTTTTTTTTTGCAAATGATCAAAATTCTGGCTCAACAAAATTAGAGTCGATAACTATTCAATAATAATTTTGGTAGAGTCTAATATTTCTAGTAAAATAAATATTTATTATCACTTTTTATGATTATTCCAACTGAAAATAAATAGGTTTCAGGAGAAAACATAAGCATATCATTTTTCACAGAAATAGTGTGATGCTTTTGAAATATATACTCGCTGTGGAGAAACTAAAATTTATAATATAATAAACATTCGAGAGAACAATCAATAATATTTTTAATTCATTTCCGATTAAAGTATTTAAAATTATTCATTAAATGATAATAATCATCATATTAAATCGGTTTAAATTTATTCAATTTCAGAACAAAATACATTTGCTTTCACGTAGAAAGAAACATTAAAAACTATTTTTTACAGTTTTTAATATATTTTTACTTTCTTATACTATGTAATAGTATAGAGAAAGTATTGTTTTCAGAAAAATTTTCGAATTCGAGATTTTCATGTCGATATGTGTTTTAAGACCTCCTGAACGCGTTTTAACTATTTTTGGAGTGATGTCGGTGTGTCTGTGGTGGATTTCTTGTGTTCCAGATAGAGGCTACAAATATTAATGGATTTTCACGAAACCCTATATCCGGCTTTGTTATAAAAAATGCAGAACTAGATAGCCTTTCTTGAAAATTCGAGCAAAAACTTCAAAATGTATTCAAAATTTTATATTTTTTTAACATGGCAGCATAGCACAAAATTTGACATACTCGTGCATAAAAGGGTTTATTTATGGCTCAATGATCACGATACTTAATAGTTTCAATCATTGATGGGAAAATAGCTGCGATACAATTTTTATAGTTCGATTAATCCACCTCGGTGAAAAGTTCCTCTCCACCGGGAAAAACATTGGTAAGTATGGCATTAATCGAAAGATTTTGTCAAGGCTTTTAAAGTGAAGGGTAACACTCTATAATTATAATAATTTGGACCCACAATACCAATTGTTCAAAACTTTACTTGGGAAATTAAAAATGTTACTAAAATTGGGTTCAGGGATAAATACAAAAAATGAATTCAAGTGGCTAGAAATACTAAAGTTAATAAAAAATTAATATGACTAAAATGGATTCAAGTCGAGTTGAGCCAGACTTTTGTTAATTCTAATTATTTACCATTTTGAGACAACATATTGGCGGACCCGTTCAGAAACCATTCTTGCGACTTCTTAGGATTTATACGATACATAAAATTGTATAATCTTTCGATTTACTAGATCAAATTGTTCAAGATCGCAAACTTGTACACATATAAACAGGAGCAAGTATTAAAAAACTGGTTGATTTGTATTTAGATATACTCAAATGGCTTAAGTCGATGACAAAGGAACAATCGTTTTTTCGACACCGCATAATACTGTTATGAACCGTGATAATACTCTAGAACAAAAACGAGTCCAAGATACAAAAACGAGTCCAAGTTTCTGCATAACGTACATTTATTCACTAGCACAAAGTAAACAGAAACAATATACAATCAAACAGAGCTTTAATGCCCCACTCATTTCACAGAATAAGCGATATTGTTCTCAGAATATTGACGAAAGTCATTTCACATAACAGCCGCTAGTTCCCGGCCACACACTTAGCTACAGTAAACCTTCGGGTCTGTCGTGTGGTCTGGGTTTTCAACATAACAGCCGCTATTATTCTCAAAACATTGACACAAATTACGGTCCAATGTAACTTGTGTTACGTCCATTCGCCAACTCCACTCCAACGGAGGGATGGATCTTTTTATAGTCTCTATATAGAAACTTCTGAAAATCTCTCCATATCTCCTAAATTAATATTTATTTCGTGAGGTTTCTCGAACAATGCGGAATTCTTCAAATTGACGATAAATCGTCAAATCTGGCAAACCTTCTTCTAACTGGAGAATCCTGGAAACCCTGGGCTGGCATCATGGACTATGTTCTCTTCTCTCGGCCTTCGAGACAAACGAAAGAAGAGGCGCCAAAGGGAATATTGTACGTTTGCAACAATACATTTCCATTACATATATTATATAATGTAGAGTAAGTAAAATATTCCAACACAATATCCTCAGTTCACGGAAGTAATTCCTAACAATATGTACAGTAATTTTTCTGATAATTATCCATGGATAAATCACATATTAATTGAATACTCGTGTTTATAAAGTATTTTCATTTTTACTTTCCTCATATACATAATGTATAAGGAAAGTATTGTGACGGGGTTGAAAATTCGAATTCGAGTTTTCGACGGGAGAGCACGTTTCAAGCATCCCTGATCACGAATCAAACATTTTTGAGGTGATGTCTGTGTGTATGTGAAAGTCTGTGTGTGTGTGTGTGTGTGTATGTGTGTATGTGTGTGTGTGCATGTGTTTGTGTCAGTGAGTCTGTGGAGACGATATCTCATGAACGAATGGAGCAATTCGAATGAAATTTGGTACAGAAATCACAATCCGTGAATACTGGAAGCCCATTGTTTTTAAACGCAATCGGATGCCCCTAAATTTTCGAGTGAAATTTTGAAAAAATCATCAAAAGATCAAAACCTTTAATAAAGTTGCACAAATAGACATTTCTTATCTAATTTTTCCTTAGAAAACGATTGACATAAACATTATAACGCTAGCGTGAACCGTTCTCGAGATATTGCACATTTTTACACTTGAATATATTTAGAATTGAATATATTTATATTCTTGAATTTTACACTTGAATATATTTAGAAATGTATTTATTTGTGCTTTAGCGAGAACAAAAAGAATAGTAAGCAGTGACGTCACAAGACTGGAAAGTGACAAAAAATTCTTACTACAGGCATTCATGCAAAATATCCAAAGCAATTTATGATACATTACATCAAAAATTACTACGGAAAAAATGAAATATATGGGTTGAGTTTGTGTAAATATTTGAGGTCATTATGAATTTTGATCGTACATCTTTGTAAGTTATGACATCACAGACATCTAAACTGCTGATTTGAATGTTTTGATGTTATAAAGAGGTAGCATGTGCAGGAAACTGGCTATCTCTATGACTTGGACCATACTTTTTCATATCACCTTCCTTTATCAAGGGTCTTGTGATAATTTTAATTGTCACTCCGGAGGTTGGATAATGTCAGTGCTGGCGTCCAGGAGTGCATGCCGCGGCATTAAAGACATGCATGTTGATAACTGGGGAGTAAGGTCACTACCCCTTACCGCCATTGTGTAAGCACTTTACGTTACCTTCCTTCTTCTTTTATATTTCCATTATATATATATATATATATATATATATATATATATATATATATATATATACATATATTAAAACGTACTCTTCCTTCGACAACTCAAATTCGAATGTCAACCTTGTCACAATACTTTATACATTGTGCTACATAAATAGGGAAGGTAAAATTTAAGTCCATTAAAACGAAATATACAGTTCTCACTAGAAAAAATAGTGTTTATGAATAATATATAAAATGTTCAATATGAAAATCTTTTTTCACTTTTAACATATAGAGAGTCCTATAACTTCTTAAGAGAGAAAACAAAATCATTAAGAAGGATTACTAAATTTGCTTTTTGAATGAAAACTTTAGACTTATTAAAATACTTTTCTTTAACTTGTACTGTATTTTGTACGAGTATTTGAGTATCGTTCATATTTCTTTCAAAATAAGCTCTTCCAATTTTATCCACTTAAAGAATTTACAATAGTAATATATTTTGAAATTCTCAAATGAATGCACGCGGAGTTTCCACACAACTGCATCATTCTACCAGGATTCTAAAGGATTCATTGCGATTCATTGAAGAAACTATTTGAATAAAATGTCATAACAGCATTTCATTTCATTTTTATGTCTTTCAATTCTGCAACCAGTTACTGCATTGAAATAGAATAAGTAAATTTGTGGAACTAGGGCTTCAATATTGTGATATGCATTTCTGCATAATAAATATTTTAGACATTACGATAGATTTCCTGCAGCGGCATTTCAATCAATATGCTTTTAATGTTGAAACACAATTTTGCAGTTTTTTCTGCTTTGTTTTGAGACAAAAACGTGTCATAATATGGCATGAATAAAGTTTTAAGTCATAAAATTGGAAATATAATAATTGCAAATATATTTGCATGCATTATGGATAAATATTTTGGAAAATATCAGGGCATTATTTTTCAAATTAAGGATAAAATATTGTTGACAAAAACATTGTATACAAAAAATGATAATATAAGCTTTGATGAATTTTATGAATTATTTTTAATACTCTCACTGTTTTAGTTTATACGCAACTGAATTTTTAAATGTTCAATTTATAACCGATAAAATTATGCATTTCAGATACTTTTTACATATATGTATTATGTAATAGTTTGATAATTTTTAATTTGCAGGTACTTCTATTCTAAAATATCCTGATAATACAATTTACTACGCTTGGTTTTGAAAACGGTAATGTTTAAACAGATTTTTTCAATCTATTTGTTTGCATATAGTTATTTTATATACACAATTCCTAGAAAATTCTTCCCAATAACTTTGTAAGAAAAGGTCCATGGGGATACTTAAGTATATCTACAACAAAGAATAGCCATGCCTGGTTGAATAAAATGGATTACAGGAAAATGTAGAGGGAAATTTAAAAAGTTTGGATAAAGAACTCAGCAACAATGCGAGATAGACGAAATAATCCAATTCAAAGTTTTAGATCATTGATTAATAAATAGAAATCGACCATAAAACTGATATAGAAGACAATTATTTTACACAAAAAGACATTTGTGTTACACAATGGCTATCCTATTCAAGAATGCTAAATTAAGCAGTACCTACATGCAGATAAATCTAATGCACAAAATTATTGAACATAATCTCTGTCAGTAACATTGCAGGAGTCACTCTGTTACAGTCCCAGGTGATATGACTTTTTGACTCTATTATAGTCCCAGATGATATGACTTTTTGATTTTACAGTCCCAGGTGATATGATTTTTGACTCTATTACAGTCCCAGATTATACGACGTTTTGATTTTATTACAGTCCCAGGTGATATAACATTTTACTCTATTACAGTCCTAGATGATACGACTTTTTGATTTTAATACAGTCCCAGGTGATATGACTTTTTGTCTCTAATACAGTCCCAGATGATACGACTTTTTGATTTTATTACAATCCCAGGTGATATGACTTTTTGATTATATTACAGTCCCAGATGATATGACTTTTTGATTTTATTACAGTCCCGTGAGATATGACTTTTTTACTCTATTACAGTCCCAGATAATACGATATTTTAACAAGTATTTATTGCCTTCCATATATGTATTCTGTACTCTCTCCCCTGACGTGTCAATTCCTACTCATTAATTAATCCTCTACAACATTTTAATTAGTATTTTTTTCTATCTCATTTTGTTAACGAGGTTGTAGTCCTAACCTTTTAAATCATCTGCTTCGGGCGCTGCAATCAATTTAATGAATCTACCATAGTTACTTTACTTTATGAGGACCGTATACTCATGGACCATGTTTTGCAAAGTTAATAGGATGCTTGAATATTTTTAGGAACCCCATGTAAGCAAATGCAATAATATATACGATGTTTTAAAAATCTAAACGCAAACGTGAACACTAAAAACATGGAGATAATGTATTAAGAGAAATCAAACATAATTTTAAAATAACTTTTTGTTGTCTGAAATGGTGCTAATCATTTTAAGTTTCATATTAGATAAACCCTCTTTTAATACAGAAATATGAATTTTTAGACCACCCTACCCCCTAAAAATAGTTGTTTTAAATATGTTTTACCTTATATCTGCATTCTCCTGAATCGTGAATTTTAATACCGTATAATTTTACTCACATATTTTCCTATAGGTTTTTAATTTTGTAACTTTGGGAGTATGTAATATTCAAAACAATTTCAGTAAAAAACCCTCAACAACAGCAAAACATGCAATACATCCATTTTTTTTTCTATTTTATAAAGGATTAAATTTTTTTATTTCTCTAACTGATTATACATAAAGGCACAGTTTAAAAAAATTAGTTCATTAAATGTTAATTACTTTAAGGACAAGGACTATGAAAATGAAAATGTGCGTATTTAGACGAAAAAATATTTTCTCTAGCTGAATATACTGACACAAGTTGCTTACCTTCAACTTTCTAATTACTCTTTAAAATATATCCAAGTAAATTAATTTTAAGAGCTTGTAAAAAAGCTTTTCTTTTATGACGAGAGTGAATTAGTTTTTTTTTTTCACGCATTTTTTGTGTTTGGGTTTCTGTTATGGCCTGTGCAGAGTTACATTTTTGTAAAAGAATAAAATAAAGCAGAATGCTTAAGTCTAATTTATTTCGAAGCTGAAATAAAAATCAGGAATGGACGTCTGTGGTGATCTTAAAAACATGTGTTCCAAAGGCATATGGCTGATGAAAATATGTCGTGTGGCGTAATCCTTGTATAATACTTGTATAATCTTTGTGTAACATTGACCAACATCTTGTATTTAATACTGGCTTAACGCAGGTAAAGTGATTTACGGCACTTGTAACAATATTGATCATTTCTTTGTTTATTATAATAAATCACTTCCTATTGATTAGATATAATTGCTTTTTATGCATATTGCGACGAATTGAAGATTTTTTACAAATCCATTTTTATATAATAAGTCCCATATATTAAATTAAAATAGTACAACACTGGAATTAATAATCTTTGAAACAAACATAATGGTTTGAATACTATATAATACTATATAAGAAATAATACCCCCGGTGACAATTTATGATAGAGGTTTTAATTCACGACTACAATAAATACTAAAAGCACATATATTGATTATAATGGACATTGAAATGATTTTGCAATAAAATAAAAAGGCAGACAACCTCTTCTTCTTTGAAATTGTCACAAAATTGTCATTTTTTCTGAATTCGTGTATAAATGGATATCTGTTTGTGAAAATAAGATCCGTGTAAGAAAATTTTGGGATATTTCCCCCAGTGGATAGAATGATAGGATTAGAAGTTATGTTGAAATTGCCCAAAATGTCAAGGTAACAATTGACTTAATTCAGTTATTGATAATTGTAATATCGGCAAATTGTAACGTCTGACGTCACATTGTCAATTGTGATAAAGGGCCAGTAAAGAATATGGAACAAATTCAAAAATGTCAAAATATGAATTAACTTGTTATCAAGTAATAGTTCTATGCGACTTCACAAATTGTCAAAAATATAGAATAAATCACCTTTTCATACTAAACCAGTGGTTCGTCTTCCCTGGTGATGGGCGCCAGGACCCATAAATGACTGGAATATTAAAACATGGCAAGGGAGACATGTACACTAAATGATTACCAAATTTTTGGAGTTAAATTTCTTTTATTTAATATGTTAAAATATACATATCCCAGTATATCATAAACAAAGGCATTATATCATATTATTTTCTTTCAAACAATTCAATAAACAATCTTTTGATTCACATTGCATATCCATTATTCTGCATCATATTTTCTCATATTGTGACACAACATACAAAAATTCTAAACTAATTTTATTTAGACTTGTTTTGAAACTGAACAAGATAATAGTTTTAAAAATGTCTCTTGAACAAATTCTGGTATTGAGATCATCCTGTTTGGCTCATTGGGCTTAAAATACGAAGTTCTAATAATTATCAGAAATTACTTTACATTTCAACTTAATTATATAATGTCAAATAAGAATGTTATATATATCTTAATATTTTATAAATATGGATCTTTCCAATTCAGGCAGAATGGATTTAGCGCCAAACAGGTGAGTTTTTTTATGCTCATCTAGAAACAAATTATAACTTTACTTACAATATATTATCGTCTACTCCAGACGATTATCTGGTCCTCAGGATGATATTGGCAGTGTCGAGATAGAACATCAATTTAAATTTTGATCTTTGAATTTATAAATTTATATAAAATATGGATCGGACTGCCCGTAGGTCCATCCCTTTGTTCCAGCTGCTTCGAAAGTATAGCGTCTCTCAGAAACACCGTTACCGCCGTGACGTCAGCAAAATATCCTGTCTTTCAAAAATTACGCTCTCAAAGGCGACGGCACGTACCACCTTTCCAACCGTCAGAGGGACGGTTCAGATCCAGAGCATCAAAAGTCTCTCAAACTGTACTTCTCCAGGTGATTAAAAAGAACCAAAACAACAAAACTGCTACGATTACACGAATAACGGTCTATCAAAATGAGGAAGTGAAAACCGCAAAATGAAAGTTCAGGAGAACGTGCGGTTTCTTTCGCACTCTGAAGAACATTTAAATCAGAATATATTATACAATTACACTCAGTATGAAAATACATTTAAATTCAGAAAAAATTGGGAATTATGAAATTCCGACACGACATAATGGAATTGATCAAGATGAGTAATATTTCATCAAAATTTTATATGGATAAAATTACAGCAAAAACAATTTAAATACTTACGATTGATATTGAGACTTAATTATTAATTACACATATATTGATATATAATCAATAAATCATTGGAAAACTATAAATATTTATTTTCTGCGGAATGTTGTGAATATAATAAAGATAATATTAGTGAATAAGTAGAAAATGTTCTACTTATTTTTATTTGCATATTTTACAGCTGGTTTAAATGTCTCTTTTTAACACTTTACAACAAAGTTGAAAAGTGTTTATGACTTTGTTCATTCTGTCTGTCTGTCTGTCTGTCTGTCTGTCCGTTAGCACGATAACTGCCGTAAAAATGACTTAATCAAAATGAAATTTTAGTATGTTGTTCAGACGGTCTATAGGACCTATGGGAATATAAATGAATAATATCACCCAATTAGTTTTGGATTGAACCCGGGTTGAAAAAATGGAATACATTGAGCCCTATGGGACCTAATTTTTCAAGCATTTTTTAAGCGGATTTAAAATTCACAAATTGCTTCGAAAATTTTAAGCAATATTCAAATTGTTCCATAAAATATATAAAAAAAAATTCAGCGAAATATATTCAGTAGTTTTTTAAATAAAAATTAAAATAATAATAACACCTCTTATATGAAGCGATCACGTGTCCATGATATGAAACGATCACATGACCCACTTCAAAATGATATATGGCATCCATCTTGTCTCAAAATCGTGATTTTTAAAGTTCTTTCTAATTCATATTGAGTGTTGTATCCATCCTAAAACTACTTTATTTTGGCCTAAATTCTGTGCATCTACATACTGACACAACGCAATGACAATATATTTCAGTTTAAATGCTCTTCCAAATTTGATTATTTCTACTATTAAGCCTATTTTTCACCTATGTAAAATGTAAACAGCAAAATATGTAGAATGAGTTGTATTAGAATCGCTGTAATTCTTTAACACAAAATCATTTAGTCCATGGAGTCTGCATGGCTGATATGAATGAAATATTAATTGATTTTATAAACAGAAGGACGATTTTTTTCGATGAAGTTTTAAGCATACAGTTTATGAATTGTAGCTCCATGGTCTTAATTTTTAAATAAAAAAAATAAATTATTAAAGTATTGTGATGAATGAAATGGAGAAAGTTATGAATGAAATCCTGCTTTTATAAAGAGATCCAGGCGTGTTATTTTTTCTATGACGTCATTTGAATTAATTTCAGTTGTTTTCGATGAAGTTTTCAAATATAATAAATTATCGTAGTATTATGATAATTCTAAAATTATTACCGAAGAATGTATCACATTTTAGAGATGTTTAAACCAGGCAATTTATATTTTAATGCCGTCATTTGAATGAAGTTCATTTTTTTCGATGAAGGTTTAAGGTTTCAAATATAATAAATTAATGTAGTATTGTGATAAGTTTTAAAATATTACCGAGGAATGTATTGCATTTTAGACATGTTTATATAAAATTGCATTGAAGTTGGAAAGTGTTTCATAATCAATGCTTTAAGCATGATTGATCTTTCTTGTTATTTTTTTACTCAGTAAGTTTCCTCCCTATTCCTTTGTTTCTATTCGCAGTGCTAACCGTTATCTTACTTCCTTGTTTTTTTTCTGGCATATCTTTATTTTCTTCTATTATTTCTTTTCTCTATGGTTTTTACAATTCATCCGTTGCAAGGTTTAACCGTATTCCGTGGTCGCTTATCAGACTGTAACATTTGCTAGGAAAGCGCCGGATTTTGTCGTACAAAAACATTCAGGAATGAACTTAAAATCTCCGTTAGGTGGCACTAGTCACGCACGCAGTTTTCCGTGTGTTTCAATGTGATTCTCTTAGGGTTTACCTGTGCTGTTGCAAGCTTTTTACGCTAAAGGCTAAATATTTTGAAAAAGTTTCATTTTATCTTTTATAATCATTATTAGGAGTAAATGTGCAAGATGCAGTGCTATTCTGCACCGTTTTATTAGTCAGATTTAAGGACAGAAAACAATTCGTACCGCGAATTCCCATCTGATATTACTCAAAGGAACACGTGGCCATATCATAAGATGAATTTTCGACAAACAATAAGTTGAATATTTCAAACATATATGGTAAACATTTCAAGGAGGAATATTTAGTTTGTTTTGCTAAAGTGCATACAGTGAATTTAGATTTCACAAGCACTACTTTACATTAGTTAGTTTTATGTGAAGTTTGCATATTTCTTTTAATAATCTTAATATTTAGACAACTGATTTAAAAATACTGTGTTTTTAAAATCAATTTCTGCTGATTCATTCATGTTAAGAAGTTGATTCAATGTTTATAACATTTACGTTTCCTATATTATAATACCGTTAAATTATATTACCAAAATAATTTTACAAACTAGAGCACTACCTTTCACATTAAAACGAAAAACATTGGCATTTTAGTGAATCATTTGCTTTGTTTTGAAATCAGAAATATCTTTAACGCTTCTACAAATATGCAAGATAAAATAACGTTTCAATTTTTAGAAAAACATGTAATCTTTTTTGACATTTACTACAATCAAATCAGTTTTGCCAAGTAAACTCTAGCATTGTTTACGTTAATGATAGCCATTGCATACAATATGCAGTTCCATTTTCGCCCTTTATCGATAGGTGGTGCTAGTCACGTACTCAATTCGACTGGTTGTGGCATCGACTTCTACGTTCCAAAAGTTCTTAATGTTATAACTTGGTACGGAACATGTGATACAATTATGTTCGTAGTATCCTGCCTTTTCTTATCTTATTTTGTTGGTTTTCCTCTTAAATTTATCCATGCGAAAATTGCAACAATGTTCCCCCCTACCACTAGTCACGCATGCTAATTTTTCTAAGTTGACGAACTAACTGGGATAAGCCAACTAGAATAAGTCTGGTCGTACTTATTGTCCTGAAGAAGAACACTATTTTGTGACTTTGGGACCGAGTATATAGGGTATATTTGTGCTTATGTTGTATTCCTGAAGTTTACTATTTTTCAATGATAAATTAGTAGCAACTTATCGAATTGCTTTATAAAAATATATGCATTTGTGTATATGACGCTCACATACACAGTTATTAAATTAGAGCGTGTGTTTCATGTAAATAAAAAAAAATACCAACAATGAAGTATTTTTATTATTTGCAAATTTTAATATGTAAACGCACTTTCAACCACACCTACAAAGACAAAAATCTGATGTGGGCAGCACATGACTTTCCCTGCAGACTTATATCCACGTTCTCTTTATTTTAATTAAATTTAATTCACTTTTAATTCAATTTTGATTTTCGTATAGTAACTGAACTTATTTTCAAAGGTGGCGTAGAGAAAAAACTAAAATATCTCGAGAATGGCTAGTTCTAGTGTAATGGGGTTGATCTTATTCTTTTATTCGTCAAAAGTTAAGTATAACACAAACATTTAATTGATTATTTGAACATACGTAGTCTTTTTATATAGATTTTGACAATTTTTGCGGGCCATTTCGTAAAAAAAGGCAGGTTGTTTCTTTCTTAATCGTACCAAAATCTAATCAGCACCAGAGTATCTCACAAGTTACTTATATAGCAAATTCTGTGAAATTTAGTTAATTAGTATTTCAGCTAGAATGGATACATGAAATTTTTAAAGGCCATTTCGCAAAAAAAGACGGGTTTTGTTTTTACGAAACGTACCAAAAACTAATCAGCACCAGGGTCACACCCAAGTGACTTACCTACCAAATTTTATGAAATTTGGTTCATTAGTTTTTGAGTTAGAGTGGATACATACATTGCACAGACAGACGCACAGACACACACACAGACGTCACGCTAAAAATAGTTTTTTCGTATTCTAGAGGTTTCGAAACTTGTAGATCCGTCGAAAACTTGAGTTGCGATTTTCGACATGATTCCAATACTTTCCCTATACATTACCATGTATTGCAGGGAAAGTAATAATTAAGTTGAACTCGACTTACTAGTAATTACATGTTCTGACATTGAGAACGATATCACTTGCCAGATTAGACTTAATGGAAATTTTATTGTGTTTATTTTCAATCGCAATTATAAATTGACTATTTATTTTAGAGGTTTCAAATCATAAACATGTTACATTTGGTATGTTTTTTTCTAATTTTTAATTTCTCATAATAAGTAATATAGCATAAAACAAGTATTGTTTTTACGAAAATTTTCAAATTCGAGATTATGATGCCAATATATGATTTAGGACTTCCTGAATACGTGTTGGCTATTTTTGGAGGTATGTCTGTCTGTCTGTAGTCGATTTCTTGTGTATACCATAGCGGTCAAAAATATTAATGGTTTCTCAATAAACTTTATATCAGACTTTGCTATAAAAGATTTAGAATTAGATAGAATTTTTAAAATTAGATCAAAACTTAAATGTATTTGAAATTTTATATTATTTTGACATGGCAGCGAAGGACAAAATGTTATAATTATAATTATACATAAAAGTGTGTATTTATAGCTCAATGATGACGAGACTGGATAGTTTCAATCATTGTTGTGAAAAATAGCTGCGATACAAATTTTTTGTTCATGACGTCCTTAGCTTCCTTGAGGGTAATTTACTCCCGAAGGGTACATTGTCAAGTATGGCATCAATCGAAACATGTTTTCAAACCCTTTAAAGTGAAGGGTAACACGATATCATTGTAATCATTTGGACCCATGATATATATTTTTCAAAATTTTTCTTATAAAATTTGTAAAAAAAAAAATTGATTATCTTATGAGAAAATCGAGGTGAGCCACATTCTAGTTAATTTTTTTATTTAAAAGAAAAGTTATATCTCGAAAGTATGGTAATTTTATAAATATGTTTACAAAAAGAGAAAAAATGTCCAAAGTTCAGTAAGTAACATTTCAGTAAGTAACAATTCAGTAAGTAACATTTTTTGTCAAATAGTAAATTAGGTTTTGAAATAAATAAACAATCGCATAGAAATGCGCTCAAAATATAAACTTTCACTATTCCATAAAAAGTCAATTAACCTTAAGTAAGAAGGGCAAATTTCAAATCACTTTAAATTTAAGTTAATACTGAAGAGGATTAAGATAAGATATTTTATTCCACAGTGATTAAAAAGGACTATTTAATTATCTTTTGCCTATTAAGTTAATAAGACAAATGATGCGAAGTTAATTAAGACCAAAGTACGTGTTAATTACTGGCAAGTGGAAATAAAAGAAAAGAATAAAAGCACTATGTTTTTTCTTTAGGATATAACTTGTTAAAATCATTGGCTTGCCTTGTGTGTATTTAAAGACAATAAAATCTTACCATTAATGTGTTGCGGTTTATAAATCTAAAACTCTTTTAGCCTTATTCTGTTAAGAAAATTACAGTTTTAAATAACTATTAAGAAGCGGTTTTCAGTCGTGAATATAATCAGAAGTTGTAATGGAATTTTGCTTTTCACTTCCTGATAAGTCTGTTAACATTGTTAAAATTCCGATGGATGTATCCAATATAACCTTTAGTTAGATACGTCTCATCTTTTATAAGAATTAAGATATTTCTTATTATTCTGGCATAACGGATGCCTATATAGGTTGTACTTATATTTAGTTGAAATCTTTATTACTTACATTTATTTGAAACCTTTATTATATTTATTCAATATTTTTTTATATTTATTTAAAATCTTTATTGTTTATATTTATTTGAAAGCTTTATTACTTTTATTTATTTAAAACCTTTATTTTGTATATTTATTTAAAACCTTTATTACTTATATTTATTAAAAACCTTTATTACTTTTATTTATTTGAAACCTTTATAACTTATATTTATTTGAAACTTTTATTATTTATATTTATTTTAAACCTTTATTATTTCATTGATCACATGTTTATCATGACTGCATTTTTCACATGATTGTCTGTATTGCTTTATGAATAAACATGCATTATAACCGTCATTTGTTATTGCTACCAGCAAGCATGTAAAACTTTCAAAGCTGATGTTTCAGCCATATTATGTTAAGAAAGTTACAGTTTTGAAAAAAATTTACGAATAACTTTTCGCTTGCGAATATAATCGGGAGATGTAATGAAAATTTTTTTTTTCACTTCCTGATAAGTAAATAACCATTGTTAAAATGTGGATGGAAATAACAAATAAAACATTTAGTCAGGCATGGTCCATCTTGTTTAGATACAAATATTAGTATTAAGTCTTATTATTTTGACAGAATTGATGCCTACAAAGATCGTTCATATATTTATTTGAAACTTTTATTATTTTATTTACATTTTTTTTTCTTATTTGCATTAGGATATCCTTATAATTGTCTTCATTGCTTTACAAATAATCAAGCATTATATCCCTTATTACTTTCATTATATACACAATGTATAAGGAAAGTATTGTGACGGGGTCGAAAATTCGAATTCGAGTTTTCGACGGGAGAGCACGTTTCAAGCATCCCTGATCACGAATTAAACATTTTTGAAGTGATGTCTCTGTGTGTGTGTGCGTGTGTGTATGTCAGTGAGTCTGTGGAGACGATAACTGACGAACGAATGGACCGATTCGAACCAAATTTGGTACAAAAATCACAATCCGTAAACACTGGAAGTCTATTGTTTTTATACGCCATCGAATGTTCAGAACCCCCCTAAATTTTTGAATAAAATTTTGAAAAAATCGTCAAAAAATCAAAACCACTAATAAAGTTACGCAAATAGACACTTCTTATGTTATTTTTCATTAGAAAACGATTGGCATAAATTTTAGAACGCTAACATGAACCGTTCTCGAGATATTGCACATTTTTAAAAAAAATTATCAAAAAGTCATATAAAATAAAAAAAAATATTTCCTATTGAGAAACATGTTCAATTTTCATATGTAATACCATACGATAAATTGGGTAAACTCATTCTCGTGGATCTAGCTCGTTCCATTCTTGAAAAAAGGTACTTTGAGTAATACGTTTGTATTTGAACGCCAATAGTCATTTGTCTGCTGTAAGAATAACTTATTTTTTCGACCATAGCGCTTGGCGAGATTCTGGCGACGAATTTGGCGGAATGTCGCCAACTTGGCGACTTTTTGAAATGTTGCCAAATTAACTAAAATTTCGCCAAATTGATAAAAATGACGCTAAATCAATGAAAATAACGACTCATTGAAGAAAATTCAATATCTTGGCAAGAATATAAGTAGCTACTGTAAGAATAACATTTTTTTTACTGTAAAAGTTGTAAATTCTTTGCATTATATAAGGAAAGTCATGTGTTGCCCACATCAGATTTTTTATATTGCTACCAGTTTGCATGTACAAATGTTAAAGGTGATCAATTGATATATTTCGTCTATTTGCGTTCGCCTCTCGCCCAGTTACAAAATTTAAAGAGTCGGATGAATGCCATCGAAAAATATGAAGGTCCAGTTGTCGATGGATGTAGCCGTTTTTAACCTCTGGGCCATTTTTGAGGTGTATGGATAGATGAGTATATATATATATATGTCTGTGGAAATATATATGCCTACGAGATAAAAAGCCAATAATATGTCGTCGACATAACGTATATACACTAATTCGTTCAGCAGACCTGTTCCCATTTCGAATTTGTTTAGATAAATATCTGCTAATATGGACGAACAACTTCCACCCATAGGTATACCACGTATTTGTTTATAAAAACGCGTTCCATCAAATAGTATCGTTTCATATAAAACCAAAGTCGCTAAAACTCTGTATTTATTCAATGTTATAAAAGACTGCAAATCGTATTTTTCATACAAATCCATTACGATATTGTATAAGTTATCAATGTCAATGTTGTTAAACAACTCGCTAAAATCGAAACTTTTATAATAAAGCCTATTTGGTATACTTTTTAAAATCTGAATAACCTCATTACTATTTTTCACCATATAAGCACCTTCCACTTTTATCTTGGCCAATACTATTTTCATAATATGCAGTAGACGCTTGACATGCCATTTTCAAATCAACAATTATCTTGCTGAAAGTGATACGACCCACTGTAGAGCTATAAATTGTACAAAACATGAAATATATTAGAACTTTGTCATACGATTACTTTGGTAACTGAAGTAATCGCAACCCAAAGGGTTGCTACGATGACTTCATACCAAACACCAAACCAACAGATTCTGTCTGAAAACTGATTTCGGCAGTTCTCAAAATAAATGAAAATATCCGTAAATATTTGAATCTGCTCTAAAGAAAGTTATTTCCTCTTTCACTAGACTTTAACTTTAGAAATAATCATTTCAATAAATAAGCTATTGAGGAGTTTATTTTTTATTTTGATAATCTAATACGATTCAAGAGATTTCTTAAGGTTCAAATGGCACAACCATGCTTATCTAAAGGTATGTTGCGCTTGGAAAGGATGTCTGTTAGTACACACACATAAACACAAGCAGCTTTTAATAGCATACATGAAATAAAATAGACCATTTTTACTAATGCAGCTATTATGTTTAAAATTACACATTATTCAACGTATTAAAACAAGTTCCCTGCATAGGCTAAAAACACATATCATTTCTCAGTAATCATATATCATAACTAAGTTTCTTTCAAAAATTTTCAATTCCATATTGAATCACTCTAGATTTATCACACTTAATGTCAGATACAATTTGAATAAAACACCTTTGAAGATTCTATTCCGTTTTATATCGTTCCATTTCAATGCAGCATTTTCTTTATAAATATGTGAAGCAATGAAATTGAATCGGATTGAATCTTAAGAGTCGGATTTTTGAAACAATATACCACTTCATGTATAAGCTCGAATGCACTGGCAATATATCATGACAAGAATATTTTCTCACATTCGCATTTGATCTCAGATCATTTTGGGAGAATTTTACCTTATACTTGTGCAGATATTACTTATACTATGTAAATACTTTATATTCCTACGAATTATTTGCTAAAATGTAGACCTTAAATACTTTTATCTTATTCAGTTTCTTGACTAGGGCCACCGCCCCTTTTAGTTACGCAATAAGGCACTTATTAATACAGGCTGAAGCAACCACCATTTTGAATCCAACCGATTCAGTCAGTTATTGTCTGCCTGTGCTATTTCAATGGCACGTGCATGTTATATGGCTGGTATCGATACGTAATTTAGATGTGATGAAGGTGCTTCTGATTTCAAAATCTTTCACCAATCATTGAAGAAATTGTCTAGAATCATTTGTTGTTCTCGCTATCCGGAGAAAAGGATCAGAAAGTAAATCTCTTTTCGCTGTGTACATATATATGTGTATATCGCTTCATCTGGGAGTTAAGATGGCCGCTGTTGCGCCAGCCTAGATCAATACCCAGTATCACTTTATTATTTTTATTATATTTCCAGTGCTTCAGTGCTTTCAGTAATTCAGTATTTGGCCATCTTTGTGACTTTTCTGCCAACAACCAATCACAGAAAATTAAGAAGTCGGCTCGACCTACTAAATCTGTGCACATATTGACAATGCTATATTGTATTAATATTAAATGAACTAAGACGTAAATAAAAGTTCGAAGTCCTTTAAGTACATCTATAGGTTTAAAAGACTATATGTGAAATTCAAGAACTGCACATTTTACTGCTTATTAGCAAAACAGTGTCGATTTTTCAGAGGTTCTTTTTTTAATATAGAGATACGATAACATTTCAATTAATTTATTTTAACATTTTACTGCTTTTTAACATTTTACTTTAATGTCTTCGAATCTCTTTGTTTAATTTTTGAAAATCTAAAATAAAGGAAGATATTTGGGTGTGTGTATCTGTGCAATTCGTCGCAGGAAATCTAAGATTCATGAAATTTGGTCCACATGTAATTTAGGACCCAAATAGGTACACCTGAGTTACTATTATTTTTTATGTAAAATAAGTTTTTAAGTTATTTTATATTTTACCCCGATTTTGGCCGATATTTAGACACATCGATTCCTTAGTGACCTAAAATACTACCGAAGAGTTCCCATCTTTACACCATTGGAAAGATCAGATAACGTTCTTTCCAGCAATGTTTGAACAGAATCTGTGGGACAATTTCTTTATGCTTATTTATTTTTTCAAAAATTACATCAAAATTTGCATTTTTTACGTGACCGGATATATGGACCAATTTCTGTAAACGGGTGTTTTACATGTCGCAGGTGTTTAATAAAATTTTGCATGACTTGGGACAGATTTTAGACACTGATCAGTTTTACTATATTGTAGTTCATATTTATCACCCATTAGCTAAACAAACAATTAATATTTTTAATATTTAAAAATTTAGTTTTTTTATTAAATGTCATTCTCTTGTGTGTTCTAACAGCCAAATCATAAAATCGCAACTTCATTTACAAGCCTTCATTATCGAGTTTTCTTTTAATTTGATGTTTTATAATAAATTAGACAATTTAAAATACAAACAGTAATAAGAAAATCCACTATACATTAGATTAATATATTAAATTACTTTTATACAACTGTCCCCTAGCTTTTTTGTCATTCACCTGTGTTTAAATTTCAACACCTCTTCCTGTACATCGATGAAAACAAAATATAATTAAAGTATTATTATTTTTTACTGCAGTCCATATTTACCATTTTAAGAGTTCGACTATGTTCTAACTATCATTCTGTGCAGGGGAAATATTATAAAACTGAACATTTTTGGGTAAGTATTTTTATTCCTTGTCATTCACCTGTCTTTAATTATCCTCAGAATAAAAAATGTGAATACTTTTTTTAACATATGTGTGTGCCTAGTTAGTGTAGCAAACTGAATATCAAGTTAGGCTTAAATGCAAATAAAATTCATATATTCAGAAAGTAAAATCACATGATTTGTCATTCCCCTGTCTTCCTGGCAGACAAGGGATTGACATTAGAACAGGCGAATTACATTTAAACCAGATCTTTTTTTTTTTTAGAAGATAAAACAAATAAGAAATTAATTCTAAATATAAGATTGCAAAATATTTTTTTATTTTTCTAATGATATATATATATATATATATATATATATATATATACGAACAAAACAGTTGCCGATATTAAGCGTCTTTTCCCTGTCATACTGTATTTACTTGTCTTGAAAATAAAAATTTGCATTTTCTATTTAATTTCCCCCAAAAGAATCGCTGCTACTGTTTTTTTGTAGTTTAAACTACCCATGTTAAAATATAATGCAGAAAACTGATTGGAAATAAGAAAAAAAAAATTGTAAAAAGATAGATGAAAAAGCCCTTTTAGAGAAAATGACCCATATTATATGTATCGTCGTATCCGAAAAACTAAAATTAGCAGAATTCTATAATTTAAATAAAACGTTCCTATATACACTACTCGACACAGAAAATGCAACACCATGAAAGAGATAATAGAATACAAAGCTGAAGGACATACATACAGAGATAGCATATATAAATAATTGACATTGATTCCAAAAAGTAATGGCATAGACAGGGTGATCAGTTGGCTGTAGGATCACCTCTTGTTGCGATACAAGCAGCAACTCTTCGAGGGACAGATGCAATGAGCGTGCGGATAGTTGTCGACAGCGGTGGCTAAGGAAGCATCTGGATACATTTCAAGACTTATCTGATGGTGGTTGCCGTGTGCGGTCGCGCATTATATTCCTGGAAAACAGCATTTTGCAACGGCTGAAGGTAGGACAGTGCAACCGGCCTTAGCACCTTATCCAAACACCGTCGCGTCTTCATTGTGCCTCTGATACGAACCATAGGTGACCGGCTATCAAAACCGGTGGCACCCCAAACCATGATGCCACGTTTTCGAGCAGTATGGCGTTCAGTCGCAGCAGGATTGGATATGTTTCCACGTCGCCTCCAGGCTCTCACACAGTGACTCTCATTCGGCAAATAGAACCGAGCCGTGTCGCTGAACATTACCCTGTCCCATTCTGTCGCCCAAGAGGCTCGGGGCGACAGTATAACTATTTCTCACGGCGGTGTTTTATTGTCCTTGGCAGTCTTCGTAAAGTACCGTTTGAGTGCAAACTGCTTTTAGCCAATCGTAGAGAAACTGTTCTTGCTGATATCAGAACATCCAATGTACTCTGAAAATTCTGCAGAATGTAGACAGTCGTCGCTTGTGAGGCCGCCACTGCATGCCTCCGAATGCGTCGACCAACGCGTGCTGATGTAGGTTTGGATGGACCGGCACTACTGCGGCGAATCGTATGTCCTTTTTCAATCCATTTTCTCCAAACTCGCACGATCGTCTAAATGCTGAAACAGACTTTTGCGTTGTCGGCCAGGCATCTCTTCAACATCACAAATGAAACACAGCTTGGAAAACGGGTTGGGACAGTTACAACTGTTGGCTCACCTGCCGTTTCCATCCCTTATATCCCGCACTCTAATCACGTGACCTACTTGCATTTCAGATCATTTGCATACATCGGTCAACTGCGTTTGCTTTGCAATTTGCATAATTATACGGCCAAAGCCATATAATTATTATACGGCCAAAATCATATATTATTGCATTTCCTATGTCGGGTAGTCGAAAGCCCAGACCACACGGCCAACCCAAAGGTTTATGGCAACATTTCCTATGTCGGGTAGTGTATCTTCTTTTTTAGAGGTATTGTAAAATTGTGATATTGAATGTGCGTAAGAGATGTGTATTTTTACAACTGCTAGTATCTCTAATAGTTCATGTAGAAATATGATAATATGAGAATTGCTGAGTCTCATTTTGGAATTTGAGAGATTTTATTTGTTAGAATGACTTTAGTTCAAAACAGATGATTTGGAAATGGAGTATGATGTTAAATGTGTTTGTATTATTTAAGTACCGGGCACTTATTTAAAACCGCAGCAACGGCGAGATTTTCTTTCTAGTGTATACACAGAGAACACTATCAACTAAAACAATTAAGAATATTATATTTTTAGAAAATGGTTGTAGAGAGACTTTCATTCAAAATTTAAAAGGCCTTAAAAGACCAAAACTTAAAAGGAAGAGATCACTTTAATAGAATCCGTCCCATATTCATATTACTTGATAGAAAATTTATGAATACTTATAAACTAGCAACCTGTCAGTCTTCCAACTGATGCAATATGTCGTTCCCTGCGGCATGATGCCATTTCAACATTGTAACAGTCAGCCTTATGGTAGGCGCATAATTACATTTAAACCCCAAGAAAAACTTTAGTAACGTATTAAAGCACAAATAAGATGATATATGTTTCAAGGATAAGCTGAATCACTTTCATTAGCGAAAGACATCCAATAAACCCGAAGTCAAAAAGACGAAATGGGCCAAACTAGTATATCTAAACTAATTGCAAGTTCAGAAAAAATCATTTCTCAGCATCTTTAAACTTTCCTTAAGTATAGGTTTCATACTTTTTATTTTAGTGTTAGTCTTTTATTTGTATTTAATCTTCATTTCGAAAAAATTTACATTTATTATCTAAATTTCTAATGTTTTTTACTTAAGAAAATACTAAATTAACCTACAACCTACCTTTATATATACATAAAAGTATATATATATTTATATATATATATATATATATATATATATATATATATATATATATATATATATATATATATATATATATATATATAATGTATATATATATATATAAACTCATCTGTTTTTATAACCAAAATTGAGCATTTCACGTAAAATATCACAAATGCAAATTCTATCTTTCACGATTCGTCATTTTACATTGACATTCATTAAACAGCATTTCTGCCAAATTAAAGGAAGATATTACCATTATGAGAGAGATACTACTTGTTTTTTCTCTTCTGAGAGAAGAAAAATTCTCTCACGACATTCATTTAATGCTGCAACGAAAGAATATAAATGTTTTTAGGGGATGAAACTTGAAGCTTACGTTTGACACAATGGTGTTTTATACGCTTCTCTGAACAGAATTATTGAAATAAAAAATTATCTGCTTTTAAGAAGGACACTAATGAAAATGTGCTGAATCCTATATTGGTTTCCGTGCATTCGAATGAGTATTGGTTTTGTTTATATATAATTATATGAGAAAAAATTGAAATAAAAATGAACGAGTTGAACAATTAACCAAAATGAACAATTTCCAGTTTAATTTCATAGAAAATAGAAATTCATCTTATACTTGTTATGGTCGACATAAAAATAACTGTATACTGTAGAACTTGCGGTTTGGAACTGGAAATAATTTTATGGAAATACATTATTTCCGTATTTTCTTTTAATAATATTTTATTAAAACATTCTTCTAATCTTGTGTTTTAAAAATATATATTTGCAATTACATACGACTGTTATTTCTTTTATTTTGATGTTCGTTTATCTATGAAGTTTAATCTTAAATTTTTCCTTAAAGATTGGACAATTTTTTTGTGCATTATTGGTCCAATTTTAGTGACTTATATGTTTGAACACCATATGGCCTACACCATCGAGTAGATTGTATGGTCTGTATCGAAGAAAATAAGTTTGATGTGGGCAACACATGGCTTTCCCTAAAGACTTATATCCACGTTCTCTTTATTTTAATTAAATTTAATTCACTTTCAATTCAATTTTCGTTCTCATTTGGTAACTGGACTTATTTTCAAAGGTGGCTTAGAGAAAATAGAAAAACTAAAATATCTCGAGACCGGCTAGTCCTAATGTAATGGGGCTGGCTTTATTCTTTTTCTTCGTTAAAAATTACGTATAAAACAAGCATTTATTCGATATATTTGAGCATACGTAGTTTTTATTTTAGATTTTGACGATTTTTGTGGGCCATTTTGCAAAACAAGGCAAGTTATTTTTTTCCGAATCATATCAAAATCTAATCAGGACCAGGGTGACTCACAAGCGACGTATTTACCGAATTTTGTGAAATTTAGTCCTTTAGTATTTTAGCTAGAGTGGATACAGGTAATTTTTGCGGGCCCTTTTGCAAAAAAAGGCGGGTTATTTAATCCCTAATCGTACCCAAAACTAATCAGCACCAGATTCGCCTACAAGCGACTTACCTACCAAATTTTATGAAATTCGGCTAATTAGTATTTTAGTGAAAGTCGATACAAAATCTGCACAGACAGATACATCTATACACGTTTTATTACGCTCTCTTTTTGTAATTAACCTGGAGCGAACGTGATATTTTCCGTCTGTTTGAGTTACAGTTTGGGTTTGTCTCCAAATAAATTTTCCGATATTTTTCGTCCTTTACTTTCCAAAATAAAGAAAAATCGAATTTTTTCTTCTTTCCCTATTTTCTACAGTGACTGAAAAAATTAAAAAAATATATATAGTTTTTCTCTTAGTCTCGATGTTTGATATTTTGATACCACTCTCGATTCGATATTTTTTATTATTTCTTTTATTTTTAAATCCTCATATTCTTTTACTCTCTTCGTTTTTTGATCGGCTTCTTTTTCTAATTGAACCGAAACGTGCTTGTTATTTTCCGTATTTAGGTTGGTTTTCCTAAAATCTGTTTCAGAATTTTTTGCTTATTACTTCTTCCAAAAAAAAAAAGGAAACACGAAAATTTCGCCTTTTTGCAGTCCCCCACCCCTCCCCAATGAAGTAAAAAAAATTGTCATTTTCTCCATGTTTTCATATGCCCTGCATAGGCGCGGAGTTTTCAAAATCTCAGGGGGGGGGGGGCACAATCCGGTAAAGTTATATAAAAGATTCACAAAGTCGATAAAGATATAACTTACAAGACCGCCTTGAAGAAAGAAAGCATATATCAGTTAGGTGACTACAATTGGTTAAGGGTCATTCTAAGCCTCTACTTCAGTCCAAAAGAACAGTGTGCTTCCTTAACAACCGCCAAGAACGAACTGCCCAACGAACAACAGTAGTTGTTAAGAGCGCATACTGTTATTTTGGTCTGAAAAGGGGAATTATAATGCCATCAAAGCAACTGTAGTCACCTAACTGACATATATATGCTTTCCTCAAGGACGTTTTGTAAGTTATTGTCTTACAAGCAGCAGTTTTGGAGTGAGATAACCGAGTGGTTAAGTCACGGGAATTGTACTCGGAGGACCCGAGTTCGATTTACAGCTTTGCCTAAACTGTCCTCGTGTACGAGCACGTTAAATTTGTGAGTTAGAATGTCCTTCCGGGCGGTTGGTAGCAAAGGAAGGAGGGTTGGTCCCAGTGGATTTCGCCCCCACTGGGTTCAAGTCTAAATTAGATGGCATTGTCTCGGCGGTCTAAACAGATATCTTACACCTTCGGGTAGGTCGGACGGGCTGGGTCGAAAGAAAGATATCAGCAGTTTCATTTATTGTACGATAAATATTTTTAATCTTTTTAAGCCTATTTATATTTGTAAGCTAAGAGTTGATTAGGAAAATCCATACAGTTACTGTTCATCAATATTGTAATATATAATAATTACAATGGATTTTAATATAAGAATTAACTAGTAGCAAAGCTGTTAATTAATCAAAAAAAATCTGAAAGTTAATACACGTTAACGCTTAATATCAACTCTTAACTACCTATCAGTTGATTTTGGCACAATAAATTAAAACAATGAACGCAGCAATAATATAAAGTATCCAAATACTATTGTCTTTACATATTTAATTTAAATATTTTTAAATTAAATATGTAAATAAATCAATCGTCACTATAACCACACATTCAGCTAAATTAAAAAATCTTTAAAACAAAACAATGTATAAAGAAAACCCTCATAATTAATATTTGTATGTAAAATTTGGATGACATGTTGGTTGACATTTCTTATCACAACTAAAACTTATTTTTATCAGGGGGGGGGGGGCTGAGTATACCTATTTTGTGTGTGTTTGGTGGGGGGAGCTTAGCTCTCTCTGGCCCTTACCTAACTACGGTGCTGCGCCCAAACGTCCGGTGCTCACTAGAAATAAAGCTACCCGTGGGGTTTGCATGCAACTTCAAACGGAATGGATACCACATACCACCCGCGGGGTTTGCTGTTTCAAACGGAATGGATGCCATCTGTAAAGACAGCACTGGTATATAGAATCCAGGAGTAATTACACGTAAGATCTCTTTAGGTAGACAAAATAAGTCATCTCTACTTCGTGGTAATTATTTATGGTTATTACTGGAGGGAAACAGCTATTTTTTGGAAATGCTAATAACATGGCTGTAAATATTCCATTTCTCTTTGAATTAGGTGGTCAGTCGAAAAAGTTCTGTTAACCAGGTGTTATTGTCATTAGCGTAAACATATTTCCTGGGAGTAAAGAGGAGCTTAGCTTGTGTGCAAGATAGTTTAAGGAGCTATGGTAAGGAAGATGTGAACAAGACTGAACAGAAATGCGACATTTACGTTGATAGGATTTTCTTTCAATTATTTTTATGTTTAAAAAATTTCATTTTTTGGTATTTAGTAAAACCTGGAGTTAGAAAAAAATCTTGAAATTTCCCAGAGGCGGCAAAGCCCCCTCTGGAAAAGTTCAGCGGGGGCTCGTGCCCCTCTGCCCCCCGTAGTCGGCGCCTATGATGCCCTGTTCTTTAATATCCTACTATATTAGATTTGTATATATATGTTTTACTTTTTAACCGTTTTTTACCCCCCTCCCCTGAAGTTTAATGTTATGGATTTTTATTAGTTTGTTGTTACTGGACCTCTAAATCTACATTTGCATGACAACTTTCAATATTGTTAAATGAACAAGTTAGATTTAAAATAGGGAGGGGGTACAGACTAATACAGGCATCTGTAAACAGGGTACCTAGTTCTTAATTTCTACACTCTGAAAATGAAAGTTTAAATAGTTATCTTCAAATTTTGAATGCAATCGATTTTAGCTATCCCCCTCTCCGGTAAAAATTCTGCATGTGCCCATGTATACTACGTGTTGAGACCCAGACCGTCTGACCTACCAGAAAGGTGTAAGGTAACTGTTTGGACGGTCGGAAAGTGCCACCCAATTTAGACCGGAACCCAGTGGGGGAGGCATCCACAGGGACCCTACCTTCCTTCCCCTACCACCAACCTCTCGGAAGGACTTACGGACCCACATGTTTAACGTGATCGTACTCCGCGTGAACACGGCGGCAGTTTTGGCAGTGGCTGGAATCGAACCCGGGCGTACCGAGTGCAACTCCAGCGCGCTAACCAATGGGCTACCGCGCCCAATGTATACTACGTGTGTTAGATTTTTCTGATTTTCAAAGTAACAAAAAAGTCTAAGATTTATTTAAAAATCTCATGTTTGCAAATCCAAATTTAGCTTATTAAGGGACATTGCGTACATTAAATTTGGAGTTATATGTGTTGGTTCAATAAACTGGTTGTTTGCTAAGGGCATGATTTTCTAATCTTACTCCTACCTATTTTAGATGTGCAGTTTTTAAAATTTCAAAACTCATAAGTGCTTTTGAATAGTGTAACACAATATTTGTATTACATGTTACATTCCAATTACGGATGCCAACATAGCCATTTCGAAATTCCAATTGCGGATGCCAACCTAGCTAATGAGCTATTTAAATGCTGCGGAGGGAGCCAATGGCAATACAAACATAAATAAGCAGCGCATCCCCTTATTCACTTCAACGAATCAACAACGACACTACAATGTGAAAAGAAAAAACTTTGCGAGAATGTTCTAGAACTTTCCAACAGATGCAATTTCGACAGCGTCCTAGACGCACCTGAAGTTTTTGGTAGTCGTCTTAAAACTTTCGAACGAGTCAGCATCATGTTTTTGGTTTTTGTGAAAAAGTGTCTGTAGATTGTGAGCAATAGAATGGTAGCCTGCGCAAGTACGCGAAGTGCAACGATTTTCCCACATCATTGAGATGGCACGAATATGCACGTAACAAAGAGTAAAGGTAACCAACTTTCAATTGTCACTATTAGCACGGAAGGCACACCTTTAACGATTATTAAAATAATTGACTACCAGTTCATATGAGTACACCATATGAACGAGTTCGTAATATTGAACTATAAGAACCATTCTTTATCGATTGTTTAAAGGAAACTGTTTTTTAAGAAATTTAAATCAAAGATATTATGTGTGTAAATATATATATAGCTATTAATGTAATATTGTCAGTATTATGTGTCTTTTAGTAATTGATGTAATTATAGCATTGTTACTCCAGATATAATAGATATCTATTAAGTAAAATATTAAAATAAATTGAGCAATTAAGCATGTGTGTTTCTTTATGTTTTGTGTGTTCGTAGTCCGAGCTTGAGAACCGGGAGCTTACATGCTCCACCCTTAGTGGCGGCATCATAGGTAAGTCCTATACTGGTAAATTTTGATAAGGACAATTTTACCTTATGACATGATGTCGCCGCGCGAATTGGTGCCGTATGTGGTCAAGCTCGGAGAGAATTAATTTTCATAAGAGAAAGTAAAAAAAAAAAATATATAAGTAAAAGGCAAAATTAAATTTAATAATGAGTTTGAATATAATATTAAATTTAATAATGAGTTTGAATATAAAAGTGAATTTAATAATAAGTGGAATGTAATATTGAATTTAACAATGAATTTAAGAATGAGATATAACTCAGTAGAATGATAAGAAAATGCATGAAAATGATAATTTAAATATGTATTATATGATTGTATATATATGTATGTATTAGCATAAATATTTAATATAGAGTCAGAATTGTATAACAGTATATTAAATCATGGCGCCGATCGACTTGGTGCCGTGTCGTTCGGAAATGAACCACGGGCTTTTGCTAGATAAATTGTTGTGTGGGAAGCTTAGCCAAAATTGTGGGCCAGTACTGAAGATACTGAAGTTGAGTTTTAAATATATACTGTTAGTGTGTAAATGATAGACGGGGTGTACTTAAATAAATTATCAACGCAAGTAATAAAAAAAAAAAAAAAAAAAAAAAAAAAAAATAGAAGTTAAGTAAAATAAATGCTGTATAAAAAATATATACAGAGATAGGATATGCAAAGTATATGAATAACTGTGGTAAAGAGTGTTTTCATCTTGGAAATATTGTGTATAAAAAGTATATTATGTGTGTGCAAATTTTAAATCATGTTGTAAAAAGCGTAATGCTATAACTCTCTGTAATATTTTAAAATTACAAAATTTAGATCAACAAAAAATAAGGATTAACTTAACCTGATTCATTATGTACAGAATTTTGGACTAGCAAGTTCAGTGATTAGTTAAGTAAAATAAAATAATATAAAAAGTAAAAAAAAAAAAAAATTTAAAATTGTCTGCTAAATTAAGTGGAAAAATTAAAATATTATAGAGCAGAAATAAATAGTAAGTGTATGCAAATAAATGCAGCACAAGGTGCAGAGCCAGTGAATTCAAAAATAAAATTTGGAAAAGTTTTACAGTATGTGTAATATTATACAATAATGTTAAAATTAATTCAAATGATATTCTGCAAAATAATTTTTTTTAGTATTCTACAATAGTTATTGAATATTTTAGAAGTTGTTCTGCAATAATTGGTTTTTACGATTCTACAATAAAATTAAAATTAATTGGAAAGCATTCTACAAGATGTGTAGCAGTCTATAATGATTTTTAAATTAAATTAGATGGTATTATAAAATATATTAGTTTCCTACAATATTTTGAAATTAAATTGGAAAGCATTTTGAAATAATTTTGGTAGTCTACAGTAAATGTAAAAAATTAAGTTGGAAGGTAGTCTACAAATAGATATTTTTGGTTAATGTAAAGAAAATGAATATAATTATAATAATAGAAAATTTATGTAGATAGAGCAACTTTCAAAATTAAGTGATAAATAAGTAAATAGACAACAAGTGTGTTACAAATAGCATAGTGCCACAATATGTGCAAAACATAGGGCAGCAAAAGTATATGGTTATTTTAGTATGTATTGTGTATTGTATATTATGTATGGTATATTGTGAAAACTGTAGTGTTGAGGAAAACTGTGTAGTAGTGAAGACTTAGTGTGAGGATAGGCATGATAGTTATCCAAAATGCACGGTAGTCAACAAAATCGCAAAATTAAATAAAACTTCAAAAAAAATTGTCTGGAGGAAGGCAAGTCCAGCGGATAGGAATTTTTAAATCATGGATTTTTCTGCAACAACAGCAACAAAAAAAAAGAACAGTAGGAAAGTTTATCAGCGGGTTGACTGGTTAGCAGTAATGTTGTCAATAAGTATCAACGTGTACAACGTAAAAGTATTAGCGCCAGCCCATTTTATTAAAATTATCAGCGTTTCATCAAGTAGCAGTACAGCAAAATTAAAAAGTTATAGATTCTCGTCCCTTTTATGCAAGTAGATATTAAATAAATAAACGGACAATGATAAAAGATAAATAATTTATATGAAAATATAAGTAAAATAAATAAATTTAATCTTAGAAAATATAAGTAAAGTAAATAATTCAGTGGACGTAAAAAAAAAAAATAAAATAAAAGATATCTGAAGTATAAATAATATGTAATACAATGATGATTTCAGAAAATTAAAATGTTTGAGAACAAAAAAAAAACGGAGACTCGGAAAATTTTGAAGTGAAAGAAAATAGTAAATAAATGTTTTTTCCCTTCCAAACAAAATAAAAATTAGTCTACGTTATAAAAATGGACATTGTCAAATACTATGTAAGTGGGGATAAGAGCAGGGAGATTCATTTTGTAAAATAAATATGAGGATAACATATTTGTAAAATTAATATGAGGATAAAATTTTTGTAAATATGAGGATTTTGTAAATATGAGGATAAAACAAAAATATAGGTAATAAATAAACATTTATGTATAGATACATAACTTATATATAGAGCAATAAACATCAGAAAAAATATGTAGAAGTGATAAATAATACATACAATACCCCTCAATGTTCTAAAAATAAATAAACTAACATGTGTTGTAAGAAAGAGAGAGAGAGAAATAAATAAATTTTACGTACTTTCAATTTGTATTACTTGTACGGTGACTGATGAATTAAGGGTAGGAGTGTCGTAATAGGGAGTTGGCAATTCAAGAATCTTGATGGTCATGTGTCTTTATTGATAACAGATGATGAATGGCTGTAGAGGTCAACGAGGAAGTGGCAAATTTTGTTTCCAATGGTAACATGCTGATGAAGTATATGCACTGTTTCATTTTTCTTGTACGGGTCTTGAAAAAATTGTATAACATAATTAATAAAATGCAAAATAAAGTCATGGGACATGGTAAATGCAAGTATATAATATTCAAAATCATAAAAGTATTAATTAAATACCTCATAAAAAGCTGACAGAATAAAAGCAAAATCATAAATAAATAAATAAATGAAAGTGTGAAGTCAAAATAAACACTCACAGATGATGTAAATAATAATTAGTAAATTAATAAATATATATTGCATAAATAGTGTATACAGACCTTTTACAAAAACACGCAATCTGGAAAACAAAATAAAAGTTAATTACATAAATGGATTAATAAACGTGAAGAACTAAGAGTAGTTTCCTAGCCTTCACAGTCAGCGTAACAGTTCCATATATGGCCATTGTACGGCGAAAGCTAGTCACCGTCAAAATAAATAGCCAGGCTAAAAATAAACATCGGAGAAAATCTCCCATGCATAGTACGAGAATAATACAAAAAAAGTTCTATTGTAAGCATACAATCAAGGTATCAAAATTTAAAATTATAATTGCAGGCAATTATAGTTACTTAAAAATACCGGCCGGTATATAAAAAAATAAAATACATTAGGAAAACACATTGATTTGTATGTAAATGATAAATGATTGAGTATGTTAATAAATTATTGCATTAATTAGACATCACAGTAAATAAAAAAAAAAAAAGAAATAACAGATAAAATCAAATATGAAAGAATTATATTTAAATAAATAAATATGTAAAGTTATGCTGAAACGGGAACATAAAGTCAGTTATATCAATAACATAACAAAAGCATGGTATATTCATAATACTACACATAAAATAATATATCACGCGTTGTTGCAACAAGGGATAAATAAATCCAATAAATTAGAGGTACATGAAATCAAAATAATAATTCAACAGTCAGATATGTGTTAAGGTCATAAGATAATAATAATAAAAAATATATATATATCAAATTAAATAGAATTAATAACAACATATGTAAAATAAATATATAATATGATACACATAAAATATAACTGTAAGTAAATTCCTTAAAAGGATACACGTAAAACCTCCCACGTCAATATTAGCTTGCACATTCATCACCGGAAAGTCAAAAGCCCGCGCTTGACAAGACGATACCGCCAAGTTACACGATAACGATTAAATCTTTAGCGATACATGCAAAAGGCAGTTAAAATCCCTTTTACGTAAGTTTGCGCTCTGCAAACATTGAAGACACTCATTCAAGGCTCGCCGTGGGGGTCAACAGATTCGCAGTTGCCATAGAAACACGTTGAGGGGAGCAGAGGAAAGCTACGGGTCAAGCGAATGTTTTCTTTTTTTCTTTTCTCCCTTCCTCCCGTGCAATTATTACACACGAAAGGGCAGTCGAAGAGGGAATGTAAAATGCGTATTATGAGATGCACAGTAGTTTGGAGTTGCGAAATGAGTATATATATTTGATATTTTGAATGCCGCGATGTAATATGATATAAATATGGTGTTCAAAAGAGTCATGATTTATACACACAAAAATATATAAATTTTGATAAGGACAATTTTACCTTATGACAAATAGTATGCAGTGTGCTTTGTCCCACTGTATTGTTTGTTATTCAAATTGAGAGTGCAAAATTCAAGGTGCTATATCAAGAAAAAAATACAGTCTAAACATTTCTCTTCCCAATTTAGGATGAAGCAGTGCTTTTGACATGGTTTATATTAATATATATTTTTTATTTACGTGATGTATAATAATATTTGATTTTTTTATACAAATCCAAATTTAATATTTAGCTAAATTTAGAATTTTTTTTTTACATTTAGATAAAATATTTTGTTGACTAACAGATGTAAAAATACCGAATAAATTTCTTAAATGAACTCCCCTCCCCCAAAATCGGCGTTAATGGCTTAAATGCGTAATAGTAAAAAATAGCATTCGAAAGAAGGCAAATATATTGGCATAATAATCCGTTAACGCTGATAAGTAGAAAATCAAAAGAAAAAAATATATTTTTGTTAACTAACAGATAGCAGAAGTAAAAATATCTCAAAATGTTTAGGTATAAAAAAAAATCGAACTTGGCGTTAATGGGTTAAATGCATTAAGCGCAAAAAAATAATACATTACGGATAATATTTTTATCTCTTATCTATGCCAGAGTAATTAATTAAATAAGCCGCAGTACAATATATGTTTTTATACTAAAGATGAAAATTTCAAATTTAAATCTGGTTAAAGCCTTTTAACCGAAACTACATTAAAGCCAATATACTGCACTGATTTTTTGTATAGTTTTTTTTAATCAGAAAACTTTTTCCTCAGAAGCAAATGTAGATAAAATTTTTAATAAACCAACGCAATATAAAGAAAATTATTAAACTGCTTTCACTGTATGATTAAAAGTATTTTTTGTGCTGGATTTTTCTTCGGTTGTTATTTATATTTTCGTAAGCATCTTTTTATATTGCATTTTCAAAAAGTGTTCCGAGGGCCTGATTTTATGCCACAATAATCTTTATTTCCCTGAGGAACTGTGATGCTTAACAACTAAATTCATTTTAGTCAAGTGTAGAGATGAATTTTTTATGAGTTTATTCAAATATTGCTTTATATTCAAAGGTTAGCATGATTTTTCAGTATTTTATCTTTTTCTAATCAGATAATTCGGTGGCATATGCATCACTGGGCTTTCTATAAAATTATAAGTGGATAATTATATTTAAAATATCTCTAAGGACTTAAAGTTATATTTTGTTTTGATTTTTTAAATTTAAAATGTTTGTATTTGCTTGTTTAAAAAAGTAAAAGATAGTACGTATAAAGTTAAAAAACATAATATTTAAAATTTTAAAGTATTTTTATTGAAATATTATTGATAGTTAAAACTTTCGTTTCTTCCAGTATTCCTCTTATATCTGGAGTACCAGTGTCCACTGGTATTCCTCATACTTCACTGGCATTTTTCAACTGGTATTTCTTATAATAGCGTTATTTTCTACTCGCATTACAACCATTACTAGCACGGAATTTATTTTTAGATTTAGGACATTTAGTATTCCTCTTATATCTGGAGTACCAGTCTCCACTGGTATTTCTCATACTTCACCGGTATTTTTCCACTGGTATTTCTCATAATAGCGTTCTTTCTACTCGCATTACAACCATTACCAGCACGGAATTTTTTTTTTAAATTTAGTACATTTAGCTATTGCTTTAATTAATAAATAATTATAGACTTACTTCGCAACCTTTTATGAAGTTTTCTTTTTAAAATAAACAACATATTTTCTTAAAAATGATCATCCATAACATAGTACAATGTATAAATTCCTCCCATATATTATATACTACCATGAATGAATTGGGAACTGTCACATTGAAATGGATTCAAGAGGTCTTAAAACGTACTTATACGCCAAAATCTCAAATTTGAAAATGTTCGCAAAACCAATATTTTTCTGCGAGACAGTAAAAATATCCATTAAAAGGATTAGTGAGCAATATAGTAAAAATCAGAAATATATTCAACATCAATCCAAATAATGTTTTCAATATTTTTGTTTCAGTCTTGTTAAATAAACTTTAATAATAAATAAGTATCGTAATAAAATTGCAATTTGAAAGTCATTATTCTTGAATAAGTGCATCAGAACAATGGTTTTATACTTTTTCCAAAATTTCAATGACACTCCTGAGTGTCACTTTATTCAATGACTAATTTAAGGATTTAAGCCTCTGTGTTGTAAATATTGCTGAGCAGTATTATTTGGTTGAAATAAAGTTTATGAAATTCGTATGTACTCGTATATACTTCATTTTTGCAAGTACTTTAAGGAAATATACTTACATTAGGATCTATTTAATAAACGTTATATCGCATTAACAGTTTTACATGTTTTCTCGAGAGCTTATTAGTAATTTGTAATATAATAACAATGTTTTTTCTGTAATAATTTTAAATAAAAACATGTTAATATTTTCTGAGTTAAAGATACTGGATATATAATTGTTTCTCATATATTACGGCTTACGAGTTTACTAAGAGACATGTTATTTTTAGCATAATTGCAATTTAAGATTACTTCAGTTTCGCTAGAGTAATGTTAGATTTTAAAGAGTTAAATAATAACGCAATAATTAGCTACCACTTATTTATAAAATATTTTACTTATTATAAAATTAGCTATATATATATCGTAATAAATTATTCAAGAATCTAAAATGTCACTTTCTGGATTTTATCATGGAAGTAAGAACAATTTATTTTTTTTATTTTCGATCCCTTAGGACAAATATTTTGTGTCTTGTCTTACAAACGCATGTATTGATGGATGGTCCTTAACAGAGCTAGCGGCAAAAGAAAAGAACTAAAGAAGAAAAGTGAGCCCCAAATTTGTATCAGTCAAACATTATCTGCCATTCTGTGTGATAGTTAGATAAAAATAGAAATTACTGGTGATTTAGTTACCCTCGAGATAAACGTAGAGTATTATAACAATATAAAAAATTATGTTTTTGATTGTAGATTACCTTGATATGTATATTTCAATTTCTATTAAACTCATATCATCCAGTTAAGATTTAATCAAACCATTTAATATTTTTGCTGTGGTACTTATTAAAATACTAACTGCATACCTGTTCTTCGTACGGAATATACATTATAAAGAAATTAAAATTGACAGCCATGCACACATTCCTATTGTATTCTAAATGACATTGTTATATTCAAAACATCCTATTAAAATATTTAAAGTAATGTTCCTAAAAAGAAATTTAAGAATCTCTATTCTCGCTATACTGAATTATCTTCACAGGCAGGTCTAAAGAATAACACATCCTGCTTCTGTTTGTAAACACATTTACAAAAATATGAAATTGAATCAGTATATGACCAAATAAAATTGAGTCAATGAAATTGAATCAGTATTGAACCAAATTGAAAGCGCCAAAATTGTAGTGGAAGATATACCCATACTATTTATATTCTCGTAGATTAGAAGATATACCCGTGTATTAATAGAAGATCATCCATACTACAATATGAGTTTCAAGAATCGTTACCAAACTAAACCAGATGACGTAATAAATTGAAAATATCAATATTCCCCGTAATCTTTAAATTTGAAGGCAGTAATTGATTCCAATATATGCCAAAATGAACGCACTAAAATTGTATGTTAAGACATACCCGTACTATTTATATTCTCGGTGATTCGAAGATATACCCGTGTATTAGCAGTATATTTTCCATACTATAATATATGAGTTTCAAAAATATTTGTCAAAATAAAACAGATGACGTAATAAATTGAAAATATCAATAATCCCCGCAATCTTTAACTTGAAGGCCGTAATTGATACAATCCAGTCAAAAATGCAATTTCGATAAAACACATTTTTATATATACATTCCTTTATTATTTAAATTGGAAAAGATGAATAAAATATCCTTCTGCCGCATAAATGCACTGGATTTAAGTACATTGCTAAGCGACATGATATAATATTCTTCAAATAATTGACGAAAATCATATCGTCTGTACAATACTACACCTATAGAAGATTTAATTGTGGTTTTTTATTAATATCTTGTCAACCCCTGATCCTAGAAACTCGAAACATGAACTCAATTTTAAGTGGGGCTATTTTACTGCTACCCTCAAAATATCATGAAATTCGGTGCAGCAGTTCTACCGTGATGACGAGACAAACATACATATATACAAACAGATTTTCAATTTTATTTATATAAATCTGCTCATTTTGTCCGTCATTTTAACTTTGCTAATAAATCTGAAACTTGTAGGCAACTTTCTATAAGTTGCTCTATGTATAATATAATCCGTATGTAAATAATTAATTTGTATAACGCTAAACTATCTGTCGTTAAATGTATTCCGTATGGTTATTTCTTCAAAAATGATTGATTCTTTATTTATGTTGCCACCTGTTTTAAACGGGCTATGGCCTAATACAATAATATTTATTCCATTATATTATATTATTTAATTGCAACCGCCATTAGAGTATGACTCATTCACAGATACACTGACCTGCGAATGTAGCCTGCCAGCCCTACTCCAACCAAAGTCCTTTGGGAACTCTTAAGATAGGACAGTGCATTCCGTTAAGGACAGTGCATTCCCTGGTAATAGATGGAGAGAGGTATTGTCAATTAAACTGTTTTTATCATTCTTTTTGTGATTTAAGGTGGTTTTATATGTGCGCATACCAAAAATTAGGTAAATAAATTATAACTTTGGATATCTAGCTATACTTAAGGCCGATAAATATGTCTTTGATTACACGGTCCTAGGAAGTCGGTACAGGTGTCCATTTATATGTGTAATGTTTTAACGGGAATGATAGTTTTATTCTACACGTGTGTGAAGTAAAGCTTAGTAACTACAAAGCTTAGTGGCTGGAATTTTCTAAACACAACGCAATGTATTTGACTACATTAGTTAGCGCCATTATCCTTCTCTGTTGTAAGTAGACGTGACAATATGGGGGAGTAATTGTTTGTATCTTATACGTTTAAATTTCCCTTGTCACAGTTATTGACTCCGATATATGCGCTTAGCCTGTTCGTGCTGTCAATTCCTACTCATTAAACAACAGTCTACAACTTTGTAAAGGGTTTTTAATCTATCTTGGCTCATTTCCGACTCTGTTACCCCAACTTTTTAACACTTTACAACATAGTTGAAAAATGTTTATGACTTTGTTCAATATGTCTGTCTATCTGTCCGTTAGCACGACAACTGCCGTTAAAATGACTTTATCAAAATGAAATTTTAGTATATTGTTCAGACGGTCTGTGGGACGTAAGGGAATATAAATGAATAATATCACCCAATTAATTTTGGATTGAATCCGGGTTAAAAAATGAAATACATTGAACCTCTGGTAGCTGCTGACTCTGCTCCTGCCAAAAGACATCGATTGAAGATGTTTGGGACCTGCACCTGAATTATAAGTTCGAAGTCGAAGCTAGCTTTTGCTCTAAACGTATAATGTCGGTTTTGTAAGCACGAGGTCCCGAGTTCGGGCCTGGCGACTCAATCGCTACAAACCCAATGAGACCTAATTTTTCAAACATTTTAAAGCGAATTTAAAATTCACAAATTGCTTCGAACTTTTTAGGAAATATTCAAATTATCCCATCAAATATATATATAAAAAAAGCAAAATATATTCAGTAGTTTTTTAAATAAAAATTAAAATAATAATTACAACCTTTATATGAAGAGATCACGTGACCATTATATGAAGAGATCACGCGACCCACTTCAAAATAAAATATGGCATCCATCTAGTCTCTAATACGTGATTTTTAAAAGTTTTTTTAATTCATATTTAGTGTTGCATCCGTCCTAAAACCACTTTATTTTTGCCAAATTCTGTGCATCTACATACTGAAACAACGCAATGACAATAAATTTGAGTTTAAATGATTATCAAACTTTGATTATTTCTACAATGAAGCCTAATTTTCACTTATGGAAAATGTAAACACCAAAAGATGTAGAATGAGTTGCATAAAAATTGCTGCATTTCTTTAACGCAAAATTATTTAGCTCATGGAGTCTGCAATATAGTTGAAATAAATAAAACATTCATTGATTTTACTCAGAAAACAAGGAGATGATTTTTTCGATGAAGTTTTAAGCATAGAGTTAAATTACTTGTACCTCCATGGTTTTAAGTTTTTAAATAAAATAAATAATTATAGTATTGTGATGAATGAAAGGATTGGAAACACGTTATGACTGAAATGCTTCGTTTATATAGAGGTGATTTATATTTCGATGACGTCATTTGAATAAAGTCCATTTGTTTTCGATGAAGTTTTCAAATATAATAAATTATTGTAGTATTATGATAATTTTAAAAATATTACAGAGGAATGTATTGCATTTTAGAAATGTTTAAAATAAGCAATTTATATTTCAATGCCGTCATTTGAATGAAGTTCATTTTTTTCGATGAAATTTTAAGTTTTCAAATATAGTAATTAATGTAGTATTGTGATAATTTTAAAAATATTACCGAGGAATGTATCGCATTTTAGAGATGTTTAAATACAATTGCATTGAAGTTGGAAAGTGTTTCACAATCAATGCTTTATGCATAATTGATCTTTCCTGTTAAATTATACCCTAGTCGTTCATTTTTACTTGATCGGATATATGTAGTCCCTTTACTATAGATAAACCTAACGTGTACAAATATGGATCTTTCCTGACATTGGGGATGATTAAGGACTTTCTCAAGAACCATATTTGTAAAAGAACCATTAGTAATAAGAAGCTTTATACACAATTTTATGATCATACAATGATCCATTAAAATGGTGCCTTTCTACATATCAATATAAACATACATTTTGACATACGTCCAAAATTCCTAATTTAATGAACGATTTTTCTTTCCAGTCATGCTGATTAATCAACTGTTCAATGTATTTAAATTTTGAAAAGTACATACAAATTTCATGCATTGACACATACTTGCTAGTATTTAACAACAAAATTATGTAAACAAAATAAGGCTCATAAATGCATCTTGTTTTTTAAAAATTAAAAGTGCATTTTAATAGTTGAAAAACAAAAATATAAATCCTTTAATGGCCGAGATTTCTTTGACATTTGTCTCTCCCATCCACGCTTCTTTCATCCTCGTTTCATTCCCTCTGGGAAAATGTCGCCTGTCTTATAGATTTCTACACTGATGGATGATTCAAATAGAGAAAAATAAAAGGACACAAAACAGAAAATAAACCTCAGAGTTATCTGCTAGTATCATTGTGTATCAACGTCCAACTGTCCTTTGAGAGAGTCTGTCATTTTTGTGCCGTCTTAAAATAGAACGTTCATAATTAACAAGAGGTTAATTAACTTTATACTAACAGATCACAAATATATTTTTCTTGTATCATTAAAGCATTAGAATGATAAAATTCTAAGTTGAACGGAACGTTATGTACTGACAGACATTTTGTCCTACCAAGAGTTGCTTATATTCGAAGACATAAGTACTTATATTCGGAGAATATAAGATATATTAGTTTTTAATTTAAACAAATCAATTATCTTTAATTACCTCGAGTGTCCGTGTAATTTCTAATCTGCTATCTATATATACTAATTGCCAAGTGTCCGTATGTTTGTCTGTCCGTCTGACTGTCACACTTTTTTTAAGTTGAAATTTGATACACGGCTCGATCGTTCGATAAACCCCCCCTGGAAAAATCAATTTTTTCAAAATCGTTCTCTAGAAGGAGTGCTCCACACCAAAACGTTCGAAAAGTGAAATGATTAGACGGCCATGCTTTGCGATGAGTTAGAGACTTCAAATTTGGAGTATGAGTAAATCGTTCGAAAGAAAGAAAGTGTGCAATTTCAGATTTTCAATATTTTCAACTTAAGGGGGTGCCGCACACCAAAAGTTCGATTTACCGAATAAATGAGAAAAAGCTCCTTTAAAATTTGATAAAAGCTTGGAATTTGGTGTATGGGCTAATCATTTGACGAAAACACCCAAGACGAATATGGTTTTCCAAATATGTTCTTTTAAGAGGGTGCTCCAGAGTAAAACGCTCGAAAAGCGAATTGATAAAACCAAGCTTCAGAATGAGATAGAGATATCAAATTTGGTGTAAGGGTAGATAGTTTGGAAGGAAGAAACTGTCTAATTTCAGTTTACCAATATTTTCTACTTTAGGGGGTGCCGCATACCAAAATGTGCTATTTTCGGAATAAAGGATAAACGCCCCTTTTAAAACGTAATAGAGACTTGATATTTGGTATATGGGCGAAACAGCTGATAGAAATCACAAAAAGAATAGAGTTTTCCAAAAATGTATATTTAATGGGGTGGGTACTACACACAAAAGCATTCGAAAGATGAAATGCTAGAACAGCATGTTTCGCGATGAGATAGAGACTTCAAATTTAGTGTACGGGTAAAACGTTGGTAAGGTAGAAAGGGTTCAATTTCAGTTTTCTAACACTCGCTATTGTAGGGGTACCGCTGACTAAAATGTTCGATTTGCAAAAAACGATTTGTAAAACGCCTTCTTTACAACGTGATAGAGGTTTGAAATTTAGTATATGGGTTAATCATTTGACAAAAAAACCAAAGATGAATACGGTTTGACAAAAATGTTCATTAATGGGGTGCTACACAGAAAAACGTTCGAAAGGTGAAGTGATAGAAAAACATGCTTCTCGATAGGATAAAGACTTCAAATTTGGTGTACGTGTAGATAGTTTGAAAGGAAAAAAGTGTGAAATTTCAGATTTCCAATATTTGCTACTTTAAGGGGTGCCGCGCACTAATATGTTCGATTTTCCGAATAAATGAGGTACGCTTCCTTTTAAATGTGATAGAGGCTTTATATATATATTTGGCATATGGGCCAATCATCTGATAAAAAACCTAAGACAAATAGAGTTTTTAAAAAATGTTCATTTATGGGTGTGCTACACAGAAAAAAGTTCGAAAGGAGATATAATAAAATAGGGGTGCCTCGGGATCAGATAGACTTTAATGTGGTATACGGGTAGATAATTTGAAAGGAAGAAATGCGCAAATTAAGTTTCCCAATATTTTCTTCTTTAGGGAGTTCTGCACACCAAAATATTCGATTTGCCGAATAAATGCGAAACGCGGATTATAGAAAACGCGGATGGACACATTTCTGTATACAATGGTATGCCAATTCAGCAAAAACTCCAAACTAAAATAAATACAATCAAAAATTAGTTAATTAAAATGTGTTTAATAAATCACCTTAAATGACGTATTTGAAAATCACATAAACTAAAGCTCTTTCGGACATTTTTACGTCCTTCATCAGTAGCAAAGGAAAAGTTTACTATGCCACTGATGAAGGACGTACAAATGTGCAAAAACGCTCTGGTTTGTGAGATTTTCAAGTACGCTATTAAAGGTGTTTTATTCAAAGCATTTTAATTAACCAATTATTGGTTGTCCTTATTTTATTTTGAATATATCTATATGTCTCTCCAGAACAAAATAACAGCTTTTAAAGGAAGCAGTCGCTTGTCGGAGCTAAGAATGGCTAAGTCATCCTCCGTTTATTTACACAGAGAACATTGTATACATTTATTTCGAATAATATATATTTAAAGTAAAAGTAGCTTGCTTATAAAATATTCGGGTAGGGATGGTAATAAATTGTTCATAATTAAATTGATTATACCATAACTCTATGGACATAAACATATTAAAATATTGAATACAGCGTTAAATCTCTGAACCGAAAAATTAACTTCTAGAGTCCCAGCCTACGATAAGAGCTTGCAATTTCATCCCAGTAGCTTAACGGTGTGCATCGGTTGGCCAGTTAAAAATCCTTTAGAGATTGGAGAATATAGAGCCCACTTTGACAATAAAAGCTTGTAATTTCATCTTAGTAACTCAACGGTAGAGATACGGCTGGCTAGTTCGAAGATCCAGGGTTCGATTCTCGGTTTGGGCAGCAAAACTTTTTACAATGGCGCCAAAACAAATCAGTTCTGCAGGTTAGTACAAAGATGTCGGAGGTCTGAAAGTAACACTAGTACGACTATTACGGATTCAGTGGACTCTGGAAGATTGAGCGGCGATTTCAAATTGAGAGGATAACGATCACGTAGGATACTAATCTGTGTAAAAATAGTAGTAGCAGGAGGTTAACTGGAGGTAAAAATAGCAGAAGGTGGTCAGTCAGATTGTCAGTTGCCCGTAAATCTGATATTAGAGGGTGGAGAATGCAGAGTTCACTTAGACGATAAGAGCTTGCAATTATGCCCCAGTAGCTCAACGGTAGAGTGTCGAGTGACCAGTTCGGAGATTCAGGGTTCGATTCCTGGTTGGGGCAACAAGGTTCCTTAAAAACTGCCAGTTTCTTGTCAAATCATTCTGTATATAAAATGAATAACTTCAGCTTTCTAATATTTGTTAATTTAGGTATATGCACACTTAACTGTTCAATTGGCTCAATAAATGAGAAATACCCAGTCTGAAGAAACAGATTTTTGAAATCGGGTGCACGGGTGAACAGTTTGATCAATATTAAAAAATTTACGGAATTTGAAGGTTGATTACTGTGAGAGTGTTGAATTTCAACGAGTATTCGAATAGATTGTTACTAAAGGCATTAAAAACAAGTAAGATCAATCACGCATAAAGCATTGATTATGAAACACTTTCCAACTTCAATGCAATTTTATTTAAACATCTCTAAAATGCGATACATTCCTCGGTAATATTTTTAAAATTATCATAACACCACAATAATTTATTATATTTAAAAACTTCATCGAAACCAAATGAACTTTATTCAAATGACGTCATCGAAATATAAATCGCCTGGCTCTCCCTAGAAAAGCAGCATTTTAATCATAAACTCCTTTCCATTCCTTTCATTCATCACAATACTATAATAACGCATTTTATTTAAAAACTTAAAACCATGGAGGTACAAGTAATTTAACTCATGGAGGTACAAGTAATTTAACTCTATGCTTAAACCTTCATCGAAAAAAATCGTCTTCTTCTCTGTGTAAAATCAATGAATGTTTCATTCATATCAGCCATATTGTAGACTCCATGAGCTAAATAATTTTGCGTTAAAGAAATGCAGCAATTCTTATACAACTCATTCTAAATCATTTGATGTTTACATTCTCCATAAGTAAAAATTAGACTTCACTGTAAAAATAATCAAAGATTGATGATCATTTAAACTCAAAGATATTGTAATTGTGTTGCTTCAGTATGTAGATGCACAGAATTTAAGCAAAAATTAAGCGGTTTTAAAACAGATACAACACGAAATATGAATTAAAATGACCTTTAAAAATCACGATTTTTGACACAAGATGGATGCCATATTTTATTTTGATGTGGGTCACGTGATCTCTTCATATAAAAGTCACATGATATCTTCATATGAAGGGTGTAATTATTATTTTAATTTTTATTTATAAAACTACTGCATATATTTTGCTGAATTTTTTTATATATTTTATGGGATAATTTGAATATTTCCTTAAACTTTCAAAGCAATGTGTGAATTTTTAAATTCGCTTAAAAAATGTTTGAAAAATTAGGTCCCATAGGGTTAAATGTATTTCATTTTTTTGTAAAAGCGTTTTCTAAGTGTTAAAAGACTTTTCTGCTTTCACATTCAGATGTATAAAGTTAGTTGATATAAAACATGTATAACACATTAATAGTGATTAGTACTAAACTCCAGAATTCAGATCCGTCTCCCTGATGTGAAGCGAAACTACTCCACAATGGCCTATAGTTAATAAAATGACAAGTAAAATAATAGCACGTGAAAGGAAGACTCTATATATTTCATTTTAGTAAAGGAACATTCTTTAATTTTCTTTATGAAGCACAAATAAGACATTATATTATACCAGGGGAGATTGATACAGACCTATTACTTTTAAGCTGGCTTTTTACAATTAAAGATTCCATAGACATACAACCAGCAATTCAATTTTACAATCTCCCAATTAAAGGAAAATAGTATACGAACCCAGATTTCGGTTCGGAGGGGCTCTGTCGGTCGGATACCATACTGAGAGCAATTTTACACAAGTTAATTTTATAAATTTAAAATAGTTTCATTATTAAACTATAACAAAATCTATATGCGACCGACAGCCCTCTCGTCCATCGTCAGCTCTGTTCTTTCTCCAAGCGCGTCCCCTTACATCTACTGTGCTGACGTCACAACCACATATCCATATCACACGTACCAAAACCGAGCATTGGAAAATAATCAACAAAATAAAATTAACACTCAACGGCTTTTTTTCTTTCTCCGCTGACTGGCAGGCGAGCCTATTCAAGGTCGCACACACACCACGGTTTGCTCTAATTCCGACAGAAAATTGTCTGAGAGCTTCTACATTTACATGACAAGAAAAAAAGAGCATTTTTAAAACAGAAATACGCATCGCAGATTTCGATGCCACAAATATCTTCCCCCTCCGGCAAAAAATTTTGCAACCGCAGGGCAGGAAAATTTTCTCCAAGAGAATCCTGTAGAAGCATCACCTCCAGCAGGGCGAACGCTAAAGCAGCAACTGCCGCAGGCAATTTTGCACAAAAATTTTGAGGGTGAGCAATGCACGTCTACACTACCACCACACTCAAGGAGTCCAGAGACTTGATCAGGGTCCCCGTTGTCCAAGAGTCAAAACATCAAAACATGGCCAAAAGAGAGGACACAATGCTGTCCAAAACTGCTATAGGATCCTTTCAAAAGAAAACACACAGTTAAAACATATGCAAATATACTGAAATACACAAAATATGCTCTTATCAAACTTTCTCAAATTCTTAAAAAAAAATACACTAAAGATTCCTGCTGTGTAACTGTACAGAAAAATATGTTTCCAGAAAGAGTAAAAATCAGCGGGGAACTATACGGGTTGCCATCATAATAAAATGGGTGTGTATGAAAATGAGAAAAAAAAATATCCCGCGTGCTGGGCTTCTGGTGCATCCAGACGAAAGCAGGACAGCCACGGTCCAAAGCACTTGTCAATTCAGCAGATGAGAAACCCAACTCCAAAGCGATGAGTCCTCCATCACAGCATCACTCCTCCGACACACAGGGGTTCCAGAAGATACGCTTCTCACCTCTGCTCTGGAAACAACGGCGAGATCTGTCCAGCCTCGACCAGGTGCAGCAAAAAGCCGGGATTTTGACTTGCTTCATTCACTTCCCCCTCGAAACACTGGGTGTAGCTTGTTTGTGTAAACACCTGCAATTCACTCAAAAAGAAAAAAACATTTGCAACATTGAACTCAAGGGACAATGGTGACTGACGAAACTACTGTACTCTTTGTACCAGTAGGGAAGTGGACTTGTAAAATTGTAAACATGAAATTGCAGATCAAATAAAAAATATATGTAAAGCAGGAACAGAAAAACATATGAAATAAATTTTCAAAAACAGAAATATTCAAAATTTTTTCAAAATCAGGTAAGTTGTTAGAAGTGTCAACTCATGCACTTCACCACAGTTTTTCATGTCAGGTATTCAAAATTCTGCACATCTGAAATTAAAATTTTCATCAACACATGATATTCAAATTACTTGAAATTATTGTAAATATTGAAAACTATTTCAGAAGAGGTTCCATCACAACCTCAAATAGATGAACTTGATCAAACATAGTCATCTCATCACTCAAAAAAGTTTTTCGAAGATTTCAAAACAAATCAACAAAATTTCACAGTTCAAAGATCACGAAAAGTTTCAAATTTCCAGATTCGAAAAGTTTATCAAAAGATAATCAAAAGTTCTGTAGAGTGAAAAGTTTCAGACGATATCACACACATCACAAAATTAAAATTGCATATAAATTCAAAACAGTAAAATTAATAAAAATTTTATATTTTCACAGATGAAGCATGTTTCACAGATGAAATAACCTTCCATTACAATGGGTCAGAGATGTGTGTAAATAAAATATTTAGAATAAACAATAATAAATTTCAATAATCAGATTCAATACTTTCAGAAAAATTATGCACAACAATCAATTAAGCTTAAATTTCAAAATTCCAAAATTTTAACAAGCTGCATTAACAATTACTGTATCACTCTTTCTTAAACAAATTTTGTAAACACTGGAATTTTTCATCACAGAAGAAGAAGATTTTGAACATTGTTGTGCACAGATGAAAAACTGGATTAATTAAATTGTCTAAGAGAATATCGACTGTTCACTCTAGGACGCTGCTGGTTTAAAGCTCTATTGTAGACCACTCTGGTATGACGGTTATCACAGTTTGTGTGACTGGAAGAAGAAAGTTGTTTGTTTACATTATTTGGATCACTGGAAATTGGAGCACTGGAATTTGGAGCACTGGAATTTGGAGCACTGGAAACAGGTTGTTTGTTTGCACGGCTCTGAGAACTGGAAATTGGAACACTGGAATTTTGTCGCTGGAAAACACTCGAGGTTGATGAGGACACAGTTTGTTTATCACGACCAAGTGCACTATCTTTTGGAAGAGTTTGAAGCTCAACTCTTCTAGGTGGTAGTAATGTAAGTCTGTTGACATGAACTCTCTGCTCGTTCTTCGGATTTAGAACATGTTGTATTATGAAGTTAACTGGAGAGATTTTCTTGATCACCTTAAATGGACCTCTATTATATGAAGAAAGTTTCTTGGACTGGTCGCGTGGTAAATATGGTGTGTAAAGATACACGTGGTCATTTTCTTTAATCACAGGTTGTTTTGCACCTTTATGTTGTTGTTGCATTTGACTCTGTTGTGCTTTATCCAAATTAACTTTAACAATTTCATATATTTTCTTTAATCTATATTCCAAATCTTGACCATAATCATGCACAGAATCATATTTTGTGCTTTTAAATCCTGTTAAAAGGGTATTTGGTACTGTTAAATCTCTGCCATACATGAGGTATGCAGGAGTTTCTCCAGTTGATGCATGGACAGCATTTCTGTGGGCCAGAAGGGCAAAAGGAACTGAACGATCCCAGTCGTCTTTCTCTTTATATGCAAGATTCTTCAAATTTCTGAGTAAAGATTTATTTGCTCTCTCGCAGAGGCCATCAGATTGGGGATGATAGCTAGTGGTACTATGTTTGATGATTCCCAACTTCTTGTATAGGCTCTGAGCAGCTTTTGAAAGAAAATTCGACCCTTTATCTGTAATCAGGTGGTGGGGAATACCGTGAGACGATATGAATTTCTCAAAACATTCCAAAATTTTTTCTGAAGTAATAGATGATAATGGGTAAGCTTCTGCCCATCTTGTGAAATAGTCTGTAATGACCAAAATATACCTTTTCCCAGAATTGGAAACTGGAAAAGGGCCTATACAATCCATTGCCACTCTTTGGAAGGGAAAATCAGATGTATCAAACTTCTGTACTGGTGCTTTAAAATTTCTGAACCCATGGTTCATGACACAAACATCACAAGAACTGACATAATTCTGTGTTTGAGTGTACATGTCTTGCCAATAATACTTTCTGCTGATACTAGACAGAGTTCTGCGAAACCCACAGTGAGCAAATGCAGGACAGTCATGGTGCAGCCACAAAATTTCAGATACCAATGACTGAGGTACTACCAATCTTTCATTAAATTCGTGTCTTCTTTTGGGGTGCTTATGTGTGCACCACAATGCATTTTCTCTCTCGAAAAAGGTTAATCTTTGTGGATATGGAGCCACATTTTTTTCTAAGAAATTCTTAATTTTGTTGCATCTGCTATCAGATTTTTGAGCGTTAACTATTCTAGTAAACAAAGTGGGTTCCACTGTTAATTGCTCTAAATTTTCACTCTGAACATTTTCTTCATCATTTAAATTTGTGTTAATTGCATTCACCTGTTGAATCTCCGAACTTTTTGAAGATTTCTGATTTTGTGCAAAATTTACTTTCTTTGGTTTTTGGGCATTAGCCGAATTTTTAGCACTTGCAGAATTCTTTGATAATGGATTTTCCTTGTCACCGACACATCTTGATAAGTAATCAGCCACAATATTCGCCTTTCCTGGCTTATGAATGATCTCATAGTCAAACTGGGAAAGAGAAGCTATCCAACGTGAAAGTCTGGATGTTGGATCCTTGAATTTGAAAATAAATGAGAGGGAGTGCTGATCACAATAAATTGTGAAATGAGCTCCAATTAAATAGTGTTTGAAAAAATTTGTTGCCCAGACTACAGCTAAAGCTTCACGCTCAACAACACTGTATCTGGTTTCAGCATCATTTAGCTTCCTGCTGGCATATGAAATAGGGTGTAAAAAACCATTTTCATCTTGCTGTGAAATATATGCTCCAAGTGCATATTTAGATGCATCTGTGTGCAATATGAATTTCTTTTTAAAATCAGGTAAAATCAAAATTGGTTCTTTTAAAAGTTCTTTCCTCAAAATGTCAAAAGATTCTTGAGCTGCTTCATTCCACTTAAATTTTTCACCTTGTTTTGTTTTTAAAAGTTGTGTGAGGGGTAAAGCAACATCTGCAAAATTCTTCACAAATTTTCTATAAAATCCTGTGAGACCCAGAAATTGCCTCACATTCTTTATGGACTTTGGCGTCTTAAATTTCTGAATTGTTTCTAGATTGTGTGGATCAGGTTGCACTTTCCCATCTGAGACCAAAAATCCCAGATATTTAATTGTTCTTCGAAAGAAGTAACACTTTGAAGGTTTTAGTTTTAAGTGATGTTCTTGCAATTTAACAAATACTTCTTCCAATTTTTGTATATGTTCTTCAAAGGATTTTGAAGCCACAACTATATCATCAATGTAAACATTCGAAACACCTGCCAAGACCAATGACATTAATCTCTGGAAAGATGCAGGAGCATTTTTGAGTCCAAAAGGAGTGCGACACCACTCGAAATGGCCTTTGTTGGTTGAAAAAGCTGTCTTTTCACAGTCATTCGGGTCCAAACAAAGTTGGTAAAACCCAGAAGTAAGGTCCAGAGTAGAAAAATAAGTTGCTCCAGCCAAATTGTCGATGAGCTCACTGATATTAGGTATTGGATATGGTTCGTCAATCATGACTTCATTTAACTGCCTAAAATCGCAGACCAAACGATATGACCCATCTGCTTTCTTGACAAAAAGAACAGGTGTGTTATAAGGCGAAGTACTGGGCCTAATAATACCCGCACCAAGTAATTCAGTCACCTGTTTATTTAATTCTTCTTGAAGGTGATGAGGCACTCTGTAATTTTTCTTTTTTATTGGTATGTTAGTTCTTAAATTTATTGTATGGAAAATTGTATCACAACCCTCAATTTCTGAAACCGACTTCGCAAAAACTCTACGATGCTTTTTAAGAAGTTCCAATAACTTCTTCTTCTTCTCTCCATATAAGTGACTTAAGTCAAAGTCACCACCCCATGCTTCAAATTTTTCATTATTTTCAATGGGTGTGTGGTCAGTTACTGTATTTACTGGCAATGTTTGTACTTCTTTAATACTTTGTAATTTTGCAATTTTCATTTTCTTGTTCAAATTTATTGTATTTTCAGAAGGATTTGCAATTTTCACATATAAATAATCTTTCTGAGGTGTCTTATACACTGCTCTTGCCACAAAAAATTCTTTTTCTCCCTCAAGCGGTTCAATCAAAATAGTATCATTATCTTGAAATTTATGATTTACTCTAATTTTTACAAAAGATTCAGTAAGTGGATTAAGTTTACTTTTTTGAAATACAGTTGCAACAATAAATTTATTTTCTTTAATTTCATTAATAACATTGATTCTCTCTTCCTTTTCATTATAAGTGTTTTTGTACAAAGGTGGTCCCAAAACTGAGTTATTCGGGCTGGTCAGAAAATAAGGAATTTCCTTCCGATTTGCAATGTTTACATTTGTGAATGACTGTTTGTCATGTATTTTTTTATTTCTATTTCCAAAATTCTGATCAAAATTTCTAAATAAACTTCGTCTTTCCAAACAACTATCTTCTTGTAAGCTACAGACATTTGCCAGTGAAAATTCCTGACTGGAAAAATTTTCTCTGCTTTTAAATGGAATATTTTGTCCACACATGATCATGTTATTGTTTTCAAAATCGATTACAGCTTTATTTTCTGTTAAAAATGAGTTTCCTATGATAGCTTTGTAATTTGATGGTGCAGGAGAATTCAATACCCAGAATTCAAGAATAAAATTTTCATCCTGTAAGGATAATTTAATTGAAATTTTATAATTCACAATTGTATCTCCTCCGTTAAATCCACGCAGTACAGCAGGTTTTCTATGCACTGTATACTGTTTATCGAATAAATTTAAAATTTCTTCATATGTGATATTTATGCTGGACCCTGTGTCAATTAGCATGTTTATGGAATTTCCTGCAAGTTTAGCAGAAATAACAGGCAAGTTTGTTGCATTTTGAGATGCATTTTGCACGATGGTGCTGATTTCATAACTATTACCAAAATTTCCAAAGCTCTTTCTTGAATTTTGGTTCAAATTTCCAAAATGTACTTGATTGGCTGATCTGTCTTTTCTAAAATTTCTTCCATTAAAATTGTTTTTGTAGCCGAAATTAGTGTTATTATTATTTCTTCTAAAATTTGGACTTTTGTAAATGTCGAAAGTATTTGCTCTATTGTTGTTGTTTCCTCTAGCTCTTGGTGTAGCCGGAATAAAATTATTTCTTTCACCAGGTTTCCTGTAACTACAAAATCCTCTCTGTTGATTTACTTCTCTACGGAAGTTATTTCTGCTTTCTTCTCTCCTCGGGGTAACCGGAATTCTTCTTTCAAATTTTCTTCTATTTCTGCTTCCCGGGGATATGTACGTCTTCATATTTGATCGAAAATTTCTCAATTTAGGTGTTCTAGGGGATTTCTGTGTTACGTCATTTTCTTCCCATATTTCTTCTTCGTCTTCCCAATTTTCTTCCTGTCTGTCCCTTTTTTCCAGTTCATTCTTAAATTCTTCGATCTGTTTACTCTGAATTTCAAGTAGTTTTTCTAATTCTGTTATTTTCTCATTTCCTAAATTTTTCTTTTCAACCGAATTTACTTCTAAATGTTCTTCATTTTCGTTTTTACACTGCTCTTCAAGCACCGCTAACTCTTTAGCTGATTCAAATGTTTTTGGATTCTGCGCTAGGACTAATCTTCTAAAATCAGGATTTAATCCCCTTATAAATGCATTTTTCAAAAGCGCTTTTCTTATGGAGTAATTATTGTTTTTTTCCAACTCTTCCGGTACCGCTACGTATGAAGCCGATTCAATTCGAACAGCGAACTGGCGAACCGTTTCTCCAGATTTCTGTCTTATATTTACTAGCTCAGCAATACGCTTTGCCATATCTTCTTTATTTTCAAAGTTTTCCCTAAGAGCCGAAACTAATTCATCATAATTCTTCGAATTCTTTAAATTCGGAATGCCGTTTACTAGCCGACTCGCTGGACCAGACAGTTTCATTTTCAAACAAAAAATTTTCTCTTGGGACGTCCATCCCGCATTTTCAGATATCAACTCCAATCTATCTAAAAATGATTGAAGTGAACTATCCTCCGCTCCGGAGAACTCTGGAACCGAGTTCCAAAATTGAGTCTTCCCGATGTTTGATTTAGCAGCCCCAGTGGTGCTAACAGAAAGTGATCGACGCTGAGGAGGTGAGCGTACCGGTGAAGGTGAAGCCTGTCTGACATTGTTAACGTTCCTTTGAACGTGTGAGTTACTTCTCACATTTCTTTTCCTTCTACTTTGCCTGACATTTTTAATTTTTGTTCTTAAATTTCTTTTTAACAAATGTCTATTTTAATCAAATCGAAAATGTGTCGTGTAAAAAGTGTTCTTGTTGTGAAAATGTTTATATGTCACAATATGCAGCAATTTCATACATTTATTTCATTTGCAAATATATACTGACTTACTTCGGTGGTATCAAAAACCACATTCATTTCTGCATCTATACATATTACAAATACATTTTCTTTTCACAAAAATATCAAATATATTTTTATTTCAACTCTTGCCATTTCAAAATCATTTTTAGAAACCGAAAATAACACAAATATTTTTTTGAAATCGAAAGTATTCCAGCACTCAGGGAGACAAAAGTGCACACGGCACCAAACATGTAAAAGCGTTTTCTAAGTGTTAAAAGACTTTTCTGCTTTCACATTCAGATGTATAAAGTTAGTTGATATAAAACATGTATAACACATTAATAGTGATTAGTACTAAACTCCAGAATTCAGATCCGTCTCCCTGATGTGAAGCGAAACTACTCCACAATGGCCTATAGTTAATAAAATGACAAGTAAAATAATAGCACGTGAAAGGAAGACTCTATATATTTCATTTTAGTAAAGGAACATTCTTTAATTTTCTTTATGAAGCACAAATAAGACATTATATTATACCAGGGGAGATTGATACAGACCTATTACTTTTAAGCTGGCTTTTTACAATTAAAGATTCCATAGACATACAACCAGCAATTCAATTTTACAATCTCCCAATTAAAGGAAAATAGTATACGAACCCAGATTTCGGTTCGGAGGGGCTCTGTCGGTCGGATACCATACTGAGAGCAATTTTACACAAGTTAATTTTATAAATTTAAAATAGTTTCATTATTAAACTATAACAAAATCTATATGCGACCGACAGCCCTCTCGTCCATCGTCAGCTCTGTTCTTTCTCCAAGCGCGTCCCCTTACATCTACTGTGCTGACGTCACAACCACATATCCATATCACACGTACCAAAACCGAGCATTGGAAAATAATCAACAAAATAAAATTAACACTCAACGGCTTTTTTTCTTTCTCCGCTGACTGGCAGGCGAGCCTATTCAAGGTCGCACACACACCACGGTTTGCTCTAATTCCGACAGAAAATTGTCTGAGAGCTTCTACATTTACATGACAAGAAAAAAAGAGCATTTTTAAAACAGAAATACGCATCGCAGATTTCGATGCCACATTTTCAACCTGGTTTCAATCCAAAACTAATTGGGTGATATTATTTATTTTATATTCCCATAGATCCCACCACCCTCTGAGCAACATACTAAAATTTCATTTTGCTAAAGTCATTTTACGGCAGTTATCGTGCTAACGAACAGACAGACAGACAGACAGAATTAACAAAGTCATAAACACTTTTCAACTATGTTGTAAGGTGCTAAAAACCGCAAAAATAAATTTAGTAAAAATTCCCTGATATTCTGATTAACGCTACAAATACTTCAATTGGAAACTAAAATTTCTTCTTTTCATCTTATAAGAGTTAAAGCTACGATATTTAATTTCAAGGATTATTTTTGATAATTTGGAAACACAAGGCAAATAAAAACACAAAAACGGAACTATAAAAATATATTTAAAATTACCCCAAATCCAACTAAAAAAGTGTACTAAATCCATATAAAGTCAATAAAAATGTCAAATAAAGAAAATAGAGGATTAAATTATTATATTTGAAATTTCAGAAATATTATACTTTCCTTATATCTAGAGGGTGTCGCAGAAACATTGATCTCGACTTTTGTTCCTTAAATATTGATCTTAGACATATATAATAAATTACAAAGTTGCGTAAAATAAGGTACAGAATTTTATGAAATCGATAAACATTTTCAGGGGCTAAATTTGGAGAAGTATAAAATTTAAATTTTCATACGGCCCCCGTACAGAAACATTTCCAATAAGTAAAATGTGCCCCATACACTAATAAGGTGATGTACAAAATTTCAGCATTTTTGTCATATAAAGTCCTCGAGATATGTTTAAACAAAGTTGGTGAGGGATTAATCACGAATTAAAATGTAAATGGTTACAGCAAGAGTGTAAATGACGCAACGTTGAAATGCATCATAGGCAAATAATATCTGCCTCATATCTTTATATTTATTTACAATTTTTCAAAAATATGCTTCCTGAAAAATACCTTAAAATTTTACATGATTAATTACAGAATAAAACTTGGAAATGGCACAATCACAATGAACATTGAAACAGATTGCAAATGTATGCATATGCAAATATTTGCCTCTGATCGATTCATCACACAATCGCAACAGACGCATAATCACATGAAAAAAATGTTTTTGCTCTGCCATTGATCAATCGCCTCGTTTCCGTAAGCGTAGCACGCGCAGCCGGCAGTCTGAGCGACCCTTAAGTATTTTACATTTCTGCTACATTTTGAGAGTGCTGTTAGCCTGTACCGACTGTATGTTGCAATACAGCAATTAAGAACTTTTTTAAATGCTTATGCTGTACAATTTACGCAATCAGATTGCTAACGAAATTGCACTGGATTATCAACGTACTTTTTCCAATTATCGACATCCTTCTGAAAGATTTATTTCCCGATTGGTGCAACGACTGCATGAAGGAGGAAGCGTACATCGTGTAGGTGGACTAGGTAGGCCCAGACTTCACTCAACTGATGTAGAAATTGATATTTTGGCTTACTTTTGCAGTCATTCACATAGTAGTGTTCGTAATGCTGTTTCAGAAATGAACGTACCACATGCTATAGTGTGAAGAATACTGAGACTGAATAAATGGTATATGTTTAACATTCATGGTGTGCAAGGACAGGAGACAAGAGATTATTCATGATTTTATGGATGAACTGCCCCCAACAGTACTTTCACATGGATGGTTTCAACAGGACGGATCTCCAGCTCACTATACTGCAGTTGTGAACCACTGGTTAAATAACAAGTTTCCAGGCAAGTGGATTGGCTTGCATGGGCTTGTCGGATATTCCCATAGATCGCCTGATGTAACGCCTATGGATTTTTATTTGTGGGGTCGTTTACGCACAACTGTTTATCTGTCACCTCCCTTAAATTAAGCAGAGTTGCAACAACGCATTACAGATGGTTGTCGTGATATCACCGAACAAGAACTTGATCGAGTGCACAGAAGTGTTATCATGCGAATGCAGCTTGGTATTGACATGGATGGAAAACATTTGAAGAAGGTTTGTAATCTTTGTGTAAAGTTATTATTTCTACACAATGTAGATACTTTTGTACCAATAAATAGCAAAATTATTTTTTATTTATGAAATCATTGTTTTCTTTCGTAATTTGTGTATGACTCCGGAAACACGATCTGCCGACATGATTTTTCCCCTCTGTGAGCCGTAATGTGACGGGGTTGAAAATTGGATTTCCATTTCCAGTTTTGACGGCAGTTAAAAATTCACGACTGGAGTCAAATAAAAAATTCTACTTATTGGGGGGGGGGGGGGTTAATTATTATGATTCGACGAGTATTCCGCTATTATATACTTATTTGTGACACTATTATTTGTTGTACTCCAAGATACCAAAACGAGTTGGTTTAGAATAAAATTTTTTTAGACACTTGTTCTGTGTTTATAATCTTTTAAAAACGAATTATTAAAAAAATGGATTATTACTAAATGGATGTCCCTTGGAAATTTTTCCAGATTTCTATTTTAAATGTCTTCTTTAACTCCCCTTGGGACAAACGTCTAACCTGTATTACAAACTATCGTATTGATAGATGGTTCTAAACAGAGCAAGAGGGGAAAAGAAGGACAGAAAAAGTAGAAATACGTCCCAGAGGTTGCTCTTTATCAATTCATATCAGTATCCATCATTTTGCTGGGTGTTATCAACCGTAACCTTTTTTTATGGAATTATAGAATTTTCATTTAAATCGTTAATTAACTTAACGGAGTTATTAAATTACGGAAAAATATGCCGAATAATCAATCTATATATATAAAGAAGAAAAGTGTGTATGTTTGATCCACCATAACTGGAGAATGGCTGAACCGAATTTCATGAAATTTGCCTTGGTAGTCTTGAAATCACCCCACAAAAAACATAAGCCATGTTTCGAGTTTCTAAGACCAGTGATTCTCGAGATATTAGTGAAAAACGACTCTTTTCCCTAGGAGTTCTACTCTCTAACTCCATGATTCACAAAGAAAAAGGTTGGACATTGTTGGTTTGAAACGCGAAAGTCAATTAAATCTCTGAGTTTTGTGGGAGTATTGAACGTATTAGACACTTTTGAAAAAAAAACAGGTTTGAGATATGAATTTACATGGAAACTTTCACCATGGTTTATTTTTCACAGGCTTACTCAACACTGAGTTTTGTGAGAGTTTATTGAACGTATTAGACACTTTTGAAAATCACAGGTTTGAGATATGAATTTAAATGGAAACTTTCGCCATGGTTTATTTCTCACAGGCTTACTCAACAACGAAAAGTAGTATTAAGAAATCACAAGAAAGATCAATCATGCATAAAGCATTGATAATGAAACCCCTTCCAACTTTAATTTTATTTAAACATTTCTAAAATGCGATATATCAGCGGTAATATATCACTTTCGGCCCTATATGTTCCGGTGTAATATTTATCATAATTTTGCATGGTAAATCTCGAGCAATGCCGGGTAATCGCTGCTAGTACAGTATAATTGTTGTTAAGTTATATTCAAAAAATCAAATTATAGTTTTAACAAATCATCGGTCCACGATTCATTTGCATAAAAAAAAAATCCGATATAAGCCCTTTTGAGTGTGTCTTTTTTACTCCCGGTGACTATTTTGAAGACCTTGGCGATAAATTTATCGTGATATCGCCAACTATGAGAATATGGGGAAATAATACACATTCGACAATAAACCAATATCTCTGATAACTATAATTAACTTATTTTACTTCTTGTCACTATGTGGGAATTACTAATTTAATATTATTGGTTTATAATGCGAATATCTCTTTACGTCTTGCTAATAGATAGTACAGATAATGATTTTTGTTTAGTGTAGACTTCATTTATACGCCCATTTAGCGACTTTGTATATTATAATAAGTTGTTAATTGTAATTACAAGATTTGAATTCCCAAATTTATTTACAAAAAGTTAATTACAGTATTGACATAAATAAAACATAATTAAATTGACATGTAGAAAATATAATTGAATCTTATATTTTTGATTTCAGAAACCTATCTATTGGGATTCAAATCATAGTTTCTATATAATAAAACTTTAATTTATTATTATTATAATCGTTTAATATATGGAATATATTAATTGATCCTACCAGCATTCGAATTGTCAAACTGGATTTGAAGAAAAGATAGGTTAAATTTGTACTTCGACATAGTTTTACATGTTCTCATCAAGAGAAGCGGCAAAATTTAATGCACAACTTAATTCCACAGTATTGTGCCGTGGATAGTATAAATGTCCATTACTATTTTGTTGTACTACGTGAAAGAAAAATAATCATTGAAATAGGATGGGAGAATCAATACTGGTGCCCATATAATATTTTTACTTTCCCTACAATACATTGTAATGTGTAGGGAAAGTATTGGAATCGTGTCGAAAATCTCAATTCGAGGTTTCGATGGATCTATATGTTTTGGAGCCACTAGAACAAGAAAAACTAATTTTAGAATGACATCTCTCTCTCTCTCTCTCTCTCTCTCTCTCTCTGTGTGTGTGTGTGTGTGTGTGTTTCTCTGTGTGTCTGTGTGTGCAATATGTGTATCCACACTAACTCCAAAGCCAATTGAACAAATTTCATAAAATGTTATACGTAAGTCACTTGTAGGTTACCTTGGTAATAAATAGAGTTTAGTATGATTCTGGATAAAAAAAAATCTGCCTTTTCTGCAAAATGGCTCGCAAAAATGGCATGTATCCACTCTAACTAAAAACATTCTAACTAAAAACACTCTAACTAAAAATTTCATGAAATTCCTATCAAATTTCATAAAATTTAGTAGATAAGCCTCCCATAGGTTACCCTGGTGTCGAGGAGATTTTAGTACGATTCGAGAAAGAAAAACTCTGTCTTTCTTTGCTAATGACCCGCAAAAATCGTCAAAATCTCAAATAAAAGGCTAAGTATGTGCTCAAATGTGTCAATAAAGTTCTTGTCGTATAAGTAATGTGTGATGATGAAAAGAATAAGACCAACCCCATTATTCTAGGACTATCCGTTCTCGTTATATTTTTTTCGCATTTTCTTACGCCGCCTTTGAAAATATATCCAGTTTCCAAGGGAAAACGAAAATTGAATTAAAAGTGCAAGTGAAAGTCATGTTCTGCCCACATCAGATTTTTTTATTTTAATTAAAAACAAATGAGACCAAAACGCCAACTTCTGAATAAAATTGTTTGAGAAAAATACCTCCTGCGATTGTTTCGGGCATAGAACTTTTGTTAAATTCCTTTTTTCATTGAATCAATACAATATGTCAACATGTAATACTGTACATTATTTTATTATTTTGAAAATGTGGGTATAGATTTCAAACAACACATTATGTTTTATGAGTTAAGAGTCTATATACTAATGTTACTTGAAATATGAAGTCAATAGTTTTTTATGTTCTGAAATTTAAATTATAAGAAAATCAGAGGTGAGACTTCCATATTTATTCCTTTTCATAAACTTTAATACAATTTTCAACAAACATTTGAAAATGTTTTCTTTGAAATTACTTCGAGAAAGAAATTACTCCTAATCATTTGCATAACTTAAAGTAATTCTTTTTCTGAGAAGTTTTAAAATAATTATATGAATTAATCGAAGGCTACAAAAATCCCTGTTAAGAAGTAATTTCAAATAAGAATTTCTACAACCATTTCCATGACTCCGTAATTTATATTAGAGCGGAAGTCAATGGCTTAAAAAAATCCGAAGCTTAAGATTTCTACAGTTTTTTGTTAACAAAATGAGTACTATATGCAAAAATATGCAATAATTATAACATGCGTAACGAAAAATGCATAACTTAACATAACCATCAGGAAGATATATACAATATGATAATCACAGTTTTTGAGCACGGATTGAAATCTTAATAGATATACAAAAATAAATAAATAAATTAAGTTTGTAAAAATAAATAAATAAATGAACTTGTTTATCATTTTGTTTATCAGTCATTGAGTCTATGTAAACTATGTATATTACTCTATCGTAAAAACTATCAAAGAAATCTAATGAAAATATATTTAGTACTTATGTGTTAACGGAATCTCTTTAGATTTTATTACGATTTGAACAATAAAACTGGTCATTTGTTCTAAGTGTCTCGTTAAAAAGCATACAGTATTAGACTTAAAACTGTTTGAAATGCAATTAAGTCATAAAACGTAAAAAATTCAATTGCAAATTTTTGAATTTGAAAACTTTCGGGAGAAAGCTATATTCTCTATATAATATTACGCGAATGAAATAAACCCTTGCTTCAGATGAAAAACTCTGTTCTTCAGTGATAAAAGAATCAATTTTTGAAACAATGTATTGAATTAAATACCACAATTCGATCTTTTCCAAATCCTGTAACTTAATTGAACCGATCTTGGTCAGAGGGTTTTTCTCCCACAGCGGCAATTTTGTAAAATCATCCGTTGATTTATTGCCGGCGATGAAGAGGCACTTGAAGTACAGTACTAGACACTTAAGAAGTATATGCTAGTGTTATTTGTCTAATCAAACCACGCATAACTGACAAATTTCCGGGGCCGATACATGACCCTCTGGTCTGATTAAAGATCTGAAGAAAATGATTTGCAAAGTAAATTAAAATTGCTAGATATTATCTTATTAAACTACCTTTAGTTTCATCTGATAAGATAATGATTTATATATTCTTCGTGCATTTATTTTAATTAATAATTTAACCTGCTTAAATTATGACAAAATTATAAAATATATTATAGTAAAATTATTAAATAATTTTTGATACTTGTATTATCACATATAATATAATATTTAAGGACATTATTTAAATGGACTTGGAAACTGGAATTCAATTCATCTGCACATTTTGGCCATTTTATAACATGGAAGAACAAGGTTTAGATTGGCTTCTGTGTGTATACATTTGATGCATGCATCCACACTAGTTTGAAAACTATATCCGAATTTTATGAAATATTGCAGATAAGTAATCGAGGATAAAACTAGTTGAGATCAGATTTCGTCCTAATTCTGAAAAATAAAACTGATTATTTTAATTTTAAAATGAATCTGTGTAATTAAAATAAAATGAAATAAAACAATAGCTTTCTTAAAATGTGGCATGGCACTTTTGTAAGTTTGTTTCATAAAACAAAATAATTCAATTTATGTTATAATAAATCGTTCTTAAAAATATTTACAACTTTAATAATTTTGGCATCTGGACGTCTATTTAAAATGTTTCAAGTCGCTAAATGGAAAGGAAGTTATTTTAAAACTGCAAATTCTACATAATTTTAAGTAGATATTCATGTTACATATTATTTTGTGCAATATATTTCAAAGTGGTGTATTAAAGAGAAAGGAAAAGAAAAGTCACATACTGTTTGCATCAAGAATTTTATGTTTATTGAATGGAATATTCAAAATATAATATTAAAATAAGTAAAATGAGATTTCTAAATCGTATGTTACAAATACTTACACTTGATATAAAGTAGCATGCCAATATATGATCTCTCCTTCACCCCTACCAAAACAATCTAGTCAAATTGGGTAACAATTTCAAAAATTAAACCTCATTTCGATTAGAAAATATTATTTGTAAAGACAAGAGACACGATTGTTAAAACAATTCAAAGACGGAAAAACCACAATTTGATCTTTTCCAATATACTTGTCTTAATCCAGGAATTTTGTCCCACAGCGGCAATTCTGTAAAACTGTTGGTTGATTTATAGCCGGAGTTAAATCAGAACTTTCGAAACTTAAAAATATATAAAGCACTATCATACTGTCTAAACCGACTGCACATCCCTGACAGATGTCTAGGGAAGATGTGACATTCTAGCCAGATTAGAAAACTGACAGGATGATTGGAAAAATACATTACCGCTGATAGATAGGAATTACCTTGCAAAACTCACTTTGGTTTCCATAAAAATAATGATTTAACAATTTTTTGAGCAACTATTTGAATTTAAACTCGTAAAAATTTATTTCATTATAATATAGCAAAGTTATTTATTATTTTCATGCTAAAACTAATAAATATATTGTGGTAATTTCTCTTTTATATGTACTACTAGTACGAATTACTCTGTGTCGCGCGGGTCCTAAATAAGTGCCTAGTAATAAATAATACGAACATCGAAACCCATTTTCCAGCCTCATGAAAATGTGAAAAAAAAGTAATGTGAATAGTACGAAATCACATCTAAAGGTACGCTAGCCTAAACCTCAGCAAGGATTGTATAGGAATAAAAAAGAAAAAACAGGCTGTCCCAAAAAGCCTCTTGTGAGTGGGAATTGGTTCCAATACATACAACAGCTCCAGAAAAGAGCAGGGTTCTCCCGTCCCATGGGGAAAAAGAAGGTCGCTTGCCTGCTAGCGGCCTAATAATATCCATTATGCATAACGCGGTTAAAAAGTTTATAATTAATTAACAGATGGGTTTATGGAATTTTTTTCTGTAGTAATCAGTGATATTGTATGCAAGTGCTGAAAAAATGAACGCTGGATGGCAAGTCAATTTCAGTACATCGTAATATAAAAGTAGCAGGGGTTTCTAATGCACAAAAAGTACACACTACCTAAAGTATACACGTATGCCCTAAAACTCATCTAATAATCCTGTGGATTCCGTACACAGATTGTTCTAAGATAATTTTTTGAACTAGCCAATTATGTCAAAATGGAAAGTCAGTGATAATATTTTAGGTCGCTAAGGGATCGATTTGAGCGAATGTCTGCCAAAATCGTTATAAATCGGAGTAAAATATAAAACAGTAGAAAATGTACTGGAAATAAAAAATTATTAAAACTGAGGTGCATCTATTCAGGTCTTGAAGTGCTTATGTAACAAATTTTACACTTAGTATAATACCATGATATATTTGTTGCAGTTTTGAGATTTATACGACATGTACAACGAAAACAAAGCGCAGACTCGTAGGTGCCATTTTACGGCAGTCTTGGCCCATGAGGTCATGACCGCAATAAATTCAGTTCACATAAATCGCATATGTGGTTGGGCAAAATAAGGCTGAATTCGAGGCTGAAGTCAAGTTTGAAGCCAAGCAGATTGGGTAGTAAGGTGGCCAATGTAGAAGTGTTGCTGCATTGCCCTGGGGATCAACCGATAGAGATAAGGAGGGCGTATCTGGATTGCAGGCGAAATGATGTGGCAACAAACAGATAAAGTTCAGTATATATTCAGTCAATTAAGAATGACCTTCGAAAAGTGTTGAAATCAATTAAGAATGGCTGTAGAAGAGTGTTATGTTAAGAAGTTGAAGGCGATGGTGTAGTGTTTTTCAGTCTGAATACAGGCTATGACCGTTCGAGAACGTTATGATTTGAATGGCTGTCCGAAATGTTCAAGAGTGTGCTTTATAGAATTGTGGCAATGGCCGTCTAGGGGTGTTGCGTTAAGTATAATTGGAGGCAATGACCGTCCAAGACTGTTCTCTCAAAGACAATTGGAAGCAGTGATCGTACAAGAGTGTGCTCTCAAAGTCAATTGGAGGCAATGACCGCCCAAGAGTGTTCTCTCAAACTCAATTGGAGGCAATGCCCGTACAAGAGTGTGCTTTCAAAGTCAATTGTCAATTGAAGGCAATTATCGTAAAAGAGTGTTCGCTCAAAGTCAATTGAAGGCAGTGATCGTACAAGAGTGTGATCTCAAAGTCAATTGGAAGCAATGACCGCCCAAGAATGTTCTCTCAAACTCAAACTCAATTGGAGGCAATGACTGTACAAGAGTGTGCTTTCAAAGTCAATTGGAGGCAATGAACGCCCAAGAGTGTGCTCTCAACGTCAATTGGAGGCAATGACCGTACAAGAGTGTGCTCTCAACGTCAATTGGAGGCAATGACCGTACAGGAGTGTGCTTTCAAAGTCAATTGGAAGCAATGACCGTACAAGAGTGTGCTTTCAAAGTCAATTAGAGGCAATTATCGTACAAGAGTGTGCTCTCAAAGTCAATTGGAGGCAATGACCGTCCAAGAATGTTCTCTCAAACTCAAAGTCAATTGGAGGCAATGACCGTACAAGAGTGTGCTTTCAAAGTCAATTGGAGGCAATGACGTCCAAGAGTGTGCTCTCAACGTCAATTGGAGGCAATGACCGTACAGGAGTGTGCTTTCAAAGTCAATTGGAAGCAATGTCCGTACAAGAGTGTGCTTTCAAAGTCAATTGTCAATTAGAGGCAATTATCGTACAAGAATGTGCTCTCAAAGTCAATTGGAGGCAATGACCGTCCAAGAATGTTCTCTCAAACTCAAACTCAATTGGAGGCAATGACCGTACAAGAGTGTGCTTTCAAAGTCAATTGGAGGCAATGAACGTCCAAGAGTGTGCTCTCAACGTCAATTGGAGGCAATGACCGTACAAAAGTGTGCTTTCAAAGTCAATTGGAAGCAATGGCCGTACAAGAGTGTGCTTTCATTATCAATTTGAGGCAATGACAGTCCAAGAGTGAGCTCTTAAAAGTCAATTGGAGGCTAGAATACCCAATACAACAAATAGAGGTATGTGCAATTCTGCATTATTTAAAATAGGCCAAATATATGTTTCTGACAAGTATTAGAAATCCTGGTCTCACACGTGCATTTGCTCCTCCTCAAGAGTGTATATAAAATTAATGTAAATTTAATCATAATCATAGTATGTGTCATAAATAATGTTTATTTTAAAATTTAAAATTGTGGAATTCAATTGTGTAGTATGTTAATTAATGATTCATTTTAGGAACAAGCATAAAGAATTAATGGTGGGTCGTTGCGGGTTTTTGAAATTATGAGTGCAATGTGATTCAATTTCTTTCATCACACGCAAATTACACAGTACAGACTACACAGATAAACAGAGATACAGGCATCTTTATTTATTAAGATGATGTATAAGCGGATATTGGAATAGTGTCGAATATTGGACTCCGATTTTCACGTTTTGGTCGCATTATAATATGAATGAACAGTTATCATATTGCCTTCTATGTATATAATTCCAAGATGTGTATCCAAACTAATTTCGAAATTATCCGTCTGAATTTATGATATGTTTCCGTCAAATAAAATATTGGTTTTACTGCAGTAAAGATCATATTTTGTACGATCCAAAAAAATAGAACCAATTATTCTATTTCGAAAACATTTCTTTAAAATTGTAGGAAGAACTTTCAATTAAATGAAAATTTGCCTAAATATATAAATGCGACTTTTTGTGAGCAATGCTTTATTATAAAACAACAGACTTTCTTTTATGTTAGGATACAATATTTAAAATATCAATTTTAAATTTTATCGATATGACACCACTTTAAAATGCTTCAAAGTTTCAAGAAAAAATAGATTATTTTAAAACTGCACAAATTCTATATAGTTTATATATGTACCTATTTTATGTGTTACTTTGTGTAAATAAATGCATGGTTATAAAATAAGAAAATAACAAATTTTAGTCGCTAGCGAAAATCAATTGCAGCTCAACTCAGATTTTTTACTCAAATGTATCGAACAATTTTATATAATATTTAAGTCAGTAAAATGAATTAACCAAAGCATTAAAAATTTATTAAAGCTAGTAAAATGAATTAATCAAAACATAATTTTTTTTTATAAAATTAGAAAACGATATTTTCATATCGTATGTTTCAAATTACTTATAATCTATATAAAGTTACATATTAATAGATAATAACAAGATAGAACATATTTAGATAAATTGTGAAATAATTCTAAAAATCAGTCGTTCAATTAAAAATACTATTCTATGAAACATGAGCATAGATTCCTGAAACAATTCATTGATTGAAATACCACAATTCGATTTTTTTCGATTTCTTTATCTTAATCCAGGACTTTTGTCCCACAGGGGCAATTCTGCAAAACCATTGGTTGATTAATAGTAGGGGTTAAAGCAGGACTCTAGACACTCAAGAAAAGTATACGATATCCTCGTGTTTTCTAATCCTACCACATATCACTGACAGATTTCGAGGGAAGATATATGCCACTCTGGTAAGATTAAAGGGCCTGTCAAGTAAGATTTACAAAACTGAATTACGGGTGCTAGACGGGAATTGTCTGGCTAGACTGACATTTTTTCCAGAAAAGGTATTTAAATATTCTTTGTAGAATAAATTTAATTTAAAATAGTGGATATAATAAATTTTATTATTATTATAAATTTTTTATTTTCCCTGCAATGCATGATGATGTTAGGAAAAGTATTGCAATGCGATCGAAAAATGAAATTAAAAATTTCAAATTATGTAAACATTTTGGACCTTTTCGAATATGAACAAACAAACTATTTTTAGTGACTGCTGTCTGCGTGACTGAGAATGTTTTTCTATCCGTGCGTGTATCTGCGCTAGTTTAACAATTATTGGACTGAATTTTATGAAATTTTTGAGTTAATCTTTCTATATGTTACCCACTTGCGGATTATATTTTAGAATAAGTGGAAGCAACAGAGCTGGTATTTTTGTTTGAATGGTACAAAAAATCCTCAAAATCTAAAATAAAATATTGTTTATGCTTTAATATAACAATATAATTATTATTTTATACGTACTTTGTGATTAAATGTGATTTTTCAAATATCTGTCTGCTTAGCAACATATTGTAATATACATTTTACAAAGCTGATGGCTAGAAAACGAATTACTTTAAAATTTATAAATTGATGTTACGCCATTTATTATTTTATGAGTATGTATTCCATTTATTATTTTATGCGAATGAAACTCAAATTAATAAATACGTCATTTTACTAACCCAAATATGAAAATGTGTTGATTATAATTGTTTGAAAAGTTATTTATCAAGTCGAAAGTATTGTGTACTGACAAAAAATTATATTTTATCTTTGAACATTTGTCATAAGCAGAAATGATAATGTTCCTAAATTTCTCATTATTAGACATTCAAATGATACTAAACATCATTCAATGCATACATATTCAATACATATCCAATAAGATAGTTACTACATAATTATATTTCAAAATGCATCTTCTAACGTAAAAAAGTATCTCATATGAAATATTTATATCTTCTGGAATGCGTATGATTTAGAAAATAAGATTAAGTAACATAAAAGTTTGTTTTTAATTTTTTATATTCTTCTATCAGTTTCTAATACAAGCGAAGCATTTCAATTGGAACATGAAAATTGCATTTCAGTTAACTTTCATTTTGAATAAAATGGAACCTCAGATTCTGAAATTTAATATAATATACTTATAACAGAAAAATTCATCAAGATCTCAATCATGGATTTATAAGAAAATGTATGGACTCAAAGAAACTTTTAAAACTCATTTTGGTATGTATTAAAATAGTTTGATGAAAATTTTGTTTTTTAATACGAATTCCCAAATACATTTAAGCAATGTTTCATTTGAATGTATGCAGCGTATTCAAAAGGATGCAAAGTATTTTGATTTCTGCATCATAGGATCGGATGTCAAATACTTTTGAAGCGCATTTCATTTTACAAAATAGTTTTAACAGAAATATGCAAATGCTGAGAAAGGAAAATCCAAAATTTTCGATTTATTTTGATATGTTTATTTTACAAAATCTTAGAAAATAATTCAATTGAGGACAGATATGTTTATTTTTAATATGAATGTATTATACGGGTTTAATAAAAAATCTACTTAGGAGGATGCAATGTATTGTGTACCGCTTTTAAGAGCATCGTTAAAATACCACGGCTAATGGAAACTTCAGTTATGAAAAATTCGCAATTCTTATGTGTTTGAGATCATTGAACTTCTATTGCCTAAATCTATGATTCCCAATATTTTTTATATGGAGGTAGAGTTCATGAAAATTAACTAATTCATACTTTTAAACTATTAGAGTATTTATAGCCTATTTTTATTTATTACATACTGTTAATAAAATTATAACAACTGTTTTCACCTTAGTCTAGCTTAGTTGCAAACAACATCGTGTATATATTTTGAAATGATTTTGAGTTAATATAAACAATTTTTATACAATTGTAAATTAAAAAATAATACACATTATAGCTTTATGATACATTCACATTACTATGCGATGTCATTACGAAAAATGAAAGAAAAATGCTTCTTTAATAAAAATTCTTCTTTTCAAAAATTTTATCTGAAAATGTTATAACCATTTGACAGAAGTGTTGATAATGTTTATTAATGCCAACTAAATTATTAGACACTACAAAAATTTCTCTTTGCATGTAAAACTCTCGCTGCTTAAATTTCAACTATCACGCCAAGTTACCTTACGTCTATCTCACCAAGTTAAACTTTCAAAATGCTTCATTGCTTCATTAATAAATGGCGTTAAAACCTGTATAACGTTAATTTGCTTTACTCAATTTCACAAAATAGTCCAGATTGCACTATTTTTACAAGCTTGTGGAAATTCTAGGGGTACTCCTGTCATGGGCTAGTACGCCACAGGGTTCCGAGGTACTCTGGTTGAGAATAATTTTTCTAAGTGCTTAATTTTATATCGAAACCACAAAAAGTTCTTCCATTTTCATTAACCAAATTATGAAATTTAATATTTAATTTGAAAAATATTTAACGACAGCAAAAGTTTTGTTAGGATTGCATATTCATTCTTAATAACAGCATCCTTGAATCGGTTTTGCTTTTATCAGACGCTCGTCTGCATGGATTAGCCGATGTCATAATTTTTTAAACCGCTATGGGAACCATCAAATTCATTTTTACTACATTAAACTTTTTTAAAATTTGCCTTCGTCTACAAGAAGCTAACAACGGACATGTTCTTAGTCACAGAACTCTCAATAAAATGTGTTTTGTGACCGTATAAGTACTGCATACAAGTACTGTACACTGTAACTGCTGCTTGTGTGAAAGAAAATTCCTTGTATGTTTTGAAAGAAGCAGACGTGGTGAAAAAATAAGGTGAAGAATTGTAAAGAGCCTTGCCGCACTAACCGAGAATCAAACCCTGGATTTTCGAACTGGCCGTCTAAAGAAGTCTTAATTAATTCGAATTGGATTTTCGAACTGGTTCGACTAAAGAAGTCTTAATTAATTCTGTTCGTTCATTACCTAATGGTAATATCAAATTGTCTTGTAAAAATGAAAACCCTGAAGAGGTTATCACCAATCTTCAGAAAACCAACCTCACAAAAAACTTTCAAATTGTCAAACCTAATCCTCGAACTATGGCTATTATTTTATTCAATTTACCTTCTACCTACCAAGAAAATGATGTGAAAGATTTGATAACCTACAATGCTTCGTCTGACCAACCCTTTGAAATTAAAGTACTGAAGAACTTTAAAAATAAAAAAGGAAATGTGAACTGGGTCTTACTTCTTCCATACCTCCTGGCTAATAATATGGTGAAGAATAAAATAATTTATATCCACTTCAATAGTTTTCTGATCAAAAAATTTATATCCCTAAAAATCTGTTACAACTGTCAAGGGTTCGGCCACACATCAAATTTTTGTTCACACAGGTTGACTTTCTGTGGCAAATGTGCGAAAAAGCATTCTACAGCAACATGTACTTCAACCATTAGATCATGTATAAACTGTGGTGATTATAATTTTCATCACCCAGATGCTAATCTTAAAACAGATCACTGTGCCATTGACCGAAAATATTGCCCTGTTTATGCTTCTGCCCTTAAAGAAATTCAATCTCTGCAAAAGGACCAGTGACTTTTTCCTCTCTTCCCCACATCTGAGCACTTGCCTCCATGGTCATCTCAGGACTCCAGATTAATACCAATAATTCCCTTTCAGCCCATAATTATGCTTTTCAAACCGCAATAGATCTCTCAATAGATTTTATTTGTATTCAGGAACCCTATACTATTAAAGGCAAAATTTTGGATCCCCCTCTTGGCTTTACTCAGTATTGTTCAATTTCCAATAAATCCTCCATTATTATTTGCAACCCTCTTCTCGTTGTTAATTTCAAATTTAAAACCCGTTCTTCCGATTTTGTCGAAATTATTCTTCCAAATAATTTTAACTTTACTCTCTCTAGTATTTATTTCCCCCCTAATGATGATATCTCCACTAATATTTCTGAATTTTCCTCTTTTAATTTCCTTTCCTCAAACTTTTTAATTCTTGGTGATTTTAATGCTAGGGCTCAGATGTGGGGATATAAATTCATTGATCAAAGGGGTATCCATCTTATAGATTTTTGTTTAGCTCATAATTTCATTGTTTACAATAACCCTGCAGCTGGTCCCACTTTCGTCTCTCACTCTGGAAAGGGTTTTCCTGATCTTACTTTAGTCAGTTTTGGATTCTATGATTTCGTTCAGGATTGGACTGTTCTTAAAAGGGAATCTCTCAGTGATCATAAATTTGTCAAAATTTCTCTCTCTTTTGACTCCCCCTCTGACAATTCTTTCTTTTTAAAATCTTTTTTCAGCACTGGTAAATTCATTTATAATTTCAAATCCAAATTTAAATATTTTTATTCCCTCCTTTCTAAAGTTGACAATTGTTCCTCCTTAAATGATTTCTTTGTTAATTTTCTTAGTAATGTTCAGAGCTGTGCTTTTAAATTTATCAGAAAAAAGAAAAAAATTAATCAAGTTAGATTTTCTTGGTGGTCAAAAGACCTCGCAAAATTTAGGAATTTTTTAACAGCCTTATCTCGTAGAATCAAATCTCTTGTCAAGAACTCTGCAACGCTGAAGGATATCACGGAGGCAAAATCCAAATATAAGCTCAATAAAGCTAAATATAAACTTATGATCAACAAGGCCAAATTAGATTCCTGGATAACTTTCTGCAATAACTGTAATTCTAAATTTGGCACACACTTCAAATTTGCTTTTAAAAAACTTATCAAGAATAAAAGTATCAACATCCAATTTCAGGACAACCCTAACCTCAGTTATTCCGAAAAAATGACCCGTCTTTTAAACCATTGCATTATTGATGATCCCAATTTTGTCTCTTTTCCTTTTCACTCTATTCCTGATGGTGGGTTGGGGGTCCTTTCTCATTCTGAGTTGTCTTCAGTTTTTAAAAATCTCAAAAATGGAAAAGCTTCTGGGCTTGATAATTTAGATTTCAAAATTTGGAAAGATCTTTATAAATTTAATCCAAATTTCTTTTTAAAATTATTTAACTTATGCTTTAAATTTTGTTACTTCCCAGCCTGCCTTAGAAATGCAAAAATTATTTTTCTTTTAAAACCTGGTAGGGACTCTTCTAATTTGTCCTCCTTTAGGCCTATTTGTCTCCTTCCTACTCTTGGCAAAATCATAGAAAAATTTTTATTAATAGATTTAACTTTTGGTTAAAAACTGAAGATATACTCCATCCCTTGCAATTTGGGTTTCGCGAGCTTCACAGTTGTGAAGACGCTGCTCATAAACTTTTACTCACTATTGAGAACCTTAGATCATTACATCATGTAGCACTTACTACTTTAGATATACAAGGAGCTTTCGATAATCTTAATTGGAACATCCTCCCTCTTACTTTTGTCAAATTAAACATTCCTATTCCTTATAGAATTTTTATTTATACTTATCTTAGCCATAGAACTGTTATTTTTTCTGAAGGGTCTTTATCTATCTCTAAATTTATTTCGAAAGGCGCTCCGCAAGGCTCAGTTATCGCTCCCTTCATTTGGAACCTTTACTTCAATGAAATTCTTTCCCTTAATAGTGATTCATTTTATCTTCAAGCCTTGCCTTGAAATATCTATTGATAAAAGTTGCTCCGTTATTTTCCCAAAAATTTACTCTAGTATGAAAAGAAATCCCATTTTCAAATTTAATAATAGATCCATTAAAATTAAAAATCATTTAAAATTTTTAGGTTTAATCATTGATAATAAATTAAATTGGGACCCTCATATTCGATATCTCCAAGAAAAATGCCTAAAATTTTGTACTACTTTTGGCCAAGTATCTGGAAAAAATTGGGGTGTCAAAAAATGTTTCTTAAAATGCTGGTATTTATGTGTTGTGGAAAAAGTAATTACTTACGGTTCTGCTATATGGGGTAAAAAACTAAAAAAAATGCAAATAAAAAAACTTCTTTCACTCCAAAGGATCTTCCTTCTAAAAATCTGCCCAGGCTATCGTACAACATCTAATATCTCCTTATTTTCCCTCACTGGTATTCCCCCCATTCATTTTACAATTTCTACCCTCTATAATAAATTTAATTTTTGGAAACAAAAAATTGATTCCTTTTCATCTCCCTCCCTCCCGCCTCCCTCTGATTTTGATTTCCTTGTTCCTTTCTCTAGCTTTCACCCCTCTAAATGGTCCGTAAATTTAGCAGAATGGATAAAAACAGAACAGAATGGATAAAAACTCTGCCATTTATAATATATATACTGATGGTTCAAATATTGATAATAACACTGGTTTTTCAGTCTGTATTTTTAAACATGATGTTCTGGAAAAGGTTCTCTCCTATAAACTTGACAACAGGAATACAGTATTTCAAGCCGAACTTACCGCTATTTCCTTTGCTATTGACTGGGCTTCCTCTAATAATACCCCTGTTAATATTTTTTCCGATAGCCTCTCTTCCATTCAAGCTCTTAACTCAATAAAAAATAAATCTAATTATCTTAACTCCATTAAATACAAAGCTCTCCTTGCCAAAAACCTTGTCAATATTTCTTGGGTAAAAGCTCACAATAACATATCTGGAAATGAAATTGCTGATTACCATGCCAAAATTGCTGCTATCTCTGGTTCCCCTCTTACTATTCCCTTTCCTTACTCGCTCCTCTCAAAATTGTGTAAATCTCATATTCTTAATCTTTGGCAAAATTATCTTAATGATTACATTTCCACCAGGACTGGTGATCCGGCTAGAATCCTGTCTTACCTCCCTATCGTGAATCCTAATTTACAAATTTTTAATAAATATCTCATTTACTTTCTTACTGGTCATGGCCCCTTTCTTGATTACTTATACTTTTTCAAAATTAAATCCACCTCTAACTGTATTTGCAATAAATTCGGTGATGTTGACCATTACATTTTCGATTGTCCTTTTTCTAAAAAATTTCATCTCTGCAAGCCTTCCCCCTCTAATAAACCAATTTGGTTCTCCAAAGTTCGTTCAAATCCCTCTTCAGTAGATAAAATTAAAAACTGTATTCTTGTTTCCATGGAAATTTCTAATAAAGTGACCTAAGCTTATGAGTAGATTCTGCTCTCATTTAATTTTGATCAATGAATCCCTTTATTTCATTCTTATTAACTTATATGAACTTATTGTGTTCCCTCTATTTTTTTCTTTAAAAAAAAAAAAAAAAAAAAAAAAAAAAAAAAAGCTATGTTAACTGTTCTTATTTTTTGAATCTTTCTTTTTCTTTTGACACTTTTTATTTGTATTTTTTCTTATTTTTCTTTTCTAAATTTTATTCTAAATTTCTGTTTTTGTTTTCATACGGCAAATTTTTCTTCTCCTTTTCATATATTTTCTTTTTATATATTTTCTAAATTTTACTTTTAAAATTTTATTATTTTCTTTCATTTTAATCTATATTTTATTATACCTCACTCTAAATATTAGTTTTCAATCTTTCTATCTATATTCGCAATAACCATTTTCCCATTTTTGTAAAATGGACGTACGAGTACTTGTCAAGTTCAAATATATTGTAAAACTGTCTGTTTAATCACAATATGTATTATAAATTGTAATATTTTTAGACCTTAATAAAAGTTCGTTTGGTGGGATGGTAGACCTTGGGTGCCTCCTGAATGCAGGAGGTATCCTTTCCCGACCGTGCATATAGCTACTCTAAACCCAATATGTGAGTCGCACGGTCTGGGGTCTTCAGACCTCCGATATCTTGTTTCTTGTATCCTTGTTTCCATTGAAATTTCTAATAAAGTGACCTGAGCTTATGAGTAGATTCTGCTCTCATTTAATTTTGATCAATGAATCCCTTTATTTCATTCCTATTAACTTATATGAAATTATTGTATTCAATCTATTTTTTTTTTCTTTAAAAAAAAAAAAAAAAAAAAAAGCTATGTTAACTGTTCTTATTTTTTTCGATCTTTCTTTTTCTTTTGACACTTTTTATTTGTATTTTTACTTATTTTTCTTTTCTAAATTTTATTCTAAATTTCTGTTTTTGTTTTCATACGCCAAATTTTTTTTTCTTTTCATTTATTTTCTTTTTATATATTTTCTAAATTTTACTTTTAAAATGTTATTATTTTCTTTCATTTTAATCTATATTTTATTATGTTATTATACCTCACTCTAAATATTATTTTTCAATGATCTTTTTATCTATATTCGCAATAACCATTTTCCCATTTTTGTAAAATGGACGTACTTGTCAAGTTCAAATATAATGTAAAACTGTCTGTTTAATCACAATATTTATTATAAATTGTAATATTTTTAGACCTAAATAAAAGTTCGTTTGGTGGGATGGTAGACCTTGGGTACCTCCTGAATGCAGGAGGTATCCTTTCCCGGCCGTGCAGATAGCTACTCTAAACCCAATATGTGAGTCGCACGGTCTGGGGTCTTCAGACCTCCGATATCTTTGTACAAACCTACAGGGTTGATTTGTTCAGGCACCATTGTAAAAGACCTTGCTGCCTGAACCGGAAATCGAACCCTGTATCTCGGACCTGGCCAACCGGCGCTCTACCGTTGTGCTACTGGGACGAAATTGAAAGCTCTTGTCGTTGAAGCGGACTCTTCAGTATCACAGAATTTTCATACCCCTCTGGCTTCTTCAAAGGAAGTAAAAAATATTTGTTAAGTACTGCGCCACTCTCATAAATCGAAGGCCAGTTTCCATAAAATACATTCCATTTTAGATATATTTTAATAAGAATAAAATAGTTTCGAAGTAATCTGCCAGTTCAATGCTTGTATTCAAAATAACTAACCGCTTTCAATTATGTTTCCCCTCTACCAATTAGCATTTATAAGCGTATTTCTATGGATGACATTTTAGCACAAAATAATCTTTACTGTAATCAATTAAACGCTCCGAAATTGCTGCAGTAATAGCACAATAAATAAAAGCTTCGTATATACACAGAGTATACATATAAAAATAAACTTATCTACTAATATCAAAGGCATATAACACCTTTCTTCTTCCGGGACGACAAGAAGAGCGACCTCGCTTACTGAAGTCAAGGCAAGTCGGCATTTTGAGTTTTCGACTTTAGTTGCTGAGTCCGCCTTTCTTGTCTATCCTGAAAAGAAAAGGCAGTTATTTGCACTTAAAACTAGTAGACAAGTTAATTTCTGCATTTATGCTGCACTTATGAAGTTTTTATTTATTGTGTCATTACTGTAACGGATACTATCGATAGTTAATTAATAGTTTTTGTCAAAATAAGCAATCTATATTTAATGATACTTTTTTTAATAACCTAACAATTCTTTCTGAGGAAAAAAGTTAACTCACACTGGTACTGGAATAGATACTTCTTTGGAGAATATTTTAACAACTGCACGAATTCTGGAATGCTTCTGAAACGCTCCGCTATTTCTGGAATTTTAGACTTTTTACTTTCCCTATATATATAGTATAATGTATAGGAAAATTACTGTGATGGGGTCAAAAATTTAAATTCGACCGTTCGACGGAAGAGCACGTTTCAAAGATTCATGAACTCAAATCGATCGTTTTTTGAAACGTTGTCTATTTCTATCTATCAATCTATCTGTGCGTGTGTGTGTGTGTGTGTGTGTGCGTGTGCGTGTGTGTGTGTGTGTAAATATGTGTGCGTGTCTCCGTGAGTTTGTGAACGAGCGAATGGAGCGTTTCAAATGGAATTTGGAACACAAATTACAATCAGTGAATACGGAACGGGATTGATCGCTAATTTGGCGATATTTTACTCCAGATTGACGAAAATATCTTTAGAATTGCAAAAATGATTAAAAAATGATGAATTATCAAATTATTGCAATATATGAACTATATTGCTTATTGCGCAGATCAATATTGATAATTGTCAATTGAAAGGTGCTTGGAATATAAGATAATTGGTTACTTCCATATAGTTTCACATGTTTTCATCTGAAAAGCGTTAAATGTATAATTCAGCATTAAAATCATTGTTCCGTAGATCTTATACGTCATATTTTCTCTGTGAATGAAGTAAATTCCTTGCATTATTTAAGGAAAGTCATGTGCTGCTTAAATCAGATTTTTTGCAATTGCTGTATATGGGTTTCCAAAAATTCAAATGAATATCAAGTTTGATGAATTCCTGCTTTATAACATATTAACTGAACATTTTATAGCATATTAACTTAACATTTTATAACATATTAACTGAACATTTTATAACATATTAACTGAACATTTTATAACATATTAACTGAACATTTTATAGCATATTAACTGAACATTTTATAACATATTAACTGAACATTTTATAACATATTAACTGAACATTTTATAACATATTAACTGAACATTTCATAGCATATTAACTGAACATTTTATAACATATTAACTGAACATTTTATAACATATTAACTGAACATTTTATAACATATTAACTGAACATTTTATAACATATTAACTGAACATTTTATAACATATTAACTGAACATTTTATAACATATTAACTGAACATTTTATAACATATTAACTGAACATTTTATAACATATTAACTGAACATTTTATAACATATTAACTTAATATTTTATAACATATTAACTGAACATTTTATAACATATTAACTGAACATTTTATAACATATTAACTTAACATTTTATAACATATTAACTGAACATTTTATAACATATTAACTGCACATTTTATAACATATTAACTGAACATTTTATAGCATATTAACTGAACATTTTATAACATATTAACTGAACATTTTATAACATATTAACTGAACATTTTATAACATATTAACTGAACATTTTATAACATATTAACTGAACATTTTATAACATATTAACTGAACATTTTATAACATATTAACTGAACATTGATAACAGCGAAACGTTGTTATCAATAACCGCTAACCATTTTAAGGTAGATCCAAACTCAACAGATTAAGGCAACAGATTAAGGTTCACAAATTTATAGACAAATGTAGAATATTCTATCAATCATTTATTTAATATAATAATTTCAATCCAGTATTATTAAACTATCATATTTTAAAATAATGCGTTCGTCATTTTTCATTGGAATTGAAACTTAAGTTTTCAAACTTTATGCTTTCATAAAAACCGTTCATCAATAACATTTACCCTGCGGCTGCTTATACAATTAACTTTTTTTATTTATTCTCGAACGTCATACTTTTTTAATAAAGTTTGTCTGCATACTTATTTGATCAGTTTGTTTAATTTTATACATGCATGGCATTTTTTCATTGCGGATTTACTAAAATTTAGTTAGAACCAATTTTGGTCTGAAATTAATTTTAGAAAGTGGTAGATGAGGCTATAGACGTTTCAGCTGAAATATTTGATAGAGGAATATTTTCAAGAAATGTAAGTTTAATGTATATTTCATTAAATAAAAATCCTATAACTTAATTGACTCTTTTTCTAGATCTTTATTTAAATTCATAATTATTTTTCATTAATTAATAATTATTGTTAATTTTGTTATACAATGATATATATTAAATGTTAATTCAAAACTTTGAATTATTTGTTCTAAATGTTTTATAATTTGTAATATATTACATTTTATTTAAGTGAGCACATGCATCTAGGTATGTTGAAAATTTTGAAAAAACAACATTATTACTATTATTATTATATATTTTGTATGACTCTTAAAGCTGCTGTCCAAACTTTAGTAGAAATGGCTAACACATAACGATTATACCGACACAAATACTTATAATGAAATCCACACACACATTTCTTTAAATGAAATTCAAATTTTACCGTCATTGATCTATGATATTAACCATCTTTTTATAACTTCTTATCCTACTGCACTGATAATAAACTGATTATCGATAGTAAAACCGAAAGAAAAAGCCTTTATCCCTCATCAAGTATGCTGTCACACAACTTCCGACACATCTCGCCTATGTGAAAATAAATGTCCTTAACCTTTTTCAATGTATAATACGACATTGATTTTGTGTTGATAAAAATTATATTAATGCACTCTCAAAGTTCCTTAATGAGCATCAGGAAATTCTTTTCTCGATAATCAGATATGTTTTCAACACTAATCTCCAATAAAAAGTAAATTACAAAGGAGTTTTTTATTTTATACACAATAAGTAAAGTATTACGCAAAAAATAAATCGGATTTGGGACCTAATTGTATAGTATTGAGATTTGGTTCAAAATCGAATTTTAACTTTTAATGAATTCACAAACTGTACGACAAGCCTCTGCGAACCGGTTTTGCATATATTAGATTTCATCGGAGTTAAAAAAATTGCGTATTCTATTTGTGTATTCTGTAAATTATAAAACTCAATGTAGTGTCTTGTGCAAATAAAATATAAATATTCTACAAATTTCGTAACAAATGACTATCTTCGTTGATAATTTTCTAGATCTCAAATTTTGGTTACACATTTTGATGTCAATGCTGTAATGGTATTAGTTTAAATATCTCTAACAGAAGTAAAACCGGTCAATCGATGCTGGTTGCTGTATTAAGATCATGGATGACAGCTTTAGAATGAAACTTGTTTAGTAATTTGTGAACAGAAGATACACGTTAACAACTAAAATCCATATGCTTTTCGCAACAGCTACCCGCTTATGAAGCGAATAATGGTATTTGGATACATGTTTAAAACATTTATTCCTTGATTGTAGTAAAATATTCAAAATATTAATTCCAAAATATTAAATATTAAATAGCACATATACAAGACAGCTTATTAACTTATACAAGTTATGCCAAATACAAAATTCTATTTAGAGCGTGAGTATTTTAAAGTAATTTTTCTCCCTGGGCTTAATATTATCCGCCCATTGAATTCACATCTCAGTACATAAATTTAAATTTAAAGTGCGTGTGGAAGAGCCGTCAGGATGTTTGTTTTCAGAGCCACATGAGCCGAGTTTGAAACATAGATATAAGGGCAGTTATTGGTTCAAAGTCTGCAATGTAAGTAACTGTAAGTAAGCTTAGTTTAAGCTTAGATTCTAAAGCTTTTGTAAGTTTGATTGCTTCATATTTTTGTAGACGTCCTTAAAAAAAAAAATTTTAAACAATTTTATTGGCAAGAAAGGCTGCAGGCGTAAAGATCATGTCAGCCCTTTATTGCCCGGTTTCGTTTCTCCCACGTTCAGCTCGTTTTTGCTTGTACTCCCGACGTCGTCTCCCACAAGTTCGGTGCTTTTTTGCTCGTACGCATTGCGTCGTTTCCCTGACGACGGATAGAAATTTTTTTCTTCACGAAAGTGATTTCGTCGTTAAAGATACGTCTCATTATGTTTCACGTTATCATTATAACTCCGCATATTTCTAATAGATGGTGCTACTTGTTTTTTTATTATTATTATTAGAACCCACACCATGCAACTCACCTATTACATATTGAGTAATTATAATCATGGTCGGGAAAGGATATCCTCAGAATGAAGATACCCAGCCATAATACAATAGCATGGTCCTCATCCAAGTTCGTCTTGTTACTTTCCTTATATACATAATGTATAAGGAAAGTATTGTGACGGGGTCGAAAATTCGAATTCGAGTTTTGGACGGGAGAGCACGTTTCAAGTATCCCTGATCACGAATCAAACATTTTTGAAGTGATGTCTGTGTGTGTGTTTGTGTGTCAGTGAGTCTGTGGAGACGCTAACTGACGAACGAATGGACCGATTTGAACGAAATTTGGTACAAAAATCACAATCCGTAAACACTGGAAGCCTATTGTTTTTATACGCAATCGAATGTTCAGAACTCCCCTGTATTTTCGAGTGAAATTTTGAAAAAATCGTCAAAATATCAAAACCGCTAATAAAGTTACGTAAATGGACATTTCTTATGTAATTTTTCATTAGAAAACGATTAACATAAATTTTAGAACGCTAACATGAATCGTTCTCGAGATATTGCATATTTTTCAAAAAAATTATCAAAAAGTTATATAAAATAAAAAAAAAATATTTCCTTTTGAGAAACATGTTCACTTGTCATCTGTAATACCATGCAATAAATTGGGTGACATTCTCGTGGATCTAGCCTGTTCCATTCATGAAAAAAGATACTTTGAGTAATACTTTTGTATTTGAACACCAATAGTCATTTATCTGCTCTAAGAATAACTTATTTCTTCGTCCATAATGCTTGGCGAGATTTTGGCGACGAATTTGACGTAATGTCGCCAACTTGGCGACATTTTTAGTTGTTGCCAAATTGACAAAAATCTCGCCAAATTGATAAAAATGACGCTAAATCAATGAAAATGACGACTAATTGAAGAAAATTCAGTATCTTGGAAATAATATAAGTATATACTATAAGAATAGCATTTTTTTAAACTGTAAAAGTAGTAAATTCTTTGCATTATATAAGGAAAGTCATGTGCTGCTCACATCAGATTTTTTACATATTAAAGTAGAATGATCTTTATAGGTACGTCCAACTCGGTACAGTTGGGAAAAAGGTTATTGTGAATGACAAAATTATTGGGGGAAAAAAACTATAAATTTGAATATAGAAAATCGTTGTTCTACTTGTTTTGCTTTTCTCTTCATTTTAGAGGTAAAATTTCCCACTTGGACAGTGATCACTTCAGTGCTTTTATTTTATAATTGTGACTGAATTTTGCTTTCGTCAGTTATTTTCGCGTATCAAACTAATTTTTTATGATGGATTCAGAGAGTGATTCAGAACAGAACTTTGAATTTAACATTTCTGAGTCGGAAGACGATAGTTCTGATTTATCGAGTGACTACTATATGGATTCAGATTCTAGTGAATCAGAAGACGATGATCTAAGCTCAGCGAGAATATGGGTGGAAGAAAAACCAACTTCCCTGCTCATAGGCAATGAAGGCAAAATTCATAGGTTGGTAATGAAGGTGTAACACAATATTTGTATTACATGTTTCCACCCAATTACAAATGCCAACCTAGCCATTTTCTAATTCCAATTGCGGATGCCAACGTAGCTAATGAGCTATTTAAATGCTGCGGAGGGAGCCAATGGCAATACAAACATAAATAAGCAGCGCATCCCCTTCTTCACTTCAACGAATCAACAACGACACTACAATGTGAAAAGAAAAAGGTTTGAGAGAATGTTCTAGAACTTTCCAGGAGATGCAATTTTTGCGACAGCGTCCTAGACGCACCTGAGGTTTTTTAGTCGACTTAAAAACTTTCGAACGAGTCAGCATCATGTTTTCTTGGGTTTGTGAAAAGTGTATATAGAACGTGAGCAACAAAATGGTAGCGAGTACAGTTAGATGTGTAACGGTGTTCCTACATCATTGAAATAGCACGAATATGCACGTAACACAAAGAGAAAAGGTAACCAACTTTCAATTGTCACTATTAGCACGGAAGGCACACCTTTTACAATTATTAAATTAATAGACTACCAGTTCGTATGAGTAGACCATATGAACGAGTTCGTAATATTGAACTGTAAGAACTATTCTTTATCGATTGTTTAAAGGAAACTGTTTTTAAGAAATTTAAGTCAACGTTATTATGGGTGTAAATATATATATATATTAATGTAATATTGTTAGTATTATGTGTCTTTTAATAATTGATTTAATTATAGCATAGTTACTCCAGATACAATAGATATCTATTAAGTAAAATATTAAAATAAATTGAGCAATTAAGCATGTGTATTTCTTTATGTTTTGTGTGTTCGTAGTCCGAGCTTGAGAACCGGGAGCTTACATGCTCCACCCTTAGTGGCGGCATCATAGGTAAGTCCTATACAGGTAATTTTTGATAAGGACAATTTTACCTCATGACAGAAGGTAAAAAAAGTCATTTGCAATATAGTTTGTTTCAATCACGTTTTTAAGCAAAATGCTGCTTTCTAACAAAAATAGTTGTATATTCGAAATCAGGATGGGACATATATTAATTTTTAGCAATAAAAATAAATGGTCATTTTTGGACCGGAAAATCGAAAAAAATATGAGGAAGAAAGATTTAAGAAAATAAATGAATTCATTGTGATTCTGTTGAAATGGAAATTAATGCAGCTAAGGTTCTGTTAAAATAGTTTGTTGTGGCAATGGATTTAATAAAATAGAATCTATTGTTTCTTCTATTATCAAAGGGGCTTGGCAAAAACTATTCAATGGAAATATATATATACAGGGTGATTCAAAAGTTCAGAACAAAAGTGAAACGCTGCAAAAAATATTTATGGGTCGGAGAGACATGCGGTTTGCAGATTAATATTCACCGTGGTGGGGGATTTTGTATGGCATGAAAAACATATAGTTCAAAATCTGAACACTAGGGGGCGATGCTGTAGATAAATCCTTGGAGGTGACTTAAGCATATCGTTCACGCAACGTAAAATTAGGATCAGACAAAAAACATTAACAAAAACATTATTGAATACCACCCCACACGGCACGTCAAGTGATGGCTTTGCTACTGTCAACGTTTGGCGTCGATAGCCTACTGAGCAGGTATAGCACACATGAATGGCCTGCGAGATCCCCAGATCTCACACCCTGTGATTTCTGGTTGTGGGGATACCTAAATTCACGGGTCTATAAAGGAAATCCCCAGGCCTTACCAACACTGAAAAACGCCTTAAAGCAGGAGGTAGCAGCCAGTCCCGTTGATATGCTGTATCAGCCGTAATACCATGATTGCACTGGAATGTGGTGGTGGCCAGACACACTGAGCACTTGCAGCTGTAAATCATGATGAAATAAAATATCTCATTTCACAATTATTACCTCGCATTGTTTTCTTTGTAGCAGCGCCCCCTAGTGTCGAGATTTTCAACTATTTTTTTTTCATGACATACACAATCTCTCACCACGGTGAATACTAATCTGCAAACCGCATGTCTCTCCGATCCATAGATATTTTTATAGCGTTTAACTTTTGCTCCGAAATTTTGAATCACCCTGCATATCCTTGTTGTAGGATACGTCTACATTTACAACAATACTTGTTGCAGGATATGGCTAAATTTACAGCACTACTTGTTGCTGGAGGAATTTTCAAAGATATTATATTACCAAATGAATTTAGAGACATAGACGACATATAATTTTTGTTGGAAGATTCAGGGATATCAATTATGTTCCCCAGAAGCTTTTGGTGTGTGGTTCAATAACTTAGATTCATGAATAGAAGACATATTTTAAGGTTACCTTTAAAATTACTGAATTTGTTGAAAAAGCTTTATAGATCCACAATAATGTAACTCAATTTTCATTACAGAGTATTCAAACAGATGGACATGGATATAGATATTATCGTTATAGATTACACATTACTTTTCTTAGAAGAAAATGCAATGGACACTGCTTTCATTAGCATTGATAAAAATAATTAATTCAGCTGGTTTTCTGAAATCACGTACCATCTATTATCATGATTCACTATGTAGAGTGTAAAAAAAAAGAACAAGAAATTTGCTGAAATATGCATTCTTAATTTGGCGGTGGACGCTAAACTATTTTGAGTAATATATTAGTTCTTTCCCGTCGACAGGTAATAAAATTACAAAGCATATCATAGAAGAGTAAAAGCTATTGAATCAATTACAAGAAATCAATTACGCTAAGAAAAATGTTTTAAATTATTTTCAGAACTCATCCTGTAAAGAGTATATTAAGGGAATCTTCATCAAAAGATTTTATATGGAATATCACGACATATTTAAAAAAAAATCCTTCATGGAGAAAATGCTGTTAACGTCCTAAAAAGTCATAAAACTATCACTATTGATGCTTGTAATCTGTAAGAATGAATAATTGACCAGGAATAATTCATGAGCACTTATAGAATTTAATATTCGATAGATTGGCTATGAACGCCTCGAATTCTTACTGTATTGGCCATTATGGAATGCCTGATTTAGGACAGGAGCAGCTCAATTGATATGTAAATACATGATTGTAAAGTGATTTTTTAATATATGTTATTCAAGATTCTAAACTATAATAATTCAGCTTTAAAAAGCATTAGTAAATAGAATGTCAATATAATAAAAAAGGTCCATTCTTTATGATTTACGGTTATTACAATGCATTATAATGTCCACGTGGAATTGCTATTAAACTTAAGCATGTAGTTTCCTAAAATAGAAATCTTATTTCTTGAAAATGGGCATTTAGAATAAAAGCTGAAAAGATATTTATTCGATTATCTGTAACCATGCCATTTATATAAAGGAGTCCATTTAAGCGATAAATCTGAATAAAAAATGATCTGCATAACTAAAATTGCACAATTGCATTATATTCCTTTTGTCATAAGGTAAAATTGTCCTTATCAAAAATTACCAGTATAGGACTTACCTATGATGCCGCCACTAAGGGTGGAGCATGTAAGCTCCCGGTTCTCAAGCTCGGAATACGAACACACAAAACATAAAGAAATACACATGCTTAATTGCTCAATTTATTTTAATATTTTATATTTCTGTAAGAATAACTTATTTCTCCGTCCATAACACTTAGCGTTATTTTGGCGACGAATTTAGCGGAATGTCGCCAACTTGACGACATTTTAAAATGTTGCCAAATTGACGAAAATCTCGCCAAATCGATAAAAATGACGTTAAATCAATGGAAATGAGGACTAATTGAAGAAAATTAAATATCTTGGAAAGAATATAAGTATCTACTATAAGAATAACATTTTTTTAACTGTAAAAGTAGTAAATTCATTGCATTATATAAGGAAAGCCATGTGCTGCCCACATCAGATTTTTTTTTGGGTGGGGGGGGAATTACAAAAAAATAATAATAATAGCGCATAATTTTAAAAATGTACATAATTCTTAAAACAGAGGTACACCAATCAGTAGCCTGAAGCATTGATAAAAACGCTAAAACTAAAGGCAATCAACTGTTTGCACATTTTCTGTATATACATTCTATTCAATTTAAAAGGAATTTCTAGTTTAATCTGATTCCTTTACGCATTGAGATATTGCTTCAACTTTTAACAAGTTTATTGAATAACTCAAAATCAAGAGCACTAACCTGGTGCAGATAATATTGATTCCAGGATAGGAAAATATTTGTGATCAAGAAATGTAGCTTATTAAAAACGCAAGAAACATATTGCGTATATGTTTTTGTTTTGATTGATTTCATATTTTAGACTGCATTCATTTCAACTGAATTTCTTTTATTTTGATTCAATTTTATTTAAAGCATTTCTTTACGACTTTAATCAAAATTCTTCACTATAATATTACGGATACGATTACAGTATTTAAAAATACAAGGGAAACATCCTATTCTTTAGTAAAATATTTTTATTTTTCTATGCAAAATATTTTATTTTATTTTTCTTTCAAACATGTGCATTTTGATAGATTTTTTTTTAATTTTATTTTCAAGATATGCTTCAATATGGATTTTCTTCGATAGAATAACATTAATCGTATTACTTCCTAGGAATGTGGGAGGATATTTCATTAATTAAAGAGCTTTTCAGAGAGAGAGAGAGAGAGAAAGAGAGAGAGAGAGAGAGAGAGAGAGAGTAGAATATGTATGTTCCAAAGGAATGTAATATAAACAATTATATTTTAATTTTTAAAAATGAACTAGTTCTTAATTCATTACAATGAATTCTGTAAGTTTATTTTGAAATAATCAAAGCTTATAGAAAATATTTTATAATTGGTTAAGTTTGTAACTACGAGGAAAAATATTAAAATATCTGCAATAAGATGTTCTGCTGTGCTTTCTTATGCATTGGGGTTTTATACATATTTTCCAAGAAACTGGCATACCAATATTATCACACTAGTCGACGCGGTGGTCAAGCGGTCAAGGGCAGGCGTTTCCTTGTGATCGCTCGGTTGCCGGGTTGTGGGTTCAAGTCCCACCTGCGAACATGGATGTTGTGATGTTGGGCGCGGTGTGTTACGACCCCCACTGGTGCGCCGGGGCAACGTCATGTGACGGCTAACAGGTTCACGGCTCTGGCCATTGTTTAGGAGACATTGACTGTTCTTGTTATATGTTCGGGATATTTATTCTGTTTGTATAATGTATGTCTTATTCTCTGCCATTTGAAAAAAATAAAAGAAAAGTCCATGCGTTCAGTCAAACAGCAGTTAAATGACCATGTTTGATCGAAAAAAAGTATTTGAAGCACCCCTACTGGAGAATTAAAAAAGTTAGAATAGTGAACGTTGCACAATGGTGCCAAATGAGGAATTGGCGGAAAAAACCTCACAACTTATGCATTTCTTAATAGTTTTGCATACTTTTTGCGCATGTAGATATGTTAAAAGTAAGATTTTATATGCATGCCGAAACAGCAAAGGTTGCAAAAAGTTGCAGCTGATTTTCACAGAACAGTTGCATAATAGTATCTGCTTTCGAAATAACTCATCCAGAGCGTGTAGGAACGAGTAGCTTTTTTATATATATCTATATAAAAAAAATATATATCCATATTTTACGCTTTATAGTATCATTTTGGCTATATTTTTAGGAAATGTATTTATGTCAGAAATAAGCCGAGGTTACATATATTTAAAATACGTGAGACATATAATTATAGATGTCCACAAAAATTTTGGAAAAAATAATGAAATTTTAGTTAGAATAAACAAGATTTCAATTAGAATGTGGAAGTCTTGTTTAAGATCAATTTTTCCTTCTAGTTATACTGAATAAAATACATTTATTTACATGGCAAGATACTTCGGTTCATTGCCTATCAAAAAATAGTAGTTGGTATCGAAAAATATTATTTTCGGGTTTCGGTGTTTTTTCCGCCGGCACCAGTGTGCGCCGCAACAAAGTGAGATAAAAGATAAATAAAATGTATGTTAATAAGAACAAGAAAGATCAATCATGCTTAAAGCATTGATTATGAAACACTTTCCAACTCCAATGCAGTTTTATTTAAACATCTCTAAATGCAACACATTCCTAAGTAATATTTTAAAACTTATCACAATACTACATTAATTTATTATATTTGAAAACTTAAACCTTCATCGGAAAAAATGAACTTCATTCAAACGACGGCATTAAAATATAAATTGCCTGGTTTAAATATCTCTAAAATGCAATGCATTCCTCGGTAATATTTTTAAAACTATCATAATACTACGATAATTTATTATATTTGAAAACTTCATCGAAAACAACTGAAATTCATTCAAATGACGTCATAGAAAAAATAACACACCTGGATCTCTCTATAAAAACAGCATTTCATTCATAACATTTTCCCATTCATCACAATACTATAATAATTTATTTTATTTAAAAATTATGACCATAGAACTACAAATTATTAAACTCTATGCTTAAAACTTCTTCGAAAAAAATCGTCCTTCTCTGTATAAAATCAATGAATATTTTATTCATATCAGCTATGCAGACTCCATGATCTAAATACTTTTGCGTTAAAAAATACAGCAATTCTAATACAACTCATCCTATATATTTTGCTGTTTACATTTCACATAAGTGAAAAATAGGCTTCGTTATAGAAATAATCAAAGTTGGAAATCATGGAGGTGCAAGTAATTTAACTTTATGCTTAAAACTTCATCGAAAAACTCGTCTTCTTCTCTGTGGAAAATCAATGAAAGTTTCATTCATATCAGCTATATTGCAGACTCCATGAGCTAAATAATTTTGCGTTAAAGATGCAGTAATTCTTATACAACTCATTCTACATCTTTTGGTGATTACATTCTCCGTAAGTGAAAATTAGGATTCGTTGTAGAAATAATCAAAATTTGATGGTTATTTAAACTCAAATATATTGTCATTGCGTTGTTTCAGTATGTAGATGCACAGAATTTAAGCGAAAATAAAGAGGTTTTACGACGAATACAACACTCAATATGAATGAAAAAGAACTTTAAAAATGACGATTTTGAGACAAGATGAACGCCGTATTATATTTTGAAGTTGGTCACGTGATCGTTTCATATCATGGTCACGTGATCGCTTCATATAAGAGGTGTAATTATTATTTTAATTTTTATTTGAAAAACTACTGAATAAATTTTGCTGAAATTTTTTTTATATATTTTATGGAATAATTTGAATATTACCTAAAATTTTAAAAGCAATTTGTGAATTTTAAATCCGCTTAAAAAATGTTTGAAAAATTAGGTCCCATAGGGTTCAATGTATTTCATTTTTTTAACCCGGGTTCAATCCAAAACTATTTGGGTGATATTATTTATTTATATTCCCATAGGTCCTACAGACCGTCTGAACAACATACTAAAATTTCATTTTGATTAAGTCATTTTTACGGCAGTTATCGTGCTAACGGACAGACAGACAGACAGACAGACAGAATGAACAAAGTCATAAACACTTTTCAACTTTGTTGTAAAGTGTTAAAAATGTATTGATATAATGTCCCTTTAAATTAAAAAAATGTAATAGATATACTATAGAGAGCTTAGTTTTATCCCCTTTATGGTAAAAAATAAAAAAAATAAACATGTTAAAACATAAATATTTCATTTCGAAGCCAAGATGCATTTTGTAGTAGTATTTTAAAGCTCTGAAGTTTACGAAATATGTGAACACTTATAAAATTTAAATTGATCTAACGTAAAGTCCGAACATCAAGATGTTTGAAAACACAAGCATGTATGGCATCTGATGAATAATACATAACCAAATTCTCCCACACGTAATAGAAAGTAAAAAATAAACCTAACGGAAATGTTACACTTTAACGTGCAAAACAGATACTTGTTGCAATTTTTGCAGATCTTTTGGTATATATTTTATATTTAGAAATGCAGTTTCACTTTTATTATTATGCATAATGTAGTAAGAAAAGGGAAAATGTAGTGGGGGTTAAAAAGTATGTACTGGGCATTTTAAAAAGATCCCTATACGACATTGAAGAAGTTAAAACTTACTAACTGGTTAATTTTCCGTTATACTATTTGTTAGTTAGTATTTCTGGATTAGTGGTCAAAATAAGTAGTTGAATTGGCATGCATCAGTATAATTTAAGTAACCGGTCCAGTGTTGTGGCAGCTATGCCGTTTTTCAAAACTCAACTTCGTTGTTTCCCTGAAAAAATTACTGATGCTAGTTTAGTTTGAAAGGGAAATTATCTAAGAACTGGCCATGGTAAGCGACTTTAATGTTTATTAACATCATAGAGAACTTCACTGTGAAATTAATTATGGTGAGGGGATCAAAATCCTGTACTGGGTATTTTAAAAAGAGTGCTATGCGATATTTAAAAAGTTTGAACTTACCCACTGACTAATTTTGCGATATACTACTCGTTCGTTGGTATTTCTGCATTAGAAGTCAAAATAAGTAGTTAAAACACCATTGCCATGCATCAGTCTAATCTAAGTAGCTGGTCTGGTGTTGTGTTAGTTATGATACTTTCCAAGGTTCGACTACATTGTTTCCCTGAAAACAAAATTGCTGGTGCCAGTCTAGTTTGAGTTTTGTTAAAGTTATCAAAAATATGGCCAAGATAAACGACTTAAATGCTCATTAACATCATGAAGAACTTCACTTTTAAAAATTATAGCAATATTACATTACAGGGTGTGAGTAAAAGTTATGCCAACACCTTTTAATGCAAATTCACATATGATGTAAATGTTTGTAATCTTGTGTAATTTTGCTACACATTAGATTGATTGAATTTTCCTTCAGAGTGTTGTAATCTTCACGAGAAGTATATGGCTGAATACAGTAAACATGTAAGCGCAATTAAGCGGTCATCGAAATTTTCCAGTGCATGCGGTAATAAGATTTCTTTGAAATGATCTAACAATGCAGCACATGAGTTGCAAATATTTGTTAAATTACCGGTGTAGCAAAATGTACAACACTCCGAGTCGTAAAAATTAAGAACTCTTTAAATAATGGATTTTATAATTTGTCTGGAATAAATAATTACTTTAACTTCAGCAACATTGCAAGTTATTGTTTCAGCCCCTACCACCATTTAAAAGATTCTAAGCGCTCATAATTGCAGTGAATTAATTGATGTTTATATGTGACACTTTGCTCTTGAGTAGAAGTCAATTCCCGGCAATGACCTCAAAACAGTGGGTATGGGTGGTGGTGACTGATTAGTCGAACACTTTCTTGCTTGTAGTAATTGTTTTATTTTTTAAATCATTAGTTTTAGAATATTGATATATAATGGTTAAAAAGTGAACAGAGGCAGTCTTTATGAACAGTTGGTTGTTGACATATAGTTTGAATTACAAAGATAATTTAATACCTTAAATTTTGTTGGAAGTTATGAGATAGTAATTTAAGTGAGGTTCAATATTTTTATAAAAATCTAAAAAGTAACATTTATGCACAGCCACTCTAACGAAAAATCTCAAATCACAAAAATGTTACCTTTACCTTATTTAGTAAAACTCATAAAACATTGAGCTGTAATACGTAGAAATTTGACATAGAATTGTCATAGACTAAACATAGGTGACATTTATTTATTAAAATGTTTATCGCGGAATAAGAAGACATTCACAAATTAATGTTGGTTGCAAGTAGCTACTAAAATTTTTACTACTTAATCAAAGGTACTTCAACCAAATATTTCAGTAAAGTTAAAACATCATTATTTTGTCAATTCACAGCTTGCATTTATGCATCGAAGTGACTATGTTACATAACTAAAGTTTAAATTATGGGACTGTTCAGTAATCCGAAGACTGTGAGATGATTATGATTTACAGAAAATGAAACATGGTATTTAATTCAATATAGCGAAAATTGTTGAAATGACTTGAAGATACCTGATGTTTAAAAAAAGAGGAAGGAAATTATGATGTGTATATGAAAATATCAAAGTTTAAATGTATGAATACTGAATTATGTGAATAAATAACATGGAAATAAGGATGTTAATAATGTTGCTTAATTTGTTAGAAAGTTATTTAGTATGTAAGAGGTGTTAATAGATGTAAATGTATAAATATTAGGCGGGTGAATGTGCATATATAAAATATAGTAAATTACACAGAATTTAAATTTTGCTTTGTTTTAAGACTCAACCTAATATAATATATGATTAGTACATATTATTGATAAGTGAGGCGAGTACATGTGCATATATAAAATATAGTAAATTAGACAAAATTTAAATTTTGCTTTGTTTAATGACTCAACCTAATATAATATATGATTAGTACATATTATTGATAAATATCATGTTTATAAATAAACTTTCAGTGTTTACACCAAGACTTTTTTAGATTGTGGATGGAGTGTGGGAAGGCCGTGTGTCGTAAGCACGCAGACAATCAATAAATAGGCGTGCCGTGTGCGGCATGGCATTATCTTGCTGAAAAGTTTTCTCGCGGTGACGCGAAATGAATGGCAATACAACAGGTCGAACACCCAGACCGTCTGATTCGTCATAAGACATGAGCAGCCGTTTGGACGGCCGGGCAATACAACGGATCGTATAATGTCTGCAACGTACTGGTGTGCTGTGATGGTGCCACGGTGGACTATCAAAGGAATCCGACTATCAAACAAAATGACACCCCAGACCATAACTCCCTGTTGTCGGGGCCGTGTGGGGGGGTGACACTAAGAGCAGGATCCTGGCGATGTCCGGGCTGTCTCCAGACACGTCTGCGCTGATAGTCGGGACTCAGTTTGCACGGGACTCATCACTGAAGACAATTCGCTCCCAATCCTAACATTTTCACGTAGATCGGACCCGGCACCATTGCAATCTCTGTTGCAATACTGGTCAGGAGTAGACGGTGTAATGGACGCCGCGAATATAGATTCCGCTCCCGCAGCCGTCTGTTAATGATCCGGGTGGTCACTTCCGTGTTTATCACACGTTAGATGGTTAATAACGACGAATCTCGTGCTGTCACAGCTGCTCTAATAATCGTTCTATCTTCCCATTCTGTTGTCACTCTAGACCGTCCGCTGCACGTTTGCCGCTGAAATCTGTCATTTCGAACCCATTCCTGCCAACATCGTCTAATTGCTGCATCGCTCGAACCCAAATGCCGAGCGATTCTTCGGTGTGCCCATATATCCTCATGCAGTCCGACAGCATGCCGGCTTTCAAACTCCTTCATATGCTCGTAGTGGTCCCAAATTCATCTGCGAAGAATTGTTACAATCAAGGTACGTAAATGCAATCACAATCCACTGCACGTTTTATTCCTGAAAGCGAGGTTCGCTGCTTATATACACCACCATGGTGCTCAGTCTCAATGAGCTGTAGTTGCGACTATTCATTCGTTGGCTGCGAATTTTTAAACATTTGCATATTCGGTCGAAAGGTGTTTGCATATAATGTCTCATTACAATCGAATTATTTTGTGAGGTGCGTCGATATTTTTTGTCTTAAAGTATATATATATATATATATATATATATATATATATATATATATATATATATATATTTATATACGAAATAAAAATATTATAAAGAAATTATTTTTGATTTACCGATACAAAATTTAATATATTTAATGTTCCTCCGTAGCAGAAAATCTGTATAAAACCTGAAACTAATTAGTCAAATGCTATTTCATCATCTGCCACACGCTTTACGGTAGACCGTTCATTCAACCACCGCACGCTGAAAGTAATAACGTCTAAGAACAGTTTCTTTAGTCCAAATTTAATAAGCTTAATTTAGTGCTTCTAAAAATCCGTGATGAAAATTCTTTCAGAAAGCTGCTCAAATTTATTATGAACCAACTAAATCTATTCTTTAAAAAGAACGAACTTTCGCATTTCAAAGGCGTTCTGAATATTGAGAAAAATACGTTTATTCAATAAATTAAAGCTCTATTTTCGGTAGTCTCTCCCACGATATAATTTAGAAAATCAAATTGGTTTGAATAATAGAGTGGTGTAACCTAACAATTATTTTGTAGGCAAGATTCTACTCTCAATAAACAAACTAATATTTTATTTTTTCGCATACATTACATTGTTAACGTGTCATAAAAATATTTGGAGATTGAAAAGAACCATTACTTGCACATTAATAGTAGTATAAATAGTTGTTGTCTCAGCGGTATATCGAACATCGATCACTTAAAGACTCTATTCATTGAGCTACTTAGACGATTATCTGTGAAATGGAATTCATCTTTCAAATTTCAATTTGGAAAGATGGTGTGTTATATATATACATTGAGTCAGTAGGAAGATTATTCTGCCTTCTACATTTGAAGTACAATGGTGCTCAAAAAATTGCATCACTCCATAACTTAGTATTTTCAAAATACATGTTTAATATAGCGTAACAAAAACGAATGTGGAATTATATTATTAGTGCATTGATCAGTATATGAAATTTTTAAATGTTATCACCCTCTAGCCATTATTATGGAAAAGTAGACTTTAAAGTAGACTCTATGTCATTCCAAAATTTAACAAAATATTTTTTTAGATTACAAAATAAATAAATAAATAAATAAAAACTATTTATTATCAAATATTTATTAAATAAGAATGTCACATATTTTTCTTTAATTAATACTTAATAAAATAAGAATGTCACACATATATTTCTCATTATTTCCTTATATTTCACACATGCATTCCTAAATAAACAATGTTTGTGTGTATTTCTCCCTTTAATATTAAACACTCTAAATGTGTCACTGTCCTTTTTCTCCATTAAAGTCATCGAAATATGTCGGTGATGCAATTTCTTGAGCACCACTGTAGACACCACACCTTTTCCTGAAAATATAAATTTCATGAATAGAATCAATCATCCGCCCACTTTGGGAAAACATTTTGGAAAGAAAGAAAAAATGTCTTGCACCTATATGGCGTTTCCAGTATAATAAAAAATAATTATCGTGAAAAAGTAATGTGAGAGCTGTCCCAACATCTGAATAGAACTATTAATTTTCTAATCAAAAAATGTCTCTTACCCAAAAAATAATTAAGGTCTATGCAGAGTCCCTTGAACGATAGCAAATTACACAATATGACATTAAAGGGACGGCAATACAGATATTGTTCAACGATATGAGCTTACAATGCCGTCCAACTAGTTCAATTGGGAAAATTTTGGCTGACCAGTACGAAGATCAGTGGTTTGAGTCCAGGCTATGGAAGCAAGATTCTTTAAATCTTGTTAGACATTCTTCGAACTTTTACAGAAACATGGCAGTTCATGAGTGTGTGTAGAGTACAAGTGGTACTCAAGAACAAATGAGTTCATATTTAAAAACTGAAAGCTATTTATATTTTGTTTTTAAAATTAAACGATTGTTACACAGATTAATTAAAATTCAAGAATATCACATATTTATTTTTTATTGAGAACAATAGTAATTCCACGAATAATAGTAATAAAATTAATACAAGAGACTAATATATTAAATTGTTATGCAATTATTATAAAAAATGTTTTATATAACGTGTTATAACAAATTGTGTAATGCATCTTACACGTCATTTTGGCTAACTGGATTGCTTACCCATTACCATTTGACATTTATTAAAACATATACAAGAACAACTTGCAAAATATAGCTCACTATAAAATACATTTTTATCTTCCATAGAATAAATGGTAATGTATAGGAAATAAATTGGAATTAGGCAAAAATTGGGCCTCCAGTTATAAACAATTATCCCAGAACAAAATTTGCACCAAACAGAACAAAATACTTCTAAATAACGGACATTCTAAACATGTCATCTACAGAATATACTATCTTGCTCATTTTTTTAATATAATCCTGCTAAGTAAAAAATTATATGGTGATACATGTGTCCGTTCTCAAATTATCGGATTGAAGTTCCACAGACTACAAAACACACATACACATGGTCATTGTACATACATAGAGGACGAAATAGTGTTCTACAATTTCCCGATATGTGTTTAGGAAGTTTTAAAACGCACAATTCAAAATTTTTTATAAATACATTGCATTCGTCAAATTTCCATATGAGAAAAATAAAAGTTTTATAGTATACTTTATTTCTTAATAATGCGTAATATTCTTTTGTTATTAAATACTCTATTTTAATCTATTTGAACAATAGTAGATATCTAATACTCTAATACATTTTTTCAGGTATATTTTTAAAATCGTGTAAAAGTTAGAGTTTCTTCATTTAGCAAGTCCTGCTGAAAGATCTCTTAAATATTCCTTTAAAATGTTATTCAAATGATTGAATACTATAAAAATACTACATTTTCCTGAAAACTCAGCGAAAGTTTGCATTTAAATTTTAAAACTGCCAATCAGAAATTCAAACTGAAAGGTTTAATTGAAGGATTTTCCTGCACCATTTTGTCATCCTGGAAATTACACATTTTTCACATATAAATAAAATGTTTCCTAAATCGTTTGCAGCCATTTTTCTTAATATACTAAATTAAAACATTCAGAAGTCAAATTTCAAGAAGCAGAACATTTCTTGCACTGGGATTACTTTGCCATCCATTATACGTAGCATTCTTTAGTTTTAATATCGTTCCATAAAGAATGAAAACATAATTCTAATATTTTCTTAAATCCTACGTAAAAAGAAAGTATTTAAAATCAATAGTAAATCCGTCTTCTGAAGGAAGAACATGATCTTAATGCATACTGCAAGTCTCCATCAATTTAGTCAAATATGGAGATGGTTCTTCCAAAGACAGACGTTTGTTAAAATTGATGTCTTTGGGAATTATATTCCGCAGAGTATATGTGAGATTTGTGAGGAGGAACTAAAGTTTTTTTTATAAGCATTCTTAAAACAATAATATATTTATTTTGCAGTAAATATAACCATTAGTTTAAATTACATTTTGATTCCAATGCTTTATATGGTAAATCGTGACCAATAATACAGCAGTATATTTGAAAGCTATTATGAAATCCACAACTGCATGATGGGATTTTATATTTCGCCACATGTAGAGATCGAGCTAGAATTTTTCCAGAAGAGTAAAAATACTCCCTGACTTGATTTAAAGAAATGTTTTGCTTTCCAAGGGAGTACTTTTTAACAAATGTACAATTACCCTAAAAAAAAATGTTTTTTTGTTTACAAATTCGGTGCGTAGAAATACGCATGACTTAAATTATAAAGCTTATTTGCTTATTTTAAAGCGTGAAATACACGTGTAGAGGTGTTATCTCGATCTCTGGCCACATCCACATTTATCCCAAACTATATTCTAAATTCGATCCTCAAATTCATTAATATCTCATTTTAAAATTATTTCTGGTTTCTCATGTTCAGTATTCTGTTCCATATTCTATACTAAACGGTGTTCCGCCTGTCATATGACGGAATTAAAACTTTATGCAAAGCATTGCCTACCATTTAGCGTTATTTTTTATCAATTTGCTGATATTTTTTTCAATTTGATGACATTTTCGTCAATTTGGCAGTATTTAAAAAGTCGCCAAGTTTGCGACATCTCGCCAAATTTTTCGCCAAGCATTATGGGCGGGCGAAGAAATGAATGATTCATATAGTCGTTTGTTATGTTATTTCCAAGATATTGAGTTTTCTTCAATTAGTCGTTATTTTCATTGATATAGTGTCAATTTTATCAATTTGACCACATTTCGTTAATTTAGTATCATTTAAAAAGACTCGCCAAGTTGGCGATAAGCCGTCAAAATTTGTCGCCAGAATTTCGCCAAGCGTTACAGACGGAGAAATAGCTTATTATGATAAGATATTCTTTTATTTTTTCTTATATATTGAATTTTTATCAATTAGTTATAATTTTAGACATTATTCCGTGTCTAGTGACGCTTTTGCTGTATAGACCGAGGTGCAGGATGGGAAATAAAATGAATGCAAAGGTTTCGTATAATTAGAATTTGGATTTCTGAAAGTATTGTGCTTGTCCTTGACTGAATTGCACTGTGCCATTAGGTTGTTGAGACACACCGGCTTTGTGAAGTCAAAAATAGGTATCTTGAAAATCATAAGTCTGAGATAAAATATTTCAAATTTATTTCAAATATACCAATATTGCGGAGATATTTTTTTCGCATCACTATGTCTGCTTTATTGATTTAGATGCACCTTACATTAACCCATTATAAGAATAACCCATTAACCCATTATAAGATTAACCAATTATGAGAATGCCATACAGCCTTGAATAGGCAAAATGTCGTATTTTGAAATACTTAGTTTTCCCTTCCTAGATCAACATCTTGAAAACACATTGACCCTTAAGCACTGATTCATTAACGATATCTAGATTGCATTAATACAAATTGAAATTAATCAAAATACATTTATGACACTAATATTATAACTTTGGAATTAAAAAGCAATGTTTTTTTTTTCTGCACAATACTCATAATGTTTATTACGGAAATATTACAATTCTTTGAAATAATGCACCTTCTGATAAAGTATACATTGTTATCAAAATGATTTTATGACTTTAGGTGTTAAAAATGTAATGTTGCGTTCACTTATCATCCAAGAAACATTCTGTTGCAATCATGGAGGTAAAAGAAAGGAGTTAAAACTTCATATTAAGAAAACACAAATATCGTTTAAGGCAATAATCCAGGTGGCACTGAGATAATATAAGAAGTCTTGTCTTGTATGCATTTCTATGGTGATAGGCCCAAAATATTTATTTAAACTGTCAATTTTGTAAAAATAAATTATTAGTGGAATGCAAAGTATATTTGAAAAAGTAAAAAATATTCCTATGTATTCAAAATTATTTTGCTTTTCAATTTATTTTTATTTCCTGTTCTCTATTCTACAACTATGAAAAACAACAAAGATTAATCATGCATAAACCATTGATTATGAAACACTTTCCTACTTCAATGCAATTTTATTTAAACATCTCTAAAATGCGATACATTCCTCGGTAATATCACAATACCGATTACAATACAAACTATCACAATACTATATTAATTTATTATATTTGAAAACTTAAAACTTCATCGAAAAAAATGAACTTCATTCAAATGACTGCATTAAAATATGAATCGCCTGGTTTAAACATCTCTAAAATGCGATACATTCCTCAGTAATATTTTTAAAATTATCATAATACTACAATAATTTATTATATTTGAAAACTTCATCGAAAACAAATAAACTTTATTCACATGACGTCATCGAAATATAAATCGCCTGGCTCTCTCTATAAAAGCAGCATTTCATCCATTAACGTTTTTCCATTCCTTTCATTCATCAAAACACTATAATAATTTATTTTATTTAAAAACTTAAAATCATGGAGGTGCAAGTAATTTAACTTTATGCTTAAAACTTCATCGAAAAACTCGTCTTCTTCTCTGTGGAAAATCAATGAAAGTTTCATTCATATCAGCTATATTGCAGACTCCATGAGCTAAATAATTTTGCGTTAAAGATGCAGTAATTCTTATACAACTCATTCTACATCTTTTGGTGATTACATTCTCCGTAAGTGAAAATTAGGATTCGTTGTAGAAATAATCAAAATTTGATGGTTATTTAAACTCAAATATATTGTAATTGCGTTGTTTCAGTAAGTAGATTAACAGCATTTAAGCAAAAGTAAAGCAGTTTTAGGTAGAATACAACACTCAAAATGAGTTAAAAAGAAATTTAAAAATCACGATTTTGACACACGATGGATGCCAAATTTTATTTTGAAGTGGATCACGTGATCTCTTCATATAATGGTCACGTGGTCTCTTCATATAAAGGGTGAAATTATTATTTTAATTTTAAAAACTGCTGAATATATTTTGCTGAAATTTTTTTAAATATTTTATAGGATAATTTGAATGTTTCCTAAAACTTTCGAAGCAATCTGTGAAATTTAAATTCGCTTAAAAAATGTTTGAATAATTTGGTCCCATAGGGTTCAATGTATTTCATTTTTTCAACCCGGGTTCAATCCAAAACTAATTGGGTGATATTATTCATTTATATTCCCATAGGTCCCACAGACCGTCTGAACAACATTAAAATTTCATTTTTATAAAGTCATTTTTATGGCAGTTATAGTGCTAACGGACAGACAGACAGAATTAACAAATACATAAACACTCTTTAACTATGTTACGATCCACATTAAGTGTTAAAAATGGTCTATACGATGGTACTATACGATCCACATTAAGTGTTAAAAATGGTCATTTATACTCATAATTATGGAAATCTTAATTTATAAATAATCAAAAATACATATACTAAGTACTCCTTTCTAATGTTGTGTCAACCAATAATAATCGCTAGTGTTACTTTACTAACACTAGCGAGGGGCGCGGTAGCCCATTGGTTAGCGCGCTGAAGTTGCACTCGGTAGGCCCGGGTTCGATTCCAGTCACTGCCAAAACTGCCGCCGTGTTTGTGCGGAGTACGATCACGTTAAACTTGTGGGTCCGAAAGTCCTTCCGAGAGGTTGGTGGTAGGGGAAGGAGGGTACGGTCCCTGTGGATGCCTCCCCCACTGGGTTCCGGTCTAAATTGGGTGGCACTTCCCGACCGTCCAAACTGTTACCTTACACCTTTCTGGTATGTCGGACGGTCTGGGTTTCAACAACAACTAACACTAGCGACACCTAGTTGTAATTCTCAAAGTGTCATGGTATTTTCAAGCGTTTCATCCATAGGAGTTTTATCTCTTTCTAACTTCATGGTTGCAATACAATTAGGATCCACATTAAAGGCGCAGTCACGTGCTTATTTAAGGACTTGCGATCATGAAAATACATTTTTTATGCACTTGGGGAAAGAGTTTTAAACAAAACTTAATATTAAGTTAGCTCACATAGAATTATTTATTTTTTATGCGATAAGCCATATGGCGTTTTGGATCAACTAGAATCATGGGATTTATATAGAAAGCGGAGCTCATTAAAATCGAATAAGTGAAGGAAATAAATTGCCCATGTATATTGCTTTACCCACTACTGAAGGTTTTCTTATTTTAGAAAAATCCTTACTATGTTTAGAATTTTATTTTAGGTCTGTAGTTTTAAAACTTTGAACATACAATATTAAGAATGCATTTTATTTTATATGCATGGATGAAATTATTTTGTGGCATTTTATAGAAAACTTCCTTTTTCAATTTTAATAAGTAGTACGCAATTTAATAGTGTAACACTTTACATTGGTTGCGCTATACAGGTTGTTTCCAAAATTTTATTCGCGAAGAGAATCTCTAATGATCCAGCTATATCCCAAGAGTGCTGAGGATCAATATGATAAGACTTTAAGAGTAATGGGAATATTTTGTTAGAAATAAATAGAAAATAAGTTGGCATCGTTTTTAATAAGCAAATAAATAATACCAATTCTCGTAGATTTTTTTAGGGTTCAGAAACATTGATCTTAGCAGCATCAGAAATATACTCTATAAAATCTTTTCTTAATACATATACTTACTTTTTAAATAAAATTTTAACATCAATTAGTAGAAATATGTTTGCAAAATACACCATTACCTTAATTGTTAAAAGAACTTAAAATGTTTACGATTTAATATAAAGATTAGTACATGCTCTCTGCTCTCTAAAATATTTCAAATTTGTAACGTTCAATAATATTACATTAAAACGATTTCTTCTTAAAGACTGCAAATAAAAAAATAAATTTCGAGGGTTTGACAACACAATAAAAATGAGGCACCAGGTAGTGTTGTTGTTGAAACCCAGACCGTCCGACCTACCAGAAAGGTGTAAGGTGACTGTTTGGACGGTCGGGAAGTGCCACCCAATTTTGGACCGGAACCCAGTGGGGGAGCCATCCACAGGGACCGTACCCTCCTTCCCCTACCACCAACCTCTCGGAAGGACTTTCGGACCCACATGTTTAACGTGATCGTACTCCTCATGAACACGGCGGCAGTTTTGGCAGCGGATGGAATCGAACCCGGGCCTACCGAGCGCAACTCCAGCGCGCTAACCAATGGCATACCGCGCCCCGCACCAGGTAGTGTGTTAATATACATTGTTGGTGATTCAGAACAGGATATTTTGATGACAATATTTGCAATATCCTCATGGAGTCGTGATACCAAGACAACTAACTCACTGTTCCCTGGAGGACAGAGGAGGAACTACCACCGGTTACTAATTAGGGGACATCTTTCGTGACCCTACCCTTCTTCCTCTACCACCAATTTCTCGGAAGGACTTCCAGATCCCCATAAAAAAAATTCTACTAAATTTGGTGGAATTCGGTAGAGCAGTTTAACAGCTAGAATGGATGCATACTTTGCACAGACAAACACATAAACACACACACAAAGCAAGATTACTAATAATCTTGCTTTGAATCAGGTAATGAATTTCTATCTATCTGACTAATAGCATGCCACGGGCCAGAGTGTGATAAAACTCCGCACCTACTATGAACCTGTGAGTTCCTTTTCCCATCATATTTTTTCCTGCCTGAGATTTCGATATGTGCACGACATTCTAGTCAAACTCATATAGGTAATAGAGATGTTTCACCCGGAAGGCACAACGGCTGTCTTAGTGTTGTTCTGATGCTGATAGCACAAATAATGTTCAGTCTACTTAAATACACTCCACTATATAAGTCCACTTGGTGAGCAACAAATATATTACCTAATACTTTTTATTAATGTAACTGTATGGACGGCCGGAACAGTTCCCACCAAATTTAGACCGGAACTCAGTGGGGAGGGGGATATCTGTCGTGACTCTACCCTTCTTCCTCTACCACCAATTTCTCGGAAGGACTTCCAAACCCACATAAAAAGAATTCTACCAAATTTGGTGGAATTTAGTAGAACAGTTTATCAGCCAGAATGGATGTATACATTGCACAGACAAACACATAAACACACACACACACACACACACAGACGTCACCCTAGAAATGATTTCTTTGTGTGTTCTAGACTGCCTGAAACGAGTATTTCCGTCGAATACTCGTTACGATTTTACTTACGAATCCAATATGTCCTCCATATATTACAGTGTATTACAGTGTGCAGTCCCCCATATATTACAGTGTAAGGAAAGGAAAATATCTAATGTGGGCAGCATATGACTTTCCCTAAGGACTCAAATTGATTAGATCTTTCTTTCTTTTATAACCTATTAAGTGCAATAGCACAAAATAGCATGGATAATTATTTGAAATCACACCAAATTTATAAGTTTTACTCGAAAACACTATTTTTAACCCGAAAACACTGTTTTTAACATGACCTCTGTGTGGGTGTTTGTGTGTCTGCCAGTACAGTGTATATATATGCGCTAATATAAAAACTAATTCACCAAATTTCATAACATTTCGTAGGTAAACACTTGCAGGCGACATCGGTGATGATTAAATTTTGGATTGAGTCAGGTAAAAGGAACTTGCCTTTTATAGCAAAATGACCCATGGAAATCATATGCATCCATTCTAACATGGAAATTAACTGGTCAAGTTTCATAAAATCTGATAGATAAGTTACTTGTGGGTTACTGTGGTACTGATTAGACTTTGGTACGATTCTGGTAAAAAGAACTTGCCTTTTATGCAAAATAGCCCCGAAGTCGTATGTGTTCACTCTAAGTGAGAAATTAATTTGCCATGTTTCATATAATCTGTCATATAAGTTAATTGTGGGTTACGGTGTTTCTGTTAGATATTGGTACGATTCGGTTAAACAGAAACTGCCTGTTTTTTGCAAAATGGCCAAAAAAGTAGTTAAAATCTGAAATAAAAGACTACATGTGCTCAAATGTATCTATAATATACGTGTTTTATACGTAATTTTTGACAACAAAATGACTAAGATCAACCCCATTACTTTAAGGCTTACCATTATCAAGATTCCTTGATCAAGGCTTACCATTATCAAGATTTTTTTTTATTTTGAAGAGCTGATAACGGGTTTTATACTGTAGTTAAAAAACCATTTGATGAAATTTCTTAAAATTTAGCAGTTGAATCGCTTCAGTGTTATCCTGATTCTGATTAGATATTGGTATGATTTGGAAAAATATAACAGACAACTTTTGCGAAATGGCCCGAAAAGATCCTGAAAATCTGAAGGAAATAAATAAAATTTTCTAAAATATATTAATTTTACACTTGTTCGTCATTTAATTTTTGACAACAAAGCGAATAAGATTGATTGTATGACTCTAGAATAAACTGTTCCCGAGATATGAGAATTTCATATTTTTGGAATTTTAAGGAGTTTAAGACGTTTTAAAATGCATTAAGTTACCAATTGAATTGAAGATGCATAAAAGATGCAAATTGGATATATTATCAGAAAAGTATTCATGCTATTTCTGCAGTTAAACACAATTTAATGCATTCTGAAATAAAAAATAAGAATATGAATTTGAGCTGTAAGGAGACATCTATGTGATGTAAAAATTAAATTTTTTGGTTTTCAATTTGCGACTGCCCGCACTTTCAAACCCAAAGTGGTAAAACAATAAAAAAGTAAACTAAAATATCTGGAGAAACGTTAAACCTGGTGTTATGGGGTTCATCGTCAAGAATTACGTATAAAACAAGCATTTAATTGATACATTTGATCATATGTAGCCTTTATTTCAGATTTTTGCGAATTTTTGAGGGAGCATTTCGCAAAAACGGGAGGTTCATTTTTTCCAAATTATACCACAATATAATCAGCACCACTGTCATCTACATGTGACTTATCTACCAAATATTGTGAAATTCAGTCAATTAGTTTTTCAGCTGGAGTAAGTACATGCATTGCGCAGAAAGGCTGGCACGGACATACAAGCAGACACACACATGTTACGCTTAAAACAGTTTTTTTTCGGATTCTAGAGAGCTCGAAGCGTGTAGATCTATCAAAAACTCGAGTTGCAATTTTCGGCACAATTCCAATACTTTCCCTATGCATTATCATGTATGGTAGGGAAAGTAAATTGGACGTTGGAGGATATAGCCAATGGTTAAGCCCCATTCGAGTTTCTAAATTTAAGAAGAGGAAAACGAAGAAGTCTCATAATTAAATTTTATCTAATCTTCTGCGCATGGGGATTTCCTGTATACACATACTTGATGAAAGTGTTCGCCATTTTGCCTGAAATGGTAAACACATGGATAGGGTGAGTTCTTGTCATATTTTTACTATTTGACGGTATTTTAATTTATGTATATATTATTGGAACAAATAAATTTGCAGCGTTTTTATTTGACATACTATTATCTCATGTAATTGTACGTTTTGTTGCGATAGAGGGTTAAGTTTACCACTACCGATAAGTGTGCTAAATTTAAATATCCATCGTAGGGGAGGGGGTGTTTCTCAGATATAGGTGATCTTTATTTAGTTATGTATTGCTTATCAATTTCTAACTTGGAATAATTTTAATTGCATAGTGTGCTTGCTTTTTTGTTAACTTTAATATTGCGAGAACATCGTTTTAATATATGTATGTATTTAATTGAAAGTGGAATTTGTTTGCTCCGATACCAATCATTAGTTTTTATCTGATTTTATTTTTTAGAATTTTGTATAGTTATTCTTTACCTTACTGTGAGTAACTTCGTCTATGTTTCAATCTTTTATCTCCAAGAATTGTCTAGATACTAATATAAACGCAAGAAACAATATTGGAATTAAAATTATTTTAATGTGTAAAATAATCGGATGTTTTTATACGGCAAATTATATTCACTTAACTTGTAGAAAAATACATGTTATAAACGAATGTTCTATTTTGATTACATTTTATCAGTTAATGTTATATCATCAGTTGTATCAGCATGGAATAAAACATTACGAGCGTTATTGTTATTCATTTTTTAAATCATCTGATTTATTTTGACAAAAAGGGCTTTTAAATTAATGTGTTTACGAAAGCGATCAAATAATAACCAGGATGATCTATCTACTCATTAGATTTTCTTGAGCATGCAATTTTGTATAGCGAGAACAGGCATTATTATACATTTTACTGTATATGAGAATTAAATAAAACATTTTAATGGACTTTTGCTTAAAAGGAACATGAATCCTTTTAGAATTTACACATTTTTTTTAAAATTACGAGCTATGCTACTAGGTCATTTTTTTAAAATTTCTTTTATTGATAATCTCAAAAGTTCACCAGATACAGCATGACCGATGAACAATATGAGTGCGATCTGTGATATAATCCCATAATTAGTCTTGCTTCTATTTTAACGTGATCGGATGAGCTTATATTTTAAATTGATTATTTTAACTCAATCTGCACTCTGCATGTACACATTCTAAATGTGATGTTTCTAAAATAATAGCTTTTAAACTCTGTCTTAAATGGGAAGCGTACCGGAATAATAAAATACATTGTTCTATTTATTACTTTCCTTATATACATAATGTATAAGGAAAGTACTGAGACGGGGTCGAAAATTCGAATTCGAGTTTTCGACGGGAGAGCACGTTTTAAGCATCCCTGATCACGAATCAAACATTTTATGAAGTGATGTGTGTGTGTGAAAGTATGTTTGTGTGTGTGTGCCCGTGCGCGTGTGTGTGTGTGTGTGAATCTGTGGAGACGATAACTGACGAACGAATGGACCGATTCGAACGAAATTTGGTACAAAAATCAAAAAATCCATAAACACTGGAAGCCTATAGTTTTTATACGCAATCGAATGTTCAGAACCCCCCTGAATTTTTGAGTGAAATTTTGAAAAAATCGTCAAAAAATCAAAACCGCTAATAAACTAACGCAAATAGACATTTCTTATGTAACTTTTCATTAGAAAACGATTGACATAAATTTTTGAACGCTAAGATGAACCGTTCTCGAGATATTGCATATTTTTCAAAAAAATTATCAAAAAGTCATATAAAATAAAAAAAAACATTTCCTATTGAGAAACATGTTCTCTTTTCATATGTAATACCATTCATTAAAATGGGTGACATCATTCTCGTGGATCTAGCTCGTTCCATTCATGAAAAAAGATACTTTGAGTAATACTTTTGTATTTGAACGCCAATAGTCATTTATCTGCTCTAAGAATAACTTATTTCTTCGTCCATAACGCTTGGCAAGATTTTGGCGACGAATTTGGCGGAATGTCGCCAACTTGGCGACATTTTTATTTGTTGTCAACTTAACAAATATCTCGCCAAATTGATAAAAATGACTCTAAATCAATGAAAATGATGACTCATTGAAGAAAATTCAATATCTTGGAAAGAATATAAGTATCTACTTTATGAATAACATTTTTTTAACTGTAAAAGTAGTAAATTCATTGCATTATATAAGGAAAGTCATGTGTTGCCCACATCCGATTTTTTTAATAATAAATTACTTTATTATTTGATACCTTTAATCTTGAAATATTTCGTTTATAGTGGTGATACATGTATGACATAGGTGAACTGGCCCTTGCGTGCTATCATTGGGATCAGCAGATACAGAACCAGTTGACTACCTTTGTTTAAATTTCCAGTATATTGCTTGAATATGCATATCTAACAATAATAAACCTTTAAAAGTTTAAAATTCGCCGAGTATAAAGGGGGCACCTGTCTACCCATGTTCAATATACATTTTATCAATGCAATGTTTGAAAACGTTTCTAATACATACAATCCTAAAATACATCTGACTGATCTTAGAAGTCATCAAATGCCCAATTATTGGTTTATTGTCATGTAATGAAATGTCATAGTTTATTATCATGTAATGAAACGTCTTAGTTTATTATGTAATGACACGTCTTAGTTTATTATGTATAGAAACATCTTTGTTTATTATCATGTAATAAAACGCCGTTGTTTGTCATGTAATGATACACAGTTTGTCATGTAAGGCCAAAATTACATAAAAATATTTGAATCAACGAGTTGCAGATAAAAATTCAAAATATATTGCGAAAGTCGTTGTCATTATGAAGTGATTCATCCAACCAAATCAAAGGAATCGCATTATGGCTGTTAATAGCCGTCCTGATGTATTAAGAATTAGCCTTTATTTGGACATATAATACACCACTCCATGCATCTAATCCATATTTATATATTTTACAATAACGTAGTTTATCGTACTGTTTATAATTTGATAAATTATAATTGTATTAAAATAATGCATAAGATAAGGTGTGTCGAATAATTCACATAGTTTTTAGAAGAATTTTGAAAAAAACCAACTCTTAAACACCAATTTTAACTTTCCTTATATACATAATGTATAAGGAAAGTATTGTGACGGGGTCGAAAATTCGAATTCGAGTTTTCAACGGGAGAGCAGGTTTCAAGCATCCCTGATCATGAATCAAACATTTTTGAAGTGATGCCTGTGTGTGTGTGTCAGTGAGTCTGTGGAAACGATAACTGATGAACGAGTGAGTCTGTGGACCGATTAGAACGAAATTTGGTACAAAAATCACTGTACATAAACACTGGAAGCCAATTGTTTTTATACGCAATCGAATGTTCAGAACCCCCTTAAATTTTCTGAGTGAAATTTTGAATAAATCGTCAAAAAATCAAAACCGCTGATAAAGTTACGCAAATAGACATTTCTTATGTAATGTTTCATTAAAAAACGATTGATATAAATTTTAGAAAGCTAACATGAACCGTTCTCGAGATATTGCACATTTTTGAAAAAAATTATCAAAAAGTCATATTAAATAAAAAATAATATTTCCTATTGAGAAACATGTTCACTTTTCATATGCACTACCATGCGATAAATTTGGTGACATCATTCTCGTGGATCTAGCTCGTTCCATTCATGAAAAAAGATACTCTGAGTAATAATTTTGTATTTGAACGCCAATAGTCATTTATCTGCTGTAAGAATAACTTATTTCTCCGTCCATAATACTTGGCGAGATTTTGGCGACGAATTTGGCGGAATTTCGCCAAACTGGCGATATTTTTCATTGTTGCCAAATTAACAAAAATATCGACAAATTGATAAAAATGACTCTAAATCAATGAAAATGATGACTCATTGAAGAAAATTCAATATCTTGGAAAGAATATAGTTATCTATTATAAGAACATTTTTTTAACTGTAAAAGTAGTAAATTCATTGCATTATATAAGGAAAGTCATGTAGTGCCCACATCAGATTTTTTTATTTTATGATATAATAAAGCTTTTTTTGTTTATTTCAAGTTGCTGATACTCTTAATATGATGAGAAATAGATGATACAGTCCAGAATGGTCTTTTTGATGTTCTACCAGGTATCATTATGAGGTGGGTCACATCTGTTTTCAACAGGTAAGACTGCAGTTCTGAAAGTATACATAATATGAATATAATTTGATTGAAATACATTGAGATAATTGGTATTTATGTATGTAAAATTTCAAGATGTATTTTGGTGCTAGTATGTATATCAAATGATATAATACCATTTGGACTACGTAATGAATTGAGATTCATATCAAAATTAGTTTTGCTTATTAATGCTATGGAAAGTTATTTTTCTTGTGTTTAAAACTGAATATTTTACTGATAAAAAAAACATTCACACAATAAGTGCACAAAAATGTTGTGGTAAATATGCAGTGATATTGCCAGTTGTGGTCAAGGTGGCTTCGATTTCCCGTAGTATAATCCATATGTTCCAGAATAAAATCTTTGAGTATTCTCCTGATGCACTTTGTCAAATAAATAAAAATATTGAATTTAATTTCTGATAGATTTCTTTATACTTTTGGAACGCTAATACCTGGAGCATATGCGTTTTATTTTATGGGGTAAGAAAACGCGAAGAAATGAATTTCGATCTCTTCATTGGTTACCTTGGGCTTGAAATTTCATTATAGCATATTTTTTTCATTTGGTTATTACCACAACTTAGAACTAACATTTTTAAAGGCAGCAGAACATGATGAATTTGAATTCTTTAAATTTTTATTTGCTATTAAAAAATCTTTCTATAATAATTTGGTAGTTAATTCTCGAAATTCAATAAATTATTTTATTTAGAAACTGATAGGATATGGCTAATTATAGAATGATTAAAGCAATTTACTTTCTATTTGGAGTTTTTTCTTCGTGTTCCACATAGCCCTGCAAAAAACAGTTTCTACCTCTTAAGATAATTATTAATATCGGCGTACCTAAACGTCTCCTGGCATTTTTGGCTAACAAGCATGTTCTAACTGAATCACCTCACTGTATGGGTTGAGGATTTGTTAAAGACATACTTTCTGAAAATATTACTTTACTTGAAACAAACGTTGGGATTCTTTATAAGTTCAAAATAACACTGTCGATTTTATGGCCCCAGTTTGAATAGGGTCGTGCATATTAAGGATTATATGTAACATATCAGTTCTTAATATTCACAGGCAGCTTCAGAAAAAAGATCCCAGTTATTGACACGCTATGTAATCAGGATGACAAATTTACATTTATTTATAATCTTAAGTTAAAGTTCTTTAGTGTGTTATAAGTACTCAACGGTTAAAGGCAGTATGCAAAAATTCACAAAAAGCTTAAAAAATTATAAAATAGGGTCAACTGATGTGTTATCGTTTTGTTAGTTCTTCAAAGTAAAAATTATATCCACTATATTGAAATTACAATATTAGGATTGCGATTCAAAATCGTCAAATCTGGTTCACATTTCATAGTATTTTGGAAAGTTAATGATATGCTTCCATATAGATACCTAGAAATTACAATCCTTAACATTCACGCAATAAAAAGTTTCGTAGTCTTCCTTGCATGTAATATGAATGCTTTGCAATTCTGCTCAGGAGGAGCATAGGTTTACTATACTGCATCTATTTACGTAGAACTAATTTTGAGCCTCCGGCTAGTGCATCGATATGATCTTTCTAAGACATTCGGCTAACTTGCGATGCATCGCCACATATCTTACCTCCCATATAATCGTTCTGAGCTTGCCGTGTATGAATATTCTAAATCTTCAGAGTATAATAATTTGTCGCAAAATAAATGATCGTTGCGTACATAATCATGTTTAATTTCTTGCACCACCCAGTAGTAGTTCTACGTAAATTTATGCATTACTTTTTTAGTTTTTATGATTACAAAAATGATCTTTTAAATGAAAACAGTTGTTATCGGTTAAAATACACAAGTATTTCTTGTGATCAAGTTTGCAATACATTTTTATAGTATTACCAATCTTTTGAATTAATGGTTTTATGAGTACCCCAAAATATTTCCTAAATGTCTTTACTAAACACCATAAATTCCTGCCGTACTTTCGAATATTTCCCAAATAAATTAAATTGCCTTCACATTTATTTTTTATTTGCAGATGAGCGATGAATTTAAGTATAATCCCATTAAGAATATGGTATGTTGTGCACTCTGAGAACTATCTTTAATGGACTAAGTTTTGAAAAATATCCATGATCTTCTAAATCAGATAATAATAAACTTGTTATATCTGAAGATGTTGAAATAAATAGAAAGGAACATAGCTGAAAATATGAACTTCAAACAACTTTATTTGATTTGTTCTAATGAGACTTAGTTTCGGATTCTTTCTAACTACAATTAAAGCAAAACTCTTAATAAAAATATCTAATGTTGGATTAACATTTTTTCTCCCTGCAGAAGTACACTACTATAGTAAATTTAATCAACATATTGGAAAATGTCTACAGTTTGTTAAAACATTTCACATTTTTCTTTCTCAATATTTTAGACACTTTTGAGGCATGTAAACATGTAGCCATTCATAAGATAGTTTAATATGTTCCAGAAGTTTGAAATTTACATTCTACTAAAATATTACTGCATTACTACTTTCTTCCAGCCTCCGTATTCTGTGAAAATCATAATTATTAATTGAAAACCATGTGCATTTAGCGTTGTTCAATGCGTACTATGATACATACTCCAATTATAATAGCATTCCTTGTAAACTAAATAGCGATGTTTCTAGTTAGTCTAATACATTTATATTCTAAACTGAGAATTACTGATGCTTGTGAATAACATTTATAAAACATTGTCTAGACTGTATTTTCTACTCATTCTGTACGATATAATCACCATTACAGAAGTTTTTTAATATATTGTACTACTCCAGTCGTAGTAGAATAGCTTTCGTATGGCCTAAGACGTTTTCTAAGAAAATTTCCTTCCCACCTAGTAGATTATCTCGATAAAATAATTGACTATAACATTGATAAATGGCTAAAAGTAAATGCATCAATTAAATTACGTACGGAGATTAGAGCATATACTAGCCGGAAACCCGTTGAAAAATAACGGTCTCGCAATAAGCAACCACTGAATATTTCCATTTTTTTTAATAATTCGCGTTTCACATTTATTCAGCAAATCGAATACTTTAGTGTGCAGAACCCCCTAAAGAAGGAAACATTGTAAATTTTAAATTGTGCACGTCTTCATTTCAAACTTTCTACCAGTATACCAAATTAAAGTCTTTATCTCAGCCCGAAGCATATTATTTTATCATCTCACCATTCGAAAGTTTTTATGTAGAGCACACACATAAATGAACATTTTTGAAAAACTCTGTTCGCCTTGGGTTTCTTATCAGATGATTGGCCCATATACCAAGTATCAAGTCTCTATCACATTTAAAGAAAGCGTGTCTCATTTATTCCAAAAATCGAACATATTGGTACTCGGCACTCCCTAATGTTCCAAATATTGGAAATCTGAAATTGCACACTTTCTTCCTTTCAAAATATCTACCAGTACATCAAATCTGATGTCTATCCTGTCGTGAAGCATGTTCTTCTATCGCTTCATATTTCGAACGTTTTGCTGTGTTGCACCCCCCCTTAATTGATCATTTTTGAAAAACCTTAATAATCGTAGGTTTTTTTTAATCAAATGATTACCCCATATATTAAATTTTAAGCCTCTATCACATTGTAAAGGAGGCGTTTTTCATTTGTTCGTCAAATCAAACATTTTAGTGTGCGGCACACCCTACTATAACAAATGTTGAAAAACTGAAATTGTACACTTTCTTCCTCTCTAACTATCTATACGTATACCGAATTTGAAGCCTCCATCTCATCGCGAAGCATGCTTTTTCTATCATTTCACCTGACGAATGTTTTTCTGTGAAGTACTCACCCCCTTAAATATAAATTTTTGAAAAATTCCATTCTTCTTGAGTTTTCTATTAAACGATTCGTCCATGTACCAAATATCAAGTCTATCACGTTCTAAAAGAAGTGTTTCTACTTCATTCCAAAAATCGAACAGTTTTGTGTGCGACACCCCTTAAAGTAGAAAATATTGGAAGACTGAAATTGCACACTTTTTTCCTTTGAAACGATCTACCAGTACACCAAATTTCAAATCTCTATCTCATCCCAAAGTATGTTTTTTTATCAATTCAGTTAATTTTTTAAAAATATTTTTCTTAATTAAAAGTTAATTTTCATCATTTAATTAGGTTTTTATTCACCTTAATAAAGTCCAATTACAAAATGCATACCCAGTTTCATTAAAAATTATGAGAGATGTCTTCTTGCCAAATTTCATGCATCTCAGACAAAATTGAGACGCATGGAACATTTTAAAAATGTAAAACCTTTGAAAATTCCGTTTCGAAAAAAATGCAATCAACCTTTTGACATATCCTATTTGACAACATACCCTATTTGACAACTTTTGACATACCCTATTTGACATACCCTATCCCAAACAGTTCGACCCCCTTTGCAGGGTCGAACTGTTTGGGATAGGGTATGTCAAATATTTTTCTTTTTGGGAGGTTCTTCGTTTGGGATGGACGCTGTCCCACTCGTAAGCAAATGTTAAATGTGTAAAATAATGTTATATATTAAAACTTTTTTTATTCGATTTTTGCTCATTTCAACGTCCACCGTCCCCTTAAATAAAATAAATTATTTTAGCACTGTGATGAATGAAATGATTGGGAAAATGTTATGAATGAAATGCTGCTTTTATAGGGAGAGCCAGACGTGTTATTTTTTCTATGACGTCATTTGAATGAATTTCAGTTGTTTTCGATGAAATTTTCAAATATAATAAATTATCGTAGTATTATGATAAATCTAAAACTATTACCAAGGAATGTATAACATTTTAGAGATGTTTAAACCAGGCAATTTATATTTCAATGCCGTCATTTGAATGAAGTTCATTTTTTTCGATGAAGGTTTAAGTTTTCAAATATAATAAATTAATGTAGAATTGTGATAAGTTTTAAGCTATTACCGAGGAATGTATTGCATTTTAGAGATGTTTAAATAAAATTGCATTGAAGTTGGAAAGTGTTTCATAATCATTGCTTTAAGCATGATTGATCTTTCTTGTTTTATTTTGTTGAATGTTTCGATGCAGATGCGTTATCACATCATTGAACAAAAAACAGAAATCGAATGGTAAAGCTAAATGTAAAACTGATTTTTTCTATCGCTCAAAGTATTGTTAGCATGTAAAGAAATATTCTCCGTTTCTAATAGACGGTTCTTCACGAAAAAGAAAAACCACAGAATCAAATTAAGCATCACAATTACTAAACAGCACGATACCTTTATGGTACTAAACAACAGAATTTTGTTTTAATAAATTTTATTTGTAGTTGATTTTCACAATATCATATTCATTCAGTTCCAATCAAGATTCTGCATCACCTAAAGTCGTGAACATATCTGTTTTCATTTACACACAGATATTATCAAATATCTGCAGCATAATGCTTTATGGCCTGTAAAAAGATCTTACTATGATTCCTTCTAAATATGTGCGTCTATACAGGGTCAAGTAATAAACATGTGGAATTGTAGGAAACAGTGATAAATGATATCGTCCATGAATAGGTGATCAACCTTTTTGGGGTCAATGCAACCCAACTCATTTCAGATTTATACTTTCTACGTGCCATTTTGTATTTATTTGCCGTTTATATTATCAATTTGAAAAACACTATATATAGTTTTCGTGTTGAAGGTTAAACAGCATAATAAACTAGTTTTATATGTAAAACATTATGTAGATTTTGAGTCATCTAATTCACCATATTTAGAAACATAATGGGTTAATTTAATGACTTGTACCCTTAAACTGCTCATAATATGTATGTATTCAGTTTTTGAACTAAAATAGAAAGCAATAGTAAGAAGCAAAGATTTCATTGACAAATTCGTTAACTTCCTTCACATTCCTTTTGACATATTAGAGAACTGTTGCGATTTTCATATATATGTTATTATATTTTGTCAACTCGGTTCTTTTCAGATCTTTTAAGACTATTATTTACATACCTTCCAGAATACTTTCATTTATTGATATACATTCTAGATTACTTGCATTTATTTATATAACCTTAAATAACACATTTATACTTAATATAAGCATTTTAAAGATAGGGAAATTAACATTATGTTGCAACATTTTTAATGTTTTATTTTGTTTGCAATGTACATGTTACTCAGGGTGGGAAATAGCTTAATCAATAAAGTTTCATATCGAGATTAATACGTGGTTTTAACTACTTCCGGTAGATAATCCAAATTTGGCTTCTTTGTATTCCGTCCTGCAATCGATGCTATAAGGATGCAGAAGTTTAGCTTTTAGGTGATCAGAACGGATACCTGAGGGTATGCAAAGCTTTTCCGACCCGACTCTCGTTTTGTGCCCATCCATGCGAAAGTTGAAATTCCGGCTCAGTTAAGATCTTTTCAGCCGTCAATACTATGAGCATGCAAATATTTCGCCGCCTTGATCATTTGGGGCTTTTGGATGATCTGGAAAGACTTTTTGAAAATACCTTCATTTAATCCACCCCCTCCCTTTGGGAAAATAATCGTAAATCCGGCTGCATTAGATTCTGTGTCTTTGTCGATGCTGTAAATGTGCCAAGGTTCGGTTAGTTAAGTCTAAAGAGCTTTTATCTCGCTGAAACCATCGAGGTCATCATGGACCATTTAGAGTGTCTGGAAAGTTAATAGCGTATTTTGCAAATATTATATAGCTGTTATTAATACCGATCTTAGGCGTATGAAATTTGAAGGAATTGGGGAAAACTGTACCGTATGATCATGGAAGTTTTGTCTTTTGCTTTTCTTCGATCTATTTACATTATTAAGAGGTTTTGTTTTTCCGAAGTTTGTACTTCTTGGGTGCCCCTTTATCGTAAGCAATGTTTAAAATTTAAATTTCACCCAAAAATTTTGGTGGCGAGTTTCATAATCTCTTACACTCCTCATCGTACTTTGGATTGGAACGCTACGGTTCGTTTTATGGATTTATTAGGGTGATTCTAAACCGCAAACCCAAGAATAGCTTTAATAGAATTAATTCACTTAAAAAATTATCTCTCAAAATTCGAGCATTTTTCGGAGAAATAAAAAATGTGGGCTGTACTAATTACGAAAAATTACTTTAAAATTTTTCCTTTTCATCAGACTGCGTTAATATATTTCTAAACATCATTATCTAAAAATTCCCATTCGATCAACTCTATTTGATTCAAATGTGGGCTGTTATATGAATTTCAACGTGATGTTTTATCTATTTTGATAAATTTGCCCGCAATATACTTAGTACACCCATGCGATATTTACATTATATTGCAATACATCTAATACCAACCAAATTTGATAAAAAAAAATAAATATTACATATGTCTGAATATCTGATAATTGTTAATATTCAGGTTCCAAAAATTTATTTTGAACTTCATATTTTCTAAAAACATTTATTTGGTTGGCATAAGTTCTCAGAAATCCTATTCAAGATTTATAATAGATGACATCTATTTAACATGATTAATGGTATTTCAATGCATATTCATTACGTTCCCACGTCAGAAATGGCAAGATTGCATATAAGTTTGTTTTTCCCGCACGGAAATCGAAATTAACGTTCGGAAGCTAAGTATATACTACGCAAAATTTGAGTTCATACACTAATAGCAGACGAATTAATTTTAAATTTATTCTTATTAAAAAAAGTCTATATTCGTCTCATGAATGAGGGAAAATAAATATAAAAACCAATAATGAGTATTAAAACAGTGTTTTTCACTTATCTGTTAATAGCGAAGCTTCAAATCTTCAAGCAGATGTGGAACAAACCTCTTAAATAGTATTATTTAATTGGAAAAATTATTCCTTTCGTCATCTAATAGATAAAAAGGAGGGATTTTTAGACAGCATCATAACATTGCTGATTCTCAGGGACAAACACATATTAGAAATTTCGAAAAATAATGTTCTTCGAATTTTATAAATACTAATATTTTAGAAGTTAAAATGGTAATTTTTTTATATATTAAATCCATTTATAGTTATTTAAGATTTTACTAGTGTCATTAGAAGATGAAAACTAAATATATCATAGACAGTGGAAGAAATGACAAATTTGCATTTTTATGAAATCAAAAATACTTATTAATATTACTGAAAAACACTTTTTGATGAAAAATATGTATTCTAAACAAATACTGCAAAAATGTCTATTTCTATTATTAGTTCAAGGGATACAAACTTGTCAATTATCAGATATCCAGTCGTACATATATCATCACGAATTTTTGAAATCTGTAATCGTCATTTTGCAATCCAGTATTTACGTAGGATGTATATCTGATTTTAACCATATATTGCTTGCAAATATACCTTAATGCTGATAGTTCAAAAATGAAATTAGATATAATGTAACTAAATTTAAAGTCGAGTTCTAGTCCATGAAAATATCAGAATGCTATGAAACTTGCGCAATCAAAATATCACCAATCCAACGGTCTGTATTCATGAAAACACGTTGCATCGAAATGTTTTCGCAACAAATCCCTAGTTCATATATCGTGGTATGACTTCAAATGTGACACACTGCAAAAAATAAAATTATCCAGAAAACGTAAAAAAAAAATCAGAAAACTATATCAAATTTTTAAATGTTATTTATCAATATTAATGGCATTGTTAACAGTTTCGCTGCGAGGGCTCTAATCAGATTCGACTGATTTAATTCAACAAAGCATTGAGTTTCTAACTGGTACTCTCTAACTGGGCGAATTTGTGTGAGATTTGCCGTCTGCCTCCGATTCCAATCGAACATGTTTTTTCCATTCCTCATTTTATATTTTCATAATACACCAAACAATGCAATATTTTGTTAATGCAAGTTAACAAAATATTAGGTTGGCTCCTGGTGCTTAGCTATTTGCCGGCACACAATAGTAAATGTATTAATATATATCTGTAACAAGATCAAACAGGTACATTCCTCAACTGCCTTTTGTTCAATTAAATCCTTACAAATCTTATAAAAACACAAAATAATCTCCTTATTTTGAGCTGTAACATTTTTTGCACACAAGACAGTTCTGATTTTAGTTGACAGTTCTCAGTACACAGAACAATTCCGTTATTAGTTGTGACACATTTAATAGTTTGCTCGTAAAGAAGACAATTCTGTTTTCAGTTGTGATACTTTCGATAGTTTGTTCTTAAACAGGGCAATTCTGTTTTCAGTTGCGATAGTATAATAGTTTGCTCGTACAGAAGACAATTCTGTTTTGGGTTGTGATACTTTCGATAGTTTGTTCTAAACAGGGCAATTCTGTTTTTGGTTGTGATACTTTTGATGTTTTGTTTGTAAACGAAAATATATCTATTTAGAATTAATGTATTAAATGTTGTTTGTACTTCAAAATCTATTTTGAGTTGTCACATTTCTGATACTTTGTTTGAATAAAGCAACTTTATTTCAAAATGTGACATTTAACGAAACAGTATTGCTTTTGCTTATTGTAGTAAATCTACATAAAGACACAATTGCATTCTGGTAGACGAACTATCACTTGATAATTTAGCACACTTGTTGATTGATAAGGTCATGTTTACTCACCTGAAACATAGTGATAGCTATAAATTTTAATTTTCGAATTGTCACTTTTAATGCAAGTTTGCGATAGGGTCTGGGGTTACCATTTTAAATGGTTCCTCAAGTATGATTTTTAATATTCTAGTCGTCTATTCAAATTGTGGCCCGTGTTCATTCTTAAGCGTTTTTACGTTTTAATTTCAGCAGTTTGGAATTTTTTTTATAAAAGGACTATTTCAGAAATTTTCAAGTCATCCGTAAAGGCATATATATACAGGGTGTATATAAACTGTTTTGACAAAATAAGAAGGGTGATAGTACCCATCAAGATGAACAGTATTTACAATGGAGCCTGGAATCGCATTCCACTCTAAGTGTCAGAAAAGCGTAAAGTTAAAGTTGAACTTTCAACAGTGAAAATAAGGAGAATTAACGTTATCCTAAGTTGCACAATCCCATGTATTTACACCAGAAAAAGACTCAAAGTAGATGCTCAAAGTGACGGCCAAGGGTGCCGTTGCACAATTCACAATGGCTAATGAATGAACAACTAGCGCACCCTATCGAAGACACCTGGTGTCGTTTTTCTCCTGTACACTGCAACGATTCTCGCGACGAAATTTTCTACGGAGCCCACAGCCGTCTCGTACACCAATGCTTTTATGTGCCCCCAGAAGATGTTCAGTGGATTGAGGTCCGGTGAGCGCGGAGGCCAAGCCACAGGTCCACTACGTCCAATCCACCGTCCGGGATATGTGGCATTCAAGAAGTGTCGGATGACTAGAAGTGACGGCGATATTCTGGAGATGGAATAGTTCTCCTGCACGACAGTTTTGTCGTCCGAAGTGGCGATTTGTGCTTGTTGGACGTGTTTCGAAGTTATTCTTTTCTGACACTCTGAGTGGAATACGACTCTAGGTTCCATAGTAATTATTGTTCATCCTGATGGGCACTATCACTCCTCATATTTTATCACATCAGTTCAAATACACCCTGTATAACAGTAGGGGTAGCTTTGAAACTGTTTTTCAATGTTAGTGTAACATGGAGGATCAATTGCAGTTTCCTAAAGGGCTTGTTTTAAAACTGAGTAAAATTTGTTTTGAGCGATGATAGCAAGTATAATATGTTTGCTTGTTATAATCGCCAGATACGGTTTTTCATTCGAATAATTCGATTTCACTGCATTGGGTACTATGACAAAAGGGACTGAAAGAAAATTTATTATTTTGGTAGGATAATGGATAAATTAGTATTTTTTAAAATTAGTATGTACTGATAGGTACTATGTAAGATAATATTGAAAGAAAATTATATGAAACTTATTTTTGAATCTATATTTCAAGAACACCCTAAATATATATAAATAAAAAGCCGGCAAATTAATTTAAGGACTGTTGCTTGAGTTAAGGACTGTTGATTGTTAAATGAGTTCAAAAACTTTTTTTTTTTAGGCTTATGAATTGTTACAACTATAGGTGTGAATATAATAAAAGTACAAATAAATATAACATCTAATGTATATTGTTGGGAAAAGTGTATCAGACATATTTAAAATACTTGCGGAAATCGACAAAACGTGTACGAGGTTTGAATACTCAAAACGAAATTTTGTATATATATATATATATATATATATATATATATATATATATATATATATATATATATATATATATATATATATGTACAGGGCATCCCAAAAACATGTCGCTCGGACATTTTATTATAAAAGTCCCAGCGATATTTTTAAACAAAGTTGGGAGATTAATCACAAATTAAAATGTAAGTGTTTAAAGCAAGAGTGCAAATGACGCAACGCCGAAATGCATCATAGGCAAATAATACCTGCCTCTTATCTTTAATGAATCTTTTCCATGGATGGAAAACTATTTGAACGAGATTTGTAATCTTTGTGTAAAGTTATTATTTCTACATTTCTACACAGTGTAGATACTTCTGTACCAATAATTAGCAAAATTATTATTTATTTATGGAATCATTGTTTTCTTTCGGAATTTGTGTATGACCCCTGAAACGCGATCTGCCGACATGATTTTCCCCTCTAATACCCCATGGCGATACATCGAAAAGTAGTCTAAGTCAGCATATTTGTCTTTTCATATCTCTGGGACTTTTTATGATAAAGTGCTGAAATTTTGTACATCACCTTATTAGTGTATGGGGCACGTTTTACTCACTGGAAATGTTTTTTTACGGGGCCGTATAAAAATTTAAAATTTGCATATCTTAAAATTTAATTCTCTTGAAAATTTTAATCGATTTCATAAAATTCTCTACCTTGTTATAGGCAACTTCGTAATTTATTATATATATCTAAGATCAATATTTAAGGAATAAAAGCGGAGGTCAATGTTTCGGGACACCCTGCACATATATATTATAAACATGTCCAAAATGAAATTGCAACATCATGGAAAAATGACCGTAGTCATACGCAAATCACAGTACCGGTAGAAGAGAGAGTCATACGCAAATGATTAAGTTTTCGTATGTGTCGGATCACGTGACACCCAGTTTCGAGTGATAAAGACCAGCAGACGGATCGTACCGTAAATGCTCTCAGCGACTATTTGCAGCATCCAAACTTTCTAAAATGTGAAAAAGCGATGCCTGGAAGACGTCATCGGGCTCTATACTAGCAGTTAAAGGTTGGGGAACGAGAGAGTATCTTGGAGCTACGTGTAGTGGATTTGTCGACAAGTGCAATTGCTACGCGTTTTGGGCACGACATGATAACTCTCCAGCGATGTGCGACACCATAAACGCAGGAGCATCAGAGAACACGCCGAAGAGGAAGATCATCGAACAGGCGCACAGACCGGCAGATTTGCCGAACGGCTCGTTGGGACTCGTTCGCAACACAAGTAACATCCGTAACAGGCTTCCACCATCAACAATTGTACCTGCGTGCACCCAAACCATTATCAACAGGTTGCATGAAGTACAGATACGCGCATGGCGGCCAGACACTGGGATGCAATTTAAGTGCTCAATACGGAGGTGCACGTCTGGCGTGGTGTCGTTGTCATCGCAACTGAACCAATGAATGACATCGGATATTGTTTAAGGATGAATCTCGCTTCTGTCTGTGGAGGAATGACAAAAGTGGACAGCTGTCGCGGTTTCCAAGCCCTTAACACCTGGCGTGACACCGGCCTCATGGTTTGGGGTAGTACCATGTTCAATCAGCGGATAGCTCCACTGCACATTGTAGGTAATCTGACAGTGGACTGGTACGTCACACAAGTTGTGATGCCTGTTGTTCGACTATTGATGCAGGCCGTCCCTGCACGGTGTTTCTGCACGACAATGATACACCGCACGGCGAACTCAGAACAGCCTGAACGGAATTCACAGCATTTCCTGGCTGGCAACCTCGCCGGATCTCTCTCCCATTGAACACGTGTGGGCCTCATCGGACGTCAGGTGCACCGGGGACTTCTAGTACATACCGTAGAAAACTGCTTGCCCCAGTTTAAGCTGCTTGGCAAGGATTACCTCAGGCAACCATTAATAACCTCATCGAAAGTATGTCTTGCCATTTAGCGGCCTGTATAGCTGTCCGTGGGGCCACTTTCTTTACTGAATAAACAGATTTATTTTGTATATCTTTGTTCTTTTAATTATTTGCATATGACTCTCTTTTCTACCGGTATTGTGATTTACATATGGCCACGCGCTTTCCTTCATGGTGTTGCAATTTCACTTTTGACGAGTGTATAAACATATATATAGATATCATCTAAAATTACATTTGCAATTTTTTTTTATAATTTATGAGATTGTATGTTATACTATTTTCAATTTTTAAATTATTTTTATATTTTTCAAATAGTGGTAACGTTCTTTTCAAATATATTAAGTACTTTATACGATTAGTGAGAATTTGGGATTTTGGTTCATGTTGCTCATTAAGTGTTTCACAGTGTAAAATTCTTAATCCATATACCGAATGCAAGATTGTGAAATTTACATTTTCTCTTTGTTCTGCTGTTTCCTTAAAGTAGATGTAACCTTTCGAAATTACTTTTTTCCATAAATGAGAAAATATAAATAACCATATATTTTGGTAAATATTTTGAATCTTATACTCCACACCCGTATTTTTAATCAAAGTGGAACATCGCTCACTTTTTCAGTAGCTGGATTGTGTTGATGTATTTGAAAAAATTATTTTAAACGCGGTTGTTCATTATTTTTTTTACAACTAAGGAAAATATTCAATTTTTCAGTCTGAACAAATTGAATATATGACATTTTTGCCTCAATTTCGATACGCACATTTTTATACACCCCACTCCAATATTTTTATGATCTTTTTAATTGGTTCGCCTTCTCACATTTAATAACCCCTACTCTACAATTTCTATCAATTTGAAGCATCTGTGTTTTTTTGTTATATTTGAATGATGTCTCCCAAAAAAGTTGACTTTTTCGTTCATTACGTTTTTATAAAACTAAGATAAATTATTGGGTTTTATAAACTCCAGCAATTACTACAAATATAAAAATCTGGTATTTTTGTCTTTGGGTACATTTCTTGATATGTCATTCCAATAATTTAAGTGTATTTTACATTTTGACACCTGTCACCACATTTTGTAACTCCTCCCCCTATTTTTCTTCAAAACCTTGAACTTCTGGTTTTCTCCGGTTTAGAGGTTTGAATGATTTAACTCTAATACGTTTTTTAGTTTTTTTAAATTATTTTCCAAAACTAAGAAACAATTAAAATTCCGTTATTCTTTAACCATCGTTCTCCTTTGACTACAAAAAAAATTGTATTTTCGTATGTCTGGATGAGCTCGAGCACGTCCTACTTGAATACATTTATTGCATTTTAATTTTTACCCTTCTTATTTAATTACCCATTCCCCTCTTTTTCTCTTCAGTTTTGGAGCATGCATGTTATTTTTCCTGTATGTAAGTGATTGAGTTGCTGTACATTTTTTACCATTTACTTTATGAAAACACTGGTATTTTTCGTAGTGCCGATGAGTCCTGTTTTGTATGTGGGGTGAAGTAAAATAAAAAACTATGCAAAGCATATTATTAAGTTAAAATCTTAAATATGACCATAATATCATACTTCGTTAAATACATTGTGTTGTGCCACTTTAATATTTTAATTATATATTAATATCCACACACCTGTAGCGACAAGTAGAAATCACCAACTTGGTAGTGTCAGAGTTTTATCTCGGGAATAAAGCGTGGTAGGCCAGTATCATAGCGTTAAGCTAAAGATGTCTCCAGCTCAAACATTTAATAATGTCTTTTGAGAATTCTCTGCACATTTCCGTTTTAACCCTCCTCCCATTTTTCTCTTGTCACATTGAAGCACCCCTGTTTCTTTTCCGGTATTTGATTTAAAATTATATATCTTTGAAAATTATTGTTTGCAAACTTTTACCCCTTTGTCTCTGTTGCTTTAAAATAAAAATAATTCCTCTCAGTTTCTATGCCCCCGCTTTTTTATACTTTAATCTATTTTTATTTCATTTTAATTTTACGCATCAACAGTTAATTACTTTCTTATTATAATGACCTTGTAGCACCCATTTCATTTTTCCTGTATTTGGGTTAAAATTCTGCGTATCCGTAAGTGAATTATGACTCTTCGTTCATAATTTTCGTTATGCTACATCTTAGGGCGCGGGATAGAATAAATTGTGAAAGGAATATGATTGAGATGAAATGGAAGTATATAACGGAAGTGATATATCGTTACGAATACGTATCAGAAAACTACTGCTATAATTTTAATGTCTGAGACGCTTGATTTTGGCGGGAAATTTGGCCGAATATCGCCAATTTGGCGAATTTCTATAAGATTTTCGAAATTTGTCGATTTGTAAAAAACTTCACGAGTTACGTGGATTTTCTACAGATGGTACGGTACATAAACCCGCTATACAGTTGGGTTGCTGCCGTGAAATGTATATAGGTATCTGCAAACTTAATGCAGAACCAAATGTACAATTTTTCTTCTTATTCTATATACCGGGTAAACAATTAAACAGTACTGTTAAAAAGTGTAAAAACTTATAAACTTTAGATCTGCGACATCTGTATATTACCACCCGCCCTATACGTCAGTATGCGCTTATCTCTAATCTAACCAAATTATTTAATTAAAAAAATGGAAATTAAAATATTTCTAAAAAAACTGAAAATATCGAAAGCTTTCCCCAGGTACGTCGAACCAAGAAACAACAAGTCCATTTTTTTTACAATTCTAAATATGAAAGAAGTGATCTTTTACATACTCTTGGACTTTGATTATCTCGAAGAAAATTCGTACTAAACTTTGAAAATATATTGTTTACGAGATGATATAAAAAAAATCGTATGTAGAACACGGGATATTTCCTATAGATTCCTAAATTTAAAACTGAGAACGCAACATAAAAAAATTAGAGCTGTTTCATGAATTCATCTTACTGAGACTAAAGACGTATTTTGCAACCGATTAAACCAAATTTTACACAAAAAAGTTGGGTATTTCGGTTGATTTTTTACTCTATATAAGCAATAATTTTTAAATCTCTGGAACGAGGCGTAATAGTATCGAAATAATTATATGTATAAATTTCTAGTTGAGTGTAAAATAGTCACGTATTTGACAATAATTAAAATTTTTAATTTTAATTCATATATTTTTTTATTTCAAAAGCATGAAACATATCGCAAAGACGTACCTCAGCGTACGACATGAATGACATTATCTTTCAAATTAAATGCACATACGTCATGCCTATTTCTGTAACATTGTTATAAATATTATTTGTTCAATGTCTTATCGATTTAAAAAAATACGAAAAATCGAAACCGACAGAAAATACGGTAAAAATAAAAAAACTGAATAGTTAATTGGTATTCAGGTATGCAAGAAACGTATGGTTTTATTCAAAGACAAATGTCTGATTTTTGACCCAACAGCAATAAACTTTTTACGATACATGAATATTGCAAGGAATGAAATTATTTGTGCCACTCCTAAAAGCTTGTTCGATATATAGAAATTAAAATCTATATGTAACTATATACTACAAAATTAATTGAGACAAAATTGTAGCTTTTACTTTCACGTAATGAGTTCTGCTAGAGATAAAATCATATAGCTAAAAGTATCCGTTAATCAAACGATATTTTACAGTGAAGTAATATACGGTTTTGGTAGATGGGCAATGCAGATTGCAAGTGATATAAGACATTTTAAATATGTTTAACATTGTAGAAATTGATTTGATATTAGTAACAGCATAAAAGTTTGATTAACATTGTCAACTGATTTCATAGCAAACAACAGCCTACTGTTGTTTTAGCGATTAATGTAGAGAGCAAGCAGCTTGACCGAATTTTAATATATCTTGCAAAGAGATCTAAATTTACTGCGTTTGCGATTGACGTGTTCTGATTCTTTATTTATGCTTTACTCTGGGTAAAAATATAGTTTATCACAAAGCCACAGAATGTAAACTTAACGGAATTAGTTTGTTTCCGAAGCAAAACAATTTTATTTTCGCACAATAAAAAAGATATAAAATTCCCTAAGGCGAAACTTTGCTTTTTGAGATTGTTATAGCAATTACACTAATACTCCTTTAAATGTGTAATTTGTTTGTATCCTGAAGAATAAAACAATTTTCTTCCGAAGCCAGTGGTAACTATTAATTTCCTTTTTCAGAAATATATTTCATAGTTGTATGCATACATCATTTGTAAAATTTTGTGAAAAGACGTGCATTGATATGCTTTTCTCATTTTTAGATGCAGTTCGAAGTGAGGGTCGAAGATTCTGGCAGGCAACAATTGATTCTTGACAGATGTTTTTACTAGAGTGAGGAATTTTAGCTTCGGCTTGCTTTATGAAACGTAGATGTTTAACCATGTGCGACCGTAACTGATTTTGCCATATGCTATTGGTAAGCAGTGTGTGTTCTATTTGAGATATGAATGATTTTTTAATTTTATTTATTTTGTAAATTTTATTAATAAAAAAATAATAAATGGAATCAATATAATTTTATTAGTAAAATACTAATTTTATTTATTTTTAATTTCATTCATTTTCAATTTTATTATTTTTATTTCATTATAATATCCATGCAGAAATGTTCATTCCAAACAGAAAAGTTTACATTAATTCCGATTTCTATCCTCTTAATTTTAGTTTCCTATACTATTCTCTGCATAATATGTCACTGAATTCCTTTTCCTTTTCAAATGCAATTAGCTATTTCTTTCATAGAACTGGTTCGTTTTCTTCATACATAACTGATCTGTTTTGCCTCTCCAACTAAAGGTTACTAATTTAGTTCCCTAAACCTTCTGCGTCCTTATTTCTCCTATATGATTTTCCTCTCAGACTAATATTTGATTATTTTGCCTTTTATTACTAAATCCACTTATTTTTACTGTTTTAACTGTTATTTTAATTTCCACAGAATGTTATATTATTTTGCTTACAAAACCGATTTATTCCCTCAGTATGCTGCTGCTTTGAAATTTCGGACTTAGTTTCTAACCAAGTTAGTCACAGTTATTTAGTTTGCAGAGTCTGGTTTTATTTATTTTGCAATTGATTTTTCTCTATTTCTGAGTGAAGGTCAGAAAGAGGTTTTTCTTTTGAATGTAAATATGTTCTTCCCTTGAAGGTAAATACATTTATCATTTGATAATAACCATGAGTATTTGTTTCCTTTCTGAAGGATATTTTGCTCATTTTATTGTATTAAATTAGTAATTTCATTTATTTCTAACCATTTCTTTTTTCGTGATGCATCATTTATCAGACATGGTTGTTTCTTTAATATGTAACTTCTGTTTTTCATTGCCTAGTGTAGGTAGTTAATTTAGTTTCCTAAACTGACAGTACCTTTTATATGTAACTACACTGTTATTTCATTTTCAGATGACATAAGATAGTTGCTTAGTTTTTGAAACCAATTGTTTTATTTATTTAAGACTACCGTTTCTTTCTCCGTATGAAGTCAGCTCATTTAGTTTTGGAATATTACTTTCTTCATACTTAACTGTTGTTAATGTATAATATGTGTCGTTAGACTCCAGTTGAGGAAACTTGTAGAGTTCTAATTTTTGGTTATACTACTTAATTTCGTAGTTGTGTATGATCGAAGAAACGTCGTAAGCGTTTAAAGCACATTTTTGTATTCCTCTGTGTTTCCCTGTTTCATATTTCCTTAGTTTCTTCTTAGAAATTTACTGCTTTCTCATTGTCAAAGCATTTATTCCTTGACTAATGTTAGCATATTTCTATTGATATACATTTTTCTGCTTTCAGTAGAGTAATTGCTATCTCATTTATTTTGAGGAATGGTGTTCTTTATTTGAATTTTAACCTGTTGATACTTTCACTTATTTGTTTAATATTCTTTTCTTATTTTGATTATGCCTAACAAAGTGAGCTATTTTTATGTCCACTGAATATTTGTATGATTCTTTTGACAATATTCATAGGCCGTGCATGGTTTAGATTTTCATGGGTGTTTTTTCTAATTTTTAATAAAAATGTTTGATCATGTGTGAAATGTTCTTCAAAAGTCCTTTATGAGAAGCCCCAATATTAAGAGTATGGGCTGTATGTTCCCTCTTAAAATAGTATAATCTAGCTCCTTTACGTAAGATATGTTATGCTTAAACTCATTTAACTAGATAAGGAGGAAATTGTATTTTAAATTTGTAGTTACAGTTAATTACATCTTACTGCCAAAATATCTACAGTTTAACGATTAAACTCTTTCATATATTCATAAATAATATTGTGAAGATATGCTTGCATTGTAATAAATATTAGAATAGAAAATATATTTTTAATTGACTTTTAGTTCGGATTTTTTCAAATTAATCTTGCAATTATTTCAGTTAACAATTACGTAAATTCATCCAAGGCTCTCATTTGCATGGTAATAATATATATATATTATTTTATGACAATGTGTTAGTTCAAACTCGTATTTTACATACATACTCCAATGCTAGTGTTCTAGAAATTTACGTTGATCTAGATAAGAAAATATCATTAATTTGGAATAATTAATGCTAAAAAAGTAAAACTTTTCCTTGTTCTAGTGCTTTACATAATATATTCGTATATAACATTTGTAGAGATACGTACGTCTTTAGCAGTGTTAGAGCACGAATTTAGTAGTAAGAATGAATGACTATATAATAATAAACGATTGTAAAACTTGAAAGAAACAATATTTATATGAGGGAATATGTGGTTTAAAATTACTTTTCCATTTATATAACCAGTAAAAATTTGCTGTTACGTCTTGAAAGACGCCGGAGTTAAACAATTCACTTATAAACAATATAAACATTACAAACAGTACAAACATGACATTGTAAACAGTATGATGGGACATTTCAGATGGGGCTGTATGAGGCATTTCTAAAAAACTTATGGGAGACATTAAGGGAAACAATAGAATTATGTTTGAAATTAAATTACTTGAATTAAATTACCAACCAGTTCTATAAGCCGAAAAAATCCTCCTAGTACTGTGAATTAAGATTAATGTAGATATCAGTTTGATCCAGTTTTTGTATTTTTACAGAGTGATCTGACTTTAATACGTTTGCCATTGACTCTGTTCTGACTTTTTAAATGCGTTTTACTCTGTGGACAAAATAGTTTCTTAAAAGAAGGTATAATTTAAAATTAACCGAATCAGTCAGTCTCAAAATCAAATGATTTTCTTTTGTAGCTATTGGAAAAGTTTTGCAAAGGAAAAAAGTATCGGAAAAGTAACGTGAGGTACACATTAGCATTTTGAGATTGTCACCACCGCTTCACTAATTATACTGATTTAAAGTGTAAATGTCAACATTTTGTAGTTTGAAGAATAATACTTGCTTTCGAAATAAGTGGATAGAATTAATTTATATTTTACATTATATACCCAATGGTATTTTTTGTAGTGATTGGAGCGAAATTTATGTAGGTATATATATATATATATCATTTGAAAACTTCATGAAAATAAACCTTGCTAAAATATTAATGGCTTAATTTGAGATGCTTCCCCCACTTGTAGATGCAGTGCGACCTGGGTATCTAAAATTCTGACAACAATAGTCTTGACAGATGCTTTTCCTGGAATGAGGAATTTTGGAGTTGACGTGCTTTGTGAATAGTAAATATGTGTTACTGCGTTCGACCGTGACTGATTTTACCATATACTATTGGTAAGCAATTTGTGTTCTAATTGAGATTTAAATGGCGTGTTTATTATTATCCCTTTATTTATACCGTAGAAAAATGTATTGTCTTCTTTTAATTTCAGTTTCCAATATTTACTTTTACCCTTGATACGTAAATGCCCTTATTTTATTTTCAAGATGAAATTAGCTGATTTTATATAATCTGTTATTTTCCTTAATCTATAAAGGATCTGTTTTTGCTTTTCTGGATATAGGTAACTAATGTAGTTTTTGAAACCAGTGGGTTCATTGTTATCAACTGTGTATTTTCTCTCCAACTGATGATTGCTTATTTTGTCAATTAATATCTAAATCGGTGGCTTTGCATTAGTTTTGACTGCTATTTGACTTACCGCTTGAAGTTGCTTATTTAGACCACGAAAGATATTCGCTTGTTTTAAATGGAGCTATTTTGGCTTTCTGGATGCATTTATTTACCAAAGTTAACCATAATTATTCAGTTCATAAAAATTGGTTTTCTTTGACTTGTAATTTTTTTGCGATTTCCAATCGAGGTCGAAAACAGATAGTTTTGTCTTTATACATATTTTGCTTTTACTTTGAATGTAAATACTTTTTTCTTTTAAATGTAACTATGGTTTTTGTTTAAATGTAACCACGAATTTTTTTTCTAATGGGTTTCGTCATTTCATTGTTACAAATCAGTTGTTTCCTTTTAGTAACAGTTTCTCATTTATTGATGCACTTAGCCAATTTTATAGAATATGCTGTTTCCTTAATATGCAACAGCTCACTCCTCTTTTTCACAATTTGACATAGTTTCTTTTGCGAAATTCGCTTTTTCTTAGGTAACTGTTCTTGGGCAATTTCATTTTCAGATGAAAATAGTTACTTTGTTTCTGAATCGAGTCTTTTATTTATTTAAAAGCTCGTTTAATTTTTTCAAAACGTCAAAAATTTTTTATGTGAAATTGTGCGTAACTAAACCTTTTATGCGTAATGTATATACTTATATAGTTTCTCAAACTGGTTGTTACCCACTTTTTACAATGCTACTTAATTTCGTAGTGTTGCATGATCTTAATAAACTTAAATGCTTTAAATCATACTAACTTTTTCTGATAATATCCTTGTTTTTTTTTGCTTTTGCTGGATGGAGTCTTATCTCAATTATTTTGACGAAGGTTTTTTGTTTACGGGTATATTTTCTTTGTTATGATCCCCAGTATTTTGTACAATTTTTCTATCAGTGGGTTATACGTTCAGTTCTTCAGTGTTATGATATGTATCAATATTGGTAGTAATATATATATATATATATATTCTTTATTAAATCTTACAGATAAACTAGATCTTTAAGATAGATTGTGCTTAGCTTCATTTAAGTAAGCAGAAATGGAGTTACTATTTGAAATTTGCAGTTTCAATTAATTATTGTCTGCTGCTCAACAGGTCTTAGTTTGCCTACTAGAATCTTTTATATGCTCAATATTGTTGATATTCTTATCAGTATTAAAAATGAAAAAATGTATTTATAAATGTATTTTAGTTCACATGTTTTAAGATGTATATTATTGCAAATATTTACAAATAGTTAACAATTTGTCTATCCCGCAGATAAATTTAGGGCACTCAATTGGCTCATATTATAAACTATTTAACTACTATAAAACTAGAAACATACACTGATTTTCAAAGAGCGCAATGATAGGAAAATACTAAATGTAGAATACATAGCGTAACCACTCAGATAAAAATAATTTCTGTCTAGTTCTAGTACTTTACATAATATAAAACATAATTTCATAAAAATACATGTTTTTGTTATTGGATTATTTTTTCACATTTTCGCGCAAGTATGGACGGCTACATAATAATATAGTTAATGATAGTAAATCCCGCAGATAAGCAATGAGAGAATAGAGCACATGAATTTTAAAATTAAATTGATTTTTCATTTATGCAATCAGTGATTATATTTTCGTTAATGGGGGGGATAGGCAAGGCACCAAAAACAAAGCATTTTAGAAAGTTTTAAAAATGAATCTTTTTTGTAGTTTTCAATCTAAACGACATCATAAAAGATAATATTTGGGATATTAAAATTTGGTGTTTAAATATAAGGAATACATTTTGTTTGATGACAGAAACATCGGAAAAGTGGAGACATTTGCATATTATTCGTAGTTGGAATCCAATAAACGAGAAATCCAATCACAAAATTTTAACTAATCCAATCGAAACATTTTTAATTAAAATTTTAAAATTAGCAGTTTTTTTACTGAAAATTACAAAAATTTTATTCATGCCGTTTGGATCACTAATTTTAAATAGCAACGGTTTAAAAGATAACTCGATGGTTCAGGGATTTGTGCGTCCACTAAAAGTTATTAATTTTCAATTAGAATTTGCATTTAGTACTAAAATGATTAATTATACGTCACATAGCATATGGAGTAATTTATTTTTCTCTAAATATGGCAAAGGTTTTTTTAAACATGAAATAAACTGTTTTGTCTCATACTATATAGTTCCAACATTTGAACTCATTGGGAAGCATTACATCTAGTGCTTATTCATGATCGCCAAACTTTGTGGAGACATTGCGAAATTATCAGGAAAACCCAAAACTTGTTAAAGTAAATAAATTTGAAAAATTTTAGGAAGCAAGTTTAAATGTAATTTTTTTTTACCATTGCCCTTTGTGTAATATCATGTACTTTACCTGTCTACACAAGCGTGATCTTTAGCAATTCAATTTTGATTCCACTAATCTGATGTTCCAAACCAATTTTATATTACAGCATGTCACACAACCACTTCATGGATTTCCTGGATGAAACGAAGCTTAGGTGATTACAATTGTTTCGAAAGAGCTGTAATTCTTCAGGCCAAGAGAACAAGTAGAACAGTATGAGCCTCCTTAACCACTGCTAGGAACGAACTGAATGTAGTTCGTTCCTAGCAGGGGTTAAGATCGCATACAGTTCTACTTGTTCTCTTGACCTGAAGAAGAGGAGTTATAGCGTCCACGAAACATGTTAGTTACCTAACTTGCTTATGCTTACCCTTTCATCAAGGAAGTCTTGTGTTTTTTTCCAATCACCTTAAATTTTTAACAAGAGCGACAAACATAAATCGAATTCTTTTGATTAAAAAAGCCCTAGCTTTCACAAGTTTTCCGAGGCTTTTAAAAATCTTAGGATATATTTATTGATTTCCAAGTTCCCTTATCACAAATAATTTGAACATTTTCCCTAGGTTCGCTGTGGCATCCTTGGGGTAAATATAACAGAAGTGGAAGTTTGAATTTTTCAACAAGTATGGCATGTAAAAAATTGCGTGTATGTTTTGGAATGTAATAAAATATTTGATTTAATTAGTTATGTCAGTCTATGTTTTGCATTTTAAAAGGGGGGGGGGCTATGCGCGGGATTCCAATAGACTAAGTCCACACGCATGCGCACACTGGCTGGTGCACCAGCCAGTGTGCGCATGCGTGTGGACTTAGTCTATTGGAATCCCGCGCATAGCCCCCCCCCCTCTTTTTTTCTCTCTCTACCATGCTAATTTTGCAATAGAAATAATGTTTAAATTCAATAACTGGATGCAATGCATTTTTATTTACACATTCAGAAGTTTTACAACAAAAAAGATGGACTTTAACGTTACAACTGACAACATTTTCAGATGATGTGCGGCAAAAGTAAACTTCGATTGGTCCACAATGTAGGAGACTTGTTATTATTACACAGTTTCAAGGATTCAGTTCTCTATTAAAACTACTTTGTGCCTCCATTTCACTCATATAGTGAAGTTACCAGAACCTTCTAGGAAAAGAAGAATGTCTGCTGTGAAAATCCGATACTATTAACAAATAAATTTACAGAAAAACAAAAATCATCATACAAAATGAACCCAACAATCTGAAGTTAAGTATCTCGGGAGTCCTTAAAGTGCCATAACAGTGAATTCCCTATTTTATTTTGTACCTAACATTTTAGGACTAACAAGTGACCTGTAGCACATATGATAATTGTTTCAATAAGGTGAATCTGATAATATTTTTAAAAATTGTATAAAATGTTTATGAATTTATTAAACGTTTATTTTGCATTCGCGTATGATTGCAACAAAGCTATTGCTTCCAGAAACAAAAATATCGCTGATTGTGATGCAAAAGTATCCATTTAAGAAGTTACACTTCAAAATAAAAACATTTGCATAATTAAAGTTTAAAAAACTTTTAATTATGCAAATATTTTTAATTTGAAGTACAACATTTTAAATGGAAACTTTCGCATCATAATAAGCAACATTTTTTGTTTCTGGAAATAATAGTTTTGTTGCAAACATGTGCGCAAGCAACCTATATAAAAATATAATTTTAAGTAATTCATGGAAATTATACAATTTTTAAAACTATTATCATATTCACCTTGTTGAAACAATTATCATATATGCTACAGGTAATCCAGTTGTTAGCCCTAAAATGTTTAGGTATTATTGATGTATAGGAGAGAAGCTACGAAATAACATGGAAAGCCCTGGGATTCACTCTCTTTATGGCACTTAAAGAGACTCCTGAGATCCATTCAATAATATTTAAAGTTTCCAAAAAAACTTAAATAGAAGCACACATATAAAGAGGTAAGGGAAACATAGTACTGAGTAAAATTTCGTGAGTGTTTAAAGTAGTGATGAAAAGCGCATCGATAAATGTATTCGGCTTAAAGGATAATATCCGGAATTATGAGAAAGCTACCTAGATGCCTTAATTTAGGAATTATATCGGGCTTTGTGCAGAAAAATCTTAAGCAGTTAAAACAATATTTAATTTAGAATTATGCGCCTACTGCAGTCACCAACCTTATTGGAAAAAACGATGTTCTTATTAAAATTATCACCACCGAATAGAAGTATTGCCATCACAGGGGAGAAGTTATGTCTGCATTATCAAATCTAATGTCTAAACCAGTCATGTTGGTAATATTAATTTGTGTAATTTATTTAAAAGCGGCACAAGTTATTTAAAATTAAATGATTTATATATTAATTTTAACAATGTTTCTTGTTTGTTTCATTAAACTACTAGGCAAAATATAACGTTGCAGGGAGGGCTCAAAACGCACGAAGATTACATATCATTGTTTACCTGAGATACTTCACCAAAAATTCCGAAAAAACCATATTTATTCTTTATCCAGCTTTACAAGCTAATCGCTTGTGTGCCGCTTTGGCTTTTCTGTAAACAAGAAAATATAAAACATATGGTTTTTACTTATATTCCATAATGTTCTTATTGAAAGTTGTGGCAAATGCCAATATTTATACATTTCTACCCACTCGCAATGCCAACTTGGTTCTTCTGTTTCCTTATACCAATTTACTTTTTGTGAAAATCAATACCACGATTTCTGGTGAGCAATGCTATGAAATTGGTTACGTTTCAGTTTATAACTTTCTAAGGAGAACGCTCTAAATAAGATTATCGCTCTGTATATATTTTATAAACAAATTGTGTGTTATTAAATTAAAAGTAAAATAAAAAAAATCTGATGTGGGCAGCACATGACTTTCCTTATATAAATGTAATGAATTTACTACTTTAACAGTTAAAAAATGTTTTGTAGTAGATACTTATATTGTTTCCAAGATAATGATTTTTCTTCAATTAGTCGTAATTTTCATTGATTTAGCGTCATTTTTATCCATTTGGCAACATTTAAAAATGTCGGCAAGTTGGCGACATTCTGCTAAATTCGTTGCCAAAATCTCGCCAAGCGTTAGAACGGAGAAATAAGTTATTCTTACAGCGGATAAATTACTATTGGCGCACAAATACAAAAGTATTATACAGAATATCTTTTCCCGTGAATGGAACGAATTAGATGCACGAGAATGATGTCACCCAATTTATCGCATGATATTACATATGAAAAGTGAAGATGTTTCTTAACAGTTAATATTTTTTTTTAATTTATGGGATTTTTTGATAAATTTATTTGAAAAATGTTCAATATCTCGAGAACGGTTCATGCTAGCGTTCTAAAGTTTATATCAATCGTTTTCTATGGAAAAATTACATAAGAAATGTCTATTTGCGTAACTTTATTAAAAAGTTTTGATTTTTTGATGATTTTTTCAAAATTTCATTCGAAAGTTTAGGGGGGTTCTGAACATCCGATTATGTTCTAAAACAATAGGCTTCCAGTATTCGCGGATTGTGATTTATGTACCAAATTTCTTTCGAATCGCTCTATTCGTTCGTGAGATATCGTCTCCAGACTCACTGGCACACACAGATATCACTTAAAAATGTTCGATTCGTGATCAGGGATGCTTGAAACGTGCTCTCCCGTCGAAAACTTGAATTCGAATTTTCGACCCAGTTACAATACTTTCCTGATACATTATAAGGAAAGTAAAAGAAAAATGTTTTCATTTTAAGATGAAGATTGTGAAATATCTCTACTGGCAATAACCTGTTAGATGTTTAGTTTCATTTACATGTTTTATTCCCATGTCTATCATAATTTTGTTTGATATAAATAACCCAGTTAATTTTCCCAGTTAATCCTTCGTACGATGTATCACTATTTCAAACTAAAACAAGCCTTTCATTAAAAACAATTGTAGTATCCACAATTTCTCTAAGCATAAAAATAAATCAAAATTTTATATATTTTCGAGACCTGCCTCTATAATTTCCCTTTATATGTGTGCTGTACATTGTATAAAAAGTAATAACATAATAATATTAAGACACATTACCTGCATTCACAAAACATACAGTTCCATTGAAATACTCTATAAGCTGTAATATGGCTGAATATCTGATAATTGTCAATTTTCATGTTCAAAAAAATTTTTTAACTTTATAGTTTCTAGAAATTTTTCCTTAGAATAAGTCCTTGGAAATGCATTTTAAGATTTCTAAAAGATGACACAGCTGTGTAACATATTTAATAGGATTCCTATGTATTTTCAATACGTTCTCATGATAGAAATTAGCGGGACTGGAATTAAATATAGGTATGCAATTCCAGATAGAAAACCAAACCTATCGTTGAGAATAAAAGTATGCCCTAACTGGAGATATAATATTTTTATATATAATAACAAGTAAATTCTTATCAGAAATGAGATGATATACATACTCATGAAAAATGAGTCATACAATTGCGTTTTGCATCGGCCTGTTAATAAATACAATACTACAAAAATTTCAACCAGATCTGGATAAATAGTGTTTATTTTTAAGTTTAAATCATTGCTATGTTCATCTAATAGATGAAAAGGACGATATTTTTTCTATATTATCATGATATAAACGATTTTCAGGGTCAAACTCATATCAGAAAATTTTCAAAATAATATCGTTAAAAGTTTTATAATAAGGATTTTTTTACAAGTTGTCATCGTATTTTTTTAAACTAAGGAAATAGTGGGATGAAGCTTCTGAGTTTTTGTTAGATAAAAACTAATCTCATCACATAGGGACACCGACATAAATGACAAATTTGTATTTTTGTGAATTCAAATGTACATTTAAAATTGAAAATTACTTTTCTGTTGCAAAATATGTAGAACTGATTGTAATCTAAACAAATATATCAAAACGTATCTATCAATTTGTTATGTTTTTAAAGCTCAAGAGGCACAAAAACGACAATTAACAATTATTCAGCCATATAGTAAATTATGCATATTATAATTTCAATTCTTACATACACTATAATCTCGATAACAAAATAAAGTAAAAGAAATTAGTTAAAACTTCATGTTGGTAAAATGCTAAAATTGTTTGAGACAATAATTAAACAGATGGATTACATCCCATTGCATTTTATATCTTTTCTCTGCCAAAAATCCCGTATTTGAATTAAATATCTTATATATTTAATCCGTTAATTTTGCAGAAAAAAATTATCAGTATGATGTAAATTTAGAACTCAAAGAATATAACTACGTAGTCAAATTTATTTTACAGTGCAATTTAATTTTGACACCAGATTCTGTAGCCTGTTACAACTAATAACATATTACTTCTACTCATAATTAGGGCACTCCTCATAATTTATTAAGCAAAAATATGTAGCACTCCATATTCTTGCTGTGTCAAATGAGAAAGGGTGGGATTTACTAACACATACAATATCTAAATGTAATTCTTAAGGCATTATGGTATTATCAAGCTGCTTTTCATCCATAAGAGTTTATCATCTCCTTCTCTCTAACTCGATACTGATTGAAAGGGAGATCAGAAAGTCGTATTATACTGATCTGTATTGAAACAGAAAGCTAAGTAGGTATCTATGCATAAAACTTTGGTAGAAATAGTATGTTTAATACATGGGCTTCTCTACAGATTAAATAATCTTGAAGTTGCAGAAAAAGACAAGAGATACTAGATCGCACTGAGTATTAGTATTCTTTGTGTTGCTACTTGATAATTTAAACTTTCCAAACATAATTAAAATCCCTTGATTATTTAAAAAATATATTGGTTGTTCCTTTTGTGACATTCTTAAAGCGTCATATGTTTTTTGACGTAATAAGTTTAAACTGAGAAAATTTTCCTGTGATCTTTCGAATTAGAATCGCTATTATAATTGTGATAAATGCATCTCATGTTATTGAACAGACTCAGGGCATCATTTAAAAGCTGCACTGAACAAACTCGCGTAGAAATATTGAAGTAAAAAAACCAACCTCTCATCTAAATAACATACAATAATATACATGTAGTATTGTTTTACGAATTCAATATTTTTGGTAGCATTATTTTATGTACACTTTGCATTCAAGTGGTTCACCATACAGATCGTTCATAAACACATTTGCACCATCTTAAGGATCGATTAGATCAGCGTTTCCCAGATTGGGGGTCGCGACCCGATACGCAATCTGCACCATCATATGGATCGATTATATTAACCTTTCCTAGATTGGGGGTCGCGACCCGATACGCAATCTGCACCATCATATGGATCGATTATATTAACCTTTCCTAGATTGGGGGTCGCGACCTGGCACCGGGCCACGAAAGCAAAATGCCTGGTCGCCTAGAAGAAACTCTCGAAAATCCAGATGGTTTGTTTTAGTTCTTTACGAAACTTTAAAATACGAGCAAATAACGTTGAACCGGGACTTTTGAATAGTTAATTCCGTTCGGATCCTCGCCGTTTCGCACATCTTCGACAGCATACTACCGATGGGTTTTGGGCTGTCTTGTCAGGAGTACCCAGTTTAAGCAGAAAAAGCAATAACATTTCCAATGCCTTTTGTCACGATCTATAAGTGTCATGTCGCCATTCTGTGCGCCATGAGCGTTTTGTGTTTTCCGAGAGAAAAACTCTCTTTTCTCTCCTGTGCCTGTATTGAATGTTTGCTAGGCTTTGTCCGGATTGCCGAGCATGGAGATTTCGTGTTTTGTTCGGAACCGTTGGCTCGAAGGAGGATTTCTGTCTCTGCCGGAGAGTGACGTCGCATCGCGTGTTGCTGGGGCGCTCGCTTGCCTGCCAATCAGGAAGCGGCTTTTTGGAGAAGTGAGAAGTTCGCATTTTTGCTCTCGCTCTTGGCTCCTGGACTTCAATGAAGAGAAGACGCATTGAATTTTTGTCTTAAAACCTTAAGACAAAGGCTTTGGCCGAAATGGCTAAAATTCGATGGCTGTACCTTTGTTTCTGTTAAGAAACCATTTCAAGATCCAAGGATGAATCTACAGTTCCTGCGGAATTCAATTTTTATTCAAAATTTTCTAAAATCCTTTTATTTTTTCCAGGACGATTCCTGTCGTTTGAGCGGTTGGTGTCTTCATGCCTTGCGCCTTGCTGAGATTTTTTGGACGGAGATTTGACTAAATTTTAATTGGAAATTAATGATGTATCTTGTTTAAAGAACTTTTCGGAAGCTAAATTCGGCTCCTTCTCCTCACGTGAATTTTGTAGAACTGTGGAACTTTTGGTTTGATATTCGGTGCGCGTACTTCTGGTTACAGGTAACCTTTATGATAAATTCTGGAACTGAGAGTTCCATTGCAGTCAATGGATTAGCGTTCAAAGCAGGCACATAAATTGTTAGAAAAGTATGATTATTATAATATCTAATTTGAAATTAAGTAGTTTGTGTAATAATATTCTATGAGGTGCATATGTTTGATTTTGTTAACTAAGATATTGGAAAAAATGCTCTTAATAAGAAGATAAAATACCTAATGATGATTGATTTGAAAGTAATGTTTTGATTTGAATAAATGGATTTCCTTAATTGATAAATGTGTATTCCATCTAGTATCCCTTCATTTTCCATTCTCACTGTGTACCACCTAGAATTCAATTCTTCTAGACTGGGGAATCTTTGCATAAATGATAATACCTGGGTTGATAAAAATGACACTAACCACTTTTATTTCTATGTTGTTTTATGCTGTGATGTGTACGATCACTTGGCTTTTGTGTGTAGCGGAATCTGTTCCCACAAGTTGGTTCTGAAACCGCTACCACAATAAGCGTGAAGCAGGCTTTTCATCAGTGGTTTTATTAAACAATAAATATAGAAACCAATTGGCGTTCGAACCAGATCTAGGAATAATGTTATCTCTATCGCTAAATATGACGTTTCTAGTTAACAAGAAACAGCTTCACATTTCTAATTAATTGGTTTTACTTTGATTTCTTTGCATTTTTGTAAGAGTAACTGTTTTTTTATTATATTATATGAAAACTGTATGGACAATTAAATCTGTTCTATTTTACCTATAGGCAGTACAGGCGATAAACAATTTTAGTGGGCCATGAAGGACAGGAATGAAAATAACCTGGCCACGAAAAAAAAAAGTTTAGGAAACGCTGGATTAGATAATTACTCATCTTTAGTATTTTCGTATATGACTCGCGAAGAACATTTCAATTAAATTTTAGGAACTTTCTTCAGCGGTTGGCGTATACCATTACGAGTGTATAAGTCAATGAACCAATGGGGGCGATAGAGGGAGGGGGGAGAGAGCGACAGAGAGGTGGGGAGAGAGCGACAGAGAGATGGAGAGAGAGCGACAGAGAGATGGAGAGAGAGCGACAGAGAGATGGAGAGAGAGCGACAGAGATGGGGAGAGAGCGGTAGAGAGATGGGGAGAGAGGGACAAAGAAATGGGACGAGATCGGCAGAAAGAGAGATCGGCAGAGAAATGGGTAGAGAGCGACAGATGGATGGGTAGAGAGCGACGGAGAGATGAGGAGAGAGCGACAGAGAGATGAGGAGAGAGCGACAGAGAGATGAGGAGAGAGCGACAGAGAGAGGAGAGGGAAGCGACAGAGAGGGAAAAGCAAACAAAGGGGGAGAGAAACAGATGGATAGATGGGTGAGGCACATAGAGGGGACAGACAGAGGGAAGGGAGAGACAGAGAGAGAGACGACAGAGAGGGAGAGATGAGAGACAAAGATAGAGGAGAGAGATGAGAGACAGAGAAAGGAGAGAGGAGAGAGATAGGAGAGTCAGAGATAGAGGAGAGACAGAGAAAGGAGAGAAAGAGGAGAGCGAGAGAAAGATAGGAGAGAGACAGAAAGAGGAGAGAGAGACAAAGAGATAGGAGAGAGACAGACAGAGGAGAGAGAGAGGGATTGTACAAACCACAACTACTATTTAAGTTAACTATTAAAAAGAAATTATATTATTTAATACAAATAATTACATTTTCTCCATTATTCCTCTTCATGTACAAGGTAGGTAGCGACTTGGTCCTCATCCAGGGCTATAAAAAAAGAAAATTGGTATATATCAATGAAATGAGAACTCCTTCAATCTTGATGTAAGTCTGGAGGTACTGTAAATGAGACAAAATAAAAAGTTATACATAAAGGAGTTATAACATTTATACAATGCATAAAGAGTATGTTGAATTGCAGTCTTTTAAATAAAAAAAATTGAAAATTATCCAATTATAACCCAGCACATAGTCACAGCTCCTTACAGTTAGATGCATTTTACAACAATATGCTTATGGCTTCTATGAAGCAAAACTGAAAATTATTCAGAACGACTATGTTAGATCAGAACAGGTAAATTATATAAAGTCATAATGCAATGAAAAGTACACTGGTCAGGAAATTGTGAATTTCACAACTAGTCAATGACATACACATGATAATAGGATTGGCTCAAAATGCGATGATTTTTCCTCTTTAAATATTAGTACACAATCACTGTACTGATAAGAAATTAATTTTGCTTTAGATTAGAGAGAGAGCGAGATACCTCAGTAAAAATGTTTGTAGATATATTTAGATGGAATTGATATTGCATAGTATTGAACTATTTATGCAATGAACACTAGTTGGTAAATCACAAGTAATGTTTTTGATAATGTAAACTTTTGGTTGTGAATAGGATAACATTTAATGGAATGATTATTGGTTGAAAAATTAGTCAAATTTCTGGTACATTGGGGCATAATACGGTGAAAGTTCGCAATAAACTTCATAAAAATACTATTTAGAATGCGTATGTGGATATATTGTGGCATCTTGTATAGTAAAGAGTTTTCTGTATTTTGAAAAAAAAATATTTTTCATCTAAATTTTTAAATAGTTTCTGCTCAGTAATTACTTCCAGAAATATTAAGGTTGTTTACGTTACCATGTTGGACAGAATGGGGAGGAATGAATCCCAGACATGCTATCGTAATCAATTACTTTAAAACTTATGGATGTACGCCTTCCAGAAAGACCTACTGAAAAATTCTGTGTAGGGGGTTTAGATATATAGATCCACATTTGCAATATTCAACCATTGTACTCTTTGAAAAAATACGCAACAACACGCAGAAACAGAAACATTGAACAGCAAGAAAAACATACTCTAACATGGGATGACAAAGTGATCTTTTCATCCAATGTGGCTGACAGAAAGTAGATTTTCCGATAGTGACATTACATGTAAACTGCCAATATAAGAAACGAGTTTGATTTTTGAAAACACTACTGTACTTTTTCTACAGATTAGGCAAACCTAAATAGTGCACAAAAACACTTCAATTGAATTTTCATTACTTGTATGAATAGGCTTACCTTACATAAAAAATAAGATCGGACTGTCTGTGTGTCGTCTGTAATGAAAAATCTAAGCTTCAGGCAACCGCAAATTTCGAGTAAATTGAACTTTCAATAAAACTGACTTCGTAGAGTTTGTTTTTACTTTCCTTATATACATAATGTATAAGGAAAGTATTGTGACGGGGTCGAAAATTCGAATTAGAGTTTTCAACGGGAGAGCACGTTTCAAGCATCCCTGATCATGAATCAAACATTTTTGAAGTGATGTCTGTGTGTGTGTGTATCAGTGAGTCTGTGGAAACGATAACTGATGAACGAGTAAGTCTGTGGGCCGATTCGAACGAAATTTGGTACAAAAATCACAATCCGTAAACACTGGAAGCCTATTGTTTTTACATGCAATCGAATGTTTAGAAACCCCTAAATTTTTGAGTGAAATTTTGAAAAACTCGTCAAAATTTCAAAACCGCAAATAAAGATACGCAAATACATATCTGATGTAAATTTTCATTAGAAAACGATTGACATAAATTTTAGAATGATTATATGAACCGTTCTCGAGAGATTGCACATTTTTCAAAAAAAATTATCAAAAAGTTATATAAAATGAAAAAAAATATTCCCTATCGAGAAACATGTTCACGTTTCATATGTAATACCATGCGATAAATTCGGTGACATCATTCTCGTGGATCTTGCTCGTTTCTTTCATGAAAAAAGATACTCTGACTAATACTTTTGTCTTTGAACGCCAATAGTCATTTATCTGCTGTAAGAATAACTTATTTCTCCGTCCATAACGCTTGGCGAGATTTTGGCGGAATGTCGCCATCTTGGCAACATTTTCAATTGTTGCCAAATTAACAAAAATCTCGCCAAATTGATAAAAATGACACTAAATCATTGAAAATGACGACTACTTGAAGAAAATCCAATATCTTGGAAAGAAAATAAATATCTACTATAAGAATAACATTTTTTTTTAAATGTAAAAGTAGTAAATTCATTGCATTATATAAGGAAAGTCATGTGTTGCCCACATCAGATCTTTTTTTGTCGAAATTAGTTTTTTTAAATATATACATAGTATCATGTATAAGGAAAATATTATGAAGGAAATGAAGGATTATCCAAATTTCCGATGGAAGAGGATGTTTCATCCCCGATTTCAAATAGAGAACTTTTGAGGTGATGTGTGTGTTAGCGTAAATGTATATTAGTGTGTATGTGTTTTAGTGTGTCTATGAATGAAATATTTCACGAAAGAATGAAGCGTTTCGAACGAAATTTGGTACAGATATTATAATCGGTTGAGATTTAGTAAAAAAAAAACCCTTTTCTCCACCTGTCTGCAATGCTTGGCGATAAATGTGGCAAATTTTGTGATAAATTTGACAAAATATCGCTAACGAAACGACCTTTTGTTATGATGCCAAATTTACTAAAATATCGTCAAAATTGCAAAAATGACGCCAAATTGATGAATTAATTGCGCTCTTAAAATAAGTTTTATTTCGTCGACCACTTAAGGAATGGAATCTGTCGTCACACAAGAAAACAGATTACACATTCGGAGTCGTTGGGTCAAGAAATTTGCTCGAAAATTCATATATTTCAAACTTTAAAGTCCAAAATATGTATTTTAGCTTTTTGACAGACGAAAATTTGTGAAAGATACAATTTACACAATGAAGTCGAATAAATGGTCACTTTCATGTAGTTTTTAACGAGGAATTAAATGCGACCATTTTGTTGTAGCTAGCACGTACTGTTTTCGAAATATTCAGCACATTAAGGTTGATTGAGGTTTTTAACACTTTACAACAAAGTTGAAAAGTCAGACAGACAGACAGTCCGTCTGTCTGTCTGCCTCTCTGACCCTTAGATAACTGCCGTAAAATTGATTTAATCAAAATGAAATTTTAGTATGTTGTTCAGACGGTCTGTGGGACCTATGGGAAATAAATGAATAATATCACGCAATTAGTTTTGGATTGAACCCGGGTTGAAAAAATTAAAAACATTGAGCCCTATGGGACCTAATTCTTCAAACATTTTCTAAGCGGGTTTAAATTCACAAATTGCTTCGAAAATTTTAGGTAATATTCAAATTGTTCCATAAAATATATAAAAAAAATTTCAGCGAAATATATTCAGTTGTTTTTTAAATAAAAATTAAAATAATAATTACATCTCTTATATGAAGCGATCACGTGAACATGATATGAAAAGATCACATGACCCACTTCAAAAGGATATATGGCATCCATCTTGTCTCAAAATTGTGATTTTTAAGTTCTTTTTAATTTATATTGAGTGTTGTGTCCGTCCTAAAACCACCTTATTTTTGCTTAAATTCTGTGCATCTACATACTGAAACAACGCAATTACAATATATTTGAGTTTAAATGATCATCCAAATTTGATTATTTCTACAACGAAGCTTATTTTTCACTTATGTAAAATGTAAACAGCAAAATATGTAGAATGAGTTGTTTTAGATTTGCTGTATATCTTTAACACAAAATTATTTAGCCCATGGAGTCTGCATAGCTGATATGATTGAAATATTCATTGATTTTACAAAGAGAAGGACGATTTTTTTTGATAAAGTTCTAAGCATAGAGTTTAATTACTTGTAACTCCATGGTCTTAATTTTTAAATAAAATAAATTGTTATAGTATTGTGAATGAAATGAATGGGAAAAAGTTATGAATGAAATGCCTTTTTTATAGAGGGATCCAGGCGTGTTATTTTTTCTATGCCGTCATTTGAATAAATTTCAGATGTTTTCGATAAAGTTTTCAAATAAAATTAATTATTGTAGTATTATGATAGTTTTAAAAATATTACCGATAAATGTATGGCATTTTAGAGATGTTTAAACCATGCAATTTATATTTCAATGCCGTCATTTGAATGAAGTTTATTTTTTTCAATAAAGGTTTAAGTTTTCAAATATAATAAATTAATGTAGTATTGTGATAAGTTTTAAAATATTACCAAGGAATGTATTGCATTTTAGACTTGTTTAAATGAAATTGCATTGAAGTTGGAAACTGTTTCATAATCAATGCTTTAAGCATGATTGATCTTCCTTGCTTTTATTTACTAGGAATCGAATGCGACCATTTCGGTGTAGTTCGTACATATCATTTATGATATGTTTATGTATTTTGATGGAATTTTTGAAGAAAAAGTGCAATGTTCATAATAAAGTTTAATGAGGAGCTATTTCTGTAGTTTTTTTATGAGGAATCAAATGCAGCTATTTTGTGGTAGTTAATACATACCATTTTTGAGATATTTAAAAATGTATGGTGGAATTTCTTAAACAAGAAAGATCAAACATGCTTAAAGGATTGATTATGAAATACTTTCCAACAGCAATGCAATTTTATTTAAGCATGTCTAAAATGCCATACATTCCTCGGAAATATTTTAAAACTTATCACAATACTACATTTATTTATTATATTTAAAACTTAAACCTTCATCGAAAAAAATGAAGTTCATTCAAATGACGGCATTGAAATATAAATTATCTGGTTTAAACATCTCTAAAATGTGAAACATTCCCCGGTAATAATTTTAGAATTTTCATAATGCTATGATAGTTTATTATATTTGAAAACTTCATCGAAAACAACTGAAATTCATTTAAATGACGTCATAGAAAAATAACACGCCTGGCTCTCTTTATAAAAGCAGCATTTCATTCATAAATAATTTTCCATTCATGTCATTCATCATAATACTATAATAATTTATTTTCTTTAAAAATTACGACCGTGGAGCTACAAGTAATTAAACTCTATGCGTTAAACTTCATCGAAAAAAATCGTCCTTCTCTTTGTAAAATCAATGAATATTTCATTCATATCAGCTATGCAGACTCAATGAACTAATTGATTTTGTGTTAAAGATATACAGCAATTCTAATACAACTCATTCTACATATTTTGCTGTTTACATTTTACATAGATGAAAAATAGGCTTCGTTGTAGAAATAATCAAATTTGGGTGAGCAGTTAAACTCAAATATATTGTAATTGCGTTGTTTCAGTCTGTAGATGAACAGTATTTAAGCAAAAACAAAGTGGTTTTAGGACGGATACAACATTCAATATGAATTAAAAAGAACTTTAAAAATCACGATTTTGAGACAAGATGGATGTCATATATCATTTTGAAGTGGGTCACGTGATCTCTTCATATAAAAGGTGTTATTAATATTTAATATTTTATTTTAAAAAAACTACTGAATATATTTCGTTGAATTTTGTTATATATTTTATGGAACAATTTGAATATCACCTAAAATTTTGAAGCAATTTGTGAATTTTAAATCCGCTTAAAAAAGGTTTGAAACAATAGGTCCTATAGGGCTCAATGCATTTCATTTTTTTAACCCGGGTTCAATCCAAAACTAATTGGGTGATATTATTCATTTATATTCCCATAGGTCCTACAGACCGTTTAAACAACATACTAAAATTTCATTTTGATTAAGTCATTTTTACGGCAGTTATCGTGCTAACGGTCAGACAGACAGACAGCTAGACCGACAGACAGAATGAACAAAGTCATACACACTTTTCAACTTTGTTGTAAAGTGTTAAAAATAGGCTTCGTTGTAGAAATAATCAAATTTTAATGATCCCTTAAACTCAAATATATTGTTATTGAGTTGTTTCAGTATGTAGATGCACAGAATGTAAACAAAAATAAATTGGCTTTAGGAAGGATACAACACTCAATATGAATTAAAAATAACTTATATGAATTAAAAATAACAAGTCGGATGCCATATTTCATTTTGAAGTGGGTTACGTGATCTTTTCATATCATGGTCGCGTGATCGCTTCATATAAGAGGTGTAATTATTATCTTAATTTTTATTTAAAAACTACTGAATATATTTCGCTGAATTTTATTTTTATATATTTTATGGAACAATTTGAATTTTACCTAAAATTTTGAAGCAATTTGTGAATTTTAAATCCGCTTAAAAAATGTTTGAAACAGTAGGTCCTATAGGGCTCAATGCATTTCATTTTTTCAACCCGGGTTCAATCCAAAACTAATTGGGTGATATTATTATTTTATATTCCCATAGGTCCTACAGACCGTCTGAGCAACATACTAAAATTTCTTTTTGATTAAGTCATTTTTACGGCAGTTATCGTGCTAACGGACAGCCAGACAGACAGACAGAATGAATGAACAAAGTCAAACACTTTTCAACTTTGTTGTAAAGTGTTAAAAATGGAAATTTGCCAATATCACCAGTTATTCATTTTAATCAATGATAAATTATTTTACAACCGTTATTTTACGAAACTGCCCTATTGATGATCGATGCAACTGTACATTGAAATCCCGTACAGTATTAGTACTTGGAACTGAAGATGGGAATAACGGCTAAATAATAAGTACAAAACCGGTCCATGGATGCTGTTAACTGCAATGGGATTGTTTTTCATTACATATAAGATATAAAATATAATAGAAAATCACATGCAACTAACTAAATGTATAACTTTACACAATAAAACGCTAACTTGACCTCAAATCACGTGTTTAACAAATTACAGATAAAAAACAATTCAAATACATATAATTTTAGACAAAGCTTTTATTATGTATAACAATTAAAATCAAATCTGCAACTATTTTATAAAAGGCGTCATATGCGTTTATATATACAGCGATGTCATATGTGTTTATATATACAACGGTGTCTTTTGCAATGATGTGGATAAACTATCCTTAGATTTCAAGCATCTAAAATGTTTTAGCTCGAAAAGTATTTTTAATGTGCAATATTAAAGAAAACATCTATAACTATATTTTTAAATTCACTATGGTTTAAAAGATGCAATTTTTTATCAATAAAATTTTTCCTATCTAACAAATCTTACATATCACAATTTTTCTGAAACTGCGTCTGCATAAATTTAGGAAGTAATTTGTGTCCAGTTGAACGGAATACGGGTCTATGGTCCAAAAGTTTTGTATTGCTGAGTGAAAATTTTTTTAAAAAATAAAACCATTAATATCAGCAATATTCAGATATTACTGAAATTAAAATGGTTGTAATTTTGATTCCGCTCATTTTGTATGGATTTTGAGCTTTTAATCAGACTGCAGAAACTGAGGGTATAAAAGACCGTACTTAAACTCCAGTTTTAAGTTAGACATTTCTGATATCGACCATGATATCGACTTTTATTATTGCTGAGCTATTATGTACAATTTTTTAAAATTTTGATCAATAAAACCAGCCAAAAATGCGATTGCACATATATATCTATGCTTGAAAGCAAACAAATGTCTTGCCATTACATCAATCCTGACACGGCCCGAAAAATCTGAATGCGGATTTGCGTCCACGTAGTCACAATCAGATATAAAATTTAAGACCCAAAAACAGTTTTTCTGAAAACAGTAGAAATTCGAATTTAGGGTAGGTTCAAACGTATAGATACATTTAAATCCCAAACAGATTTTAATACTTTACGATAATACATTTTTGGGTAGAAATATTGTTACAATGTATGCTTTGGAATCGTGAATGTACGCTAAGGATACAAGAATGATTCCAAATTTCTGAATTACTACTACTTTTATTTAAAAGCACTTATATGCGTTAACAGGGAAAATAATTCAGTGAACTATAAATATCTTACAATATCACTAAACTACTATCAGGTATAATAAAACAAAAATAAAATGCGCAACTAATTCACGAAAAGCCGATTTTATTCACAAAACACTGACGTTGACGTATTTCACAATTTACAGTAGTTCGTATCCCGTCAACTACTTTCCAACTGGACTATGAATTTTTATGCGCACAAGAAATGTATATATTGTTCAATTTTAAGTTACATATTTAAAAAAATCTGATGTGGGCAACACATGACTTTCCTTATATAATGCAATGAATTTACTACTTTTACAGTAAAAAAAATAGGTTTTTCTTATAGTAGATACTAATATTCTTTCCAAGATATCGAATTTTCGACAATTAGTCGTCATTTTCATTGATTTAGCGTCATTTTAATCCATTTGGAGCGATTTTCGTTAATTTGGCAACATTTCAAAAAGTCGCCAAGTTGGCGACATTCTGCCAAATTCGTCGCCAAAATCTCGCCAAGCTGTACTGACGGAGAAATAAGTTATTCTTATAACAGATAAATATTGGCGTTCAAATACAAAAGTATTATTCGAAGTATATTTTCTCATGAATGGAACGAGCTAGATCCACGAGAATGATGTCACCCAATTTATCGCATGGTATTACATATGAAAAGTGGACATGTTTCTCAATAGGAAATATATTTTTAATATTTTATATGACTTTTTGATAATTTTTTTAAAAAATGTTAAATATCTGGAGAACGGTTCATGCTGGCGTTCTAAATTTTATGTTAATCGTTTTCCAATGAAAAATTACATAAGAAATGTCTATTTGCGTAACTTTATTAGCGGTTTTGATTTTTTGTCGATTTTTTCAAAATTTCACTCGAAAGTTTAGGCGGGTTCTGAACATTCGATTACGTTTAAAAACTATAGACTTCCAGTGTTTACAGATTGTGATTTTTGTACCAAATTTCGTTCGAATCGGTCCATTCGTTCGTCAGTTATCGTCTCCACAGACCCACTGACACACACACACACACATACTTTCACTCACTCACTCGCACACACTCACATACTCACACACTCACACACACACACACACACACACACACACAGACATCACTTCAAAAATGTTTGATTCGTGATCAGGGATGCTTGAAACGTGCTCTCCTGTCGAAAACTCGAATTCGAATTTTTGACCTCGTCACAATACTTTCCTTATACATTATGTATATAAGGAAAGTAAAAAGTATTGGGTTTTGTACTAGTGAGCTTAAAAAAATTACGACAATTTAATTTAACGACAATTTAGTTCAATATGCAAGGCCAAATTCGGCTTTTTAAGATCGGGAAAACTGTGCACGAGATGTGAATCCTTCGAATACTGAAAAACATTTTAAACACATAAAATTCAACTTGAGATAATAGCAACATCTTGCTTTCTACACTCAGTCCACCACTTTCACAGCCGTAACTTCTACAGAAGTATTATTTTTTACTGTTTCCCTATGACTCAACGGATGTCCCTTAAAATCATCATTCCTTACCTCTAAAGTTTCAGGAGATGTGAGAATCCCTATATTAAAGGTACACTTTTACACATTCTTTGAAGTATTTTATTTAAATTATTTGTTATTTCAGTGGTAAATTTTGTTTCCTCAAAGAGGTAAATCTGATAATTTCCTGGTTAATAACTAAAAATATTTTTAATAGCTTGTACATTAAAAATGTTGTAAGTTATTAAAGTGACAAATCGCAGAGATGCCATTTGTTATGAGTTAATAACACCAAATATTCCATCTAAAGTTGAATACGGAAACAAAATGTTCGAAAAAATTTACTTTTAGAAACTTGTTTTTGAGTACAATTGAAAAATGAATATAATTCACAAAGTTTTCAAGAACTTGGAGGTAATAATTAATTGCTACTTGAGGGGAGCTGATTTATTGCAACAAAATAATCTAATGTGGGCAACTGATGTATTTTACAAAACATAAATTCGTTTTGTTCTTTCTTTTCATACACAAAACTTTGGTTCGGTATATAAAATGGCAGATGAAATAAATGCATTCATTCAAATATATCAAATTTTCAGTTCATTCAAGTCATCTTTCACCTACTAGCAACTTTCTACATTTGAAATGGATGCTAAAATTCTGAAATTGAAATATCTGAAGGAATCTTAATCGCAGCAAAATGGATTAGTTTGATTCGTTATAATCAATACTTAAATTACAAACAATATATAAAGCAGACATAGAGTAAATAATCTTAACTGAATTTATTTTAAGTTATTCTGTTCATAACAGAAGATCCCATTCTATTTTTTCCAAATTTCATAAAAATATAACCAGTACTGGAGTATTGCATATCTGGGTTATCCAATTGAAATTTGGTATAGTTAGCACTTCGACAGTCGCTTGCCGTTACATACAGTTACTTTAACTTCAATTCAAACAGTTTACATTTATTTAAATTAAACGAATATTTGAAACGATGCAGTATAAAATTTATGTATATTTTATACAGACATAGATGCGTATTTACATCTTTAAAATATTTTTCTACACTTTCACTGTCACATTAAATAATCAAATATGCAGTAATTTAATTGCCAAAATATATTTTGTGTAAAATCTTAACATATATATAAAAAACATACATGTTCCTCAATTTGTAACTATTCCCAGGAACAAATAACAAATATGGAAAACAATTGGATATTCATACAAAATCGCATGGGGTGACTTAAAACACCCCAAACTTTTGAAATCGTAATATTTACTATTATGAACTGTGCAAGAATATTAAAACACTTCTATTTTCCCAATAAAGTTGCACATCAATGTAAATTCTCTGAATTGAACAAATCAATTCAAATAAAACATGTAGATATTTTATATTTTCGTGAATCACGGAACTCTATTTTATCCGCACTAAAAAGTCGACAGGCAGAAACATCCGTAAAGTCAGCATTTGACGAAACATGAAATAAAATGTATATAATTTCACCTAAAATAATTATCATTGCATTTGCATTCGGTTCTTTAACTCTTCAGTCTGTCGTTTTACGTAATTTCAACTTTCTTCAAGCCGTATCCGGGTCACATTTCTTACAAAATTCTGAGACAGGCTTGGACAGTTTGAAATTTTTTAGTTAGACATGACCCATCAAGATCCGCGGTTTTAAAATTTATAAATAATTATGAACACAGAATAAACGAATTAATGTTAAGTTTAGCAATACTGTGGAAAATAAGAAACAAGAAAGATCAATCATGCACAAACCATTGATTATGAATTGCAATTTTATTTAAACATCTCTAAACAGCGATACACTGAGCACTGGTATATTTTAAATTATCGCAGTACTACAATAATTTATTATATTTGAAAACTTCGTCAACAAAATGAACTTTATTGAAATGACATTATCGAAATATAAATCGTCTGGCTCAATAATTTTGCGTGAAAAAAATTCAGCAATTCTTATACAACTATCTTACAATCACTTCTTTACATTCTATATCCATTAAAATTGTACTTCGTTGTAGAAATAATCAAAGTGAGATTATTTAAACTCAGAAATATTGCAATTGCGTTGGCGCAGAATACAGATGCACAGAATATATGCAAAAATCAAACGGTTTTAGGACGGATGCAACACTAAATATAAATTTAAAAGAACTTTAAAAACACAATTTTGACACTGGGGAAAAAGATGGCGCCATATTTAATTTTGAAGTGGGTCACGTGATCGCTTCTTATAATATGGGTGTAATTATTACTATAATTTTTGTTTAAAAAACTCTCGAATATATCTTGCTACATTTTTTTATATATTTTATGCACAAATTTGAATATTTTCTAGCATTTTTGAAGCAGTTTGTGAATTTTAACTTTGCTTAAAAAATGTTTGAAAAATTAGGTCCCATAGGCTTCAATGTATTTCACTTTTCAACCCGGGTTCAATCCAAAACTAAATTGGGTGATATTATTTATTTATATTCTCATATGTCCCACAGACGGTCTCAACAACATACTAAAATTTCATTTTGATAAAGTCATTTTTATCGTGCGAACGGACAGACAGATGGAATGTGTTATAACACATACTTCCGCTTCATTTAGAGACGATATGAACCGAAAATATAAACTTGTATACATCTAAAGACACAACAATTCATATTAAGTCTCAATATTTTTGCTGATTAACCGATCCTTAAAGGGCTTTAGATTCCAAAAAAATTTTGTTTTTTTATAGAAATTGAGCCTGAAGCGCAGTTGCTATAAAGCCATACCGGGAATATTTTGAAATATTGGTCTGTATGAATCTCTAACTTATATTTAATTAAATATTGAATGAGCACTTAAGTTTCTCCGTTTTGTGTAAAAGAAGCGTACTTTACATGATAGCTAGATATGATCTTATTTCCAAGATGGGGTACTTTGAGGAGAGAACTTATCCTTCAAACATTTTGTACTAATATGCTTAGCTATTTCTGTAATATGTATTAAGCAGGTAAAAGTGGAAACCTAATTCTTTAACCTGAATTTATGTTTTATTACTGTTAGAAATACACATATAGATTATAAAAAATCCTGCGCATGCTCTGAATGACGCTAAACTTAGCAAAAGTCAACAAAATTGAAAATAAAACTGTAGTTTTTGCGGCAACGGTATATACTAAATGTATTTAAAAACACATGCCTAATTAAGAATGCAAAACTGTACAAGAAATACTATTGTATTAAGGGAGCAAAGAGGTAGTTGATTATGAAACTAGTCTCAAAACGGCAAATAAGGAAGGCTTTGAATAACTTGTACTGTTCTGAGAAGAACTTTGTGACAAAAGAGCCAAGCTTCTGTTAGATTACAAAGGTTGTGATACTTTTAGCAGTTGCTGCTTTCCTAGGAAAAGTTCACTTTAAGAACAGATTCGGAATATGTGTTATTTGAAAAATAATACAGATATACCATAATACAAGTGGTAATATAAGCACTGTTTTAAAAAGCTTGCACGGCTGAATATAGCTTGGCCGATTAATCGTAAACTCATAGTTCCGATTTAAGGAATGCTTTAAATAAGCAAATGCATGCACATATTGATCATGTGTTGTTGTTTATTCTCCAATGTCTGACGAAGTCATATAAGATCCATAAGTCCGTTGACTCTCAGAAAGTCGAGCACAAGAAGTGGATCACGATAGATATCCTCCTTGGAGAGACCCATGCAATCCATTATATGCTCTGCAGAAGCCTGATGGTCGTGGCACTTGGTGCAGGCGGCGTAGACCTTCCTGCCCTCATTAAAAGAGAGGCACTTGATGTGACCGCTAGCAAGTCTAGAAAGTACAGTCTTGAAACCTCTGTCACACGGGATGTCTAGAGTCAATCCCGGCTTTTTAACCATATGCCAATGGTGGGTGGGGAGCTATGTCCAGTCCACCAACATTTTTTACCTTTCCCAAGAATATAATTCCAGAAAAGTCAAGGCGGAAGAGGAAGGGGTGGAGAGACTGCAGCCCTCCTTAGCAAGTTTATCCGTCACTTCATTACCATGAATGTTCAAATGAGGGGGAATCCACTGAAAATGTACATCATGATTTAACGCAATCAGTTTTAGCTTAAGCAGGATAGAGATACTGGTCCTGTCACCTACAAGTATCCAATTATTAAGGTGGTGGAGGGAGCTGCGGCTATCAAATAAAATCCGTAAGTCATCATATGGAACATTGATCATGTGGAACATTTTAGTAAAATGGTACGAAATATAATTTTTTTATGCCTGCTCCTTGGAAAAACCGTTCAATTATCAACAGAATTTCAATAGCTCATTAAGTCCAATACAAGAGGCTAAATTGTCACACGATCCAAATTATCTTTAATGCTGTCGACGGATAATTGGGGCTGTAAAAACATTTTCTGAAGATATGTACCCATGTTAGTTTTCGAATGAAAATCTTATCTAACGAAATTCGATGTGTGTACGTACGACTTCTATAATGTGCGTTTTCTACTTTTCTTCCGATCTGGTTAAATAAGTTTATATATAGTTGCTTGCAATTTTGCATATTCACTAATTTGAACGTACTTTGCAGAAAGTTAAATTTTGTACATTTTTATTAAAACGTCTATCTTGACTAAAACTATAGGGGTCTGAAAGTCCACGAAGTATTTTTTAAATTGGAACCATGTGTCTATGATCAAGAGTCTTAAATATCTTTCAAGAGATATTTAGTTGCGGAATTTTGAAATACCATTCATAACAATAACATAAGTAGTAAAATTTTTAATTGTAGATCTTCAGATTTTCAGTAAAAAAATTGAAATGGTAATTTACCGAATAAAAATTTTCGATATTCTTTAAAATAAACTTCTTAAAAATACTTAACGATTTAAATACTAAAGAAATTAAAAAAATATTTAATATAATATTGAAACTAAACAAGCTAATTAAAATTAAACGTGCTCCGTTGACAGTAATTCAACATTTCGGGAAAATATTATTTTTGATCGCATAAGTCGCCAGATCTTTCTACCCCTTTCAGAACGGTAACACCTTCGACGAATGATGGTAATCCTCAAGCTGTCTCCATAATTTTAAAGTAAATTTTCAAATTTTATTTTTTGAAAACTGTAGCGAGGTTTTTATTATTATCAGAAACAATATATTCTCAGGACCCTAACTATTTCTGAATTTCCCTACATACATAGCATAATGTATAGCAAAAGCATTGACCTGAATTGGACGAAATTTTAACGGATATTAGCATGTCTGTATGTTAGTGGACCCTTACGAACGAATGCAGAATTTCTACAATAATTTAGTGAGATTACTACAATCAATATTTGAACCTATTTGATTTCAAATGCAATCGAATGTTCGGAAGACCCCTCCCCTTCCCCTCCTTCCAATTTTCAAACGATGCCATTAATCTTTAGAAAGTCAGTACTTTCAAATAATGATCATTAAATAATCATGTAATACGGAATTTTTTCAAAGTCAGCGTGGCTGATATTGGGATATTGGGCAATTTTCAAATACATTTATAAAATAATTACGTAAAATTAAAAAGTTATAAATGTAAAATAGATTCACTTTTCCTATGAATTAATATGCAATAAATCTATTAACATAATTTTCTGGGATCTAATTCGTCATTCATGAGATAAGATACTCCTTGAAACAGTTTTAGATTTTCATTCCAAAGTATTTGTCTGTAGTCATTTATCCGCTAAATTGCAGATTGAGGAGGAATTTGCGCTAAGTATGAACAAGCCATTTCGGTTGGACTAATAATTTAACAAAAGCACGAACTTTAAATTTGATGTTGAATCAATGCAAAAAAACATTATGTAGTCTTCTACAACGTCTTTTCATTCTGAAAAAAGAGCAAGTTTTGCATTTTGTAGGGAAAGTCATACACTGTTCTCATCATACATTTACGTACTCATATAACAATCGGAAATCATGTGCTCAAATGAACTACCTTAATTTCAATAAGTTTGGTTTTTATTGAAATGATGCAGTATAAAATTTATGTACGTTTCATACAGGCATAGCTTTGATAAATATTATCAGTCTTGTAATAATATTTATTTTCGCTGTTGCATTAAATACAATATACACTATTTTTATCGTCTAAACATATTTTCTATTTCTTAACATAATTTCAAAAATATACATTTTCTTCTATTTGTAACTACTCCACTCAAAACAAATGACAAAATAAGGAAAAATATTGGATATCTGCACAATATTGCGTGGGGGTGATTTAACACCCCCAAAATTTTGAAATATCAACACTTATTATTATAAATTGTATATAAACAATTAAAAATTCGTTTATTGTTGCAATAAAGACATTGATAGGATGAAGAGTATTAAGTTTGAGCTGAAAATCACACACGAGATTCCTGCCTTGTTAAATAAAGAAGTTGCACCATTGTAATTTTTTTGTACTGAACATATCAATTCAAATGGAACATGTAGATCTTCTGTACTCTTGTGAACAGCTAACGTTGTAGCTGGTGCATATTCTTATAATTTCATATAAATCTATATATTCATAAAATTTGTATTTGGAATTGTGCTTGGGATAATTGCGCTTGGAATAGATTACCCCCCCCCCCCTCCCCTAAGATTCGAACTGTTAATTTTATCCGCTCTTAAAAGTTGTCCAGAAAATGAGGGTTTGATGATGTATGAAATAAAATTTGTATCGTATTCATCTAAAACACTTCTTGAATTTCCATTCTATCATTTGACCAAGCAGTCCAAACCAGCTGTGTTCTTAGGCCGTATTGGGCTACATTTCTAACAAATTTCTGAGACAGTTTTGGATTGTTTGTAAAAAAATATTGAGCTGGAGTTGGCAGATCAAGATCCATGGTTTTAAAAGTTTCTGTAACTAAATATGAACATAGAATGTATCAACTAATACTAATTGCAGTAATGGAATATAATTACAAGCTTTGAGAAATAAACTGGGAAAAATAAATCTGTAAAAAACAATTAAAAACTATGTTTCCCGATGGTGCACCGAAAATATGAATTTGTATACATCTAAAACAGCAGATAATGTTAAGTCTGAATATTTTCGCTGATTAACTGATATTAATTAAGATCGCAAGAACATTTGAAGTCAGGTTCAGTTGCAGCAAGTCGTATTGGGAATATTCTAAAATGTTGGTCCAAATAAACCTATAACTTTTATTTAAGTAAATATTAGACGAACAGTTATATTGTTTTGTTTTCCGTAAAAGAAACATACTTTTATAAGACAGATGTACTTGAATTTATTTCCATGATGAGATACATTTGTTAGAGGATTTATCACTCATACGTTTTGGATCCATTTAGTTAGCTATTTCTTAATATGTAGTAAAATGGTAAAAGTTGATACCAATTCTTTAACCAGACCTTATATTTTATTACGGTTAGAAACATACATATAGATTACAAAAATTCTGTGCATGCTCTGGATGGCATTGAACTTTGCAAAAGCCAACAACATTGAAAATAAAATGTTGTTTTTTGCAGGAATTGTATATACTACATGTGCAAACTGGTGCATAATAAGAATGCAAATTTGTACAAGAAATAGCATTGCATTAAATGAAGCAATGATCTAGTTAAGTTATCAAACTAGTCTCAATATAAACAGCAAATACTTTCGTTGTTGAATAAATTTCACTGTTCTGAGAAGAACTTTGTAACACAAGAGCCACAATTTGTAGATCGTAGTCATAAAATATCGTCTGATACTGGTCTTCATGAATTTCTGACATTTAACATTGAAATGATAATTATACAAAACAAATAAGATTGAGAACAACCACTATGATTTAAGAAGTTCGGTGCTGAATTTTATTTGCAAATCAGGCATAACATTAAAATCAATCTAATTGAAAATAACTTTTGGTTTACTATACATAACATGTTATGAATCTTTCAGATTCAGATATTTTTATTCGTACATACTTGTATAGTATTTAGAGATATCACATTACAGTAAAATATCTCCTAAAATGCATATAAAAGCTTACACATACCTGAAAGAGCTACAACGTAGAAACAGATCCGGCCGTCCAAATAGTTGCTCAAGTCCAGTGGATGAGTTGGACGGTCTGGGTTTTCAACGGAGAAACAGATCTGAGCAATCTTTAAAATACAGTGGTCCGGGTTGATCAGCTTGCGTCGTAGACGGTAGATGAAACTTTGTTTATATTTTTAAATAATCTGTAATTAAACAAAAAGAATAAATAATGGTGAAATGAAATTAACTTTATTCTAGAATCATATAATGAATATTAAATCTAAAGTAGTAATAAAGTAAATAAACGCTATACCGTCAAAAATCCACGTATCCACTTGTTTGCCCAAACAATCATGCGCGGCCAAAGAATATCAAGCAGACTGCCAATTGTAAACTATGAAATGAAAGAATTTGGCGCCATCTAGTGTAAAATTTTGTCTTCAAATCGTAACTTACTGTCAAATTTAATTATACAGGACGCAGTCCTATCTATTGAAAAAATTCCAACCCGGACATTTATATCAAATTATTACCATAAAGTTGTTTTTCAATGATATTGCTTTGAGAAAAATGAAAAAACATGCATGACAATACATGCATGAGAAAAATTACAATATCAGATTTTTCAAATGCATTTCACTAGGTAATTGTAAAAATAATAATTAAGATTAACTTTGACACGAACATCTGAGCTCGATATTTACTGCCTGTGTATTGGTGGTCAATATCATTAGTACTCCACAATTATAGGCAATGTGCGAAATCCACCATGCTATTAGCCTCAAAACGGTGCAATAGTTAGCGTCGAAGAACATTCAACCGAAAAAAATTAAGGCAGTTCTGTAAGAAAAGGAGGATTATAGAAAAAACAGACTGCATTGAGTCTCTACTTACAAGGTAGGAATGCATTTCATAATAAGGACTACTACGGAACATTTACTTAACTCATAATATGGCGCAAAAATACTGGTACAGTTTGTCAGTGATAGTTTATAGATGTTAAAGTATCCAAGCATCTAAGGCTCGCTTTAGTGTGTTTGTTTGGGCAGAGCCACAAACAAAAGTAAACACAAAATCACTTAGCAAAATAATCCTACATCTAACACTTATTACTTGATTAGTATTTTCACATATTCAAACCAATTAATGGTGTTTAAAAAATAGTATTTAAAGTTGTAATGGGAAGGTAATCTTCACGTGTTCAAGACAAAAGTTGAAGTAAAACTCGTCATTTCATTCAAGAATGTTTAAGATCGGGCATAAATGCACAGAAGATAACGGCACTGTTGAGTCTTAAATGTAAATAAGATAAATCATAAATTCGTAAAGCATATTTACAAATAACAAGAAAATTCAAACGGAAAACATTACATATTAAAAGTTCTACAAATAAGTCATAATGAATGTGACTTGGATCAAGTTAAGGTAAATTTCACAATTTAAACCTAGTTTCATGCATATTAATGAATAAAACAGACTTTCAAATGATTTTAAAATAATGAATCAATCAAAATAATTAGATTTGAACTTAAGAAACACATTTAATTAAACTTATTTTAAATAAGAAATTTGGAATTACCCTTCATATAGTAGCAAATAGTATGTGCACATCATATTCGACGTTACTGTTAAGAATTTTTGTTCCCTTTTTAAAAACCTATTTCGTACAGCCATGCAAATTTTCGGAAAAACCTGTAATGATATCTCCAGAACCGGAAGTGTTGTCCTTAGTGATCCCTCTCATACCTTCAGAATCCGATACTGAATCCATATTAGTCATCATCTAGCCAATTCTGTAAGACAGATGATTTCAGGGAAAGGTAATTTTTTTTGTTGGAACTTACATCTCTAGAACCGATAGTGGAAATCCATATTGAGACCGACTAGAATGTAATACTGAATCCACAATAGTCATCACCTAAGCTCTATTTACAGCCGATTGTGGGAAAAGTAGATATTTCAAGTAACATAACCAAAAGTAAAAAAAAATATGAATTTAAAATCTTTAGTTTATCCCTAACCCGCAGGAACTTGACACTGAATCTATATTAGTCACCATATCTATCTATAGCCGATTTTGAGATATGGTTGTTTTAAAGAAATTTTTTTAAACTTGGATTGAAAAAATACAGGAAGGGAAATTCTATGTAAACCCCAACTCCTTCTGGAATTTGATGATGAATCATATTAATCACCATCTAAGCTCTATCTATAGCTATTCCTGATAAATAAAGGTTTAAAAAAATATTTGATTTGGAAGTTCCCCTTTCGAAATTTGATATTGAATCTATATCAGTGTCATCCAAGCTCATTTTACAGCCAATCCTGAAAAATAGGCATTGCATGGGTGTTCAAATATGTAAATTTTTAAATCGGAAGTGACATCTCGAGAACTGGAAGTGGAAATCCTTAGTGAGTCATCCCATGGCCTTCAAATTTTAATGCTGGATCCATACTAGTCATTATCCAAGCTCTATCTATGACCAATTGAAGGAAATAATTTTGAAAATTTTTTGAAGTTTAAAAGGAAACAACCCTTTACCAACTCTAGAATTTGATGATAAATCCATATTAGTTATCACCTAAGCTCTATTTATAGTCAAGTAAAAAATATGTATTTCAAGAAGAATGAAAATATTTATATCGGATGCATATATCTTTAGTGAATCCACCAACCTTCTTTGAAATTTGATATATAATATATATCGGTCATCACCTATCTATACTAGATGCTACAAAATGGATGATTAAAAGTTTATGTAAAAACGTAAATGGCAAATTTGATTAGAAATAATAATGCTTCCGTTTATAAAATCAAAATAAATTCATTGAATGCACATGAAGTTAAATTTTAAAATTCATGTTTGCATTATAAGTTGTTCGTCTTTGAGAAACTCTGAACCTTAAAATGTACAGGCATTTGCAATTGATGTCTATGTTCAGAACTGTCGACCTGTTGAAACGGACGGTCACATTTTTGCAGGCAGTAACCTCACAAGAAGTTTTGTGGAAGTTAAATTATCTCAAGCAAATACCCGAGTTACACTGTCAATCTTATTTACTACACTTTGACTACTAACAGATCATGTCGCTCAGATAATTTGAGGAATCTGATCACAATCTGAAACTATTTGAAGGATGAGATCGATGACTGATCGGAACAATAGACGGCGGAATCAATGAACAATGCAATCTAAGGACTATCAGGTCAATGTTAAACGGGATTGGTGAATGATGTGATGAAAGATGGGAATGCTGAATGATAGATAAACGATGCGATGATAAGTATGAGATCGATTATATTGATTTGTAACTAGCGACTTATTTTTGAAATACACAATATATTTTTGGTAAGAACGATGGATTATAACCACCATATATTCATGTTTAGCGATGAGATCGTTGGATGATCGATTAACGATGCGATGATCGATGAGATCGATGATTGACTATGACATCGATTGGAACTATTTGTAACTGGGGCTCATTTTGATGATATAACTCCAGAAAAAGAGATATTTCAGTTCGAAAGAGTCAAATATTTGTGAAAAAGTAAACCAATAAATATAAACCAATGTATTCTTGAAAAATTTGAAAAATGTGCATTATCTTAAAGAACGACACACAGAGGGGATGGATAGGGTACCCCATAATTGATGAACGCTCTAAAAGTCGTTCGCAAAAGATAAATGGTATGAAAAGGTCAAATAAAGCCTAACGTATAAATAGTTTATTACGAAAACAAAGCATCTGGAATTTAAAATAGTTTTATATACTTTTAATGTCCTCATGGGGTGTATATAGAAAATGGTTGTAAAGGGGCCGATAATTCAAATTCACGATTTCGATTAAACCACAAATTTACGTCCAGTATAAAACATGAATCAGAGAGTTTTGTATAACATCTGCGTTGGTTTATGTATTTATCTGTCCGCATAGTATGTGTTTGTATTTGTAGAAGTTCATGTCCGAACTATATCACAAAATATTAGACAGATTTATTTTCTTTATACAATGCAAACTCATTGTCCAGAATATTAGTATTTTGATGGAAAACTTGAATTTGTTACGGGCCGAATTTTGCGCAAAGCGGAACAATAAAAATTGCATTTTTCATTCATATATTTTCACAGAAAATGGTTTTTAAAAATCGAATAAACTGAAAAATATTTAGAAATATTTAAAAAAAAATTGTTCGTTTGATATATACTGTTTAACACATAAAGGAATAAAACGTATCATTTTTAGAATAATAATAATATGTTTCATTCGTTAATAGTAAACATAAAATTCTCTTATCAGGGCATTTCGTTTATAACCTATCTTGACAAGATCGCATCCTTTAAAATGCACACTACAGCATCCAATGAAAACTTATAACAGCAAATTCAATGCCATTTTAAATAACTATTCATTTCATGTATTATTCATGTATTTTTCGTGTAAATATTTTAATAGTGTCAATGGCAAATAACGAAAAAAAATATAAAGAAACATGTTTGTGATAAAAATTAAAGTATATAGGGAAAGTTATGTATTGTCCATAGATATTTTTTCCAAATTAAAACACAGTAAAAGAAGTATTATTTGTGGTGATACTTAACTTTAAAAGCGGATAGTTTTTTGACTTTGAGCTCATATGTGCACACGAGGGACACTACGAGACTCCATGTGCGAGACTCCATGAGTTAAATAATTTTGTGTTAAAGAAATGCAGCAATTCTTCTGCAACTCATTCTACATCTTTTGGTATTTACATTCTTCATAAGTGAAAATAAGGCTTTGTTGTAGAAATAATCAAAGTTTGATCATCATTTAAACTCAACTATATTGTAAGTGCTTTATTTCAGTATGTAGATGCACAGAATTTAAGCAAAAATAAAGGGGTTTTAGGACGATACAACACTAAATATGAAGTAAAAAGAACTTTAAAAAACACGATTTTGACACAAGATGGATGCCATATTTTATTTCGAAGTGGGTCACGTGATGTCTTCATATAATGGTCTCTTTATATAGTTGGTGCAATTAGTATTTTAATTCTTAACTAGAGTATATTTTGCTGAAATTTTTCTTATATATTTTATGGGATAATTTGAATATTTTCTAAAACATTCGAAGCAATTTGTGAATTTTAAATTCGCTTAAAAAGTGTTTGAAAATTTAGGTCCCACAGGGTTCAATGTATGTGAACATTATAGTATTAAAATAGTTTAATTTTCAACGGGGAAAGCAATGTGGTATATTTTTAAATGACATGAACTCGCGAAAATTACAAAAGTGGAAATATCTTGAGATATTTTTATTCTACCACAGTGAAAGTGGTGTTGTTCGCTTTATTATCAAAATTTACATACAGAAACAAACATATATTTGATATATCATATATTTACTGCTGAGTGAGAATGGTTGACTAAACTACAGAAGGTAGACACTTCAAATGCACATGAAAATTGATCTCTAAAAAATAAGAAAATCTAAAATCGAAGAATTTTGTTTAAATTTATTAATTGCTGAATTTGTTTGTTCTAACATTCTGTCAGTTAGAGCTCGCGAGAGATTAGACATGTAAAACTCGCTTTTATACCACTATGTGCAGGAAAAAATATCCTATATTTTCTTTATTAACACTATTGGTCTGCAATCAACCGGTATTCAGAAATTTTAATTCATAGTTACTGCAGACAAATTTAATTTATAGTTACAGCAAACGCTTTTTTTATTTTATCAATGAATTTCCTTATAATTTTTAATTCTATTGTTGTCACTATAGTAACATTTCAAATACCGAAATAGTTTGTTGGTTATTATTTACATCAAATAACTGAAAATAATTCAATAAATAATTGATTTCCTTGAAAATGTTCAAAAAATGGCAAAATAGAAAGGTAAGAGATGAGACATTGTTGCACATTTTTGCTATTATAACATAACTATAAAATGTGCGTAATTTTTATTATAAACATGGTTTTTATGTGTGTTTATTTTCTCGGTTTTAGTGGACTGATTTAAAAAAGAAAAGTCATTTCTTTTTCTCCGATTTTGATCAAGCTCATATCTGCAGCTGAAGAACTGCATTATCAAACAACACGTAAACTAATTCAATTATCGGATGGATAATATTGACTAATGTTAACAAAACTTGCACAAATACCCATATCTTAATCTTTAAAATCTTGAATTTGAATCCATTCAAGGTCATCAAATCCATTCCATTCTCTTCAAAATTCAAATCCATTCTAGGGTGCCCGAGCTTTGTAAATTAATCAAAAACAAGAATTTAAATTTTAGATATGATTATAATAGGTTCCCTATGTATAGCCATCATAGAAATAGAAAGAATATATTTAACAAGAAATTTATGAAGTAGCCTTCCCACGATGACAAATGGGAAAACTCATCATTTTTCAACACTTTTTTCATCAAAAGATCCATGGTGTCTGGGATCTTTTGATCAACAAAAAATGCAGCCTCTCTCCCTTTATCTTTACCTTGATCATTTGTCGTATGCTTGTTTTGCATTTATTGGACAAGTGGGATTAGCCACAACAACAACATTTATTTTAATTTCTATTGTAAAATATTCACATTATTTAATATTTTAGTTCGAAACTTTCTTTAAACTACACGGTAGCTAGTATTTATCTGCTCAAGAACACAAAACAATTTGTATCTAAATATTAATTCTCACTTTTTACGTTATAATAAAACTAACATATTTAACACTCTTCACTTAGTATAAGATCTAGCTGATATTTAAGTACACTTGTTTGAAAACATTAATAACAAGATTTGCTTATTTTCTAACAACATTTCATAGAACTATCCATTTAAGCAAACATGTACTTGACTTTGATTAAAATACGCAAGTTTCATTTAATTAAACGAGGGCTAGTGTTGCAGAAAAATTTTTGATCATAAAGATTTTATAATGATTGCATGGATTTTACATAATCACAGTTTTTTGTCCAAGTCATTAAAGTAATGCAAGCATGGATGATATGTTTGATAGCATCCTATAATTTTACGGATTTGTAATTAAGGATGCCACTTTGAAAAAATGTCTTTTTTTTCTTGAAATTTATATTTATTTGGGATTACATAATTAATGTTTAATTTGACATGCAAAATTATAATTTGAATTTAATATACATTTTGTGTTGCAATATTATTTTTATATTTTAGGGTAGTTAATCATTACAAAAGTATGAATAAATAAATATGTTCTGTTGCAAAAAATATATGCACCCATAAGAAATCGTAAACTACAGCAGCAAAACTCGTCATGCATGTATCGTTGGAGGAGATATGCAAATGATTAGAATTTGGAATAAAAACATGGTTTATTAAGAAATGGGAACAACAAGAAGATAACATTTAAGTATGTGGTAAATCCTCTCTTGGAAGCTATATAAGTCAATATTCGGTGCGGCATAGAGTCATTTAAGTTGTTTGTAGTCCTCTGCGAAAGATTCTGCTACAAATGTTGCAACTGGTCAGATAATTCAGCTGTATTCTGATAAGGATGTAATTGAACATCCAAACATATCCAATATGTGTATGATTGGTGATAAGTCTGGCCCCAAGATGACCATGGGAGAGTATTGAATTCTCGAAAACATTGGGGAGAAATTCGTGCAGTAGGTGGTTGAGCGTTGTCTTGTTAGTAAATGGAACCTGGTCGACTGGCAGTATAAGCGGAACAATCGGCTGCAGAATATCATCGACTTACATGCAAATTTTCAGATTGGCTTGTAGCACAACTAGGGAAGGTCGGCCGTCATCTGGGGAGCACCAGATGGCTCTCCAGATTGTCACACCACCTGTGATGACCGTATGTCGCTCAACAAAAATGCGGGACCGGACCAGTCCTCATTCACACACTTATGCGGCGGTCATCAACACAAATGGAGAGGCGGTATTCTTTGCTAAACACAACATGTGTCCAATCGGACATTGTTTGGACTGCCCTAGTTCGGTACGAATCCAAATGGTTATGCTTATGTTGAGGGGTCAGTGATAGGCGCCTTAATGGATGTCAACATATTCTACCATATTTTGCCAGTCGTCTCCAAATAGTATCACTTGATACAGGATGCATGGATATTGGCAAATTCTTTCCAATGGCTGATTGTGACGTCATTGGTGAGGACTTCTTTCTTGACTGTTCGATCCACTCGAGCAGTTGTCTTTCTGGGGTATCCGGAGCCTCTGCGACGGTTATAGGTGCCTTCTCTGATCCATTGTTGCCAACTTTCAGCAACTACCATATTGATCCGAAAAATATGGCAATTGATACGTCCGCTGGACAAACCAGCTTCCTGTATGGCTTCCTAATTGCCCGTGAGTGAGAATACCGGTTGTTTTAAATGCTGCACGATGTCTCATTCTCAAGCGTGTTGAATGTGCCCTATAACGGCACTGGTGATGACAGTTTTATCATTTGCATAACTCCTAAAACGTCATTTGCATGCCGAATTTCGCGTCTGTATCTCAGTTTCCTATGGGTGCAAATTTTAAATTGCAACAGAATGTATTTAAATAACTTTCTGGCATGAAATTAGATAAACTTATATAATTACGGGAGCATGATATAATTAGCCGTATTTTCTGAAGTGAGTTAGCGTAGTGACTTCTAACTTTTGACTACTACACAGGATTTGTTGTTGTTTGTCTGTATGATGTCAATCGCGTGATCTTAGCAAACATTTTGTTACTCCTGGCATAAAATTTGACATAACATCGCCAACTGGAAGACATTTGGGAATTTCTCGAATTTTGTAGATTCTCCAAGTACTTCTCGAGTCACGTGCTTTTTACAAAATTTGCTAAAATGGTGTGACTCAATAGTTGTCCTATTTCTACAATAAATGTACAAATTACAGAATTATGTGAAAAGCCATTTTGAATTTCAAAACTAGTTTTTTTTAATTCCACGAAAATAATTTATTTCAGCAAATTAATACAGTCCAAGCTTCATTTTAAGTTATATAAGTATATTATATAACTTTATTATAAACAAATACATTTTCATTTTTTTTCTTTCTTAATTTATGCACTGGTAGTTAACGGTGAATGGTGCTAAATATAACACAATCACATATTCGAATGTGTTTTGTGTGTAATTCGTTTTATTTTAGGAACGTAGAAACAATTCGCTCCGCCAAGTCGTCATGTCCGAAACAGTAGCTAGCAAGTCTATATTATACGTAAAGTAACAAACCCCGATTGTCAGTGGTTTGTAGCTCAGCCAGTGGTTTATAGCTATAGACTTGATATTTTTTTCTCTAAGATAACCACGATGCTGACAAAAACAGAATAAAAAAAATTACAATTGGTGCACTAGCACCTAAAAGGAAAGTAACTTTACATAGCAAGCATTTATTTTTTTTCAGCGATAACGGACATAAAGTTTAAACTACTGATTTAATGGATGATTACTGATTACTGAACCGATTTTAAGTAATGATGGCTAATTTTGTATTCTAGTGTGAGGTATAATGTGAGGTCGTTGAAAATTTGTTGAAAAATTCATTCATAAGTTTTGAAAATAGTAAGAATATGAATAAATTGTGCTCAGCGGTGAAATAAAATTTGCACTGCTTGCAAATTATATGATTGTTGCGTAATCATATTGATCAACATTTCTGTTAAATTATTGAAATCTCACAAGAACACCGTTTTATTGTTAAAACTCCGAAGTGCAGAAAACAATATCTTCCATTTGAAAAAAATTATGAAATCTGAAAATGGTTTGTACCAAGTTCCCGCTGAACCCGAACTGTAATTTCAGATCTAGGATACCTTGCCTTCCTAACACTCCCTCAAATCACACGTAGCCCTTTTTAGCCGCAGTCAACGAAGACTACTACTGATAAGGGCAATGTGGGATTACGTGGAAGGGTAGACTTCTTATTAAGCTGCCCGAGACTTGCAAGTTCATCTCCGGTCCTGCTGGAACATGGCGCAAATCATTTTGAGACGGATTTTGTTCTTTGTGTTTGGCAGGGGGTATTTTGTCCTGAAAGTGGATTTTCTTGTGAGATAATATTTATCTTTTGACATAACATAAGAATATTATAAATGTCCAAAAATTAATTTCAGATCCCAATCATATTTGCGACTGTCCAATGCGTTCGACATCGCCGTCGACAGACAACTTCTTGCTGGTATGGTATCTTCATCTCTCTATTCTGACAAAGAATTGTCTTTTAAGATTTTAAAACTATCTGATAATTTTAATCAAAAGTTTATACGGTTATTAACGAATTCGTATTATTGTAGTTTAATTTCGACTGCAGTTTGAGCCAATTTTTTCATGTATGCTAGTTTTCACCAAGCACATTTGGTTTTCAAACGAGATAAGTTTTTAAAACACAGGTATGTGAATACAGTTGAGCCTCTCGATCATGATATACATGCATTAGGCGATCATGACAGATATACATAAACACGTTTTTCATTTTGTTAGTCCTCATTTCGATATAAGGTGTTAAAATATATATCGGAATATTGCATGGATTCAGCCTTATCGTCTGCTATAAAATTTATTAAAATATATCGCGTGATTCAGGTGATAGTTCAGCTTGAACGGTGTATAGAAAATGTCAATTTTATAGATATGATAAAATTTGGACTTAAAAAACTCAAAAATATATTCTTTAATTTAATATGAGGTAGATAGATATTACAACTTTTTATTAAAAACTTTATATTTAGTAATTTAATCTATAGTAATTCATATATAATAGCAGTTTTTCGAATCTTTATGCAAAGGCCTTTTCTACGGATATTTTTTGTTTTTGTTTCGTACTAGAAAAAAATTCTTGAGGAAACACAATTTTTGTCCTTAATTAGCTATTTATGATTTATCTTTCAATTACAAAATCAAAAGAAGTTTACTTATTTCATAGATTATTATACAATTTTATGGAGAAGGAAATAATGTAAAGTATATAAAAGCAAAAATGTGAAACTTTTCGTTTGAAAAATAATTTACTATTCTATGTGTAATAAGAAACTCATTTTCTAAATACACTTGTTTCAAAACCTTAACCAGCGTTTCCTTATTCCTAATGAGATTTGAAGAAAATATCGCTTCAGATAAAATTATATTTTTAGTTAAATAAAGTACACCGAATTATTTAAAGTCTAGTCTTACCAAAATTTTGATTAAAATATTTTCCAAACGATCGCTTGATTTTTGCGTAGTGTGAGCGAAATGCCATTTGATCTCGGTCATTATATTAATGTTATAATGATAATGTTATAATGATATAATGATAAATTTTATGAAGATTCCCATTTATACCAATAAATAATCCTCTTTGAAAATTCTATAATCGAAAAGAATGGAATATATAAGATTAAAAGAAAATTAAAACTTCCAAACATATCAATTTTTCGAGAAGTTTAAACTATATATATATATATATATATCAATGTCATTTTCCTTGAAAATTTATCCTTAGAATACGTCAGAACAAATTATTTTTGGAATTCATTATCAGTACGTTATGATTTCTTAGGGATAATGGAAATCTCGGTTCTGGAAGATATATATATATAATCCCCTGCATCGATTTATATAAGTCATCGTAGTACATGCTCAATTTGGAAAAGTTTTCAATAATAAAATAAAATATTATATGCACAAATCATAACTATTTATAATAGCACATATAATACAAAATATTTTATGTCTGTATACAAAAGAATAACCAAAAGCCCCCATTACCAGAAGTGTTCTACTTGACGTATGCCAAGTAGCTTGCTTATAGCCTTTACTATTCATGAATGTTCTTTTCTCTTATTTCTAGGTAAACATTTATGGCTTTCTTCTTGAGGATTGTTGTCATAGTACGGACGAAATTTTTAAAACCACCAGGACTCTTTATTGCACATTAACAACGCGTCTGCACCCCCTGCTGTCTGTCAAAAATATTTTCGCATAAATTGACAGTCGAGTGGTGTGCGATGTCTGGCCTGCGATGTCTTATGTGCAGTTTTTGCTCTAGATTAAACAGCGGGGAACTTCTTAATTTCTGAAAGCACCCAGGAATTTCTCTTGTATCTGTGCACACTGCAGTCTGCCCATTAGTTTGTGACAGTCGCATGGCATGCCATAAGGTCTATACCCCAGATTTATCAATGGGCAATATATGTTAACTAAAAGGAACATTAGACTAAAGGGCAGAGCTGTTATTTTGTTGATAATTTTCTGAATGAATACCGATAAAATAGTGTGGTGCAGAAAAGAAAGAAAGGTTACTTAAGGTTAGGATCTTAAATTATTAAATTCTACATCATTGACGTTGGCCGTAAATTCGTACATAGTGGAGAGATCGATTTCTGGTCTCGCAAATAGTAACGTAGACTTTGAAAGACAGTATTCTTCCCTGTCCGAATATATTTCTGGCAGTGAGTAAAGCATTGAGACGTATGCAATGCTTCTCAATGGGTAATCAATATATTTTAAAGTTGTTCTATGACGTTTTCGGTTCCACTTGGTATATAGAATATATCTGTTTTATTATGATTTAGTTATTAATTTTCACGATTTCATAAACCCTTCGCTCCAATTTCTGAATTAACATTTTCTGTTACAAATATTTGTTAAATCATCAGTAAAATAACATAATTTCGTCATATGGTTCCGGAAAAAACATGAGCATCATTCTTCACGATAAGGTAACATAACAGTAAGATCACAAGATAACACAGCAGTAACACCACAAGGTAATACAGCACTAACACCACAGAGTGAAATTTAGATCGTGAAGAAATGGTCAGAAGTTTGAAAAGTTAAGCTTGAAACATAGTATTAAAATAATGAAATGGACACACAGCAGAAAGAAACAAGACAGTGGATAAAACACCTGTAAAAATCTTGAATGAAAATATATGAATTAAGTTTCTTTGGCTTCTATCCCCCGGTAATTAAATGCAGATCAGGTGTGCTTGGATGAACAGTTATTTTTACTTTTTTGATATGCTAGGAAATTCAGTTCCCTGCTCATTGACGTACGCCTTCGGAGCTCTTTTTGCGAAGTCTTATATCCCACCCCTTGTTCATAAATCTGATAGACTACCAGAAGCTCTAGAGTCTTTTCGATTTTCGTTCTTAGTACGATAGTTTTCGATTTGGCAGAACTTTATAATAGTGTAAGAAACCAAATTTCAACTGTATTAATGCCCAGGTAAATATTTAATTCGAAATTTAACATACTGTATAACGTACGCATTTGAAGATGTAAACAAATTAAATGATTTAAATTAAACAGACAGTTAGCACGCTATACTTTCTAACAATGAATCGTGATCATAAAAATGCAGTTTACGCGATTTCTATGTTTAGCTTATAAGAAAAATATCAAAAATAAGACATACAATTGTTAACCGTAGTAATAATTATATTATTATTATAAATGTTCATAACCACAATAGTTATGAAATGGCCTAATTATAGGAATCAATAATAAGGCATTATTTTCGGTCATCTTTGTAAAGATTCTGTCAGCAACCCATCACAGAGAAGGTGAATTTTAAGCCCGAATTGTACATCTACGGGTTCATATATTCTATACTAGAGAATGTCGTCTCCCGGTATTAAAGAAGGAATTAATTTAATTTAGTCTTTCAAGTTTTCTAAATGTGACAGAATTACTATTAGATAATTGAATCCATGCTTCAAATTGTGATGAAGACATGTAAAAAATAAGGCTTTTGGCGGTTTCATGACACCTGCAATTTTCGCTGTGTCCTAGTAAAATATTGTAGTTATATACATTTCATATATATTGTAAATGTTCGAAATTACGGCCCTATATCTAAAACACAAATGTAAAATGTTGTCCTATAAAATCGTTTTTTTTTTCAATTAATCCCTTACTAAGGACACCAACCACTTTTACCGCCCACTTTAAGGATAACTCCCGGTTTTTGGATAGACGTCTAAAGCTAGACATGGATACTGCAGGTTTTTATCCGCCTACTTTATCCTTAAAAACACCTACCGTCCACATGTGCTGCAACAATTGATTTTCGTGTGAAGAAACTTATTTATGTAAATAGATGTATTCAATAAACTATTTAAAAAGTGTTACTGATCTAAAGAACATTTAAAATATAATTAAATCTTCTTGAAATTGAAGACATCAATCAATTGTCAAAATATTTTAACCTAATGCTAAGTTTCAAAATTTAAATAACTGACCAGTATTCGTGAAATAAGTTGAACGGAATTCTAAATTAAATGTCAAGTTCCACCAAAGAATTTTCAACAGTAGAATCAAAAATTGGCAAATATAAAATAAAAATAATTCCATAGAATTTTAAAGAATGTTACAGAATATATGGGAATAACAAATTGCAAAGTTTAAACGAAATGAATTTCTTTGAATTTTAGCAATCAATTAAGTTATATATAATTATCAAAATAGCACAATTAAATGAAATAGGATGAATTATATAACGAACTATTCAAGTGAAACACGAGGTTGCAAACATCTACAATTAAAGTCAAGTTTCACAAATAAATATGGGGTAAAACTGCTAGGAATATTTACAATTGTAAATTATCTAAAAAAGTTATACAACAAACGCAATTGATAAAAGTAATTATAATCTATAAAAGCAATTAATAATAAAATTAAATCAGGACGTCTACGAACAGAATCAACTTCTGAAATTTATTACGAACTTAAGTAAAGCGTAAGTGATGGGATTTCCTTTACAATACATATATATATATATATATATATATATATATATATATATATATATATATATATATATATATATATATGTGTGTGTATTGTATATATATATATATATATAATAATAGAAGTTTGAAAATCCAATGAACGAAAAGTAAGAAGATGTAACAAGATAAACCTAACTTTTTAAAAACACCCACAGAATAAAATATAATACAGCAAATCATCAATCAAATGGATTAAAAATACAAAACACTAGCTATCAAGTTACAGAAAATCAACCAAATTAAAAGGTATGGAAACAAAAAAAGAAAAACTTAAACTAAATTCAACTATCTAACTGGCGTACAAAACAAATGTAAAAATCAATTAATCCTCAAGCATATGGAAAAAATAAATAAAATTAATATCGAATCAACAAGTCAATGAAAAATATAATACAAAGGTATGGAATCGAAATAAGTATAACAAACGAAATCAAGCACAAACGCCTTACACGTGGACGAGGCTCTAAGCCTAAATCATGAATTGTTAACCTCTACAAAAATCTAATCATGTCCAAGTTTTTTGTAGAAGCAAACTCAAAAATGTATGTTTCTGAAGAAATAGATAGATTAAATCTATGAACTATTTCTACTTGGACGACATACATAAAGATGGAATAAAAAAGAAAAAATGAATACCTGGAAAAAGCACAGCGTGTGTACAGTCGATTCAATACAGGGATCGAGGGAACACTGATAGAAGAGACCAGTGTTGCCATTCGTAAAGAAAAAATAAAAAACCATTTACTGTTGCCATTCATAAGAATTGAAAAACTGTGAAGCGAAATGTAAAGAAAAAGTATTAATATACAAAAAGAGCTACTAAAAAGAGGGGCAAATAAAGGTAATGCTGAAGTGGGAAGTGAAAAAAAAAAAAAAAAAAAAAAAAAAAAAAAAAAAAAAAATGGAGATGACTGGCTAATATAAGATACTATGAATAGAATTATATGATACTATGGAAAGAATTATAAAAATCCAACTATTTTAAATTTTTTAACAATACTATTTACTAAATAAGTGGGATATTTATATAAATTACTAGTAATTTTGAGATTATTGATATGCATAGCATGAAATTTTTTATCAGATAATCTATAAATTCTAAAAAGCTGATTGAGTATAATATTTCTAAACAATTGAATCGAGTTACAGGAATTAAAAGGTAAGATTTTATTAATATTAAAATTATAAAAGTCTTTTTTATCATATAAATTTGTAACAATTCTATTAGAAGGATCAATAAAAAGATTTAAATCCAAAAAATTAACATTTTTATTAATAGTAGCTTCATTAGGTATATATATATATATAATATTAACACGGCAGTTTGACGTTTAGGATCTTTCAATAAATGTCGGCACCATCTATTGAACGGAGTATAGCAGTCTTATCTACCAGTCAAATTCTCAGTGAACGGAAACTTTTTTCGACATAAATCATGTTAAAAACTAATTCGAAATTAAAAAAATTATTCGTTGAGTCATACTATCCCATATCCTGAAGTACCTGTGTATCAAAATTTCATGGCCGTACGGCGTTTAGGTTTCTTATTACAGACTACACAAATAGAAAAACAAACGAGCAGATTTCTTCCTCTATCATTATTGATAAAAGATAGATTGTGTTTTCAGCATACGAAAAGTATATGTAATTTTTTACTTCATGAAAATTTGACTATTTATAAAATGGATTCCGTTCAAAGTTTGTTTGAAAGATAATTTTACGGTTTTTACCACAGTGTTAAGATAGAAACTTGATATTTTCGGTTGGTAAACAACTGATTTGAGTGATAAGGGCTCAAAATCGTGCTAAAACACAAAATAACTCAAAACCTAATTCGAATTTAAAACGAATCTCACCAAGACGCATCGTTCCGAATCCTGAAGTACCTGTGTACTAAATTTCATTGCCGTAGTATGCTTAGATTTTCACTACAGACGAATATATAGACATACACCTTTATTATTATGAATATAATATTCCAGAACTTATGTATTGATGACTGTCGTAATGCAGTGTCAGTAAATTGTAGGAATTTTTAGTATCGAGATATTTCATTTTACTAGATTTTCTTGATTTTGCCTTTTTTAAAAATACGACAAGTCGCCAAATTAAAAATTAAATACAGTTTTTGCTGCATATTAATTGTAATTTTGAATGAAAGTCTATTCTATTAAGTATTTTGCGAATTTATGAGTTATAATAAAAAATTAAAATGCATTCATGTTTGCAATGAAAATAGTGTGCTGCTCACAACAATTTTTTTTTTAAATTAAGTTTGAGACTACCGATGTTTTCCTTCCTGAACGCTGGATAATAATCTGTAATTATCTTATTTTACAGAAAACAAACATTTACATAAATTGATTTGAATTTTTTTTAATCTTTAAAACAAGGGTGTTCCTGTAAAGTAATGATTGAACCTAAAACGAGTTAAGCAGTACAATGAACAAAACAAAATAAACGAGACAGTAAGTTTCTGCCGGAATTTTCTTTTAAGAACTAGATAAAAGTCTAGTTTTTAGGACACCACGGAGTGCAGTTTTTTACGGAAGTAAATGAAGACAAACCTCCTGAGGGCAGTTCAATCTTAATTTCGTGAATGATTTAAATTTTACCTAAGGGAAACTCTCCAATCACAGCTTTAAAATTTTTCTTTATAAGATTAAAAGTATATGAAGATTTTAAAAAGAAAAAATATATAAGATGTCGATGGAACATGACTTTCTATACACATGCTGGTGAATTCTTTAGTAATATATAGAAAATAGTTATTTTTACTTTCCCTTATTTCCACATTACAGAACTTCTACCAAACTAAAATTTAGTGTTTTTAAGTCCTAATGAAATAATGTAGTTATGCGTGCGTGCAAAATTAAAATAAAAATAGCAGTGTTATTTAATAACACTCAAGTCAAATAATCAAACATTGGCTAATTATTGGGCGTTTAAACATAAAACTATTGTCTAATCTAAATTTATTAGCTAATATTTATGGATAGTTTAATGGGAAAAATGGCTAGATTTCATGGATAGTCTTTATAAACAGGTATTTTATGGCTAAATTAAGCCATTTTAGAGTACTTCATCTTACATAAAATGGCTAAATTTATCCATTAAATGTTCAAGTCCGTTACCAAGTTCTAATGAAGCTCAGTCCATGAGAATTAAATGTTATATAAAATGCATGTATGTAATGCATAGTTTTTTGACAATAAATAATATTTATTAAGTTTTGAATAAATTTCTGGTAGATAATTTAAATTCCTAAAAAATGTAATTTCTGAAGAACAATTCATGTCGTTCACAAATTATCTCCTTTCATTTAATATGACTATTTCCTCAACATTATTGACTATCCTGATGTTTTACGATGTTAAAAAAAAAACTGATTAGAAAATTTCTGAAATTTTCGAAGGCGTTTATAATTAATAGAATTCGAGTATTCAGTGATCGTGATATTTGAACCAAATGTGACACACATATAATCACACTTACATACAGACACCATCTCATAAGTATTCGATTCGAACTCATGGATGCGCAATATGTAAATCCATCGAAAACTCGAATTTAAATTGAGGATACCGTTACAGTACTTTCCCAATATATTATGAGACATATCTGATATGATAAAATATAATAGCCTTTTTACTATGATGAAGTCTCTGCTTTTATATTTGAAAGAAAATTCTAGTAGCGTGTATTTTGCAAAATTTTGTGTAAAATATATACATCAATATTGCATTTGCTACATTTTGCTAGTTTCATTTATCATTTAGAGTGATAGTGTTCAAAACATATTTACACGTGTTCATCTTTTCTAATTTTCAAGAAACGAAATAATATTAAATTTCTAAAGTCTTAGACTTCACTCGACAATAATACATGCATATTGCATACAATGTTTAGTCACATATTGCATACATTGTTCAGTCACATATTGCATACATTGTCTATTCACATATTGCATTGTAATCAGTGGGTATTAAAGTAAATAAACATGTATCCTTAAATACGCTGCCGTTCACATGTTATTACTCATGAAATAATGATCTATAAATATCGTGTTTTTTAAATTATTAACATTTTTTTGTCTAGTCAGCAATATTATAGTGACACCTATAATTTGGGTGTATTTCGATAGTTTATATCAGTGTTTTTCCAAACTAGGGAATCGAGCATTTATTCCTGAAGGTACATGAAAACAGTCAAGGGGTACTTGCAACTTGGCAAAGTGTTTAAATTTTATTCTGTTTATGACAAAGTATTTATAATTACATAAATTATATATTTTTTCTAATTAAATAAATATATGTCTAACACGAATATACGGCGTTGTTCGGAATTTAAACCTCTGAATAAGCGCCCGGTTCGTAAATAATACCCGTAACACCACTCAAATATAAAAATCTCGCATCTACAGCAATACTTTTCATATTTCGTCAGCATTTGCAATCATATGTTATCCATCTTTATCTGCAAAAGCGAAATAAAATGTACGGACATTTTTTTTTACTTTTCAACTGCAACCTGTAACTTTCCATACATTTAACATTTTAAGAAAAACAAGTGATATTCTAGACTAACAGATGAGAAAGTGTTTTGATATGTGCAGTTTAGTTGATTTGGAGGTCTTTCCCTGGTTTTTCTTTTCTCTTTTTACTTTTGCAATATTTAAAATTAAAACTCCATTAATTTTTTCAAAATTTAGAAAATTTTATGCAACTAGGGGGCTCTGCCTTCTTCTCGCTACGCATCCAACCTTCTTCCTGCCTTCTTCTCGCTACGCCTCTGCCTTCTACTCTTCGCCTCCAACTCGCTGAGCTCGCAAAGCTCGCTCCTCGAAGTATTTGAAGCCAAACTACATTTTAAATCGGTAAACGGTTTATTTCGACATGTTACCATATTATGTATCTATAAATGCAACAAATTCCATATTTTTGTATGCTATAGTTTTTACGGAATGAGACAGAGAAAATTCGTGGACTTGCCGATACGAAAAACATCTTTCACTTCAGAAGTACATAAAACTAAAATATCTCGTAAACTACATAAACATTAAGAAAAGCGCTCCGTCCTACAAAAATTCAACTATGTAGGTACCTGCCCGAAAAATTCAACAATGTAGGTACGTGCCCGTAAAAATTCGTGGTCTTGCTGTTGTTAGTCTATCCAGGATGCGAACTCGTAGCTTAAATATTTTGCCTTTGAATTTGGCATTATATATTTCTTAAGTTACAATATATATTGAAAACATGTTTATTTCAACGTGTTTTCTAAACATTTCTCTACAAGTGCACCAAATTTTATAATGTTTCTATGCTATAGTATTTGCGGTATGAATTAGAGAAACATAATGAACGAGGAAGAGGAGACGTCAGCTACTGTTTTTAATATGGAGAGATTCCACGAATTGATGGCTAAATAAAATACTTCATAGAGTCTTAGCTCATGTATTAAATTTGGAATAAACAGCATACACATACATAGACAAATAGATACATTCTTTGACAGAAATTAAAATAGAAGATTAATAAAACAATGCGTAATAGTTAATAAAAATGCACTACTGTACAGTTTGCAATTAATAAAGTATTGTATTATTAAAGCTTCACTCGAACTGTTCGACGCAGGTGCGCCGACGAGATAACATCTTAGATGTGGTATATGATAGTTGTAAATATAGGAAACACTGGTGTGTGGTTTTACAAACTGTTGGTGGACGGATACCCTTCATTGGTCCCTATGCTAAATAGATATTTTTAGGTACTTTTCTCAAAAGCTATTAGATATTTAAAATAAACTACATTTATTTATTAGAAAATTGTATATTTTTCAAAGAAGGCTTTAATCGATGTTTAAATGTTTCGAAAATTTAAATATTTTATCATTCTCATCAGTCATCTACCCTTGCCTCACTTTGAAATTTGAATTGCAAAACTCAGATGTGAAAAAATTTAATAATAAATTTTGCCAACATGTTAAACACTAAGACACTAATGGGCATGTTATGCATATGTCATTAGTAAAAGTTATATAGTTAACGTTCGCAAGTGATGAGTCCCGTGGTTCCATTTGAGGTATCATTTACATCCGGTTTTCTTCCGTCTGGAAATATAGATGATGGTCAGTCTGGCCTGAAATTTAGACTTAAAAATAACCAAGATTCCAAAAAAAATCTATTCGCCATAATATCATGTGGTTTCTGAAATCTTACTAGTCATTTCCAAAATATTAGCCGCCAAAATATTAGCTCTGGTAGGATGCTTGACAAGAGAACTCGGACATATGGCTTTTCATCTGAAAATACGTATTCTCACATTAACATATTCGTTTTATTTTCAAACAACCATTTATTTTCAAACCATACAAACTTTCGTTTGTTCTACATTTAAATATATTTAACAAGGCATATTTTATTAACTTTAATATTTCTATTCTTATTACTTTCCTTATATACATAATGTATAAGGAAAATATTGTGACGGGGTCGAAAATTCGAATTCGAGTTTTCGACGGGAGAGCACGTTTCAAGCATCCCTGATTACGAATCGAACATTTTTGAAGTGATGTATGTATGTGTGTGAAAGTATGTGTGTGTGTGTCAGTGAGCCTGTGGAGATGATATCTCACGAACTATTGGAGCGATTCGAATGAAATTTGATACAAAAATCACAATCCGTAAATACCGGAAGCCTATTGTTTTAAAACACAATCGAATGTTGAGAAGCCCTTTAAATTTTTGAGTGACATTTTGAAAAAAAATCATCAAAAAATCAAAACCTTTAATAAAGTTACGGAAATAAACATTTCTTATGTAATTTTTCCTTAGAAAACGATTGACATAAACTTCAGCACGCTAGCATAAACCGTTCTCGAGATATTGCACATTTTTCAAATAAATTTATCAAAGAATCCCATAAATAAAAAAAAATATTAACTGTTAAGAAACATATTCAGTTTTCATATGTAATATCATGCGATAAATTGGGTGACATCATTCTTGTGGATCTAACTTGTTCCATTCACGAGAAAAGAGACTTTGAGTAATACTTTTGTATTTGAACGCCAATAGTCATTTATTCGCTGTAGGAATAACTTATTTCTCCGTCTATATCGCTTGGCGAGATTTTAGCGACGAATTTAGCGGTATGTCGCCAACTTGGTGACATTCTTAAATTTTGCCAATTTAACGAAAATCTCGTCAAATGGATAAAAATGACCCTAAATCAATGAACATGACGACTAATTGAAGAAAATTCACTATTGGAAAGAATAAGTACCTACTATAAGAATAGCATTTTTTCAATTGTAAAAGTAGTAAATCCATTGTATTATATGAGGAAAGTCATGTGCTGCCCACCTGAAATTTTTTTCTGTATTCTAATTATTAGAATACAGTATTAGATAAGTATTAGAATCTAATACTTATTCATGCGTAAAATCCCTTTTATGTTACCAAATAAAATTTTAAATCCGGATTGAGAATAAAAGACTAGAAAACATGTAAGGCATTTAAACGGCTTCTTTTAGTTTTACTTGAAAATAAAAATAAACTCTTTTGACCTAATTTATCATGATGCGAGGTCTTAAAGTTCACAAACAAAACGTCCTGAAAATGAGGATTAAGCACAACAAGACATACTTTTTTATTTCAGGATAATCAATACAACAGAAAGGATTTCTTCCGTGAGAGCAAAACTGTGTTAAATTTTTTTATCTTAAAAATAAAAAGTCAGAAATTGTTTTTCGAGGCATTTTATTTGAATTCCGGGGCTAATCTGATACGACTTTATTACCGCAATATCCATGATATATAAAGAGTTGAATATTGCAAGTACAAGGAATTGAGACATACACTAATTGCTCAAATTAACGTCTTGGTATACCGTCACATCTTATTTATAGAAAGAATAAAACAAAGTCAAACTCGTGGGAATTTTCCTGATTCCATCTTGAAAGTTAAAAAGGTTGTTGAACTGATCACGACTGAGTTAATTAAGCCAATTTAATTTAAATAGCTAACTCATGTATGGAGGTATCGAATAGACCATCGCATTAAAGAGAAGGATATGCAGCTGCTATGGATGAAAACTTGGAAATCATGTAATGTTTTGGGAATTATATCTAAGTGTTGCTAATTTTAGTTAAGTCACGCCTGTTCTTATTTGATACAATAATAAGGTGTACTGTTTAGTTAGTGTATGTATTTTTGATCACTTTTAAAATTAAAGTTCCTTAATTAGGAGTAGAACCAACACGTGTTTATTCTTAGATGTAGAACAGGGTGTAAAATGCATGGATGAGAGACAAATATAAATTGTAACATAAAATAAATTTGAATACTTAGAAATGTTATTTATTGTTTCAGTTTCTTCTTCCGACCTAGACCATCAGACAACGAAGGTGTAAGGTACCTGTTTTGTCGACCAGGACAGTGCCACCCAATTTAGACTGGAAACCAGTTGATGCTATCCCCTACCACCAGCAACTCAGAAATACTTTCAGATCCACATATTTAACGTGCTCGTACTCTACGTGAACACGTGAACATTTTGGGTAGAGCTGGAAACTCGGGTTCTCCGAGTGCAATCCTCGTGCTCTACCCACTGGGCTGTCCCACTCTTATTGTTTGAGTTATAGTTTGCATAACATTTATTTATTTATTATTTTCCAAAATCTACAGTTTAAATAAATATTATTTGATTTAATACTGGCATTTCTCTATAGAAAAAGATACAATGCAATGGGACATATTTCAGTCCAAGGGCTTCTGAAATATTGTCTCAAACGATTTTGGCGTTTTTCCAAACATAAAGTTTTCACCTTTACTTTCATGGCCTAGACATATGCATACATAATAGTAAAATTCGTTAATTGACTGCAGAATACAGAAATTAAAGAATAAATGAAGAATGGGATGTTGTCATGTGACATCACACCTGAGTTAGTCACTAATTATAAGAGTGTTGTGCCTATAAAAGTGAATAGAAAGGCCATGCTTGTTGTCATTATATCTTTTGGAGTACACTACCATATGTATGGTAGATGCAAAGTATATACATAATATCTATTGTTATTGGACTTTTCTGAACTCAAACGTTCTGATATTTTTACCTCGAATGTCAGAAGGTGTAAATTTAGGAAATTTTAAGAGTTTTGTTGACAACGATGACCAGGAATATAGTAAAATATTCCAATTGATGCAATAGTGGGAACAGTCCGTATACATGTGTAAGTCCACTCATATAATTAGTGTAGTAACTTAATTGCACAAAGGTACACAACTAGAACACAATTCTGCAAAAAGCCAGTCGTAGCGTCCAGAGTATTTTCAAGTTAGCAGCAAGTTTAATTATCAATTACTAATCAATTTGTCAATTCTGCAGTCGATGCTATTCATCAGTGACTCGGACAAATGCAATTCCTTTTTATTCTTGATATACTGATGCTGGGAATGACATGGCATGGCTTTATGGAATAACCATATAGGGTAAATAAATCATTGAACTGTGATTACGCTACGTAGTGATTCATGTTTGAAGTTCATTGTTAGATATGCTAAGAAACTACGCGCAGCGCCCGGCTTCGCCCAACTGGGGCCCGGGGCTGCCATTCCACTGGGCCCCCTTTCACTTCTCGATAAATATGAAATCAACAAAAAAAATTTTCAGAAACATAATCGCATTGCAGAAAAAGCTGTATAAAATGTGGTTTTACATATTTTAACGGAATTTAAATTCTTGGCAATTTTTGTATCACAGTCAAGATGCCAACTTGCCAAATTAGTGCGATTAATCTCTATATACACTCTTTTGAAAAAAAAGTAGCACCCCTAGAAATAATCCGATCATCTCGAAATTTCGCATGCAAATTCCTTTATACCAAGTATGCAAACGATTAAATTTGCAAGATCAATGAGCATTAACTTCGGTCATAGCGCGCGTTTCTACTGCGCAACTAGCATCCTATGAAACAGGTTAAAAATGTGGATAGTTTATCGTTGCTCGTTGTCGGCGTTGCAGTTCCGCGAAGCCATAATAAATAATGCCTTTACGATGTTGCCGAAGACCATAAGCAATTAAGTTCGAAATTAAGTAAGAGTTCGAAAGTGATCGTAAAGTCGGTGTGCGTGAAGCTGGCTAGTCATACCGGGAAATAGGCCGACACCTGCACCAAACGGACGCTGTGCAAAGGTGCTGACAGCAACGGTTGCGGCAAGGAACTCATCGGCGGAATGAAGACTGAAAGGTCAAAGTGCACGATTGCGAGGCAAGATAGGACGATTGTGCGATAGGCCCGAAATGGCAAAACGGCATCATTGTCCGCCATCCAACGTGCTATAAGCCTCTTTCATACCACCCATGGTATCTTCCACCATATCACGGCGTTTGGCTGAGGTGGTATTACGCTCATGGCGTAAGACGTTTTCTCATAACCCTACAGCATCAACATAGTCGTTTGGAGAGGTGTCGTAGACGAGCACCATGGCTATCAGTAGAATGGCATCACGTAGTGCTCAGCGATGAATCACGATTCAGTCTTTCAGCAGATAACCATCGGGTACGTGTATGGAGGCGCCAGGGCCAGCGGTCCCAATCAGCCTTTGTTTTGCACAGGAACACAGCCATTATACCTGGTGTGATGGTGTGGAGTTCGTTCTCTGCCACAGATATGCGAGTCCACAGATATGCGGACCACATACGACTCGCATATCTGTGGACTGTCTCCGTGCTGTTGATATTGTTCCTTGGCCAGCAAGGTCATCAGACCTTTAGCCAATCGAGCATGTATGGGACATGCTAGGCCGCCAGATTCGGGCACCCCGAAGTGTAGCAGATCTGGTGCAACAATTGAGGGACGCCTGGCAGAATGTATCGCAGAATGACATTAGGAAACTTTATCACTCCTTACCTAGACGTATTCAAGTATTCATTGCCGCCAAGGGGTTTTTCTCTAATTACTGATTTGAAAATTCAATGTGCAATTGCTAACCATTGATGGGTCCTGCGGCCTTGATTTTGCAATTATCTCATTATCCGTGCATGAGCTGTATGCATATTTAATTTGAATAAAAACAGTCACTTTCTTCATTGTGTTTAATTTTTTTTTTTTACAAAAGAGTGTATATCAACAAAATGAATATATCTGCTAGGCAAACCTATTCTGATAAACACATATTTCCTTTGAGGAAGCAGCCGTTTATTTTGCAATGATATAATCGTTTTATTTGGGGCCCCTTTGACACGAGGGCTCGGGTCAGCTGTCCCACATGCTCCCGCATTAGTCAGGGCCTAACCACTCGTTTTGTTCGTGGAACTGCGTTCCAATTCCATTTTCATTAAATATTTATACAGTGCTATTGTTTAACATTTATCTTCCTGTTTAACTATGCATGCATTTATAAATACTGCCTAATTATTTTAATCTCAGTAACTCTAACTTGTCATTACTTACAATGTTTGCCATTTTCTGTTCTGTATCCGACGATCATGCATTTTTATAGATGGAAAAAATAAGATAATTTTAAGTTAGAAACAGTGTTTCAGTTATGAGTGATATTGTATGCATAGCTGAATAATACCACATTCTTGCCAAATAGAAAATATTGTGCAGGACACGACTTTGATATAAGATAAAAGGGATTAAAATAGTAATTTTTCTTTTCTGGATAGCATGTTCTGGATTGCTTGCATGACGATGGTAGTGGTTCACAATAATTTTGCTCTCATAATTTCTTTACATAGATTATTTACACCAGTAAACACCTCTTGCATGTCACCTCTAAAATGGTTTTTCCGCAAGCACTTTATACGATAAATATTTTAGATCTAGTGAATTTTTTTTTCAGTATCCCATGTCTACGGCATCCATTATTTATAAATACCGGCTTATGTCTTAATATAACAGTTGTTATTTCACTTGGATGATAATGATTTTGTGGTACATTTACACTTCCATCGTCTGGCAGACTTCATAAAAGAAATACCACCAGACTTGAAATTTTGGGTACACTAAATATTTAATGCAGCACAGAATGTGAATCTCAGTATTTGTGAGAAATTAAAAGTAAATAATATTTTTTTTTCTGAGACTGCAAATTTCAAAATACATAGAAATCAATTATAGATTTTTCAGCATTTTATTTCCATGGCCAATACTGATAAATCAAGTTATATTTGTAAATAATGAAAAAATGTTTGGCGTGAATTTATAGTATTCTTTTACGAAATTAACTACCGTAAGAGTTTTAAATAAATATTTCTATTTGAAGATCAATATACCCTCGGAATTTAGCAATACATTTAGTTATATTTTAAGAGATATGGTTGTCAAAAGAAATTACTACGAGCGAAAGTATTGATATTTATTTAGACTGATATAAAAAGTGCATATCATCAATGAAATAAATAGAATTAAATATTTGATTTATATTTATATATATTTCCACAATATTTTAGTGTTTATAAACTATTCTATGAAAGTCGACTAGCAAAAATGTGAAAATGTAGGGATAATGATTTTTTCATAAATGTGCCGCTTATATTAACCCTTAAGGGGCCGGTGGACGTTGAAATTTTTTTTATTTATTTATTGACTTAGAACTGTGAAAATTTGTATAAATATTCCTCTTAACATTACTATATACAATACCATTATTTTTTTTTTCAATTTTGTTATAAGTTTGTATTTTCCTTTAATTTAATTTTTTTAAGGAAAATTTCAAAATGCTCTTTGCGTGCCATTTGTTCAGATTCTTGATTAATTTTACACTGTGAGCACTCAAAAACACATTATGAACAAATTTGGGTATTCATTTTTAAATCCCTTAGAAAGTTAATTTTTTAAAAATATTATTCAGCATTAAAACTTAATTTTTATCATTTAATTAGGTTCTTATTCACTTTTAATTACCTTAATAAAGTATAATTATAAAATGCATACCCAGTTTCATTAAAAAAGTATGAGAGGTGTCTTTTTGAAAAAATTTGATGCATCCCAGACAAAAATTAAGATTCATGGAGCATTTTGAAAATGTAAAACCCTTGAAAATTCCGTTTCGAAAAAAAATGCATTCAACCTTTTGCTTACGGGTGGGACAGCGTCCATCCCACACGCTGAGAGAAACATTGCATCGCTGACAGAAACATTGCACCTGCTGCAGCAGGTACAATGTTGCTGTTAGCAATTTCCATGGACGCCAATGCTTGCAAAGGGGGTCGAACTGTTTGGGATAGGGTATGTCAAATACCTGTTTTTAGGGAGATTCTTCGTGTGGAATGGACGCTGTCCCATCCGTAAGCAAAAGTTAAATGTGTAAAATAATGTTATATATTAAAACTTTTAGTCGATTTTTGCTCGTTTCAACGTCCACTGTCCTCTTAATCATAATTGCATAGTGGTATTTATTCCCATATACTCCTTTGAAGGAAATATACTATTTTGGTAATAACTCACCCTTGTTGCTGCTGTCAACCCCCCTGGATAGCAAATGTCATTAATTGAGATGTTACTTAATTACACAGCACTTAAATGTTGGTTATATCGCTGTTACTTACTTGACACTTCCAAATTGAATTTGGCAACTGATATAAAAATGGTAATAAAAGTGTCTACATTTTGTCAACAGCCTGGGTATTATCTCTTGGCTCACATACCTCTAGCCGTACAATAGAACATTTTACATCATAAAAACAGTGTCTCTTTTTAGGCATCCCAGAATTTTAAATTATTTTGGAGCTCTACATATTTGCTATATATTTGCTGCTATTTGTAAATTTCAAAGTTTTAAGCTAATCTCCTTGAGAACTGCAAGCAGTTTTAACATGATCACATAAATTTGTCAAAAGTGATGCATAATAATTATTTAAATCATACTTGCAATGTTTAAAGAACTACATTTTCTATTAATTGGAAACTATTTTGACGTTGTTTGCTTGAGGCAAATAAATGTGAACAGTTACAGAGTGCACTTCAAAGATAAGAGGTTGTAATTTTGTCTCAGTAGTACGACGGTAGAGCGTCGGCTGGCCAGTTGGGAGATCCAAGGTTCGATGTCCGATTGGGCCTGTTTACAATGACGTTCGACCAAATAAACACTGCAGGTTAGTGCAAAGATGTCGGTGGTCTGAAAGTAACCCTAGACCTATCAGTACAGATTCTGTGGACTCTGGAGGATTGAGCGCCGATTTCACATTAAGAGGATGAGGAACACGCATGATACTAACCTAGGTAAATATAGCAAGAGGTGATCAATCAGATTTTCAGTTGCCCGCCAATCTGACATTAGATGCTGGAAAATCCAAAGCCCACATTCGGGGTTCGATTCTCGGTTAGGGCAGCAAGGTTCTTTACAATGGCACCCGAACAAACCAACCCTGTAGGTTAGTGCAAAGTTGTCGGTGACCTGAAAGTGACATTAGCACAAATAGCATGGAGTCAGTAGAATCTGGAAGATTTAACGGCGATTTAAAATTGAGAGAATAACCTCTACGAAGGATACTAATCTGGGTAAAAATAGTAGTGTCATGAGGCTAACCTGAGATAAAAATAGCAGGATATGATATAACCTAGGTAAATATAGCAGGAGGCCAACCTGAGATAGTCAGTCAGGATATCAGTTGCCCGCCAGTCTGACATTATAGGGTAGAAAATGTCCACTGAGGCGATAAGAGCTTGCAATTTCTCTCCAGTAGCTCAACTGTAGAGCGTCGACTGGCCAGCTCAAAGATCCAGGATTCGATTCTCGGTTAGGGCAGCAATGTTCTTTACAATGGCACCCAACAAATCGAGCCTGCAGATTAGTGCAGAGTTATTGGAGGTCTGAAAGTGACCCTAGTACGATTAACACGGAGTCAGTGGACTCTGGGATACTGAAAGCCGATTTCAAATCGAGAGGATAAAGACCACACAGGAAAAGAACCTGAAGGGTAAAACTATCATCAGGAGGCTAGATTGAGGTAAAAATAGTAGGATATGGTCAGGATGTCAAAGGCCCGTCAATCTGACATTATAGGGCGGAGTATACAAAGCCCACTTCAACGATATGAGCTTGCAATGCTTTCCCAGTAGCTCGAGAGTAGAGAGTTAGCTGGCCAGTTCGGATATACAGGGTTCGGCTTTCAGTTGGGGAAACAAGGCTCTACACCGTTTGAAATATTTTAAAATAGTTATAACGTACATTTTATCTACAAGATAAAATGTCCGTTGTATAAATACGATGCATAAATAAGTATTACCTATAAAATGGTGTTATACTTCACTAGATATATTTTTTATTTGAGGTATTTAATACACATTTCATGTATTTAATGCTGCACACATTCTTTTAGCACGTATTTTATGTTTTCGATGTTCTACACATTGAACGTATTTCATTTTTTCACAAAGACTGTATTTTTATGAATATTTATAAAGCTGAACATTTTAAATTCTGTTTGAGCATAACTTATGCATGATGAAAAATATCAGATACTTCAGTTAACATATTCTTCAAAACAAATAAATTATTACCGACTTTCAAACTCTGATCCTGTTTTAAAAAGAGCTCATTTCTTTCAATTCCTCTGTAGAGTTAACTTTGCAAAAATTATAGAATATTAATTTCAAAAATGACATGAACTTTTAAGTGTGTTGAAGTAAACCAGTTAAAAAAAGTTGCTAACATATATATATTATTCATTCCGGTACAAACTGTACTTAAAATAATTATATTTAATGAATATTTTTCAACTAAATTGAATTTAGTGTTTTTAAAACATAATTTTAAAATTATTTACCCGACTGACAACGTTTAAATATGCATTCACCAGGTATTGTGAATCACCAAAAGCAGTTGCTAATTACTCAATAATGTCAATTTACTTTCAAACTATTGTTTCAATTTAAATATACGTTGACTGCATGAATATTTAACATCCCTTTCCTATATACGTTTTAAGTGAATACAATAATATATATTTTTTTATTGTAGTTTCCTTAGGAATTATTTTTTTATATTAGTTTCTTTGGGAATTCTTCCGCTTACAATTCTTTACTTTCTTTAATTTACCAACATTCCAAATATATCTTGATTTGTTTTTTAAACTCTTATGCGCATTTCAGAAGAGTTTGTGCAGAAATTATTACAATTATTTAATTACATTAGAAATTTATGAAATTCATATCACTTTTACGAAGGAAATTTTAACATATATGCATTTTTACGTCATATGTATGCAAGATTAAAATCTTCATAAATCTGTGCATACTTGTGCTGTTTACCGATTTTTGAATGGAAATTGGTACTATAGAAATCACTCATCAGTATTTATGCAATTTGTTTATAAATTGTATGAACATTTTGTGCAATTCATAACTTCAGTGTAATAAATTTCTCCATACTTTGAATAAATCTGAAATAAATGATTACACTTCACTGAATAATGTCAGAATTATAAATTAAATTTTCTTCTAAGCAGAGACTGAAAGATAAATAAAAGAAATGCGATATCTCTCAAATATTTATTTTATTTTGGAGAAACGAGGCAGCGGCGGTTTTACTTGCATAAGAACATGAGAAACGATATATCTTGTTAGTCATATGTGTTTTCTAAAAGTCATACCCGAAGCAAATATGAATACATAAATTGGTGAATTTTTCATTTGTGCAAGGTAAATAATCTGATATCAGCAGCAGATGCATGACCTGCTCACAGCCATGAGTTTGTTTCTGATAAATTTGAAGAAAATATTCATATTAATTCATTTTTATAATCGTAGTTCACATCACTACGTTATTTTCATTACTTCAACATCTGACAAATTTAAATTTGTCACATTGTATGAATTTTTTGATAAAATTGATAATAAAATAAGATTAACATCTATACAGTTGGTTTCCTTGTATAGATATATAAGCGATGTGAACGATTAGACAAAAGGAGCTGCGAATCCTTTTGTTGAAAACTACGTGTGTGAGTGCTATTATCTTCACCCGTAAATAAAGATATGTTAGAAATCATTAGAAATCCTGTCAGCTATTTAAAAATGTCTTTCACACTGCTGCTCAAAATTCAACTGGCGTAGAGTTTTTTATTAGGTGTAAATTTAAAAAATTAATTTTGATAGACAGTTTTAGAAGACAAAACAGGTTCTCAAAGGAGGAAATGATAGCTTAGTCAAACTAAAAAGGGGTTTCTATCGATAATATGATTTAGACGAGAAAATACTGCTGAAGGATTACGAGAAAATTAAAATTAAACCACTGTGTATAATGTTGGTATAGAAAGTATTCTATATAAACACACTTATATAAGAAGAGACAATGACATAAATAAAGCATTAACCATAGACCATGGTGTTGGGTTTGTTCGTCAAACCCAACACCACTATCAAGAGCTTGACGAACAAACCAAACAGGAAACATGTTTACAGGAAATAGTTGTATCCTGTAAAATTTCGTATTACAGGGCACAAATGTTTCCGAACATAAGATGTCAAAGCTTTTTATTGTCTGAAGATTCTTTAAACTTTAATAATATTTTTAATTTTATGAATGATGAGCTCGATTCAACTTTTGTTTTATTTTTTCTTGAAGGTTTCACTTTTGCCATGAAAATGCAATTTTTCTTCAGTCATTTTCAAATATAAATGCATTTCAAAAATAAATCCACATACATTTTTCAAATTAACTCTCAAAATCGTAAATAATAATAATTAATTTAGCAATCTAAATTCTCTGGTATTTTTTCGTATGTTTAAGCGAATGTTTTTATCTCAATTGAAGAAATTAACTTACTTAGTTACCGTAATATGTTATTTCTTTTATATTCTGCTATAATCTAACTAATTTTTTATCTTCCCTGAACTGTTATTTTTATAGTTGTTTTGAAAAATGTCAGTTGTTTACACAATTGTTTTGTCTTTCAAAACCGACTGTTTTCGCATAAGTTCGTAGTCTTTTCCACAGAAACACTGCTTCGAAATATTTTGCTGCTCGTTTTTATTCCTACGCGGTTTTTGCCTTTCATTTATTCCTGTTCTTTTTTGACAACGATTTCGTTCTTTGAGAATACTCTTTGGATTCTCACCTTTTGATTTTCTCACTTGAGAAAAATACATTCCTTAACAATTCCAGCTAGCAGTGCATGTGCCAAATGTCTGATCAATAATACAATAATATCCTCCGGCCTCAGGTACCAAAATATGACTGTGGGATATAAATTAGTCTCCAACATGTAATACCAACTGGATCGGAGCTTTATTCGATAGACCTCAATATATATATATATATATATATATATATATATATATATATATATATATATATATATATATATATATATATATATATATATATATATATATATATGTATATATATATATATGTATATATATATATATATATATATATGTATATATATATATATGTATATATATATATATGTATATATATATATATATATATATATATATGTATATATATATATATATATATGTATATATATATATATATGTATATATATGTATATATATATATATATATATATATGTATATATATATATACATATATATATATACATAAATATATATATATATATATGTATATACACATAATATACGACAAGTGCTATACGTAATCACAAAGATGTAAACCAATATTACCAAGGAATAGGCGCAAATGCTGCTCTTTAATCCGAAGTAAATATACTATTGAAATCAAAAACGAGGATTAAGCTCAATGGAAGGGAAAACCAAATACAATGCATGCAATGGCAGAGGAGGATGGCGACTCCTCATTCCCGTTTAAAGCTGCTTTTCCAGCCCGGGCAAACGCTCACGGAACCAATGCATTGCAAAGGTTGATCCCCCATACGTGCCCAGTCAGAAGCACCCAAACATGGAGAAACAGACCACTGAGAATGGAAGTCAAGAAACGCACAACTAAGGAAACACAAAACCTCCTATTATATAAATAACTATGCGCATGTGCAAGTCTTCAAGTGATATGCAGAAACTATCCCAATTCCGCAAAATCCCTTTTGAAAGAATTTGCTTCATTTTTATTGTTGAAAAAAGAATTATAATATTTCTTCAGGAATTTAACAGGGTAATTCTTTTTTAATGCCTCTAATATTATCCCCTTGTTACTTGATATGCAATCCTTTGCTAAAGTGTTGCATATTTGGTTTCTCTTGAAATGTCCCAAAAGTATATTTCTAAAAATGAATCTTGAGAGGTTCGTGTTCCAAGTGATGATATTGTTAATTTTTATGCCATAACTTTTTCTTTTGTCGTGTAGACTCGTATAAATTCCATTCCTTGTATTGTACTTAATGGTGATATCCAAGAAATTCACCGATCCATCCTCTGCACGTTTATTTTCAACCAATTCCAAGCCACTGGGGTAAAAATTGAATTCCAATCCTGCTGCATTTTCATAATATCCATACAGCACGTCATCAACATAACGAAGGTACGGTATCTCATATAATAGATGTGTTCCATGCTCATATTTAGTGAGATATATGTCAGCCAATATTGATGAACAACTTCCCCCCATTGGAATTCCTTTAATCTGTTTATAATAGCACTTTCCGTCAAAAAGTATATTTTCCCTCAAAACCAGATTGATAAGGTCCATATATTTTCGATATGTAATGTACTCTTTCAAATTATGTAACTCATGCAATTCCTTCAATATAAGGTAAAGTTGTGCAATATCAATATTATTGAAAAGATCGCGAAAATCATAACTTCTGAATCGCAATTCCTTGTCACAGAATTTAAGTCTTTTAATGATATCATGGCTGTTCTTGATAATAACAGTTCCCTGCTTTTGAAGGTTAATCATAACTTGCTTTAGGATATTTAAAAGTTTTAAGTTAGCAATGGTCAAATAAGTTCCGCATCCTACGGTGACAGTGCGGAATTTAACGGGTTCCTTATGCATCTTTGGTATAAGCACTAAGTAAGGGAACTTAACATTTTTAAGATCAATATCAATTCTTTTGTATAAGGCTTTGATCCGATTGGTCAAAGTTTTACTATTATGCGATACCGATGTATACATATCCTGATCAAGGTAACATTTCTGTAAATTTTCCATATAATATTTTTTACAGGTAAATGCGTAATTAGCCACGATTTTATCTGTATAAGTGATTACAAAGCTATCTCTGATGTTTTTGATGGATCCAGGTATGGATGATACTTTAGTATTTTTGTATCTCTTTTGATAGTGCAATTTGAAACCATTAATAAAATGATATTTCCATTCATCAAATGTCTGAACAGGAACACTGTATTTCACAGCTAAACGATAAATGAATTGATACAGATCGTTATGTAAATCATCATATACACGCTCAAATTCTTGTTCTCGAAACTTAGTTCCCAATTTGAAAATACATTTTAGTTGTTGGTCTTCAATAAAATTTAAATTTCCTGTAATAATATGTTTGTGATACGGGTCACTATATACACTGTTCTTGCAATTACACTCTTCCACGTCATACAACGAGGTATTCTTACATATATGACTATAGTTGTATATTTTTCTGCCGTTAGTACAAACATAACGGTAATTCAATTTAACTGTAATAAAAGGGATTGGTAAAAATTTATTAATTCCATTCAAAATAGAAGTGAAAGGAATTCTGTCAAAAATCTTGTTTTTAAAAGTAGTCATAAAAAATTCCTTTGTAATTATCTTCTGTTTTTGAGGGTTCAATTCAATACGATGCTTACTGGCCTTTAACTTAATCATGTAATGTCGATATTCAAATCGAATTACTTTTATGTAAAATATATAAATATATGTATTATATTTCTTTATATACAGCTCTGTTACAGATTTTAATTCTGCCTTGAAAACCCCCTTTTGTCGTTTTATGTGTTCTCGTGGAATATATATTATTTTTAAACCAAAATTAAAATCATTTCTAACATATTATTTAAAATGTACGAGCGCTTTGAGAGTTATTTCTTCTGTTGAGTTCAAGGTCTTTTGGCAGTCGAAAATGGAAGTGCCAATGTAAATAATTTCATAGTTTCTATACATTTATGCTGCAGACGATAGTGAAGTATTGCAACGCTTGTTTATAGCAGGTGGCTCTCCAGACATCCTGTCGAGACATACTGGCGTTTGGCCGTGAGAACCTTTCTCGGCGGGAAAGATCATGATTATTTTCTATTGGTGGTGACGGACTGGAAGCTTTCGTCCCGGTCCGTGGAAATGTTGGCTGAAAAGGTATAAAAAGCCGTGCACACCTTTTCTCGCTCTCTTCCCAACAAACCACCAACCCACCGCCCTCGACTAAAACCTTTGCCGAAATCACCTCAACCGCCACTGAGAAATCTACTCCCATTCCGGATAATCAAAACTCAAGACTAGCTAAATCTCTCGCGAAATACACTCCAAAAAAAACTCCCCTTACCGACCCAAATAACTTACCGCTGGCAAATCTTTCCATACATTCTTATATTACCCCCCCTCCCCCTGTTCCTGACACCATTCCACAAAAATCATCAATCCACTCTGAAAAACCAAAATCAAATCTTTCATCGCATTTTACTGAGATCTTAAGCATTTTCACCGAAATCAAAAATATATTTCAAAGCTTTGACATCGATATGACGAAAATTAAAAAATTCATTGCCCAAATCCGCACTAGCTTCAATGAAAACTCAAACCCCCTAAATAAACTTTTTGCGATCCTCACTGCTCTTGAAGAAGTCTTTTGTCCTGTTTCTAACACCCATGATGAATAGTACACAACATACCCTTAGGATCCTCTTCTGGAATGCAAATGGACTTACTGGCAAAATCACAGAATTCCGCGACTTCATAAATTCGAACTCATTTGAAATCCTCCTAGTACAAGAAATAAAACCTGGCCGTCATCCTCCCTCCCTTAAAATTCCAAATTATAAACTCTACTCTGCCTACAGATATCAAAATGCCACCTCCCCCTCCCCATATGGAGGAGTCTCTATCTATGTCAAAAACAATATCCCCCATTACGAGCTGTCTTCCATCAATTCCAACTTAATAGAAAACAAACTTATAAAAGTCACCCTTCCAAACCACCCACCAATTGTTATTGGTTCTGTCTATGTCAAACACAGTGGCTCTGTCGATATTATCCCCGACCTTCAAAACATCCTAAACTCAAATCTCAGAACTATCCTAGCAGGCGATTTCAATGCCCACCACCCGTCTTGGAACTGCCGCCGCAGAACTCTTTTTGGCACTCAAATTCATAACTTCACCTCGACCAATAATATCCATATTGCCGTACCTACTAGCCCCACCCACTACTCTCTCACGGCTGCCCCCTCCACTATTGATTTTGCCCTTTTAAAGAATATTCACTACCCTCACACCACTGACACCCTAAATGAACTAAGCTCTGACCACCTCCCTGTCCTTCTTTCCCTAAATTTAAATACCCTCCTCCCTGTTTCCAATCTCCCTACCTTCACCAACTGGAAAAACTTCAAAAAATCACTCAAAACGTCCACCCTTTTAAATCCTCAAATTAAAAGCCCGGCTGACCTTGATTCAGCTGTAAGTAACGTAACTCTTGAAATTCAACGGGCCCTTTCGGATGCTACATCCACCCGCCCTGCCCCCCGCTACAACCCACTTCCACCCCACATTATTAGCCAAATTAAAACAAGAAACTTCACTCGCAGGCTATGGCAATCTACCAGAAACACCCAAATTAAAACCCACCTAAATTCATTAAACCGCAAACTTAGAGCGGACATCAAAATTTTCAAACAGCAAAGCTGGAAACATTTCATTGAATCCCTTTCCCCCGAAGACAGAACCATATGGAGAGAAATAAAGCGTGTTAAGAAACCTTTTGGCCAGATTCCCCCCCTCCGCTCCGCCACAGGAATGGCATTCTCAAACCTTGAAAAAGCCGATATTCTTGCTAAAACCTACAAAAAACAGTTCAAACCCAATAATTCTACTAATAACACCCACTTTCAGGCCCAGATAACCCGCCAAGTTGAAAACTTCATGAGCCCCCCCTCCCCGCTTTTGGACCGCATCACCCCTACCACCCCGTCTGAACTTTTCGATATCATTAAAAGCTTTAAAAACAAAAAAACACCCGGACTAGACAGAATCACAAACAAAGCCTTAAAATTTATTCCCCTAAATATCCTCTTTTACCTCGTACACATCATTAATGCCATACTTCTCTTACACCACTTCCCCGACCAATGGAAAACCGCGATTATCATACCTATTCTCAAACATGGCGGCGACCCCTCAAATCCCTCTGCCTACCGGCCCATTTCATTGCTTTCCTCCCTTAGCAAACTGGCTGAGCGAGTTATTCACAACCGCCTTTTTAATTTCATTGACTCCAACAATATTATCATTTCCGAGCAATTTGGTTTCCGCCCTGCCCATTCAACCACCCACCAGCTGTTGCGTGTTGTGGAATTTGTCTCTGACGCATTCCACAACAAGCAATCAGCTGGAGCCATTCTTCTCGACGTAGAGAAAGCCTTCGACCGTACGTGGCATAAAGGACTCATCTATAAACTCATCCAAATTAATGCCCCCCCTCCCCTAATTCAAATCATAAACTCATACCTCCAGCACCGTAATTTCCACGTACGGATCCTAAACACCCTTTCTTCTAAAAATCCTATCAAAGCAGGTGTCCCTCAAGGCTCTATTCTTGCCCCCCTTCTTTTTAATATTTTCGTTAATGATACCCCCCGCGCACCCCATTCCACCCTCTGTATGTACGCAGATGATACATGTATCATCTCCGCACATCGGAACGTAAATTATCTACATGCTAACCTCCAAAATCATATTGACCTACTTGAGACCTACTACAACCAATGGAAGATCAAAATTAACCCCGTCAAATCGCAGGCCATCTTTTTCTCCTGGAAAAGATTCCCACCCCCTCCAATTGAAATCCACGCTCAGCCAGTCTGCTTCGGCCGTTCTGCAAAATATTTAGGAGTGCACCTTGACAGCCGCCTCACTTTTAATGATCACATCAGCCATGTCACCAAAAAAGCCAGAAAACTTGCCGGCGCCATGAACCACCTCCTCTATTCAAAACATTTAGACCTCAAAAATAAAATTCTGCTATTTAAAACTATTATCATCCCCCTCCTACTCTACGCTTGCCCTGTCTGGGGCTTTGCCAGTAAGTCCAGTCTGAACAATATCCAAATTGAACAAAACCGCATACTTAGAACCATCAGAAGAGCCCCAAGGTATCTGCGAAACGACGTAATAAGAAATGACTTTAATATTCCAACAATCAAACAAACCATCAAGAATATCTCTTCCAATTTTTTTCAAAACGTTCCTACCATCCAAAATGAGTTACTATTTACACTAACTGATTACGACCCTCGTCGGCAAAGAAAGCGTCCGCGAGCTGTCCTCTTCGAGCCCCCTTAGGCCTTATAATTCCTTATGCCTTCCATTTCCTGCCCCTTACTTCATCTGAACCTTTTATAGTTAAATATTTTGTCTCAAATTTAAATACTTACTAAACTGGAGCTTTAAATCTATCACTGTATCTTAATCCTTGCTCGCTCCTGCTCTCTACCCCCTTTTTCTTGCCGCCACTCTCACATAGATGGCAGCACTAGCATTGCTCCTCTTTGCATTTTTCTCATACCTGTGCAGCTCATGAATTTCAAGAATATCATACAAGAGTATACCATACCGGAGGTTTAGGTCTTATCGACTCGGTACTCCAATCAACAACCCACATTGCGTACGCATTCTCGCTCTCTTATGCTCTTTTGCCCTTCTGCTCTTACGACTTGGTAGGCAGTTCACGATAGCAACGCTCACTCCGAATCTCGGGGGTCTGACCTCCAGGCAGATTCCTGGGGATTCGTGAGCTGAGTAATGCTGCCTTTATAACGTCCATCTTTGGTGCGATCCCGAGGTTAATACCGGGAATGAAATAACGTCGAAACTGCACGTAGAGCGAACCCGATGCTCATTCCGGGATTACTACCAAAACATCGAGCGGGCTTGTGGAATGCTCCCGAGGCTCATACCGGGAAGGTAAATCGAATCGTCGCTACCCGAGTAGTACTAGTTAATGATGCCATCCATCCAGGCTGGGCCATTCTAGAGAAATCTTTGAATGTGTGTGCCGGCCTTTCATTCTGAAACACCGATTCATCGCCGTGTGGGTGAGTGGCTGATGTGAGAACTACTACCTTACTTACAACGCCTTGATGACCGGGGTAAGCGAATTTTAATGTATAACTTCAAGAGAGAGAGATCGTAACGGAGAGTGAAACTATCTGTTGAGTTTTGTAACTTCAATTCAATGCTTATTCTAAAATTTAATTTCTGTTTGATTAATTTTCAAAAATGCTTTATTTTACCTCTCAGAGTGCTCGTCCCGTAATGTGGCCATACCTATGTTTGATATCAGTATGATCTGTTGTTTGCCACTTAGTATTGCATTATGTGGAAGTATAGAGGCTTTAAAGCCAGTGGCGTTCTGTTAAAATCTGCGCATGTGTCCAGTGGTGAGCTGAAAGATTCAGCTGTTGTATCTGATATACAAATTGAATTTAACTTCTTAAATAAATGAAAATTCATTTTAACTTCAAAATTCTGTGTATTTATTTGTGTATTGTAATTCCTTTTGATTTTGGTGAAGAAGAAAGTTTTTAAAGGTAAGGTTTAGATTTTGAATGTTTTCAGGTTATTTAGGTTCTTCTGGGCTGTAGGTCATCGCGGAGATTTACTTCTCCCGACAGGAGTGTGTGGACCTGTGTGGGTTATTTTTGCGGCATTTTTCGATCATGGTTTTTGTAGTGGTGCTGGTGCTGGTGTGGCTAAATTCTAAATTAAGAGGTCACGTTTCATCTTAAACCCCGCCATTACAAATTGGCGCCGTGACCTTTCCTCCTGAGTACCTGCCCTGTTCTAAATTTTAAAAGATGTTGAAATGTTCTTGTTTAGAGTTTTTCGAAATTTAAATTTAAGGGAATTTTTTTTGCGCTGGACACAGAGTGGTATGTGGTATGGAAACCAGTTTCGATTTCGGGAGAGCACTCGTATTTACGTGTATATGTAAAGAAAATTGTCTAATGTGTTGATATTTGAAAATAGTAATGTATTGAAATTTAAGAAGTATTGTTATTTTGTTACAATTTGAAAATAGAGTAGAATGGAATGTTTTCACTGGAATTGCGTATTATCATGTCAACGAGAAACGTATTGAAAAAGAAATGTATTGGAATTGTGCGAAGTGGCACATAGAAATTTATTTACAGTGTGTTGTGCGAAATGGCACATTGACGGAAATTTGAAAGATATTAGTGCAAAGTTGCACATATAAGATTGAATTTTTGATTTCAATATGTGACGAATATGTAAAAGGTGTTTTTATTGAAAAAGTTGAACTGACAAAAAGTTTAGTTTTTGATAATGTTGGTATCTAGTAAAGATACGTTGAAAATTTAAAAATTGAAATTTGATTATATAAATATTAAGAATTTTAGATTGGCGTTATTATTTAAGAATTTTATAGGTGTATTGAATTTAGGAATTTAAATTTAATTGAAATGGAATTTTTATTATAACATCTGTTTTAAGAACACTTTCGATTTTGTTTTCTTGAGAACACTTTGTTTTCGGTTATGATTTTTGGTTCTGTGTTTAATGTGTGGGAGGCGATTCCTGCTGTAATTCTGATTTCGACGAGCTCTTCTGAGCATTTTTTTCCCAAATTTGGGTTTGCAGATTTCGAACCTCCGGTGAGTTGAATTGTTTAAATTGAAATGAAATTTTGGCCGGAGGCACAGGCCGTTTTCGAAAATTTTTCGAAATTGAAAATTTTAATTGTAGATATTTGAAATTTAATTATAATTGCTTGAATATTTGAGTTTAAAATGATTTGAAAATGCACCTTAATTTTGAGAACATAGAGATAAAAAGAGTAGAATGAAATGATATACGAGTTTTGAACACCTGAATACTGATTGTGTATAAATATGAAAATTATTTTGAATAAATTGTTATTGAAGTTGTGTGGCTAGAAAAAGCACACATTTTTGAGTTCTGTAAAAGACAGACTCGTGTTTTGATGCACCAATGTTTGGCTTGAAAATTCTAAAGTTATGAAATGTTTTGATATTTGAATTTTGAAAAAAAATTTTATTTTTCTTGGTTGCATCAAACCTTTTTATTGGGTGAGAATTTTTGAATGACTAGTAGAATTTTGATATGTATATGTATAAATTGATTTCGAAAGTATTTAGAAAAAAGGAAATGGTGTCATTGCATGAAAATGTGGGGAAGAGCAGGAAAATTTTTAAAGGGGTTGATTTTTTTTGGTAAATGCTTTGTGAAAAATTTTGAAATGGAGTTTGAAAATAATTATGTGGAAATATTTGTTATTGAATGTTGATAATGAAATTAATTTTTCGATTTTTGAAATTTTGAAAAAGTGAATTTGTGGGGACTGAAAGCTTCTTTTTCCCTGAGAGGTTGTCGAATTTGAATTTTTGTTTGCCTCAGGATGTGAAATAATTCTCCATTTGTTTTGATTTTAAATGTTTCGGTTTCCTTGCCCTGTTGTTGCATCCGAGCACCTTGTTTTTTATTTTTTTTTCGTGTCTTTGATTCTCCTGAGTTTTTCTGCTGAGTTTGTTGTGTTAGTGGATTCACGACCCATTTTCATTGGATTGAGTTGATTGTTTGGACGCTTGCAGTCAACGTTTAGTTTGAAATTGTCTCACAAACAATTCGAGGAGAGACGAATTGCGCACTCGTCTGAGCAGAATTTCCTTGGGTTTGAATTTGACCTTGCTTGTGTGTTTAGGATGCATGTTGATGTTCTGTTGAACTAGCGTAAATCTATGGGATGGTTTATACCCCATTAGTGGCTTTTCTCAAGGGTTGATCCTCGTTTGCACCCATGCCTGTGTTTACTTCGGTAGCAGATGAAAGAATTCCTGCTCATTTTACTTCTTGAATTTTTTGTTGGCTGCAGTCGATTGCATTCCTGCAGAGTCCAACGCTGTAGGTTGAAATTCCTGAAAAATATTTTTGAGGATGGGTTGCTTTGCTTTGGCAAGTGGAATTTTGAAAATTTGGAGAATTTGAAATTTTGAAAATATTAAAGTTGTTTGATTTGAGAATTACGAAATTGATTTTATTACAAGAATTGTATTTACGTTGTGCTTCAGATCCCTGTTTTTAATCCCCCTGAGTTGATTTGAATTTTGAAAATTTTGAAGAGTAATAATTTTGAAAATGTTGTTCCTGTCTCGGTTTTCTCCCCTGTGCTGTTCTCACAAGTCGAGTTGTGATGTTGTTCCTTCCTCTGTTCCGGTGGTGCGAACGTGAGTGAGTGGAGTTGTCCTCCTCTGTTTGAGTGAGTCGACACTTTTTCTTTTCCGTTCCCGTTCTGTGGATGTGCGAGGCGATGTCTGGAACTTTGAATGGCTGACACCAGTTTGATTTGAATTGTGTAATGAATATTTAACTCCGAACTTGAATACTTTCAGAACTTATGAAATTTTTTTTTGGCGACTCCTGTTTATTACTACGGCAATATTTAGAAATATTTTGAAAAATTTGATTGAATTTTGGAGTCTGGAAATTGTTTACATTGTGGAATTTTTGAAAGAGTCGGTGAACTCTGAAGTTGATTTAATTACAGAAATATGGTTGAAATTTTGATGAATTGATTCCACAAGTATTTTACTTTGAGGGTATTTTGAAAATTGACTTGTTTTGATATCCATTTGAGAAAATTCTGGAATTTTGAAATTGAAATATTTTATTTTGAAACTTGGTTGATTTACTACGAAAATGGATGTATTTTGGATTTCATTTGATTTTCTTCTAGTTATTGGATTGAAATTTTTGCACTTGATAATTTTATTTCGAAACTTTGGGTTTGGTGAAATGGTTGAATAACATTGAGAAAGAGATTTTTATTGAACTCATTTAAATACTGATTTTGACTTTTACTTATTTTGACTTACGATTGAAAGGCAACTAAATTTAATGATAGATTTATTGATTTAAAGAATTTTATTGATTTTTATGGAATGACACTTGTATATTATGGATGTTTTGAATTTTGTTTGGCAACATGTTTGGAATTAGTTTTCGCCACAAACCAAATTAAAGAAAACTATCTACAAATTTAATTTTTCGGTGGCAATGTTGATAAATTGTATTTGAAATGTATTTGATATTTTTGGCAGTTAATTTGATATTTTGAGACTTGAGAGTCCTCTGTACCTGAAGTTCTGTGCCAAGAGAGCACTGATTTGAAATTGTGGCACTTGTTTACATAAAATATGTGGTTTGACTTCTGCCACCTTGCCACTTCTTGCTTGCCACTTGTTTTTGCCATCTGGAAAATTTTTGATTAGTGTAAAAGAAATTTATTTTAATGAAAATTTACTAAATGATTAAAGATATTTTAATAAAATGATATTGTGAAATAATTGAATTTATGCAATAAAAATGGTAAAATTTATCCTGTGTCATGATTGCCAATATTGCCTTGATGTTGCCTCTATGTAAGAGATGATGAAAATGCTGTGTCAAATAGACACCTAAGATTGAAAGCTGTGTCAAATGGACACTTGATGTTGACAAGAATTATGAGTCATGTGAACCACTGGACAAGGTTTGTTTGAAAATTTTTTGTTATTATTTCTGGGTATGGTCATTTCTCATTTAAATCTGTATTATATGTATATTACTACTGTTTTTGAAAATGTTCATTACAATTAGCTGCTGTTTTCTTCCTTGATAAAATGGAAAAGCTGCTGTGGTCATGAAGTACATTGTGATTACATTATCTTGGAAAGTTTAGACTTAATTTGGATGTTTTGCTGCTGACCACATTTTAATACTTAAAGTTAAGATTCTTGAAGGAAAGTGAAAATTTCTTGGAAATTTAAATTTAATTTTAATGAAAGCTAAAATTGACTTATAATTTAAAAATTTAATAGATGATTGTTATTTGAAAAATTTATTTACAGAGAAATTTAATTTTAACTTTGCTGTTCGACTTGAGGGGTGTTATGTTACTTACTTTTTGTGAACCTTGGGATTTAAATTTAATTTACAATTTTAATTTTTCACATGTAGTGATTTTTGTGATGGGCTTGTAGATATTAGGATTTTAGACTGGATTGCAGTCATTTTTAGGTTTCTTTGGCTTTGGTTCTTCGACATGCGCCCATATGGGATGGTGTTCGTGTCAGGAACTCTTTTGGTGTAGACGTGCACCTCTAAATTTTGCTGAAATTTCTACTTGAAGGTGTACAACTTCAAGGGCCTGATGCCTACATGCACCTGCTTGTTGTTTTGAAAAATTTCTTCGCTTCGCTCTGAAATTTTTCCCCGGAGGCACCAAGGTATTTGTAATGTCGATATTCAAATCGAATTACTTTTATGTAAAATATATAAATATATGTATTATATTTCTTTATATACAGCTCTGTTACAGATTTTAATTCTGCCTTGAAAACCCCCTTTTGTCGTTTTATGTGTTCTCGTGGAATATATATTATTTTTAAACCAAAATTAAAATCATTTCTAACATATTATTTAAAATGTACGAGCGCTTTGAGAGTTATTTCTTCTGTTGAGTTCAAGGTCTTTTGGCAGTCGAAAATGGAAGTGCCAATGTAAATAATTTCATAGTTTCTATACATTTATGCTGCAGACGATAGTGAAGTATTGCAACGCTTGTTTATAGCAGGTGGCTCTCCAGACATCCTGTCGAGACATACTGGCGTTTGGCCGTGAGAACCTTTCTCGGCGGGAAAGATCATGATTATTTTCTATTGGTGGTGACGGACTGGAAGCTTTCGTCCAGGTCCGTGGAAATGTTGGCTGAAAAGGTATAAAAAGCCGTGCACACCTTTTCTCGCTCTCTTATGCTCTTTTGCCCTTCTGCTCTTACGACTTGGTAGGCAGTTCACGATAGCAACGCTCACTCCGAATCTCGGGGGTCTGACCTCCAGGCAGATTCCTGGGGATTCGTGAGCTGAGTAATGCTGCCTTTATAACGTCCATCTTTGGTGCGATCCCGAGGTTAATACCGGGAATGAAATAACGTCGAAACTGCACGTAGAGCGAACCCGATGCTCATTCCGGGATTACTACCAAAACATCGAGCGGGCTTGTGGAATGCTCCCGAGGCTCATACCGGGAAGGTAAATCGAATCGTCGCTACCCGAGTAGTACTAGTTAATGATGCCATCCATCCAGGCTGGGCCATTCTAGAGAAATCTTTGAATGTGTGTGCCGGCCTTTCATTCTGAAACACCGATTCATCGCCGTGTGGGTGAGTGGCTGATGTGAGAACTACTACCTTACTTACAACGCCTTGATGACCGGGGTAAGCGAATTTTAATGTATAACTTCAAGAGAGAGAGATCGTAACGGAGAGTGAAACTATCTGTTGAGTTTTGTAACTTCAATTCAATGCTTATTCTAAAATTTAATTTCTGTTTGATTAATTTTCAAAAATGCTTTATTTTACCTCTCAGAGTGCTCGTCCCGTAATGTGGCCATACCTATGTTTGATATCAGTATGATCTGTTGTTTGCCACTTAGTATTGCATTATGTGGAAGTATAGAGGCTTTAAAGCCAGTGGCGTTCTGTTAAAATCTGCGCATGTGTCCAGTGGTGAGCTGAAAGATTCAGCTGTTGTATCTGATATACAAATTGAATTTAACTTCTTAAATAAATGAAAATTCATTTTAACTTCAAAATTCTGTGTATTTATTTGTGTATTGTAATTCCTTTTGATTTTGGTGAAGAAGAAAGTTTTTAAAGGTAAGGTTTAGATTTTGAATGTTTTCAGGTTATTTAGGTTCTTCTGGGCTGTAGGTCATCGCGGAGATTTACTTCTCCCGACAGGAGTGTGTGGACCTGTGTGGGTTATTTTTGCGGCATTTTTCGATCATGGTTTTTGTAGTGGTGCTGGTGCTGGTGTGGCTAAATTCTAAATTAAGAGGTCACGTTTCATCTTAAACCCCGCCATTACAATCATATCCAATACCATAGCCATAAATTTACAATTCTCCTCCGTATGTTCATGAGGGTCAGTAGAAGTATATTGCAACACATATTGCCATATTCGTGGCAGATATTTAAATCTTATTCCATAAATAACGTTTTTAATCCAACTTATATTAGTTGTTGTGTCATTTTTGAATTTCTCGATAAATCTTTGGATCTCTTCTACCGTACGTTTATAACTGATCTTTCTGTGTTTTTTCCCTCTATGCCAGCGATGGGTTTTGCTTTGAGAAAAAGTTCTTGACACTGGCTGTGTTTTATCATTACTGCAATATTCCAAATTGAAGGTCTCATTGTAAATTACCGTGTTGAGCCCATATGGGTAGGCTGTAATGTACTGTTTAATATGAGTACTCTCCCACCATAATCTTTCTTGAAGCCTGGGTACTATATCAAGTATAGTAACTGTGATCTTAGTAAAATCATGATTCTGAAAATGTCTTAATTCCAAGTTGGAAACCGGTACCGCATGTTTCTGGGATTTTCCAATTTGACTTCTGTGTAAGTTAATTCTAATATGCAAAGGATTTTTAGTTTGTCCGATATACTTAGTTTGACAGGATAGACATGTAATACAGTATATGGTGTTATAGGTTTTACAAAATATTCTATACGCATGGTCTTTGTCGATGATTTGCAAGGGGTCAGCAACAGGACATAGTTTGCATCTCTTAGATGCGCACTTTTTAAATCTGTCACCTGCGCATAGTTATTTATATAATAGGAGGTTTTGTGTTTCCTTAGTTGTGCGTTTCTTGACTTCCATTCTCAGTGGTCTGTTTCTCCATGTTTGGGTGCTTCTGACTGGGCACGTATGGGGGATCAACCTTTGCAATGCATTGGTTCCGTGAGCGTTTGCCCGGGCTGGAAAAGCAGCTTTAAACGGGAATGAGGAGTCGCCATCCTCCTCTGCCATTGCATGCATTGTATTTGGTTTTCCCTTCCATTGAGCTTAATCCTCGTTTTTGATTTCAATAGTATATTTACTTCGGATTAAAGAGCAGCATTTGCGCCTATTCCTTGGTAATATTGGTTTACATCTTTGTGATTACGTATAGCACTTGTCGTATATTATGTGTTTACGGGAATTCTTTGTCTTGTTGCATCGCGCGGATAAAGTGTTTTCCTTTTCACGTACTATCTTGGGTTACCTCCCGGACCACGCAAGCGTTGTGTTGGTCTTCCGTATGATGTGTGAGCGGTGGTGTCCCGGATTTGGAGATGTAGAGCTGGTTTTGGAGTGGTCATTGGTATGTTGTTTTGCTTTCAGTTTTCTTTGCCTTTTTGATAAAGGGTATTAAAAGTATGATGTATAGCGGGTGTGGTTATTTATATGTTTTTAATCTTTTTATACAATTTTGTTTTTAAATTAAAACTGTATTTATATATTTTATATAATTGACTTGCATATTAAATGCTATTCGTTTTATATTAACGCTTTTTATTAAAATCAGTTTTTAAAAAAATACAAAAAAAGTTAAAAAGTTTGTAAATCGGTCATTGTCACCAACGGCGTCACTTGATTATTTCTATATTCAGCTGCATTCTAATCATAGAAGTAGACTGGACTTATGGAAAATCTAGAAGATATGAACTAAGGAAGATAGCCTTATTCTTCCATTTGGGAATTTGATGAAGATTATGATGATATTTTTAACCTTTTATACTCCTTAATACGAGTAAAAACTGTTTAAACTCAATTATGCATGACAGATTTAATACAATTTAACGACTGGCAATTATATTCAGTGCGAGTATTTGCCCGGTGTTGCAATATAAAAGGGTATTTGTAACATCGACACACAGTTACCCTGGCTTTTTCGAGATGACAACTATAAAACATTTCTTCAGAACTACTGAGTGTACACCACAAGTGACAGTGACACCTACAAAAAACGTACGTAATGTGGTTTATAACGACACAATCCAAAACGGATCTCATTTTTTTAATACTTACTATAGCCATTATCGAAGAATGAGTAATTACAGATTTAAAAAGTGCGCATCTAAGAGATGCAAACTATGTCCTGTTGCTGACCCCTTGCAAATCATCGACAAAGACCATGCGTATAGAATATTTTGTAAAACCTATAACACCATATACTGTATTACATGTCTATCCTGTCAAACTAAGTATATCGGACAAACTAAAAATCCTTTGCATATTAGAATTAACTTACACAGAAGTCAAATTGGAAAATCCCAGAAACATGCGGTACCGGTTTCCAACTTGGAATTAAGACATTTTCAGAATCATGATTTTACTAAGATCACAGTTACTATACTTGATATAGTACCCAGGCTTCAAGAAAGATTATGGTGGGAGAGTACTCATATTAAACAGTACATTACAGCCTACCCATATGGGCTCAACACGGTAATTTACAATGAGACCTTCAATTTGGAATATTGCAGTAATGATAAAACACAGCCAGTGTCAAGAACTTTTTCTCAAAGCAAAACCCATCGCTGGCATAGAGGGAAAAAACACAGAAAGATCAGTTATAAACGTACGGTAGAAGAGATCCAAAGATTTATCGAGAAATTCAAAAATGACACAACAACTAATATAAGTTGGATTAAAAACGTTATTTATGGAATAAGATTTAAATATCTGCCACGAATATGGCAATATGTGTTGCAATATACTTCTACTGACCCTCATGAACATACGGAGGAGAATTGTAAATTTATGGCTATGGTATTGGATATGATTAAGTTAAAGGCCAGTAAGCATCGTATTGAATTGAACCCTCAAAAACAGAAGATAATTACAAAGGAATTTTTTATGACTACTTTTAAAAACAAGATTTTTGACAGAATTCCTTTCACTTCTATTTTGAATGGAATTAATAAATTTTTACCAATCCCTTTTATTACAGTTAAATTGAATTACCGTTATGTTTGTACTAACGGCAGAAAAATATACAACTATAGTCATATATGTAAGAATACCTCGTTGTATGACGTGGAAGAGTGTAATTGCAAGAACAGTGTATATAGTGACCCGTATCACAAACATATTATTACAGGAAATTTAAATTTTATTGAAGACCAACAACTAAAATGTATTTTCAAATTGGGAACTAAGTTTCGAGAACAAGAATTTGAGCGTGTATATGATGATTTACATAACGATCTGTATCAATTCATTTATCGTTTAGCTGTGAAATACAGTGTTCCTGTTCAGACATTTGATGAATGGAAATATCATTTTATTAATGGTTTCAAATTGCACTATCAAAAGAGATACAAAAATACTAAAGTATCATCCATACCTGGATCCATCAAAAACATCAGAGATAGCTTTGTAATCACTTATACAGATAAAATCGTGGCTAATTACGCATTTACCTGTAAAAAATATTATATGGAAAATTTACAGAAATGTTACCTTGATCAGGATATGTATACATCGGTATCGCATAATAGTAAAACTTTGACCAATCGGATCAAAGCCTTATACAAAAGAATTGATATTGATCTTAAAAATGTTAAGTTCCCTTACTTAGTGCTTATACCAAAGATGCATAAGGAACCCGTTAAATTCCGCACTGTCACCGTAGGATGCGGAACTTATTTGACCATTGCTAACTTAAAACTTTTAAATATCCTAAAGCAAGTTATGATTAACCTTCAAAAGCAGGGAACTGTTATTATCAAGAACAGCCATGATATCATTAAAAGACTTAAATTCTGTGACAAGGAATTGCGATTCAGAAGTTATGATTTTCGCGATCTTTTCAATAATATTGATATTGCACAACTTTACCTTATATTGAAGGAATTGCATGAGTTACATAATTTGAAAGAGTACATTACATATCGAAAATATATGGACCTTATCAATCTGGTTTTGAGGGAAAATATACTTTTTGACGGAAAGTGCTATTATAAACAGATTAAAGGAATTCCAATGGGGGGAAGTTGTTCATCAATATTGGCTGACATATATCTCACTAAATATGAGCATGGAACACATCTATTATATGAGATACCGTACTTTCGTTATGTTGATGACGTGCTGTATGGATATTATGAAAATGCAGCAGGATTGGAATTCAATTTTTACCCCAGTGGCTTGGAATTGGTTGAAAATAAACGTGCAGAGGATGGATCGGTGAATTTCTTGGATATCACCATTAAGTACAATACAAGGAATGGAATTTATACGAGTCTACACGACAAAAGAAAAAGTTATGGCATAAAAATTAACAATATCATCACTTGGAACACGAACCTCTCAAGATTCATTTTTAGAAATATACTTTTGGGACATTTCAAGAGAAACCAAATATGCAACACTTTAGCAAAGGATTGCATATCAAGTAACAAGGGGATAATATTAGAGGCATTAAAAAAGAATTACCCTGTTAAATTCCTGAAGAAATATTATAATTCTTTTTTCAACAATAAAAATGAAGCAAATTCTTTCAAAAGGGATTTTGCGGAATTGGGATAGTTTCTGCATATCACTTGAAGACTTGCACATGCGCATAGTTATTTATATAATAGGAGGTTTTGTGTTTCCTTAGTTGTGCGTTTCTTGACTTCCATTCTCAGTGGTCTGTTTCTCCATGTTTGGGTGCTTCTGACTGGGCACGTATGGGGGATCAACCTTTGCAATGCATTGGTTCCGTGAGCGTTTGCCCGGGCTGGAAAAGCAGCTTTAAACGGGAATGAGGAGTCGCCATCCTCCTCTGCCATTGCATGCATTGTATTTGGTTTTCCCTTCCATTGAGCTTAATCCTCGTTTTTGATTTCAATAGTATATATGTATATATATATACATATATATATATATACATATATATATATATATGTATATATATATATATATATATATATATATGTACATATAAAAATAAGTATATCACGAACGGAACTCCTATTTAAGTAAAGGAGAAAACAGAAACCTTACAGAGGATGTGGCGCATAGCAGCTCTTATATCCTTATATATATATGTATATATATATATATATATATATATATGTATATATATATATATATGTATATATATATATATATATGTATATATATATATATATGTATATATATATATATATATATGTATATATATATATATATATATATATATATATATATATATATATATATATATATATAAACAAGGTAGGATCAAAAAGTTCGGAGACAGTGCTGATATCTCCAACCCTGATTGGGGGAGAGGGGAACTATTTTACTGTGGCGTAGAGGCACATGTGACGCGAGATGTAAAAAGAAAGAAGCAGGGCCGTAATTCAGGGTTTATCCAGACAATGCATCTCAGTGAAGTGTAGTCGTTCGCGTTCGTCGAAAACGGAAATGGTGTTTGAAGAACAACTTGCGAATATCTAATTCTGCCAGCGTATGGGGAAATCGCCGACAGAAACTTTGCACCTGCTGCAGAAGGTGAAATGTGTCTGTCGGCGATTTCCTCAAACGCTGGCAGAATTTGATATTCGGCAGATCATATGATATTGCAGTATCGGATATAGGAAGGCCTTAATTGACAACTGATATGGATTCAGTATCAAATTTAAAAAAAAACGGTTGAGAGGTTCATTAAGGATCTCCCTTTCTGGTAATTTTCCAATTCTAATTTTAACAAAAGCTCTAATCGAATTTCCTTTGTATTTCGACATACTTCCAGCATGCGCGCATAAATGGATTTTACCAATCTCACACAGGAAGTAAAAGCGGCTATTATGTAAGTGATCAAAGGGCAAATGTTGAATGCTATGTGGACCAATTACTCATGTAAAAACACTTAAGGACAGACTCTTTGTGTTTATTATTCTTGTAAATTTCTCGTTGATATGTGTCTTAGCTCAGAAAACAAATTATTTTGCCAGACGCCAAATCCCATATCTTAAAACGTTCCTTCAAGTAAAGGAAATTAGAAGAAATCTTTTCACAGTTGATGAAATAAAAATGTTTCCAGGTACTTACATAGCAATGATATTACTCAACCATTATATGTCTACGTTATTTCGGAAATAACGTTTTCATGCGATAAATACATGACTTTTTACTCCACATAAGATACAGGCATTTTACTCTACAAATAGTTTCCCATGTCTGTATTAGTGTAAGGCCCTGTGGGTGTCTGCTGTGATTTGTTAGGTGCTGTCATTTTAAAACAAACACTTTTATGTGTATAATATACGTTTAAAAATATTATTTTTTTATCTCTATTTAAGAAATTGTGTTCATCAGCTAGTCATTACATGCCCAGAAAGGGTTGTTCTAGGGGAGGAGGAGGAACATGATAACTGAATGTTCTCTTTTACCGCGTCAGAATTAAGTTCTCTTTTACTACGCCAGAGCTTGCTGGTTTATTGGCAAGAGTGCAGTCAGCACACCCGAGGGAACTATTTTGTTAGCGAATCGTTTCGAGCTCGACACAAACACACACATGAAATACCATTCTCAAATAAGTCGACCCAATAAAAATATTTTCTAGCATAATAGTTTCCTATAAGACCACCAGCGACCATCAGTTGGCTCCTTCATGGCCAGTGTGAGATAATGTTGAGCGGAGCGTGGTGGTTTGTTCGTACGGACCTGGATGAAGAGAACGACAAAATCAGACGTTGACAACGTGATTGCACCCTGCACTCCCCCACCCATTCCCTCACAAACCCAAACTCCTAACTATCCACAGGATCCCTGAAATATTTCGAAGTCAATTATATTCCCATCAACATGTATGGCACATTCCGACGGCATCATTTCTCTTCCGAAAATTTGTCTTATCTCCTACAAATACCTCCTCCTTGTCCAATATCCTCTGAGTCTTAACCACCTTCTCCTCTCTGAGAGGAGGCACAATAATTACACTTTCTTCAATTGACCATGAACAGGCATTGCTTCAGAAACCTTTCTTATTGATCTATGGTTTTGATGGAGAAAAAATACAGTAAGCTTAAACTGATAATTGAAGTGTTTAATATAGATGAAACGTGGATGATGGGGCGCATACATTTTCTTGCTGCCGTTACCGGCATCAGCTCTTTCATCCAGAAGATCATGAAAAAAATGTAAACTTGGTTCATGGATTTTGTTATCTACAATTGAAGCGTGATCACCATTTTGGGAATGTTTCTATAGGCGTGCTCTGTGAGTATATACATTACATTTAGTTATAATTAGTTTAATTAAATGATTTCTGACGTTACAAATTCCAAAACTGGAAATATCTCGATATCGGTACATCTCAACAGTGATATAGTTCTTATATTGTAATTGCATTTACACAATGGAGATATTTGCTTTTAAATTAAAATAATACAACATGAATTTGTATTATAACACCAATATTTGTAAATATTTTTGTTTAATTTAATTTTCAATAAATATACTCAACATATTTCTGGGCTTTTAATTCTAATTTATATTTGCGAAACACACAAATATTTATAAAAAGTTTTAATGAAATATAAATACATAACAGTGGGCCTTGTAACTATATATTTTAACAACCAACTAACTATTTTAACAACCGTCTTAATGATAGTTTGATTATACTTCTTAACGATAATTATTTTAAAACTGATCCTAAAACCTTGCAATTGAGCTATTGCAGTTTGTCATATTTCAAAGTTTTAAGTTAATCTTCTTAACTTTCTGAGAAATGTCAAATGATTCCTGAAATGATCGGTTACAGCTGTCAAAAAAGTTTTCTAATGGCCATAGAAAATATATTACTGATTTATATCTCTTTTTTCTCTGGCATAAGAATGATGCATTGCATTTTTGTTATAATGCTTATATTTAAACTTCAAAGACACCTTTAGTTTTTAGATCGAATTTTGATGAAATACCTAATTTAGGAGTTGATCGCATAATAAACAAAATTCAATATATTAATAACAAGAATGCCTATTTTTACGATCGATTAATTCGGAAATATTTTATTCTTTACAATAAATTCCTGTAATTCTATGCCTTTTTATTGTTTTATTATTGTAACGTCTATATTTAAACGTTTAGGATACCTTTAGTTTTTAGGTTGAATTTTGATGAAATACTTAATTTAGGATTTGATCGAATAATAAACAAAAGAGATCAATCATGCATAAAGCATTGATTATGAAACACTTTCCAACTTCAATGTAATTTTATATAAACATCTCTAAAATGCGGTACATTCCTCGGTAATATTTTAAAAATTATCACAATACTACATTAATTTATTATATTTAAAACTTAAAACTTCATACAAAAAATGGACTTCATTCAAATGACGGCATTGAAATATACATTGCCTAATTTAAACATTTCTAAAATGCGATACATTTCTCGGTAATAGATTTTAAATTATCATGATACTGCAATAATATATTATATTTGAAAACTTCATCTCTCTCTCTCGAAAACAAATGAACTTTATTGAAATGAGGTCATCGAAATATAAACCGCCTCTATATAAAAGCAGCATTTCATTCATTATTGTCAAAATTCCTTTCATTCATCACAATACTATGATAGTTTATTTTATTTAAAAACTTAAAACCATGGAGGTACAAGTAATTTAACTCCATGCTTAAAACTTCATCGAAAAAATCGTCTTCTTTGTATAAAATCAATGAATGCTTTATTCATATCAGTTATATTGCAGACTCCATGAGCTAAATAATTTTGCGTTAAAGAAATGCAGCAATTCTTGTACAACTCATTCTACATATTTTGGTGTTTATATTTTCCATAAGTGAAAATTAGGCTTCGTTGTAGAAATGATCAAAGTTTGATGATCATTTAAACTCAAATATATTGCAATTTCGTTGTTTTAGAACATTGATGCATAGGATTTAAGCAAAAATAAAGAGGTTTTAGGACGGATACAACACTAAATATGATGATTTTATGGGATAATTTGAATATTTCATAAAATTTTCGAAGGAATTTGTGAATTTTAAATCCGCTCAAAAAATGTTTGAAAAATTAGCTCTCATAGGGTTCAATATATTTCATTTTTTCAACCCGGGTTCAATCCAAAACTAATTGTGCGATATTATTCATTTATATTCCCATTGGTCCCACAGACTGTCTGAAAAAACAAACTAAAATTTCATTTTGATAAAGTCATTTTTAGGGCAGTTATCGTGCTAACGGACAGACAGACAGACAGACAGACAGAATGAATGAACAAGGTCATAAACACTTTTCAACTATGTTGTAAAGTGTTAACAAAAAACAATATATTATTAACAAGAATGCCTATTTTTACGATCAATTAATTCGGAAATATTTTATTCTTTGCAATAAATTCCTGTAGTCCTATAACTTTTTATTGTTTTATTATAATAATGCCTATATTTAAACTTCTAGGATACATTTAGTTTTTAGATTGAATTTTGATGTAATACCTAATTTAGGAATTGATCGCATAATAAACAAAATACTATATATTATTAACAAGAATGCCAATTTTTATGATCAATAAATTAAAAAAAAAATCTTTACAATAAATTGCTTTAGTCCTATGCCTTTTTATTGTTTTATTAATTTACTTACAATATGCAGTGTAAGAAATTTAATGTGTGCAGCCCATGATTTCCCTACATAACACAATAAATTTATTCTTTCACAGCGATATATAGCATCCACGGATTACAACAATGATATATAACATCCACGGCACAATATTACTTTCCCTGCATTCATAGTATAATATATAGGAAAAGTATTTTGATGGGGTTGAAAATTAAAATTCGAATTCGAATTTTCGACCCCATCATAATACATCCCCTATACATTATAATATGCATGTAGGGTATAATGTTTACTTTGCCATAAAATTGAGCTTTCAATATTCACTTTGTCTTTCATAATAAATAATGGTGTCTGTTTGTATGTGTCGATTGCGCAATTTTTGGTCAGATCCCAAAATACCGTTAAGCAATTTTTTAAAAATACGAATTAACTTCTTAGTTGTTTTTTGTTGAAGTGCAAATTAAACTCAATCAATTAAACATTCAGTGAAATGACGACAGGGATCAACCGGAATCATAATCAGGATTTACTCTTTTGTATATTGAAAAAGTTATATTAAATATTTATTATTGATTAGGAAGTATAAGAAATCCCGACATGGCACTGCAACTAAAGCTATGAACTTGTAAAGATTAACAATTGCAGTTCAAGACTTATTATTTTTCAAGCAGTGTCTTCCAGTGGTTTGAAGAATCTAAATTTAAATAGCAGCTTCGCAGATTGCGGACGGAAGGGGGAGCTAGCAATTAGGTTCCTAAAATGCGTAGTGCAAAGCACAGTGGGAACGTGGCGTGGGTGGCTGCAGCCGACGGTAGAAAGGGTGGAGCATATACATTCTGATTTTTTATTTGAAAATTACGTTAAAATATGTTTATTTTATGATTTTCTCCAGTTCTAAGAATAAACTTCTTGTTGTATCAAAATATGCTTGCCTGTTCATTCCCCCATCTTTTCCAGATGATATTTGTCTTTCATGCTCAATGCACTTTAATTTTATGGATATTTTCGATTGACTAATAAATTAAACATTTCTTGTCCTCTTTTACACAATGGCAAAAGTTTCGACTTTACATTTCACTAGTGTCATGTCGCATTTCTGCGCCATGAGCCTTTTTCTTATTTTCGAGGAGAGAAATATATTTTTCCCTCCGTGCCTGTGCTGTGTTTTTCGCTAAGACTTGTTTCTATTGAATTTGCACTGAAAAGCGAGTTTCGTCGAGAATTCGGGAGAATGTCTAGGATTTGTGTCTGGCTGAGATGCGTGACGTGTGATCGCCTGTTACTAGGAAAGCGCGCCTGGCCAATCAGGAAGAGGCGCAAGGAGAAATTATTTGGCGTGGGCTCGAGCGACTCACGGCAGTGGGGAGCTGGAAATTCCGACTGAAAGGTCGCATCGAAATTTTTGTCTTGTGAAAAGACAAAAGGGTTTTGGCCAAAATGGCTAAGCTGGCGGAATTGGGCTTTTGTTTCTAAGGGAAACCGCCCTGCCCTTCTGGAGTTGAATGGAGAAGAACCTGGAAGTTTCGGCAATTCATTTTCATCATTTCTAAATTTATTTTTCTTTATTCCAGGAGTCCTGTTTTCGATGGCTGGTGATGAGTTTCGTTCGCGAGGGTTCGGCTTACTTGCCATGTTTGAATGATGTCCGGTCATCTAAATTTTGGACAATTTTCCTCAACAGTCCACCCTTGGAAACGCTTTGATTCTACCTCAGACCGTGTTATCCTGAATAGGACATTCTTCGTATTGTAAAATTGCTCTACCGCTCAGGTAAAATTTCTTTTTCGGAACAAGAAGTTCCGTTGCATCACAGGCACAATGAATACAAATTAATTGATTGTAATTACTCTCCAACTTTAAGCAGATATTTGATAATTTAAATGTGTGAATAATTTAAATATTGAAAAATAGAAATTTTGAACAGAGCATAAAATAAGAATGTTATTTGATAAAGTGAAGCTCTGAATACTATAAGTGATAATTTGAAATATAAATATACATTTAGTCACTTTGAAAATCTTAAAATAAAATATTATTTTGTGTGATAAATGAGCCTGTTTATTTGTGTATGCCTTCATGTTTTACTCACTGTACATCATTTAGGATTTAATTCTCCTAAACTGGGAACCTCTTCTAAATTTGAACCTGGTGTTTATTTTGGTAATTATGATGAAATTAAATGTGTTAATTGCAGTTGCTTTTGGTATATTAAAATTACGATCACTGGCCTGTGTGTAGTGGAATCAGTGCATGCATTTTGGTACTGAAACCGCTACCACACTAGTCTTACTTTCATATACTATAAAATGTAGTATAGAGAAAGAAACGTTTCCACAAAAATTTTCGTATACGAGATTTTGATGCCAATATATTTTTTAGGACCTCCTAAGTACGTTTTGAATATTTTAGAGTGATGTTCATCTGTTTGTGACCGACGTTTTGCGTACATTATAGCTTGCACAAGTAGTATTTAATTTTTACAAGACTGTACATACGACTTTGCTATCGAAAAGTCTAGAATTAGATATAAATTTTAAAATTTGAGCGAAAACTATACATTTTGTATTTAATTAACATAACAACGCACACAAAACTCAGTCATCCAACAGCGTCCACAAATTTCAATCATTGGAGAAAAAAGTAGCCGCAATGCAATTTTTGTGTTCGTAACGTCAATGGGCCCTCTTCGCGGGCAGGGGGATTTACCAACTCGATCGTTACCGGGGTACGTGTTATCAAACTTGGTACCAATAGAAATATTTTTTCACGCCCTTCAAAATCTTAAAATGAAGGGTAACTTGCTATAATTGTGCCAACCATTTAAACCAACAGTGCATATTTTTTATTTTTCTTGACTTTTTAATTTATCTCAAAATGTTTTTAAATTTTATTTTTTAATTAGCAAAATTTGCAAAAAACAAAACAAAATCACAAGCAACATAAAAGTGGATTTTATTATGAGAAAGTCGAGTGGAGTTACACGGCAGTTAAATAAATAAGTGAAAATGAAATAAAATTATACTTACAAATTGAATTTTTTAAGGTATAGTGGCTCTAGAGGACATTAACATTTGGACTTAACATCAGGAGTACTCAATTTCAAGCATACATATCTGCCAACATATTCAATAAGATGAAATAACTTTATATGCATTCGCTCCACTTTTAAAAATCAGATATTGTCATGAGAAGCTGCTACTTTCTGAAAAAAAAACAGACTTAGTTTAAAATTAAATTATAAGACGGCCCTCTTATATTATATATATATATATATATATATATATATATATATATATATATATATATATATTGTTCTCCATATCTTGATTTTTAATCTTGAGCTAATTAATATTGCCTTTTCTCATTTTTGCCGTGTTTGCTTTCTCATTTTATATATATTTATATATATACCTATTTCATTGTGGTTAATGTATACTAATATTCCCCTCATCCCCATACCATTAGAGTGATAAGTTACCTACTATTTTTATCTTTAGTCTCTTGTATATCTGTTGCAAATAGTCTTGTTATCTGTTGCAAATAGTAACTTATTTGCAACAGATATGCTAGAGATGGGTTTTTTTTTGTACTTACCGTAATGTATGCATAGTGTTCGATTAAAAATAATGTCAATTTATATATATATATATATATATATATATATATATATATATACATATATACATATATATGTATACATATATATATATACATATATATATATACATATATACATATATATGTATACATATATATATATATACATATATATATATATATATATGTATATATATATGTATATATATATATATATACATATATATAGGTAACTTGCCCCCCAAAGGGATTCTCATGACGTTACAAACAAAAAAGTTTATTGCGGCTATTTTTCATAACGATGATTGAAATTATGATTGAAATCTCGTGACCATTGACCCATAAATAAACCTTTTGTGCATCATTACGTTAAATTTTATCCTATTCTACCATGTTAAAACAATATAAAATTTCGAATAAATTTCGAAATTTTGGTTCGCATTTTAAAAAATTCCATCTGATTCTTGATTTATTTATAACAAAGTCAAATATAAAATTTTTGAAAATATATAAATATCTGTGGCCTCTATTGTGTGCACATGATGTAGGCCACATACATACAGATAGATGGACATCGTCCCTAAAATAATCAACATGTGTTTAGGAAGTCTTCAAACATACATTAGTATTAAAATTACGAATGCAAAAATTTTCTTGAAAACAATAGTTTCTCTGTACTGTATTATATTGTATGAATTTAAGTGAAAATACTGGGAAGTTTGTTTGTAAAAGGGACACATCTGTTGTGCTTGCATATACGTTTGAAATTTGGAGATTTTGGGCAATAATGATCCTACACACATTAACTTTTGAACACAGATTGCAGTCATATTCCACCCCACCTTGCACAATTGTATATATTTGCTTAGATATTCGTGCAAAGTGCGCATGCCTCCAGTGCACATGACATATTGCGCAGATGTATGTGCATTCTTACAAAAAAATATTGAAACATTCAAAACATTCAAATTTTTCACTTCGAATCTCTAAAGAATATCATCCACTAAACTAAAATTTTCAGAAATGACTTTTTTTATTTAACTCAAACTCTTTTAACTCTTTTTCGAAAGAAAATATTTTCAGTAACGTATATTATTTATTCATCGACAAGCAGTTAATTATTAAGTCATGCCAAAAGTGTCAATTTAAAGCAAACCGGATCTTTAAGATTTTAAAAATATAATTTATTTTCATTCTTCACCTAAATGGCGCACTTTTGAGAAATACTTTTCCAAGACATTTTGAGTTCTCCGGGGTAAAAGTTTAATTAGACGAAGCCAGAAGGTATTTGACTTTCAAACCGTTGTTGCGCTGTTAAATAGAAAATGACTGCTTCATTAATAATACTTTCTCCCGTAGCTTACTTTAGGATGACAAAAATTAGTACAAAAGATTTGACATTTCGATTGTTTGCAAGTTTTTTTTCTTTAAGCAATTGCAATTTCTATATGCACAGTTACTTTATACATAAAGATACTTATAACTATAGGTTAAGCAAATATTGGGGTTTATACAGTTAATTATATTAAAATATATCCTCCCATCTGGTCGCCGGAAAGACTTATGCTCATGATATGTCCTTGCACATGCGGAACACGTATCCCACCATGTAACTATATGTGTGTATAAATATGTATAGAACGCATAAAACTATTATATGTTCCCTTAACTTTCCTTCTTTTGACCCAGAACGTCCGACCTACCAGATAGTATCAAGTTTGGACGGCCGAGATAGTGTCACACAATTTATAGCGGAATACAGCAGTGGCGACATCGTATCTTCCGTTTCCTACCTCCAACTTCTCGGAAGAACATATTGACTTCCATATTTAACTCGCTCGTACTCCGTGTAAACACGGAGACTATTTGGGCTGGGCCAGGTATCGAACTCGGGTTCTCCGAGTGCAATCCCCGTGCCTTAACCACTGCTGTGTCTCGCAGCACGTTCCTCTAACTAGACATAATTTCTATACCACCCACTAGCAAAATGCGAACTCCTAATAAATATATGTCCTTTTTACATAATGTAATATATGTGCGGCCAACTTAATATGCACTACAGAGGAGAGGGAAAAATGTAAATCTTGTTAAGTAATGTAAATCTTGTCTTAAATGTAAAAGTTATAGCCAGTCAATGTGCGTATAATGGTTATATGAAGACATAAATGTGTTAAACGTCCACAGCAGTGTTAAGTTGGCCACAAGCATAGTACCATGGACTATGAAACCTATAATGTTTTGAATCAAGAATATTTTTAATTACAATTACTTATACTTAAAAGGCAACATAATTTACCAGATGAGTTTTTATTGAGACAAACTTTCTGCAAGATAAGAATGATCAACCACCTCTTGGATAGAAAAATATGTTTTCGTCTTTAAAGCGAAACGCGTTCAGTAGATGTCATTGACAACAATAAAACCGCTTTGCCAAAGGTTTGCATTGCCGACACTAAGGAAAATACTAAGGAGTTACCCGAGGAGTTACCCGAGGAGTTACCCGAGGAAAATACTAAGTAGTTACACTAAGGAAAATACTAAGGAGTTACCAGATCAAAGGTGCTTAACACTTAATAAACGACTTTGTAGTACGGAGAAGACTAATCAATAGTAAGGTTTAAGTTTGTACAATCAGCACCAAATTGCTCGATTCGATTTAAATAGGAACTCATAATAAACGAAGGTGACTCCTTGAGATTTTATCTTTCAATTTAATTTTCTTCTTTGGCAATGCTCTACTACTGGGGATCCTGATGAAAATGTTTGTCGACAGACATTTTTTTCTTTGATCGAGGTTGTTGCTCTGTCTCATCTTTATGAATAATAGATATTTCGTCTCTGAAACCGGTTGGACATTTTTATCAACTAAGTACATATTTTATTTGTTTCGCAAATCTTCTTGAAGCAGTTTGATAATAATTTTTTATATTACTTAGAATAATTTATTTAAAATGTTTGTGTCTTGAAGTGTATTAATAAAAATACTTCTTTTCAATAAATAATTAAATTAAAGAAATGGCTAAATTACATATATTTTTGAAATACTTAGGCTCTGTAATCAGTAGTATAAATTAATAAAAAACTATTTAAATTATATTTCTAAAATGCGGAAAAGGATTTGAAATAGGTTAAAAAGGAATTTAATACAGATAATTATTTATTTATATAGATGCAGTTTCTCTTGATAGCATTTTTTTTTCATGAAAACATATTTGAACATATTTAAAATGTTTCCACCTGTAACTTGAATACCCTGATTCTAAACAGAACTTTTCTTAGATAATTTGCTCTCTTCTGATTAATAGTTTAATTAAAGAACGTCAAAACTTATTTGACTTTTAAACTGTCGTTTGGATAAATTAAATGGACCTGCTACAAACATTTCTAATACAATATCTCAACTACAAATTCTCAGTTACATATATGCGAAATATTTTTATGTGTGTTATGTCTAAAATATTTCATATTCAAATAATTACAGGTTTAGGTGAAAATGATTCGAAGCATTTTTTTTCTAAATAATTTAATAATTAATTTGGATTTATGTTAATGTACATGCGTTTGTTTTTTATTAATTTTTAATAGATACTCTCAAATAAATTTAGAGCTAAAATAGGGAGAATATATTACTTAATTTTTAGTGTAGGGGATATTTTCTATACAGATATCTCATTAAAGATTTATTATAAAGCATTTTGATAGTTGGCTTTATATTTACATGATTATAGCATTGAATCAGTATGTTTATTTATATAAAAAATGTTGAATGTAAATAATATCTGGATATAATTTAAAGTCTATAAAATACATTGGTATAGAAGTAAAAAAATTATGAAGGTGCCTTCACATGGCGGTAAATGGTGTGCACACTTCAGTTTTGAGGTGATGTTTTTACAAGTGCGTATGTATGTCAGTGAGACTTTTATGATTGTTCAAAGGGGCAGTTTCATTTTTTCCATTCTTAAATTACGATGTAAAAACATTTTAAACACACACTTTAAGGTTTTAGGCATGTTTACCCTTTATCACATGAGCCAAAGTCCAACATATAATACCTCTGCAGAACATATAATACCTCTGCAGACCCCAGACTAGGTGACTCACACAGTGGATTTAGTACACATAGTGGGGGACGTAAACATAAGTGGGGAACGTAACTCACATAGTGGGGAAAGTAAATTAGGTATTTATTGCAAAGATTTAGAGTAGCTAGCTGCACTGCCGGGAAAGGATACTTCCGGCACTCAGGAGGCACCCAAGGCCTACCATTCCGCCGAACGAACATATATTTAGGTCTAAAAAGATAACAATTAATGAAAAATATTGTGGTTAAACATACAGTTTTACATTATATTTGAACTTGACAAGTACATCCGTTTTTCAAAAATGGAAAAAGGGTTATTGCAAATACAGATAAAAAGATCATTGAAAAATAAAATTTAGAGTGAGGAATATTAACATAATGAAAAATGGATTAAAATTAAAGGAAATAATAAAATTTTATGAGTGAAATTTAGAAAATATATAAGAAAATATATAGAGAAGGAAAGGAATTGAGGCACATGGAAAACAAAAACAGAAATTTAAATTTAGGATAAAATTTAGAAAAGAAAATTTAGAAAAAAATTCAAATAAAAAGGGTTAAAATAAAAAAAAGATCCGAGAAAATAGAAGCAGTTAACATAGAATTTTTTTTAAACAGAAAATAATGAGAGAACACAAAAAGTCCATATAAGTTAATAAGAATGAAATAAAGGGATTCATTGATCAAAATTAATTGAGAGCAGAATCTACTCATAAGCTTAGGTCTCTTTATTAGAAATTTCCATGGCAACAAGAATACTGTTTTTAATTTTATCTACTGAAGAAGGATTTGAACGAACTTTGGGGAACCAAATTGGTTTATTAAAGGGGGAGGGTTTGCAAAGATGAAAATTTTTAGAAAAAGGACAATCGAAAATTTAATGGCCAATGTCATCGAATTTATTGCAAATACAGTTAGAGATGGATTTAATTTTGAAAAAGTATAGATAATCAAGAAAGGGGCCTTGACCAGTAAGAAAGTAAATGAGATATTTATTAAAAATTTGTAAATTAAGATTCACGATTGGGTGGTAAGACCGGATTCTAGCTGGATCACCAGTCCTGGTGGATATATAATCATTAAGATAATTTTGCCACATATTAAGGATATAAGATTTACAAAATTTTGAGAGAAGTGAGTAAGAAAAGGGAATAGTAGGAGGGGAACTAGATATAGTATCAAATTTGGCATGGTAATCGGCAATTTCATTTTAAGATATATTATTGTGAGCTTTTATCCAAGATATATTGATAAGGTTTTTGGCAAGGAGAGCTTTAGATTTAATGGAATTAGCATAATTAGATTTATTTTTATTGTGCTAAGAGCTGGAATGGAAGAGAGGCTATCGGATAAAATATTAACAAGAGTATTATTAGGGGAAGTTCAGTCAATAGCAAAGGAAATAACGGTAAGTTCGGCTTGAAATACTGTATTCCTGTTGTCAAGTTTAGGAGAGAACCTTTTCCAGAACATCATGTTGAAAAATATAGATTGAAAGACTAGTGTTATTGTCAATATTTGAACCACCAGTATATAAATTATAAATGACAGCGTCTTCATCCATTTTGTTAACAAAATTTACGGACCATTTAAAGGGGTGAAAGTTAGAGAAAGGAACAAGGAAATCAAAGTCAGAGGGAAGCGGGACGGTGGGAAAAGAGAAGGAATCAATTTTTTGTTTCCAAAAAATACGTTTATTATAGAGGGTAGAAATGATAAAATGAATGGAGGGAATGTCAGTGAGGGAAAATAAGGAGATATTAGATGCTGTGCGGTAGCATGGGCGAGATTTTATAAAGAAGATCCTTTGAAGTGTATGAAGTTTTTTAATTTGCATTTTTTTAGTTTTTTACCCCATATAGCAGAACCGTAAGTAATAACTTTTTCCACAACACATATATATCAGCATTTTAAGAAACTTTTCTTCACACCCCAATTTGTCCCAGAAATTTGGCTAAAAGTAGACAGAATTTCAGACATTTTTCTTGGATATATCGAATATAAGGGTCCCAATTTAATTTCTTATCAATGATTAAACCTAAAAATTTTAAATGATTGTTAATTTTAATGGGTCTATTGTTAAATTTGAAAATGGGATTTCTTTACATACTAGAGTAAATTTTTTGGGAAAATAATGGAGCAACTCTTATTAATATATATTTATAAAATCAGATTATTACAGGAAGTAAAAACAGAGTTAAGGAGGGAATTGGTATTTGTTTCAAGGACATTTCTATTATTGCCAAATGTAATAATAGCAAGGTCGTCCGCAAACGTTTGAAGATAAAATAAATCAATATTAAGGGAAAGAATTTCATTGAAGTAAAGGTTCCACATGATGGAAACGATAACTGAGCCTTGAGGAGCGGCTTTCGAAACAAATTTTGAGAGAGATTTGAGAAGATCTTTCCAAAATTTGAATTCTAAATTATCGAGACCAGAAGCTTTTCCATTTTTAAGATTGTTAAAGACTGAAGACGACTCAGAATGAGAAAGGACCCCCAACCCACCATCAGGAATTGAGTGAACAAAGTAAAAGAGTTAAAATTGGGATCATCATTATTGCAATGATTTAAAAGATGGGTCATTTTTTCGGAGTAACTAAGGTTAGGGTTGCTCTGAAATTGGATGTTGATACTTTTATTTTTGATAAGCTTTTTAAATGTAAATTTGAAGTGGGTGCCGAATTTTGAATTCCACTTTGATAAGAGCTTGCAAGTTCGTCCCAGTAGTTCAACGGTAAAGCGTCGGCTGGCCATTTCGGAGATCCAGGATACGATCCAGGGTAGCAAGGCTCTTTACAACTCATCCTATATTAAAATAGTTAACCATTATAATCTTACATTTAAATGTTTTGAGAAAAACATATAAAAATATGTATATATTTGTTTTATGTCTATATTTTGTGTGGAGCAAGGAATCTCCTTTGCGAAAAATGCACCTCAGAAGGTGATTTTGGTATTAAAAGGAATGTAAAGATCTATAAATTGGATCTCCATTTAAGAGTTTAATAACTGCTGATAGATTATTAAATACACGCCAGGATTGGGCAGTGTATGTGGATTTCAGTTCTGCTCCTGCAAATTAAATGAAATTGAAGTCTGGAAGCTTTTAAATATCATACTATGAACAGAGGCCTTAACTCAGTATCAGTGTACGGAAGATTGGGGTAGTCGCAGAGAAAATATATATATATATATATATATATCATCCTATTATTTTTGCACTTTTTTTGCACATTAAGTTATATTGATATGAGAATTTTGAAATTGAAATGTTGGTTTGTTTGTATGATGATTTCTCTATACGTTTTTTATTATCAGTATTTGAGTCGAATTTATTTTTGAGAGGATGTGATTGTTGTTTTTATTAAAAAAAATTAAACATTGTTTTTGTTTATTTTAAATAGGAAAAATCTGATGCAAAAACAAAACTAAAAAAATATATTATTATGATTTAATATTTTTCATGTTGTTTCGCAATTGATGTCACCTTTGTTTCACTAGATGACGTTATCATTTCTGCACTTCATTAGGTTAGTTATCACGTAAATTTCATTTTGATTTTAAGCTGTTTGGCAATGTGTTAGCATTTTTGGAATCATGTCGGAAATCGCAATTCGAATTTTCAACGCATCTACACGTTTTAGAATCTCTAGAACATGAAAAAGGTAAAAAAAAAACTCCTTTTAACGTAACGTGTGTGCCTATGTCTGTCTATCTGTGCAATGTATATATCTGCTCTAACTGCAAAACTACTTGACCCAATTTCATAAAATTTTATGGGTTTAATTTACTTGTGGGCTATCCTGCTGGTGATTGAATTTTGGTACGACTCGGAATAAAAAAACATGCTTTTTTTGTTAAATGGCCGCAAAACCCGTCAAAATCTAAAAGAAAATACTATGTATGTTTAAATGTATCAATTAAATGTTTGTTTCATAAGTTATTTTTGACAATGGAAATAGTAAGACCAACCCCATTATTCCAGTACTAGCCTTTCACGAGATATTTTTTTGTATTTTTACTACACCGTCTTTGAATATAACTCGAGTTACCAAATGAAAACGGAAATTTTATTAAATTTTGAAATTCGGTGTAATTTCAAATAATACGTGTTATTTTGTGCAATTAAACTCAATGTAATGAATCATTAAAGAGGTAAAGAGGAAATAAATTTGAGTGTGTAAGGAAAGTCATGTACTGACCACACCAGATTTTATTCATTATTTTTTAATTTTAGCACTGTCTATTAGTTATTGCGTGACGTTACTTTGTGCAGTTTTCAACAGTAATGGACCGTTTCAATTTAAAACAGTATAAAACATATACAACTTATTGACATCACTCAGAACTGGCAGCCAGCTATTCAGACTCAATTGAACAAGCTATTTCAATAGAAATAAATGATAGATCAGCTGCAAACTACTCTATTTGAAAACATGGAAAACCTCCTGAAATAAAAGTATATTATACCAAAGAATAAGATGTTATGAAGATGGATAGCACACTGAATGATTAATGCATTGTGCAAAACTCGTTCTTGAAAAATAAATCGTAGCAGGATAAGACGACAAACAACTTACAATTATTTTCCTCCTAAAAGTGAAAACGTGAAACTCAAATATACGTGATCTAGACAAAGAAACATACTAAAGGCTTAGGGTGCAGTTTTGAATGTTAAATGTAATGATATGAAGTGTGTTAACATTTTACAGTTTACACAAATACGCTGAAGTCCACCATATACAAACTTCACAAAAGTTTTGAATATGAGGCGATCGACGACAATAAATGTACAGTGCTTAAACTGTAGAAAAATAGTTTGAGATTGTTACTTTCCTTATATACATAATGTATAAGGAAAGTATTGTGACGGGGTCGAAAATTCGAATTCGAGTTTTCGACGGGAGAGCACGTTTCAAGCATCCCTGATCACGAATCAAACATTTTTGAAGTGATGTCTGTGTGTGTGTGTGTGTGTGTGTGTGTGTGAAAGTATGTGTGTATGTGTGTGTGTCAGTGAGTCTGTGGAGACGATAACTGACGAACGAATAGACCGATTCGAACCAAATTTGGTACAAAAATCACAATCCGTAAACACTGGAAGCCTATTGTTTTTATACGCAATCGAATGTTCAGAACCCACCTAAATTTTCGAATGAAATTTTGAAAAAATCGTCAAAAAATTAAAACCACTAATAAAGTTACGCAAATAGACATTTCTTATGTAATTTTTCATTAGAAAACGATTGACATGAATTTTAGAACGCTAACGTGAACCGTTCTCGAGATATTGTACATTTTTTAAAAAAATTATCAAAAAGTCATATAAAATAAAAAGAAAAATATTTCCTATTGAGAAACATGTTTACTTTTCATATGTAATACCATGCGATAAATTGAGTGACATCCTTCTCGTGGATCTAGCTCGTTCCATTCTTGAAAAAAGATACTTTGAATAATACTTTTGTATTTGAACGCCAATAGTCATTTATCTGCTTTAAGAAAAACTTATTTCTTAGTGCATAACGCTTGGCGAGATTTTGGCGACGAATTTGGCGGAATGTCGCCAACTTGGCGACTTTTTTGAAATGTTGCCAAATTAACGAAAATCTCGTCAAATGGATAAAAATGACGCTAAATCGATGAAAATGACGACTAATTGTCGAAAATTCAATATCTTGGAAAGAATATTAGTATCTACTACAAGAAAATCCTATTTTTTTACTGTAAAAGTAGTAAATTCATTACATTATATAAGGAAAGTCATGTTTTGCCCACATCAGATTTTTTTTATTGCAGAGAGAAAATTCAGGGAAAAGTCAGACGATAACTACATATGATAACATCCTTGTATACAGATGAAAACATCTTTGAGCCGAAAAACCTCAGAGACATTTCATTAAAAATAAAAAAACAATAAATTATGATACGTCCTCGTCTTTGAGAAAACATATTTCTGAGAAATTCAATAATGGTGCATTATTATATATTTTATAATGTACTCAAAAATTACGATTAATTTGAAATTAAGCCATTTATAAATACTGTCATTTACGAATACTGTAATATTCAAAATAGCTAGATTCTTAAGACTGTGAATTAAAATAATTTAAAATATAATTAATTATCAAATTTATAACATTTTGTTTAGGTGTGTACTTAAAGTTCAAAATAATATGCTGAAAAATGTGAAACGTCTAGCTTTTATAATTAGCCTTTTGCTTAAGGGTGGGACAGCGTTAATCTCAAACGAAGAACCTCTCAAAAAGACAGATATTTGACATATTCTATCCCAAACAGTTCGATCTCTCTTTCCAGACATTGGCGTTCATGGACGTCAGTGCCTGCAAAGGGGGATCGAACTGTTTGGGATAGCGTATGTCAGATACCTGTCTTTTTGAGGGGTTCTTCGTTTGGGATGGACGCTGTCCCACGCGTAAGCAAAATGTTAATTTCATGATCTGCAAAGTCTACATGATGACAAACTTTATTCTGTGGTCTTCAAATCCATATGTTTCACATGCATATGAAAGCCAAATTTGTGAATAAATATTTGTAGCGGTCCATTAAGAACTGCAGCTTCATACAGTAGCTTTCGACTGTATTTAAAATAAAGCGGACTATTAAAATAGTCCATCACAGTCGAAAAAGCAGAAATCATCCGCTGAAGGAAATTTTCTCGGAAATTCTTAATTTACATATAATGATGTTTGCTTTCAGTAAGGCTTAGTTTACAACACAGCTAGGTGCTTATTTTTAGAGTATACTATGAGCAGGAAACCAGGAAAACTAAATCGGTTGAATGAGGGTTTCCTTACACCCATGGCTTAATGGTAATATCAGGTTGAATGCTCTAATAATAATAGTTAGTAAACAGTCAAAATTCCTCAGATACAATAGTAACTATTTTTCCCAAATTTGAACATGATGATCACGAATATGATCTTAAAGGGCGTAGATTGGCTGTTGTTTTCAAGATGCGGTGTGTGTGTGTGTATCTGGAGGGGGATCATAGTTATGGGAGCCGAAATACAATGTCATTGAAAATACACCTTTTAAACTTCCATCTGGATATTTCCAGGCTAACTACTATAATGTCAGTGATAGAGATTTCATTAAGATACTACTGTAATTACAGGGAAATGAAATTTAGCAATGTAAGGTCTAGAAACTCATTACATGCGGTATACAAAGCGGTGAGGTTTAGAATAGTGTATGTTTATGTTCAAATGTGCAAAACGTGTTTATTGATATTTTAAAAGAGTTAATTTGGTGTTCAACAAACCAAGCAACATAAATTCAGCAGACCAAGCAACATAAATTCAGCAGACCAAGCAACCCACATAAATGTAATTTGACTGAATCAAATTGGCACACAATAATAATTCTGTGTCCATTGAAATTTGCAGATTGTTCAGCATGTAAATCTAACACAGTGGATTACTTCATGAAGATACAGCACTTTTAGTGTCATAACTATCAATATATATGATCTATATACCTGCTCTAATAGGAGGAGTTGTAAAATAATAAATTTGAGCCCGACAACTATTTTCTGCCTTTGCAGGCAACGACTAATGAAAAAATGCTAATTTAGTTGAATTGTTGCTTTACTTTTAAACGCACTACAGCGAACATGTTTGAAAATGCCATTGTGATTCTTCAGAGTAATAAAATACACATGAAGAATATTCTAACACAATCTATTACAATAGTTAGTATATACCAATAAATATAATAGTACAATATATAAATGCCATCCCATATGTTGACTGCTATTATGAAATTCGATTTTATAGATATTTGCTCTTAGATATTTCATACAGATATTATAGAATTCCCAGAGGTTTATAAAAAGTATAAAAATCTTAAGATAGTATATGTATAAATCAAAGCAGACATTTCAATTCCGACGAGGCAAATCTGTCAAAATAAACAAATGACAGAATAACAGATCCGAAGCAAACTATTCTATGAGAAAGATATAAAAATGTTTTCCATCCAAATGCATTATCTCAAATAATAGTCCGAATAGTGAAGTGGTTCCTGATGATTAACGCATTGTAAATACATTGTTATTGAAAGATAAGAGAATTTACAAGGATTATGTGGCGTGTGAAGTATAACTTGCATATTTATTTTTAGAAATAATATAGACGAAATTTTAAAATTAATTTTGTAAAAGAATTTTGATTTCTTCCACTATATATATATATATATATATATATATATATATATTTCATAGAAGCCCATCTTGACCAGACCACTTATGGAAAGACGCCCATCTATGAGTGTTTATATATTTACGTATCGGAGGTGTAGATATGACAGTTCAAGAAATAGAGCATATATTGCTATAAAATATATTACACAAGAAAGATTAATCATGTATAAAGCACTAATTATGAAACAATTTCCAACTGAAGTGCAATTTTATTTAAACATCTCTAAATTGCGATACATTCAGCGGTGATACTTTTAATATTTTTAGAATGGAATAATTGAAAACTTAAAACTTCATCAAAAATGGCAATGCCATAAAATCGCTTGCTTCTCTAAGTAAAATCAATGAATATTACATTGATATCACTTATATTCCAAACACAAGAGCTAAATAATTTTGCGTTAAAAATTCAGCAATTCTTATAAGAGTACAAAGCAATCGCTTGTTTTGTTTAAATTTTGTGTGCGTTAAAATTAGACTTCATTGTAGAAATAATCAAAGTGTAGTTATTATTTAAAATAAAAATATTGTAATTGCGTAAGCACAGAATTTAGAAACACAGGTAATAGGCAAAAATAAAGCGGTTTTAGAACGGATGCAACACTAAATATACATACAAGAAAGATCAATCATGCATAAAGTATTTATTATAACACATTATCTGAGTGTAATTTTATTGTAACATCTATAAAATACCATACATTCAGCGGAGATATTATTTTAATTACCACAAAACTACAATAATTTACTTTACTTGGAAAATTAAAACTATGGAAGTAAAAGTTCGCTCTCATTCCATATTTAAAATTTCATTCAAACTTTATTGAAATGACGTTATCGAAATATAAATCGTCTGGCTCTCCGTGTAAAAGCAGTAACTATTTCATTCATACACTTTTATTCCAGACCCCAGAGTTGAATAATTTTGCGTGAAAAAATTCAGCAATTCTTATACAACTCATCTTACAATCACTTGTTTACATTTTATATCCAGTAAAGTTAGGCTTGGTCATAGAAATAATCTATGATCAGTTTGATGATCATTTAAACTCAAAAATATTGTAACTGCGTTGGTGCAAAACATGGATGCACGGAAGAAACGCAAAAATAAAGCGTTTTTGGACGGTTGCAATACTAAATATAAATTAAAAAGAACTTTAAAATTCACGATTTTGACACAAGATGGATACATTTTTCATTTTGAAGTGAGTCACGTGACCCCTTCATATTATATGGGCGTAATTAATATTTTAATTTTTATTTAAAAAACTACCGAACATATTTTGCTGAACTTTTTTCATGTATTTTATGGGGTATTTCGAATATTTTCTAAAATTATTTTCGAAGCAATTTGTGAAATTTAACTTCTCTTCAAATTTTTTTTAAAAATAGATCCCATAGGGTTTAATGCATTTCATTTTTTCAACCCGGCTTCAAACCAAAACTAATTGGATGATATTATACATTTACATTCCTATATGTCCTATAGACCGTTTTAATAACACAAAAAATTTCATTTTGATTAAGTCATTTTTAAGGCAGTTATCTGCGAAAGGATAGACAGACAGACAGACAGAATGAACAAAGTCATGAGCACTTTTCAACTATTCAAAACTTTACTTGTTTTATTAACACTTTACAACAAAGTTGAAAAGTGTTTATGACTTTGTTCATTCTGTCTGTCTGTCTGTCAGTTAACACGATAACTGTCGTAAAAATGACTTAATCAAAATAAAATTTTAGTATGTTGTTCAGACGGTCTCCAGGACCTATGGGAATATAAATGAATAATATCACCGAATTAGTGTTGGAACCCGGGTTGAAAAAATGAAATATATTGAGTCTTATGGGACCTAATTTTTCAAACATTTTTTAAGCATTTTTCAAACATTTTTTCAAACATTTAAAATTCACAAAATGCTTCGATAACTTTAGGTAATATTCAAATTGTTCCATAAAATATATAAAAAAAATTCAGCGAAATATATTCAGTAGTTTTTTAAATAAAAATTAAAATAATAATTACACCTCTTATATGAAGCGATCACGTGACCATGATATGAAAATATCACGTGGCCCACTTAAAAATGATATATGGCATCCATCTTGTCTCAAAATCGTGATTTTAATGTTCTTTTTAATTCATATTGTGTGTTGTATCTGTCCTAAAACCACTTTATTTTTGCTTAAATTCTGTGCATCTACATACTGAAACAACGCAATTACAATATATTTGAGTTTACATGATCATTCAAATTTGATTATTTCTACAACAAAGCCTGTAGTTCACTTATGTAAAATGTAAACAGCAAAATATGTAGAATGAGTTGTATTGGAATTGCTGTGTTTCTTTAACACAAAATTATTTAGCTCATGGAGTCTGCTTAGCTGATATGAATGAAATATTCATTGATTTCACAAAGAAAAGGACAATTTTTTTCGATGAAGTTTTAAGCATAGATTTTAATTAATTGTAGCTCCATGGTCCTAATTATTTAAAAAAATAAATTATTATAGTATTGTGATGAATGAAATGAATGGGAAATTGTTTATGAATGAAATGCTGCTTTTATAGAGAATGCCAGGCGTGTTATTTTTTCTATGGCGTCATTTGCATGAATTTCAGTTGATTTCGATGAAGTTTTCAAATATAATAAATTATCGTAGTATGATGATAATTCTAAAATTATTACCGAAGAATGTATCGAATTTTAGAAAAGTTTAAGTTAGGCAATTTAAATTTCAATGCCGTCATTTTAATGAAGTTCATTTTTTTCGATGAAGGTTTAAGTTTTCAAATATAATAAATTAATGTAGTATTGCGATAAGTTTTAATATATTACCGAGGAATGTATTGCATTTTAGACATGTTTAAATAAAATTGCATTGAAGTTGGAAAGGGTTTCCTAATCAATGCTTTAAGCATGATTGATCTTTCGTGTTATACTTCATATGGTTATAATGCGTTGAATGAATTATTCTGATTCTCGAGATTTAAATGAATTAAAAAGTATTATGTCAACCCAAACTTACCTTTCTTATTTTAGACAAGACACATTAATCATTTGTTTGTACGGCACAATGGAATGTCATGGTCCTTTACATCGCCATTTTAGACGGAACAATCGCTGATGAACCAGTCATTATATCGTTATCTGAAAACGACATAAATATGATTGTACCCATTCGACAAAGATATATTGAAAAATTTCAAGGCTTACTATAACCATGATATCGTGCAATAATTTATAACCATTGCATACTTCGAAAAAATATGTAAATGTACTAGCAAAGTATAAAACGGCAAATTAATCATTCTGACATCAGAGCTGACTGCAAGCAAATTTACCGGTTATGATATCACGTGCTAATGGTCAATAATATTTACTCAATATTTTTCTATAACGATAATCTTTATATTTATACTATTATACAGCACATATTTATAAATATCTGCTTTATGCGTATCAAGCAAAACACAAACTTCAGAACACATACAGGCATTGCTAAGAAATTATATGTCCTTTCGAATTTAGTAATATAATAGTGTAACACTGTACAAATTTCTTTAAGCTTTATTTATTGAAATAGAAAAGTTATAAAAATGCAATTATTACTTTACTTATATATATATAGTATAATGTATAAGAAAATAATAAAGAAAGCATTGTGATGAGGTCGAAAATTCGAATTCGAGTTTCATGCATCCCTGAACACGAATCATATGTTTTTGAGGTGATGTCTGCCTATATGTGAGTGTGTGTATATGCGTGTGCATGTGTGTGTGTGTGTGCGTGTTTTTGAGGTCGCATGAGTGTGTGTGTGAGTGACTGCGTGTGGGTGGGTGTGTTTCTATGTGTGTATCAGTGAGATTATGTAGACGATATTTCACGAATGAGAGGAGCGATTCGAATGAAATTTGGCATAAAAATTACAATCCGTGAATACTGGAAGCCTATTGTTTTTACACGCAATCGAATGTTTAGAACCTCCATAAATTTTCGAATGAAACTTTGAAAAAAAAATCATAAACAAATAAAATCGTTTAATAAAGTTACGCAAATACTCCTTCCTTATGTAATTTTTCATTAGAAAATGATTGACATAAACTTTAGAACGCTAGCATGAACCGTTCTTGAGATATTGCACCTTTTTTAAATACATTTATCAAAAAATCCATAAAGTAAAAAAAAAAATAACTATTGTAAAATATGTTCACTTTTCCTATGTAAGATCATGCGATAAAATTTTTGACATCATTCTGGTGGATCTAGCTCTTTTTTATGCATGAGGGGAAGATACATTGGGAAATACTTTTGCATATGGACGCCAATAGTCATTTACCTGCTATAAGAATAACTTATTTCTCCGTTCGTAACGCTTGGCGAGATTTGGACGACGAATTTGGTGGAATGTCGCTAACTTGGCGACTTTTTAAAATGTTACCAAATTAACGAAAATGTCTCCATATTGATAAAATGACTATAAATCAATGAAGATGACGATTATTTGACAAAAATTCAAAATCTTGGAAATAAAATAAGAATCTACTATAAAAATAACCTATTTCTCTGTCCGTAACGTTTGGTAAAATTTTGGTAACGAATTTGTCGGTATACTTCCAATTTGGTGAATTTTTAAATGTTTACAAATTGACGAAAATGTCACTGAATTGATAAAAATTCGCCAAATTGATAAAACTGATGTTATATGAATGAAATGGCGACTAATTGATGAAAGTTCAATATCTTCGGAAGAACATAAGTTTATAGTACTTTAAGAATAACCCATATTCTGTCCATCTGTCTATAACGCTTGGCAAGACAGTTATCGGGATGTCGCCGACTTGGCGGCTTTTTAAATGGTGTGAAAGTTACAAAAATGTCGCCAAATTGATAAAAATGACACCAAATGGGAAGTATAATACTTCGCAAATTCTGATTTCAGTCCATATGATGGGCATACCTTCTAGTATATAAGAAATTCTCTTCTTTCCGTTTGTATGTAATACTTGGTGATGCATTGGCGAACTTGGCGAATAATCTAGTGAAGTATCTCCAACTTGCCGGTATTTCGACACAGATTGACTAAAATGTTACCAAAATAGCAATCATGACGCTAAATTAATGAAACTGGCTCCTGATTGGTGAATTAATTATTATTAAAATATTTTAATATATGTATTATATTGCGTTATGAGGATGCTGTCAATATTGAAAATTGTTTGTTTAGAGTTGCGCGAAATATAATTTTTTGGGGTACTTTGAAATAGTTTTACATGTTGGCATCCGGATAATCTCCAAATGTACAATAACAAAGTGAAAAACAAAGTGCCGTGGATTTTATACATTATTTTTTGACTGTAAAAGGAGTAAATTATTATATAAGGAAAGGAGTCATTTCATTATATAAGGAAAGTTATACGCTGCACACATCAGATTTTTTTTCTTTTAGGAAACAAATACCTTTATGGGGGATAATCCCAATATAAACCCTCTGTTTCTTCTCTATTGCGTTCATTTCGACATATATATTTCACTTATGTGTTTTTATGACAATTTTTACATTTTTAAATCCGATAAATGGAATGAAGACTTTCTACCCAAACAAATGCTCTTGATTTAATTTTTTTGCTAAACAATATAGTATAATTGTTGTCAGATAAACTTTTGGTAGAAAATTATCTGTACAATAATATTTCAACATAAGTTTTAACTTGGATTTTTTAATCGGAAGCTTGAGAACCCCCTGCACTGAAAATTCAATATATAGACAGGACTATTAGTTGTGAATAGAAAATAAACATACAAAATTTAAAAAAACACTAGTCATATATATTTATATACATTTATTTCTCTTTTCTTTTAATATTATGTGCTAAAGTCTGTCCAAATTTTTATAGAATTCAGTGATCAATTTATTGATCAATGGGGATAAGAGATAATTTTGAAGTCCAATATACTTATCTGACACTTTGTTAGCGTCACAATGCTTATAACTCTGTATAGAATGTCTTGTCTTCCTCCTCGCCGAGACTGTCAAAATATTTTTAAAGACAATCAGAACTGTCAAACTTTATCGTGAAATGAAAGAATATTTCTTTCTTTCTACTTATATTATAAGAAAAATATATTCTGTTCAGACGATAAAGCTATAAAGTTGTACGATACAAAGTAGAACATTATGGATTTAATAACCCGAGGTATTTCACAGTCTGCCTTTTTTTTATTGTATCGTAATGGATACATTTCTCACTAAAATTATCTACCAATAAAATAAATGAAATAATGTTTTACAAAAAATAAAGAAATTATACAATATAATGACGTGCTAATTAAAATGAGTCAACTGCCTTTCTAAGTACCTGGATTCTATTCAGCGATTCTAAGACACCATCACACCTAAATTAGAAATATTAAATGAGCACAACTGGCAGAAACATAGGAAATGTTTTTTTAATCTAGTCATTTCATGGCTAGATTTAGATAGTTTTTGGAATATTTAGCACCTAAAATGTCTAAATTTAGCCATATAATGCTTATGTTTGCAACTACTTATAATGACCAGCTGTGGTATCTGGTAATTTTTTGTTATGAATCTAGCCATAAGGTTTATCCAAGTGTTTAAAACTAAAGGTATAAATGTATTTGTGGTCACTTCAGTGGGAACGAAATCCGAGACAAATAATTTGAAAACTAGAAAGATAAGACGGATTCGGAGCCGACCAATCATTAACGAAAGGATTGAAAATATTTCAAGATCAAACTTGCCAATCCCAAAGCAAGGGGCTCTACGCTACATTCATATATCCACTATACTAAACTCTGGGTATTGTAGGAAAACATTAACACAAATCAGACTATTCGTATGTCTGGACCTCGTATGAAATCAATCAGCGTTTTTGTCATCATCAATTAAAAAGGAGATTCCAAATTTGAAAAAAATTGCTTAATTTGAAAATTATCGCGCCTCCTAAAAAGAGTTACCTTGGCTGGCCATAATACCTAACACACTGTAACAAATTAGGCTTATCATTTACATTCCTGTAACAATTTTAATATAATTATATTTTAATACTTAATTCGAGTTTCAAACAAAGCTAAAGTTCGAAAACTTGGACCCTAATCTCTGGTTATATCGCACCCAAAAACAGTGAACCTATGCAGTAATAGCACCATATTTCATTCGATCAGTTCAATTTGTTCGAAATATATCGTGATAATAGATTAGCAGACATACATTTAAAATATCAGCAGTGGTTCCAGTCCTATAGAGTCAAAATGGTTTTACGTGAATAGTATATTTCTTTGTGTATGGATTGTCTTCTTTACACATTTTCAAAACAATAAGTATAATATATCTTGTGCAAAGGATAAGGAAAGCGAGCAACGAAAATAAGCACAGATAACAAAATAATGTTGTCATTTGTGTTTACTTACGTTGCTCTAATTTTTCTTATTTTCAAAATATTCAATACATTAGAATTAGTGAGATCCGCGAGCATTCTACCCTATAAAACAAAAAACACGCAAGAAAATTTCCTACTTTTGTTGAGTCCGTTTACAGAGTTGAGCCGTATATCTCAAATAAAAGTTTATAAAATGATAAGAAATAAAGAATACCATAGTATCACTTTCAGTATCTGATATCAATCGCTACTTAAAGCTCCACGGTTACATCGCAACATTTCACTGTGAAAGAATAATAGTATTTGTGTAATGTAGGGAATGGGTCGCCAAAATCATGGACTCACTTTTAGTATCGGATGCCATACGCTGGTAAATCTCCAGAGTTCATGAAATGTTTATCCGTGATTGAAACATGTTTAGCAACATTTTATAGCAGCGTCTCCCAGAGATAGATAGACAGATAAATCAAGATGTTTATATATTAGAATAAATCAGTGTGTTTATATATTAGAATATCGAAATGAAAATCATTTTTTAAATTGTGTTCAAAACATTAAAGTATCGAAATTAGAGCCATATTTTCCAAATAGTTTGAAACATCGAAATATAGAAATTAGAACCAGAGTATTTTGTAAACCGTGAAGCTGATCCGAAATCCAATATACTTGCAGGGCTTTCAAAGTGATACAAATTACTCTTAAACTGTTCATAGCTGTGGCACTTTTAGCTTTCGTTCCCATTTCAGCTGAATACCGTGGAGATAGACTTCACGTAAAAATATCAAAATATTTTATTAACTTGCTTGATGGCATGTAGACCAGATATTTCCAACGACATTTAAGATTCAGGTTAATCTATAAACTTGCTTGAAGCCACATACATACTTACTGCTGTATACGTACTTCATAGATTGATTTATTTCCTTCCAACCTCCTTAATCTCTAAACATAGTTAGAATGCAGTATCACTTTATTTTCTAATTTCTGGGAAACAAAATTAAATATATCGTGTTTGTTTGTCAGTATTTTACCAAGGAGGAACTGAACTGCAATACTTGTGACATTTTAAATGTTACAGATTCGCCTCCCATTGGAAAACTTTAATAGGTCAAAATATTAATTATAACAGCTACTGTGGTGCACATTTTAAAAGAGTTACTTAAATTTACATTTAAGAAATATATTTAATTAATCTTAGAACATGGTTGTGCATAGTATATCGTAAGACACTTGCTTTGTGCCGCTAATAATCAACCATTAATATCTTTAGCACGAGTTCCTGGAAAAGAATATATTAACATAGTATTACTCATAATTAACTGCACCCAATTTAACTTTAAAATAACATTATTTATTAAAAACATTCTATTCATTTTTAAATTATTACAACAATTACCACATATAATTACAGAGGATATTGGACATGTGAGACCAGATGAGTTATTCGTATTAGAACGGTTATGACCTGCTATAAGCTGACTTGCACATACCTTCTGGTTGGTTTTAGACGTTGACATACAGCCGACTGTCTTTCACATCGGCACTTGCACAACTTGCTATTGCACATGGCCTCTTCGGCACTTCTTCTTGCACTGAACTGTTCTCGATCTCATCTTACCTGTTACCATTTCTTTCACATCTCTGGACATTTCGTTGAAATTACTCTAATTGTTACTGCTTCATATCATAATCTGTAGTAATTCTTATCTGCTACTACGCTCTACATATCTGAATCTATCATCAATCTATCACTGTTGTATCTCTGCATCTCTCGATGAAGTGTATCTGGATTCTGTAGAACCTTTCGATTGCCACCTCGTTTTGCCTGAGGTCTGATAAGCCTCTTCGGTTGATAAGCCTCTTCATTGGTTGATCTCAGGGCAATGCGACAAGACTCTTCCATATTAGTTTAACTTTGAACCAATCCTACGGTTTTTCCGTACGGTTTTCCAGTACTGCTCTGGCTCGACCAACCCTGCATTTGCAGCCTAATTTATGCATTCACAGCCTAATTTATGCCCTCCCTAATTTATGGCTTTTGTTGGCCTCTCAGGTCAGGGCTGCAATACATTGGCATCTTTCAGTCTCATGCCATCGTGTGGCCTGCTAGACATCATAAATATTGAAATAAAACTGTCTCCGTTAAATCTTGTTTCACAGCTACATTTCGAAAACTAAGAACACAACCCAAAATCCAGATATATATATCATTGTAGAGTTTCCAAATATTTAGAAATTTATTTTTATTGTTCATAGCTCCTTTGTGATATAAGGAATATAGCTATTATTATATCAGCTATTTTGTGCTATAATAGATATTTTGCTCTATAATAGCTATTTTGTGAAAAACGAAAAATTTTCAATCTTCACTTGGCAGAACGATTTTTCGAAGTCTAATAAATATATAGAAACATGTTATTAATATACAAACTGGATTTCCTACTAAACATGCCGCTTACTGTTCATATCCATTTTATTATAGTGTCGAAGATATTTTGATTGAAAGTAAGCAAAGTATTACAAGCACTAGATCAAACAAAATTTTTATACATTTTTGGAAGGAAACGTTTATAATATTAAAATTAAATTTGATTAATTTTTCTATATTCATAAATACCGTATTTCCCCCGAAAATAAGACTTAATCTGAAAATAAACCCTTGCATTAGATTTTAGGATGCTCGTAATATAAACTCTACACCAAAAATAAGACCCAGTTAAGACCGTCAACCAGACAGACGCCAAACGTGCGCACTTGGTAACGAACGAACGTGGTTGTGACTAATAAGAATCTTCGTAATTCAATACGTCGTGTGTTAGTGAAATATAGAAACGTGTTCTGAATTTTGTGCCTGCAATTTTTCGTCGCTTTTGCGTGGTCCCTCATTCTTAACAGATTTTGTTGCCACACCTGTCTCGCAAGTCTTCAATGAACACTTGATTTAATAATAGATTTAAAGGGAATAATAATTTGATCTCCAAACAAGATGGGTGCAATAAGAAAGAGCAATTCCGTCGAGTATAAGAATACATGAATAAATGTAAATTATTATAAATGAGTAAATGTAAATTGTTTTGCATGAAAAAAAATAAGACATCTCCTGAAAATTAGCTCTACTGTGTTTTTTAGAGCAAAAATTAATAAAAGACATGATTTTAGGGAAATACCGTAGAACCCTATTTCCGATAAAACAAGTGAAAACTGTTTATATTTTATCTAATTGGATCGGAGATATAAGTGTCCAAACTGTTAACATTTATCTTTCCGAATCCAGTCCGGGTTTTACTCCGATTTCAATCAGATATACCCCAACCATAGATATCAAGTACATCGAACATGGCCAGGGTTTCTTAAAACATATAAATTCATCCAAATCAAACAATGAGACTTCTGGCGGCTTTAGAGCCTTTATACTATATATAGTCTCATATACTATATGTTGTAAAAAAAGTAATGAGGTTTTTAAAAGGCAATTGTAACTATAATACTCAGCGTAACTATAATAATTTGCATTGTAGCTATAATACTGAGTTTTGCTTCGTAATACATAGAATTTGAATTTGAATTAAAGATTGTTGTGCCGTAGCAACCTTATCTGGAGCCAAGTGCCAAATAATTATAATTACACCTATTTTACTATATGCCATATGTATAAATACGCCGCGGCACCTCCACATGGATACATAGCGCCTGTTGCGGTGGCACCATTGGCACTATCCTTGTTGTGGAGCTGACTGTCCTGCTATTGTTGCATAAATTTGCATTTTATTATCTGGCGCGCAATATGTGTAGTACAGCACAATGCATATATTTCTAAAAATTCACATTTCATTTTTATTGTGCATATCAAGGTGTCAAACTAAAATCCCGCCATCACAAAAACATTTTCTGCTACTAAGTTATAACATAGTATCGCAAGTAAAGTTGTAACATAATCTCTCAGCTTTAAAATACTGCAAATACTTTATTACTCTGTTTTAGATGTTTATGAATTGAAATAATCCTGCTAAATTTTACTGGAATCGCACATTTTGTCCGAGGGACATCCTGCCTACATTCGAGATAGCCATTAAAAAAAAGATAAATGTGTATTCAGGGATTCTCAAAGTGATTAGATTCACCCAAAACCTATGATTGTAATTTACCCTATTACGATATATTACTATATTTTCTTTTTATACAGGGTGTATATAAACTGATGGTCAGAACTGTAAGGGGTTATAGAACTCACCGAAACAAATAATTTTCACAATACAATGTGGGGTTGGAAAGCAGCCGGCGATCCGCGAGAGGACGCTTTCTCTGGAGTGGATGAAGCGTCGCGTGAAAATGGAGAACACACAACGCATGCTACACGTTCCAGATGCCACCAGCAAAGGTTGTCCGTGAATGTGTGGACAAAGATTATCCACGGGCAATTAATTGTCTTGTATCTGTTACCAGACCGCCTAGACGGACAGAAGTACCTCACCTTCCTCCAGCAGGTACTGCCAGATGCACTACGTGTTGAACCAGCAAATCATCGAGTGATTATGTGGTTCCAGCACGACGGAGCGCCAGCACATCATACCAGGATTGTGCGGAACTACCTGGAATATTGTCTTTCCCAACAGATGGATTAGTCCTGGAGATTCCGTCGCGTGGCCTCCTAGATCTGTCCTGCCTGGAACTTTTTTCTTTGAGGACAGCTAAAGAGCGCCGTTTACGAGACGCCCATCGAGTCACCAGAGGACCTTGTCGCCCGAATTAGCGTCGCAGTTGCAGACGTTTGTGAATTGCAAGGAATCTTCCAAAGTATACGCGATTGACTCTGTCTCCGCTGTGCCGCCTGTCTCGCAGTTGGTGGTCGTTCATTTGAGAATTTATTCTAAAAATTTCTCGATAAATTTTCATTAATCGTCTGCACTGTATTTGCCTTCACTTCACTCCATTTTGACGCGACGTTCATCCTGGCGAAGAGCTGGTTACTTTCGCTGGCTTGCCTTTTTACTGGCTCGCCGGTTACTTTCTGACCTCACATTGTATTGTGAAAGTTGTTTGTTTTGGATAGTTCTATAACCCCTTACAGTTATGACCACAAGTTTATATGCACCATGTGTATACTAGGGAAAGTAGAAATAACAGTCGAAAAAAATAGTGAGTAACATTATTACTCGGTATGGACCGATGTGAATCATCTCATTATTCGCATTTTTTGAATGGGAAAAGGTAGGTGTGTCATGATGGAACAAGCTACCTAGGGAAAGGTTTCAATATGTTTAATCTTAAATTCAATGTTTTATATTTTTTTACCAGAATTGTTTTATAAGACAGATAAAAGTTTTAATGTTCGTTCTTTTAGCTCAGTCCAGATCAGGTTTCCGAAATCGAATGCTAAGTGACTCAACTCAAATTTATTCGTGAAAACCACGAAAGTCCTAACAGCCAAGGAGAACACACAATGACAGCGATTTAAAATTTAGAAGTGTTTATTGAATTCATGAACATATACAGCTTATGGCTTTTAAACAAATATTTCGCTACAATTAAAAAATGTGTATTGCACTGACTCGTTAAATTGGCCAAACTGAAATAATCATACTGGGTTTGGTGGGGTACTCACGCTCTGGTGTACTCACTTAGAATATTTCAAGGACTTGAAGTCCAAATTTTTAAGACCAACTTCCAAATAATACCAGCCTTTGGTTAGATGTCTGGAGCACCCCTTCCGATGTTAACCCAGGACTTTATTCTGGAGAATCTGTACCAACCTGTCTAATCTCGCTTCATACACATTACCATATCACTTTGTCTGGTCGCAATGCTAGTGAGTATCTTACCCACAAAATTGCAAGAAATTGATTGAACGGCTCCGGATTGGCCTATTTAACCGAAACCAATGAACAGGTTTATTACTGCAAAATAACTTTTATAATTGAACACGAGAATGAGGGAAATTATATCTAAAGGTCATAGAGACCTCACAAAGAGCAAATGAAATCAAAAAATACAATGCTTATTGGGTTCTGTATTGAGGTCAGAAGATACTTTTACTCATATCACGTCAACATCTCAACTAGACGATGAAGATCTTCTTATTTTTCTTGTTCTTAAAAAGTGTAAGGCATCTGTTTGGATGGCTGAGACAATGCCACCGAATTTAGACCTCAACCCTGAGGGGACGGAATTCACGGGGACCGTAACCTTCCTCCCATTTGACCAACCTATCAGAAAAACTTACGAACTCTCATATTCAACGTGTTGGTACTCTGCGTTAACACAGACACAGTTTAGACAGCGCCTGGAACCGAGCTTGAGTCGCCCGAGTGTAATCCCTGATCGCTAATCACTGGGCTCTCCCGCAGCTGATGAAGAGCTTACATGCCCTCTGTGGAAAGTTCTGGAAAAGCACGTAACGCATGAAATAATTAACTGTAAGACCAGGAATATGTGTTATTTATAGTTATTATTTATGGTGTCTTTAATATCAGACAATGACATCAGTCTGAATGACGCTAGCTTTACAGCAGCCCTGACCCGAGAGGTCAAATAGGTCGTGAAAATGGGAGGCTAAAGTGAAACCACGAGATTGGGTAAAAAGATTAACCAATAGACAAGATGGTTGTCGCTTCTCCTTGAGGTCACTCAATGGTAGCCGAAGAGGTGAATCAGACCTCAGGCAAAATGAGGAGGCATCATATAGAAAGTTCGAGAGATCGATTGAAGTACAATAATTGCAGAGAGTGCGATAACTAAGTCCCGGATGTAACCAGAGGCAGCCAGAGTACCAGATGTAGTACTATAGAGATCAACTTCAGTGCGAGTAGAAGTAGAACACCTTGAGTTAGTACAAGTACAATATATATTGATATAGGAATACCAGACAGAGTACGAGAGATATGAAACAGAACCAAAGTACGAGCTGTGTGTTATAGGCCAAAGACGAGATTTGAGGTATATGTGTATCAATTATTGTAGCAGCATTTTGATAATATTAACTTACCTGGTCTCATATGTCCAATCTCCTCCGCAAATAATATGTGATAATTATTGCAATCAATTTAATAGTTAACAGAATATTCCTAATAAACTATGTTATTTTTAAAGTTAAAAAATGGTGCAATTAATTGATTAGCATTATGTTAATAAATATTTTTTACAGGAATTTGCACTAAAGATAATATGATGGGTTAAAAGCAGTACAGTGCAATGTGTTTCTCGACTATATGATGTTACCGCTATGTTTTCACGAATTAAGTTCAACGATCACGTTAGTTATGAATAATATAATAAGTCTAGAATCTAACTTAATGGGTTTTTTTTCATTAATATGCACCACATTAACTACGCGATGTTTTCATAACTCACGAAAAGTCGATTTTTCCAAATTCGAACAATGATCACCTACCTATTTTGTCAATAAGTTCAAGTTCTCTTAACCTTTAAGTTACGACAATGATTTTTCAGTTTAAGTATTCGTAACACTATGATGTCACTTCCGTTACTTACTTCGACTTCCGTTTCATCTAAATTGCATATCTCTCAAAATGTACCCTATTCACCACCCTAAGATGTTTCGCATCAAAAACCTAGAGTATAATATAATGAATATTGCTATCGGGAAAGACTGTTTTTTCTTTCAACTTCTGTCTTACTCTCTGGGATTACTAATGATATTCATTGAGTCCCTACCATTTTTTCCATCACTGATGTCAATTTCTTTTAGTAACGCCGTCCAACTGTTGATAAATGGTTTTTGTTTATGGAGATGTTTATATGCAGTTAGCCTCAGTGGAGTTCCATTTAATGAAATTGATGGGAGACTAAGACCAGTAAAATCTATGTGTATTTCAGTTCATAATGGTGTAGTTTCTAAATAATCACATCTGACACCTATCACTTGTACCACACGCTACTAAGTACATATTCTTTGTTGTGATAGGTAATAGGTAAATATATTTGTTACTTTTTCCCGTGTGATGTCAGCACATTTAGTTTCCGAAACGTTGTTTTCATGCCGATTTCTGCTCAAATATTTGCTAAATAGTTTCGAATACAAAATGTATTGATTATTTTTATTTCTTGTTCCGTGGTATTTATCTTTGCATTTTTGTGTATTTAGTTAATTTTGACCGTATTTTGACAAAGTACTTATCATTTTTATTTTGATGTAATACCTGATGAAAAATTGATTACAAAATCGCAAAAGAACAAAAAGTATATATTAAAATATTTATAAAATAGCTGTTTAACCTACACGGTTTCAGTAAAATACACAAAAAGTAAATAAAAAATAGCCATTACAAAATTCTTGATTATATGTGACTAATAATTAAATCGATAGCCGACCTATAAAAGGGCTTTAGGTCATTAAGCAATTGTTAACATATAATGTTGGCATGGATAGCATTAAAAATATATATATGCATATATTTTAACTACATATGTGTGTATAAATATTTTGACGGATTTTTAAATCACAATTTTCAAAGGGAAGCTTAAATGAATTGAATATAATCAGTTTTATAAACGTCATTTCTATGTTATTACTTCTGTTGTTCCTTAAAATTATGGTAAATCAATTTCATTTCAAAATATATTCAACATTACTCTTTACTAAATAATACGTATTCACAAACAATACAATTTTTTATGTACGCCCCACGATTTTATTTTTAATCACATATAACCATGAATGTTGTGATATCTAAAAATTATTTTCTTAATTTTTAATGCATTTTACTAAAACTGTGCAATTGAAAAAGTTTATATATATATAGTTCTCAGAGTGTCCTGTAGCGCGATCTAATTGTGAGAATTTTGTAGGAAGATTAAACAAGACAGGGGACGAAGGAGTCAGCAAAGAAAAATAAATTAGTTCCAAAAGTCACCGCTAGGAATATATGTGGCGCTGTGTAATAGAAACGAGAGTTTTAATAAATGCAGAATAAATACTGAAATAAAATTAGCTTTTATTTAGCACATTCAAATCAGGTTCAATCAATGTTTCCGACGTTTTTTTTACCATATTGCATTCTGTGCACAGCATACACAACAGCAGTAAGTCAGAAGTCTGCAGGAAATTTGAATAAAGAACTTCTTCTGCTGCTGCTTTCTTTGGGACTCAGTAAGTGAAATTGCAGATAAAGAGACTTTATCAGTGTTTATGTAAATTTTTCGCTTTTTTAAAATTGTTGCCATATTGAGCTTGAATCAAATTGTTAAATGTGCTAAATAAAAGCTAATTTTATTTCAGTATTTATTCTGCATTTTTTAAAACTCTCTTTTCTTTTACACAGCGCCACATATTGCCCTAGCGGTGACTTTTGGAACTACTTTTTTTTCTCGCGGACTCCTTTGTCCCCCGTCTTGTTTAATCTTCCTCTAAAATTTGGCGCCATTCTCGAAATTAGATTGCGCTACAGAACACTATGAGCACTGTCAGTTTAATTATGGCCACCCTGTATATATATATATATATATATACACACTATATATATATATATATATATATATATATATATATTATATATATATATATATATATATATATATATATATCACTTAAAGAAATAGCAATAAATATCAAGTGCAATACAAAGACAAATAATATCGCAATGGCTAAAGTATATTTATTCTTTACAACCACTACCTTACACTTATGCGTTCCTAATGATGTTGGGCGAGTATGTTCATCATCATCGTACTCTCCAAAAGTGATGTCACCATACATTAGTGATGCCATTCAACTGTAGTTAAATGATGTTGACTTGCGGGAGAAGTTTAGTGCTTATATACAGTCAACCAAACTGCAACTGAGTTTGATAGACTTGTAAAAATAATAATGAGTGATTCTTTCTGAAAATTGTCCAAGCTTTTTTAGGTTTGTAACATAGTGTAATGAATAGGACAATCCATTGATATTTATTTATTGAATTGGTGCTAAAATTATACAAAATTAATTAAATTTTAAACTATTTATATATGGAGTTGCCTTTTCTGCCTTAATGGACATATAAAATAGTTCAGTTAGAGAGTTATTATTAAAAATAAAATTATAATTATAAATAAGTGTTATAATAATAAATGTAATTATAGTAAATTATAAATAATTATTTTTAAAAGTCCATTATATTGAACAGTTTACATTCTTCTCTTCTTTTGAACAGTATTTATCTTTAAAAATGAACACTTTGCCTATTAATGAATTTTATACCTGATACATCTTCTACAATCATGATAATATCCAGTGAGCATGGTTTTCTTACAGAGGAATACAAATATATATACAATGCAAATACACACACACACACACACATATATATATATAATTTCTTTATTTAAAAAATCATGTATCAACTACTGGATTGAGTAATACCTGACAACTGTTTTAACCTAGATCCCTACAATACATACATATATATATATATATATATATATATACCTACAATATATTAGCATGAAAAATATTAGATATTAATTAATAACTTATCTATATGAGGGGACAGAGCGGGAAGTTTATCACTTAACAATTGATACTCTAATTTTAATGACATTTAATTCAGAAAACACATTTAATGAACATTTTCAAAATATGTTCCAAAAATATTTTTAAATAAAGGAATATTTTAAAATTAATATGTAAACGACATAAGAGACGGAAAAGTGATAAAAAAGAATGGCCTAAAAACGAGGAAAGTAAATTTAAAGACGATATGAAAATGTATTTATTAAGTGATCCTTTCTAGGTTTAACATTATTTAAGCTGTTCAGAATGATAAGTATAGTAGAATATATATATATATGAATATTGATATATGTATCATACATACATACATACATATATATATATATATATATATATATATATATATATATATATATATATATATATATATATATATATATATATATATACGGTCATATCCAAAAGTTAAACATAATTCGTAAAATGCGAAAAATTCGGAGTTAATATGGATACAGTGGTTCACAATCTGTTTTGGAGAATAGTGGAACGAAGGTAAATCATTGTGCATATGCAGCACAGTTTAGTCTACGTCGACACGCACAAAGCACTGTCGCTCTTGGGAACGAGGATAAAACGACTTGGACGGAATGGCCAGTTGAGGCAGAATTTCGCAATGTCTGTGGTACGGAGCGTTGTTAACAATCAAAAAGAAAAAAAATGTCACAAAGATGCCAACTGCGCATGTTTTTGAAGGGACGAATTATTGAAATGCTGGAATCCGGTCGATCCCAAACCGAAGCGTCTCGAATTCTGAATGTGCCTCAGTGTGTGATCTCCAGACTGTGGCAGAGGTTCCAAACCACTGAAGATGTTACGCGACGACCAGTATTAGGTCGGCTAAGGATAACAACCGCTCGATAAGACCAATGGTGATAACAGCAAACTACTGTATGTACAAAAAATATGTATATATATATATATGTGTGTGTGTGTGTGTGTATATATATACACACTCATGTCCAAAGGTATATTATTATTATTATTATACATGCATATTTATATATACACATATAGGACATGGATTATTCAATTCAAGATTGAGTTTCCCATTAGTTATCCAAATAAATTTCCTAGTAATCAATAAATTTAACTCGTATTCCAATCGGAAATTCATTTCTATTTCCTCCGATTTGTGTCATACTCAGAAGAAGTCCTAATAATATTACCGGGTTCCTTCATTCAGAGCTATGATGCCATCTCCTATTAGTCACGTCATGCATCTCGGACAAATGATGTTGGTTTATGGGGATACTTATATGCAATTAGTCTCACCGCTACCGGGAAAGAAGTACAAATAAGATTTTTAGTAGGGTTATTGCGATGTGTATTGCATTATTCGTAATCGAACCTGTGCTTTCTTTCAATATAAGTACGTACTAGAGAATATACTTTAGTTTATTATTATCCCAAATAATTATATATTCATTTTTAAGAAGATTTCAGGGACTATGCATAGTAAAACTTATAGTTTTCAACATAATGGCGTGTTTAGTACTTTAATTCCTTTCTCAAATTCCATTTAAACATAAAAAATTAGTGTGAAATCTAGTACGAGTTTAGTACACAGGGTGTTCCAAAGGAATTGAAACGCGCTTTAATTATTTACCTGCTGGAGATAAGTGGGCAATGTAAATTGCAAAAATGTTGAAAGTAAGGTAGGAAATAAGATTAAGTTAAAGAAATAGTTCCGCCCCCATTAATTTTCAAAAAGTTACACTTTTTAAATTTTTATACAACCCCCTTAGACAAATTTGATCAATCAGAAATTTTTTATTTTTAATGCAATAAGATCATTAAAAAACGATTATCTGTATCTTCAAATTGAGCGAGATATATTTAATTGAAGACTGAACATTGTGAATGGGGACCATACATTAAATTAGAAATGTAAATTTGTGACATATCACAAAAAAGATAAAACTGGATGATAATACATAGAATACCCAACCGCGTAGTGAGTACCGTTGCTTTATATGATCTCTGTCTGTGTAATGCTTTATTTAGATGCATTTGTAATAAAAAAATTTGACACATATTAACATATTTTTGATCAAACAATTTCCATCGTCAATTTGTTTATGATCCCGATTTTCACTGCTGAAAGTCTTCCACATGGTACGGAAAAGTGTCATAAGCCAGATTTTTTAAATTATCATAATTCAGTTGATTTTAAAAATACAGATATGCGGTTTTTTTTAATGATCTTGTTGCATTAAAATTAAAAAAAATCTGATTGACCAAATTTATTAAAGGGATCGTATAAAATTTTAAAAAGTGTAATTTTTTAAAAATTAATGGGGGTCTATTTCATTAAGATAGTCTTATTTCCTACCTTACTTTCAGCATTTTTGCAATTTACAGTGCCTACTTATTTCCAATAGGTAAAGAATTAAAGCGCGTTTCAATCTTTTTGGGACACCTTGTATATCCGTCAACTGGCTAACATTTTTAAGTCGTATCGCCAAATTCGACACTGACACGTTTCAAAATTTGATACCTTTTGACCCTGGATATTAGAACAAGGAATAATCTTCCAAACTCTGTTGGCCAGCTGAGTATATTTTTTCGGTTTGAAATATTTAAAAATAGAAATACTTAATCAATAATAGACATTTAATACCATAATTCAGAAATTTGATACATTTTGTATTTTATAAAAATCATATTTACTGATTAAGAGTGCATGCTATGTAACAAAAATATGATGTTTATAGAAACATGAATGAGTTTAGTAGAAATAAATTTGTATATCATATTACGTTCCAGATGCATCCAAAGACTAGACCGGTCACCTCTGTCTTGGAGCAGAGCACTTTTTTCGTATTAGGATTCTGCCTGATCCTTACTGTGTCTACGCTGAGAAGGAAATGTCTTATGAATGCTCGGCCCTATGATGGCGAAACGAAGTATCTTGAAAACATCGTTCTTGGGTAAAAGGGGTTAAAATTTTTCCAATAAACCAATGCTATGGAACTGTTGTATCCGTATTATATTATTTGCTTCATTATATTAGCTGAGCCTTCAACAAAAATTGCCAAGCATTAACCCACTAAAGGAAGTCAACCTGCCTTGTAAAGGCAAAATGGCCTTCAGGTGAGATATATCCTTCCGCCATTACAAAGCTGTGATGATCAAACTACATTCTCCATTCTTGCGCATTCTGTGCAATTTGTGTGGTGGAGCTATATCGGGAAGTCGATTGGCAATAACTTTCTCCACATTTTAATATAGTTATTATTTCGTTTTCGCTATTGTACTTACCAAATCCTCTTGCCAGTAAGAAAAATTAGATGTCTTAGATGTACGGCTGAAATATATATAATAGGGTTTAGACTTAAAACGAATCTATTTTGACCATTCAAATTACTAAACAAGAAAGATCAATCATGCATAAAGCATTGATTATAAAACATTTTCCAACTGCAATGCAATTTTATTTAAACACCTCTAAAATGCGATACATTCAGGGGTAATATTTTTTAAATTATCACAATACTACATTAATGCATTGTATTTGAAAACTTAAAACTTCATCGAAAAAAATGAACTTTATTCAAATGATGTCATTGGAATATAAATTACCTGGTTTAATCATCTCTAAAATGCAATACATTCAGCGGCAATATTTTTAAAATTATTACAATACTGTAATAAATTATCATATCTGAAAAATTAAAATTTCATCGAAAAAAATGAACTTTATTCAAATAACGTCATTGAAATATAAATCGTCTGGTTCTCTTCTCTTTACGACTTTTTTCTCACTCCGTAGAAGTCTGATGATAATACTGATTTATTTTATTCTATGAGCTATGAAGCCGTTTCGTATTTGCAACGTCTTCTATCAGAGGACACATGATATTGGTTTATGGGGATACTCATATGCAATTAGGGCCTTCGCTACCGGGAAAGAAGTACAAATAAGGGTAACTTTGGGGTGATTATTGCGATATGCATTATACCAATCTTTACATAATATGGATCTAGAATTTGACTAATTCATTTATGAAATAAAATGTTATGGATAATCTTCATTCGTGGGAAAGATTAACATATTTTGTAATTTTTCATGCTATAGAATATGGTTTAGCGAAATTATTGTTTTCGCCAAAATTTTCGATTTCGAGATTTTGTTACAAATGTATGTGTGCATGTATTTGTTGCCAATGTATTTTTAGGACCTCTTCAATAAGTTTTGACATGTTTTAGTTATTTTCAGAGGTATGTCCGTCTGTCTGTCTGTGATCGATTTCTTGTGGACACGTTGCTTGCAACAAATATAAATGGATATTCACGAAACTTTATATCCGGCTTTGCTATCGAAAAACCAAGAACTAGATAGAATTTTTTGAAATTCGAGCAAAAACTTCGAAATGTTGCATTTTCTTAGTTATGCAGCATAGGACAAAATTTAATGAAATAATTATGCATAACATGAATTATTTTAGGGTTCAATGATCACGAAACCTAATAGTTTCAATCATTGGAGTGAAAAATAGCCGGTATGATTTTTGTGTTCCTGTCACTATTAAGCCCCCCGAGGGGTACATTGTCAAATTTGGTAACAATCGATACTTTCAAGCCCCTTTTTTAATGAAGAGTAAAATGCTATAATGGCGACCGTTTGGACTGCAAAACCATGAAGGACTGCATATAGCCATTTGCAAATCGCAGTACCGGTAGAAGAGCGAGTCATATGCAAATGATTAAAATAACAAATAAAGATATACAAAAGGAACCTGTTTATTCAGTACATAATGTGGTACCCACGAGCAGGCCGCTAAAGGGCGAAGCATACTATCGATGAGGCTATTAATGGTTGCCTGAGGTAATCCTTGTCAAGCAGTGTCTACTGTAGGATACAGTTGGTCTACGGTATGTACCGGTTGTCCCCGGTGCACCTTAAGATCGATGAGGGTCTACACGTGGTCAATAGCAGAGGAATCCCGTGAGTTTGCCGGCTAGGAAAGGATGTGAATTCCGTTCAGGCTGTTGAGAGTTCGCAGTGCGGTATGGCATTGTCTTACTGGAACACCGTACAGGGGACGGTGTGCACCAGTGGCCGAACCGCAGGCATCACAATTTCTGTGTCTTACCGGTCCGCCGCCAGATTATGTGCAATGTCTCCCAAAGCTGCCCGCTGGTCGAACATGATACCGCCCCAAACCACGATGATATATGTGGGGCTGATGTGGCGCTCGGTGATATGTGCTGGCAAGGGGCGTTCCTCGGAAAGCCACCACACTTGTCCACGACTGTCATTGTTCCACAGGCAGAAGCGAAGTTCATCCGGAAACAATATCCGATGTCATTCATTGGCCCAGTTGCGTTGAAGATGATACTACACCAGACGTGCATCCCTGAGTCAAGCGCGTTGCTGTACTTATGCGACTTGTTGCGAATGGTTTGAGTGCATGCAGGTGCAACGGTTAATGGTGGCGTGGCTAACTGTTTCGAATGTCACTTGCCGTTGCAAACAGGCCTTGACGAGCCGTTAGGGAAAAATCTCTCAGTCTGCGGGCTCTGTCGTACCACTGTTTAATCCACTCCTTCTTCGGCGTGTTAACTGATGTTCCTGCGTCCATAGTGTTACACATCGCTGTATGGTACTCTCGACGTGCCTAACACACGTGGCAATTGCATGCATCGACAAACCCGCTCCAAGATACGGTCTCGTTTCCCAGCCTTTAACTGCTGTTATACAGATCGCTGACGTCTTCGAGGCATCGGTTCTTCACTTTTTTGAAAGTTCGACTGCTGCAAAGCGTCGCTGATAGAATTAAACTGGACGAGCCTTTTGCTGGTCTTTATCACCCAAAACTGGGTGTCACATGATACAATGCGGAATAAAACTTAATCATTTGTATATGCCTCTCTCTTCTAGCGGTACTGTGATTTGCATATGACTATGTTTACTCCTTCATGGTGTTGCAATTTTACTTTTGACTTCTGTATCTTCATAAATAAAATAGCAAAACATTTCGAAGAAAATTCACATTTGAAAATACAAGAAACATTTTGATAATTCAAATTATTTTCGATAAACCATAATGTTAATCTCTATTGTACATAGAAACGTAGGTAGTTTTCTGCTTTTGAACTTTATGAAAAATTCATTTGTCACTCAATCAGTGATTTCATTTCTCCAACCAAACATTCTTGGATGGATTTTGCTTAAATTATTATGCATACTTTTGTCCATTCTTTACGCTTATATGTAAACACCCGCAAATATTTCAAATGGATAAAAAACAATTTTTTCATATTTTGTTTCGCTGTGCAATCAATAAAACGATAGCTTTGAATAAGCGCGGAGCTACTTCATTGCAGATATGTATTTTAATGAAAAATGGGGAATATGATTCTATCAACTTGTACTCATAAACTCGGTAAGGGATTTGGTTTCCTCAAGCATTTACACCAGGGTGAAACTGAAACAGTTTTTTTCACATATCGCTTAGCACCAATTGCCTATCGAGTACATAAACTGTCTATAAATCGAGTAGATAAACTATCTATAGTGTAGATAAACTCTCCATAAATAGAGTTGATAGATTATCTATCGAGTAGGTAAACTGTCTATAAATCGAGTAGATAAACTGTCTATGGAGTTGATAAACTCTCCAGAAACTGAGTTGATAAATTACATAAACTGTCTATAAATCGAGTAGATAAACTATCTATAGTGTAGATAAACTCTCCATAAATAGAGTTGATAGATTATCTATCGAGTAGGCAAACTGTCTATAAATCGAGTAGATAAACTGTCTATGGAGTTGATAAACTCTCCAGAAACTGAGTTGATAAATTGTCTATCGAGTAGATAAACTATCCATAAATCGAGTAGGTAAATTGTCTAGTGTGTAGACCAATTTCAAAGATTTTTTTCAATCGGGACTATCTTCATCTGCCGCAAGGGACATGAAAATTTACATTTCTTTTTTCTAAAAACAGCATTTTTTAAATTACGAACAAAAAAAGTAAAAATGCATCCTACAGACATTTGGGGGAGTTGAATATAACGTCTGAAAATATTTTTAAAATTACTTCTTTGACGTACTTAAATAACTTTTGACACTTAGCGCAAAACTAAATGGATGAATTTTTATATTTATTTATTTTTGTTATATTAATTTTTTCTTGTAATTTAAAAGAAATTCCGATATTGAGAAAAAATGCGAAATGTTAAAATCCCTTGCTGCAAACGAAGGTGAAGTTCATTTACTTGAATGGCAACTTTTAATAACTAGTGCTAATACGCAGGTGAAATAAGTTTTTTTTCGCTCTACTCTAATGTGTACTAATCACAATAAAATAGTATGGAAACACATCAAAATTAATTAATACTTTAAAAATAAAGACAACCAAAAAATTTTCACCATTAAAAGTATTTTGTTAAAATCTCTTTTATCGACGTACTAAAATGACACGGTCATAGCGCTTTTGAGCATGACTATGTCCTTCATCCGTGACGAAGTGAAAATATTTGGCGAACATGGGCTTAAATACAAGACATAACCCGCCAGAAAATTCACACACTAATCATTTTGTAATATACTAAATAATTTGTAATATACTACATTCATAAACTAAATGGTAACCAATCGGAAAGTCGTCAAAAAACGAACTAAAGCATCTACTTTAATGATTTTCTGAATATTTATAGATGCTTTAGTTAGTTTTTTGACGACTTTCCTATAGATTACAATTTAGTTTATGAACCTTTTCTCATTTATTGTATTTTGTATTTTAAAATTAAATTACATTTTGAATGCGTCGTATTTAAAAATATAAAATGATTAATAAGTAAATTGTCTGGAGGTTATGGCCTGCATTTAAGCACATGTTAGCCGATCATTTTCACTTCACTACTGATTAAGGGTATATTAATGCCCGAAAACTCAATGGCCGTGTAATTCTAGTACGTCGTAAACGGATATTTTAATAAAATACTTTTAATTATGGCCAATATTTTGTTGTCTTGGTTTTTAAAGTATGTACTAATCATGCTTGAATTTAGAAATACTAACATTACAAAAGAAAAAATTCACTATCGCTTTTATCTTCTGTATTATATTTATAAAAATATCATAAATATATATTATGTTTTCGGCTGAAGGCGGGTATTTCATACAAATATTTTATTGACGAAATTTACGAAAAAACTTTGCAGGATATGCCCAATAAAAATAAAGAAATATGAGCGATATAAAAATCCGTGTGAAAAAAAATCAATTATAAAGATCGTAGAACTTATTTATAAGTGCCCCTTTGCAAGCATTGCCGTCTAGGACGCCAATGCTTGCGAATGGAGATGGTACTGTTTCGGATAGGCTATGTCAAATACCTGTCTTTTCGGGAGATTCTTCATTTGAGATTGACGCTGTCCCACCTGTAAGCAAAGGGTTAATGGCTTTCAGCAACTTTAAATGGCAACTATGGAACTCTATTGCAAAAACTTATTTATTTGTCACGCCACTTGTTCTCTCGATAGCAACATGCGAGCGATCGGAAACGTTTGAGAAAATGAGGGATATGTGACCATAAAGATATAAAAACACCACAAATTTTATAGTTTGCACCAGTGATCTACCATTTATTCCATAAAAATATAGAAACGGACTTACAATTAGACATAGAACCAGACACAAAATCAACTATTTGACTTAAAATTAGTCATGCTGATAATTTACCACACAATCAGTGATAAAAACGTGAATTATAATTCTTTTTAAGTAATTCAACTGGCTTGTTCAGCAGTTTGTTTATTAGCGTTTGATGCGTATTATTCAAACTACTTTATGACACCCAACGTACAATTGATTAATTAGGCTGTCTTCCTCGAAGATAGTTTTTTAAAAGTTTGTCACACTATACATAATATCACAACACAAATACCGTTATTATTTGCGACATTTTAAGCAGGGCATTATTTAAGACTGTTAATTATAAGTTATTCAAGGCGTGAAGCTACAGTGTTTACACTGAAAGAGTAATTAACACAAAGCTTATCAGAAGATATCTTTCAGGAAATAGCCTTTGTTAAAATGGTAATTTAAAATGAATAACTTTAATGCTTAACGTTAGAATATTTTAAAGAGTGAAATGCGATTTTTATTTTTCATACGATCAACAGTAATACCAATTACATGGAATAACGGTATATTTTCGTAATTTTTAAGAAATTAGTTATTAATTATGGAACAATACTTTTATTCATTCAAATATTTATTTTATTTGTTATAATTTTATGTGATGAAGAATGTTGGAAATTTGCAAAGCGCAGATTTTAAAGCAGCGGAAGAATGAATTCGGATTGCGAACGTTAATAAATCTGAAAAAAAAAAATACGCATCATGATTCAACAGACGCTTTCAAAGTGGAAAAAGTAAATATGTGATTGGCAAAGAAAGGCGCATCGAACGCTAATAAACAAACTGCTGAACAAGCCAGTTGAATTACTTATCTTGTGCGAACGTAAGGTGCTAAAATTTTGTATAACTAGGGATGATATTAAACTCTGTTTTTGTTGTCGTTGCTACTGATGACCTCCTGTCTCGGCGGAGCCGATTCAGGACCAGTGACGCAGAAAAGAACGAAGAAAGACACAAGACGAGAGAACAAAGTTTATTACAAGAACGCATCACTGACGAAGGTCGGAGGAGGGTGCAGCTTCACATTTAGACGAGGACCCAGAAGGCGGACGACTGACTATTCTCGAACAACATCCATGCCTTATTCGGGATTCGAATCCGATCCAACAAGACAGCAGCCGAAGACCCTATCCACTTCACCGCCTGGACGGCACCCTGTACGTTATACTAACCAACCACCGTTTGGGATGTTTTACAATAACTTCCCACCAATTTGTGGACAAAGCAAATAATCAAAATCATTGAACGTATTATATCTTTAGCATATTTGTCTAAGCCAGGATAATCTATACTACCTTTTCAACAATAAATTACCATATTTCACTAATCAAGATGATATAACTAATCAAGTTATTTAAATTGCTTATAATGCAATATAGATATTGTATTATAAACACAAAATCCGCCTACAAGGGGCGTTTCCAAAATTCGGACTTCATTCCCGTTGCAGATATCAGTATCCATGAAGCATCCCGTTTCACGTTTCTATACGCTCCTCAGCATGGTCTAACTTATATCTGCAACGGCAGTAAAAAACTTGCTACAAGCCACAAATTTTGCGAACTTCTATAGGAATTCGGTCTTCTACGGGGATCGACATGAAATTAATTTACAATTTAGCTCAGGCCACAAAAAGCTGCAAAGACAAAGTTTATAAACACAAACCCGCCTCTTAGGGACGTACATAACATTTGGAGGACACTCCAATTGCAGATACCAGTATCTGAATGCTGTCTTAATTGCACCAAGAATATGGTCCTTATTGTATTTTGGATATATCAGGTTATGTGGGTTTCTATTAATGATTCCAACAATAAAATACATTAGTATGCAATTTTTCTTTAACAGTGTGAAATATTAACCCTTGAAATAAGTGAATTGTATAATAATTAAGGTAAACATATAATTTGTGTAGTATGAAATAGTATTTGTATGATGATTCTATTAGATTATATAATTATATTTATAAAGCTTAAAAAACGTTTCTTTGAGACGAGATTGAAATGAACATAAACAGAGCTGGAATAAAGGTAGAGTGGCCGGTATGTTTAGAATTATTCCCTAAAAATAATTATAAGATTCATGAAAAAAAATTGTGCTGTTTATTCCTCAATATTACGAATATTTAAAACAATTGTCTAACATAAGTACAGACCATAATTTCGCGAAGTAACAATAAATAAAGAAATCACAAAACCAATTTTGTGGAAAGAAAACAATAAAACAGACGACCGTTTCGAAGACGCTTAGATTTCCATTTTCATTGAAAACAAGCTAAGAGTTACAAGTAGAAATAAGAGCTCTACCACGCGACAGCAAAAATACAAAATTATACTTATCTGTCTATCTGTATGTAAAGATCATTTTTTTTCTCACGATAGGTGGCGCTAAGACTGCTGTATGTAAGTGTTGCTTGCTAGCACGTAGATGCCAGCTCGAATATAACGCCAGTTTGTCTTTTGACAATAAATCTGATATTTAGAAACAAACGTCATTTTTGAATTTATTGCAGCATATTACATATAATAAATGCCCTTGTTTGCAAAAGAATCGTAGATTACTCTTATTTATCAAACTTTTTCCATTAAGAAGAATTTTAACAAGGAATGCGCACTTCAGAAATAAAACGTAATGCGTATAATTTTGTTTTTATAAAAATAATTCAAAATCATTTGAAGCAAATTAAAACTGAACTAAGTTGCATCAGTTGCGCTTAAAAAGGTAGTAAACATGTATGCAATTTAACGTCATTGCAGGCATGTGTTGTAAAATTTACTTCAAACATATTTTTCAGTCTTTGTAATTCAATGCAAATAAATGGCAAATTTACTAATATAAATTTTATATAAAGTATTGCAATTAAGCATAGATCAAATTTATGTTTAAAAGACGAAGGTTGTTTTATTTATGTATTTCCTAATTAAAATCCGACTGTAAATGAATGCAAATGATTGAAAATTTCAAAAATTATGCCCTTCAGTGTTTAATAATCAATCCATTGGATCTAAGAAAGTGTAATAAAACCAGAACGGAGTGTGGATGTGGTTTTGTCATTATGCAAATACGTCTAAATAAATAAAATTGAATTATCATATAATTTTAATTGCATCATTTTACATACAGTATAGTGTTACATGCATAGTAGAGTGATCAAAAAGTCAAGTACATTATATTTTAAACTCATATAACGTACTAAGAACATCCAGATTCCTACATCCCACTGGGTTGAATCGAAAATCCAGTTCCGTTAGGATCTGTCTCGTGGTCAATACTATATTTGTGAAAATATGTAGTCTTAAGAGGGATCCTAGGAGGTATAGAGAAACTCTGTAGTGGTTGATACTATATGCAAACATTATAACTTCAAATATTCCATATAAAGTCGCCGGGGGCTTATGGAGGGTCTTGAATGTAGTTGAGGGTCTAGAAATTTATGTTGTTTTTGTTGTTACTAATTCCCCCGTGGTGAAGGTGCGCCTATGCACCACGCCCACTATCCCTGGTCCCACGGCGAAGGGGAGAAATTTGCAGCTTCACTTTTTATTGAGGCTCCTCAAGGGTGGAAGTCTGACTTTGCCTCGACAACACAACATCCATGCGCGCTGGCGGGATTCGAAATCACAACGCGGCAATCCAGCGATCAGACAGAAACGCGTGGCCCTGACCGCTCAACCAACGGGTCGGCCTAGAAATTTATTGTACAGAAAAGTGTCAATTTAACAGTTAAATAATGTCAAGTTTGTGGACTAAGTAAAACATTTTGCTATTCGCCAGTTAGGCAGCATTTTCAATAATGCTATTGTAGATACAATAACAGTATTGTATCTACAATGGCATTATATCATTTACAATAACAATATAGTATCTTCAATAGCAATATAGCATCTTCAATAAAATTATAGATTTTATAACATGTTCACTTTCACACACTCAATCATAATAAAATGCAAGTTAAAATTAGAAGACTTCCTCATAAACGTGTGTTGAAACTACTATTGATTAATTACTGTCATCGCATCGCAAAGAACTTTTGAAAGAATGTGTCGCAGGATGTACGCTAAGTATTAAATATTGTAATTATGCGCATAAATTTCGTGAGAGCATTATTTAACGGTTTTAATTATAAGTTATTTCGAGAAAGTACTTTCATTGTTTACACAGAAATGCGACGGAGCTACTTAAGCTGGTGTTATCATGTCCGTACAATGTTCTGAAGAGGATGACTTGCAGTTATGACTTAAAGTATTCTGTGAGATACGTGCTAAATATTTTCAAATTGACAAATATGTGTTGGGTATGTTCTAATTGGAAAAACTTAATTTTGCTTTCCTACAACTCATTATTGTTTTCTCAAATCAACGGCGTTGCAATAAAAATTAACTGCAGTGTGGCTCAACTCAGCTTTCTCATACCAGAATCATTTTTTAACACTTTACAACATAGTTAAAAAGTGTTTATGACTTTGTTCATTCTGTCTGTCTGTCTGTCTGTTTGTCCGTTAGCATGATAACTGCCGTAAAAATGACTTTATCAAAATGAAATTTTAGTATGTTTTTCAGACGGTTTGTGGGACCTATGAGAATATAAATAAATAATATCACCCAATTAGTTTTTTATTGAACCAGGGTTGAAAATATGAAATACATTGAACCCTATGGGACCTAATTTTTCAAACATTTTTTAAGCAAATTTAAAATTCACAAATTGCTTCGAAATGTTTAGGAAATATTCATATTATTCCATAATATATATAAAAAAAATTCAGTAAAGTATATTAAGTAGTTTTTTAATTGAAAATTATTTAATATGGGGAAAAAACAAATTCAATTAAATTCTAACTTTTGGGATATTCTGCAGAAAGAAAAATGAGATATATTATATAATAAATATCTTTTCAAGAGTTTAATAATTTTGAATATAAGAGAGGCTTCACATTTTAAAATACATTTGGTAGATAACAAGTCTTCAATTTTTTTTTTTAATTTTATATAAATCTTCGTGGCATACTTATTTGACGGCATTTTTAATGCACTTCCCTACGTCCTAGAGAGTTCAATTTTGGTACACAGCTTAAAATTGTTGAACATTTTATTCTACAAAATTTTGATAGATGTTTAAATATAGATCATACATTATTTTCGAAATAGCCTGCAAATAATCCCTGTTCACTTCTGTAAATCATTGTTGTAATATTGTTAAACATTCTAATGTGGGCAGCACATGTCTTTCCCTGTAGACTCATATTCACGTTCCCTTTATTATGTTCTATTTATTACCACGTTCTCTTCCATTAGTTTTTCCATTAGAGTGGGTGTAATATCCTCACAGACACACAGAAACATACACAGATACACCCTTACACACACAGACGTCTTCCTCAAATTAGTTTTTTTGTGTTCTTGAAGTCCCAAAACGTGTAGATATTTCGAAAATTCGAGTTCCGATCTTCGACACGATTCCAATACTTTGAATACATACACACACATATTATCTGTGTATCTGTGTATTATGTGTGTATCTAAATTAGGTGCCTATGCAATTATAATAGCTGTGATTTTAAATGATCGCTAAACTTTTATTATTTCTTCAACGAAGCCTAATTTTAACTTATGCAGAATGAAAATATCTCAAGCGATTGTAAAGTGAGTTACATAAGAATTGCTGAATTTTTTTCACACAAAATTATTTAGCTCTGGAGTCTAGTCTGGAATACAAATTATATGAATGAAATATTTATTGATATTGCATAAAGAATCAGATGATTTATATTGAGATACAGTTTTAAATATTTAAGTATAATAAATTGCTGTAGTACTGTGATAATGTAAAAGATATCACCACTGAATGTATCACATTTTAAAGATTTTTAAATGAAATTGCATTTCAGTTGGAAAGTGTTTCATAATCAATGCTTATGCATGATTGATCTTTATTGTTTTAAATTTTACAATAAAAAATTTTAAAAATCAGTAAGTAGATTCAAATGATTACAACTTTGTTTGCTTTCAAGGACTTGAAAAAATATTTCGATTGATACCATACTTGACAATGCCCCCCCTTCAGTATATATATATATATATATATATATATATATATATATATATATATATATATATATATATATATATATATATATATATATATATATATATATATATATATATACATATATATATATATATATGTATATATATATATATATATGTATATATAGTTATATATATATATATGTATATATATATATATGTATATATATGTATATATACATGTATATATATATATACATATATATATATATATGTATATATACATATATATATATATATATATATATATATATGTATATATGTATATATATACATATATATGTATATATATATGTATATATGCATATATATATATATATATATATATTTATATATATATATATATATATATATATATATATTTATATATATATATATATATATATATATATATATATATATATATATATATATATATATATATATATACATATATATATATATACATATATATATATATATATATGTATATACTTATGAATATAACTTTTATCTCATCTAAATCAATTTACTGAAAATATACCCAAAGGCGCTAAGCTGCTCATGCAAGTACATTTCTATACTACATAATAAATAGAAAAAGAAAAATGAAGATTGACATTGTATCAAAATTTCGCCGGGGGGGATTGTGACCCCCACTTCCCGGTTTAGCCAGCTTTATGTCATGACGACACTCCCGGAAGCAGTTACAATGTCGCCAACCAAGTACATATACTTAAACTATAAATGTAAAAAAGAAAATATTTGAAAAACCTATAATACAATAACAGCGAGCATTACCACATCCAGACAGAAACACTAAATACTATAAAACAACCAACATCCAATACCAATACCATGAAAAACAAGCCACGCATACATCTCACCGAAAAGCAAAAGACTCTTACTTTGTACTAAAAGTCCTCTTTCAGACAGTTATCCCTGAACTCCGCAATGCAGCCGCTGTCCATTTCCATCACAGACTGAAAGTGCTTTCCCATTCAAATACAAGTTGTAGCACTCAGTTACGGTTATGCCGTAAAATTTACATAAAATGTCACAGAGAAAACGTAGAGGGTAACCCATTTCGATTGCTTCCTTAAGATAACCCAGATCACTTATATAACGATTTTCAACACTGCTATTTAAACGTTTGCTTCTTGTTAAAAAATTTATATTAATGTTCCTGAAAACATTTCGATGCAGACAAGAATTCCAATCAATCATGTAATTTATTTTAAAATTCAATGCTTTTCTTTTATCATATAATTTAAAACCAACTTTACCATTAGAAAGTTTATATAATGTCAAATTCAAAAAATTAATACTATTATCAATATTACGGGAAGTTTCTGTTAATGACAAATTTGAAGGAAAAAAAGTAAAATCTAAGTGATCCCGGTCATCATGGCATGCGTATAATATGTCATCCACATAACGTAGGTACACAATCTCATTTAAAATATGTGTTCCCTCCTCGTATTTGTTCAAGTATATATCAGCCAGAATTGAGGAACATGCACCCCTCCCATCGGAATGCCATTACGCTGTTTGTAGAAATCAGTTCCATCATAAAGCACAGTTTCAAACAAGACCATTTCGACAAGACATTTGTATATATGTTTTTAATGAGGTTTTGCATCTCTTACTTTTCATACATCTCCGTCAATATGCTGAACAGATCATTTATATCTATATTGCGAAAAAGGTCGTTGAAATCACAACTTCTATACTGTAAATCGTCAGATATATCCTTAAGTTTCTCAATTACTTCACTACTATTGTTAATAAAAAATACACCAGAATTTTTTATTTTTTTCAATATATTTTTAAGAAGTTTTAATAATCTTGCGTTTGCAAAAGTTAAGTATGTTTTAAAACCATTAGTAACAGGTCTAAATTTTATGGGGTCCTTATGAAGTTTAGGTATCAGAGTTATATATCGGAATTTGATGATATGGGAATTAGCTGAGATAAATTTTAGTCAAATGTTACTTCCTGCATCAGTAATACTTACACACATGTCGCAAAATATATGTAGACATAGCTTAAATTGTAATTTACAGTCATATTTATTGAAATTAAATTATTTCATCAGTATATCATCTTTTAAAAATTTTCGATACTTTAAATTACAATTAATGTGCTTATTATCTTCCATCCTCTTTCCCATGCCTATCCGTCGAAAATACTAATGATTAATTACGGTTTTAGCATCGCAAATAACTTGCTAAAAGAAAATTTGTCATACAGTATACACGTTAAGTTCTAAGTACTGTAATTATACGCATAGATTTTAAGAGAAAATTACCTAACGCTTTTAATTATAATTTATTTCATAGAAGTACTTTCATTGTTTATGTAGAAATAGGAAAGTTCTACGTAAGATAGTGTTACATTCTCTATACAATGATATTAGTGGTAATGTAAATGTGTTTTGTAAAAAAAAGGCGTGTTTGAAAATCTTATGAAAAATGTGTTGAAAATTCTGACTTTGTACAGGTGAATATATAAATTTCAAGAGATTAGAAATGAAATAAAATAAAGTTCAACTATAATATATATGAAAAGGTCCATAGTAAATGTATAGGAATATAATTTAATGTAGAAAATTTGAATCTAAGAAATTGTGGAAAATAAATTGAATAGTGAAAATATTCAAATACGTAGATTGATTGCTACCCATCAAAGTGTGGTTCATGTGCTGAACTCTTGAATCAAAAATGCACATAAACAGATTATTTTTGTTGGAAAATCCTCCGTTTAATTAACTACCAAAATCTCACTATTATTTTTAATGTTCTCTTATTATTTTTAATGTTCTCTGCGTAAATGGCTGCAATGGAGATTGAAAATCTTATATAAGATTGTGCAGTCTTAAAGCAGCTCTTCGGTTTTCTGTCTTAATTGGCAGCTCCATACGTAGATGCATGTCATCCATTTAAGCATTCATAAAATTATCTATGTTACCTAAACTAATTCTGCGTTACGAATAAGGACGAGTAAAAAGAGTCAATTATTGTACGTTTCAGCAGCGCCTTCTAACATCAAAAGGTGTCGTTTGCGAACATATATTCTTCAATAAAACGTTATATTATAATGTTCCTTATCTCACAATAAAGTTTCTACAAAGAGATTCGAATCATTTTGTATTACAAATTTGCATTTTTGACAAGGGTTTCTTATATTTCTTGAAAGATTGAAGCTATTTTTTTATATCTCTGAACATTTATATGCTTGTTTTAAGAGGTAGCACCAAGCTTCTGTTCAACGAGATTGAGTCTAAAAACAAGTAATTTCTCTTACTTCTCCAACGGTACTGAAATGTGTCAATCTGTAGTTATAGTCATTTGTTGGACACATCCAAGTTTTAGAATAATATTCAGTGAAAATGACTTCATTTCCCTTATATTTCTCTTTGTGATAAAAAAGAAAATAGAAATAAGACCATCGGAAGTAGAAATGGATGATTTAAATCTTTCTTTACTATATACACTTCTTCCGGTAACATGCAAGTGGGAGAAAAATGCTACTCGGAATTTAACCTTTTCGATAGTTCTCAATGGTGTATTTTTTGCTAGAATGATACTGCCATTTTTTGGCTTTGAATTTTATTTCTTTCGTCGTTTGAACGATCATGTTTTTATTTGTACTATCATTATGTAACATTGAATGATATAAAACGATATATTTTTTGTTTTTAAAAGCGGGTTTTGCTTATGTATACGTTTTCAAAAGTATGCAGTTCTATTTGACTCCATGCTTCCCGAGAGTTTTTTCAATGACTATTGAACCTAACTGGTTATTGGCTATCGAAACTAATCAATTTCTCACCTAACTGGAGTGGTGTAACAGGTAGCACGTCAGAACATGAAGATATTCAAGTTTAATTTATAGTTCTAGATGATTGTTTTTTTCTCTCTAAATGAAGTCTGATATACTACAATGTCTAAAAGAGCCTAAAGAAATCAACAACTTGGTACAAATTCAACAAATGGCCTAATAAATTTTATTTGTACTTAAAATTTATAGCATTAGTATTTTTATAAGTAGCTTCAGCAAGCAGAAGTATAATAACAAAATTTAATGTGAGTAGCACATGACTTTCCTTATATAATGAAATGGGTTTACTACTTTTACAGTCAAAAAATCATGTACGAGATCCACTACTCAGTATTTTATCGTTGAATTGTATATTTGGCGTTTTTTTCGATGACAACATGTAAAACTATTTGAAAGTACCCAATTAACTTATATTTCACTAAACTTAAACTTTCCAAATAAACAATTATCAGTATTGATATCATCCTCAATAAGCGATATAGTCCATATATTAAAATATTTTATTAATTAATTCATTAATTTGGCATAACTTTTATTAGGCATCATCGTCATTTTTGCAATTTTGACTATATTTTTATCAATATGGGGTACTTTATCAATTTGGCAATTTGCTCACATTGCTAAATATTTTGTCAATTTGCTAAATTATTTGCCAAGTTCGTCAAAATGCATCATCAAGTGTTACAGACAAACGGAGAGAAGATCATTTCTCATATACTTGAAGGTATGCCCTTCATATGACGAAACATTACTTCCCATTTGGCGTCATTTTTGTCAATTTGGCGATATTTTTATCATTTTGGCAACATTTTAAATAGTCGCCAAGTTGACGACGTCCCACTAAATTTCTCGATAACCGTTACGAACGGACGGACGGCGGAGAAATGGGTAATTCTTAGAGTCTACTCTTATGTTCTTTCCAAAATATAAAACTTTCATCAAATAGTCGTTATTTTAATCAATTTGGCGATATTTTCATTAATTTGACAGCATTTAGAAAGTCGTCAAGTTGGCGATATTTCGCAAAATTCGTCACCAAAATCTCGCCAAGCGTTATGGACGACGAAGTAAGTTGTTCCTATAACAACCAAATTACCACTGGCATCCAAATACAAAAGTATTAGCCAAAGTATATTTTTTCATTAATGGAACGAGCTATATCCACGAGAATGATGTCACCAAATGTAATGCATGATATTACATATGAAAAGTGAGCATATTTCATAATAGTTAATATATATTTTTTAATTTGTGTGATTGTTTGAAAAATTTATTTGAAAAATGCGTAATATGTCGAGAACGGTTCACGCTAGCGTTCTAAAGTTTGTGTCAATTGTTTTCTAATGAAACAGTACACAAGAAATACCTATTTATGTAACTTTAAGTTTTAAGTTATGTTACTTTAGGTTTTAATTTTTTAATGATTTTTTAAAATTTTCACTCGGAAATTTAGGGGAGTTCAAAATATTTGATTGCGTTTAAAAACAATAGGCTTCCAGTGCTCACATATTGTAATGTTTGCACCAAATTTAATTCAAATCGCTCCATTGGTACGTGAGATATCGTCTCCACACACACAGTCATTACGTCAAAGACGTTTCATTCGTGTTTAGGGATGCTTGAAACGTGCTCCGCCGTCGGAAACTCGAATTTGAATTTTCGATCCCGTCACAATACTTTCCTTATACACTATACTATGCATATCAGGAAAGTAAACATTACACCTCTATAACTAGTGTAGGACGGTTAAGGTTGAAAATTAAAAAAATCCTATCTAAATTTGGACGTTATAGATATTCTGAATCTCGAGTTTTTCTCTCAAAATGAGTACATTGTTATGACGGGCCGAGGACCAGCTAGCCCAATGAGATATCGAACCTTCCCTACTATATGTATGTCCAGAAACTGAGTAGAAACCGGTATTGATATTTTAAAAAAATAAGTCTTTAAAAAAGTATTGTTTCTGAGGTTTCTGTGTTCAGCCTGAGCCCATTCACTTTCCTCGAGGTCAATGCATCAATCTACACTATAAAATTTACGAACACACACACACACATACATCACCTCAAAAACATTTGATTCACATTCGGGGATGCTTGAAACGTGCTCTTTCGTCGAAAACTCGAATTCGAATTTTCAACCCCGTCACAATATTTTCTTTAAATTTTATACCACATATTCGCCATTATTTTCGTCCATATGTTTATCTTTGCAATTTTTTGCAATGTATTATGTTCGCCAATATTTTCACCTTTGCAATTTTTGTCCACTTTGAAAATATTCTAATACATTTTCGTTCTCATAGACTGTAAATAATTACCCGAATTTTAATTAAAAGTTCTGAAGATCGAACACATCAAAATGCTCAAAATTATACAGATTACTCATAATCATCCGCACAATAAACATTCCGAAAGATTGATTTCTAATAGAGGAAATTAATCCCAAAACGTGTTGCACGTTTATCGACTGTGCATCACATTCCAGAGATACACGCACTAACAATCGCCAAATTCGTTGCTATCATAATGAAAATAAATGTATTATTTCATGAATAGAATGTGCTACATCCATGATAATTGTGTAGGTAAATTTATCACATACGAATATTTCATATTTTTTATAAATTTCATGTAATGTTTATGATAAATTTATTTAAAATAATGCAATGTCCCCAGAACGGATCATGCATCGTCCAAAACTAAGCATTTCGCTTTTGTAGTGAAAAATTACATATAAAATGATTATTTTACATTTTTGGTTATACTTTTTTTTTATTAGAAAAACGATCTTAAATTAAGCTGTCGCGTGTATCTCCGGAATATAAGCAGTGCAACATTGTTCGGAGTAGGTTTTCTACAAAGAATCGTAGCTATATTTGGTTTTGAAATATTGGAGGAGGCGGTTAGGCGGCGGTGATTTTGCTTACCCTGTATAACTTTATGATATATCCACTATATAAAATCCCGAAGAAATTCTCAAATGCAACATGCGGCATCAGTGGGTCAATTTTCTTCTTTTTATAAAACATTCTAATTGGACGTTGTTAATGAATCTAAAAAAAAATATAATCTATTTTCCACTCTCTACGCGTTTCAACAATCTCTATCCGTATTCACGAGTTTGCTTTACGGCCCTTAATTTCTATGTCACATATTTTGAAAATAGCTTCAGCATTATCATTAATTTGTATTCCGTTTTAAACCTACCATGTGAAACTCACCTACTGTGATAAGGTTTTCACATCTTTGTGCAATAATTATGTTTAAATAAAAGTATTCTCTTATTTCTGCTTGAGAGAGAGTATTAATTGTGTTATGTAAATGTCTTGATTCCCATTCCATTGACGTTTGACGGAAGCGAATTTTAAATTGCGAATTTGCTTATATTCTGCAATAAAAATAATAAAATAATTTGTATTCTCTTTTTCAGTCGCTAGGTTTTGACCTTGTTGGTTTAGCGCAAGCGTGACTTTTGAATATTTTTGTAGTAGAGAGGTGATGAAGGAAAAGGGAATGTAGCGTGTGTTTTCGTTAGCGGTCGGAAAGTGGATTTTGGAATGACATGGATTGGAATCGAATATATATGGATTGTATTCCAAAGAGTATAATGTCTTAAAGAGAAGTAGTTTGGAGGCCGCTATGGTTCAGACGAGGAGATGATCTTCGTTCTTGTAGAAATGCAACAGTTTTGTTTTGAAGAAATGGCTTTTGATTCTGGTGGAATGAAAAGTTCTTTCCATGTGTCGGCCTCGAAACGCAATTAAAAGCGAAGTGAAGCTTATCTACGGTGATTTGACCCTTTTTTGAGACTTTTGATTTCCGAACGCATTATCGTTGAGTTGTTGTGGAAGAATTTTGATATAGATTCGATTCCGTGAGTTCGCGAACGCCGTTGGGTGTTTTAGTAGAGTGACAAATTTCCTTTGTTACTCTACTTTGCCTCTCTCGTATTTGTTTTCCTAAAATGTCTCTTCCTCCGTTCCTAATACGTGAAAAATTCTTCGTGATCAGCCGAGATGCCAAATTCTACTGGAATGATGTTACGGATCCAGATTCCCGATAGTTCACGATTTCGCTCCTCAAGAACTGTAACGTTTGAAGCTCCGACAGCCCATCCAGATTTTCGTTTCCATAATCCAGAATTGTTAAATTAACAAGTGTTGTAAAGAGAAAAAGGTGAATTTTTGTTTAATATTCATTTTTCCTTCTACAGAAATGGAGTATCAATCAATGCCAAACAGATCTGTGGATTTGAGTAAATAATAATTGTCTTAAGAATGAAATTGTTGTTCTAAATATCATATGTGATTTAAGTGTATTATGAAGGTTACTTGTAATTATCATGTATCAAAATTGTATGTGCGCTTTCTCTATTTTCCTTCCTCCACAGGGGTGTTCCTAATTGTCGCACCCTACTGAGACCGATTCTGAGTTATTTGCTAATTCACTTAAAAATGTACTATTCTACTATAGGTATTATTAATATTGATTCGATTACTGGCCTGTTGTTTTCCGATATAATAAATATTGTTTAAAGTTACAATTTGCATCGTGTCTGTGGTTTCACCAAAACCGACACCACATTACTCATGGAACCGATTATTAATTTGAAGCTCGACTTTCGCTTGGGGAGCGTGCCTATCGAATCACTAAAATGCTTATTAACGATAGCAACAGAATCAGAGGTGACGTCCATAAAGGAATGAGCATAGTTTTTCCATCTCATCTGCAGTGACCATAAATGAATTTTAGTTTTGGAGCAAGAATAATGAAAGAGTTTGCATATTTGTTATATTGGTGACGAAAGTCAAAGCTTATGTTACAGCTTCAACACTGCGATACTTATTATGGAACTAGTTGTTGCAGAAAATCGAATCTGTCCAAATAAATGTAGCCCAAAATGTGACCAAATAGCAGAGAGCAAAATAAATTCTCAAACAACACTGATAAGCACCCCAATCTGCTAACTTTGCTTCTTAGTAATAATAATATTTCGAATTACGCATTTTAATCCTATTGAATAATTTGAAGTCTTAGTATATTCAATGATACACAAAGTTGAACACATTTTAAATAATTACTGTATTTGTTTGAATTTTATTAAGGCAAGAATATTTAAATGTTCTAGTGGGCTCCACACCCAGCTCACTACGCTCGCCAATACCGTAACTCGCTTCGTGAGTCGTGAGAATTCGTCCCCTACTCGCTGACGCTCGCTAAGGCGCTTCGAGAGCTCTTTTATACGCAGACGCAATCCGTGCGTTGGGAACCGTCCGTTGTTAACTGACGCTTTTCAACCGCTGGAGCTCGTTCCTCGAGCTCTTTCAACCGGACAGGTACACACGACCGTTCACGACCGTTGACGTCTCACTAAGCGTCAGAGCTCGTTTCAGGTGTAATACATATGTTGAGATTTCGCCTCCTTATTATATAATGCTCACCAACTCCGGTTATCTGCTTCCTGCGTTATTCCATTGAACCTTATTGATTGATATTGAAACTCTTTAGAGATTATTTATTGACCATTGTTGAATATTCTGAGCTTTTTTATGATGTTTTCAAATATTCATTTGCAAATTTTGGAGTCTTCTGAACATTTTATTGCTTTTAAAACGTAATAGGGATCCAGTACTCGTGGATCGTAATAATTGTTTCAAATTACATTCGAAACGTTCCATTTATTCGTGAGATTACGCACACATACACACACGCACTCTCTCTCTCTCTCTCACACACACACAGCTCACCTTGATTTTTCCTATTCTACTACGTATATAGGAAAATAAACAATAATACAAAATCTTTAAATGTTATCTTTTGCATGTTTTGATACTGATATTAACCGAGAAATATTTAGCGGAATAACACAAAATGTTAATTTGCGGCTTTACAAAATAACACGTTTTAATTTTTTTCGAGAAATAAAATTATATGAAAATCAAAATAAAAATTAAATAATTAATAAATTGCATTTTATGCCCGGAGCGTTGTTTCGTAAACCATCAAAGTTTGGACATTTTACGAGTTTTTATTAATTTAAGCAACTGTAACATCTTGTGAAAAGCAATATTTTCATTTTAATAAATTTTTCCATCCTAATCCTATGAAATCAAATTATAACACTTTTTATAATTAATTTTGTGGCTAAAGTTTTACAAGAAAGATATAAAAAGATGGCCAAAGTGGTATTAAAATTTTAATTAGATTGTTAACCGTATTTTACATCATGTAAGTGTCATAAATTTTAAAAATAGATTTTACATTAGCTGTTCGTAACAATAGTTTATTTACTAATTGAGACTTTAAAATATATAATTTTTAACTATAAATCAAGCATTGCGTTAATAAATCGAACTACGTTAGTGAAATAAATATGCAGGAGAAGTATTAATCGCCAGAAGTAGTCTCATTTGTCACGATAAACGAGAGACAGCAGACGATCTATCAAAAGTAAGAAAAAGTTTCGGCAACAAAAAACTATTAACATGAGCAAGAAGAACTTCGAAGCAAATAATCAACGAATTAAGACAGAATACAACGAATTATGCCAATAAAATTCGCTCTAAATATCGTAAAATGTTACTGTGAATATGAAAACTCAACTACCTCAGAAATCGAAATAGTATAATTAATCTTTTGCTTACGGGTGGGAATATAGAAAAGGATCACAAGATACGACAGGATCAGCATGTTTCGGAAAACCAGAATCTTTACAAAGAATGTGGAAAACGACCGGTTTCATAAAATAAATGAGTAACATCATCCGGAGATGCAAATCTAATGATTTATGTCTTTACGAATCGTAGCATAACCTGAGTGGTTCTCGAGATAATGCATGCATCTTATATCAAACGATAATTAATTCTAAAAATAAAACGCATTTACAATGTTTAAATAAGCAAATGCTGTTTAAGTACCCATAAACGAATTTCATTGACATATTTGATTTAGAAACTTATGTGAACTCTTCTCGATATATTTCGAATTTTACTTTCCCCATATTGCTCCCTGGATATTTAGAAATAATTAAGCGATTCTATAAATTAATAATTTCTATAAAATCAAATAAATTTAAATAATAAATATTTTCTGTGGTATATATTTTAAAAAGAAACTTAACATACATCTTATCTTAACATGGCTGTAAAATAGTACATAGTGGAACTCATTATTATTGTAGTATATTGCGTTTTGTGTGCCCGCTAATAACCCTCCAATTATTTAACTTTTGCGCGAGTTCTGTAAAAGAATATTAATTGTTATAATACTAAATTGATTGAAAGGTTTTAACTTTAACAATAAAACATTTATTAACAACATAAAATACTTATTAAATTCATTACACAATTAATTATACTATTTCGGAGGGAGACAATGTGAGACCATTAATAAAAATATTTAAAATGGATTAGGACCTGGTATCCGATTTGAGGAGCACATGCCTTCCAGGCTGTCTTGGCTTGGCCACCCGCAGGTACTTCGCTGATCATATTACTTGAATTAACTCGAAGTATTATTCACCACACGTAATACGACTTACTTTACTGCTGGCTCGAACACTCGTTCTTATGAAGTTCTAGTAGTCACATCTGTATTCGTCAAGTCATACGTAAGTCATCTTCTCGCTACCTCGCTGTACCTTAAGCGTCGTGCTGTACAACTATTTCTTACCATGTCAAGTCATCATGTCGAGCAAGTATTTCTTAAAATTGTCGTCGTTATGTCTTTTTTAGTCGGTATTTTACCAAGTCATTGTGCTTCTATATCTTTATGGTCGTTCTTATGTCATCGGTTATGTCACAGGTTGTGGCTCTTTTGCCTCAGGACTGACACTCCCCCTTTGCTCTCATTTGAGGCATTCAGTGTGACGCTACAATCACCATCTCCATTGGTCAACCTTTTATCCAATGTCGTTATTTCACGCTTTCTTACGAGGTCGTTCAACCCCTCTGTCTTGACACCCCTAAATGTATGGTTTTATCTGACCTTTGGGTTCACGTGCTGTAAAACTTGGCGTCATTCAGACTGGAGGTATTGTCCGATGTTTCGAACATATAAATTACTGGCATAAAGCTGTCTCACCAACAAATGTGAGATCTACTTCTGGTTTCACAATTTCTATAAAACCTAGCATGCTTATTTGGTTACTAACCGGATTATGCTTATACATTTTCGACGAAATATAGTTATATAAAGATCAACTTTTTTATTTTTTTTTTCAACAAAAAATGAAAAGTATTTCTTTGTTGTAGAAGCCATCGGCCTTTTTTTAAAATGAATTTTCATTTATTACTTTATACGTGATACTTTGAGATTTAGCAATTTCACGTATAAGTAATTGGAAACGACGAGGAATATTGTTGATAAAAGAACAATGTTAATTGTCGAAACCCATTCAGCTATAATAGCCATGGACTGAATATAAGCTTCGTGGATTGCTTTCTACTATGGAAACATAAGATAAAAACTAGAATAGTCTTACTTTAAAAAATATAGCAAAGTCACATATAGTAAAATATATAGAAAAATATTTGACAAAGTGATCCTCGATATTTACACCATCAATGAGGTACATTAAATTATAACGATCCAAACTGCTTTCAAATGCTTCAACGTCCTTCATCAGTGGGAATGTAAATTGCTTTAATTTAAATTCAATCTAGTTCTAGACTTTGCAAAGAACCTTGCTGTCCCAACCGGGAATCGATACATGGATCCATCAGTGGGAATGTAAATTGCTTTAATTTAAATTCAGTCTAGTTCTAGACTTTGTAAAGAACCTTGCTGTCCCAACCGGGAATCGAAACATGGATCTTCGAACTGACCAGGCGACGCTTTACCGTTGACTACTAGGACTATATTGGAAGCTCTTATCTTTGAAGTGGGCTCTGTATTCTGCACCCTCTAATGTCAGATTGGCGTGCAACTGACCATCTGATTGATCACCTCTGCTAATTTTACCTCAGCTTAGCCTCCTGATAGTACTATTTTTACCCAGGTTAATATCCTGCGTGGTCTTTATCCTCTCGCTCATGAAATTGGCGCTTCATATTCGAGAGCCCACTGACTCCGTACTAGTCGTAATGGGCTTACTTTCAGACCTCCGACATCTTTACACTGACCTACAAGGTTAATCCGTTTGGACGCCATTGTAAAGAACCCTGCTTCCCCAACCGGGAATCGAACTCTGGATCTTCGAACTGGCTAACCGACGCTCTCCCGTCGAGTTAATCAGACGATATTGCTCTTATTGCTATCAGACGATCAAGCTCTTATCTTTGAAGTGGACTCTGCAACTTTAACTTAATATATATATATAATAATTGCTTATCACTTTTTTATCTTTCTAGAGATACCCTCCAAGATCATTGCATAATTATTTATCGGTGCTCAATCGTTGCATAATTATATTATCGACAGAGCAGAATCTAGCAAATCCGGGATTTCAACCCAATTCCCCAAGGTCAGAGAATAAAGACAAATAGTCCGAATTTTTCTTTCAAGTTACTTCAGAGGCATCCTAGTGTATTAGAAGACATACTTTTTTCCCACTTATAATCTTGGCCACTGGACAGAACGAAATGAAGCCGTACTTTTGATTTCCATTCTCCGTGTACGAAGAAAGAGCCCAAGGAAGAAACGTTAGCTAGGAGGAGGCAATTTATTGAATTGGGGTTTTGAAGAAAGGCGTGTCCCTCCAAGCATCTCTTAGTTCTCAGCTACCTCTTAGTTGATTTAATGACATTTTATTACTTCCTTTTTCATTTCTTTTTTCCTTTTCTTCTGGAGTTTAAAGGGAGGAAGCCTTTCCTCTCCTGGGTACTCCACTAACCCCGTCCTTGAGACCTTGAGAAGAAAGGCGTGTCTACCAAAAGCTGAGTTAAAAAATAGCCCAACAGGAAAAAGTAAGAAAATGTATTGCAGTGGAGAGAAAAGCCATGAGAAAAGCAACTTAAAATTCACAATCATGTGCAAATTCCTATAGTATACTAAATGACATTTATCATCAAAATATATAATACAATGTTCTTCAAAAAAGTTTAAGAATCTACGTTCTCGCTATAGAAAATTATCTTCACAGGCAGATCTGAAGAATAAAATATCGTAGCCCCTTTTGTAAGCAAATTTACAAAAAAAAAAAAATAGGAATTGAATCAATATATGCAAAATGACAGCATTAAAATTGTATGGCACCCGTACTATTTACATACGCGAATATTCCAAAATATAACCTATATTAGCATATTACACGTATAAATTGAAAATATCAATAAACCCGTAATTGACTCCAACATATGCCAGAATGAAAGCACTAAAATTATATGGGAATATATATATATACTCGTACTATTTATATTGTCGCAGATTAGAAAATATGCCAGTGTGTTAGTAGAAGATTACCCGTATTATAATATGAGTCTCAAAAATCTTTGCCAAAATGAAACAGATGACGTAATAAATTGAAAATATCAGTAATTTCCGTAATCATTATACCAGAAGGTCGTAATTGATTCCAATATATGCCAATATATATCAAAATATATGCTAATATACCTGTACTACTCAGATTCTCGTAGATTAGAAGATATACTCGTCTATTTGTAGAAGATTACTCGTACAACGTGCAATATATGAGATTAAACAATTTTTGTTATAATAAAACAATGGCATAATAATTTGATAATATCAATAGTCCCTGAATCAATAATCATCGAAAATATCAATAATAATAATGTTTAAATCTGAAGACCGTAATTGATATTATCCAGTCAAAAATGCAATATCAATGAAATTTATTTTATATGCATATCTTTATTATTCAAATCGGAAAGATTTGATAAAAATCGTATGCCGCATAACACATTGGATTAACATCTATTGCTAAACGACATGATATCATTTGCTTCAAATAAAGTAATGGAAATCATATTTTCCGAATAATGCGATCTCCATGGAAAGTTTGGTAATATTTTCGTCAATTTAGCGATAATATAAAAAAAATACCAAATTTATCGCCAATGACGAAGCATCATCACAATATTATCCCCTAACAAAACACAATTATATTCATTTATTAAGCGCAATTTTATCAATTTCGGGATATTTTTATGGATTTACAAATATTGTTATCAATTAGGTGATATTTTAAAAATTCGCTAAATGTGCTACTAAGTAGGATGGATGGACTGACCGATAAATTAAACCGCAACATTTCAGTACTCTCTTCTAAAAAAACAAATTTAATTTCATTGATTTGCGTCGTTTTTATCAATTTGGCGACATTTCTGTCAATTTGGCAACATTTAAGAAAAGTTACCAAGTTAGCAATATTCCGTCAAATTAGTAGTCTTAAATTTGCAGATCTGGAGAATAAAACATCCTGATCCCGTGTGTATATATAAATGAAAACATTAAAATTGTATGAGAAGATATACCCGTTCTACTCATTTTCTGTTTCAACAATCGGCTAAATGAATTTATTGGGTAAACACAATATATGAGTTTATTAGCTGAACACAATATATTAGCTTGAAAACTCTTTGCCAAAATAAATGAAAGTGATGTACGCTGTCTGAAATTAATATAATTAAAAGAAAAATTAAACCGTTCATTTATAAAATATATTTTTATATCAATTTATTTATTATCCAAATCGAAAAAATAATAATAAACATTAACAAAGATATTTAATTTAATTGAATTGCTGAGTAACATGATACAAGATAGAATCGTCCTCATAAAATGCGAATTTAAATAATCAATTTGATTTTTTTATACTTTTTATTGTTGCGTAAAAGTTTGTGAAAAATAAACCATGGAGATAGATTTTCCATTCAAATTCATATTTCAAACAATTCCTGCTTTGTGATAATGACTAATTAGCCCCAAAATCCTCCCCCAAACTCAGAGATAAACTTTTAATTCACTTTCAAACGATTTTTAACCTTTTCTTTTGGATAAACCACGGAGATAGGTAGTAGAACTCTTAGGGGAAAGTTTCGTTTTTCATTAATGTCTCGACAATCCCTGGTCTTAGAAACCCGTAACTGGGACTAAATTTATGGGAGGCTATTTCAAAGCTCTTCAGAATTTCATTAAATTCGGTTCTGCCGTTCTCCCGTGGTGATGAGACAAAGAAAAGTTTCGTTTTTTATTAATATCTCGAGAACCACTTGTCTAGAAACTCAAAACATGGACTAAATTTTAAGTGGGACTATTTTCAGGCTACCCACATAATTTCATCAAATTCGGCTCAGCCGTTCTCTCGTGATAATAGGACAAACAGATAGGCAAACAGATTTTCAATTTTATTTATATACATTTTATACACTACACACACAATTTTACTTATATACATTTTATTACAATATTGCAGTATTTTTCACATTGTCTGTGACGGAATTTAATTTTAAAATTAAACCCTGAAATGAACCTAATATGTTATTTAAAAATGACTTTAAAGAAATTTGAATGATTTTTTTTTAAATTATTAAATTATTCCATACGCATAATTTCCTTTTCATTTGCAATTCCTGTTGTATATGCGTTTTAGTTAAATAATGCAACGAAAAAAATTCAGCGACTAATGTATAATACATAGAAACTGATTTTTTTAACAATAACACATTTTTTGAAATTTTATAATTGAATATTATTTCGCGAATTGCGGAAACATATCGAATTTTTTCTTCTCTAATTAATGCATTTTTATTCTAAAATATAATATTTGGCGCTTAAATTATCACTTTCTATAAATGAGCACATTCTTTTAAAATGAGGTTGTTTATGAATATTAATAAGAAAAGAATAAAAATACCAACGCATAAAATTCAGGATTAAGATTTTTCTTTTTTATTTAAGGAGCATTAAAAATGTCTATAACAAATTAAAAAAATAATTTTGAAATGAGAATTAGTGGTATAAGTTGCTTTTTTATTGCAACTATGCTCACTCAGTAACATAAGCTAATCAATTTTCTAAAATACAGTTATCTACTTTACTTAAGATGCATATACAGGATGATTCTTCATAGTTAACCTAACTGTAATTTTTTTGGTAATTGCTTTTAGATGCATACAATTTGAATGTTTGTTTTAATTTAATGAGGAATTCTTTCATATAAATGTATTGGTGAATGTTATTTTTGGAAAAATTGAGGTTACTGGCATTTTATATTGATCGCTAAGAAAATAAAAGAAATTGATTTTTTTATATAGAAACTTGTCTAAATATAACAGTCTTGATGAAATTATTTGCAATATTCATGGAAATATTTACAATATAAGTAACGTAAAAAGCTACCAAAATAGGGAACATTGGAATCAGATTGTCCGTCGATTGTTGACTCATGTTGTATGACGGCTTCCAAATTGAAACTAGACACTGTATGAAATGTATCTGCGCAATGCTATTGGCCCTGTATTTGTAACCCTGTATTTATAGAAGAAAATATTCCACTATTTAATCAGCAATAACTTGTCAAACATTGCGGATAAATGAAGAAGGATTTTTCTTTGTACAGTCTAACATTTTCTAATTGAAATTTTATTGCTCAAGAGACCCTATAGAAATGCATACTCCATATGATATCTTACTGAAAATACCTCCCACTGAAAAACACATAAATTAATTTCGCATTTAATTTAAACAAACATTCAAATTTTAAGTTATATGTTTAAAGTCAATTGCCGAAACACGAAAAGATAGGTCAACTGGGATGAAACACCTTGCAACCAAAGAAATGCATGGGTCAAAAATTTGACTTGGATTTCAATGAAAACGTTTGAATTGGGAATTAATATATTTTAAAAATATATCTATATTACTTGATATAAATTTCTTACCATAGTATATTTTAAAATAATTTTGAGATAGAAATTAAGATCAGTAAGATAATTGAAATTGGTAAGCAAATTATTAATTATAATAATGTTAATAATAACTAATATTAATAATTTTAATAATATTTAATAATAATAATAGTTTTATGCAACACATGTCTACTGATTTTACCATATATTTTCTTTATTTGGTTTTGAATAATAAAACAAAAACATTTGAATTTTAGTTTAGACCGTTTAAATATTAACTGTTTGTAATTTCAAATTAAAATATATTTTCTAAGTTTCCATAAATGTCTCAATATTTTCTTAGATTACATTTTCAGTTTATGTTTGGTATAAGTTATCAATGCGTTTGAGAATAGGGACAATATCAATTTCTCTAGGATTTTCCAAGATTTCTAATGGAACGATTTACGAAATTTTTAAATTGGCATATTAACCAAAAAGCTTGCATCCTGAAATATATCTCGAGGGATAATTCGCTTTAAAATAAAGCACTAAACATATCATTACAGTTATTATCTAAATAGTTAATGGTTAAGAATTATTTTTAGAATATTTTTCTTTTGCAAACAGAGTGAAAATTTTCTTGTGGTTTAATACTGCTGAAAGTAAAACGCCCATCTTGAAATACTATATTTTGTAGTTAGACTAGTATCAAATGTCGATGGAATCACCTTATTTGGAAGAAGCATATCGTATTCAGGTCAATGGGAACGTATAAAACATTTCGAAAAAGAAAATAAACCAGTCGGTAAAGTCAAAGGTCATGTTCAGTAAGGTCAATTTTGCACCCATTACAAAACAACAAACTCTCGTAGATTTAATTTTTTTTTACATTTTACATATTTCAATACATTATGCAATATATACGCAGAATTGCATCAAAATAATTGAAGAATTTCATCGCAATATTTTGAGATGTTGAGTATCATACTGTAAGTTATAAGTATTTTTCAAGGACATACTAAAGGGTTTCGTTAATTGGAATAAACTTTTTCTGCGCATATTATTACTGGTTTTTCTTTGTTTTTATTCTAATATATGTTGAATCGCCATAGAAAATGCATTAAAAGTATTGGTAGGTGCTTTCCAGGTCTTGGAAAGCACCTACTGGAAAGCCACCCCTGGAAAGTACCGGGATATTTTATTTTGTGTAAAACATTTGATTAACGCCGCGTTTTTGCAATCAATTAATGGCGCTAATCGATGTATTTAAATAAAGCACTAAATAAAGCAAAGAATATTATTTTAGAAGTGAAGTAATAAAACAAGCTATACGCCGTTTAGAATTAAATTAATATGCCTTCGGCATATGTATTTCATTTCAAGTGAGCTAGCTCACTGTATACTGATAGTGAAATTTAGCTCATTTAATTATGCATTTTCAAAAAAAAAATACAAAGAAGCAATCTTGGTAATACTTGAATAATGATCTGCAGTTCAATAGTAAAACATATATCTTTATGAATATTCATGAGGGAAAGTGATTTCGAATATATTTTTTATTTAAAACAATTCGGAACATTGTTCTGTGCAATTTTATTTACCTGATCCTATTTAATGCTTATTCTTAAAGCTTTAAGAACTTGGTAATTAGTTTTGTAATTAGAAACGTATTTTCTTTTTGTACGAATGCTAGTTCTTAAAAGTTATGTACTTTTTCTAATTTTGACCTATCGTAACATATTAATTATGACAAAAGTATTCCCTAAGTTACAAAAGTGAAAATATTATTCTTAAAGCTCTGGTGAAAATCAAATTAGTGGAAGATATTTCGTAATTATACTTTTTCTATATTATTGAGCTTTCCTCAATTATCAAACAATTTGGCTCCTCTCAAATAAATTGTTACTTCTAAAAAGGATATAAATATATGTATTAGAATACATTGTTAAATTTACTATAAATAAATGATGAATATATAGAGAATGGATATCGTTTCCAGCGAAATATTCGATTTAACATTTCTGAACTGTTTTACAGTCCAGTGAAATCAGTGATTTCAAAAGTAGTTTCAGTTCTGACACTCTATTAAGTTCTATCTGTCCGCAGGAGTTCTTAAAATCTAATGGAACGCTTTCAGGATTATTGTTTAAAACGACGTTCTTTAAAATTATATTTTTCCCAAAATTGTAACTAATCCAATATCTAATTCAAATAATAGTTATTCATTAACTCTACATGCCCCAAGTGTAAGTTTTATGTAGGAACTATTTTCTTCTATATTCATTTTATCTTAATAACCTTGAGCGAGGGGTACTCAATGAGTCACGTGATATTGTGTATGACGTTTAACGCATGCATTTCATGTTATGCTACATTTTATTTATTACAACGTCATGTACTTAATATTATGTCAATTTGTACTAGAATTTTTTATTCACTGAAATGCTTTTGCCTGATACATCCCACATACTACCTCGCTTCACAAATCAACTCAGCCAGTGTTCTTTTGTTTTCTTTTTATTATTTTATTTCTTTTTATTTTAAAGATAAAAACCTTAATCCCCAGATTTGTACAAAATATTTCCCAAATATAAAGCACATTCCATTTTGAGTTATGAATATTTACTAAACAAGAAAGATCAATCATGCATAAAGCATTCATTATGAAACACTTTCCAACTGCAGTGCAATTTTATTTAAACATCTATATAATGCGATACATTCAGAAGTGATACATTTTAATTATCCCAGAACTGCAATAACTTAATTTACTTAAAATCTTAAGACAATGAGTTTAAAAGCACTTTCTGACTCCATACTTAAATTTTCATCGAAAAAGGCAATGCGATAAAATCGTCTGCTTCTCTATGTGAAATCAATGAATATTTAAATCATATCAACTATATTCCAGACACCAGAGCTAAGTAATTTTGTGGTAAAAAATCAGCAATTCTCATACAACTCATCTTATAGCTTGATTTGTTTACATTTTGCATACGTTAAAATTAGTCTCCGTTGTAGAAATAATCAAAGTTTGGTGATCATTTAAAATAAATATATTGTAATTGAGCAAGCACAGAATTTAGAAACACAGATAATATGCAACAAAGCGGTTTTAGGAGGTATGCAACACTAAATATAAATACAAGAAAGATCAATCATGCATAAAGTATTGATTATGAAACACTATTCAACTGAAGTTTTATCTAAACATCTTTAAAATACGATACATTCAGCGGCGATATTACTTTAATTATCACAGAACTACAAAAAGTTATTTTACTTGGAAAATTAAAACAATGGCGCTAAAAATACGTTCTAACTCCATGCTTGAAACGTCATTCTAACTTTATTCAAATGACGTCATCGAAATATAAATCGTCTGGCTCTCTATGTAAAAGCAGTAAGTACACTTTTATTCCAGACTCATATCACCTGTATTCCAGACTCCAGAGCTAAATAATTTTGCGTAAAAAATTTCAGCAATTCTTCTACAATCATCTTACAATTACTTGCTTGCATTTTACAATCATTACAGTTAGGTTTCGTTATAGAAATAATCAAAATTTGACGATTATTTAAACTAAAAAATATTGTAACTGTGTTGGTGTAGAATATGGATGTACCGAAAAAACGCAAAAATAAAGTGGTTTTAAGACGGATGCAACACTAAATATTAGTTAAAAAGAACTTTAACAATCATGATTTTGACACAAAATGGTTACCATGTCTTATTTTGAAGTGGGTCACGTGGCCTCTTCATATTATATGGATGTCAATATTATTTTAATTTTTATTTATAAAATTACCGAACATATTTTGGTGAATTTATTTTAATATATTTTATGGGATAATTTGAATATTTCCTAAAATATTCAAAGCAATTTGTTAATTTAAACTTCGTTTTATATAAATGCTTGAAAAATTTGGTCCCATAGGATTCAATATATTTTAGTTCTTCAACCCGGGTTCAATTCCAAATTAATTGGGTGATATTATTCAATTACACATTCCCATATGTCCTACGGACCGTCTCAACAACATACTAAAATTTCATTTAATAAAATCGTTTTAACGACAGTTATCGTGCGAACAGACAGACAGACAGAATGAACAAAGTCATAAGTGTGGTACACATTTAAAAAAAAGGAACTTAAAGTTGAACTTTTCGATTAATTATCTTTAACATACAATATCTTAATATGGCCGTAAATTCGTACATAGTGGACTCATGAATTAAATTGTACATTGCTTTGTTGTGCCGCTATATAAAACCCTCCAATTATTTAACTTTCGCGCGAGTACTGTAAAGAAATTATTAATTAATATGTTACCATAAGGATTACACCAATTTAACATTAACAATAACACATCTATTAAAAACATAAAATATTTATTAAATTTAATTACAATTAATTACTCTGCTTACTAGTTATTTAGGAAGATAGCATGTGAGACCAGTGATATTAAGCCTAAAGTACCTTTATAACCAGACATTATTTGAGGAACACGTACCTTCCTTTTTGTCTTGTACTTTGTCACCACATTCTTAATGCCGCACATAATTTCGCACAAACATAATGCCCCACCACTATATTTTTAAGTCATATCTACGTATCTTCTTTCGTCATATCTTTGCATCATAATGTCGAACTCGTTCTTAAGTCATCGTGCTGTCTTTATTGCACAAATTTGCTCAAGTCGTTATGTCATCACTGTATCTGCTACCAGTCTGCTCAAGTGTCCTTCTCAAGTCACAGGTTGTGGCTCTCTTTTTTCCTTAGGGGTGTCACTTCCCCTTTGCTTTCATTTGCAGCATTCAGTGTGACGTAACAAGCCCATTTTTCCATTTGTTACTCATTTAACCAATGGAACCATTCCACATCCTCGTAAGGGCCAACTCGGCCCCCTCTGTCTTGGCACTCCTAAATTTATGGTTTTCTGACCTTAAGGTTCACATGCTGTAAAACCCGGCGCCATACAGACTGGCAGTATTGTTTGCCGTTTTGAACATAATGAATAAAAAGGCATAAAGCTGTCTCACTAAAGTGTGAGATCAATTTCTGGTCTCAAAATAAGTAATTTTCAAGTATGTTGTAAAGTGTTAAAAATAAGTGACCAACAATTTTTCTCATTTGAGCATTGTCTACATTGTCGGTGTCTATTGCCGTTACAGAAATATACATTTTGTAATATACTATATTCTAAAAGCTACTGAGCTGTTATGTTGATTTTAAAAATGGATAGTTGGAATATACTACAATTTACTTGTGTGTTTGTGTTTATTTACAATTTTTTGTGCATAATTGTATTGGTCTGATATTTCTTTATTAATGTCTGGGAGATAGGATGTAAACCTCTGGTTGATATAATATCGGAACTCACAGTGAATTCATGAAAAACACCGAAAGTTTCCACAATACTCTCGTGTGGAGACATCACGGATTTCCGAGAACTCATTTCCCCTTCATCAAGAAATCCGTAGCAACAAACCCTATTTATTACGTAGCAACAGTAATCCCTATTTATTACGTAGCAACAGTAATCCCTATTTATGACGTCAGAAAGCCGGAATATGAACGTTAATAGGCCCATTAAAAACTCATATAGAAATCAGAAATAAAGTAATTATTTTTAATTAGAATGCGAAGACAATGCTTAGTATTCATGTCAAAATAAGAAACGGGAAAATTTCCAATTTTCCAATTCAACAATATAAAAATGCAATTACATAAAATACGAATATCTCGATGTAATGTTCATTCACTTTTTCACTTTTCAAGAAATATTACCTACGAATCCAGTTTAAAACAAATTAGAAAAAAATGTTCTTTGGTCATTCAGGTGGAGACAAAATGGAGTCTTGTAGTTTTAATCGGTATAGTACTAATAGTTTTAATCGGTAAAAAAACGATTTGTGTAAAAATACCTCAATATCTACTAACATAAAAAAAATATGATGCGGCAGCACATGACTTTCCTTACAAAAAAATAATGTATGAGATCCACGGTACAGTGTTCTATCGTTGAATTGTACATTTGGCAATTTTACCGAATGACAACATGTAAGACAATTTCAAAGTAACCAATTAACTTATATCTCGCGCAACCTTAAATAAACAAGTATCAATATTGATGGTATCTTCAATCAGCGATATAGTCCATATATTAAAATATTTTAATAATTAATTCATCAGTTAGGTATCATTTTCAATAATTTTGCATCATTTTTGCAATTTTAACGATACTTTCGTCAATTTGGGGCGAAATATCCCCAAATTGGCGATCATTTCCTACATTTTTCGCCATATCAGCCAAAATGCATAACAAAGTGTTATAGACAAACGGAGAGATGGTCATTTCTTGTATACTAAAAGGTATCCCTAAATTGGCGATAATTTCCTATTTTTTTCGTAATATCAGCCAAAATGCATAACAAAGTGTTATAGACAAACGGAGAGATGGTCATTTCTTATATACTAAAATGTATGCCCGTTATATGACGGAAATCAGAATTTACGAAACATTACTTCCCATTTGGCGTCATTGTTAACAATTTGCGGACATTTTTGTCGCTTTGGCAATATTTAAAATAGTTGCCAAGTTGGCGATGTCCCGCAAAATTTCTCCTCAAACGTTATGGACGGACGAACGGATATATAGGTTATTTTTATAGCCTACTCTCATGTTGTTTTCAAGATAATGAACTTACTAATTGAAGAGTACTAAATTTCTTATCTGTTGGCGGTTTAGATCCTTTTCTACATGATCAACAAACAAACAGACATACATATATACATATATTTATTTGATTTTAAAAGGATTTTGCTGTTTTTGTGACACTATTGACGTTCAGTGGATGTCTCCAGGATTACAATAAAACTGAGAAAATATAAAATATAAAAATTAAGAAATTTAATCAGATATCAGATCCCTCGTTTCAAAAATTATTCCTTTTACGCGCAGGAGAATAAATCAGTGAAAATTATTTAAATCTCAAGACAAAATCAGAATTCGATAGAAGTCAATATCTTGTGTTGTAGTTATCATATTGGCATACACTGCTTATATTTGATACAGATGAGCTCAAAGGTACCATGTAGGTCATGGTTTAATCGTACCAGTATGCTTTCCTGCCATTAGTGGAACACGCAATCATTAAACGCGGTGTTTTTGTTCACGAATGGATTCCTTGCATAGAATCAGTTCCAGTAAAATGTTTTACAGTTGCTGCAAACTTACCACACTTACCGAATTTTACATTCCATGGGGTGTCTGGATCTTATATATTTTTATCCGAAGAGATGATTAACTGTATTAGCAAAATATATATTTTTTATACAATAATCTTTACTCTTTAAATCATATAGTATGATGCTCAAAAATAAGTTTTCTAATTAGTTGTTTTAAATTAAGTAAAATACGAAAGTTCTAAATGAAAGTGATCTATAATACAACAATATTTTACATTTGACCTCATCCAGTATATTTTAAATACCTCAATGCAAAATTTCGTTGAAATCGGAACATACGTGCTTAAAATATAAGTTTCACAATTTTCATAATGTTTATATCATTTTCTTAAGTGTTTCATAATGTTAACATTAATTTCTTAAATGTTAACACTTAATGCATATCATTTGTGCAAAGCTTTAATGCATATCATTTGTGCAAAGCTTTAATGCATATCATTTGTCGCTTAGAATATTTTTACAATTACAATACTTTCAATTTGATTAAAGTAAAAAAACAACGGAAATTATGCTATTCAGGAAATCAGAATTCAAACATTTTAAACATTGCTGTGAAGAAAACGAAATCAGAAACTTTTATAGCACCTTAGATTTCTTTTGAGAGCAAAAGCATAATTCTGTCGAAATCAAATATAAAATGTTATTTTCTTCAAGTTGTCCTATCTCTCTATAACATTTTATTTCGTTTCTGTTTCAAACACTTGGAACTAAACAGAGGAAGACATTTCTAAAATAGAAATTTATCACTTAAGGTTCTACTTGATTTGCTTCTTTATTTCATATTTCCGGATCTTTAAACGGAAAGGGAAAACAGAGATATAGAATGTTTTGATCTTTTCAATACTCAAAAATGGGGATTTTATTTTCTTTTTGAAATTCATATTTGCTGTAACAATGCTTACTTTCTCATATTATTGCATAGAAAAAAAATTGTGTGTAGTCCGTGTTGTTCAATTTTGTGATTTTTAACGATGAAACACATTTTTGGCGCGCTGAACACACTATGAGGACGTTCGTAAAAATGTGCAGAAATGTATGCAATGTTTATAATCGATTTTTAAATAATCACATGAGTTTTTTCATGTAATTCATATCAACCATATGATTTTTCAGAATTTTCAATCAGGCCTTTCTATTCCTACACACATAGTTTAATGTATAGTAAATACACCCCTTATTTTGTTCGTTATCATTTATATGGATTTTTATCAAGCTTCTCCATCCTTACATATACATAGTTAATGTATAGTAAATAATCACATGAGTTTTTTGAATTATTATTTATATGAATTTTTAAGCAGGTCTTTTCATCCCTACATACATAGTGTAATGTATAGGGGAAAATGTGTGGATGGAAATTTTGAATTCTAGGTTTTGGAAAAAATAGCACGTTTCTAGCAACCCTGAACTTGAATCGAACGTTTTTAAAGGGATGGTGGTGTGTGTGTCCGCGGGGCTGCGTATGCGATATCTCACGAATAAGTACAACTTTTGAAATTAAATTTGGTATACTTATTAGAATCAGTAAATTCTGGAAATCTATTGATTTTAAACGCAATCGCCTGTTTGAAACACTGTCAAATTTTTGATTAAAATTATGAAACAATTATTAGAAAATCAGAACTTGTAATAATATTGCATAAATAGTTATGGCTTATGTATTTTAATTGGAAACCGAATGACACATACTTAGAATAGGCATTAACTTGAACCGTTCTTGACATATTTAACGTTTTTCAAATAAATTCATTAAAATTTACATAAAATTGAAGAAAGCATTAACTGTCGTGAACTATGTTCACTTTTTATATACGTGGAATATAATATTATACGCTAAGAACTCTTCTTATGGGTGTTTGTAGCATAATACCCAACTATATCCATACTATATCCATGAGCAGGGTGTTAATACCCTTGTCATGGATACAGTTCTTTCCATTATCGAGAGAAGAAACTTTATGTAACAGTTTTGTATTTTGATGACAAAAAGTTTCCAATAGTCATTTATTTATTTATAAGAATGTTATTCTATTTATCTGTCTGCATCGCTTGACTACATATTTGGCGAAATAGTGCTTACTTAGGAACTTTTCAATGTTACCAAAATGGCGAAAATATCCCCAAAATTGCAAAAATGACGTAAAATTAACGGAAATGAATTGATAAAATAATAATAATCGTATAACTAGCATATTGCTATTGCTTACTGCTATCTATATTGAAAAAATTTCAGTTAGATTAGCACAAAATATAAGTTAATAGGGTAATTCTAAATCGTTTTGCGTGTTGTTATCCAAAAAATATGTCAAATGTTCAATACAACGTTAAAAACGTTATGGTGTAGACTTTGTATATCCTTTTTTCGTTGTCTAAGAAGTAAATTCATTGTTTTATGTAGAAAAGGCATGTGCTGCCAACATCAGATATTTTTCATTAATGTTGGAGCATTTTTCAGTTCAACCAGTAAATAGTTTATCAAGTGCTGCAAATATAACGCACAGATATGTCAGGCATATATGTCAAATTATTTTTTATTTCAAAGCGTACACTATTCCTTTGTTTAATGAAACTTCTCCAAATATAATGTTTAATCACTTTTGATACTTATAGATATCAAAACTACAATTTTGCTACAAGAAATATAAAGCATCACCTTCATGTCCTATTTAACGCAATACTACGAGTATTTTGTCCATAGCTTTTAAATAACGGGAAATAAATAGAAAATACATTTTTAAATCAAAATTTATTTCACTTATGTTCTGTGCGATGTGTATTTTTATTTTATATTTCCGATTCTATCCACGAAAGATGGAAAAGAACATTTTGAGATTTGGGATGACCTTCAATGGAATTCTTTTGCTGGTATTACTTTCTTTTCAGAGAGAAATATTTTGTAACAAATAAAGCCTTTCTGAACAGTTACAATGCTGCAATTTGATAAAATACAAGAGAAAAAGTTCTACATGTAGTTTAACAGCACGCTATAATACGGAGTCTAAATTTCAGGTTATTTTGGTTGACTTGAAAAAGATGAAGTACAGCCAATTTGTTGACAAATGAGGTATATTTATTTTCAGACATTAACAACTTGAATTATTTCACCTTAAATTATTGGTGGGAATCATATTTATCATCCATGTTTTGCACAAATAAATTTTTGATGCATTTATACCTCAGGATCTACTGGAGCGTTTAGACGATTCCGGATATGGATTTAGCGTATAAATTATGATTTTGAAAATAAATGTACCAATGATGTTAATGAGTTACCTTAAAAATAAAGAAATAATAGCATATAGCAGAGTGAGAAATGTTAGATGTTTTAAGTATAGTGGTATTATAATATGCGATGGTCACATTTTACTTTTACTGTAATAGTATATGGTAATGTATTGGGAAATTATTGAAATCGTGTTAAAAATCGCGTTTCGATCCTTATAGAGTACCATAAAAGTGTAGATCTGTTGAACACGAAACAATATTTTTAGCGTGACGCCTGTCTGTGTGTCTGTCTGTTCAATGTATGCATCCACTCAATCCAAAAATCTAACTAATGGAACTTAACAAAATTTAAAATTCACACTTGCTTATTTCCATGGTGCTGATTAGATTTTGCAACGATTCAGAAATTAAAAACCCGACTTTTTTGTGAAATGAACCACAAAAATCGTATGCATCTACTGCAGCTGCAGAAATCTTACTGCAGAAATCTTCTACTGCAGAAATCTTAAAATCTAAAATAAAACACTATGTATGTCCAAATGTATCAATTGAATACTCATTTTATACTTAATTCTTGACAGCGAATAGAATAAGATCAACTCTATAACTTTAGTTCTAACCGTTCGAGAGATAATTTAGTGTTTCCGTATTTTTGTCACGTCGCGTTTGAAAATGCGTCCAGTTGCCAATAAAAACGAAAATTGAATTGAAACTGCAAATACGGCGTCATTCCAAAATTAACCGTGTTATTTTATGCAATTAAACTATTTAATATATTATGAATAATAGAGAGATAAATGGATTTGAGTCTCTAGAGAAAATCATTAGCTGTCCATATCAGATATTTTATCTTTTAAGACTTTCATGAAAAAAATTGCTTTCTAATACTTTTTGTTCAAAACCATTTGCTAAAATGTTTTATCGTTTTATCCTAAATGTATTTATCCTGCCTTATTTTGATGTAACTTTTTACACATGCTGTGTATTGATTATATATATATCTAAGCCAAAATGTGTTCAAGTAAAACATCTTTTAATTAAATATTTTGTTAATGTTAATTATTTCATGGATTTCAGCTTAATGAAATGTATTTTATGATAAGTTCTCACAAAATGTCAGATTACATGCTTTAAAATTTCCATCATACTAGCTTAGATAGCTTAGATGTAGCTTAAAATTTTTTGGACCAAATGAATATATTTTTTTTATCTTTCTTAGGCAATTTAATTACACTAACAAAGTCAACATTAAAAATTTAATGGAGTAAATACATTTTTACAATATTTTTATACACCCATGTAAAAAATTATTATCTCTCTCTTTTATTATTTCTTACAACATTAATCTTTAAATAAAATATATCCTGGTATCCATCCAAATGTTGCTTTCGGAATAATTTATGATTATTTTAGAAGTGCTAACACGAAATGATGGTAATGAAGACATTTATCCCTATCATCCATCACAATTGACTGAGATAATATACTGTTTGAGGAGGTATCAAAATTCTATTCAAAATATTTGTTAACAAAATACAAATAAAGCATAAAATGTAGTAGCTTGGAATTGGATCGATAAATGTCAGCGGGTTTTAAAAGATAAACCTATTTAGGTGTAATATCTTACAGTTTTAATTTCGAAGGATATTTGGATTTAGAACTATTATTTATAGAATACTAAAAATATTGACGTGTAGATTTTATAATTTGAAATGATCAATGTTATATCATTTGAATGAACACTACAATACTTATCTTACTATTCAACCACTTTTGAATAATTCAGAGAATGGAACTAACTGGGTTACAGTCTAAATTGGGTAACACTGTCTCGAATGTCCAAACCTTACACTTTTGGGTAGGTCTGACTGTCTAGATTGAAAGGAAGAAAGCTTGGAGAAAGAAAACAATTTGAAGTGAATTTATCGACATCAATGATTGAAATTTTAGCAGAGGTAAAAATAGGTTAAAAAGATTAGCAGAGGTTAAAAAGATTTCTATCAACATTTCATTTATAATTTGAGTAGTGAAAGATAAAAATTATTACTTGTAACCAGTAAAATATTTAAGCTAGCAAATTGAAAATAAATGTTTATTCTAATACTTGACATGTCGTGGGTCGTTAAAAAGCACATAGTTATTTTACTTGAAACTTTCTCATTATATACTTTTCGTTTATACTTTGTGTACGTATATGTTAATATACCATTCGCGTGTGCGTGAACCGTGAGCGGATTTTGATGATTATATATCGATTATATGATGGCTCTATATCGATTACATGAACTTCAGAAATTACTTCATTTGTGCATCAGCTGTTTAGGTAAAAAGGGCTTATTATCATTAGTAGTAGTATTGTATTATTGTTTTAATCAGTAGCAGTATAATTTATCATGAAATTTAGTTAAACGTAAGATTTGATTTATGTTATTTTCTCCAAATATAGATAGTTAATTCTGTAAAGAAATCTATATATTGGACGCATCATAATGTGTTTATTCATAATTGAATAATATGATTTGGAAGTGTTGACAGCCTTTAAGGTATGGGTGTAAAACAAATATACTATATAACATTTTGATATAAAATTGAATTTATACAATTATAAATAAATTATTACCTATATTATCAATTGAGTAGATAGTGGATATTTACTACAAGTGATCTTAACTAAAAAACTCATTTGCGTTAATACAAATAATTTTCATGGGATATTATAAATTCGAATTTTCCTCTTACTAAGGATAATACACCTGAGCAATGAGACAATTTTTGCAATTACTACTGTTAGGCTGATCTAAACCTGCTATTGAAAACCGTGAAATAAAATTAGCTGAAGGACCATAGGCTGAATCAGACATTATCACCATATAAAAATATTTAGCCTTATATACATAAATAATATAAAATAAAATTATTAAAAAAAATAATTTAGAGTAAATTTTCTTAGCCTAGATTATTAACCATATGGCAATACGGCAGTCTTAGCAATTAATTTATTGTTGTTGGATTATTTAAGTCAGTATTTAAATAGCTCACATTGTATCTCCAAAGCATCTTTGTCGAATACCTTGGTCATTTGTTACCCCCTTAGTAACTACCTTATCAATTCATTGGTGGTTGGTCCAGCAACGATATTACTTACTTTGAATTTCGGCTGAACTTGTCTGCAGCTCCGTTCAACTGGAGCCTTGGCGATTCTATAATGAAATGATTGACAAATTTACCGATAGCTTGTAGACTAGAATGAGAATTTATAACTTAAATAATCTAAAATTCCTGTTTCAGATGGATCGAATGATATAAAAAATTCGAATTTTGCTTGCAGTTAAATGGCATATTATTACAATAAAGCGATTTATGCCCTGTTTGGCATTGTGTGTCTTTAAATGTATATATTTTTGGCATTGTATATCTTTAATACCTTTGCTATGTATCTTATAATGCCTCTGCGGTTATCTGCTCGTAAGCATGGTGCATATGCAGGCAATATTTGTTTTCACTAAAAATATCAATCCCTGTTTCTGGGTGGGCGAGCCGAAATGCTAATGAAAACATAACCCACTTATGGTAATTGTTAATGAGTTGAGCAATTTCTTACGTCCGTGACACCTGATTAGTTTGCAAGTAAATTTTAAGTTCCAAAAGAAATGGTGGTAAAACTGAAGTAATCAAATAAATTTTTTATGAAAACATGCATCACGAGTTTCTGCCAGGGATAAAAATAATTACAAGTAAGTGAGACATCATTTTAGAATAACGAATACATTTTAGAAATGGCTACTCTAATGATAGACGTATCGTGAGCGGTGAAGAATCACATACAATTTTACGTTATACTGATATACTTTCCCTGATATACTTTCCGTGTGTACAAGATATATGTTAATATACTATTCGCGTGTATAGGTGGATTTCTGATGATTATATATCGATTATAGAAACTTCAGGTTTCCTCAATTTGGGCACTAGCATTTTTAGGCAATGACAGAAGATTAAAGTGGTTTTTTGTTTGCTCCTAATCATTATTGCCTAAGCATTACAATCGATGAATTGACGATCGATGAATCGACGAATCGATTAATTGATCAGTGAGCGAGAAAAATAGCAATGAGTAGTTAAAAGGAAATAAAAGTTAAAAAGGGAATAGTTATTATGTATAGTGACAGCTTGATGTTCATTTTTAGATTATATTTAAATTTATGTTATCCATATAGAGGGAATTTAAAGACATTTTTCTGAATGTTTCACTATGCGGGTAAGTGATACTGCAAACATATGAAATTTAATCTTCTTTCCTAAAAACATTCAATGTGAGGCAAAGCATGGCTATATATCTATTAATATTTTCCTATTTATCTCTAAAAGTATGTAAATAACCCGTTGACACATTTCATAATTCATATGTAAGAAATATGTTTTGTGTTATAATATTATCTTTTACTTGTGTGAAAATATAGTGTTAAAACAACTGAAATGTTATTGTATATTTATCGATAGCAATTAATTTTATGCATTTATTCTGAAGAAAAACACAAAATCAGAAATATTACGTTTCCTATCTTCGGTTAAATACAAATGATTCACAGTACATTGAATAAGACATTGAATTCCATAAAATTTGCTAATTTATAATTTTCATCACAAATTTTATTGATTCTAAGAACCTGGTTTATTACAATATTTCTAAAAACAGATAAATGCAGACAAGAGTCAAAATGTTGAATTTTTGATGTATAAAATTTAAAATCCTGTATTTTATCATACAAGTTTATAACCATATTACAATTTTGCAAATTTAAATTTAAATTTAGAAAGTTTGCAACATTAGAGTCATTATTGCTTGCTTTTAATTGTAAGTTATTAGGATAAAAGTTAAATACTATAGGGATATTATTAAGGGATACAAAATAATATGTCATCTAAATATCTAAACATGTGCATATTATGTAAGCTTGGATTTTTGTTCTTTTCATAGAAGAATAAATACAGATTAGCTAACAATAATGAGGCACATCCCCCTTCTGAGATACCGAACTGTTGTTTTAAAAAAGTACCACCATGTTGAATATAATTCTCATAAAGAGTGAAATTTAGTAATTTTTTAAAAAGAAAATTTGAATATTTTAGGTTGATATTATATTTTTTAAAAATTCCTAAAATAATTCTAAACAGATCATCTATATCAATATCGTTAAACAAATCTTTGAAAACATAAGTATAAATACTATGAATATTAGTAAGAGTTTTTACTTTCTTAACTGATTCAAAACTGTTTTCCACAATATGACAATTATTAGAGATCTCATCTGACAAGGATACTTCATGTAATATTTTAAATAATAATTTACCGGCATTAGTAATGTAAGAATTATGCCCACTAGTAATAGTTCGAAAAGCAACAGGGGATTTATGAAACTTGGGTACTAAAACAATATATGAAATTTATTACAGCCATTTTTTGGATGGATTTGCTTATATTTGGCTGATATTCTATTGGATAAGATTTTACGGTTAGTATTATGTAAATTATAGATTTGATTTTTAAGTAAGTGTGACTGGAGGGTACTTATACAGTAATCCGAAAAAATAAATGATAACACTGGTTTAATTTTGAAGATTAATTAGACCAGACTCTTCTTCTAGGCTGAGCATCTAGCTATAATTAACCGAAATACATGCTTGTTTCAGATTTGGCAATAGTAAGTTACTATAAATGCCAATACACAGACTACAAGCATTAAAAGAGGAAGAATTGAAAAAAAAATAGGAAATCAAGAATTACCATGTTCCATGATGCAGGAATCCGTCGTACACGTGTGAGTGCGAGAAGCCGTAATTGAATGAAAGAAGTCGAGAAATATCTGGAAGAAGTATGATGAAATAGACCATGGGAGGTAGAATAAACGGTTGCAGTGACCTTCCCTAAAACCCATCCATATATATAGAAACAGTAGAAATTGAAATAAAAGGTAATTTTGTAACAAAATAGTGAATTATAAAATATAAATTATGTTTAATTTAAAAAAAACCATTCATAACTGCACTATATATTTATATTATATATAAGTGTACAGTGACAAGTAGATTGCAATCAAGTACTATGGCAAGAAGATAAATCTTGTTTTCCTTGTAATATCAATATCCTTGGACATATCAGTGTTTTTGAACGAACTTCTGTAAATAAGACCATGATTCCTGGTTTCAAAGATACCCACTTTGTGAGGTTGAATCACAAGAATTTATATTGATTCATTTTTAAAGAATGTAAATTATTTATAGCACATAAAAGTTTGGAATTTCGGCGATATATTAAAGTTTATGGTATCGGGGACAGAACCCGGTAAAAATACACGTTAGATAAGCTTCTGGGTGTTTACTTAAACATTTCTTCAGCTCATGGAATTTCTACAGCAGCCTTGGTAATAACAAGCACCTTTCACAAAAACAAAGTAAGTCAAATATATTGAATCTCCAGATGATCTGCGTAAATTCCTATAAATCGAAGAAGATGGCCTGAATGAATTCATATAAATCGAAGAAGATGGCCTGAGTGAATTCCTATAGATCGAAACATATGCCTCCGTGAATTCTTATAGAACGAAGAATGGCCGTAACCAAGGTTGCAGCGAGTTAAAGTTTGATGAGATGCAAGGATTTTCACCGATTACTAAATTCCACATTAGAAATGTTTAAAATAATTTGTCATTCTTCCACTGCAATTATTCAACGCGTGTTTGCTGTTCTTGATTTTTAATATAAGCTTAACAAAACATATTTTAATATAAGCTTAATTTCTGCTTTATCGTCTGAACAGAAAAAAAAATTAAATGTAACCTATTAAATTAATTTTGACACCTATCGGTGTTAATTTATTTCATTTTTAATTAACACAGTTTTTCTTTCAATTCCACATAATATTAATATACTCCATTCATTTACTATCGATTTATTAATCTCTTTAACATAATATGGACATCCATTTAACTGTGTCGCAATTGCACTACATCCGGCAATGCATACGTTTCTAAACTCGCCGCACTGACGCCCTTTTCGTAGCGGCATCACGTTAATAACCTATCAGCATCTCAAACCGATGTCATCAATCTCCTGCAGGAAGGTGTGACTAATAGCGAATGACGACATGAATTGCGAAATGACACAGGGCCGTTCAACATCATTAGGGTTTCGAAACGCAGAGAGAGAGAATTATGAAGATCTGTATTCTGGAACAATATTCAATAACTCCGTATGTCGTCTGCTAAAAGCATTTAATACTAAATGAGTATTACAGATTTTGAAGGTTTGATGTTGTGTGTCATATTGCTTATGGAACTGACAATTTCACACAAGATTTGACGTGATGAAATTGCAAAATGCCTAATTTTCCGTATCGTGCAACTTCGAATTTTCAATCATTAGTTATTATTAAAACATATAAATATCATAGGATATAGCACACAATCTATAAATAAAAATATATGTGTGTTAAGCTCGTAAAATGATGGGATGTACGAAATTAAGGAATATCTATGCAATTTACCTCTAATCCTTCTGAGGTTCTAAAACTTGTAAAATCCTCGGAAATATTAATTTTATGATAATAGATGTTTCCGAAATATATGATTACATAACATTAATTTCATTAATTACAATATGATAGTTGAACGAAATGCATTATTATGAAATCATCCAAATAAAACTAGGTTTAATTGCAATTATTACAGGACCACCCTTCGAAAGTATTTATATATGACCCATTATTAAACATAACTACTATATGATATGCAATTATTTTTATTAATTACAATAAGATACCTAAACAAAATGAATTAATATATGGATTTCCAAATGCAACTAGATTTAATCTCAATTTATACAATACCACCCTTCTAATATATTTATATATGGCCAATTATTAAACATAACTACTTTACTACCCATAATAAAATGTAAATACTACATGATCGTTAACAAAACGCATGACTATATGAGCACTTATTAAATGTGAGGTTCCGTCTTAATACACAACACTTTCAAACTTGTACTTTTCAAACACTTAACAAAGGCAAGATATATCAAAGTTTATAGATCAAAGTAGTATTCTATAAACCTTGAAGATATATATGATCGTAGGAGAAGTAAGATCTACAATGGAAGTGAATGCAGAATTGCGCGCTTTCTATTCTATCATGTACATTACTGGCCTAATTACGTTATGCTTTTTAAATAAATGTAAATATGACGCATATATGCACGCACGGAATTTGCAATTATGAAATTTATTATTTTTTTACGTTACTATGTTTAGCTCATTTTAAAATTTTTACACCTCTGGGTTATTGTATTGGAAGAAAAATATGGCAGTAGTTAACTGAATATTGTGTTGAAGGAGTTTGAGTTTGAACCGTAATATTGTGTTGAAGGAGTTTGATCGTCTATAATTGAAAGAAAATCATCAAGAAAATCCTTCTTCTCTATGTGAGTTACTACTGGCACAAATCAATTCTCATAGCCTTCATTCAATTTTAGTACAGATTGATTGAACAATTTCTCATTGATTGAATATGATCGGAAGCAAGACCATTTCCTATTCAAAGTTGCCAATAGCTGCTCTAGATTTGCTTAAAATATTAAACACTCTTATGGACAATTTTTTTTTTTGAATTTCAGTTTCTGTGTTTCCACATTAATATGCTTATTTAATTACTAACGTTAATTATTGATGCAAATTTAAAAAATAGCCCGTAATTTTTTTATAGAAAAACCAGGAGAAAATACAAGGGAAGTTATAACCATTTTTAAAATGTAAAAATCTGATGTGGGCAGCACATGACTTTCATTACATAATGCAATGAATTTACTACTTTTACAATAAAAAAAATGATTATTTTTATAGTAGATATTTATATTCTTTCCAAGATATTGAATTTTCGTCAATTAGCCGTCATTTTCATTGATTTAGCGTCCTTTTTATCCATTTGGCGAGTTTTTCGTTAATTTAACAACATTTAAAAAAGTCGCCAAGTTGGCAACATTCCACCAAATTCGTCGGGAAAATCCCGCCAAGCGTTATGGACGGAGAAATAAGATATTCTTACAGCAGATAAATGACTATTGGCGCTCAAATACAAAAGTATTACTCAAAGTATCTTTTTTCATGAATGGAACGAGCTGGATCCACGAGAATGATGTCACCCAATTTATCGCATGGTATAACATATGAAAAGTGAACATGTTTCTCAATAGGAAATACATTCTTTTTATTTTATTTTAATTTTTGATATTTTTTTTAAATGTGAAATATCTCAAGAACGGTTTATGTTAGCGCTCTAAAATTTATGTCAATTGTTTTGTAATAAAAAATTGCATAGGAAATGTCTATTTGCGCAACTTTATTAGAAGTTTTGATTTTTTGACGCTTTTTCCAAAATTTCACTCGAAAATTTAGGGGAGGTCTGAACATTCGATTACGTATAAAAACAATAGGCTTTCAGTATTTATGGATTAAAATTTTTGTACCGAATTTCGTTCAAATCGGTCCATTCGTTCGTTAGTTATCGTCTCCACAGACTCACTGACACACACACACACACACACAGACATCACTTCAAAAATGTTCGATTCGTGATCAGGGATGCTTGAAAAGTGCTCTCCCATCGAAAACTTGAATTCAAATTTTCGACCCCGTCACAATACTTTCCTTATACATTATTGTATATAAGGAAAGCAAAAATTGAATTTTGAAAGTGAATAATTTTAATTTACCACAATAACTAATATAGGATTAAAACATAGTTTCGGATAAGTTAGGTATTTAGTGCCTTATTTAAATTTTGATGCCATTTTCAATCTATAAATTATGACTTGCATACGAAATTAATATCGATAACGAACTTGAACACCTGACTTTAAAATGCTGGAAGAAGCAAATAAATAATGCAGTAACTTTTATATTTCCATTTTTGCTTTAAAATTAGAATGTTTAAAAAAAATCGAGCAGTAAAAGCGTTTAGTATTAGAAAAAATTGGGAGGAATGCAAATGAGGGTATTTACAAATGAAATCTGCAGAGTTCGAAATCTTTAAATTAAAGGCTATATTCAGGCAGAAGTGTAATCAAAATTCTATGATAATATTTATTAGTACATTTGACTTATATTTTATTTTAATTATGACCTATTAACTTCATTTAATATATGATTGCTAATTGATTAGTTTGCGCGAATAAAGGCAATCCTTTAATTGTCCCGTTATTCAACTGCAGTCATCAGTGGCCATAAATCTTGCTTCACTAACTTGAGCTATTTCCTTCAGTAGTAAGTTATTATTCTATCAACAGCCCTTCATACTGACATTATATTTCTCTTGCAGTACAGTGTTACTAATGGCAAATGGCGACTCGATGACCCGATAATGACATGACAGAGACAATTGACATAGTTAAGATTTCGTATGACCGAGACATAAATATGAATATTATTGTTCCCTCAAGCCAATAATACTAAATACAATTCTATGAAAAATAATTCAAAAGGGATTTCGAAATTAAAATATTTTTTTTTAAATGTGTGACGGTTTATTATGGAATAAACATTATCAAATCGCATTTACGCATTTAAGACGTCGTTTCTATTCCAAATATATTTTCTGTGGAAGTATAATCGAAATTCCATGATAGTATTTATTAGCACATCTGACTTATATTTTATTTTGAATATGATCTATTAACATAATTTAATATATGAATGCTAATTGATTAGTTCGCGCGAATGCAGGCAATCCTTTAACAGTCCCGTAATTTAACTGTAGTCATCAGTGGCCACGACCATAAAACTTGCTTCACTAACTTGAGCCATTTCCTTCAGTAGTATATTATTATTCTATCCATTATTATAGCCCCTCATGCTGACATTGTATTTCTCCTGCAGGACAGTGCTATTAATGGCAAATGGCGACTTGAAAACCCGATGATAACATGACAGAGACACTTAACAAAGTTAGGATTTTGTTTGAGTGAGACATAAAGAGGAATATTCCGGTTTTCTTATCATGCCAATGATACTAAATACAATTCTACGATAAATAATCCAAAAAAGGATTCCGAAATTAAAATATTTTTCCAAATATATGACGATATAAACGAAATTCTATGATAATATTTATTAGTACATTTGACTTATATTATATTTTGAATATGATCTATTAACTTCATTTAATATATTATTGCTAATTGATTAGTTCGCGCGAATGCAGGCAATCCTTTAACAGTCCCGTAATTTAACTGTAGTCATCAGTGGCCACGACCATAAAACTTGCTTCACTAACTTGAGCCATTTCCTTCAGTAGTATATTATTATTCTATCCATTATTATAGCCCCTCATGCTGACATCGTATTTCTCCTGCAGGACAGTGCTATTAATGGCAAATGGCGACTTGAAAACCCGATGATAACATGACAGAGACACTTAACAAAGTTAGGATTTTGTTTGAGTGAGACATAAATAGGAATATTCCGGTTTTCTTATCATGCCAATGATACTAAATACGATTCTACGATAAATAATCCAAAAAGGGATTCCGAAATTAAAATATTTTTCCAAATATATGACGATATAAACGAAATTCTATGATAATATTTATTAGTACATTTGACTTATATTATATTTTGAATATGATCTATTAACTTCATTTAATATATTATTGCTAATTGATTAGTTCGCGCGAATGCAGGCAATCCTTTAACAGTCCCGTAATTTAACTGTAGTCATCAGTGGCCACGACCATAAAACTTGCTTCACTAACTTGAGCCATTTCCTTCAGTAGTATATTATTATTCTATCCATTATTATAGCCCCTCATGCTGACATCGTATTTCTCCTGCAGGACAGTGCTATTAATGGCAAATGGCGACTTGAAAACCCGATGATAACATGACAGAGACACTTAACAAAGTTAGGATTTTGTTTGAGTGAGACATAAATAGGAATATTCCGGTTTTCTTATCATGCCAATGATACTAAATACGATTCTACGATAAATAATCCAAAAAGGGATTCCGAAATTAAAATATTTTTCCAAATATATGACGATATAAACGAAATTCTATGATAATATTTATTAGTACATTTGACTTATATTATATTTTGAATATGATCTATTAACTTCATTTAATATATTATTGCTAATTGATTAGTTCGCGCGAATGCAGGCAATCCTTTAACAGTCCCGTAATTCAACTATAGTCATCAGTGGCCACGGCCATAAAACTTGCTTCACTAACTAAAGCCAATCCCTTCAGTAGTAAGTTATTATTCTATTAACAGCCCTTCATATTGACATCATATTTCTCCTGCAGGACAGGGTCACTAATAGCAAATAGCGACTTGATGACCCGATGATGACATGACAGAGACACTTCACATCGCTGGAATTTTGTATGATCGACACATAAATAGGGATATTTATGTTCCCTTATAAGCCAATAATAATGCCTAAATGCAATTCTACAATAAATATTCCATAAAGGGATTACAAAATTAAAATATTTTTCAAAATATATGGCGGTTTATTATAGAATAAGCTTTATCAAAGTGCATTTATGTATTTAAATTATGACGTTACGACATCGTTTCAGTTCCATATAAATTATTTGCATGCATGAAACTAATCTCCAGAATATATTTTTTATCGAAAGCTTTCTATATACAGATTTGTCTCATTTATTTTAAATAAATCCGAAACAAATTAATATATTTATTATGGGCATTTATACAAATTTACAGATTTTCACAGATGTTCAGATTTACAGATGTTCACGTAATCACCTCAGCCCATGTTCATAAATATAGTTTTAAACTCAGAGACTCGACAAACAACTTTGAGCCACCATTTTTCTAAGTGGAGAATATATTAGAATTTGCGTTTAGTAATTTTGTTCTTTAATTAGCTAAACGACGCAAAAATTTCGCAACTGTGGGGTCAGTAATTTGTTAATTAAATTGTTTTTTGGTGGGAAAATTTTCGAGTTTTGTTGGAGGTTAGGAGATTCACTACGAATTTCCACTTCTAAAGAGGTCAATTTCGGATTTTCGGAAAATGCCCATTACTTTACGAAAAAAGTGCAAAATAAAGTATAAAATTCTTAATAGTTCAGTCGGAATTGAAGTGTACATACCAGTTCTTTCCATAAGAAATATTTTTCATAAATTTCTTGCCTATGTATAACGTTAATCACAGTTATGTATAATTTTAATGTTTTCCACTTAAATGTAAAGTAAAATGATTACTAGTTTCAGTTACAACTGGCATTGCATTGTGTGTTGGTGCGTAAACTCCACCATATTGTGATTCACTAAACAGGATCGTCTGCAACGCTATCTAAAAATTCAGAAAGTAAAATTTTAGCATTTTAGAAATTATTTATTTAGTGAGATAGCAATTTGACTGCTGGTCATAACCAAATTTATAATTGTCATTTAAAGTTGAAATTAAAAGTTTATATCGAAATCTGAAATAATATTTAGAATGAATAAATCAGTAAACAAAGCAATGACAATTATAATTTTATCAAAATTATTTTATTTAAGAAATATTTATCATTGATGAAAACAAACGTGTTCCTATACAACAGTGGCTAGTGCAATTTTTAAATAGTTGGTGGACCCATCTTTCAGTTTCCTAAAAAACTCTTGTTCTTACGAATTTCAAGGGAATAAAATTCTGGGAATAACTTTTCCTAGGTTGCCCCCCCCACACACACGCACATGCACACATACACATACACACGCACACACACACACATACATATATATACACTGATTTCCAAAAAGTTAAGCATGCAATGTACATTTTCATTTTTCGAAAGCGTATTTGAATATGAGTGGTTGAAAATCGCTGCGGATGTAGATGTCAGTATGCAATTATCGTATGTTACAGCCAATAACGATTGACTGTCCGGATATATGCTAATTAGGCAGCCGTTGAAGACGCCAACATTCTGAAGGATTTAAGGATGTGCATTTAAATGCTGATACGAAGTGTTTATAACTTTTGTAGAAATATTTTTAATGATATTCGTGTTTCTACGGCTGAAGGAAAACGAATGGCAGATAGTGAGCGCTGTCGTGATGTCAGACGCATTGAAGCAGGACTGTCAATCAAAGATGTCGGTATTTTCTTCGACATTGATCATTCGGTAATTTCTCAATTATGGAAACAATTGCAAACAAGTCAAACACTTGTCCGGAAACCTGTGCCTAGTCGTCCAAGGGTTACCACCCCTTCTGATGATCGGTATACTGCTGTAGTAGCCAAGCGGAATCGACGAACGACCTCCACAACTGTTACATAGACGGTTGCAGTGGTACTTGGGAAGATAAAAGCCGCCAGTACTGTGCGCCGGAGGCTCTATGTGAAAGGACTGTACGCCCGAGTACCGCGTGTTTGTGTTCCACTAACCGTCCAAGTCAGAGAGGTAAGATTAAAGTGGTGTCGTAGATTGGACTGTCTTAGATTGGTGCAACGTCCTGTTCACGGACGAGTCCAGATTTGACCCGGAATCAGATGATAAGCGTGTAAGTGTCTGGAGAAAACGAGGTACACGCAATCAGGCCCGGAACGTTCTCGAACCTCACGCATTCAGCGATTGCAGCGTCATGGTGTGGGCTGGAATTTCAAAGGGATATCGCACAGAGTTGCACATCTTTTAAGGCCGTTCTGTACCGGCTGCGCGGTATCGGAGTGAAGTCCTACACTCTAAGCTGCAGTAGTTAGTCCTCATTTCCTCCTTATGGACGGTAATGCCTGTCCCCATCGAGATAACACCGTTAACGAATACCTGGAATGTGATAGTATTTCTCGTTTGGAGTGGCCGGCGTATTCCCTCGAACTTAATCCTATTGAAAACCTTTGGGATGTCCTCGGGCGTGAGCTCTTTGCACGTTTACCTCCTCCAGCCAGTCTCAGAGAGTTGGAATTTACGCTATTGGAGGAATGGCAATTGCTCGCATCAGCCTCATAGAAAGTGTGGTGCATAAAAGTAAAACAAAAATATTATTACTTTATTACATTTAATTTTACTTTGATTACAATCAATAATACCGCACCTTTAAGAATAAAACCTTAAAGTTTATTTATTCTTAGTTTCGTTGATTATTTCATAATACCGTTTTAACAATCATAGGATAATTATGCAAATCATAATATTAAATTGAATTATCTAAACATGGCCGTAATATCTTAACTTATTGATCGTTAAAACATTTAAACTTTAAACACATTGTGTTATTTGCCGCCATTAAAACCAACAATTATTTTCTTTTGTGCGAGTTCCTGGCATAGAATACTTATTAGCATAATAGTACTCAATTAATTGCACCATTGTTAACTTTACAAATAAAATCATTTATTCAGAACATTATCTTAATTAATAAATTCTTTACAACAAATACTATATATTATTTGCAGAGGAGAGTTGACGTGTGAGAACAGTTACGTGAAAAGGCCTAAACTGCATTAATGACCGTCTACAATACTTGACTCGCACATAACTGTTGGTTGTCTTTAAACTACGTACTTTGTTTCTATTGCATCTCGGACTCTACAATTGAAGTTCTCTTAGGACATGGACATCTCGTTCCTGTCTCACTTGTCGAAGTGTATCTGAGGGAATTTCTGTGGAATATCTACGGAATCATCATGGCATTCTGATCCCTGGCTGGAACTCAGGTTCTGTGGCACTTTCGTTCTGTAGCTGTTAATTCATTCTCGCTCACTACTCTCTCATTGTATTCTCGTATCTCTAGAACATCCCATCTGTTGTTACCTCTTTTCGCCTGAGGTCTGACATGCCTCTTTGGTTCCTACCATTCAATTTCTGCTTATGCCCTAGGGCGAGTCGAGTGGTCTGGGTATTCGACGCCTCTTTGTCTCTGATTGGCCGACCTTGGACAATACTTCTAGACATCTTGCCATAGGTAACATCTTTAAACACTCTCGTGGCTTCACCTCAGCATCTCAGATTTAATGGTCTAGCTGACCTCTCGGGTCAAGCAGCATTAATACTGGTGTCTTTACGTCTGATGCATTGTTTGCTAACTAAGAAAACATTGTTTGCTAATAATGAACATAAAACTGTCTCACCCAGCTCTGGTGTGAAATCTATTCCTACACTTATTCTGGTCTCACAGAAAGCTTGCAAAATCGATGTAAGGTTTGTGTGAAGGTCCGGAGTCGTCACATACCATATTAATATAAGATCTGCTTGGTGTTTTGCCTTTAAACATCATTTTAGTAATGACCCAAATGTGATGTCATCATATAACTTACGAAAAGTAAATATTTTTTTTTTCATCTTTGTACATAATCTTATTTTCTTTATTGCATCAACACATTTGCTACCTTTATATACAATTTTGAGTTAATCAAAGCTTTACTTTCCCTTTTTGTTGATTTTACCGCCCGGGCTTAACTTTTGGAAGCTAGTGTACACACACACACACACACACATATATATATATATATATATATAGAAATATAAAAGTAGAAGGAAGGTAACGTAAAGTGCTTACACAAAGGCGGTAAGGGGTAGTGACCTTACTCCCCAGTTAACAACATGCATGTCTTGAATGCCGCGGCATGCACTCCTGGACGCCAGCACTGACATTAGCCAACCTCCGGAGTGATAATCAAAATCATCACAAGACCCTTGACAGGAATTGGATATGAAAAAGTAAGGACCAGGTTATAGAGACAGCCAAGTTCCTGCACATGCTACATATTTATAACATCAAAATATTCAATTCAGCAGTTTTGATGTCTGTGATGTCACAAGCATAAAGATGTTCAATCCAAATTCACAAAGTCTTCAAATATCTACACAAATTCAACCCATATATTTCGTTTTTTCTGTAGTAATTTTTGATGTAATGTATCATAAATCGTTTTGGATATTTTTGCATGAATGCCTGTAGTAAGAATTTTTTGTCACTTTCCAGTCTGGTGACGTCACTGCTTACTATTCTTTTTGTTCTTGCTAGACCACCAATGAATACATTTCTAAATATATTCATGTGTAAATTAGAGGTCCAATGTATGATACCTGCTGTAGCAATATATTAAATATACCCAAGCTTCATAAAACTCCAAAAAGCTTTAGACCAGTAACAGTTGGATACAAAACATACCTCACTAAAGCTAACAAAATGCTTCTCGCGATATTGAAACCTATCTTAAAGAAAATTAAAGATCGGGGATCTTATATTGTCGGAAATAGCTACGAAGTTATAAAGATCCTAAAGCCTAATCAAGCAAAATTATTTTTCAGAACTTATGATTTTAAAGAACTTTTTAACAATATTGAACTCAAGATATTATACCGAATACTTAACTCGTTGTACGGGGAATTTGAGATGCAGAAATATGTGGAAATCGAACGTTACAGATCTCTGATAAAGATTGTTGTAGAGGAAAACTACCTATATAACGGGTTGAATTTCTATAAGCAAATCAAAGGCATCCCCTTGGGCGGGGGATGTTCGTCAATTTTGGCGGACATCTATCTTGATCATTTTGAAAAGATGTCCCATATTAACAATGAATTGATTTACATACGTTACGTCGATGATTTGTTAATAGTTTATGAAAACGAAAATTTTCAAATGAATTTTGAATTTTATCACTCAGATCTAATATTGGAAGAAAATCCACCAACCCAGAATAATGTAATACATTTTCTGGATCTCAGTATTGATTTCAACCATAATATACTTTCATTCTATATATATGATAAAAGAATAACTTATAATATTGCTACAGCAGGTATCATACATTGGACCTCTAATTTACACATGAATATATTTAGAAATGTATTCATTGGTGGTCTAGCAAGAACAAAAAGAATAGTAAGCAGTGACGTCACCAGACTGGAAAGTGACAAAAAAATCTTACTACAGGCATTCATGCAAAAATATCCAAAACGATTTATGATACATTACATCAAAAATTACTACAGAAAAAACGAAATATATGGGTTGAATTTGTGTAGATATTTGAAGACTTTGTGAATTTGGATTGAACATCTTTATGCTTGTGACATCACAGACATCAAAACTGCTGAATTGAATATTTTGATGTTATAAATATGTAGCATGTGCAGGAACTTGGCTGTCTCTATAACCTGGTCCTTACTTTTTCATATCCAATTCCTTTGGCAAGGGTCTTGTGATGATTTTGATTATCACTCCGGAGGTTGGCTAATGTCAGTGCTGGCGTCCAGGAGTGCATGCCGCGGCATTAAAGACATGCATGTTGTTAACTGGGGAGTAAGGCCACTACCCCTTACCGCCTTTGTGTAAGCACTTTACGTTACCTTCCTTCTACTTTTATATTTCTATACATTTTTAGTGTTTTATGCTGCTGTGCGCAAGTACACTAAAATATTTATTTCAATAATTTTCTTTAGAAATATTTCTATTTTTACATATATATATATATATATATATATATATATATATATATATATATATATATACACTACTCGACATAGAGAATGCAACACCATGAAAGAGCGAATAGGACATACAGACAGAGATGGCATATATAAATAAGTTATGTTAATTCCAGAAGGATAATGCATTACAGTAATGGAGTAAACAGAGAGATCAGTAGACAGTTGGACCACCTCTTGCGGCGGTACAAACAGCAAACCTTCTAGGATCTGATGCAATGAGCGTGAGGATAGTTTCCTGGGAGATGGCTGACCATATGTCTTCAACCATCCTACATAGGTCCTCCTCGGTTTGAGGCAAAGGTATGGCAGTCCAACGACGGCCAATTACGTCCCATACATGCTCAATAGATCTGGAGACACGGAGACCATAGGAGTACCTGGTTATATTGGAATGATTGTCTTCTTTAGGTTGCCGTGTACGATCATGCAGTATTTTGTTAGAAAACAGAATTTAGCAACCACTGAATATTGGTGTACCTGCTGCAACACTTCATCCACATATCATCGTATTGCCATTGTGCCTCTGATACGAACTAGATGTGATCAGCTATCGAAGCCGATGGCACCCCAAACCATGATGCCGCGTTGTCGAACAGTATTGCGTTCAACTGTCGCAGCAGAATTGGATCTATTTCCATGTCGCCTCCAGACGGCGACTGTTATTCGAAAACCAGAACCAAAACTCGTAGCTGAACATTTTCTATGTTCCATTCAGTCGTTCAAGACGCTTGGGCCCGACATCATTGCACTCTCACGTCGGTGTCTTGTCGTCAATGGCAGTCTTCATAAAGGACAGTTTGAGTGAAAGTCGATTTCAACCAATCATCTAGAAACTGTTCACCCTGATATTGGAACATCCAATGTATTCTGCAAATGCTGCAGACTGTCGACAGCCGTGTGCGGGACCGCCACCGCATACCTTCGAATGCGTTGGTTATTAGAATATTTGTATATTAGTACAGTTTTAATCAGTTTCTTAAAAACAAACTGCAAGAAAACAAAGTATAGTAAATAACAATTTATAATATCAGAACAACTGCCATATCAGGACTAATATCAAAATACTGCACTTGTTATATATACTGAGTTTGTTCTCTTATCAAATTCCTATATTTGTATACTAATTTATTAATTCTAAACATTTTTCCAGATATTGAAATTGCATTTCCATTCAGTAATGTCAAAATTTTAAATATAATTTTATAAGAACTGCAATCCATTGTCATAATAGCGAACATAAAAAAAAGGAAATAATACTCATGGCACAGGCATACAAAGAGGGCGAATTTAACAGTAATTTTTAAGAGTGTTCTTTTGAAAGAACTTTGGTTTTCAAAGTATGTGTATTTCACAATAAGTCTCTTGAGTCAATAGCTTATTAAAAACTTGTTTAAGCTTTTCTAAATAAATTACTTACTATAAATATTTACTTTTAGAAGTATATTCCTAAAGGGTATCATTCTAATGTTAATCCTACTTCTACTATACATACCCGTATTTAAAAATTATTCAGGTTTTTTATATTTGAGGTTTAAACAGTAGAATTTATCTTTTGAGAAACATATCAGTGAAATCTCTGAAGTGATAGTTTTCACTTATCTTATGTAGGGATATTTCATACGCGAGGAAAAATGGGCAAATTGCCTCAAGAAATAAGATTTGCGAAAATCAAATATATTGTAATAATTCATTTGTAAACAACTTAAGTTCCAATATGGATTAAATCATTTATCCTCTCTTTACAGAAGGTGTCACATCCATCCAGTTGCAGGGACATGAAGAAATGGGTAAACGAAGAAAAAATGGGTAAGAAAAGAAAAAGTGGGGACATGAAAAAATGGGTAATCAAACTTACCCCAAACTGCGGAAGTTTAGATGCAATATTTGCCACCGCATTCATTATATGAGTTACCAATTGGTAAGTTTTACGTCCTACAATGTATAAGCAGCATTTCCAAATGAATTCGTTGGCATTGACTTATTGGGTTTGTATATGTCAAATACGAATTTTGTTCTGGAGCACTATTTCCAATTAGTTCTGACAATGAAGTTCAATTCACCATTTACACATTCCGTAACTTTTGTTTAATACATAAAATTAAAAACTTAATAAAATGTAATTTACTTCTACAAATTAAACTTTGAGTAGGAAGTATATCGTAATCTTGCGAAGATGATAAGAGTATTTCCCGGAAAATGTCATACACATTGGGATGATGACATTATTTATTTTTATTTTTCAAATAGACGAAAAGGGACTGTAGTGAGAATATATCAGCTGAATTCTTCCCTGTTAAGAGGAACATAAATTCAGTATTCAGGTATATTTCGTGGGTATATTCTTCACTCGGGATGCCAAACACGTCTTGAAAAAATAAACAATGCATCATGATGAAATGTTCGCAATAATTATGTGGTAAACGGAATTTAAAGTTGGCATTTTAGCTTAACTATTACTAACATATATTTAACATGGCCGTAAAATCGTACATAGTGGAGCTCATTATTAAATAGTACATTGCGTTGATTGCCGCTGATAACCCTCCAATTCTTTATCTTTCGCGCGAGATCTTTAAAAGAATATTAAATAATATAATACTAAACTAATTGCACCATTTTAACTTTAACAATAAATTATTTATTAACGACATAAAATACTTAATTACATAATTACAACAATTCTTCTTCTTATTAATTATTCCTGCAGAAAGAGATAGTATGAGACCATTATTAAAATGTCTGAAATGTCTTTAGACCTGTAATATGTGAGGAACTCATACCTTCACTTTCGGCTTTGGCCATAGACCACAATTCTTGCATCAGCAAATTGTACTGTCTGTAACTCTGCGTATGTGGCTCCATCTCGTACTGCTGGTAGCACTGCAAATTGATCTAGCTATCTTTTGAACACTCTACAACACTTGCGTCATATTTCATCCATCTAGTCTTTGTGTAATTCTTATGCTCCTTAATATCGAGCTGCTAAGTCTGTTACTATATTGATTAAGTATCCAAGTTCTTATGCCATAGGTTGTGGCTCTTTTGTCTCAGGACTGTCACACCCCTTTGCTCTCATTTGCGGCCTTAAAGGTGACGCTACAAGCTTCTTCTCAATTGGTTAACCTTTTTCCCAATGTCGTTGCTTCACCTATATCTAGTTTCGTTCCACCCCTTTGTGTCTTGACACCCCTAAATTTATGGTCTGCTGTAAACCTTGGCGTCATTCAGGCTGGAGGTATTGTCTGATGTTTCAGGCACAATAAATAATGTACATAAAACTGTCTCACCATAACAGTGTGAATTCTATTTCTGGTCTCCTAAATTATAATCACAAAAGACGGCAGATTGACGTAAAAATGATGTTTTGTCCTAATGTGTCGGTAGCAGCAAAAATGTAGGTGCAACCTGTGCACGTAAATTTGAGAGGCAATAAATTGCACTTAAAAAGTGAAAGCCAAGGTGTTGTCAATTGCAGTTAGGTGGTCGATCATCCAGGTTTATCAGTATTAAGCACGACAGAATTCTATGATAGAATGTGTTGTACTGAGTTGAAATCCCAATAAAGATTTGAACAGGAGATCTACATTGTTCTGATGATGCTTTATCCATTAAACTATTAGAACGATACTTTCTTTTACTTTTCTACATCAAATGTGAAAACAAAAGTTTTCAATTTTTGCATGATAGCAAAAATCTGCGATTTCTACGAAAATGCTAAAATTTTCAATTTTACGCTTGGCATATAACATTTAAATGTATATAGACTGGTTAACAAGTCTTGAAAAAAAAACTACTGTTTTTCTACATCTAGGCTTTTCAGCATTACTTTAAATATTGTAATTTAAATTATTATGTTTTGAATAACGGTGCCATTAACGATTTTTTGCCTAATTGTAAATTTTGCGTTTCAATATATTGTGTATTCGATACGAAGAACGGGTATAATGCTAGTACTCAATTTGTTTAAAATTGTATATACAAATAGGCCATGTATGAAGCCGAACTTATTTTTTCCGAAGTTGCATTTTTGTCACTGCATTATTGTTACTCCTGTCACTTCTAGACTAACGTTTTCACAAACTAATTACAATAATTTATGGTTGGCATATTACAAAATATTATTTAATTTGCATTATTACAAGAAAAAAAATCAAGAGAATTACATAAACTTTAGTATGTTTTTTTAATTAATAGCAAAACTAACACTTTTAATTTTCAGCTCTGTCCAATTTTAGGAAATGGTGTATAGTTTTGCCCAATAATATTACATTTTCTTCGTTTGTAGTGAAATTCATGTGATAGACACATAACATTATTTTTTACTTATAGCTAACAAGATTGAAAATTCTTAATTCTATAAATTTACATGCTGGTTTTTATAAATTTACATGCTGGTAATAATTTTTCTAATTAATTTAGGCTATGAAAGTAAAATAACATATACATTCAGCAATTTTTATTAAAATTGTTATTTCAGAAGTATATTTTTATGACCATGTTTTACATTTTATATAAGATTGAGCCGATACAATAACACACACTTAACTGAGTATAAAAATATTCTTTAAAATATATTGCCACAAGTGATAAATTTTTAATATCTAAACTTTTAAAGAATCTGCACAAAAATGTCTTTCCTTTTCATATATTTAATTTCAATTCTAGTATTTTTGGTTTTATTCGAATAAAAAAGTTTTCATTAAAAGTATAAACTGCACTAAAGATCGAAGTAAAGAAATTCTAAAATATTTTTCGCAATACTTTTAATTCTAAGCGTCAAAATATTCAACGTATTTTTAGTTTTTTTGGCTAAAGTTTTTCATTTTTCCAAGTAAAAATTTGTTAAAAATGTACTAAGTATAAATAGGCTTTAAATGAGTAAACATACATAATTAGCTATTGACACAAGATATATAATTTTGAAAGCCTCAATGCTGTTCGGAAGACATAATTTTTTCAAGAGCTTTTACATTTTTAAAGAGCTTTCCGTTTTTTAAAATAGTTTTTCACCATTTCTTGTAATTTTACCTTTCATGTACATGAAATATATTTTTTGAAAAAATATTTACCTTGACAAACTTACAGTACGTTTAAGTTTTATATACAATAGTATATGATAAAGCAACAGCAATTCTAGTGTATGATAGTGCAATTACAATGTTTTTAAATTATTTGTTAACTATAAATAAATTAGTGTAAGATAAAACAATTACATAATTTAATATACTGTTGTGGATAAAATTAATGTGTGGAAAATAAGTACTTATTAGGGTGAGTGTGTGTGGGGGTGGAGGGGATAACACGTCATTCATTCTTAAGTCTCGGTATAAACGTGTTGTTTTACAGTGGATCCTTCGCCATTGTGATTTGTACGGCTTCGAGCAGGCAGATTTTCTTGCCAAAAATGGTGATGTGCTGATACACTGTTCAAAAAGAGAAAATATTTTCACGACAAAATTATTTATAACACAATTTATGAATTCGACGTACCAACAGGAATTGAAAAAATAAATGGATAACGAGTATGGAAGAGTATGGATGTTCCCTGGATTTATCTGATAAACCCATACCGGAGACAGTAGCTGTTCTTCGCTTGCTGACTGGGCATGACTGCCTTGCTGTCAATTTGCGTATTGGTATTTATTACTAAGACTACCTGTCTGTTATGTGATGCTAATAAACCTATGGACAGACACAGCCTGTATTGCTGTGAAGCCCTCTATAGTGTTACTGAGGCTTCCAGATATTGGGAGGAGAGAAGACTATTGGGGCGATAATCTTCGCTTATATTTTAAACTCTTGTAATTTTCCGAATTGTCAGTTCTTTTGTCAACATTTGTTCTTGATCTTGTTATTTATGTTAATATTTTTGTACTTATGTATTTTTTTCATGTGCCCCAATCATTGAAAATAAAAAAAGTTTTTCTCCTTTTAAATAGGTGGTGCTTGTACTGTCCTAATACTTGTGGATTACAGTGAAATCAACTTCTCGCAGACAAACAGCGCAAAAGTCATGCTTTCCAACAGAATAACGTACTGAAATTGAAAATATTGATACATTCGCTGTTTAATGAGTCGGTTTGTTCTACGGATTTCACCGGGTGTTCTCAGGGTTTTGAGGTTTGAGTTTTGTTCTCAGGAAAAGTCCCTGTTTGCCAGGAGATAATCACTGTTCTTTGATTTACTAGCGGCCGAGCTCTGCTGTTGTTACAATTACAATGTAACATTGCTGTTACATTGTTGATACACATTTCCTGTTACAATTACTACAATTTAATTAAAAAAGTGGAAACCCAGTAAAATTAGAACTGAATCCCTTAACCTACAATAGTATTGACTCACAAAGAAAATAATTAAATGAGTGTTTAAAATCATTTACTAACTCAGATAATGAATATAATCCCAGTCAATTTTTCCAAAAATATGTTAATCAACATACAACTGGAACATTCTCTCACATAATCATTAATGCAACAATGGCAATCGAATTAAACAGACTATAGTGCAGTCTTTCGCAGATGAAACACAAAATTAGCATTGATTTTATGAGGCACTTCTGGCTACAATGATACTTGTGTGTGCAATGATCTTCATAAATTAAATTCCTATGCATGCAATTTAAGCGACAGATAGTTCCCATTGCAGAGATGGTGGATATTTAGCATTATTTCGCATCATTTATTTAAATGGGTTGAGTCAGACACATAATTATCTTATTATAATTATCATTTACTGAAAGCCTGAATTAGTTAGAATAATTTAGTTTCACACTTCACATTCCGCAGTATAAAATTACGGATCTCTGCAATGGCAAGGTTCTATGGTATTATGTTCCAGATATGTCCAGCTGTGTTTGAATGCATAATATTATTTGTGTATAGTTATTGATAACCAATGCATATAGTGGACAGATATCACTTAATTCAATCGAGTCGGTTAGAAGTTTTTGAGTCACACACATATCATAACAAATACGTACAAACACGACTATGTTGATTTAATGGCCGGGAGAAGTATATTACTCTTGAAAAACATACTAAATTAAATATATTTGGTTTTATAAAATTGACGCATCATAATATATGCAAAACAAACCCTCACGAATATTTAAAATGGAATATTTACTTTCTCAAACTATATAATAATGAGGAAGTATTGTATTCATCGAAATTTTCGAATTCGATATTTCGATGCCAATATAGTTTTTAGGACCTCCTGAACACCTTCTGATAATTTTTAGAGAGTTGTCAGTCTGTCTGTCCGTCTATCGTCTATCTGTGGTCGATTTTTTGAGCACATGATAACTGCCATAAATATTAATAGATTTTTACGAAACTCTATATTCGAATATGTTAACGAAAAATATAGACGTAGATAGAATTATTTGAAATTCGAGCGAAAACTTTTTTTACATTTTCTTAAGATGGTTGCATAGGGCAAAATTGGACATAATGATGACCAGAAAGAGATCACGAAAAGATCACGAAACATTACATTGAAAAATAGCCACAATATATTTTTTGCGTTCTTTATGTCATTAGCCCTGTCTCGGCTAGGGGGAGTTACCCGCAAAGCATATACATTACCAAACTTAATATAAATCGAAATATTTTATCAAGCCCTTTAAAATGAAGGGAAATATGCTGTATTTGTGATCATCTGGAACAACAACACCGATTTTTAAACTTTATTTTCTTTCAAAATTGACCTTTTGCTTACGGGTGGGACAGCGTCACTGCCAAACGAAGAAGCCCCTTTGTAATGCCTGCAAAGAGGGATTGAACTATTTGAGATAGGGCATGTCAAATCCCTGTTTTTAGAGCTTCTTCGTTTGAGATTGACGCTGTCCTATCCGTAAGAAAAAGATTAACAACAACAACAAAAGATAAATAACATAACACGCTACTTAAAAATTGTGGTATGAAAAAGTTAACTTGAGCTACATTCTACTTTAATTCTATACTGAATGGGGCAGTACACATTTAATATATTGTTGCTCAGTTGGCGATATTTCTCATAATTTGTCAGAAAGGTCAATAAACCCGGAACTTTAAATATTACAATGGTTACCTGTAAATGCCATTGCACCTAGGGGACGTGCACTAAGCGGTGAAGACATTTTGTTAGGTAAAACAATATAATAAACACTCGAAATGTGATTTGATTTTACTTTTTTGTTATAAATCACCTATTTCGGTTCAATGCATAACATTTTAAGATCAACTAAATCTTATATATATTGGATAACACGAAAATTATCAAAAAGACAATATATATATAAATATATATATAAATATATATATATATATATATATATATATATATATATATATATATATATACTACAAAAATTATTATTTACCGTGATAAATTTTATATTTTAATATTTCTTTATTCTATTGTGCACCAAATTCTTTAGCAAGACTCAATTTAAATAATTATTTATTCTAAACAAAGATCTCTCCAGAGTTTATTCTTGATTTATGAATTACTACCTATTTTTATTTGTAATGCTTTAATTAAGAAATTGCTTTAATTATAAATCATTTTTAATTTGAATTTCTATTATTATAAGCGACACAATTTTTAATTTTACTAACAAAATAAAAAAATAAAATAGTTCCATTAAATCATATTTATATCATTCTTCTACTCATAGAGTTTCAAGAGATTTTAATTTGGTATAAAAACATAACATAAAAGCGTGTTTTGAGGAAAACGTGATTAAATCTCATGGGCAAACATCAAAGCAGCAGATTTAATGTTTTATTATTTTTCATATCTAACGATGAATGAAAGTACGATAAACTTGTGTTGTCACTAATACTTTTAGGCTTTATTGGGCATCAAAGATTTTTTTAAATTCTAATCATATTTTTTAACCATTTTAAAGTTGCACCTTTAAAATATATATGATATTATTTTGAATTCGTATGTATCCATCTTATCACTCCATCTAATTTATCCATCACCTTACCCTATCTAATATGTCTATCTCATTGTCTTAGCCGCATATTTTTGCGATCCTGTATGTAAAAACAAAAACGCTACTAAAGACAGCCTTTGAATCATCATAGTCTTAGAATTAGGTATGCATCTGCATGAAAATCAAAAATACACATGTTTAATACATCGGAGTGGAAAATGTAGGCGATAAAAAAAATAAATAAAAATATGGAGTGGTTAAAAGAAGGAACTACGAGTATTAGAAAAATAATCACATTTACTTTCATTGTTGGAAACATGGTAAAACCATCTATTTTTTATTCTTCTTACTTTAACAAAGTCTTTATATTATATCAGTTGAAATTGTATATTAAATGTGAAGGCACCTGATCACTCCCCCTCACACACCCTTTAGTCTAGTTGTATTTTGTGCTTGGTAGTTACAGATTAAATTTCATTAAATGTTTCATCAAATATTTTAGGAGTAAATATACTTTCCTGTTTATTGAGAGTAAAAATTATTCATTGAGAGCCTTTTTTTTTGTATTTATATATGTATTTATATGTCTATATTATTATTTTAAAAATAGTATTTTCCGTAAAATATACTGATTCAATGCCACGTGCATTGTCAAGTACATTTCAGTCCCTCTAAAGCAATTCAGGGGCTGATCTGACGCAGTTCCCCAAGGCCACTACCACAAACTGAATTAACCCATACTCAAGTTATAAAGACGTTTACATTTGAAATATGTATGCAGTAAAACCTGCACACGAACACATGTATCGTGATTTGCGTATAATTATTCAATACAGCATTCTGGTGGTATTCTTTCTAATATAATTACAGTAGGTACCGCTTAATGTGATCGCTTTGGGACAGATGCTATTTGATAACAATAACCGATTGATAACAATAAACAAAAAGTATCAGAAACATAAAATTTTGATTTTAAAAGTTAATATTTACTGTATTTTTGCAGCTACTACAAATTTAAAAGATTCACACAAACACTATTTTAAACAAATCGTTAAAATAGATCAATTAAAAAAAGTCTTTCAAAGTTGTCTGCCTTGTATTTTGTCTCAGCAAATTATTTATAAAACTTTCATATCTGTACTGTTCGCGAAAGTCCCCAGCAGTGCCTCTGTGTTGCACTCCGAGTCCCAAAATACGGAGAGCCTCTCTCATTTCAGTAGCAGTTGGAGGATTCTCAACAAGGTTTTCAGCTTCGTCCTCATCTTCATCCGATGCTTTTTCATCGTTTTCTTCGATAGAACACGATACAGCTCGGCATACATCTTCATCAGTCATTGTTGTAGCCACTTGGGCATTCTCATCTATAGACATCCATTCTGCAAAGTCATTTTCAGTCATGTCGGATGGTACGAGTACTGTTTCATCGAATTCCGATACATCCATACCTTCGTCCGCTTTAACGATTCCACCGTGCGAGAAACAGTTCTTAATTGTATTCTCGGACACTCGATCCCACGACATTGTCAAAAGATGGAGAGCCTGAAGGACATTCGTCTTCTTTGCTAACGTTTTTTCACTCAGTTGTTCCGTACCTTCCATATTTTCCAAAACCCTAGTGCGCATTTCTCCACGGTAATACGCTTTCATTGCACGAATTATTCCTTGGTCACATGGTTGGATAAGTGATGTAGTGTTGGCAGGTAGGAGAATTTTTTTGATATGCTTTAATGTGACATTTACATCGTGGGCTCTGCAGTTATCGATGAGTACGACGATATTGTGATCTAATTCTTTGTCCCACTTTAGAAGCCATTCGCTGAATAGAGCAACTGTCATCCACGCTGTTTTATTGGCAACATAATCAACAAGCAATTTCTTAACATCCTTAAAGCATCTCGGATTTTTGGTTTTTCCGATAACAAAGAGTTTCTTCTTCTTTCCAGTCATGCTCGCACAACAGAGTACAGTTATACGTTCTTTTGAAATTTTGCATCCCTTAGAGCTCTCGTTTTTGAACAGGTACGTATGTTCAGGCGAGGAACGAAAATAAAGTCCAGTTTCGTCAGCATTGTAGATGTTTTCTGGTGAATAATCAGCGATTATTTTCGGCCATTCTTCGGAAATCCATGCCTTTGCAGCTGGAAAAGCGGCATCCTTTTCTTCCCCATGGGTACGTTTGAACACAATGTTCTCCCTTTTTCTCCAGCGATTAAACCACCCGTCCGTTGCGACGAAATTTTTTTTGCCCATTTTAGAAGCAAGATCTTCAGCTTTCTGCCGCATTAAAGGACCGTTTATGCGTGCATCCTTTTCCCTAACATTGGCAAACCACAGTGTCAAAGCCGATTCGACTTCTCCACATTTCCCAGTACGTCTTCACTTACAGTTCAAATTTGCGTTCAACTGCGCTATTTTTTCAATCTCGTCGCGATTCTTTAACATTTTACAGAGTAATGGCTGAGAGATTTTTAGTGCAGCAGCAGCATTTCTTTGACTCATCTTGGGTAAATTATCAAAATGTCAATTTTGTCCTTAACAGTTAAATCATTGCGGTTTTTTTCCATTGCTAAAATGCTTCACCATTTGCAATAAAGTTTGAAATGCAACTTTACAGAGAGAAAAAATTCTACAGCTTATAACAGTCCAAGAACTTTGCTTACTGATAAGAAAATAACTCAACGCTTTTCCTACGCCCACACCATTCTCAAAGGTGGAAAAGGGGGAGAGAAATCACCACCTGCAGAGCTGGCGCCAAGCGCCGCGATTCCTGCACGTGCGATTTCTGCACAAAGGGCCCCTGTTTAGGGATTCTCCCTTTACTTTTACGTATATGGAGTTTGGATTTTTTGTTGAGAGAATGAAAAAAAAAAAAATTCGAAAATGGTACAAGAACGACGAAAGTGAAGTGATAAAGTGATAACAATAAACGAAGGCGCTGATTACAAAAACCGATTTTTTTAACATGTGTTAATATACAAGCGTTCGGGACTTCGCGATTCTGATAACATTAAACGAATGATAACATTATCCGCGATCACATTAAGCGGCACCTACTGTATATATATAGTTTTGACTAGCTTCCACTAATACATTAATGATATTTGATTAGTCAAAATTCGCTACATTTGGTTAAATAAATAATTTTGCAATAATTTTAGTTCTATTTAACGTCCCATAGCACTATGTATCTAATGAAATACAAAAGTATACTTGATTTTATTAGACACTTATAACAAAATACATGCTCCTTCCTACAACTATAACGATGGAATAGATCGTCTTGGGTGTGCAATTTAAGACACTAAATAGTTTTCATTGCATAGACGCTGGATATTTCGCTTTATTCCACAGTTCTTATTTATATGGCCAGATTCAAGCCTATAATTCCTATTACATTTATCATTTGTTGAAGGCATCTAGTGGGTAAGAGTGTGTCTTGCTATCATCGCGAAATAATAATCGGTCACTGCGGAAAACTGTTAAATAAATCCGCATCCATATCTTTATTATAGCTGCACATGAAGCAATGTGAATGGATATTTATCTATAAATAAATGTAGAGTTCCTATTATAGTCCTTAAGCACTCTAATTTATTTTTAAGGTAAGGCTAATGAGGGTATACGTTAGGTCTATCTAGATACCCTGTCGAATAAAAATAATTGTAGCGTCCCTTAGTTGGTACTTTTAAACATTTGCGGACTCGGCAGTACATATATATAGACTAGAAAAGTCAATTACAATGCTGTAGCTCATTGCCTAATGAGTAGGAACAGACATGGTAAAATAAATGACACTTACATAAGCAGAAATCTAGTACAGTCTGTTCAAAATGCATCCGTCTGAAATAATGTTCTTTTGACTTCGAGAAAGAATATTACAGCGTACTTTGTCAAACATTTCAGGTGCTAGCGTGTTGCAGTCCTTGATGTTATGACTTTTTGACATGTATTTATTAATTCCGTACCACATGTGTGTTCCTCACCGTTTGTGTGTTCCTCATGCCGATTTCTGCTAATTAAGCAATTCTATGCAACTGATATTCTTCACTCTTTGATAAATTATCGGTCATTTCGTGTTTCTTGTCTTTGTTCTTTCTTTTATTTGTAATTGACGAACATTTTTTGATACTCAATTGAAGAATCATATTTTGGATTTTACAACGCATTTCAACAACCCATTCTTTACAACAACTCATAAAGGCGTAAATATGCTTATTCAATAAGCTTTACTTAATATTTATGGAAGCACCTAACCTATAAATAACTCCACAATCAAATATTAAAACTAACATATTTATTAAGATGGAAAACAATCTTTCAGAGCCACCTTTTCATATCAAAGTAAACTACAAAATCAGTTGCCACATTGAGTAACATAAAAGCAAACCCTTTACGGTTATGGGTTTTCCAGCGCATCTATATCAAAGAGGGAGAACTATTTGTTTTACACCACTGATGCGTTTATGCATCTTTTTAATCATGGGTACTCCCCTTTCTCATCCTCTCTACAGAAATCGTTAGTTGTTCCCTCACTAAATTCTCGACAATTAAATTTGTATAAAGCGGTAATATTTCTAAACCGATGTTTTGTAGTTCATTGTTTATAACCAACAATATTTACAGAATTATTAAAACTAAATGTGATACCAGGAGACAATTATGTAATTTTGATATTTATGACTTTGTGCAACGAAACAAAGCGCAGACTAAACCAAGCTTCATTGGAAAATCAAGTAGTCGATGAGGCAATTGGCGCTTCATCGTACTGAGGAGCAACAAATGGTTGAGCAGAGGGCGTATCTGGACCTGAGGCAAAATGATATAACAACAAGGAGATAATTCAATGACTATTCACGCAATGACTGTCCAAGAATGTTGAGATTCACAAAGAAATTGGTGCAGAAGCTATGTTGTTCATAGAAACTATAATTATCTAAAATTTCAGAGAGTCGTGTTTTTAAGCAGTGTAATGGTTATTTTGAGTTTTGAGAATGTGTCAGAAAAAGAAGTGACAAATATTCCAAGTATGCTGAGAAAAAAGAGGTATGCGTCAGTCTGCGTATATTGACTTGTTGATTTTGGAATAATATTATAAGATCTGGTCTTACAAGTGCATTTTCCTTTCCTTAAGCGTTTATTAAAATTATTGTAATTTCAATCATAACAATAATATATGTGAATAAATAATATTTATTTTAAAAGTTACAAATGTGGAATTTAATGTGTAGTGTTTTAAATAATGATTATATTTAAGGATCTCGTGCAAAGATGTAATGGTGAGCTATTGCGGCAAAGATGCAAATGTGCGAACTTTTCGATTCACGATCACTATTAATTAAGAATAATAATTTAACCCACAAAATATAGTTATATTTATGAAGAAAATAAACTCCAACTTAATGTTTATTATTTTAGCCACACTGAAATTATTAGATTAGGATCTTACCTTCAATGTAGTTAATTCCAAAGCAAAATAGAAAAGCTGTTTTTTGGAGGATGGAGTAGCTCAGTAAAGAGATGAACATTGCAATGCGAACACAGTCTATGTATAAGCCTACAAAATGTATACCTACAAACTGTACAAGCAAAATATTGTGAATGTATTATTTCTCTCATGCTTTATATATACATCAGATTAACATTTAATCGTATAAAAAATTGTTCAAAGTATTATGATCACATAAGCAATAAAATTAAAAACACATATCATAAATATAAAAGGTCATTTAAGCAAATAAAACCATCCTATAAGACGTACAAATGTTAAAAGCCCAGAGCGCTTTCGGGTATCACTAGCATCGGCTACCCTTCATCAATGGCTATATGAAAATTTTTTTCATATAGCTACTCTATTTCATATTATCACTCTATTTCACTCTATTTCATATATCTAGGAGTGTCTTTAATTTTATTGCTTATATATTGAAGTAGACGTGATACCACCTTAATTATTATGATCATTTTATAAAAGTCAAACATTTGGCCATATAAACTGTACAATAACGCTGATATCATATTATTGAACATCGTACTTTTTACCAATTGAAGCACAGATATGCAATTTATTTTGGGGGCAGTTGGCCCTTATTTTTTACTATTACCTTGAACTAAAATTTATTATTTATATCTACAAAGACTTCAGTTTGAAAATTATTTTAATAAATTGAGTAAAATTTCCAAATTAGTTCTTACATCGATAAGTGTTGTAAAAGATCAAAATAAAATACTCTGGATTGCAATCATGCACGATGCCTCGTGAATTTCGCGTTAAAACAGCACTCTAAAATGCAGCTGATCCTTCTTATCTACAGTCTGTGATTGGCAGTTTCTAATCTGAACTGCCCTTGAAGCCTAAAGAATAGCAGGATGATACCGCATTGGAAATCATTTTCATTTGAAATAATGTTACAGTTTAAACAAGCATTTTATCCTAATTTAACGAATCACTAATTTAACGAAATATTATTTCTCTAATTTAAACGAACCTTATTACTTTCCTTATATACAATCATGTATAAAGAAAGTATTGTGGCGGACGGGGTCGAAAAGTCAAATTCGAATTTTCGACGGGAGAGCACGTTTCGTGCATCCCTGATCATGAATCCAACATTTTTGAAGTGATGTCTGTGTGTGTGTGTGTGTCAGTGAGTCTGTGGAGACGATAACTGACGAACGAATGGACCGATTCGAACGAAATTTGGTACAAAAATCACAACCCATAAACGCTGGAAGCTTATTGGTTTTAAACGTAATCGAATGTTCAGAACCCCCCAAAATTTTCGAGTGAATTTTTAAAAAAATCGTCAAAAAATCAAAACCTCTAATAAAGTTACGCAAATAGACATTTCTTATGTAATTTTTCATTAGAAAATGATTGATATAAATTTTAGAACGCTAACATGAACTGTTCTTGAGATATTGCGCATTTTTCAAAGAAAATATCAAAAAATCATATAAAATAAAAAAAAAATATTTCCTATTGAGAAACATGTTCACTTTTCATATGTAATACCATGCGATAAATGTGGTGACATCATTCTCATGAATCTAGCTCGTTCCATTCATGAAAAAGATACTTTAAGTAATACTTTTGTATTTTCACGCCAATAATCATTAATCTGCTGTAAGAATAACTTATTTCTTCGTCCATAGCGCTTGGCGAGATTTTGGTGACGAATTTGATGAGATGTCGCCAACTTGGCGACTTTTTTCAATGTTGCTAAATTAACGAAAAACTCGCCAAATGGATAAAAATGACGCAAAATCAATGAAAATGACGACTCATTGACGAAAATTCAATATCTGGGAAATAATATAAATATCTACTATAATAATAACCTTTATTTTACTGTAAAAGTAGTAAATTCATTGCATTATATAATGAAAGTCATGTGCTGCCCATATCACATTTTTGTATTAAATAAACATTCTTGTAATAATATCCATATCATTTATTAACCATTTCACTACTTATTTAAAGAAAAGCAAAATTGTTTATATATGTCACTTCAAATCAATATTCTATGTTCAAATACAAGCATTACTAAATATATATCATTAGTTCAGCAATTTTAGACGATAAATAACTTTCATTGAATGAACTCTGGGAATTTGGCTTTACTGCACAGCTATTATTTAAAGGTCTGGAGTCAGACTTAGTTATCTTATTATAATTATCATTTACAGTAAGCATCCAGTAGTTAGAGTATTTCGCTTCTGCCATTATGTATCCCGCAGAGTACAATTATAGATGTTTGCTGTGGAATAAATATTTCTATGGAATAATGGGGTTTCTAGACCGGCATTTACTGAACCTGTATATTGAGCAATATGTATGGTTTATTATCTATTGCAATTCATATATGCATATTGCCAGTGATGAATTTGCCATCTGAACCAGTTGTAGGTAATTTGATATTTTATAGGCAACATTATCCATCACGTGGGATAATTTAAATCAACTCAGCTGAAACAGATTTATGACGAAAATGATCAGAAGGTTTTTATTCATACAAAATATATTGCTTCCCCAATATTACGTAATATGGCCATAAAACAATTTCCCCTATTTACGAGTTTCTTATAGTAACTGCGCTTTTCGACAAATACGGATGTCATGTGAGCTTCAGACGTTTGAACATGGATGTAAAAGTAACCTTTTCTAACTTCATGCGTTTTAATGTATGATCTCGAGATTTATTCCGATCATGGAGTTAGAAAGGAGGAGATAAAACTCCTATGGATGAAACGCTTGAAAATGCCATAATGCTTTGAGAATTATATCTAAGTGTCGCTAGTGTTTGCAAAGTATTTGCTATTATTAGTTGACACTATAGAAAGCGTAGTATATAGTTTATGTATTTTTAATACATTTTAAATTAGTGGATTCCTTAATTATGAGTATAATTAACCAGTATATTTTCATAGTTGTAGGATAGAGTACAGAATATGTAGAGAAAAAAATGAATTGGAAAATAAAATAATTTTGAATAGGTAGGAATATTCTTTAATGCTTCAGTTAGTCTTGTGCGTTGTACTAATAATTAATTTTTACAAAATTGACAGCTTAAATAAGTATTTTAGGTCTTTCGCCATAGAAATGCATACAATACAGGACTACTTAACTTATCCCAGCGCCATCTGAATTATTGTCTCAAACCATATTGGCGTTTTCTTAATATGAAGATTTAACTCCTTAACTTTACCTCCATGATTCAGATATTATGAGTCGAGATGTCACGGCTAAGGTTTCAGCGTTCGAAATACGGAAAGTTCGAATATAAAGAAATATGAAAAAAAACGATTCTACTTCGTGTTTTATGTTAATTCTTAAATGTAATAGTTCTATGTCGATTGTATTTAAAAGTGATAGTTCTACGTTGATTTTGGGGCTAGCAATAAAATGCTAATACTTAAAATTTCCCAGGGTACAGAAAAAGTGGAAAGAAAAAAGTGGAGCATTATAATTTTCTGCAATTTTCCGTAAAACCGTAGCCATCAGAGCTCTGTTAAATTTATTTGCATAAATCTCGGACGCATATTTTTAGGCGCATGTCCAAATATCACATGTCATCTCTATTCGTCAAAAAATGTGCTCGTGAAGCTCTGACTTTCTATAAATCTAATTTATGACCACTCTAAAAGTATTGAATTTTCGATTTTAATGGATGCGGGAATTGACTATTATGCCCTTATGATTAAGTCCTTAAAATAATACACTAAATTAAAAAAGACTGATTATAAAATATAATAAAAATAGAAAGCGTTAGAATAACAACTACAAGTACATATACTTTTTCATTTATTGCACTGTCTCTTACATCGATTTAAATTTCATTACAAGTTATTGTTGTTTCACAAACCATTACTTTCCTTATATACATAATGTATAAGGAAAGTATTGTGACGAAATCGAAAATTCGAATTCGAGTTTCCGACAGGAGAGCACGTTTCAAGCATCCCTGATCACGAATCAAACATTTTTGAAGTGATGTCTGTGTGTGTGTGTGTGTGTGTCAGTGGGCCTGTGGAGACGATAACTGACGAACGAATGAACCGATTCGAACGAAATTTCATGCAAAAATCACAATCCGTAAACACTGGAAGTCTAGTATTTTTAAACGTAATCGAATGTTCGGAACCCCCCTAAATTTTCAAGTGAAATTTTGATAAAATCTTCAAAAAATCAAAACCGCTAATGAAGTTACACAAATAGACATTTCTTATGTAATTTTTCATTAGAAAACGATTAACATAAATTTTAGAACGCTAACATGAACCGTTCTCGAGATATTGCACATTTTTCAAAAAAATTATCAAAAGTCATATAAAATAAAAAAAATATATATTTCCCATTGAGAAACATGTTCACTTTTCATATGTAATACCATGCGATAAATTGGGTGACATCATTCTCGTGGATCTAGCTCGTTCCATTCATGAGAAAATATACTTCGAGTAATACTTTTGTATTTGAACGCCAATGGTCATTTATCTGCTATAAAAATAAATTATTTCTCCGTCAGTAAAGCTTGGCGACATTTTGGCGATGGGATTTGGCGGAATGTCAACAACTTGGTGACTTTTTGAAATGTCAAATTAACGAAATCCTCGCCAAATGGATTTAAATGACGCTAAATCAATGAAAATGACGACTAATTGTCGAAAATTCAATATCTTGGAAAGAATATAAGTATCTACTATAAGAAAAACCTATTTTTTTTACTGTAAAAGTAGTAAAAGTTATGTGTGGCCCACATCAGATTTTTTTTATTATAACTTTATAACAATAATGCATGAATCAATACTATTTTAATATTAAGCTGAAAGGTAGGCATGCGCCTCCATATTACTTTCATATACATGCAAATGACCCTTGATTGAAATAAATTCAATTTTGCAGTTCTCCGATAGAATGGAGAAAAAATCAACATAATTTAAAACACATCAAGTCTTAGTCCTGCCATTATCGTCTTATAATAATGCATTTAATGTCGTATAATTTATGTCTTATTATATCGTCTTAAATATTGCATTTGCCTTAAATTGGAGACGGTGAATATTCTCCAATTTATAGTAAATGCAATATTTTAAAATTAATTTTATATATCGTTCTAAGATTTAATTCATGTAAACACAGTAATGCCATCATTTAAATATAAATGTGTCGTTCCGTCATTATTTAAGTATTTAATAATATTCTCTAGGCATCTATGGAAACTTCGAGAATACTTTTCTCTCATCATTGAATAGAGGTGCCTATTGAATTGAAGGTAAACTATAGTATATTCGTCAGATGAAAAAATAATGTACTTTTTCTCATTTACCTAAAATGTGTTTGATAATAAATAAAAAAAATCTGATGTGGGCAACACATGATTTTCCTTATATAATACAATGAATTTACTACTGTTACAGTAAAAAAATAGGTTTTCCTTATAGTAGATACTTATATTCTTTCCAAGATATTGAATTTTCGACAATTAGTCGTCATTTTCATTGATGTAGCGTCATTTTAAAATGTTTGATTCGTGATCAGGGATGCTTGAAACGTGCTCTCCGGTCGAAAATTCGAATTCGAATTTTCGACCCCGTCACAATACTTTCCTTATACATTATGTATATAAGGAAAGTAATATATAGTTTAATGATGTAAAGCGAGTTATTATTTACAATAAGATATTTAAAAATAATCATACTAAGCTTTAAAAAGATTCTGATTATTTAAGAAATTATTATAAACTATTGTGGCTAGGATGCAATTTTAAAAATAAAATAATAATAATAATAATAATAATATAAGAATGTAAGAAATAATATTATTATTATTTATATGAAATGAAAGAAATATTATTATTATTATTTATATGAAATATAAGAAATATTATTAATATTATTTCTTAGCTAAAGCACAGCAAAATAGCTAAAGCGAAGTTTAAAAGTTTTCGAAGTTTTTATTATTTTAAATTTCCTAGTACAATGTTTTTCGTTAGTATGAATACCAAATTAAAAAAAATATGTATGACAATTATTATTAGCATTTTGAATCTGGAAATATACTGAAATATTTGAAAGGACATGTATATTTACCAGAATTGCGGGTCACGTTTCACATTGTAAAGATAGAAGTGAGTCACACATAAAATACCTTCTAGAAAATCTATTATACAAAATTTTGAATTTGCATTTCCTGTTGAATAAATTATAAATATTAAAAACAAATTTTAGTTCGAATTTTATACAATAGTATTTGAGATCCTAAAAAATTCGCTCCTTTAACTCTTGTTCGATTTTAAGTTGCCTTCAGCAACTGTCATTTTTGCTACAGTCAAATTTAGTTATCCCACTGCGCTTATTTTTAAAGCATCCGCTTGCGGTTGATAAAGTTAATATTTAAATTTCACATATGAAATTTGAATACTGCTTGTTTGCGTTAATATATAATCTTGAAATAAACTATTTGAATTCTAACGATACTACGTTTACTACATACATCTCCAGACAAACGTCTTAGGTAAACCCCACTAAATAAACAATCAACTGATACTTGTGACAATATAATTTTCGGTATTTCATTAAAGAAAGCAAATATAGAGAAATGGGTTGAATGCAATTGTATTTTGAGCCCTCTTTTTCAGGGCAATTAACGGTGTGTTCTCTTAGCAACCGTTAAGAGAGTAAGAAAAGACGCTACATTCTGCAAGTAGCATTCCGCTACTGGAGGCTATCTACGAACGGAATATATTCGAAAAATTTGATAGATATTTAAATATTTGTAAAAAAAACCCTCATTTTTCGGAATAAAAATAAGGACCTGTGAAAATCGTATCTTCACATTCAAAAATAAATTAGACCCTCGGTTTCTTTTAAGGGGAGATAGGTAAGTTTTCAAGAACCTCTAGAAGCCCGAATTTTGGGTGATAGTTTTTTATATACACATTTATAATAACGAGTAAAAATTTAATTCATATATATTTTAAAATATTCCCCGTTTTGGTGATTTAAAAACTATCTCCATCGAAATACTTTTCAAGCTACGGTCTTCTAAATTTGTCATCGTAAATTTTAATCTCTTATCTCTCGAGAAGTGCAATTGGTTTCGTTGTCACTTATTTGTTAATGTTTTACAATTATATTGATGATTCAATATCTTTCTTCTTAAACTCTCGTTTAGTAGAACTTCAGAACAGAACGCTCCTTCCATATGGGGAGATTTGAATTATGTCGATTTTTAAATAGGGGTGGATTGAATCTCCTTGAATGAATATTTACGAAATCTGCGTTCTCCATGGTGCATTAAGGATCGGAGATGATGTAGTATATTCTATTACGGATATTTGCTTCTACCGGTGCTTTCGCGGACGCTCGCTTGCTGAAGAGCCACGTTTGCTCTGAATTTAATGAAACAAGAATTTAATGCACGTTGTAATTTAGAGTCTGCAATGAATCCACTCGACCACACCAAATTTGAATCCAATTTTTCAGCGTTACGACTCTTGTGTACACGGCAGACGGGAGGGGGGGGGGGGGAGAAAGGCTTTTCCGCCTGTGCAGCGGTCTTAGCATTTGCTAAAAATCTTATTGCTACGAAAGTCAGTTGCTATATGTATTGAGTGAGTACTGATGACATATAGCATTGATTACATATAGCATTGATTATACAAAAGCTTCAAAACTAATGCATCAAACATTCAAGGGTGATAGAACACACATATCGAAACAAACACTTTTCTTCATAGAATGCATGGTTGCAAGTGAAGCGGTTACGCTTTAGGGGGCGCTTGAGGGTTCTTTCAGGTACGTGTATAAAAGCGGTGGTTTTCACATGGAAGGTCATTATAGCGACTTGAAATGCATCAGTTTACTAATGTGGAGAAGGCTGACATGCATTTTGCCTACGGTCTTGCAAAGATACGGTCTTGCCGAAGATAATGGTCGGAAAGCTCAAAGACTTTACTGAAGCCGTTTCAACAAGCGTGTTTCGAAATCAAGGAATGCTTTCTCGCTTACACCGCCAACTGTTTGAAAGGGGATCCTTCAGTGCTGCCATACATTTGTTTTGCCTTAAATAAAGCATTGTTTCGATGTTTCGTCTCAGTCCTGTTTTTTCGTTGCGTACCACTCTGTGTGTATGTGGAGAAATGGTAAGCGCCCTCTAGCGTGTAACCGCTTCACTTGAGACCAAGCACTCTATGATGTAATTTGTTTGTTTCAATGTGTTTTATCACCCCTGAAACTTTTCTGCATTAGTGTTGAAACACCCTGTATATAGCATGACACCTAAAACTGAGCCCTATAGTCAGGGGAACAACTTAACTTAAAGTATTTGCATCAGACGATAGATTGGTCAAATTTTAAGTAATTTGGTAAATTTTTGTATTTGGAGTAAAGATTGCATCCAAATAATGCTGAAATCAATGTAAAACTCCCTGGTGTAAAACTCCCTCCAATATCATTTACATTTATTAAACAATCTGTTTACAAACAGTGGTAAATCTGAAAGTTCATTTGAGAATTCTCATGGCATTCTACTTGATTAAGCAATGATAACGTTATTGCCAGCATTGCATGACAGACCATTAGATTAAATGAGAATTTCAATCTAAATCGATAATGGGGTGCGGCGATGCATTGCTAAAATCTTTCGGGTGCCATTTATGAAATTCAGATTAAAAGCAATTTGACTGCTTATCAATATTATTAATTCTCTGAAGTTACTAAAAGGAGAAATCAGTAGACGATCTATGTACATGTGTTGTGTAAACTAATTTGCACGCAAGTGTAGTCAGAATTTGAGAACACATTCTATATATGAATATGCGTGTGTGTAAGTATGTGTTACATGTATGTTGATAGCTAAAAGTGCAACTTTCTCTGTTTCCGCTTTCACATTTATTTTCAAACTTTTTCATATATTTCTACGGGGACAGTAATGATTTTCAGGCAGTAACATTTGCAAAGTCATTGACCTACTATACTAACTTCGAAACTGTAATTTTACTCGCGGATATAATATTGCGAAAAATTATTCCTAATACTCGTATACAATTAGCCTAAAAGGCATTTACTCCTCTTACTAATTACACTTTCTTTTCTCATAATGCTTTATATTTAATACTATTTTATATTTCATTAAGCAAGATAATCTCAGACAACAATCAACAATATCTCAGACAGTATATATTTTTTCCGAAAATAAACTAACCGACGAGACTTTTCACACTCTTATATATTCTAATAATTAATATTTACCTTTATTTAATTTAAAATTTTATAATTTTTAGATATGAAATTAATTTTCTACATATATTGCAGACTCGGTATTTTTATCCTAGTTTTGTTCTAATGTTTTATATTTCATTGTATTCAAATTTATATAAATAATTAAAAAATATATAATTAAAACTTAAATATGTGTGTTGCTTTATATACCAAAAGTTATTGGGTCAAAAACTGAATTGATTTAGACGAAGAGCAATTTAACTACAGACATCCATACAATGAAAGATTTTAGAAGAATGCAACTCACTTTTACAGGAATACATTGTTTTCACTGTGGATCCAAAAGCTAAAACACTGCTCATGGCATTACGATCTTCAATGATATCACTCCAATAATGGGACAGAATAAACGAAATTATTTTTTCATTACGCTCAAATATTTTCTGTATACAAGTTTTCATTCAGCCAATGCAGCCATCCGTTATTTGGTACGGAAAAGAGCAAAACAGGTATTCGAATGCTGGTCGTTGCAGTGACAGCTAACACTCATTTTGAAATATAGATGATAGTGTTGCAGACCACATTTTAATAATTTCTATCAGTTTACAAGCATAGGTCTGTCTTACTGATTTACCCTATATCATTGATGCCTATTAGAATTTCTTTCAAGTTACAGTAATACATTCAAGTATCAATTTAGGACTTCTGGACATTCAGTATAGAACGTTGTTTCAAATATTGTGCACTGTTTGAATGATTATGCGATAGAATGTGTAGACAGCCATTTCATTTGATAGAGGAACTGGCCTGATCAGACGACAAGGAGTGTTCAATGACTTATTTCTCTGCCAATCTCCATGTCATATAGTAATAATCTGACTGCAATATTTCTCCCTTGTTCTATACGTAAGCAGTGGTTTTCAAATGAATTTCTTAATAAATACATTTTAAAATACTTTTAGTGTACTATGAATAATGCTTTTTCAGCAGGGATTTTTAAATTGTCAATTATTTGGGTGAATAGAAAAATTATCACACACTGCAGATTCTTGACACAAATCTCAACAATTTGCGGCAGTTTAAGATAACTCTCAAAAGCGCGCCTGTTCCTTCTTATCTAGTGTCTTTGACCAAAAGTTCCGAATCTACAGTAAATAAAACTGCTGCTTGCAAAATCATAACTTTTAACAGTTCTTGAAGAAAGCACCTAATTGACATGCACCTGTGTTCTTAAAGAAAATATTAAAATCTATACTTTCTAATTTAATATATGTTTGAATCCCGAATAGTGACAAGGCGGATACCCTATCGATTATGACTATTAATTGATTATTGATTATGACTGTTATCGATTTATGAGTATTATTTGACGATATATTTATACAGCCATTTTTATTTGAAATAAATTAATTCAAACAACCGTTTCATTCTTCACTAATTTATAAAATAGCTACATAAAAAATAATTCTGTTGGACTAATGATATATACAGTTATGTGGTTAAATGTGTGACAAAAATCGCAGTTTTAAACTTTTGAGCTAGAAACTCCTCCAATCGGATCGCTTAATAAACAGTCTTGCAATAATATGAGTTTTATTAATCGACCATTGCACTACTTATCGAATGAGACACAAAAGAAAACCTAATTGTATATGTACGTCAATCCGAATAAATTTTCGAAGCTTAAATACAAGCATTATAAAATAGATATCTTCAGGTATGCAATTTTAGACGATAAATAGCTCTCACTGATTAGACCTTGGGTGTCTGGCTTTATTCCATGGCTATTATTTAAATGGTTGGAGTAAGACATAATAATTTTATTATAATTAACCTTTACTGTAAGCATCCGGTAGTTCAGAGTATTGCAGTACTACCATTACATAACCCGCAGAGTTATATTATAGATGTTTGCTGTGGAATGGTTGTGTGGGATACATATGATTCTAGATCGTCATTCATTATACCTGCATATTGAGCAATATGCATGATTCATCATCAGTTGTAATTCATATATGAATAGCAGCACTGAGGGTATAACATTTGGCGTCTAAATCAGACATAGGTAACTTACTATTTTATAGACAACATTATGGACATGAGTGGACACACGTAGAAGAATTTATATCGGCTCAGCGAGTAAACATGTGAGACAGGATTTATCAGGATTTATTTATAACTATAATAAATATACACTGACTTCCAAAAGTTAAGCACACAATGCAAATTTTCATTTTTCGAAAGCGTATTTGATTTTAAGTGGCTGAAAATCGCTGAGCATGTAGATGGCAGTATGCAAATATCGTATGTTACAGCCAACCACAATTGACTCTCCGGATATATGCTAGTTAGGCAGTCGTTGTGATGATACGAAATGTTTATAACTTTTGTAGGATTATTTCTGACGATATTCGTGTTTCTATGGCTGAACGAAGACGACTGACAATGAGCGCTGGCGTGCTTTTGGACGCATTGAAGAAGGAGAGTCAATCAAAGATGTCACTATTTTCTTTGGCGTTGATCATTTGGTAATTTCTCGATTAGAGAAACAATTCCAAACAAGTCAAACAGCTGTCTGGAGACCTGTTCCCGGTCGTCAAAGGGTTACCACCCCCTCTGATGATCGATATATTGCTATAGTAGCCAAGCGGAATCGACTAGTGACCTCCAACACTGTTACGTTCATAGTTGCAGCGGCACTTGATAAGACAATATCTGCCAGTACTGTGTGCCGAAGGCTCCACGTGAAGGGACTCCATGCCCGAGTACTATGTTTTGGTGTTACACTAACCGTCCAAGCCAGAGGGGAAATATTAAAGAGGTGTCGTCAACATGTAAATTGGACGGTTATTTGTTGGTGCAACGTCCTGTTCACAGGCAAGTCCAGATTTGCCCTGGAATCAGATGATAAACGTATAAGGGTCTGGATAGAATGAGTTGCACGCAATCAGACTAAGAACTTCATCGAACATCGCGCATTCAGGTGGCAGCGTCATGGTGTGGGCTGGAATTTCATTGTGGTATCGTATATAGCTGCACATCGTTAAAAGCGATTCTGTGAAGGGATGGAGTCCTAGACTCCATTGCGAGACTCTATGCTGCAGCAGTTGGTCCTGATTTCCTTCTTAAGGACGATAATGCCCGTCCCAATCGCGCTAAAGTCGTTGACGAATACATGGAAAGTGAGTGTATTTCCCGTATGGAGTGGCCAGAGTATTCCCCAGACCTTACTCCCATTGAAAACCTGGGATACCCTCGGGCGTAATGTCTCTGAAAGTTTACCTCACCCAGCCAGTCTCAGAGAGTTGAAAACTGCCCTATTGAAGGAGTGGTCATTGCTCGCACCTGCGATGTTTGATCACCTCATTGAAAGCATGGAAAATTGCTGTAAAGTTTGTGTGAAAGTCCGGGGTGATATCACACTATACTTATGTAAGTTTTGTTTGGTTTGTATGCCTTTAAACATCATTTTGGCAATGACCGAAATGTGACGTCATCATGTAACTTACGAAAATTAAATATTTTTTCATCTTTCTATAAATTCTTGTTTCCCTTAATGCATACACATATTTGCTACCTTCATGTACAATTTTGAGTTAATCAAAGCTTTCATTTTTGTTAATTTTACGGTCCGTGCTTAACTTTTGGAAGCCAGTGTATTTACTTTCGCAAAAATACACAATGCAGGGTCCCTAGGAAAGTTGCAAAGCATCCCTATCACTTTAAGGAATGCCTCAAGAGTTCATAAGTTCGGTCTATCTATAACAGCGTTTCCTAGCTTGTACGTGTCCTCCTGGCGGTACGTGAGAGGACAGTAGGGGCATACGATAATATTTAATAATGACAGACTTGATCAAATTGATGGTTTTTAAATCTAATTATTTTCTTTGATACTTCAGTCTAAGAGTAAATTTAAAATTATATTTATTGAAATTGAATCTCTATGCTAAACATGACCACATGTAAATGATTCAGTCTTCTGTCACCTATACTAGAATCCCACTTAATGAAATGTTGCTGAATCTCCAAAATATGTGTCACTTCGATGCTTTCTAAGCAGGCTTGCTATATGGATTGCTTACCGCTGTCGACAAAAATTGTTTATACGTTTTGCTTTCCAGGAACCAACAGAGTATTTTTTTTTCAACATTTTATGCGGTCGTTCCGTAAGTTTGTGTATACATACTTATAAGTACATATTACTTGTTAATTGTTACATTTACGGCGGCACTGCTTCAACTAAATCACAGAACATCAAACTTCATTGAACTTAAGTTGAGCAGTGGCAATGACTCTATTACTGGATTACGACGAATTCGTGATGCGCTGCTCAGGCATATATATATACAGGGTGTCCCTAAATGATTGAACCGCGCTTTAATTCTTTACCAGTTGGAGATAAGTGGGCAATGTAAATTGCATATATGTTGAAAGTAAGGTAGGAAATAAGACTATGTTAATGAAATAATCCTACCACCCATTTTCAAAAATTTACATATTTTCAATTTTTATACAATCCCCCTTAGACAAATAGGGTCAATCAGAATTTTTTTATTTTTAATGCAAGAAGATTAAAAAAACCGTATATCTGTATCTTTAAAATAAACTGAATTATGATAAAGGAAAAAATACTACTTATGCCACTTTTTCGCACCATGTGAAAGTTGTTTCATCAGTGAAAATAGGGATCATAAACAACTTGACGGTGGAAATTGTTTAAATCAAAAATACGTTAATATGTGTCAAAATTTTTCATCACAAATGCATCTAAATACAGTATTACACAGACAGAGATCAAATAAAGCAGCGGTACTCACAACGTGGTTGGGTATCCTGTGTATTATCATCCAGTTTCATATTTTTTGTGATATGTCACAAATTTACATTTCTAATTTGATATAGGGTCCCCATTCGCAATATTCAATTTTCAATTAAATATAACTCGCTCAATTTTAAAGATACAAATATGCTGTTTTTTTAAGGAACTTGTTGCATTAAAAATAAAAATTTATTTTCTGATTGACCAAATTTGTCTAAGGGGTCGTATAAAATTTTAAACATTTCATTAACGTAGTCTTATTTCTTACCCAGCTTTTTTGCAAGTTACATTGACCACTTATCCCCAACAGGTAAAGAATTAAAGCGTGTTTCAATCTTTTTGGGACACCCTGTTTAAGCAAGCTCAGAGCGATTCATGACATTCTTGTTCTGCTGGCTCTTCTCTTGTTTTACTTTCTCTTAAACATTTCTCATAACTTCTACTGCTGAAAACAATAATTGTGAGTCGTAGTTTGCATAGACTTGAATTCAAGCCATCTATACATATATACTAATTGTCAAGCGTCCGTCTGTTTGTCAAGCTTTTTCCAGGCACTTCCTGAATGATAGAGACTTGCAACGTTCGATAAACCCCCTGGAAAAATCGTATTTTTCGAAAATGTTCTATAGAGAGTGTGTCCCACACCAAAACGTTCGAAAAGTGAAATGATAGAAAAGCATGCTTTGCGATGATATAGATTTCAAATTTTGTGTATGGGTAAATAGTTCGAAAGGAAGAAAGTGTGAAATTCTTTAAAATTTATGAGAGGCTTGAAATTTGGTATGTGGACTATAATCAATGGATGAAAACACCTTAGACGAACACAGTTTTTCAAAAACGTTCTTTTAAAGGGGTGCTCCAGAGAAAAACGTTCGTTAGATGAAATGTCGAAAAACCATTCTTCGGGATGGGATAAAGACTTCAAATTTGCTTTACGGGTAGATAAAAAGAAAGAGCATGTGTAATTTCAGTTTTCAATATTTTCTACTGTAGGGGGTGAAGCAAATTCTAATGTTCGATTTTGCGAATAAATGAGAATCGCCTCCTTTTAAAATGTAATAGAGGTTTGATATTTGGTATAAGGGACAATCATCTGATAAAATAACAAGATAGTTTATCAAAAATGTACATTTAAGAAGGTGGCTACTCCATACGAAAACGTTCGACAGGTGAACTGATGGTAAAAGTATGCTTCGCGATGAAATAGAAACTTCAAAAATGGTGTGTAGGTAGATAGTTCAAAAGAAAGGAAATGAACAATAGAAAATTTCCAATATTTGTAATTTTGGGAGTTCCGCACACCAAAACGTTGAAAAAGTGAAACTATAGAAAAACATGCTTGGGATGAGTTAGAAACTTCCAATTTGGGGTACAAATATATCGTTCGAAAACAAGAAATTGTGCAATTTCAGATTTCCAATATTTGCTACTTTAGGGGTGTCACACACCAAAATGTTTGATATGCTTAATAAATGAGAAACGCCTAGTTAAAAATTTGACAGAGGCTTGAAATATATGGGCTAATAATTTGAAATATGGGCTAATCATTTAATATATGGGCAATCATTTGATACAAAACCCAAGGCGGATAGTGTTTTTCATAAATGTTCATTTTACAGGGTGCTCCACATAAAAACGTTCGAAAGGTGAAATGATAAAATTGCATGATTTATTATGAGATAGGGACTTGAAATTTGGTGTACGAGTAGATAGTTTAAAAGGAAGATATTGAGCAATTTCCGTATTCCAATATTTTCTTCTGTAGGCGGTTCGGCACACGAAAATTTTCAATTTTCCGAATAAATGTGAATCGCGAATTACTCAAAAATTTACTTTATTCGAGGGTTGGTTATTGTACGATCGTTGAATTTCTACGGGTATTCGGCTAGTTTGTCTCAAAATCTCTAATAAGTAATTTTACTCACTTAGATATAATTGTGAAATATTGACTAGTTTTGCCAGTATTCATATAAAATGCAGACGTTATCACTGCTACTAATAGTTGCATGAATTTTTTAAAACTCCTTTATCTTTATTACAATTTTGTTTTATTTCTTTAACCATGACCATCAACAATATTTCAGGTAGTATACATTATTTTAAAATCAAAACTTAAACAATGAGGCAGACCTCTTTATGTCCAAGAAATAATTCCTATAAAATTAAAAGGTACAATTTTATTAAGATTTAACATTTCCTATATTTGTAAATAGAAAATTATGTTCTAGTCAATTCCTATCACCCATATTTCTGCCTCAAAATTTAATCTTTTAGTTTTGCAGGAAAATTAACTTTGTTCCTCTGTCAGTCTAAATGTATCTCGATAAGGTTTCATGATTTTCAAGACCTTTTGTTCAATTTTGAAAAAACATCAAATTTTCACCCCGTCATTCAGTTTTGAAACTTCCAAATTTTTATCATTTTTAGATAGAAAATCGTTTCTTTACACGTATTCCAGTAACGATTATTATTTTAACCAAGTTTTAGTCTGATGCTTTCTAATTCATTCCAATAAAGTGTTTATCCCAAACTTGAGGGTTGTGATTTTCTTCACACTTATTTGATCAATGTTCTAATTTTATGAATGTTCTAAAATTCATTGTGTATTATTCAATTGTACGACGCGTATACAATATTAATATAATAAAAATTAAATAAAAAGTATATATATATATATATATATATATATATATATATATATATATATATAAATTCCCAAAAAGGACAAGTAGCAATGTACTCGTACAGATTCTAGATGTGTGACTGAAGTACCGGCCGGGGGAGTTGCGACCCCCAGCACTCCGGTCCCCCAGCACTAAGTCCAATAACCGGAGTGCTGGGGGTCGCAACTCCCCCCGGCCGGTACTTCAGTCACGCATCTAGAATCTGTACGAGTACATTGCTACTTGTCCTTTTTGGGAATTTATATAGGAATACACATGTAAATATTGCAGCATAGCGCTTTACAAGTTGTATTATAAATTATTTTTTGCATTTAGCTTTTTAATCTGTTCACTAAAATTGAAAATAAATTTTTCAAGTTTTATAATGTATATATATATATATAAATATATATATATATATATATATATATATATATATATATATATATATATATATATATATATATATATATATATATATACAGTCTCTCAAAAATATAATCAAACAATCGTAACACCCATAAAATATATGTAAATTCTTCCATTCAAATCGGTAAGCAAACATTTTTTAAAGTGAAATATCTAATATGTCTACATTAAAAATAGATTTTTCGTGGTCAAGCTACTTTTTAATGTTAACCAAATTTCGAGTTGCTGGTCGTTCAATTTAAAAAAAATCAACCGTGGGAATATATAGGAAAAGTATTGGAATCATACCGAAAATGGAGAACACCATTTAATAGGCGAATGACTAAATGGGCACACAAGAGATTTCGGAAGTTTTAAAAAAAGACGTGACATGCGTTCTAATATTTCATCTTATGATTTAGAAAAAGGCACCGAATTTCAAGTAGATCCTCAAGAGAATAGCTGCATAAACGTATACAGGTACTGCATATGGAAGTTCCGGAATCAAGATAAAATGAAAATATAGGCACCTCGCTCCGTATTTTTTTTTCAGGATGATATATTTGGGCATTGGTATGAAGCGCGTAACTGAAATTAAATTAGGTACACACGGCGTAAAGCACCCCAACATTCTTGTTTACTGAAATGATTGTTTACTGTAATGAAGTTGAAAAAAATCTAAATTTAGGACTGAAACAAAATGTTAGCTCTACCCATCCACCCGGTTTTATAAAATCACCACCATTAGTAGTAATCATTTGTTCGATTACTTTTTTTAATACTGTATGTATATATATATGTATATATATATATTTTTTTTCAAAATGAAAAGAGGTATGGATGGAAACAATATGCCAAAAGATGGCCGGGGGGAGTTGTGACCCCCTCCCCCCGGTTAAGCATGCTTTGCGTCGCGACAACACTCCCGGAGAGCCGGTATATTGCAAAATAGAATACGAATGTATCAAATTTTAAGATGTAAAACAGACATAATACACAAACAAATATAAGATATAATTGTCGAGATCCAGCCTTATCAAAAATCACCAACAGTAAATGTTTGAAATATGTTTGAAATATGTTCACTAGTATAAATGAGCAAAATTACATAGCTTCTTCTTAAAGAAGACTTTAAATATTGACACTTAATAGAACAATTATAACAAAGTCTATCTCTAAAACCATTTACCTGAATGGTAATTAATAGCATCATACATGTAGATGTACATCCCCATACCGTATCATACAAGATAGGGATGCCAATAGGGATGAATTGACTATAATGCTTAGAGTTTAAAGAAAAATCTGCTGAACTATAAGCATTCATTCAATGAAATAGCCTCCCACTGGTACTGAAATACGATTCTAGTACATATGTATCCGAAATCCATAACGCTAACCAGAATCAAAGCGAAAGCCTGAGCGCTAACCTGAGCGCTAACCAGAGCGCTAACCAGCGCTAGAGCTAAAGCCAGAGCGCTAACCAGAACTAGAACGAAAACCAGAGTGCTAACCGGAGCCATAGCTCTACGAATTTTAGTAACATGAACTCCATTATTCGTTACTAAAAAGGATTCAAATCACTAAACAAATGTGGGTCATTGCAGTAGGAGCGCCAGTTCATTTTAAATCATGGATTTAATGACTTGATTATCACATCTTAATAATTCCTATCAGTTTACAAACTTAAGACTGACTACTTTATTGATTAGTACTACATCTTTGATGCGTATTAAATTATGTTTCGAGAAACAGTGATAAATCCAATTGTCAATTTGGGACTTCTGATCATTCCATTTGGTTCAGTATTGATAACGTTATTCCAAACATGGCGCATTGCATGAGTGATTACGTGATGAAATGGGTATATTTCCACATAATTCGATGGATCTGGTCTCATCAGATGGTGGAGATTGTTCAGGGACCCATTTCTCTTTCAAAATATGCGCTCTATTTAACAATATTAATAAATCTTGACTTTTCCGTCCTTAATTCTTGAAGTCATTCGACCCCCCCCCCCCTAATGTGTCCCAAATTTCGCTAATCCCTATGCGATTTCACCAAATTTTCCAATATCATGTAAGATGGACTTTCTTGAAATGACAAATGATTCTAAAAGTGCAAAAGGCTGAAAAAGTTTTGCTTTCTCAAAAATTTATCATGAACATGCAAAGAAATATTTTATCACAACATCGTAACTAGTCTTGTCATGGTTAAACATAGGCATGCGGTGCCATTCTAAAATTTAGACAAGCTATTAATAACTTTAATTATGCACTAGATTGTACATTTCGTATAGATGAAGTAGAAAGATTTTGTTTCTTTTTAAGCAAAATAATTTTAACGTCATTACCTACTATATGGAATTCTCACTATAATAGACATGTTTGAAAATTCAACAATAATTTTAAATTCTGTCTTTTTTCAAGGCTAGGCACTTGACAGTTAAGTCATTCGATTATAGAAGCAGACAAAGCTGGATTGATTTTGTCGCTACCCCTCCGTCACAGAGAGTGGACCGCATTATGCCTTTTATCCAATATATTTGGAAAAACTTTTACCCAAAATCTTGTGAGAACCTATGGCATTTTATAAATAGAATTTTTTTTTCTCTGTTTATCCGAATAATCTTTAAATTTCCATCAAAAATACTCTAAACCTAAGCATTTACCGGCGTTTTGTTCCTTGTTATTTAAGTTTTTATGATATGGCTTTAGTTTCAAATTTTAAGTAAAATCATAACTTATAGACTTGAAATAACAAGGGATAGTTGTGCGACACATTTTTATGTCTACTTAGCGTGTGTCATATGTGGAATTGAAGTTTTGCCAGAGGACAAGGAAAGAAAAAAAATTACATTTATTAAATGTCATAGATCTAACGTCTTTGACTTGAGGCTCCCTTTCTGATTTGTACAATGACATTGGTAATTACTGAAATCTGTTTCTAGTGGTAACAGTGATAATTTTAGAACTCTATTCCTGATTACTCGTGACATACTGTTTCGTTAAGCATTGATAATGTTATTCCAGGCATTGCATGAATGGATATTCGATGAAATGTGAAGTCATGTCTAATTCGTTAATGGAACAAAATTGATTAGATGGCCAAGATAGTAATGGGCGCGATTTCTAAAGGAGGAGAACATGAAGGAATCTACTTCATTTACCAGAATTATCTCAATCTATGCAGATATTCGAAAGGTCTGTGAGTATGAGATAAATGTGCAACTGTTTATGTAGTTAGTGTGGACTGAATGTTTATGTTCCTTAGTGCAGATTCAAAAGAAGCTTACTGTTGCAGATGGAGTTCCGACCGGAGATCTTCGTACTGGACAGCCCACACTCTTCTAATTCAGGTACATGGACATAATTGTTAGCACTCGTCGTCGATGGGGACACTACATTCTCCTCCTTCTAATGTAAGATTGGCGTACAACTTGACGACATGACGGACAACTTCCTGTTATTTTTACCTCAGTTTAGTCCCTGGTGCTATTTTTATCCTCTTAATCAGATTCTGGATTAACCGTGGACTTCCCGATTTGATATCGGTGCTTAATATCCCAGAGTCCACTGAATCAGTGCTAATCTCTTGCAGAATCTGGATATCATTACACTAACCAGCAGAGTTAAATTTTTTATACGCTATTGTAAGATACAATTCTGTTTCAATTGTTATTCGAACATAAATTTTACAAGTATAGATTGCGTAAGGGAGTTTTTTCTGTTGACCAATATAGTAGGATATGTCACATGATCACTCGCAGATTCAGGAGGTGGTGAGTAGAACTGGTTCCTTTACTACAGAGAGTGGACCCCCATTTAGATTGCGAAGATTCTATGAAGCCGGAGCTCTGGACTAATAGAGTCGATTTCAGATCACGTGACGAGGCCTCTATGTTGCATAGCATTACCTCAATACGGTATTAGCACCAAACCCTACCCATTAGCGGGTCTAGTATATAAGGTCTATAGGTTTGAACAGCGGATCTTTGTTGTGTTCAATCAATGCTTTTCCGATTGATTACTGGGACAGAATTATAATATCTTATCAACGAAGTGAACTCTGCAAGGAAATTATATGAATAATTTTGCAAAGTTTGTCCAAAAAAGGGCTAGAACATAAATTGGTTTGATCTGGAGACATGTGTTGTAAGTGGAAATGCCTGTTCAGTCAAGATCAGAACCTAAATGTATATATTATGGAAATCATAATCTCCTACAACAACTTACTACATATGTTATAACTGTAGCGATAGCTCACGTTCAAGGAAGACTGAATCTAAGGTGTGTAAATTACAAATCCGAGATTAAGCGGTTGAACTAATAAGTATTCTCAGGTACGATGATCTATGATATGTATGTTTTATTAGAAAAAGACGGGTGAAAAAATCTGACGCATATAATTAAAAAAAGGTATAGTGGTTATGTCTAATAAAAGTTACCAGTAGGACTAAAAGAAAATTTAAGTTTTATAAACTTGCTTTCTACTCTATAAAGTACTTTACTGAGTACTACTCTATTAAGGACTTTAAAACGAGAAAACCTTAATACAGATCACGTATCCACGTTCTATTTTTCAATTTTTTTATTTTTTTATTTTTTTATTTATATTTCAAATTTTAAAAAATAATTTTGCGCCAAAATTTCCTTAAACATTGTGCATTGAAGTATTATAAAATAAACAGTCCTACTGTAGAAGTCTAATGTGTTCACATATTTTGAAAATCCATGAATAAGAATCAACCATTTTTAAAATGATTCATGTCGAATAGTGTTCAGTTTCTCGCTTGAACAAATGAAGCTATTCAGATATAGTGTGGCGTGTTTTTTTTAATCAGTAAATTTATGAGGTCATTTGATGTTCGAGGAAAACAGGAGAAAACCTTAAATAGCAGTACATTTTACTTTGCTAAAATCGAAAACATATATTAAAAACTAAACCATTTATGTTCAAAAGTGTTAAAACATAGCCATTTTATACCCTTTCACTTTATGTAAACGGAAATTGAATTATTTATTGGAAAATAGCATTCGCATATTGAACGAGACATTGAACGTTATGTTTATCTAGATATACAAAGAAGTACAGTATGTATGTATGTACGTATGTATGATCCAACATCACGGGAGAAAGGCTGAACCGAATTTCATGAAATTTGGTGGGCAGCCCTAAAATAATCCCATTTAAAATTTAGTTTATGTTTCGAGTTTCTAAGACCAGGGGTTGTTGCTATATTAATGAAAAACTAAACTTTCGTTTGTCTCAATCATCACGGGAGAACAACTGCAGCGAATTTAACGAAATTTTGTGGGTAGTTTTAATATAGTCCCCCATAAATTTAGTCAAAGTTTCGAGTTTCTAAAACTAGGGGTAGTCGAGATATTAATGGAAAACGAAACTTTTTCCTAGAAGTTTTATTCTATAACTCCATGATTCCCAACGACAAAGGATGGAAACCGTTGGTTTAAAACGTGAAATTCAATTAAATCTCTGAGTCTTGTAGGGGTTTATTAAACGTATTAGTCACTTTTGAAAATCACAGGTTTGAAATATGAATTTAAATGGAAACTATCACCATGGTTAATTTTTCACAAGCTTACTCAACAAATTTTAATAATTTGAATAATAAATAAATGAATATAAAAATATCTATCTATCTATATATATATATATAAAGAAGAAAAGTATGTATGTATGATCCAATGGATCTGACTGGTCAAAGAGTGGCCAATCAGATCCATTTTTTTTCTTACTTAATGCAATGAATTTACTTTTTTCACAGTGAAAAAAAATATATAAGATTCACGGCCCTATATGTTCGGGTGTAATTTTTATCAGAGTTCTGCATCGTAAATCCCGAGCAACGTCGGGTAATCGCTGCTAGTATAAAATAAACAAATATAATTCATGTTATTAAGTTAATGAGTGTTTTGTACATTTTTTACCTAAATTGTAATGTTTAGAAATTATTGAGTATTATTCTCGAGATTAGAATCTATAATTTTACGAATTTAGAGCGATCTCTTTCAAAACAATATTTTTTTCATTAACAACCATAAATCTACAGTATTTTAAAACAAAGACAGTGCAATAAACATCAAATCTAGTTTACCACAATATCGAATTTTGTGCACAAAATGGCATTAAACTTTTATTGAAAAAAATTCAAGATGTATTGACTGATTGTTAGTGAATTTTAATGTTTTCATGTTTACTAGTATTTTCTGAGATTTTGGAATTTCATTAACCTTCTTTATGAGTTGTCTGAAAATATAAAATCTATAGACGGTTTTGCAAGTATATATTTCAGAAAATATTGTTAATAAAATAAAATTATATTATATACAATATAATAACGGTAATTTTAATATAGGAATGAAATTATATATTCATAAGTGAGCTTTGATTCTTTTTACTTTCCTTATATACATAATGTATAAGGAAAGTATTGTGGCGGGGTCGAAAATTCGAATTCGAGTTTTCGACAGGAGAGCACGTTTCAAGCATCCCTGATCACGAATCAAACATTTTTGAAGTGATGTGTGTGTGTGTGTGTGTGGAGACGATAACTGACGAACAAATGAACGGATTCGAACCAAATTTTGTTCAAAAATCAGAATCGGTAAATACTGGAAGCCTATTGTTTTTATACGCAATCGAATGTTCAGAACCCCGCTAAATTTTCGAATGAAATTTCGAAAAAATTGTCAAAAAATCAAAACCACTAATAAAGTTACACAAATAGATATTTCTTATGTAATTTTTCATTAGAAAACGATTGACATAAATTTTAGAGCGCTAACATGAACCGTTCTCGAGATATTGCACATTTTTCGAAAAAATTATCAGGAAGTCATATAAAATAAAAAAAAATATTTCCCATTGAGAAACATGTTCACTTTTCATATGTAATACCATGCGATAAATTGAGTGACATCATTCTCGTGGATCTAGCTCGTTCCATTCATGAAAAAAGATACTTTGAGTAATACTTTTGTATTTGAACTCCAATAGTCATTTATCTGCTGTAAGAATAACTTATTACTTCGTCCATAACGCTTGGCGAGATTTTGGCGACGAATTTAGCGGAATGTCGCCAACTTGGCGACTTTTTGAAATGTTGCCAAATTAACGAAAATCTCGCCAAATTGATAAAAATGACGCTAAATCAATGAAAATGACGACCAATTGTCGAAAATTCAATATCTTGGAAACAATATTTGTATCTATTGTAAGAAAAACCTATTTTTTTACTGTAAAAGTAGTAAATTCATTACATTATATAAGGAAAGTCATGTGTTGCCCACATTACAGTTTTTTTTATCTGTAGACACCATGCGTGGGTTTGTCCACCATATGTGGGGATAACGGTAATTGGTGATCTATATCTCTACTTGTCCTGCATCGTACGGACACGCCCCTCTCCATTTATCCCTAATTGGCTTCAATTCCTGTCCCTCACCAATCTGCGGATCATTTGTTATATGTGGTGGACCTTGACTAATGGTTTTGATGGATGTCTTAGCTATACCAGTATTAAATAGAATAGTTTTTCTGCTTCAAGGGTAGTATGGAATATTGGTGGATTTTAACAGATTTTTACTTCACGTTTAAATTACTCAGAGAGGTTAAAATTCCACAAATTTTCACAAATACCACATATTGTAAGTTATAACAGATACATTTAAACATTTTTTTTAAAAATTAATTCATTTAGTTACTGTAAATGTGTCCACTTTCAGGAGCTTATTATTTATGATTGACACTTAGTGGAATATTTCGATTCTTAAAATATATTAAGAAATTCGTAAAATATATACAGAAAGAAAAAATCGGATTTAATATGATTTTTACTGGTATATTAGATTTATTTAAAATAACATGTAACATTATGACCGAAAATATAAGAAAGATCATTTTAAAACAAGATTTATTTAAAATAACATGTAACATTATGACCGAAAATATAAGAAAGAACATTTTAAAACAAGATTTATTTAAAATAACATGTAACATTATGATCAAAAATATAAGAAAGATCATTTTAAAACAAGATTTATTTAAAATAACATGTAACATTATGACCGAAAATATAAGAAAGATCATTTTAAAACATAAAAATATCTGATACGATTAATACACAATTTTCTCTCTCCATATGAATAAATTACCATATTCTGACACAGCAGCAACAACAATTAGAGTTTTGGGAATATCTTTCTCGATGAAAAACAATGGGCTTATTGTTAATATCGAGTACAATAAGAGAGTATGTCTAATTTTATAGAAATCAATTGAATCGTGTGAGATTTCTTGTTTGCTATGAGAAAGTAAAATCTTGCGAAGAGCAGATTCATTATGGACGTGTTTGAAAAGTCCCATTTATTTGCAAACCGAATTATCTGCAGACTAATAACTGCTTGATCGTGACTAATACTGTTTAAAACTTCGTATTGGTTATGGTCTGGTTATAAACAGAATGGCCAAAGATTTTTCTCGGTCTTTACGGTTGTGCAATCACGTGATACGTAGAAAACTTGTTTTGCTGTAAATGTTGTTTAGAATCACAGAATAACCGTGGTGAACCGTGATGCATTTATTCCATGTTGAGTAACAATATACCCGATAAACAATCGACAATTTATTTTTCAAACGAGTTTTCATGTCTCCACATCCTCTCAAGATAGATACAGGCTCTTTTTCACTAAAAGGTTAATACGTGATTACAGGTAAATGCTAAGAAAGGATATTACAGTAACCTACACTAAAATATGTCAGAAATCGTGGCACTGAACTATTCAAAGTGTCTGATATTTTTTAAATTCTGTAGTTAATTACCGCGACTAAATATCGATAAATTCTGTTCAAAGCACGGGTACTTAGCAAATATAGATATGGTCCTTTTTAACTTAGACAAAAAAAATAAATATAAACATTCAGAAATCCTTAGTATTGGCAAGAATCGCAAAAAGTGCATATTCAGATGTTTTATTTATAGACAGAGATATATTCTTATGCTTTCGAAGTTTCAAAATGAGGCGCATAAATTAAAGCTAGCGTACTTATAGACGAAATACAAAAGTAAAATTGTAAATTTGCATTATCTTTCTGGATGTTCTCCGAAGTAAGAAAGATGAAAAAAATACATATTCAAAAAGCATTTTTAATGAACCATATATCGAGAGTTATAGCACCAAATACAGAAAAAAACATTTACATTTATGTTCAAAACAGTAAAAGTTTTCTTTTGCATTTGTAAGGGTTGTTTTATGTTCAGCAGTATGTCCTATTTATGGAATATTTTATACGTGTTTTAAATAGAAATCAACAGAAACAAAGAGTATCTAATGGATGTATACTGATGTATGTCATTTGAATATCTATAACTTCAAACCAAACTTGACATAGAGCTTCACAAGATCTAGTCAACTGTTAGAATTTATTTTACGAATAAATTAATTTAAACTAAATGCATTCTTAATAGGTGAGTTCCATTAAATTATTTACAGCATTTACAGCATTTGCTATGCAATATATTTTTAGGAAAAGTGGTAGTGATCAAAAATTTAAATTAAATTTCTCAACTGGTTAATTTTAGAAGGATATTTGAGCACTCCTGGATAGAAAATAAAAAAGATCCATCGTGCATAAAGCATTGATTGTGAAACACTTTCTAACTGCAATGCAATTTTATTTAAACATCTCTAAAATGCGATACATTCAGCGGTAATATTTAAAAAAATATGACAATAAATACTACAATAATTTATTATCTTTGAAAACTTAAAACTTCATAGAAAAAATGAACTTTATTCAATTGACGTCATTGAAATATAAATCGCGTGGTTCTCTATGAAAAAGCAGTAAATGTGTCATTCAGTTATTTTTCCATTCCTTTTATTCATCACAATACTACAATATTTTATTTTACTTATAATCAATGGAGGTAAAAGTAATTTAACTCTATGCTTAAAACTTCAACGAAAAAGTCTGGTGTAAAATCATCTGCGATTTTATTTAAAATCAATGAATGTTTCATTGACATCAGTTATATTGCAGACTCCCAGGGCAAAACAATTTTGCATTAAAGAAATTCAGCAATTCTTATACAACTCATCTTACATCTTGATGTGTTTACAGTCTCCACAACTGAAAAGTAAGCTTCGTTGTAGAAATAACCAAAGCTTGAGGATCATTTAAACTCAAGTATATTCTAATTGCGTTGTTTCAGAATATAGGTGCACAGAAATTAAGCAAAAGTAAAACAGTTTTCGGACGGATTCAGCTAAATATAAATTTAAAAATACTTTAAAAATAACGATTTTGACGCAAGATGGATGGCATTGATCGTTTAAACTCAAATATATTTTAATTGCGCTATTTTAGAATATAGATGCACAGAAATTAAGTAAAAATAAAGCGGTATTTGGACGGATACATAAATAAATATAAATTAAAAAGAACTTTAAAAATCACGATTTTGTCAGAAGATGGATGCCATATTTTATTTTGAAGTGAGTCACGTGATCTCTTCATATGTTAGGAGTGAAATTATCATTTTAATTTTTATTTAAAAAAATACCAAAAATATTTTGCTGAATTTTTTTTTTATATTTTTAATGTGATAATTTGAATATGTCCTAAAACTTTCGAAGCAATTTATGAATTTTAAATTCGCTTAAAAATGTTTGAAAAATTAGGTAAATAAACAAAATCATAAGAACTTATCAACTATATTATAAAGTATTAAATGTTTGAGAGGGATTTTTGTGCGTAAGTTTTCATATTACAAGCGTTGAATCATTTTTTTCTGTTTTATAATCCCAGCTATGTCAATGAAACTTATTTTATTAACACTTTACATCGTAGTTGAAAAGTATTTATGACTTTGTTCATTCATTCTGTCTGTCTGTCTGTCCGTTCGCACGATAACTGCCGTAAAAATGACTTTAACAAAATGAAATTTTAGTATGTTGTTCAGACGGTCTGTGGGGCATACGGGAATATAAATATATAATATCCCCCAATTAGGTTTGGATTGAACGCAGGTTGAAAAAATGAAATAGATTGAATCTTATAGGACCTAATTTTTCAAACAATTTTTAAGCGAATTCAAAATTCCCAAATTGTTTCGAAAGTTTTAGGGATTATTCAAATTGTTGCATAAAAAATGTAAAAAAAGTTCAGCAAAATAAATTCTGTAGTTTTTTAAATAAAAATTAAAACAAATATTTACACCCATATCATATGAAGAGATCAAGTGACCCACTTCAAAGTAAAATATGACATTCATCTTGTGTCAAAATCGTGATTTTTAAAGTTCTTTTTAATTTATATTTAGTGTTGTGTCCGTCCTAAAACCGCTTTTATTTTTGCATAATCTCTGGACATCTATATTATGAAACAGCACAATTACAATATATGCGACTTTAAATGATCAATGCCATCCATCTTGCGTCAAAATCGTGATTTTTAAAATTCTTTTTAATTTATATTTAGTGTTGCACCGTCCTAAAACTGCTGTATTTTGGATTTTTTATATGGATTTATATACTGCGGCAGTGTAATTACAATATTTTTGAGTTTTAATGATAATCAAATTTTATTATTTCTACAATGAAACCTGATTTTCACGTTTGGAAAATGTAAATACATCAATATGTAGGAGGAGTTGTATAAGAATTTTTAAATTTCATTTATGCAAAATTATTTAGTTCTGGAGTCTGCAGTTTAGCTGATATGAATGAAACATTCTTTTATTTTCCATAGAGAAGCAGGAGATCCAAATGCCGTTTTCGATGATGATTTAAGCTTGGAGTTATACAGTACTTTTACTTTCATGGTTTTGAAGTTTACTTCCATGTTTTGAAGTAAAATAAATTATGGTAGTATTGTGATAATTTTAAAAATATCGCCGCTGAATGAAAGGACTGGAAAAAAGTTTATGAATGATATGCACTGCTTTTATATAGCGAGTCAGGCGATTTATATTTCGATGACGTTATTTGAATAAAGCTCATTTTTTATGGAGTTTTCAAATATAATAAATTGTAGTGTTGTGATAATTTTGAAAACATCACCGCTGAATGTATCGCATTTTAGAGATGTTTAAATAAAATCGCTTTGCAGTTGGAGAGTGTTTCATAATCAATGCTTAATGCATGATTGATCTTTCTTGTATTATATGACATGCTATAAGCCACAGTAGCTGCGTAAAATGTCAATACAAAAACTACCACCGCAGATACTATATATCAACACATCACATCTTAAATCCCGAAGCAAATAAATTGTATAAAACGTTGACAATAGTTTAGAAATAACCGGATTCAACAGTTTCAGTAAGAAAAACCTATACAATGAATAATCTTTCCACTGATAAAATACTTCAGTGGCAGTTCCACCAACTTCCAGAAAGCAGAAGGAATAGAATAAATCCGGGAAATGAGCATGAAAACCATAACTATAAGATTATAAAATGGACATTAAAGGAAACTGCTGGATAAAGATAAATACACGGACTTAAGGCAAGTAATGACTGGTAAAAATATGGCATCATAGACAAATCATTGACCAGATAGTTTGAATATTTATTTATAAAAAAAACTCAAAGAAGTTTAGGTCAAAATCAGGCTATCTATTTTAAATATTAAGCAAAGATTTGCTATGTAGATAGATAGAGTGATTCAAAAAGAACTTTGAAAGAATATATACATTTATTCAAAATACATATAGAATCACTTGGGCGATAATTCCTAACAAGCACATCAAATGTTAACTCAAGTAGTTATTTGGTTCGATATGAATTGTATTGGTTGCACTATCAATGATACCCCACCTTTTGAAGTTAATGTTCATCCAATAAAAACAGTATTTATGACGTCATTTCAGAAACTGTGGCAGTGATTCGAGTTTTCAGTTCAGCGAAATTTGCAGTGAATCTTGGAACACACACTCGATCTTTAAAGAAACCCATTGAGAGGTGACAAATTAGGTGCACGGTTAAATTAAGTTTAAATGGCTAGTTTTCTATATTGTTATTTTCTAAATCATATATTTCATTCGCATGCTAAATTTTACAACGTGAATAATTTATTTAACATATAAAAAATATAACGGGTGATGAATAATAGTATTGACTACTTTCTCTATTACAAAAAATCGCTGTTAACTATCAGAATAATGTCAGATATACCCAGTGAATTTAAAACGTGTGGACAAAAATGTAAAGATTACAAAACAGGCAGCATTAAGCGGTACAAAAATATAAAGAACGCATTTTCTATCTTAAGTGCAAATACTTGCTCGGACGATTTGTTTCTTAAGAGAGATAAATGATGGTAAAGAGAAATATTTTAAGTCGCAAGAATAAATGCTTTGATTTTTTACGAAATTTGGCGAGATAAATATATATTATATGTTGTATGTAATAGTTTTAATGGTATCATTAAATTTATATCTGAAAGAAAAGCTAATGTATACAAAATAACATAGATTACACAGCTTAACAATTTTTTTTTATCTTGTGGTGAAAGATAAAATAAACATTAAGTCGGTTTACATTTTAAATGTAAATGAAGCTTGGAAATTAAATTATTGATCTTAACCTTTTGCTTACGGGTAGGACAGCGTCTATCCCAAACGAAGAACTTCTTAAAAAGACAGGTATTTGACATACCCTATCCCAAACAATTATATTCCCCTTTGCAGACATTGGCGTCCAAGGACGCCAATGTCTGCAACGGGAGATCGAAGAGACTTAAAGGTATGTGCATATCAAATATTACAGAAGGTCATTTTGGTAGGCAATTTCAGCTTGCTGTCTCACATGTCCAATCTCCTCCTTAAAGATATGTGGTAAGTAATGTTGAGATTAATTTAGTAACGAATAGAATGTTCTTAGTAAATAATGTATTTTAAAATCAAAGTGGTGCAGTTAATTATGAGTAGTTTTTGGTTTATAAATATTTTATTCCAGGACTCGCACTAAAGATTTTGTGGCTTTTAGTAGCGGCACGGTGTGGTGGGTTTAGTAGCGACACTTTAGTATTTTCACGAATTCGATCAACGACAACTTACGTTAACTATGAGTAATTTAATAAGTCTAAAGTCTAACATATGTTTTCGTTTTATTTTCCAACACCACAGTTTTGTCATAAATTGTCGCAAACATCAAAGGTGTATAATTGCCTCCTGGTCTAACAGATCTAGTGTCTAGGAAATTATTTGGGTCTATGCTTAATATTTAGATAGTTCAGTTGATAGTTTAGATTTCAGTTGATGGTATCAAAAATGGCGTAGGATGGGTCATATTAGCTGCAGTTTTTGAGATACAGCATAACCGAACTTGAATCCTACCTCTGTCAATTCTATTTCTTCTTATTCGTCTTTAATATACTTTAATCAAGTTTTTAATTGAAAGGTCTTAATGTAATACATTTTAATAGAAATTATATAAATCTCTTTATATAAATCTCGGCACTTCCGGTACGTAATTTCCTGTGGCGTCACTTCCGGTCAAATAATATTAATAATGAAATACTTTTTATTAATTTTAGGTATCAAAATTCAGGTTGTTGAGAAAAGCACAAGTACCTAAACGTCTCAATTCAGGTAGTTGGACTCGAACCCACAGCCTCTGAAATTGTAGGAAGACAACAAGACCACTAAGCCAGCCAGCTTATGTACCGAAAAATCTACTTAATTAATTTAAACGTAACGTTGAGGCAGATCAGAAAAAGCACAGACACCAAAACGACTTGTTGGACTCGAACCCACAGCCTCTGGAATTTGAAGCAGATAACATGACCAATGAGCTAGCCAGCTCGTACACAGAAAACTTTAATTAAATTATTTAAACTTAACGGTGAGACTGATTGTAAAATCACGGATATCAAAACGACTCAACTCGCTATATTCAAAATGAGTGGATGGACTTGAACCCACAGCCTCTGGAATTTGAAGCAGACAGCATGACCACTGAGCCAGCCAGCTCATATGCGGAAAGCCCTAATTAATATATTTAAACTTAACAGAGCGCCTGATCGTAAAAAAATACATATATCAAAACGGCACCACTTGCTACATTGAATGCAAGCGGGTGGATTCGAACCCACAACCTCTAGATAATGGAACAGACAACATGACCACTGAGCCAGCCCGTCCACACCTCGTTGATCCTCATTAACCTATTTAAAAATCACGGAGAAACTGATTATTAAAAGCACAGTTACCAAAACAATGTAACTCGCTACATTCAATAATAGTAGACGGACTCGAACCTACAGCCTCTGGAATTGGTAACAGACAGCATGACCACTGAGCCATCTAGCGCATAACGAAGTATATTAATTAATCTACTTAAACTTAACTGAGAGACTGATAAAAAAAATTACACAGATACCAAAACGAATCATTGGACTCGAAACTAGAGCCTCTGGAATTAGGTAACACGACGTATGAGACAGCCAGTTCACAAGCCGAAGAACCTAATAAATCTATTTAAACTTAACTGAGAGACATAAAAAAATACACATGTACCAAAACACCTCTATGCAGTCGAATTCAGAACCTCTGGAATCGATGGAAGGTAATATGACCAGTGAGCCAGCCAGCTCACACACCGAAGACCTTAAGTAGTATATTTAAACTTAAATGAGATGATAAAAAATTCCACTGATACAATAGACTCAAACCCAGCGCATCTAGAATTGGTGGAAGGTAACATGACCACTGAGCCAGCCAGCTCCTAAACCAACGAGCCTAATTAATTTATTTAAACTTAACCGAGAGACTATAAAAAGAAATTAAAAAAAAGTACACAGATACCCAAACGTCTCAAATGCAGAGCCTCTGGAATTGGTGGAAGGTAATACGACCACTGAGCCAGCCAGCTCACAAGCCTACGATCCTAATTAATCTATTTAAATTTAACTAAGATATTGTTTAGAAAATCCACGAAGTTCTGTTGTCGAAATAGCAGTTCATGGAAGACTAGGACAGAACATGCTATTAACAAATCAGCGTGTTCGCTGATCAACACTATAACCACTAGACCATTCGAGATACGAGAAAAACTGATTATAAGAAATTAAAAAAAAATCCAAGAAGTCTTTGAATGCTATATTTTAGTTTCGAATTATATAGAATAAGAGAATTATAAGAGAGTAAAATCAGGTGAAACATATGTATATTTAAAATTGTTTTTTTACTTTATAACAGAAAATTAAAAATATTAAATTCGATGTTTTCCTTATATATATATAGAAAACATTTAAGGATGTCTCTGCTGTTTCGTTCTCTTTTTAATGATGCTCATTATACACAAGGGAATATGGAAAATATCAGTTTTCGCACGATATGCATTAAAATTAAAATACGCAATACATTTTATTTACGGATATAAATACTAAGTTGAAGCTAGAGTTTTTGAACGTTTTAGAAAAACTGCGCAAGCACATTTGTCTAAATATTTAATTTTTCTTATTTGTATCCAATTTAGTAGATAGAGGTAATTTTACCAGAGGAATGCGAATATGAAATTCGATTTAGTTTCGAGTGACTACATTTTAAACAAAATGGAATTAAAGCTAAGTTATTTTTATTAATTTTATTTCATTTATCTTCAAACCAATATTAACGCACACACACACCGAATAATTAAATAATATTTCTTGAATATATTTTATTGGGTTTACAAAAGAGCTTAGCGGTCACTAATCGCAATCACTTTTTATAGCAATCTCTTTTTAGTAAATACTGCGCTCGTGCAGCGGGCGCAAAAGGCCCGTCTCCTCTTATAGCCCCTTTCTTTTGCATGCATCGCCTCTTGTAAGAAAATCGAAAAGGAACTAAACTGATTGGTCCAAGTTTAGCGTGAGTAGATCGAGTGGGTCTATTGTAGAGTAGAAAATACAACGTGAGAATTGAAGGTCTTAGACATTTGTCTGTCTAACATTCAAACCAAAAAGCGAGATTCTAATTTTATTTTTGTAGGAGGACGTAGCTTTCCCCTGAACCCTCGTTTTACTCTCCTTGTGGAGGTATTTTTACCATTAATGTAATGTTCCGACAGCCACTAGCTGGCTCGCCAATGCAACGTCCCTATATCTTTAACCTCCTTCGGGACGAAGCCTAAGGAAAATAATATAAAGGAATAATATAAAGGAACTTAAAATTCACAATCATGTGCAAATTCCTATCGTATACTAAATGATATTGTTAATCAAAATGTTCTTTAAAATATTTAATTTAATACTCCTAAAATGAAATTTAGGAATATATTCTCGCAGGAATAAAAACTTAGGAATACCTGTTCATGGGCAGATTTGAAAAATAAAACATCCTGCTCCCGTTTAGAAAAAAATTTGCAAAAAATATGAAATTGAATCAATAGATGCAAAATAAAAGCGCTAAAATTGTAGTGGACCCTTGCTACTTGTATTCGCAAATATTTGAAAATATATCCGTGTATAAGATTATACGTTCTGCAACATATGAGTTTCTAAAATCTTTGACAAAATAAAACAGATGACGCAATAAATTGAAAATATCAATAATCCCGTAATCTCTAAATCTAGAGGCCGTAATTAACTCCAATATATGCCAAAATGAACGCGTAAAATTGTATAGAAGATATACTCTTACTATTTATAGTGTCGTAGATAAGAAAATATGCTCGTGTGTTAGTAGAAGATTAGCCCGCATTGTAATATGAGTGTGACAATATTTTCACATATTTTGATACATAACCCTGGGAAAAAAGGGAATGGTGTAAATATATTGAAATGTATACTATGTTTTGGTGATTTATGTTTATAGCTAGGCCTTTGCACAGACGGAATTGGGAGTTTTTGGCGCCGTTGGGTTGTGTGCGCACTGACATGGATTGTAAATATTCAGAGATTTAATTGCAGCAAAATGTCAAAGTTGAGCTACAAATCTTTGAAGATTTATAGCCCTGTCAGGTGTGGCGCGCGTCGGTGTCCGGTATTTTGGACCACCCTGGTTTTGTATGCCCTCTGGTTCTTGTATTTTAGTGGAACGCATAAAAAATTATCGTCGCTTCTAGACCAATGGTGAAGCATTTTTGGACCTCCTCTTTTTTATAGCGTTTGGGAACAGCGAATGAGAGTTGGGGGGATTTCCTCCCTGTTTTGTGTCGTTCCCCTTGTTTGTAAAGTTTGAAAGTTTTAGAAGTGTAAAAAATAGTTAGTTGCTTTTCTGAGCTCGAGTAGAGAGCACTCCAAGTGCGGGGCACTTGTAATTCGGTGTAGCCGATCCGGCATGTGTTTTTGATGCATCTCTGACCCGGCATCCGCGGTTCCTATCTCGGGCGGCAAATGTCTTTGCCGAGGGGCCGACGTAGTGAGTCCGGTATAGATGCCGACTAGTAGCCAAGACGAGCCGAGCCTAACTCAGCGCGAGGGCGCATTTTCTTCGGGCAGTTCGACCACAAAATGGAAGAAGGCCGTCATGTGTTATTTGGTGGCAGTACACACAGCTCTACCGCCAAAACGGCGCGGTGTAGGACCTTTGCTCCTTTAGCTGCAGTTAAGCCGTGGTTACGTAAATGCTGTGTGCACGGAATAATTTGCGGAGCATCAATCCAGGGCTCCTAAGCAGCAGTCAATCTCTACAAATAAAGTATCTGATCTCCACTCTTTAGGCAAGGACCTGTACGCATGCTCACTCAAGAGCCGCTGGGTCTAAGCCGCATTAAGAGGAGGAGAAGGAAAGTGAGCAGTATGCCTATCGTCATTTGTTTTTGTTAGTTGCAGTGCAACACAGCTCTACCACTAAAACGGCGCGGTGTAGGACCTTGCTCCTTTAGCTGCATTTAAGCCGTGGTAACTGTAACACTGCGTGTATGGAGTGATAGAGGAGCATCAATCCCGGGATCCTAAGCAGCAGACAAGCCTCTACGAAAACGATATATATTTGGCAAAACCTGTACGCATGCTCACTCAAGAGCCGCTGGGACAAGCCATCGTTTAAGAGGAGGAGAAGGAAAGTGGACAGTGTGCCCATCTCCAAAATAATACTTGGCATAAATTTTCGTGACCTGATGATATGCAACTAGTGTTTCCCGGACTGGTAGTGTTTTCCACGAACCATTCAAATAAATGAATAAACATTCAATTAATTGTGCCACCCTTTCCTACGTGCAGAGGTCAGCTACAGCACTCTGTGAGAGTCCTATGTATGAAGGTATGGAAATTATATATTGATTTTAAAATGTATACATGAATGTTTAAGTAGCTGATGTAATCCAATAGTGTAAGGGCAAGGTTATGATAAATGGGAGTTTTTACAAAATTGAATATACATATTGTGTTCTTAACAAAAAGTAATTAATTACAAATTTGGATTTTATAAATATGCAAATTAATGCAAAATAAACTGTGCACCCGAGGTCAAGTTAGGTAAATTTGGAGCTCATTTGTAATTGTGTATTGTGTATATTAATGTTTAAAATTGAGATTTCATGTGTTCTAAATAAATTGTTGGTTGGCCACAAAAAGGGAGTGATTAATTATTTTAACAAAAACGCAATGTACTTTGGTCCAATCGGACCCCACTATACTTTAACGCGCTGGAGCCTGGTGGAACTATTTGGTGAGTATCTTTAATGTATTTATGTGTTTAAGTTTTATTGTATTTGTGTGTAAAATTCACCTCACCACAATGAGTTTCAAAAATCTTTGCAAAATAAGACAAATGACGTAATAAATGAAAAATATCAATAATCTCCGCAATCTTTAAACCTGAGGCCATAATTGAATCAAATATATGTCAAAATATATGCCAATATACTTGAACTACTTATATTCTCGTGAATTAGAAAATTTACCCGTGCATTTGTAAAAGATTACCCATTATATGTACAATATATGAGTTTCAGCAATTTTTGCCAAAATAAAACAATGATGTAATAAATTGAAAATATCAATAATCCCCGAAATTATCAATAATAATAATGTTTACAACTGAAGACTGTAATTTATGTAATCCAGTACAAAACTTACTTAGCCCCCAAAGAACCTAACCATCACAGTAACTTGCCCCAATTATACTTTTACTATTATGAATGACAATTGTTTTTAGTAGATATTTCAATATATTAAAATCGTTACATTTTAATTGCTGTTTAACGTGTGAATTCGTTTTAGATAAATTTTGATAAACTAGTTAGTTTTACAGGCTTTGGAAAAAAAAATATGTGCAAAGTTTGTGCAAGAATTGTTTCAGAAATATAAAAATTGTCTTGTAGAAGGTGGTATGCAGATTAAAAAATGCATTAGATCTCGAATTATTACGCTACTATTAATTTATTGCACACACAATTTTTTTCTTTCTGTAACATTTAGGCTTCCTGCCTTGTTTTTGCACATAGGGCTTTTAGTAAGCACATTGATTAGGTCACGAGTTTTTAGTTTCATGATGAAAACGTACATTGGCAAATAATTTGTGGAATAATTTATTTTTGTGTCTTTCTTTAAATATGCTGTATGACTGGAAATTTTATTTATGTAAAAATTCCTTAACCCAACTAATCCACCAGAATATTTTCTAAAAAATGTTTTTGTTAAGTTTATCCCCACTAACGCAACATTTAATTTAATTGCCATTAACAAAAAATGCCTTAATTGCGTCATAGAATCCAATTTCATCTAATTTCACAATTTCCTTATTGCTCATTCACATTATGATTTTTATGTGTTTATATAATTTTAGAAAATTAACATCAACCATGCTGTTTGAGTTTCAGGAAATATCCAAAGCTTTGAATAGTCAAAACTGTATGGGTATTTGCAATAAACGGATCCTATTTAGTACCTGTGAAGATAAGCAGAATCAGATGCACAGAGGCTTTTTTTTATATGATCACGTATAGAAAATACGGTGAAAAAAGATTGTACTCAGTACATTCCTGGTTTCATATATTCCTCTTAGTGGGAAAAAAATGGGAGTTTAGGACAGCGATTTACTTTGTGTGTGCATGCGTCTGGACTATTATAATAAGCCTATTTAATAAAAATAAATAACTTTTATTTTGTCCTTCTGATATTAACATATAGAATTTCAAGTACATTGAAAATACAATACGAGGCATGTGTTCCACATATTTTTTTGCAATTTCCACACAAAAAGAATAAAGATTCCATTCGGAGAATTCTATCATTAATTAGCTACTCAGCAAGGCTTGAAAATGGCGCTGGCTTATGCTTGTAGCGCCACTCACGGGTGTACGGTCATGCCCAGTCTCACCAGACTAGGATCATTTGCATACTAGCCCGCCCTCTAACTATTTACATCATTTCGCGGTTATACCATGCTTTCTTCTTGGTGGGCAACTTTCATTATCCGTGAGTGTATATAAAATATTTGAACGAATTACTCGGAGTTGTCCGAGTCTAAAGTAAGTGCCACTTCTCATATAATTTAGATACAGATAACACCATTCAATTTCCAAATCGGGTATTTTGAACTAAGGTCACGCACATATTTAAATTCATTAAAATTTATTTCAAAGCATTAAAATATTACTATTAATAGTTATTATTATTAATAATATTACTATTAATAGTTATTATTATTAATAATATTACTTAAATATTATTATTATTACTTAAATATTACTTAACTACTTTAAACATATATTTTTAAAGCATTAAAGGTAAGATATTTTTAGTTCCGTCTTTATATAAATAAATTTCATTTTAAACGGCTTAAATCATGCAATAGAATATTGTATGTTAAAGTAAATACCACACAATATCAGTCAAACTGAAAGCGAATTGCTGTCATATCTTAAAACAAGTCTATATTGATACAATCTGACGTTTATTGAAATATATATGCAAAACGTTCTGAATTGTAGAATTTACTCCCAACTGTCAGTGTATTATATCTGATTGTGTTGATAGCATCATTTTCGACAGTCATGAATAATCAGATACAGAAATGCATTGCGTTTTCATCTGTTATGGGTGCAGCTTAACTGTAGATAATAAAATACATCCAGAGTACCATTTTTGGAAAGCAAGGAATATAAATAATATTTAATCTGTATTACAAATCATGCCAAATTAGTTATATTAAGTGGACAATTTCGAATAATTGTCCATGTGCTTTGTAATTGTTCGAAAATTCTGATGCAATACAAGCAAATAGTACGACTTGTGTTGCAATATAGCAGCATGGCTGTAAATATTTAAAAATTGTAAAAAAATATTATAAAGGATGAATATATATTTTCAAAATAATATACATTAGCATTAAAGCATATCTATAACAACACAAGTATAGGTATGTTTCTTTGGCTGTCGAGTATCGGAAAATCTAAGCGATCCACAGACATAATATTTGGTACAGGGTTCACAGACTTTCGGAAACGGGCATACCTGACTAATGTTCTTTTAAATTTAAACTAGTTGTTTAGTTAACAAATATGTAAGTTGTAAATAGCCTTGTTTTCCCAACGGGGAATCAGACTCTGGATCTCCGAACTGGCAAGCCGACGCTCTACCGTTGAGCTATTGGGACGAAATTGCAAGCTATTATTGTCGAAGTGGACTCTGTATTCTCCACTGTCTAATGGCAGATTGGCGGGCAACTGACAAACTGACTGAACACCTCCTGCTATTTTTTACCTCAGATTAGCCCCCTGCTTTTTACCACAGGTTAGCCTTCTGCTGCTGTTGCCTCAGGTTAGCATCCTATTTTTACCTCAGGTTAGCCTCCTGCTACTACTATTTTCACCCAAGCTAGTATCCTGAGTGTAGTTAACTTTTCAATTTAAAATTGACGCTCAATCTTCCCGAGTCCACTGAATCCGTACTAGTCGTACTACGGTCACTTTCAGACCTCCAACATATTTACACTAACCTACAGGGTTCATCAGTTTGAACGCCATTGTAAAGAACGTTGTTTCCACAACCGGGAACCGAACCCTGGATGTCCGAACTAGCTAGCCGACGCTCTTCCGTTGAGCTACTGGGACGAAATTGCAAGCTATTGTCGTCTAGGTGGATTCTGTGTTCTGCAGTCTCTAATGGCAGATTGGCAGGCACCAGACAATCTGACTGACCACCTCCTGCTATTTTTACCTCAGACTAGCCTTCTGCTTTTTACCACAGGTTAACCTTCTGTTATTTTTGCCTCAGGTTAACCTCCTGCTATTTTTACCCCATATTAGCCTCCTGCTACTACTATTTTTACACAAGTTAGTATCCTGCGTTGTAGTTAAACTTTCAATTTAAAATTGGCGCTCAATCTTCCAGAGTCCACTGAATCCGTACTAGTCGTACTACGGACACTTTCAAACCGCCGACATCTTTACACTAACCTACAGGGTTCATCAGTTCGGACGCCATTGTAAAGATTGTTGTTTCCCCAACCGGGAACTGAATCCCGGATCTCCGAATTGGCCAGCCGACGCTCTACCGTTGAGCTACTGGGACAAAATTGCAAGCTCTTATCGTCGAATTCATTCATTTACGTTTCATATCCATTTCATTCATGCCGTTTCATTTCGAGCGATTTTCGCACAAGTGAGTTTATCGCAGTATTTTCTTCTTAACACCATAAAAAAAGTTGATTTTTTTTTTTCAAACACAATTATTTTCTTAGAAACTTTTACCATGTGTGAAATAAAATAAAAAATGGAAGAAATTGTAAATGACAACTGCACTTTACACAAAGAAAATACGAAACATGCATTGACATAAAGATAAAACAGATATTACCATATTTAGATTTATTTTGTAATGTTACTTTAAATTTTTTATATATTTGATTTCTTTTAATATTTTTGGATTATATAATTGTTTTCAAAAGGATATTAACATCAATTTTAATAACAATATTTAAATTAATAATTTGTATTGATATATTTAAATATAATAATAAAATGTGGACGAAATATGAGTGTTAATTTCCTCTCGTGCAAAAAATTTTATACGATAATGGAAGCGCCAATTAGTCTTCATCTCTCCATACTCGATCAAAGGTAACGCCCGCACCACTTATCCCTAATTGACCCTAAATCTTGTCTTTTACCCAACTAAGGGCCATGTTATTTCGAGTGGTTCCAAGCTAATGGGTGACAGTCGTGAATGAGACTTGTGCCCGAGTTGTAGAGGATATTTTCTTGTTACATCAGAACTGAAAGAATATATTGGAAAACAACTGCTTTCAGATCGCTGATTGAAATTCTATTTAAATTCTAAAAATTATTAGAAGAAACATAAATGAATATGAATTCAAAAAAATTATAATTACACGTTCTGAATCAGTGTGTCTCAAACTGTGACAGTATTCCAGGGATGATGGCTTTGTTTAAATTTTATTTTCTTAAATATTACCGCCTTAACATTTAAATGCATAATTTGGACCACAGTGGACTTCTTCTCATTTTGAGGTTTTGCCAATAAATTGCATTTGAAAAGGATTCATCGATTGAAAATGTTTGAAAAACATTGTTTTAAGTAATTGCCTGAAATCTTTGAAATCTCGGGGAAATTAATACATCCAGAGTATCAGAATATTGTATAAGAAAATATCTTCTATCTGACTGTACTTCTTGACATCATATTTGGTGACAATGTAGCAACGTTTGGAAAATATTTCCAAATTCACAAAAATGTAATATCTCGGAAAATTAAGTTTAATTTCTAAAATAATCCTTGTCGTTTTAAGGGATGGACTTGATTAAAATATCGTGATTTTCATAGTGAGTGAGATACGTTTTGCAAGGTGAGTCTATGCCCTAGACCCACCTAGCAAAATTCTTTAATTTATTAACATTAATCAGTGACTGAAGCCCATACCGGATACGATTAGTTGATTACATAAAAGTTTTCTTAAAATTTTGAAAAATTATAATTATTATTTTATTGATTGTAGTAACCCTCATTATGTCGAGAAAACGTCAATGGACGGACGATTATGTTGCTTATGGATTCACTTGTGCAACAGAAAAAAATGGCACACAACGACCACAATGTATCTTATGTTGCAAAATACTTTCAAAATTCAATCTTAAACCGTCGAAGTTATTAGAGCATCTCCACAATCAGCATGGCGGTGAATCTGCAGTATCTTCATCTTGAAGTCTATGAAGGCACAATTTGATATCAGCAATACTATCACAAAATTTAACGTTGAAGTAATTCAAAAGCCCTTGTTAGAAGCTTCTTATCAAGTGGAATATATGTGTGCTAAGAGAAGAAAATATCATACAATAACTGAGGATTTAGTAAAACCATGTGCACTTGAAATTCAACAAATTCCGTTATCAAACGATGTGATTCGATCGAGTATTCAAGATCTCAGTATTGATATTTTATTGCAAGTAGTAGAAGATATCAAAGTCAGGCCTCTAAAAGTGAGTATTCAACTGGAAGAGTCAACTGATGTTGATAACTGCAGTCAATTGTTGGTATTTGTGCAATACATTAAGGAAAAATAAATGTTGGAAGAATTTTTATTTTGTGAGCTACTGGATTTGATGGCAAAAGGAATTGATGTTTTTAATCATCAATGAAACCTTTTTTATAAATATCAAATACTCATGAATGTGATAGGCACAATTTGCACAGATGGTGCCCCTGCAATACTGGGCAAAAATTCTGGATTTCTTTCATATATCAAGACAGAAATACTCCAAGTTACAATAACTCATTGTATGTTGAATCATCATGCACTTGCATCGAAATCTTTGTTAGAGAATTTAAAATAACATTTAACTATTGGAGTAAACGTAGTTAAGTATATCCGAGGATGAGCGCTTTATCATCATGTCTTTCGTGCTTTGTACGAAATCAGTGCTGTGCTTCTTTATCACACTGAAGTACGACTGTTCTCCAAGGACCGCGTGCTAAGCAGAGATTTTGAATTACACAAGGAAATTATGTAGTTTCTTATTAAGCAAAATCGTGATTTAGTTAAAGCTTTTGAAAAAAGAGAACCAATAATTCGACTAACCTACTTAGCAGATATATTTAGCCACCTGAATGAATTAAACACATCAATGCAATGATTTGGGTAAGAACATAATAACAGCTAGTGAAAAATTATCTTCGTTTATTGAAAAACTAAAAATTTGGAAACGTTAAGTTTAAAATAGGAATTTTGCAAACTTTCCTTTGGCTTTATTCAATCGTTTTGGAAAATGAGAAACTTATAATTATATCTAAAATTGCAATGCACCAACAACAATTGAGTGAATCGTTTCATGGATACTTTACCATGGGGAATATTAGCAAAGTTCAGAGATGGATACTGAATGCATTTTTATTTGACCCAGATTCGATGGATGACTGCAATTTAATAAAAAACGATCTTATTGAAATACGAGACAATGCACATGTTCAAATGGAATTTGAAAAACTGGATTTGGAACTGTTCTGGTGTATACAGTTAGAATCTTATCCACAGCTGGCAAAAGCAGCATTGCAGACACTTTCACCATTTGCCCCCACTTACCTGTGTGAAATGGGATTTTCATCACTTTTGCACATAAAAACAGAAGCCAGAAATCGCTTAAATGCAAGTAATGACTTACTCATGGCTCTTTCAAAACAGACGCATCGCTTTAAAAGTATTATAATGAATAAACAACATCAACGTATCCATTAAAATGTGAGATATTGTGTTGCATATATATGTATGTGTTTATTTTCAATATATAAATTATCTTGCAATAGATGTAATTTCCTAAATAAAGACATAGAAACGCATTTTTCAAGGGGATGAGAGATCTTATTTTTAGATTCAAGGGGGTGCCGATCACTAAAAAGATTAATAACCACTGGTCTACGAGATTTTGAATTTATTTCGTTTCATTTGAGGATGGTAAGGTAATTGTATTTCAACAGGAGTTGCACAGTAATTCATGACATTGATCGGGAGAAGTGTATAGGTCGCATGTGCCCGGGGATATTAGGAGAGCAAGTGTTGCAAGCGGGGCGCGAGAAGATGATATTATCACATGACTTCATGCACTTTGTCATGGCCTAATATTCAATTTGAAATATTTTTGTGTACCTGAATAAAAACTATATCTACTGATAATAATAACAAACTTTTGTCTATTCAAATTTTTGTTTTTGGCATATTCATTGGTAGAAAGTGAATTCAACTGCGTATGAAATTATCCATCAAAACAGGGAACCATTTTCAAACAACAGGTATTTAGTTCTAATTGTGGTAAAATGTGAAGAAAAGCATGGATTCGGACTATGTAATTGCGAGATAAATTAACCAACAACTGAAAATAAAGCTTAATGTGTTACTAAGTCAATTTCTCAAGGACAGCAACATAAATTCGATTGACACTCATTATTTAGAAAAGTGATGGATAGTAACATTCGTAATTAAAATTAATATAATTTTATTTTCCTATTCACTGATGGGGATGCATATACAGTGATTCCTAAGAAGTTCTTAGCATCCCCAATACATTTGTAGTTAAAAGGCACATAAATGCACACGCTAGGGCTATGTGAGAAAAGTGACCATGTCTGATCAAATAAAATCGATTGCAGCGTCCCTAACGGATAATAAAAAAATTGCGTTAACAAACTCGGTAACAAATCGATATAGACAAAGAAACCCAATAAGTTATAGAGCAATGTCCAATGTCTAGGAATCGATAGTAAAACTGATGCAGAAGTCGTTTATCCCCAATATAGAATCGTAATATCAATAAGTCAGGCAGTTTTCCAATTGTAACCCCAAGGGCTGAAAAACTAATTTTGATTTAACCAGACTGAAAAATTGCCCCCAGTATCTAAAGAAATAACCACTCAAAGTTTAGCATTTTTGGTATTCGTGTGCAAAAATTCACTAGAAAAGTGGTTTTTAAGTGTTTCTCGAGCTTAGAAAACTCATGTGGGCCAACTCACTGATTCTAAATTTAATGCGAAAAACATTTTAAATAATCGACACAAACTGAGTTATTTCGTCTTTCACTTATTCCGTACAACCATACGGATTTTCGGAAAACTAGAATTGATATCATTAGAACAGGGAGTAGAAAACTTTAAGGAGTCATCTTACTCCATAATTTGGTGTTGAATCCATTTCAGAAATCATCTAAGCTCTATCTATAGCTGGTCTTAAGAAACATATGCTGCAAGAAAAATGTATAGCTCTATCTATTGCTACTTCTGAGGAATATATGTGTCAAGAAAAATATTCGAACCGGAAGTGAAAAGATCCCATAAGTGGTAAGAATTAGTGAATCTCCCAACGTCTTCCAGAATTTGCCGTTTATTCCATGTCAGTTAACATATAAGTTATATCTGTAGACAATATTGAACAGTGGATGTTTCAAGTAAAAGTTCAAAATGAACCCTCCACAGTCCTGATGCTGAATAATCTATATGATTAAAAAATACTTGTAAATACAATAGTTTTGCAAATTTTTTGCCACAAACAATGAATTTAGCGCCAAATTTTGGAATGTGAGGTTGAAGACTCAAAAATTCATTAATTATAATTTTCTAAGAATTAAGTGCAATCAAATTTTGCGCTTAGTTCCTTTAGTTTTCACTTTTACACTTTAGTTCCTTTAGTTTTGCACTTTTTGCACTTAACTTCCAAATTATATAAGGAAGGAAAATATTCAAATCCATATATATATATATATATATATATATATATATATATATATATATATATATATATATATATATATATATATATATATATATATATATATATATATATATATACCTTCATATAAGACAGAACAGAATTCAAATATCAACATAAACAAATCAGATAGGAATGATACAGGGGCTGTAACTAAATGTGACATTCATTTTGTTGGCTAAATAAATTGCAACAAACAAATCATCACATTAATTGCAACAAGGAAACAAATAGCTATTTTTACTGTTCATTTTATGTAGAGAACTTTTAAATTTATATCATCCTTTTGACAAAAATAACAAAAAAAAACCTCGAAATAGAAAATGTCACTCAAAATACAACAAATAATCATTCTAAATATGATAAGAACAAGTAAAAATATGAAATCGTATAGATAACAGACGAGCATAAAACATATTTCCATTGTATAAATATAGATGAAACTATATGCGGAGATTTCGTCTGCGTCAATCAGCACTCAATCGTAAGGTTACGCCTCTTTCTACTTATCCTTAATTGACCCCAATTCCTGCCTCAACCAATCTATGAGTCATTTGTTATTTCCAGTGGTTCCTGACAAATCTGTGACAGACATGATTGAGATACTTTCCTCACTGGATGGATTGTATAATATAATATTTTGCTGCCTCAGAGAAATCACAATTGGTCAGATAATTAATTTTACTCATTATTTCCCTTCATTTCTGGAAATTATTCAAAATGACATGGATACATGTAGGATACTTGAAATTTTAAATTTTTTTTCACTATTTGACGAAACTTGTATTAATTCCCTGCACTGTAATTTCGTGTTTTTCATTTTTTTTTTCAAAAATTGAATAGTCAATATTTTTAATACGACCAATCAGATGGATGATAAAGACATAAATAGATACTTAAAATTTTGAGATTGAATTTAAAAAGAGCATTTTCTAATCAGATTAACGGCACTTTCTAATCAGATATCAAGATTAACGGCGTAGAGACGTTTATAGTATATAGTCATAAGTTGTCCAGATTGGGGCACGAATCAAAACCGAGAACGCTCATAAAAGTTATGGAGCTTCTAGAGTAATATAAGTGAGATATATCTGGGGTGCCTGAATTAGAGAATTTCTACAGGGTAATTCAGAAAATATGGGCCAGATTTTATGAAGTGGTAGTATACATTAAACCATGTATTTGTTGTCATAGTTTACAGGGTTGATAATGAAACGTAAAGGCGCAAGTGAGCTCTTAAGGGTGAAACATATGAGGTGATGCAAAAACACAATAAGGACTTAGAAGAAGTAAAATGACATTTTATAAGTAATAATTACAATAATGGCTTAAAATAACGACCGCCAACCTGAACGCATGTTTCACAACGGCGATGGAGGGATTGGCGAACGCTCTCGAATAAACCAGGCATGTCGTGCATTTCCGCTGCAGCAGTCGAAATTTTGGCGAAAAGCTCCTCTTCAGACTCAAGGGGGATATCATAGATGAGACTATTGAGATATCCCCACAAAATGAAGTCAAGACACGACAGATAGAACGATCGTGGAGGCCAAGCTATGGGGGCCAAGCTATTAAGCATCCACTGGCTTCTTTACGTTTCCTTTCTGACCCGGTAAACTATTGCGAAAAAGGATTGGTTTGGTATGTACTACCACCGCGTAATGTTTGGTTCTTCTTTTTTTAATGACTGTGTATATAAGATCATTCAATCTGTGCTGAACGTCACGCTGTATTCAAGAATTCCAGAACTCAAAAAATTACAGTTGTAGTGCTTTTTTGAAGCCATATGTGTCGTTATGGTATATGAATATTTATGGCGTTACAAAAGGCACGGAAATCCACATCCACTTTGGCAATCCTATCAAGGCTGTATCATGTGATATTGCAGAACTAGCAGTCAAGGACTCAAATGATAGGAGGAATGGCTATTCTTGAGAAAACATATGAAGAGTCCACTTCAACGATAAAGGCTTGCAATTTCGTCCCAGTAGCTTAACGGTGAGACATCAGCTGGACAGTTTGGAGGTATAGAGTTCCATTTTCGTTTGGGGCAGTAAAGCTCCTTACAATGACGCCCGAACAATTCAAACCTGGATGTTAGTCCAAAGATGTTAGAGGTCTGAAAGTGTCCCTCGTACGACTAGTACGGTTTCAGTGGACTCTGAACGATTGAGCATCGATTTCAAAATTGAGAGGACAACAACCACGCAGGAGGTTAATCTGAGTTAAAAACAGAAGGTGGTCAGTCTGATTATCAGTTGCCCGTCAATCTGATATTATAGGCTGGAGAATACAGTGTCCATTTCGGAAATTATAGCTTGCAATTTCGCCCCAAGAGCTCAACGGTAGAACGTCAGATGTCCAGTTCGGAATCCAGAGTTCGATTCTCGGTTGGGACAGCAATGTTGCGTAAAGCTCTTGAGGTATTTATTTAAGGGGATCAACAAAGGTAAGAAAAATTACGATCACTAAATATTGACTAAAGTGGTCAAGAAATTTCGACTTTTTGTGAGGATGGTTGTGGATGGTTCACTATTATTGTTAGGTAGTAATTGCAACAAACGAAAAGCAAAAAGCATTTGCGAATTGAGCAAAATATAATAATTATTGTTCGGGCAGCCCAATTCAGTACTTTCCTTGGAATGCATGTCCTTAACTTGTAATTTTCCCAATATTTTTATTAAAATTGGTACAACTAATAAAATTATTCAAACTAGAAGTACATGTAATTAATGACTCCTCAATTAGCTATTTTTTTACAATGACTTAGGATCACATTGATATTTACGTACTTTCAGACGCAGCAGCACATTGACTGGTAACTAAAAACATAACGCAATAGATTATTAGATCTTAGTAATAATTTTTCTGTCTTTATCAAACTAAATAATACACATAATTAAATTTTCCCTTTCCTACATTATTTACAATTATGGTATTTTAAACTCTCTCTAATTATCTTAATTTTTAGCACTACAATATTTTATTATACTGTTATCTTCAGTCATCTCATTATTTCAAAGATTTTCACTTAACTAAGGAGACTCTATTCTCCTGTTCATCTTTGTTAAAATTCATTTTCGAAAAAATATATATATATTAGTTTTGGGACTGAATATGGAATAAATATGCTAAAAATTAAGAAGCATACTTACTGATTAAAAAAATAGCACTATTATCTTTAAAATAGTTCAAGTTTTCTGAAGTGGATATTCGTGTATAGATATAGATACACAAGCATAATTAAAAGTGTTGGATTTGTGTTCGGAAATGCCGCAATCTGACAAATCTATGAAAATTATAGACGCGGAATTATATTTCATGTAAAGAACAATCTTCGAGAGAACTTGAATTATTTACCTTTGGGTGTTAGACGACTCGCAATCCATTGATAAGGGGGAATTAGCAAAATGAAATAAAATATATTAATATAGCCCAATCTGTGACAAAATCGTGTATTTCCTACAAAATTGCATATTGCTTTTACTTTTTAATACCGTATGCATTCAATGTTCGAACCACTTATACAGGATGATTCGAAATTCTGTACAAACTTTTATGTGAATTAGGGAATAGTAAAACAGTTTTCGTTTATGAATGAATGTATATCTGCGGACGTCACACTTCGGGGATAGCGGATATTGTTGGACTCGCAGCAATTTGATATTTTTGCTATCTTCATTTGTAACGAGGTATTCGTACGTGTAATATGGAAAATAATTGCTCGGAATCTAAAATGACTGATAATTCACTAAAGTGGCAGTTCCGTATGGGACTGCCAGTGGAAAAGGAAATTTTGTTGTAAAAGTATCCGTGAATCTTACAGCAGATCTTCTGTTTCAATTAGCAGCCTCGTACGCTAGATGCATAACAGCCGTACTTTCATGACTATTCAGACTATCAGAAGATGCAAGGCACTTGTTTGAATAGTCTTTTGTATGTGCGTTGTAACTGTGAATTTTTTTTTTAAATTTTAGCTCCCCAACACAGTTTCTTGAATTGGTAACTGATAACGTTCGGTCTTAACCACCTTGTTCGGTTCCCTATGATTCATACATATCCGAGATTAAGTTTTTAAGCCATCATAATTAAATAAATGAACCCATTTAATTGGCTATTTAACTTTTTTCAATAATCCGAATTTTATCTTAGAATATAATTCTTCTTTCACTTTCCCTCGAATTGATAATAGTATTTTTAACGCGCAAACTACATTTTGAGTGTGATTTTCCATTAGAACCATTTTCTAAGTTGTATTAATCATTTCAATTCAGGCAGATGCATCTTGGTATTTTTGTAAAATTTTGTGTGTGTTGCTTTCTGTATCAACTAGTTACGTTAAATGATTTACTCGTAGTATCGAATGCAAGTTTCCAAAGCATCTACTCCAACAACTGGGCAAAAACTTTCATAACTGATAAAAATTGTAAATCTTTACTTCTAGCCTCAGTTTCACATTCTGGTAATCATATGCCTTTTATTTTAATTGCTTCACTAGAATATAATATCAGATTGCTATAAGTTGTGGTAATCTAACATTTTCCATTTACGTCATTCAATCATACGGTAATATATTTACTACAGAACCAGAATAAAGTTTCAAAGAAATAAGACGGTCATTGGTTTTTACAATTTAAAGCCATTCTGTCTCATGAATTATTTGAGCTTTATCATATTCCATAAATTAACAAACAGTGCCATGTGCATTATCTTCATGAATACATACTACTTGAATATATACTTCTCCCGTTTCAACATTCTGGATTTTGCGTGTTTTCGCAAAATGATTCAATATATGGCACTCCGTTTCAAGTTTTCCTCAAAACCGGACATTGTGTAAAAGTTTGTTTCCTTCCACACCTCAGGCATTTATTTGAATACATCACATAATTATGTCGTGGCAATCTTAAAATCATTTAATATACATTTATATCGCGTCCTATACACACATCACTATTTAGGGTTGCTATTTTTACAAATATATTCTTTTTGAATTACTTTTATTTGAGATTTATTTTTGCACCAGCTGTACGCATGGTGATAGTCTTTGATAACTTCAAATAATTGGCCATTAAAATACGTTTCTGCAATAATTTGTTATTTATTCCAAATGCATTTTACCCATTATCAAAAATTTGGTCTGATCTCCAAATTCAGAAGATTTCGTTACATGTTTTATTTCCATCACAAAGTAGTCAACACTTTAATTTTCTCTTAAAATACATAAAACACTTGCATATTTCAAACCCACTATTTTTCGCAGGATTATGATATTTATCAAACATGTATTTTAATTGATGCATCTGATTAGCATCTGCTGCATCAATTTACAGGATCGCAACTTACATAACAGCCGCTAGAGAGCCTCCCACGCAAGTCCGGAACAAACTGGCAATAGCAGCTACAGTGTAATCGGTTTCGCAACCTAATAACCCATCGTGATAATCGGCTATGGATGTAACAATATAATCGGCGTTATAATACCTTGATCAATAAACGCAATGATAGTATCGGCGTAATAATAGGCATCGCCACAAATGTGGCGATGGCAACCACATTTTCACAATCCTTTCCCTAACGCATCATATATCGTTCGAACCCTTGTACATACAGATTTACCGCGCCCATACTCGACGTTGGCACCGGGATAGTTTAGGGCGATATTGAGGATCAACAAGAAAGATCAATCATGCTTAAAGCATTGATTATAAAACACTTTCCAACTTCAATGCAATTTTATTTAAACATGTCTAAAATGCAATACAATGCCTCGGTAATATTTTAAAACTTATCACAATACTACTTTAATTTATTATATTTGAAACCTTAAATCTTCATCGAAAAAAATTAACTTCATTCAAATGACGGCATTAAAATATAAATTGCCTGGTTTAAACATCTCTAAAATGTGATACATTCCTCGGTAATAATTTTAGAATTATCATAATACTACGATAATTTATTATATTTGAAAACTTCATCGAAAACAACTGAAATCCATTCAAATGACGTCATAGAAAAAATAACACGCCTGGCTCTCTCTATAAAAGCAACATTTCATTCATAAATAATTCCCCCATTCATGTCATTCATCACAATACTATATTAATTTATATTATTTAAAAATTAAGACCATGGAGCTACAAGTAAGCAAAACTCTATGCGTAAAACTTCATCGAAAATTATCGTCCTTCTCTTTCTAAAATCAATGAATATTTCATTCATATCAGCCATGCAGACTCCATGGACTAAATGATTTTGTGTTAAAGAATTACAGCGATTCTAATACAACTCATTCTACATATTTTGCTGTTTACATTTTACATAGGTGAAAAATAGGCTTAATAGTAGAAATAATCAAATTTGTATGAGCATTTAAACTGAAATATATTGTCATTGCGTTGTTAAAGTATGTAGATGCACAGAATTTAGGCCAAAATAAAGTAGTTTTAGGATGGATACAACACTCAATATGAATTAGAAAGAACTTTAAAAATCACGATTTTGAGACAAGATGGATGCCATATATCATTTTGAAGTGGGTCATGTGATCGTTTCATATCATGGACACGTGATCGCTTCATATAAGAGGTGTTATTATTATTTTAATTTTTACTTAAAAAACTACTGAATATATTTCGCTGAATTTTTTTTTTTATATATTTTATGGAACAATTTGAATATTGCCTAAAATTTTCGAAGCAATTTGTGAATTTTAAATCCGCTTAAAAAATGCTTGAAAAATTAGGTCCCATAGGGCTCAATGTATTCCATTTTTTCAACCCGGGTTCAATCCAAAACTAATTGGGTGATATTATTCATTTATATTCCCATAGGTCCTATAGACCGTCTGAACAACATACTAAAATTTCATTTTGATTAAGTCATTTTTACGGCAGTTATCGTGCTAACGGACAGACAGACAGACAGACAGACAGACAGACAGACAGACAGACAGACAGAATGAACAAAGTCATAAACACTTTTCAACTTTGTTGTAAAGTGTTAAAAATGGTATTACTGCGTGCGACCTTCCAGCATTGCTACTGCGCTTCCCAGCAAAGATGCATGTCAGTCAAATACAACAGATCGCACGACTCATACAAAGGTCTACAGCAGTTTAATGTACGGCAGATGCATATCAGGCATTAAAGTACTTGTAAATTGCTGACGAAGACTGATTCTGAATGGCGATGGCGAGATATAGCCAATATTTCCGGGCCGTCCAATAATACATTCTAGCACCAAAGGATGGCTTTTTCGGACATATTTCATTCACAAAATTTTTGTTTTTGCGTTCCCTACGTTCCGATTAATGTTTGCACAGATAACTTTAAGTCACACTGTATACTGTTCAAACTCTATAAAAAATAATGTACAAAATTCGTATACTGCTTTTTTTTTAAATTATTCATGCTTTCACAATTCGAACCAGCTATATATTATTAAATTCTTCAAAAAACGGAATACAGATTTCGAGCTGGAGTATGTGCTTCTTTTATTTTAAGAGCAACTTTTACAGTTTCAATAAAGAACACTTGCAGATTTAAAAGTTGTTTTAGAACATAGCGTTCATTGTATGGTCCTTGAAAATACAGTAACATAAAAAGAAACTTTTTGCATTTGCATTACATTTTCTCGGAACACTTAATGGAGAGAAATGAAGATTCGAAGAGAATGTGCAATGAAAACACAGAACTGTTTTTCTCCTACGTGGGTGGGAAATGTATATTCAAGTAAATGCAAAAGAAGTGTGGTACTGTCGTTCTATAGAAGCATGGTTTTGTATATACCAGCTTGACAAAATATTGAAATGTTTTGTTTTGTGTTTTGCATGACAACAAATGGTGTGTTATTTATTTCTCTACAATGCGTGCATATACGTTGATGGATGTACTGTGCACTGAATTTTGAGTATTCTGCATACGGGCGATGATTACTTTCCCTACAATATATGTTAATGTATATGGGATGCATTGGAATCGTGCAAAAAATCGCAACTCGTGTTCTTGACGGAGCTACACCTGTTGGAACCTCTAGCAAACGAAAAATCTATTTTAGTGTGACCTCTATATCTGTATTTGTACCTGTATCTCTCTCTTTCTCTCTCTCTCTCTCTGTGTGTCTGTGTATGTGTCTGTACATGCAATGTCTGTATCCACTGTAACTGAAAAACTAATTGATAAAATTTCCGAAAATGTTATATATACGCCACTTGTGAACTACCCTGCTGTTGATTAGATTTTTGTATGAATCGGGTTAAAATAACCTGCCTTATTTAGCAAAATGGCCAGAAAATTGCATGCATTCAAATTTCACAAAAATTGGTAGTAAGTCACATGTGGGTTACTTTGGTGCTGATTAAATTTTGGTACGATTAGGAAATTTTATGTTACACAAAACATTATCATAAATCATTCCAGATATCGTCTGTTTTGGGCTGGAGTATAAGTGCTTAATTCATCTTCTGATTATTCTATCTGAAATAAGTATGCGATGCTAATTTTGGAAACTTCCAAATAAAAAGTTGCTGAATATGAATATTAAAATTGTTACAGAATATAGTTGTTATTTAAAGTTGTTATTTAAAGTTGCTATTTAAAATCAAATGACCACTTACAGACAACTAACATACAACGATTTTAAGATTATTGCACTTTTTCAATTCGTTTAAGAGGCAGAGCTGTCCGCGTGCTATAATAAATAAGTTGTGAAATTTTTTCACTGACAATTTGTGTGAAATACAAGTTATCTTGTGTTAAATTAAATGTAAAAGAAATCCGTGACGGATTTTTCTAGCGTAAAAAATTTGAGAAAATAAGTTTAAACGGTACTGAAATTTAGCAATACATGCGTAAATACAATAATGTATAAAAAAAATCAAGCCCTTTTTCAATTTAAAAACTTAGTTAGACCTTAAATCACATCTGTTTTCTTTCAAAAGATTAAAAAAATATCGCCGAGATCACTATCAAAATATATCTTTTTAAGCGATAAATATATCGTTAAAAAGCGATAGAATAAGTATTCACCAGTTAATCCCACTCTTTTGAGTTCTATGCTGCTTGAAAAAATGTATCGTTTTTGCAACTTTTTAGATGAGATTCCTTTATTTTTTAATGCATTATTTTAGTAACGCTGTCTCAACTGAAAGTGGTAGTGTATAAATCTCTTTTTCTTTCTTTTTTAAAGATTTTGAGTGTTATATGAGTTTGCGCATAGTTTGCATTCAATCATGGAGCACTATATTTTATAATATAAACTTTCACACCAATTCATAGTATATGTAAAGGGTTGTTGTAAAAGTCAGATAACTAAATTTTGTATTTAATTAATTTAGAATGTTTTGAGCATTCTTGAAAGCAACCATTTTTAAAGGATATCCCGTTTGTCTTTGAGAATCTCTCGGAAATTTTAAGTGAATAATAATTTGTACTGCGACAATAACATTAAGCCAAATAACATTAAGCCAATAATAACACTAAGCCAAAAGTTGACGTGATTAAATCTGTTTGTTTGAATATTATTCAAATTTAGTTGATAAAGTACCTTATGCAGCTTTTGGAATTCAAGTATTTTCTACAATTTTTGTTACGCTATTCTTAATTCAGCTGTATTTTATAAATTGATATGTACGCAATAATATCTTAAGATATTTTTTATTTAGTTCATGAGTTTACTCATACAACTTTTGAAATCTGTTGTAAAATTCTCTTTTGTTACATTCTCCTTTATTTCACAGAGATTTTAGATGGGATTTTTAATGAAGTCTGGTCGAATTTAGTTATGAGTTATTTGAATTACTATTGTAATTCTGTACTTAAAGTAGCTCCTGTAGTTTTCTGAAACCGGATGCTTGTTATTTTAGTAATTTTCGTAGTCTTGTTATAAACTGATATTATTTAGACTAATATGGATGAATGGTTAAGTTTTCTGACGGAGATAGATTTTTTTAAGTTCCTGAAACAGGCTGTTTGTATTATTTTTGTTATATAATACGTGCTTCTGCAGTCTTTTATTCACAAATATTTTTACAATATTTTTTCGAATGTTTTTTAAGTTATCTAATAATGTTGTTCGTCTAACTTTCAAAAACCTGTAAGATTACTATTTATTTTATTACAGGGGGGACTAAAGTTTGTGGTATCTTTCACTGGGAAAGTGTCTTGAATCATTTTACTGTTTTTGTTTTCTATCCACTTAGGTTTTCTTTCCTTATTTTCTACTATTGTTTATCAATTATTTCCTGCCTAGTTCTTGTAATATGCATTTATTTCTTGACAAAGGTCTGATTAACTTTATTGGTGTAGTAGCCCTGTCTGTGTATCTTAAAAAAACGGGTGTTTTTTTCCTCCAAAATCAGTTAATACCATTGTTAATTAGTGTTATGATATATATTTACCGAATATATTGATTTTTGTCTATTTCTGTAACAGTTTGATCTAATAGATTTGGAATCAGTCTAGAATTATGAACTTTTATTTTTAACTAAATCTGTGTCTGTACTTACAAGTCCGAATCAAAATATTAGAATACGGCATTTCATTTCTAATTTGAATTGCATTAACTTCATTGCATTTGAATTGCATTAACTGCTAAAAGAACAACGGTTGATGTTTTAATAATTTTTACATGTTATTAAAGTAAATTAAAACTTTAAAAGATTGAATTTCGAGCAAATATTGTAGTTTTTAACAATGATTTTCATTATTCAAAATATTAGAATACTAAAATAGGTGGTTTAAGAAATAAGAATAATTATGAATTTTTCCTAAATGGTTCAGAAAGTTACATACATCAAGCATAAAATTAGCTTCTGCGGGAATATCGTGTTTATTTCTTCATTTTGTGTGAAACATGGGACGTTTGTCTGACATAACGGCGTTTACAAAGAATCGTATTATTAATTTGCATAAACAAGGCCGTAATCAGCAATATATCGTCAGTTACTCAAAATGTTATCAAGCAAGTGTTAGTAGAGCAATAAAGCAGTATTTTAACGATGGATATTTTGAAAACAATCGTCTGAATAGTAGCCGAAAGCCAAAAACTACTCAGAGAGATAATGGAAAGCTAAAAAATATTACTAAGAAATATAGTTTTAGAAGTGTAATGTATTTGCATCGGATGAGGAAAGAACACAATGTGTGTAAATCTAAAACACTAAGACCTCTCCATAAACTTCGATTTCATTCTCGTGTGCCAAAGGTAAAACCTCTCATGACTAGCAAACAGAAAAGGAACAAAGTGAAGTGGTGCAAAAAAGGCTTTTATGGGGTGTGGATGATTGGAAAAAAGTATAGTTCAGTGATGTATGTTCTGTGTATCATATGGTGATCAAGGTGTCCGTGTATGACGAATGAAGTAAGAAGCATATTACAAGGAACGCATGAAGCAACAAGTGAAATTTGCAGCCAGCGTATTGGTATGGGGTTGCATGACTGCAAATGGTCCTGGAAATCTATATGTCACTTACGAAAGGATTTACTCTCTGTATTAAGAAATCCTTGAGAATTTCATGATACTATCGTTGGAAAATTTGTGTGATGAAGATTTTTTTCCAGCATGATTTAGCATCTTGCCATAGGTCATTTTCCACTACAAAATGACTTACACAACACCAAATTAACGTACATCCCTGGATAGCTAATTCGTCGGATTTAAATCCAATCGAGAATTTGTGGGGAGTAATGAAGAAAAGATTTCAAAAAATTGCGCCAAAAAACAAAGTTGATCTTATTTCCAGCATAAAATCGATATGGTCATGCTTGGGCAGAAAATATTGTGAACCACTTGTAACTAACTTGCCAAATAGAGTTCGTACTGTTATAAAATGTAAAGGTGATGCTACAAAATATTAAAAAATCACTGTTTTTGATTTTGTTTTAAAAATAGGGTCATTTACAAAACACTATTCGAATATTTTGAACCAGATAAATATTATTCTACTGTTTTAATTTTTTCTAAATGTGAATAATCATATTCTTTTGAATTATTTCCTTTAATTTTTATGCTAAAATATTCAACAAATAATGTTGTTTCTTACATTGTGAAGTTTTGTCCTGTATTACTTTTTGTATAAGCGATACATAAAAAGCCCTTTTTTAAAATTCATTTCGATTATACTAATTTTTTGACTCGGATTTGTATTTAGATGTAATTATTTTAACCACTTAAAGCTAGCTTTTGTGAAAGAACTGTTGATATATTATATCCCATAATACTTACCCTAGCTTTGATTGAGTGAGTAAAATAAAAGCAATATGAATGGCTATAAAATTACTTTTATAACGCTAAACCAATACTAAATTTTACATTTAATAATACATGCGATTTTGTTATTTAGCACCATTTTATCATCTAGATTTGCATTTTGGCAAAGGAAAATGAAATAAATGTTTAATAATTTTATATATGAATCAAGGAAAAACAGTAATGATAGATACCAGTAATTTTATACAATCTTAATTTCCTTAATTTTCAATGAAAATATATATAAAACACATTATTGAATTAAGTTTCTATACAGAAAATTTTAAAATAATAAATTTAAATTTTATAAATTTATATTTAAACTTAACAGTAGTTAATATTTAAGGGTTTAACCGTGACGCACACTTTTTAATTTTATTCAAGTTAAAAAGAGGTGCACACTTTTTAATTTCAGAATTTCTTTCACGTCATCAAAATAGATATTTAAAAAATGGTTTTAATACAATTTTCATTGACTAAATTTGAAATTAGAGGTGTCTATCTTTTTGTCCCCGATTATTTATGCGCACTCTTTCAAAAGTTTCTCCAATTCAGAAGAACAAGCTTCATTATTCTCTTAATCAGAGTTAACACTAATAACCAGAAATCCGACCAGCAACTACTGAAAGTACAATAAAAGAAAGATGATTTTGAAGCAAACTGCACAATGTATCTAATTCACATTTAATGAAATCCAATCCTATAATTTACGATTGCAAGAAGTTTACCTAGTTGTGATATAAAAATGTTATAATTTAATTCCAAATGCTGATTTGAAGCTCTCAATTTAATGCTCTGAATGTTTTCATCCATGGATTTTAAAGTTTGATAACGTAAACTTTAAGCTGTATAAAATATTAAAGAAGGGAAATACTGTAGATTTAAGTGCAAATACTTGTTTGAAATCTTCTGTACGTTTTATGCGAAAATCTTTTGAAGAGATAATTGAGCCTGAAAAGGAATTATTTTACTTTCACGAAAAATCTTAAAATTGTTTGCATCCCAGAAAAGTATTTTGATGATGAAAGAAAACAGCTTAAGTTACTTGACATATA